>OY365800.1:3952147-5262030 GCA_959347355.1 Napeogenes inachia | reverse complement strand
AAAGTTTTTAGCGGGTTAAAAAGAAGTATGTTTCAATAAATTACATATATATATACATGTAGTAGTAGTATGTATATAAGTAGTGTTGAAAAAAATATTCGTTTTAGTTTTAGTTGACTCTAAATTAGGCATACGTGTTAAAAACTTTTTTAATTCAACCTCACAATACTCACCATGAGCGAAGTGGCTGCGTTGGCGAGGGGTGCGTACACAACGTATGTGTGTCCTGTGATCCAGCCCACATCAGCTGTGCACCAGTAGACGTCCTTCTCGCGGTAATCGAACACGTAACGGAACGTGCCCGTCGCGTACACCAAGTACCCAGCAGTTGTGTGCAAAACGCCTTTTGGTTTGCCCGTGGAACCACTGTCGGAAAACATTCAGTATATTGATTTTATCTATGATTAATAACAAAGCTGTTATGGTTGAATTAAACTTTTAGAATCTAGGGACGGACATTGATGAAGGACTATTTATAACCTTGTTTAACCTTTTATTTTTTTATAATGGATAATTCTGACACAGGTCTGCCGTACTTTGGTGAGCAGTTTGGAAGTAATGTGTTTCCGGGGTAAAGATCATAGAAGTTACTGATTGTTAGCAACCATCTACTTTTCATCACACGTTACAACACCCTTATTAGTATTATATATATATTGTCATAGACGTCTAGTGTAGTGTGACATAAATCTACTATGATACTAGATAATACTATGGTTCTCAAGTAATCGTTATATACTTTCGTTTTTTCGACAAAGGTTATTACCGAGGTCATGTTTCCAGAACGGAAGTGATTAATCCAAATTGCAAAATCGTTTGTTGAAGTATATATTCATTATTGTTAATTAACTATTTGTTGTATGAAACTTATTCTCAAATAATAAGATATCTAAAACGATATTAATGTTCAAATCATCAAAATGCATATAAAAGTATGGAGGCACTATTTGAACAAACAAACAGACATTATTCGAGAACTTGTCATTTATTTACCAGGTATTACCTATATAGATTTGGCCTCGTTACTATATTATTATTATAGTTACTATTTTGTCATTATTGTTCGTACGTGTTTTATTATTAATGTTACTATTTTATGGTTATTATTTAACAATATTACTTTTGTATTCTATTATAAATGTATAATATATTTCCTTCTTACAATACTTAGTCGGTAGTCACAAGCGTGAAAAAAACTAGAACAGTTTGTATTATAAGGCCATGTATCAAAGGCCACAAGCGTGTGTGAGAAACACAGTTAAAGATTGCTTATTAATACATGTCATGGATAGAACAATCTTTTCCATTGTATATGTATAGAGCCTATAATCTATAGATAATTTAATCACCTGATGAAGTGAGTTTTTGTAAGAAGTGCTATTTATATATAAATAAGATTTAAGTAGGTGTTTGTGGTTTAAATTAACAGCTTTTACTATATCCTTATGAAAGTATACAATACGTTACTTAAATGAAAAAAGAAAATTATTTATTGTCTGTATGTCTGTTTGTTTGTTCTGGCTAATCTCTGAAACAGCTGGACCGACTTTAACAGGACTTTCACTAGTGGATATCTGATGTTATAAGGAGTAACTTAGGCTACTTTTATTCTAGAAAAAAAATATATATTACCGCAAAAAATAGAAATCAATGCAACAGTGAACCATATCTGATTCAAATAGAGGAGGTGTATATAAAATTATCACGCAAGCGAAGACAATAGAAGTTCAATATAGTACAATTATGGAAAATAGTAATGTTACCTAGTATATAACATAAATAGGGGGTCCTCTGCATCCATCCACTCCGGAGGACAGATAGCTGATTGACCGTCCACTATATCATGCCACCAGACATCGATGTCATCGTTCCATTGGTACTGCGAAATAAATTAAGATAAGAAACGAATTGTAATTTAAATAACATTGACCTAAACATTATTACATTTTAATTGCTTGTGAATATTATATCCGATTGTACCTTGAATATTGTGAGATAAAGTTATTATAATTTTACCAGTGTTTTAACGTCCGCCATCTTCCCACACTGCTTCACTCTCCCGAGATGAGAGACCACGATGCACATGCTGACATTGTGGTTGAATTTGGTTCTAGCTTTCTCCAGCGCTTCGTCACAGGTCTTCTTCAAGACCAGTAGCTTCTCTCCTCTCCAAGCCCCGTCGGCCGTCACAAGGACCTTCGCTTGGCAGTCGGACATACGTTCTGCTAGGGAATCCGGTGAAAATCCAGCGAACTAAAATCAAAATTGAAATTCTTACGTTTATCCATTAGAGTTAGACTTTAATAATCGTTTTTTTAAGGTTATTATTATTTTTAATTATAACTGACGAATGAAAAGTCACATGAACTTAACATTTCATGTTTCGTTGCAATAAATAAATATTGTTTAAAAATAATCAAACAAATCGTCATCAACTTGATAGTCCAAAAGACAAAAAAATTGTAGCAAGTATTTTTGTTTTTCTGTTTAGGATTTTGTATAAATAAAACAGTTTTAATTGCCACATTAATCTAAAATAAAAAGCCTTGCGAGTGATTTTTTATACCTACCACGACGGAGTGTACCGCACCGATCCTGGCACAGGCCAACATACAGATCACAGTCTCCAAAATCATTGGCATGTAAATCGAAACTCGGTCACCTTTCCTCACTCCATTCTCGCGAAGAGCGTTCGCGAACATGCAGACTGAATCTAATAATTTTTTATAGGTAATACGGCTGTAGTCATCGGGATGGTTCCCTTCCCTAAAAATAAATCTACATTTTATAGTCAATAATATTAATCTTAGTCAACAAAAGTTGCATGACTAACCTTAGTTAATCATTAGTTACATTTTTAATTACGTACGTAATGATGAAAATATTTGTAAAACCCCAATGCCTCTGTAGTAATTTGAAAGTATATCTGTGGTAAGACGGCCATATTTTTTAATATTTGACATTGGGAATATATACTGTAATTGTATTTATAATGGTCACATATATGTTTTAAATGTTATCTAATTTGAATTGTAAGATAAGGTCAAATTGTTACTCACTCAGTATGAGGAAAGTAATTACCTTATTATTTTCCCGATTCACAAACAAGGTTTGTAATAATAAACTGAATATACAGATAATACAAAACTTTTAGTGAATTGGATTTGGGTTTTTGAGACCAGAAATACCTACGTACTGAAAGGGGCGTATGGTGAAGCGGTATTGGCTTAATAAATGTGTTAAAAAGTGTCAGAGGGTCTATAGTTGGATCTGCATCCTAAAACTGGCCTCAGTCCGACACAGACTCTTGATAGATGCCTAAGTATATTAAATATTGTTTATAATACGTACATATCAAGGTGTCCACCATATTGTTAACTATATCAGGACGACAAAAGATCATGAACTTAATTATTAACATAAAATTGTTATTTTTCTTATAAGGACAACAAAAAAAAATTAAATTTCTATTATTAAAAAATATTTAGCTAAGTTAATATCTAATAACTAGCGTATATATTTTTTAATGTTAGAAATATTCAAATTTTTGATCAATATCTACCTAACCTAGGTTTTTCAATTAACATTTTAAATACTAGGAATTTAAAGTTTTTTCATTTATACATTAAACATGGCTATTTATATTATATATATTTAAATTACTTGGGAGTGTTGATATTAATTCTGTAACTTTAGTTATTTCCCTATTGGTAGATACCTATGTGTTCCGTATTTTTTTTATTTTTAAATTATATTATTTTTGAAAGTACATATTACAATCGCAATAAAAAACATTCGTTATTTCCGTATCGGTATATATTCCGTAACAAGTATATTTTTTTGGTACATTTTAATATATGTATAATACTTATTAGAACCAATTAAAACTAACAAATTTTATAGAAATTTTGATTGTTATATTAAAGCCACATTTAAATACATATCTTCTAACGAGTACAAATAAACAAATATAGAACGAGACAATTATCTACTCTTGGAAGATTTACTGATAAACTTATCTCTTATTTGAAATGGCAGTAATTAAAATGACTGCAAGGATAAAACATGGCTATTTAATTGTATGTAAATGAACTACCTATCATTATTGAAATTATCTTATATAAAAGTTAGGAAGAAGAGGAAGACGTGCTTAAGATGAGATGTACAAATCCACTGCAATGCGGAAACTGCAGGTGAGAATCAATTAAAATGCGGACACAAAGTTTCCTAAAACCTGAAAAAAAAATTACCTACTCTTATATAATTTAATTTCTATTATATGTGGACAATATTTATATGTAGTAATTATTTTCCGATAGCAAGCACTATAGAAAACAAATTGTAAATTATTATATACATATATTATTAAATTTACTCATATTATAATTTAATAGGTTTATGTATATTAAATTATATCTTATTTCCTTAAAATAAGTCTATAAGCATTATTAAAAAAAAACGAACAGCGAAAGAAGATTTACAAAAAGTTAGTATGTATTTCTTTAAAACATGATAATAGTAATTTAATAATACTTATGTTGTTTTTACGCATAGTTTTGAATGTAATATTTCGTAAAATATCTAAACAAACTGTACTGGTAGAATATGACGCAATCAATATAATGTCTGTGAAAATGCTAATTTGGTATGAAACTATTTTGGAAGAATTTAAAAAAAAAAATTTAAACAGCATTGAATTTGTTAAATAGTGAACGTACTTAATTGTTATAATTTGTGACGTACGTTTATTTAGAGTTATGAAAAATAAATAAAAAAACATAAAATAATAATATAAATGATGATTAAATTGATTTGGGCAATGGGCACATTCAAATTATATTAACAAAAATCAATTCAATCATCATTGTAGTAATATTAAAGTCGCTACTATGCAAATTAAGAAAAGACAAAGAACCTGATAATTTGTTTAAAATAAATAACTATGATCATTACGTAATGATGGATTGTAAAACAAATAGGAAAATCGTAACAAAAACGAAA
Organism: Napeogenes inachia; assembly: GCA_959347355.1. Taxonomy (NCBI): domain Eukaryota; kingdom Metazoa; phylum Arthropoda; class Insecta; order Lepidoptera; family Nymphalidae; genus Napeogenes; species Napeogenes inachia. The sequence continues at coordinate 5,257,029 of OY365800.1, read as the reverse complement.
AATCAATACGTTCGCGCGCCGTCTCAGTGCGGTGCATTCGCTCAGCTGACTATTGATTCTACAAAAGGCAATTGCAAAAGTATCTTACCAATAATAAGCGATTTTATCCCCATGACCATTTCTCACGTTCCGATCTAAGAGATTATAGCAAACGTTGGTTACAGCTCCTTCCATCCATTTAACAAAAATTTCTCCCTTGTCCATATCGAAATTGTACGAAGCAAAATTGCCGGTCTGAAAAGGAGTCTGCCAGTGGAATTCATTAGCTATTTCTGACCAAAACGCCTCGGGATCTTCGAGAGATTTTTTATGCATCTCTTTGTATTTTTCAAAGGACGGCAGAAGTGATTTTTCGATCACAAAGTCGGATGGTTGGTAAACGCGCGACATAGTTTATGTTTGCGCTAAAAAACCCGCGCACAAAATAAAGCTGACTCGCTTCGACGAAGTCCTCGCGATTACTGAATGGATATTATGTCAGAACTCCGAAGCAAGCTTGACGTTCCGAGTGTGCCCAAGAGGCAAGAACCGATGGTTACGTATTGAATGACGCATGCATGAATAACGCGTGCGCCTTCGCTGACTGGCTATAAAGTGGCGCGAATTTAAAAGTGAAAATATCGTGTCGTTAGCGATGAATTTAAAAATACAATATAAATTCATAACATATTCACTATACAAGTGTACACAATGGTAGAAAACGTTAAGGATAATACCGTATATAAATACATTACACTTACAATTACCAGAAAAAACTTTCGTAAGAATAGATTTTAATTACGTACTTAGATGATTATTTTTATAATAGACCGTAATTAAACAAGCCCAGTCACTAATTAATAGTATTTTGTTTCTAATCTTTTAATTATTCAAATTGTAGATTAAAAATCAGTAATATGCACTCGTTGAAGTTTAGGTATTCCTCAAATAAGACGTGTTTATATTGAAAAATATTAAGTACCAAAATTTATTTTTTCTTAACTTAAACTTAAAAATAAGGGATTAATGACCTTTTATAGAACTCTTTGGCAATATGGACGTAATAACAACGGAAAGTGGTATGAGGAATGTTTAAAATTGTCTGTTAACATCTTAGCCATGTTAAGATTATTAAACCGACGCTATCCCAGAGGTCGAAGGTTCTAGTCCTGCCTGTGTTAATGATATTTAGGAATAATACATGTTTTAACAACGGAAAATTAACGTGTTAAGGAGAATAAATGAATCTTGCAATGGACTGGTAAGTGTTTTATGCTACATATATATTAATAAAACAAATAATAGAAGAATTTCTTTTATTTATTAATCATTTTTCTACTTAAACTATAATAATTTTAGAAATAAATAAATTTTGGCGCCATGATCGCGTTCATCCTTAATATACGAAACATTTTTAATTACTACAGAATCTATATCATTCTTACAATAATATTGATTTACATAAACTGATATATATTATATTTAACATTAATAAAATTATTTAAAGTCATTACAATTGTTCAGTAACATCTACCGATGCATGTCAGGGTAACATCTAAGATATGAAGGAATGGTCAATGGATGATCACAGTTTATTAAGATAAATTACGTCAATAATAAAACGTCTATGACATATAAAAATACAGTAGACATTAAAAATTTATAATATTAAAAATTTCATCCAATCAACAAATTTATATTTATAACTACAAATTGACAATAAGTTGATTAAAAAATAATCATATAATTGATAAATCCATACACACATTAACAACAATTGAGCCCAAGGACTAGGCGATATTTTATTCTAAATTAACAAGTCCTTTTAAAGATATAATCCAATTCCCTCGTCGTTCCGTGGTCGTCATTACGCAGTAATCATTGCGGAGAAATATCATTTTATTTTCTCCCCACACCTCTGGTCGTGAGTACCAGCAGTTGTGTGATATTGGAGAATTGTTTTATTCTCCTGTCACCTCTCCGGGCGACGCGGCTTGGCGCTAGGTGGCTAACGAGATCAGTCGTCGTCTCCTGATGTGACGGGAGCATCGTTTCCAGAAAGCTACCGAGCAGTATATGATGACGAAGACGGAGAATATAGTGACAATTCGGTTGAGGATGCTGACGGTTGGAGGGTCGTCTTCGAGGCTCCGTGCCGCAGCCACTCCGGCGCCCCGCCACGCTCGTGGGGCTGCTTCAGTACCTTCTATCTCCGGAGCTCCTACAACAATTTCAAAATATTCGACTTTTTGTATAATATAACTAATATATCTTTTACATGTTTTTAATTATGATAAATATACTTTATATAAGAAATATAATGAAATATATACTTTATATAATAAGTTATGATTCTTTGTTTTTTTTATTAAATTTGGTGTATATAGACAGAACTAATCTATATCTATACTAATATTATAAAACTGAAGAGTTTGTTTGTTTGAACGCACTAATCTCTGGAACTACTGGCCCGAATTGAAAAATTCTTTTTGTGTTGAATAGTCCGTTTATTAAGGAAGGCAAGACAAGGGTATATGTCATCTCGCTGTGACTTATAGAAGTCAAGCAGCAATGAAAAATGCTGCAAAAACGGGAAAAGACTTCTTTTTTGAGAGCTAACCTCGCATGCGCTGAGGAAACACCTAAAAACCGCGCGGACGGAGTCGCGGGCGACCCCTAGTATATTATAATCTGTATTTGTCCTGGGTTCCCAGTATGGGAAATGTCTTGTGTGTGCTTTTAACAAAATGGTAAAATTAAGATGCATAAAATTCTCCTCCACCTAAATAATGATTTAAAAATTCACCCAGGTAATGTATCGCGATACCTATACTCTTGGGGTCTGTGGGCTGATGTCGCGGAGCGAGGGTCCGTGCAGCAGGGGGTGCGTGAACGGGCTCGGGGTGCAGGGTGGGGGCGGATTCACACTCCGGCAGGGGTCGCGGCCCGCTCCCGTCCGCAGACAGCACCCGTGAGTAAGCGTACAGACGGCCCCCTTCCGCGCGCTTGGGAAGATCTGAAAATACATTGTTTATGTACATAATAATACCATATTAGGATTATACTATTAATATATAATATTATAATATGTGTAATTATAAAACTTAATATTAGTAATTATGTAAAGTGTTTATGTATTTAGTATACCTGATGGTATAATGTTGACGTCCCGGTGTTGTGTGGTAGCGGCTGCTTCTAGTAAGGAGGAGGGCATGTGTCCGACCAGTGCGTACTGTAGTGCTGCCAGTAGTAGCCAGTGACAGGGTCGAGCAGCACCTCCTTCTAGGCAGGATGAGTCACCATATACCACTAATCGGCCTGCCTGTTAAAATCCATATACATGATAGGTTGTTTTCTATTTTACCCAACAAAATGAATAAGTCGCCGTAAGAGACCGTAAAGAGAAGGTAAATTTATGTTTATGATGACTAGTTAAAATTGTGTGCATGTACCAAATTAAAATATTTCTACAATATAGTAAGATGGGTCGACCCCGCAACGCAACTTGAATGGAATACCAAAACTACATATTACAATTATTTAAATATCTGAAGAAAACAACAAATCATGAATTAAAAGTAAATAAGATATCAAAACATATGAAAGATACATTTGAAAATAGAAGAACATGTGGCTAGATATTGTAACTGCAACACGTGCCTTTCAAGGAGTCCATGTGGGGAAGTAAAGTTTCAAAATATAAACGTCTAAATTATAGATATTTATAATAAAAATAACAAACCTTGGGTAGTTTATCGTTAGTATCGTTGGTGTAGTCTCGTGTCTCAGCGTCGGTCTGCAGCAGTCCAAGTATAGGCACATCTACAGTTTTCGCCGAATCTCCACTCGGCTTTTCGCCTGACATTATCTGTTAATATTTTTTTATTAATTAATATACCTACATATCGAATTTACCTCGGGACATATTGTAATATTATTTATTATTGTATCAATATCTCAATGATAGTGGTGATTGACTTTGGAATGCTGTTGGAGCTACAAAATGATAAAAGATACTTGATCAGGATTTTTATATTCAATATTATTGAATATTACGGTCAATATATAATAATAAATAAGGAAATAACAAAATATTTATATATACGTATATAAAAAATAGAATGCTATGGCAAACCTGTTGTCCCTGATCTGATAACTCGGCGGTGACCAAGACTCCATGTTCAGGAAAGCTGTGTATGTGCGTGCCGCTGGCGTAGTACATGGGATGGCCGGCCAGTTTGAATGACCCCTCGAATACACGATCACCTAGTGCCACCTGGGTCATAATACATTAGTCATATAAATGTTAAATATAATCAATTATATTCCATATTTTTAATTACTGTTAGTTAATTAATTTCTATAAGTGATTAAGTAGGGTAGTTTTTATTTTAAACCTTTATGTATCTGTATGGATAAGTAGAATAAATAAAATTATAACCAAACTTACTTGGTACATGCTCAATAAGTCATTTAACGCTGGGACATTAGAACCACCTGTTTCTGGTATCCACCTTCAAATAATAACATGAGTTTAAAAATACATAACTTAATATTTTATACATAATAATTAATAATAAAATAATTTTTAAGTAATATATTTTTACATACAAAAGAATGTCATTACCATAAACTGAAATAAAATATATAACTCACCATTGTCGTGTGTTCTCATCATAGAACTTCACATGTCGCAGTAAGGAGGCGTTATACCAATCAGCAAACACGATCAGGGAGAGACCTGAATCAACTGCTTTCTTCAATGTTGCCATTTCTTCCGGAAAGTATTCGTCTTCCGGATCCACGAGGAGTAACGCTCCGTATAATGATGTGTCGATACAAGTAAGAGGACTGCCTGGATATAATATTAAATATACAGAGTTAATTAAAATAAATGCATCACCTCTTGCAGGCAGTCTCTCTACATCAATCCCAACAACAATTGTTCTACGATTTTTTTACAAATCTTGATAACACAAAAACAAAAAAGTTTTGGTCGCTCGGTTATTAATTACTCTGTATTTTGTAAGTATCTAAAATGACAACGCCCAGGCGCCATACCTTACAATTAACCCTGTATGTATAAATAATATATTAAATAGCAACACTGACATTGTATAAAGTTATCCACTCACCCATGACCTCAACATAGAAGCCGTGTTCTCTCAGTCGTCGGTACATATCTCTGAAGTTGGTATGTACGTGGTCCGCGTGCCAGTCCAGGGGGTCATGCTTGGCGCGAAGGTCGTCGCGGGGGAAGTAGCCGCCGGGGTAGCGCAGACTGTGGAATTGGTCCCACAGTAGACGACGACCTCGGACAGGCACCGGGACCACGCGCGCGCTGACGGGTTAAGAGGGTTGGTAATTTTGGAATAAAGTTCCTTAACGCGGCATGTTTGTTTTAGTTTTGTAAATTGTTTTCTACGGAATATTAAAATTTGTGTGTGTTTGTGTGTGAGAGAGCGTGTATGTGTGTGTGTACGTGCGTGCGTAAATGTTCAATTTTGCGTGAATACTGTGATTCAAGTAGAACAGCGTCGTGCGCGGTTTGTCATGAAATACTCAATGCCTGGAAATGTTTTGTAACCTATTTAGCTTGCATTTTAGCTATGAAGATTCGTGAAATAGAAACGTGAAAGAAACTTGGTTACTTTATTTAAGATTACACTAGGGAAATTAGGATGAACTAGTTCGAATGTCAGTGTGTTGACTGATGTTGTTGCTTTTATGAGGTATTTGTTCTTAGGTTTTGAATACATTGTCATATCAAAGTTGCCATTGGCCAAAATATTGATTATGACTGGTATTTTAGTCCTTACCGTATTGGAAGCATTAGAGTTGCGTTTTTCAAAGTTCGATCGTTGATCTCATCGTAGCTCTCAATTGTGACGTTCACGTGACCCTAAGAAAAGAAAATAATTACATTTTAATATTACAAATATTGCATAAAATAATAATATGTAAATATTTTACATCTTACCTCAATAATACCATCAAAATTAGCTCCAGATTCCAACACAGAGAAACTAAGAGCCAACCAACCGGACCAGGGCCACAGTATTTGACTGTAGTCCGCTCTCACCGACAATATAGTACCATGAGGCAAATGTGGGTGCCAATTAACTTTTTTCTATAATAAAAAAATAATAATTATGCTAGAATAATAATATATAAATACTATAGGTGAAATTATAAGTAATATTCTTACCACTTCACCGGCCACTCCAAGTCCATTAATAACAGTGACATTAGCTATGGTAGGTTGAGCGCTGTAGTACAGCGGCTGGGTACAATAAGGCCACATATATTGGCATTCAGTTAGATCGATATATGCTGGGCTGAGGGTCGCTTGTGGTTCGTATTCGCGCAGGAACTATACATACATACAATTATTATATCTCATATTTACCCTTCATAATTTAATATGTATTTCAGACAATGTTTTAATATTAGTATTAAGTACCTAGTAAGAGATTTTATACAAAGCAAAAATAAACCTGATAAGCGCTGATAAGGTCGAGTTTCCCGTGTCCTTGTTCAAACATGTTAGAGCCTGGAAGCCGCCGGGCTGTGATGCAAAGTGCTTGCTTTACCGCAGCAGGGTTTAGATTCTGACGAGGAACACCACTTGCTAGTAGAGCTATGGCACCTGCGACCACTGGTGATGCCACAGAGGTGCCTATAATATCAAGGGTCTAATTTTTAATCAGAAAAAAATTACCGTGGAATATACATGTTTTATCAACATAAATTTTAACCAGAGAATATATTTTACAGTTTGTCTAGTAAGTTACTCTAAATAATAATAAACTTTTAGATAAATATCATTGATTAATTAAATTCTATAGTACTGTACCACTCAATGATCTACAGCCGCCATTAACACTGGAGCCCCGCACGCCGCTCCCATAAGTCACGATGTCCGGCTTCATTCTTCCGTAACCCTGAAAATAATTGTAACCTTAAAAGTAACTAAACACTATATATTATATATCAAGTCTTATAACTTGTACTTTGATATAAAATGTCATGAAGACGGGGAAATTATGAGTTAATGTATGAACGAAACAATATATATATAATAAAAAAAAATCGCTATCATTCGCTTGCGTTCGCTTAGAACAAATCTTTTATTAGCTTTTGGATTGATATCTTAGCACAGATTATCATTATTATCCAAAATTCTATTTCAAATACTCACATGCGGTAATTCCCACGTAGTCATTCCTCTGGAGGAGAATTTGGCAATCCGGTCATCGAATCCGATACCTCCCACTCCGATTACATCCATCTGATCCGCGGGGTTATTGAGTGTTCCATACAACGGACCGTCGTTGCCGATTGCGGACACCATAATTACCTATAATTATTATATAATTATTCATAATTATTATAACAATATATCGTAGTTTATTGTATTAATAATATTTTATACTAGTAACAGTCCATTCTATCTTCATGTATAACAAAACAGACATATATTAGTAGAATTTAATATTTATTTGTAATATTACCTTATTAGCGCTAAGTTCCCATACTTTGTCAACAAAGGGGTGGTCCATGAAGTCAGGGCCCCCAATACTTAGGTTCAGTATATTAATCTTTCGCATGATCGCATAATTAAAGGCATCCAAGAACCACGACGTATATGACACCTGAAATATTAAATTCTTAATAAATATATTCAAAATGATCTTGAATATTTCTTTATAAGGATTATTATAATTATAAATGCTTTTCAAATATTAGTCTCACATTAAATTTCTTAATACTTTTTATGAAACAAGTTTAAAGCATTTTAAATTATTTCTGTTATCTCTTTATACATAAATATACAACGCATATCTTATTACAGAATATTAAATTAATTTAAACACTACATTTTCATATTAACTGCCACATACAGTAATAATTTATTTGTTTCAAATTTGATTAAACAGTTAATAAAAAAATGTATAGATATAGTTGTATGATAAATACAAATTATTAATAATTACTAAATAATATTAGCAAAACAATTAATAATACTAAATCAATAAATAAGTTAAAAATAAACACCAATGAATGTGGCTACATCTTAATATTTAAGAAAACAAACATTACTACCTGTCTGATAGTGAGTGAACAATTTGGTTGGCACAAGTTGTAAACAACTAGCTGAACCTGATTATAAAACTACCCTCCCTAACTTTACTAACAGTACCGCCGATGAAAACAATTTTATGAGACTTGCTGGAATTAAAATACCTACTAAAACCCAACGATTAACCTTGTCACCATATTAGAATATCATAAGAACACCTACCTGGTTGTCAGTGAAGACTCTGAAGATGTAAAGATCAGCGTCAGGCGCGAAGCCCAGGCAGTCTGACCGGGAAGCGATGACCCCAGCGACGAAGGTCCCGTGACCCAACGCGTCATCTAGAGTGTTCTCGCCGGTCCAGTCCGTGCGTTCCCGGACACGTCCAAAATGTGGATGATGGCGGGCTAAACCAGTATCAAATACTGCCACTTTGATACCCTCACCTGGCAATAATAATAATTTATGTTTTTTTTGCTAAATATGTCTGTCTGTTTGTGTTTTATGCTTCGCTTACCGGTAACTCCTAATGACCATAGGACATCAGCTTTCAATACCGATGTTATTTGACGTGGCACTGTTCTCAATAGCTTTCTAGATGAGTAAGCATCGCTCTGTAGAATAGGTAATGAATATATATTATACATACTATGTACTTAGTGTTTAGCAGATTTTTTCAATTACAGGAAGACGTTTAGACGAATGTGTTTGAAAATTCACAATTTTATTTATCGAAATCAATTAACCAAGAAGGACAACTATTTCAATCAATAATTATCATTGTCAATTTGACGTAATTACATAGGTATATGTATCATATATTCTTTTAGATAGTTAGACATCAAATATATGAGAGTAGATCCTAAATCGACTTCAGTTTTTTTTTCAGATCTAACGAATATACAATAAAGCAGACAAACAAAATCTAAGAAATCGAAGTGATTTTGGAACGAAATATTGTGTTTGGATTTTTTTAATAATGTTATATAATGAGATAATAATAATTATATACACGAGATAATTAAATGATATTGGGTTTAATACAACTGAAATTTTATATACTACATATTTTATTCCTGGCATTGATCTTTTCAACCAAAATATAAACAACGAAATCCAAATTATTTTAATGGTGATATTGAAATTCTTATGATACTTACATCACGAAGTTTTCGTATGGAATGAAGTGTCCTCGCACGTCGATGGTTTCTCCATCCAGAATACATGCAACCATTAGGCCCACAGTCATCCTGGGTTAGGACAATAATAATTATAATAATGACACAGGCCAAATAACACAAATTCATGTAATGCCTAAGCTAATAATTTTCTTGTGTGTTTCAGAAGGGTGTCAGACATCGCTCTAACGAGCTTCTATCCTGTGCTGTGTCTATGGTTAAGGGATGTTAATCTCTTTACACAAGAAAGAATCCTTATCGTTATACAAATACATAAAAATAAACATTATAAATACTGCGAGTATATTTAATAAACGACCAGAAATACAGACATCTATGCTCATCAAATACACAAGCCTGCCCCTGTCGGGAATCGAACCAGAGCCCGATACGTTATGCGTCTGCGCCAACCACTCGACCAACGTGGCGGTTGAATTCGCAATTGAAATGACATATAAGCAGAAAAAACATAACATAGCAAGTTGTAACGGTTGGAACTGACTTTCTTATAATAAGGTTTAGTGTATAAGTTAAACAAATACAAAAATACTGAATAGGACTTTGAAAACATATAGTTTTTACAAATTACCAACACATACAAAAGTGAAAAGAGATTTAAAAGATATCCTAATATCTTATTATCACATGTAACTGGAATTTTTTAATCTTTTTTTTCCTACCATTTGATCTTATCAAACAGAATGGAGTAAACGAAGTCTAGTTGAGTTCTTTTACAAATATTGATATAACGCTGTTTGTAAATTATTCCAATCTTAGACTAACAGACTAGAAGTTTATACTCCATTTTTGTACTGTTTTTTATTATATTATTTTACTTCAAAATGTCTGTGGTTAACAAAGTAAAAGAAGTATGTCGTGTATGGGTTTCGAAATCTATGTAATGAGGTCTATCATAACATAAAAAACATTTTATATAAATAAAAAGCATTTTTTGCTGAAACTAGTATTGTTTCTTCATGTTACTAACATGAATCAGGATATCGCTGCTTACCCAATATACAAAACTAGTACTTTTTTAAAAAAGAAACTATCTTGTAACTAAAAATGCATACAATTTATTTATATATTTGTATATGTCCTCTATATTTCATTTGACAAGGAGTGTTCCAGTACATTATATAAAAGAGGTGGTGGGTGATTTATTGGGGCCGGAACCTGGATGACCTAATTAAGATGCAATCGATTGTCTAGACATGCGCCCTAGGGTCTAGAAAATAAGTAATCAAGTTTAAATTCAATAAAGGATGCACCTCGCGCACGTATTTTATGGTGCGCTGCACTTGACGCTGAGCGGTGACCCGGCGGATAGCGGGGTGATCCCGAAGCGCCTCGATACCCTCTTTACTTTTTTCTCCAAATATTATTACGTCGAAATCACTTGGGTATTCCATCGCTGGGTTATTCCGTTGAAGTATCGTCCAATTTGATATCTGGAACAAGGTTTTATAATGCATTTTTGATATAAATAATAATTGCAGTCGCATTATGAAATCTTGTTTATATATATTACCATTCAATTCGCATTTAGCTAATCAGCAATATATTATTTGAATGTGCAATGAAAATGATATATCATTCGCAAATATTAAAAACAATATGAATTACTTATATCAATAAATTTAGGAATTTAAGTAAACAACTTATACATGTAACAAAAGCAGTTATTTATATAACAAATTGTATGACCTACTTTTACATTTATATCTCACATTATTCACATGTATAAAAGAGACAGTTGCATTGTATAGCACATAAAAGCCAATTCTAAGTACTTTCTAACTGTTGAGATGTTATTAATAATAATAATAATAAAAAAAGTATCTTTATTGACCATTTATAAAAACAAAAAAGATTTCTGGAATTTAATTTGACATCTGAAGTAGTTTAAGATGTATTTTAAATTTCTGTCTTGTTCTAAAATAAAATGTTGTGGTTGTTAAACTCTTTATTGTACACAGTAACAAAATATAAATTACAATAAAAAAAAATATTATTAAAAGTACACAAAGGCAGACTTATCACTTGAAGAGAATTCTTCCAGACAACCCACATAGGTAATACCACATAAATATCCAAAACGGGAACAAAAGACAAAGATTAAAATCTTTTTTAAAAGGGTTATTGTTGGATAAGTTTCTATCTATTTAATTTTATACTTATATCATTTTGTATAATATACTTATTACTTACACTCTCTTATTTTTCATTTAATTCATAAATCCTAAAAGATTTCAAAAAATCATACTAAGAGTAACATTTAATAGATTGAGTGCCACATACTATTTGAAGTTTAAAGTTTAATTCCCATTACAGCCAATTGATACTAAAGAACTTCCATTAAATTAATCAATGTTTAGATAGTTGTAGTTGTTTAAATTGGAATTCATGATAAATAGTTCAATGGACCAATAATGTATGTATATAGATGTGTATACCATAAAGTGTGTTACATTACACACATACATGCTTATCATGAGCATGAACCTATTTAAAAAATCCCAACATAACTTCATTCTTATTTAGTTTTTAAAGAATATATCATATGATGTGTTTTTATCTTATAAAATGTATGATTAATATATGAATATTAAAATGATACAAATTAGTTTCTTCTTGCTTGTATGTATAGGGCACCAGAAAGTTTATTTTGGAACAAATTTAGAAAATTCTCGGCTTTCACAAAGTTAATATAATTGTTGTTTCACAAAATTAGTGTTTTTAAAACTTCATTTAAATAGTGTTAAGATACACATTACATGAATAGTTAGGAGCTTCTAGTAATTAGGCATGCTATACTATTTCACTGAAATTCAGATATGTATTATATTATATTTTTAGTTAATTTATTTAGCAGGATCTTATTGTAAGCTTTTAATATATATTTTCAACTCACCTTGGCATTTTTTAGTGCAGCATTTACATAATTTTCTCTAGTACTTTTAGAAAAATATCCCTTGAATGTAATTATATGTTCACTATTAACCACATCTGAATTGAATTTATATTGAACTTGCACTGCAGCTGTTGCATTACAACGAACGTCATCGTCCTCAGCATGTACCACCAAATTAGAATAACATAATAGAAACAAATAAACGAACTGGAGCAGCCCCATATTCGGCAATAATATGATTTTCTTAAGTTACATTCTGTACCCAAATGTTTATTTTTGGACTGTACAAGAGCATATTTTATAAATTGCTTCCAATGTAGTGTTATCAATATCATATGCAGTTTCACACTAAGATATTGTAGTTCGTGCGGAAACTACTGCACAGGCGCAGTCTTCGAAAGTATATTGTGGTTCATTAGCACCGGTATTTGGATCCGTCGTCGACTCATTCTTTTCAACTCGCTTTAGATATCTTATCATTCATAATATCACAAACCAACTTTCTAGAATCATGGTTAAAAGTAAGACTTCAATCACATAATATTTGAAAACCATTGAATTTATAAATTGCAATAAAATTCTTACGATTCCTGTATAACGTCAAAAAAAATGTAAATTATTTATTATCTATGTGAAATATCTAAGATAATTAATATTGTTTGTAGTAAATTTATAAATTATAATTTTCACAAACGATCATTATTAAAAAGCATTAAAATTATTAGCAGCTTGAATAAAGCATTGACGTAAGATTTCTAGTTTGTACAATTAGTTTGATCAAACAAATATAATAAATAAGATTGGGGATTAAGATAAGAATATTAAATTATCAATTATAAGTAATTTTCATTATTTTGGAATACAATATGTATCAGTAGGTCTGTAATATATAACTTGGTCAGTGGTCTTCATTTGGAAAAATATTTTTTAGTTTATTCACATAGTGAAATAATCAAAAGTATGTTGTGTTTGAGTAATAGGTTTAATATGATTTATGAACCACAGTCTGAAGGATCTAATTACTTCCTTTGTACAAACTTCAATATGATTGAATCCGTTTTGCTACTCGTGTCGTACCTCCTTTAATATATATTCCACAGACCTCAAATTGGATAAGATTTTAAGGATCTGTATTATGTATTAACGTCACTTGTCAAATAATTACTTTTGGCCGTGCGGCGTAAACACAAAAACTATAATCACTTTTTTTATTTCACTATTCAAATTTACATTTTATAAGTATTTGCTTCATGCTCATATCACCCGTTATACGCTTATAATTGTTACGAATCCAAAATTTCGTTTGGTAATACCGTTCTTAAAATATTAATAATTATAGGCTCTGTTTTTATATCATTGTTAGTAAATACCTAATATTAACTTATAATTCATACAATGTATTTGTTTGTATTTAATTTATATCGAACCTAAATGTGAAAAGTAAGTAATTGTTTTTGTATGAATGAGAAAGTATCCAGGTATGAATTAATGCTAGTCGTTAGTTAATTACATAAAATGGTAGTTCTTCAGTGGCGGTGGAGAGGACTTGTGGGGAATCTAAAGTAAGTTTAAAAAAATCTCAAGCATGACTTTAAAGTCCAATTAGAAAATAATGCAAAATATTATATCAATTATATTAATACAAAGGACTGGTTAATAAATTTTGGGAAACCACTGTAAATATTATTGTGGTAGATGATATATAAAATAGTCTGAAAGTTTATTTTTATCTTCAGAGGCTTTATTTCATGGAAAATATCTCAAGCCATTTTAACATTCAACATACTTACATACAACACGCATATGAGCCAAAGCTATGCAGTAGACTGTCTCTTGGAACCTATTTTTTGGTTTGTCGATAACTTTGCTGGATATTTAGGAAGGGTATGTAAAAAATAAATGTTTTGTAAAATTTAATAGTACAAAATACATAGTATTTTATAAGGCAATCATAGTTTTAATATTTATTATATAATCAATTTATAACTATTTTTGCTAGGTATTTGTGTTCTGTGTGACAGTGCTCACTGCAGCGGTGGTTGCTATTGCATACTGGGTGGGGCTGCCGTACTGGTGGGAGAAGAGCCAAAGCTTTGCAGTGTTTTTAGTTATATTTGGAAACTGGCTTTTGCTCAATATTGTATTCCATTACTACATGGGAGTAAAGACATCCCCCGGATTTCCACCTCATGTATGTATAACAATATCTTTCTTAAGAAAAGCATGGCATTATTAACAATATTGCCTAAATGAAAAATTTATTCATCCTTCAAATATATCTATTGATATTTTAATAGAAAAAAAAAATATATATATCACATACAAGACATAATTTCTCCATTACATAATCATAAAAGATATTATTTAATTAAGTACACTTGGTTTTATTGTTTTTTTAGGGTTCTCTGATATCTGAAGCTGCAAGTATATGCAAGAAATGTATATCTCCAAAACCTCCCCGTACACATCACTGTTCAGTGTGTGACCGCTGCATCCTCGGCATGGACCATCACTGTCCTTGGCTTAATAATTGTGTAGGCTTCTATAATGCTAGATATTTCTATTTGTATATGGTATATATGGTGGCTGGTGTGACTTTTGTAATTATTGCTGGCTTGGACTTAGGTTATCAAGTTCTTTGGGTGAATGATACAGGTGATTGTCAAATTTTATATAGAATATATATGAACAAAATTACGTTAAATATACAGTTTCTTATAATTTTCCATTCTGTATTTCAGGTGGGATTATTCCAGACAATGATCCAGACTTAATTGGCCATCCAGTTCGAATGAATCAAAGTGGAGTATTGGTCCCAGTGCAAGTTATAGCTGAATATGATTCTGTTAACTTTCCCCGCGAGCATATACTCCCCACTCCTGCAATAACTGAAGCTCAAAGAATATCTGCAAATTCGTGGAAACGAAAAGCCGTTATGTTCATGGCAATGACATGTTTATCAGTGTTTTTTGCACTTGGCACATTAGTCATAATGCATGGAAAAAACATTGGCCGTGGTGAAACAAGTATAGAAGCCCACATAAATCAAACATTGAGAAAAACTCACACACACATATTTATAAATCCTTACAATTTTGGCAGAAAAAAAAATTGGAAATTGTTTCTGGGTTTGACTCAAGGCAGAAAGTTTTGGAGACATACTCTCTTACCCTCTAGTCACGCGCCCACAGGGTCAGGCCTCACTTGGCATACAATACACAATTCTTTGGAAGACTGGCCCTAATTTAAAAAAAATAAAAACTTAAGTTCTATATTTATTGATATTAAATCTAACTTTTCATACTAATGAAAGACTTCAGGCACATAAGTTATATTTTTTAACGAAAACATAGTGGAATACATAAAAAAAGCGCATAAATGATTAAAAAGTTGTATTCATACTAACAGGTTAAATGATGTTTAAAGTCATAATAATGTAGATTTTAATCTATATATGATAAAAAATATATAAATAATCAAATAAAATAAAAGATAAATAACTAAAAGATCAAATCTACATAGATAATAAATCAAGATTTTTTTTCTTTTGAAAATTGAAACGTCTTAGCATTACAGCAAATGTTCAAGGTCCTAAATGTGAATGTGCTTAAGTGTAATTATTTATCTTATTGACATAAGGTTATTCTGAATAAAATTAGGATATTATTAGTTTTAGTATGTTCTAGAAAATTTATATTAGTTGATAATTTTATTATGATCCGAACAGTAACTAGTCAGTAAGAGTAATAAATGTTTTTATTTGTAATTGAGTCTCTTAAGCTGGGTGTTGATTATTATTTCATATATTTATGCGTTAAAGAGAATTGAAACATGGTAAAGAAGTATGAATTTCCGGAACATTGTCCTGTAATATAATAGAAAGATGTGTAAATCTCCGGAAAATTGTTCTGTATTATAGGGAAAGTTGTTTTAGTTTCTGGAACACAATGTTCCAGAAATTTTATTATTAGGAAAAGAGGTTTCGAGTTTCCGTAACATTGCCTTGTATTATAAATCATGGATAAATAAAGATGTAATGGATATATTATGATACAATCACCCATTTTTATCCAATCTCAACTATGAATATATGCCACATAAGACTGTTATTATATAAATATAAATTGCATTTCAATTACTTCCTTCACTATCTTCCACTTAAATATTAAGATGCTATTTAAACACAGCTAGTATATTTTTTTTAGAATGCAATGTCCGTGTATACACTAAATATTAAAAATAATTAATTTTCAGTCGTTTTATTTCTAATAAGACAATCTGTTATTCGTCTCATTTTACTGAGTTAACGATATAAAATTTTCATAGAATTTGTATAATATCTCTATGATAATTTTACAAGCAGTTCAAGAGAGTTCTGACTCCTGTCAGAGAAGGAACTACATAGAATAAATAAACAATAGGGAATATGTATAAAATTTTAAATGGTCAAAATATTTTTCTCTCAAATACTTATTATAATCTTATTATTATAAAAAGATTTTTTTTTTACTAACTATTTAAGGCCATAAAATAGTAAAAAGTGTAAATTAAGGGTGCGAAACCCAAACTTCCTAAACGCGCCACCATTGGTCAAAAGGAAATGTGACGTCATCTGACACGTCATTTAAAACATCGGCGTCAAAGTGTGGCTTAGTGTTTCTGAGAAAAATAAATAATTTAAACCTATATTTTCGTGCTTAAAAGTTTTATTAAATGATACGATTGTTTAGGTAATCCTAAAACATATTCTCAATACTCAAACAATTCCAACAAAACAACTACAAACTCTTTTTCAATAGTAGTTAACATGCTACTACACATCATTACATTTTTAAAATGTTTCTTCCTCTGAATCATTTTCCACTTCACTTGACTCAAATAAATAACTTGGTTAATAACCAGCAGATACCGAAGAATAAGATGCTATAGAAGTATTATCAGCTTTTCAGTAAATATATATATTTTTAAACAAATAGTTTTACTGGTAAAGTTCCAATATTGTGTGTAGATTGACTAAATGGTGACAATGCTACATTTTGTTTTGAAGCAGGTATATTTACATTGACACCTTTACTTCTATACTTCGGTTTAATATTGACTTGCACAGCTTATTCACACGGTAATTTATATTTATCTTTACTGTCGTCTCATGCTTAAGCACCGCGCTCTAGGCTAGCGGGTAGTGGCGGGGGTTGACATAGTCCTCCCCCCGCGGGACGGAGACGCGTGCGGTGCTTATAGCAGGGAGCCGATACTCTACTACTTGGTATACACATTTGGGTAAACAGTACAATCACTTTCTTGTGAAGGATCACTTCCTTGCTGTTTCGTTATATTATATTCAATACAATTTGCTGTAAGTATTGTATCTTAAATAAATGGACAATCCTTAAAATTTCTTAAAACCAAAATAAAATAAGGTTTTTATAGAAAGTTATACTAAACATTAGCAAACTAGGTTCGGTAATTTTAAACCAAATTTTCTAATGTTCGATAGCTTATGCAAAACTTACTTCTTACTAATTTACACTAAGCTGTATAAAAATAAATGATACTTACGTTCAATTGATGTTCACAACAATATATACAAGACTGAGGACATATATTGTCCCTTTTGCCAAGAATAACATATTTATTTCTATATTTAAGTATCAATTCTTCATATTTAATTAGTTTAGTTTCGGCTTATGCCAGCCAGTATCCAAGATAAACTTATTTTTTATTAGATTATTAAAGACAATAGGTTGGTTGTAAATGGACAAGGATGAAAAAATTGTGACTGCGATGACCTTGGAGGACTTTCAGACTGAATTCGGAAGGTAAAGAAAGAGAAGAAATAGTCATTAAAAAGCAGGTTAACAGATTTATGATTATAGTGAGAAAATATTTTATTTTTCAATTTACCATCATTGAGGATATACCTATGAACTAAGTAGCTCTTTGTAGCATATCTTTAAAAAAGGTCTCGTAATAGTATTAAAATGAAACAAATAAAGATTAAACAATTAAGTTTCTTTTATTAAATTCTTAATCACCGTTAGTAGACAATTAGATTTAATGAGTTAAATAAAACTTTATTGTTACCTAATTGCTATTGCATAACAAATTCTTACTGACTATATTGCACCATTCGATTAAATATTTATGACCAGAATACAAAACTAAATTACAAAATTCTTAAAAATGCGATACTACCTTTCTTATAACTAAATTATGCTAAAATAAATGTCCCAATAATTGTTATTGTTTATTACTACTATTAATATAAATTTGGCTATTGTTTATTGCTTTTATTTTACTTATATTAATTTGAAATTGAGTAATAATAAAAAAATAAAACATAAATGTGAAAGATGCAAGGAATTAGTGAAATAATTTATTCATTGTGATAGTCTTCGTATAGATTAAATTATGGTTATTTATAAATGGTATAGCCTATCTATCTATTAGATCTATCTATCTATTAGTTAGAACTAGATCTAATGGTTTTAAACATAATATTACAAATGTATTACTTATTATTCTTCTATGCTCCAGGGTTACCACAATTCTATTCGTGAGGTGGAAGACTTGATACGCTGAACCCTGTCAATTTTCCCGAGGCATTGTTAGAAGATCCTATGCGAGTCAACAAGTGACTACACAATTATAACTTAATTTTATCAATTCTGTCTATGTCAATATCATTTAAATACAGTCTGTTATTTATGTCTATACCATTAACTAGAAAAATAATTAACCCCAATGTAGATAATCAATGTGTGCGTGCAATGCTAAGTGTGTATTCGCAAAGGGAATGACAAAACATTTAAAATTAATTTATATACCTACTGCTAAGTTAGAAACATAGATAACGCCTCCGTGTCGATAAAGATGTTTAAGTTAGTTCTAACTTCTATCTAAGCGGGAACTGACACGGTAGCTCAATTAGCACATCAACGGGACGTTTAACCAGAAGTTACAGATTCGAGTGCTGTTCTTCTTAATAAATTATTAATTCTATGTTTTAATTTAATATAAATAAGCTTACCAAGTCTAAAAATGTTTATAGACAATGAAGCTGCAGTTATTTAAAAATATACATCATTATATAATTACTCGAATCTAGTAATTAAAATAAATAATATATTTTTATAAACCACTACAGTCTACTATCCTACCCACTACGACCCTAGAATAACTGTCTAGAATAACATGTGATATACCTATTTATTCCATTTTCAGCGATTAGGCAGTGTATTAAGGCGAAACCGTCTTCAGACAATTATTGCGTTAATTTCAACTTTGTACTGATTTAATTATTTATCCTAATTTTAGATTTAATGTTGTAAAACTATTGAAGTATAAGTTTGGAGACTTCTGAAGTAAATGGGTTATGACGGTAATAGTACTTACCATTTAGTGATAGTGGAGCCTAAGTAAGTACAGATTATAAAGTATTAATTAATTATGTGGGTATTGAAGACTATCGGAACTGAGGGCGAGTGTTGTGAGGACACTTCTTCGCTGAGGATTCACTCCGAGGTTCTCCCAGTTGATCCAAGAGAGTCGAGCAGTTAAATCTGAACACAGATATGTATTATTTTACACACATATGGTTTGTATTATAATTCTATCATAATGTTTTTTTGGTAAATTTTTATATGTAGGTAGGTATACGGCGACCGTGACCGATAACAATTTTTGTGACCGCTAACACCTTTCTTGACCGTGCAGGTACACAAATAAAACACTTAAGTAAAATACGTAATTTTTATCTACTTAGTCTGGCCATAAATACTGTTACAATTAAAAATAAAAAAAAACATAACATTTGAATTTGGAATCTGTCATTTTTATACGATTGTTGTGTTTTCTCATTTTGGCGCCAATAATGTACAATATTTTGCGATATTTAAATGGAGTGGGGTGATAAAGAGAACAGAATCGCTGTGATTGCATTACACAAAGTAGGTATGGAACCAAATGCAATTTTTCTCTCTCTATACACTTGGTATTAGTTATGTTTGTGTACCGGGCTATTAATGGGTACAATGAGACTTCCTCTATTTGTGACAGAGGAAAATTTAGCCGTCCACGTAGTGTTCGTACGAAAAAGGTGGTCAGAGCAGAAAGGGAAAGAATGCGGAAAAATCCTGTTCGAAAGCATTAAATTTTTTTTTAAAATTAAGATAGCACCTAGAACCATGTCGCGTATTTTAAGAGATGACTTAGGACTTGCAGCTTATAAGAGATGCACTGGTCATTTCTTAACTGATAAATTAAAGATGAATAGGGCGGTAAAATCGAAACAACTACTGAAGTGGTACGCAAAGGGAAGTTACAGAAGATAATTGTTTACGAATGAGAAAATTATTACAATTGAGCAATATTTTAACAAACAAAATGACGGTATTTATGCTCAAATCTCTAAGGAAGCTTCCCAATTAGTCGACAGATTGCAATGTGGGTATTATTCGACTTCAGGGATGGTTTTGTGGGGTGTTAGCTATGAAGGAGTGACTGAGCCAAATTTTTGTGAAAAAGGTATCAAAACATCGGCACAAGTGTATGAAGATACCATTCTTGAGAAGGTAGTTAAGCCCCTTAATAACACCATGTTCAACAACCAAATATGGTGCTTCCAGCATGACTCGGTGCCGGGTCATAAAGCTCGGTCCACGCAGTCTTGGTTGGAAGCGAACGTCTCGGACTTCATCAGAGCTGAAGACTATCCGTCGTCTAGTCCCGATCTTAATCCGCTGGATTACGATTAATGGTCAGTTTTAGAGAGTACAGCTTGCCCTAAGCGCCATGATAATTTTGAGTCCCTAAAACATTCTATACGGATGGCAATGAAGAATTTCCCCATACAAAGCGCGTGCTTCTATTGATAACTGTCCACAACGTTTACAGGACTGTATTGCAGCCAATGGACACCACTTCGAATAAGCTTTTTATATTTTTAATTGTTTTATATTTGTGTTTTAAACTAACACACTGTAAAAATAATAAATGTTATTTGCAATATTTTTTTTTTTGTTACAATATTTATGGCAAGACTAGGTATTTGGAATTCCCTAAGTATGAATGCTAAACCGCCTTTACTTATTCGGAGTTTTAATTGATTAATTAAAAGGTCAAGAAAGGATCTAGAGTCACAAAATATGTCTTAAGTTTGTGTCCGTGAGCTACATATTCGAGTGGTAACTCACTTAAGTACCTCGAACGTTATGTCCAGGCATTTTATTTGGGTCAAAGGTACATACATACATATATTACATATCTTGTTATAAACTTGTTTCTATTGAATACTTTTCAACAGTGGTTTTGAATACATTAAAAAAATATATAAGTATATATAAAATTTGGGTAACGGGATTTCAAATATTTGAATATCTTTTAACTATACAAAATCGTTACGCTTACTTACGCTTAGACTTGCTAATTGATAAATAATAAGATACATAGATAAGTGGATTGCTAGATACGTTTATATATTATATTATCTTATTACCAGATAGGTATTAGAAATTATTGTTTTACTAACAAAGCATATATACATCATTACCTACTCACATTAATTGGGCAGATAACTTGTGCAAGTAGCTATTACTTTAAATTCATATTTAAAATTGGACACGAACTGACAATTAATAAACACCTCTATCTAAATTTAATTTCTAAATCATTAACACACTCCATACGTATGGATATGTATGGCGAGTGAATATGTATGGAGTGTGTTAAATGTGTTAATTATTTTCTTACCGCTGGTGTTCCAGTGCGCTCGATCTGCTTTAATTTCCCCGCGAAGACATTTCTCTACATATGTTAATGGGTCGTAGTCAGCATCCAATACCTGTATCAAATTTGATTATGTTGCACTTAATATTATTTAAATATTAATATAATAATAAAATTAACTTTAGAGTCGGATTTATTGTAGATTTTATTCATTCTTATTTCATCGGTTTAGTTATATTTAGTAAGTATTATAACTAAATGATATCTAAGAATCATAACTGAACAATGAAGACAAAACCTCTAAACTTATTTCAATGATTTAGATTTAATTTTCATACAAATATCAAATGTAGAGTTAGACGAAAGGTTACCTCTCTCAGTAGAGCGATGTAGGCGATGGCTAGTCTGAGTGTATCGATCTTGCTAAGTCGCTTCTCGTACGGGAAAGTTGGAACGTGCACTCGCAACTCGTCAAACGCCGAGTTTATACTGCTAAAGTAAGAATATCACACAGACATTTTAGTAGAGCCGACGCTACCTTAAAGGTTTGAACTTTATTCATATAGAGACATTAATTGTCTCTAATTATCACAGCATAAGGTTCTTCCAATACTCTATTAGTAAATTTTTTGTACAATTTTGGGAAATGTTTTTAGTTTAAGCAGCCCTAAATAATTTAAATGGCTTCAATTAGTGAAGGTAATCAAAGTTGTAAATAATCGTGTTTGTCACAGATAAATGTTACAATACTTTTTATTAGAACACAAGAAAAACTTAAGTTTAACTTAATATATACGAATTATATCCTGATCTTAAACACACAAAGTTCTATAATGTGTGCGTGCAAAACTGGTGCATATCTTTTTTAAAAAAAATGTAAAAATATTATAAGTACGCCAACTGTATCTCAAATGCCGGAGGTACCTACATGTTCTGTATGTATGTCTGTGTGTCAATTATGTTTTCAATCTATATTATTAAGAAATAGTTCTGGTTATTTGAGACGAAGAGCTTAATTAAAAGCCATTATAGAATATAATACATTGCATTGGGTTTTAGAGATTATACCCAAATTACATTAAATAAAAAAGAAGTGTAATTGTTTTTTGTATTATTTTAGTATGTATGTATAGTTTTGCACTGATAGAAGTAACAATAGGAAATTACTTTATCTTTTTTTTTTATTTTACGCGAGAGAATACGAAAGCAAAAATGGTTATTTTTTTAAATTTAATATGACATGAAATGGTCTTTGGTAGAAAATAACTAATATGTAATAAAAGTATCTCATTTTATGATAGAGGTTATTTTAAAAGTTATTATAATAGTTATTTATAGGTCTCGATACTTCTGCATTTCAAACCGTAAATATTTTATAATACTAGGGTGATAGTCATTCTGATTGCTAGTTAAGATTCGATCGGATTCGATGATTTTATTCATGTATTTAGAGATTTTGTTTTTCGGTAATTATTCCTCAATTACATGACCAATCACAGATTTTGTTGTTAAACCATCAATGATAATGCTGCTATCAAACAAAGAAAAAAGCCAATAAGTTCAGTAGTTCAGGAGAAGAAGCATCAGGGAGATGGGATTGAAGCCAACTACATGAGCTTCGGTCCTCGTTGCTGTCAATTACCAACATCACAATGTTTCTTTTCCGTCGGCAAATTGAAAGTAACTTAAGAAACATCCAGGATTTTAAAAATGTATGTGTGAAAATCGGTTAAAGATTATTGTTAGAAATCAAATGGATTTTAGTTAAGTTTAAAATAACTAATAATAATAATAATAGATATTATCACTTATTGTTACTCCAGACTTGAATGACTAACCAAAACACAGACAACTATTCCACACATCTTTATTTATTAAAGCTGTTTTATAAATATCAGCTAAAAAAAATATGCATAACTCCTTTGAATAAGAATGACTAATTATCAGATCTAAATAAATTGGAGACATGGAGAAAAAAAAATCTTAATATAACCTATTTGTTTGTAACTATTTATTATGGTTAATTACGTATATCGCGAATATATACTACAAATTTAAAAATCCACCGGTGCGAAAAGACCTTTTATACAGGGTAAAAATAATATTATTATGTTCTTATTGAAGTTGTTGCATCGGTGGACCGTTGTACGTATGTTGACGATGGTGTATATTTTACAAAGTTTTCGGAGCCAATGAATTAGGACTTAGACAATATGATTTGATATTGTTATTTCGTTATTTGCCGTGGGTAACCTTCTTGCATTTTGATTTCTTAATTTAATAAGCGGTCCTCCGACGCAACGACTTCTTAAATCTCTTCGAAAATAACGAAGTCAAGTCAAGTCTTCCTCATTCATTAGCTCCGAAAATGTTGTTAAATAATCCATCAATCGTTAACACCATCGTCAATGCATGTACAACGAGCGCCCGACGCAACGACTTCAATAAGTTACTTAATCAGATTATTTTTATCCCTTTTAGACGTTTTTTATATCGGAGGTTTTTAAATTTGCATTTTTTAAACTGTTTAAAAGGTCTTTTTGCATCGGGGGCTAGTTAAATTTTATTTTTTTTTTCTACTTTTTAAAGTTATGTTTCTGTTTTCTATACTGTGTACACTAAATAAACCTAGGCACACACGAATTTTAACTTGTTTAAGTGTTTACCAATAATATCTTCGAGACAACTGTTTCTATTTCAACCAAACATAGCTAAGAACCATCTCGACAAACCAGGCTTTCAATTAAAAAAAACCGCAATTAAATCCGTCCATCCGTTTGGCTGCTACGTTGTATACAGACAGACACACAGATACACAGGTCAAACTTATAACAGCCCTCTTTTTGGGTCGGGGGTTATTTATAATAGAATCTGATATCAAGATAAAGATAAAGGATTTTTGAAGTAAAAAACCTAATAGATGTCACCACCGTCCCGATAAAGATCACGACGATCACATATAGAATGCTTAATTCACCGAGACGGACAGCGATACGGTAGCTCAGTTGGTAGAGCGACGGGATGGTTTTCCAGTAGTGGCGGGTTCGAATCCCTGCCCGTATCAGTTTATTTTTCATTCTATATTTATATAAATTTTACATCAAGATGTTTTTTAGATAATATGCTTATATCTATAATAATACTAAGCATAATAAGTAAACAGTTTAATTGCTATTAATTCTAAACATTGTGGCTTAGATAGTTAGGTATTAATATCTTAATATCTGTATCCATATCTGACTAACTATTTCAATTATTGACAACTAATATATCTGATTAGTTTAACACTATGCCAGGCAGCTTCTGTATCAATTATCATTGTCAACGATATTGCATTATTCATCGTCAATTATTCATACGAATACGAAAATCCATAAAGATAGTATATGGTTAATATATAGATAATATTATATACATACATATCCAGAAATATATATCCCTAAAATTAACATTGAAATTGTTATCTGAAGTTTATTGCTAATTTCATTTAACTTAACGTTAATCTCTTAAATTTACTTTCTACAATGTTATTATTACTATGCGTTAAAATAATATGGCAACTAATAATATTACAAAATATCTCGCTCGCTGAAATAAATACCAAAAAGCATAATAATCGGGACAATTTCCCCTAAAATATTATTTAAAAATCGCTGTGCAAAATAGTACTAAATACGCTATAGGGTCTACTAAAACATATTGCTCCCTAGACACAAGCAAAGAAATATGGTACCCATTGGGTCCGGACCTCAGCATGCGGCGTCGCTCGCGGACGTTTGCGGCAGCGCGCTGCACGCGGTACGGGGAGCCCCCGCACTGGTAGTCGGCCTCCACTGACGGCTCCATCAGCGCATCTAAACAAAATTAAATAATTATCAGCATGGTTATAAACTTTCGTACGTTGTTTCTCACCACCACCATGCCCGCACCGCCATGCGTGGAACTCATTAATAAAAACCCAGACTGGGTTTGAAATTAGTTGGGGAAATTTCGATTTAATTTACGTGTATACAGCCGGGTAAATATATATTTAAAGGATATAGACAATTTTCACATCACTACACTTACATTTTATTAATTTAAGTCAAGAAATTTTTTAATCCGCAGCTTTTTGAATGTTACAAGGTAATCATAATATTCTTGTCAGTCAGTACCTGTATGCAGTTGCCTGGTGTGCTGGTGCACGTACGCAGCCAGGGGCAGTTGAAGGCGACTCCGCGCTGCTGCGTACACACAGGAGGGCAGCTCCGACGTCAAAGCCGGGCCCTCGTCGTCAGACCCGTCGGCGTACGCGAATTTCAGTCCCGAATAATCTAATCGACGATTTTCACTAAAGCGATACATTTCTTTTAATCGTTTATCATTCAACCTTACTATCTTATTCTATTTTAAGAGTTTTAACACATTTTCTAGTATTATTATATTGCAATATTTAATTACCATAAAGGTGGGGAAGTCGAGGAATCTGCAATCTGTGTTCTAGAGCCTGACATTATAATTATTTTAACCAAGCAGTCCTGTCACTTAACGCGTGTAAAGAGGACTGACAGCTGGCCGGGTAAGAGAAATAATTTTATAGGTACTATGAGGGGTGGCCATTTTGTGGATACTCCGTCGAGGGGGTGTACAGGCAGGCTGTAAGTGTTTGGACGATATGTGCTTTATGTATTAAAAAATAAGGTCTACTTTGCAATCTACGTTATTTAAATCTGTTCCTTGTGAACATTCAACGACCCTTGTGGGGCGGGGCTAATGACTGTTAGGGCGGCAATGGGACGGGCTTCGATGGGTCCCAGAAAAAGGGGGTTAAATATTAAATTTATATATTTTATAATTTTAATACAATATTAATATTTATATAGTAAATATTAAATTAATTTAATACAATATTATAGTAGACATAACAATTACAATCAGCAACAAATCGAAAATCTTGATTATTTTAAAACAAATTCCGTAAAATTGACACAAAACGTATGATTTAAGATATATATTGTCATACAAAACAAAACTGATCTAAAGAAGAATTAATTCTATTTTCACAGTAGGTATTCCTAATTTAGAATGGGACCCCAAGCGATCGATTCAAGGCAGACTCCCGGATTGGGGAGATGTTAGAGTGTTTCTGACAGCGGTAAGCGGTTATAAAACACAAGTTCCAACTCGAGAGGCTCAAGTCATATCGCGTTATTTATATCCAAATTAACGCAAAGTTCGCCGACATTTTATACACTTAAATACAATTTATTTACATATATTATGTAGATACTATAATTATTTATTCAATTCTTTATTACACTAAAAACAAATTAATGTACAAAAGGCGGGCTTTATGCCATTTAGACATTCTCTACCAGCCAACCTTAGGATGTTGGTTGGCGTGCAAAAACAAAAAATTATAATAATTAAAACAACTGAAAAGCATAACAAAATTCTGAAGAAAATAATAATAATAATAATAAAGATTAATAAACTTTAATAATAAAATATATTTCCTAGATAAAATCAGTCAATTATAAACTATGCAAAAGCAAATAAAATGCAAACACAAATCGATTCGATTAGGAAGTTATGATATCTATATTTATCAGAATTTCAACTGAACGTCTCTTATAATTTAATTATTTTAAAACATTTGGAAAGCTTACATTGTTTGCTTAAAGAAAAAGAATCAAGAATGTAACAGCTTTCGTCTCCGAATTCTGAAATTGAAATATACTTATCAATCATATTTTTTTATTGACGCTAAGATTAGAAACAAAACATCCGTTACTTTGAATAAAATATTGAATCTTAATTTAGTTTATAAATATGTTGCGATTAAGATGATGATATTAATTCAAATGTTTAAAAATACATCATGAATCCCTTAAAAACCATTCAATATTAAAAAAAATCTTAAAAATTGAAATTTTGTTTTCACAAATATTATTTCGTTATCTATTATATTTAACTCTTTTTTTTTTCTAAAGCATTACAGATGGTCTAGATTACAGATTAGGTTTACAGGCATTTGTCTAGCTTCTAGACAACCACTGTGATCTAGAATTATCACATGACCTGGCCTGTCACTGACTAGATTCAATAGGTCAATAAACAAAATATATTTAATATATTATTATTATAAATTACATAGTTTATTAAATTTGATTTGTATTTTTTTATCCTTATTTTCTAAGAGTGATATATAAATAAATTCTTACTTAATTCTGGTCTATGTAGGTACAGGTAAAGACATTTGATTAAAGAAGAATCAATCATATATGGTATGTTATACGCTGTAGATAAAATATTATTTAAATTAGGAGAATAACGATAATTATATGTATTTAGCATACAATAGAAAACCAAATTATCATGCAGAATCGATCATTGACCCGCATCCACTGCGTCACAACATTTATAGAGTTGATTGAAAACATTTAAATGATTACAGTCAATGTTAATAATATAATATGTCACTGATATTAATTATATCATTATATTACATTTATAGATTAATGCATCAATTTCCTCAAATATGAAAATCTAAAATGTTATTTTCAATAATGATCTATTTTTTTCTTATTTATCTACCTACATATACCTTAGTGAAATAAATATAAATTTCAATTAATATGGTTTCAGTGAAACATACATATACAAATTATTATGATATTCTCAATAACAGAAGCATTAATGAATCAATCAGTCAGTCACCGCTACTGCCTGAGGCGAAATTCTAAAATACAGTGGCAGAGTGGAAAATCATCTCTATATAGTAAGTTTCGATGTATCGCTGTATGATGTATTTAGCCAAAATGTATTTAATTTACTAGTAACCAGAAAACTAAATTAGGAAGTATCAAACTTTTATTTTGATATAATCTATTTGTCAAGTCTCAAGCAAATGTGATGACTGGCTAGTGTATACATCTAAAATCAATCAGGGGCAAAATTTGGTCTAAGGGGGTTGTAGTATTGTTGGTCCAGGACCTTTATGAGTTTGAATTATTTTTCTGAAAATTCGTTTTTTAATCAAATGCTAATCAATACCATAATATCTATAAAATACAATGAAAGCAGGATGATTAAAAAAAATATATAGTACAGAATCAAGTGTTGGAAGTCAATCAAACCTTTCATTAGAACAGCGCTCATGTCAAATATAAACGCATAGATAATTCATTTTGCATTTATATTTGGCTTTTGCATTATTGAGCGAAGTAGGTGATTATTCAAGTAGTTGGCTTCACTGCAATCTCCCTGATGTTTCTTCTCCTGAACTACTGAACCGATTGTTATCGGGTTTTTTATTTGATAGCAGCATTATTATCGATGATTTACAACAAAAAAATCAGCGATCGATCATGTACTTGACAAATAATCACGAAAATCTAAATTTCTCAAAATATACGAATCAAATCATTGAATCTGCGCTCACCTGACAGTCTGAATGGCTGTCAACCTAGTTATTATGATTAAATTGTTAAACGATTCAATCATAATAAGTTTTGATACAAGATTAAGTCGCTTACAAAAAAGAATAATTGGGTATATTACTTAACAAATTGACATAAAAATCATAAGTACAACAATTTTTGCTAACATGACATATGAGCGTAGGTATATCAATATTTCATCAGGATAGGGAAATAGGTCTTCAGATTAAATCTCTGTACACGGTTTTGACTGAACATTTTCTGTAACTCAGTAAAATGGCTTTATCCATCTTTCTGCGAAACATCCTTCGTAACTTTACAATTAATTTGTTACGGCCGGGCATCGAACCCGAGAGAAATGAATTCAAAGGCATTAGTACAGCTGATGCGCCAGATGGTATTTGAATGTCCCAATTAGGTATAATATTTAAAAATGATATCTCGTGCTTATACCTAATTATAGCTTAGCTACGAACAATACACCTAGCTAATCTATAGATAAAATTGAGGTGTCTGTTTGTTCCAAATTGGGAGCTTTTTACATAATGCATATAAAAGTATATACGGTAATTACATAAAAAAATAAATTGTCTATCTGTCTTTTTTTTGTGCCGGAAAATCTCAGAAACTTTTACTGGCGGATAGTTGATGTTATAAAGAGAGTAACTTAGGCAACTTTTAATTTAGAAAAAAAAAATCCAGATAGATCAACTTTTATTTTAGAAATAGTGAAAATAGGTTTAAATATCTGATTTAAATTTCCAGATTTTCTGATTTAAATAGGTTTAAATATCTGATATAAATTTCCAGATAGATCAACTTTTATTTTAGAAATAGTGAAAAAATATCTGAAGGTGTTGATAAAATGAAAATACATAATAAAAGTATAAAAATCTTGAGAAACAAAACAATTTCTTAAAAATAAAAAGTAGGTCTATTGCCTAAACAAATATGACTCTTATTTATTACATTTGAGAAATCTCTGTACCCCTAGTACGATTTATGACGTTTTTTATTACAATAGATTTAGATTCATAGATTGTATAGTAATTCTATGTTTAGATTATACGATTTGGTAAACTGTAATAGTTTTCATAATGTCAATTGTCAATACTCGTACAAGGGGTACTGACCTGTCAACGTAGATAGTAGATAACTGAGTGGCAATTGAACGTGTCGTTTCTAGATTAGGGAGGTTTTTTTAAAGTTATTCTTGATGATAAACTGTTATGACGAATACAATGTCTTAATTGGTTTGTGCTTAGGTTATAAAGTTCGTCAACGTGGTCGTTTATTGCCTGTCTGACCAAAAGGATGGCCTTGAACGTCATTACTCTCTATTTCGTATAGGTATATTTAGTTTAAGGCATTCCATACATATGTATAAATAAAGGAATATACAGATTGTCGGTAAAATATACGAAATCTAAAACAATATCTAAAATTTGTTTTAGTGCTTTCTTGTGGAAATGAGACTTTTCCACAGTAGGTAATAAAGGGTAAACTTCAAATTTCATGATATTTGAATTTTCTACAAAATCTTCCATGATGCTTGAAAAAACGAACGAACCAACAAGCCAAGATTTCAAAAAAATGTTTAAAGGTTGTGTTTCTCTTATAGCTATTACTTATTTTCATTATTCAATACAACCATTATAAGCCTAGATACTATTTTCTTAAAATAAACTTATACTAACAAGATGACAACATACAAACACAAACACTAATCGCGTATAAAAATACTTCCCATGACAAGCAATTTACATCATAAATTAGCCACCCTCTAAGTACAAACAAGTAATTTCACCGAGGTCTATAATTTGGCGCTAATTCTCGTTCGGAAGTTGCGCCCAGTTCGACCCTGTAATTGATTTGTCGCAGAGTGCGCCCTGCGACGCGCGCCACGCGTCCCGCACGCGTCTCCCCCCGCACCCCGCACCCCGCGACTGCTCCTGTCACATCCATATAACATTGTGAAATCGTCACAGATTTATATTTAAATTCTTTTTATAATAAATGTTTTTTTTGCGTTTATGGTATTGTTTTGTTGAGTTTTCTTTGGTTTATTTGGTTTAAAATTTGTGTATCGGTTTTAATGTGTAATTTTTTTGTGCACAAGTAACAACTTAGGTTTTTTTCAGAATATTTTTTTCCATAATGTTACTACTGATTATGGAAAAAAAATATTCATTCTTTGAATCTCCAAAAATACGGAAAAAAACGGAACAAAATAGAGATAAAAAAAGCATTTTTTTGTTTGTGATCTAAAATAGGTCAAGTATCGCGATTACGTAATTGCCACGGGAGCTGCTGTTCTTAATCGTTTGTTTCACTAAATTTTACATACGAATTTCACTAAATTTTACCTTTAAATTTAGATACGATAGTGTCTCGATAGTGCAAGTCAAGATACATTAAGAAAATAAAACTGACGGATTATGGACGTCGTATTGTGTAGTGTAAAAATTATGTTTACTACCAAACCCATCGAGGAGTTTATTAAAATGAAGAGCTCAAAATATATACAAAAACCATATTTAATTTCTGATATATTTAATCACAACTGCTTATAGCATATAAGTTAATAAGAATTCAGCGATAAGTACCTACTTATTAGACAAAAAAATGTTTATGTAAGTTTTAAATAAAATACCCATGTTTGTTTGCGAAAAGCACACTTATTTTTTTTTACCAATAGGTTACATAGTTAATATAGATAGGGGTAGTAGATAGTAGGTATAGAAAATATACTTTACAATTAAGGTTTCAAATTAAAAACTATTATTTGATGTTAATATGTACCTGCCTATACGATAATGTGAATTTGATATAGGAGAGCGTTTTATTCCCCGCATACCCATTGTTGCGAATAACTTGCCTGGTTACAATTTTTCTACGCCAAGAGAGAGTCGCGGTCAACAGCTAGTATGTTATTAAAACGTTAAACAGAAACTATTTAAAGTCAGAATTACTCGGTATGAAATATTTATTTTCAAACTCTAACCTATTTCTTCAGTCGGCGGTTATAAAAATTCTTTGATTTAGTAAAAGAATGTTGCCATTGCTACTTAATCTTACGAATATCTTTTTAATATTTCTACTAAGTTTTTTTCAGCCACAATAATATTAAATATAGGTAAGTACATTTTTGGATTTTTATTAAGTGACTTTTGCATACCTACCCTAAAAGTAGGTATTTAAGGTATGACAATATTACTCAAATGAAACAATTTATCTTCGAAGCCGAGGATCATCATCGTGTGTCGTCATAAACATAGCCGTGTAGATAATTACGAACGAAAACTTCACTGACCTTAATTCGGATAGAAAATTAATTTACCAGAAAGCGATATATTGTATCACTTAATTGACTTCAGGTAGAATAGGTTTATTATATTATATTTACGTATAGGATGCTTTACATTTATATAAATTTAAATAAGTTTAACATGGCTATACATGGTTATAGATATTTTCAAACAGGATGCTTTACAATAAAAAGTCTCGCTAAGTTTCACTGGAAAACATAGGTATATGCTTTATAATAATTAATTAATGACATTTTAAAAAACTAGTGAACGATTAAACATAATTTGGTGAATTTTATTGTCTGAGTCATCATGTAAAATTATTTTTCCCCAGAAAACTTTTTAAACTTAAAACTGATTTGGCCAATTTTAAGTTTGCAGTGGAAAGTACTAAGTACATATCTATAAGTATGTATTAACTGTAACGCTAGAAATATACAGATTTTATAATTTCAATGTATGATGAATGGATTATAAATTAAATCGTGAGGGGACGGAAAAGCAAACGAAGTAACTGGTTGGCTGATAAAAAAAATCCTAATGAATCCGAGATGAGAAAACATTCTCATGACTATTAATTTTAATCCAAAACCAAGCTTATAACCGCGAGTGCTCTGGATATCGGCTCTAGTTAATTTATTTATTTGGCTGCATATGCTGGGATTATCCAGCGAGTGGTTGCACGTGGTTTCGCTGGCTTTGTGAAGTAAGGGCGAAGCTCCACACACGCGGCAGGCCGCCGGCCGCCACGTGACCCACCAAGTGCCCTGACAGACCGACGGCATCACACTTCTGTTAGCAGCACTCAATTAATCCATGTCGGTGCTTGCTATAAACATTGTTATTTCACGCTCTGATTATTTATTCCGTTCGTTTGTTTTGTTTTATGTTCCATATTTCACGTATTTTAATCAAAATTTAATTTTACGCAGGTAACTTTGTAATTAAATTTAGTGCATGTTTTGTTTCTGTTTTTAAGCATAATTTTATTTATATTTTCTTGTAAACTAGATAGACTAGATAGACAGCTATATAGACTGCTTTTAGGTATCAAATGATTAAAACCTCTGTGCAGCAAATCTAAATATTAATGTCAATAGCCCGGAAACCAAATAGCTCTCTTTATTCGATCACCCCAACCCGTATTGGAGTGTCTGTTTGTTGTATTTAAGCATTTATTTTACGCAATTATTAACAAGTCGTCTGCAGACCCGTGCACAGTCGAAGGTTCCCAAAGTTTGAGTTAGTTCGAGTGGAAATGACAAAATAATATTATATCAATTCTTGCGTACAATTTGTTACAATTATTTTGATTAATAGAAAAAAAATAGAATTTAGATTTATATAATTTACATAAAATTATTGAAGTAGAGCACCGAAAATATTAATTTAATACACTTTGAGAAGCCAGGGCTGCCTCAACAAAGCGATCGGACAGAGGGTTAACCGATGTGACATGGCTCATCCCCATCCTTGCAACTCTCTATCCTATGAGAATAATACACAAATTATCCAAACTAATTGTGTAATGTGTTCACGCCATTTAACTAAACAGATTGCCTGTTTGAGTACTTGTGTTTTTTTGCAGATTGTTTGCTGTCTGTGCCAACAATACCTTTGTTTTTAAATATAAATATACAATATTTATATATTGTTCATAAAATATAGTTTATTGTTTTATTTTATGTTTTTTTTATTATTGTTTAATATTTTGATTCATTTGTTCATTTGATTTATTAATTGGTTTTTCTTTAAATATACTTATACTTTTTCTTAAACTAGTTTGTGTAACAGACGGTTTATTTGTCAATGTAATACGCAAAAACTACTCAACAAATTAGTTGTGGTTATTCTCTACATTTCAGAATTAAGCCTCGTTGAGTAGAAAACATTTTAGTGATATTTATGTATATATATATATATTTAAATAACGAAACTGATTCTACTACAAATTAATTTATAATTTTACTTGTAATGTTTGCGTGTATGTGTATTGTGTGTGCGTGTGTGTGTGGCCTTTTTTATGGTTTATGTGTGTGTTGAGTGTGCATGCATGTGTGTGTGTCTTTGTGTAGTTGTATGTATGTGGTATGTATTTGTGTGAACCTTAAATATTTGAATTTGCTTTGTTCTGTCATTATAATAATAGCTATAAATAAGCTGGAAAGGTTTGAGCGAGTCCATTGTAGTTATTTTCAAGTATTTTTTACTTAGTAACGCTTTTAGCAAGAATGGGTACCATTTTTACTTTTAAGAAAGTGTCGAATCCTATAATGTCTGTGACACTTTACATCGTTATTTTGATAAATAGAGCAACAAAAAGTAAGCATAACAAAGTTATGTTTAAAATATATGTATATTTTTCAAATACTACGTTTTATAAAGGTATTTGGCATGAATTGTCAAGAAAACTAAATATCTTTAAGTATTATATTACTGTGCATTTATTAACATTAATATTGGCTCTTTTATTAACAATAAATTATAAGATTAACATAACATTTCATAATACTATATTCTATATAAGTCTAGGTTCCCTTGATTTGTTTATTGGGTAATCTTATTTCTTCCACGGGTAGGTCCTCAGTACTCGATTTCAAGTCCACATACTTATATCGGAATGCCATGGATGTAAATATTAACATATCCAATAACATGAGTCCAGCGAATAAGAAGAATTCCTTCCACTGAAAAAGAACAATAATTAGTAATTAAGTAACGTTATAGAAATCTCTTTCTATCTCTCTATCTATTTGTGTTAACATCCTTTTCTCTCACTCTTTCTCTTTCTCTCTCTCTATCTATCTCTTATGTGGAAAACAACTAACTTGAGCATCTAAAAATTTCCCCTCCACTATGAGAACTACAATAAGGTTTCCGAATGCAACAGTAAGGAGCCAAATGGAGGTCAGGACGGACTTCATCGATGCGGGGGCTTGAGTGAAGGAGAACTCGAGCCCTGTCACCGAGAACATGACCTCGCCCATCGTCATCACCACGTATTGTGGTACCAGCCAGAGAATGTGGACGGAGTTAGGTGGCGTTATCATCACTGGGTTTATTAGCTGTGAAATTATACATTGTATTAGAATAAAGTTAGAAGATCTAATTGATAATTTATAAAATAAACAAACTAATAATATAATCAAAATAATGTAACTATTCTTGATAGTTTTAATTTAGTTTTTGTAGACAATGGTAATTCTGTATGTACTCACAAAAGTGCTGTCTGGTTTTTCAAACACATTAAAAGTATATACAGCGCCAGCTTCGAGCTTAAACCCTGAAAGAACTTCAGTTCCATCTACCAATATGTTATAGGTTCCCTTTGATACAGACATCTGGGAGATGTCTGAACTCGCCAGACTCACTATAGTCTTATTGCCCTTTTGACTTTCAAGACTAATACTCACAAGAGATTTCACGTTGCATAAAAATCTGAAAAATCATTATAATGTTTTATTCCACTAAAGTAAAGAAATTTCATTAATTAATCTCACATCAGAATAATGTAAACATTACATATTTCGTGTTATAACGATAACAGTCATTAAATTAAAATGGAGTTTAAATGTAGTGTAATATTAGCAGTATCCTATTTCATTATACGAACAAGTTCTTTACAAGTAAAAGTTTCAGTGACACAAGGAACACTCGTTGGAATCCAAGAAAAGACGGTGTTTGACGGAAAGTATTATTATGCTTTTTACGGCGTGCCCTACGCGAAGGCACCAGTCGGCAAATTGAGGTTCAAAGATCCAAAACCAATTAAATCGTGGAAGAAGACATTGGACTGCACAATGGAATATCACGGGGCGTGCGCACAAGCTCATATTGTTCACAAATACGGCCAGTATGGTTTCGAAAACTGTTTACACCTTAATATTTACACACCGCAACTAGCTAATAGACAAAACTCAAATAAAGCAGTCATTGTTTGGATACATGGATACGCTTTCACTTCCAGTTTTAGCCACATCTATGGAGCAGATTTTTTGATTGAAAATGATGTAGTAGTCGTCACTCTTTCACACAGAATAGGTGTTTTTGGATTTCTGAAGCTTAATGATATAGATTCCAACTCTAACATGGGTCTAAAGGATATCGTAATGGGGTTAAAGTGGATAAAGAATAATATAGCAAAATTCGGAGGTGCTAAAAATAATATAACTGTAGCGGGAAGTGGATCAGCAGGCACTTTTCTATGCTTATTATCGTTAACAAAGAACCGCAAACTATTTTCTAAGATGATTCTTCAGAGCAGTTCAATTTATTCACCATCAATATTTCAAGGCGATCCTATTGCCGAACGAAATATGTTGGAAAGGGAAATCAGAAAAGCAGGATTCAAGGACGTGAAATCAGCTTCTGTTGACCAAATCATTCAAGCGTCCCAAAAGATATATAAGAGTAAGGATTTAATGAATTTCCAACGACCAGTTGTATCTTTTTCTCCAATAATCGAAAGAAAGTTAAACACATCGCTATTTACATCCAACATAGATGATTTGTATGGATCCGTTAAAAACGAGGGCAATAATATACCAATTTTAATTGGATTTACAAGCCAAGAAAGTATATCTGAATTAATTCCATTTATTCATAACCCAAATTACCTTAAGATATTTGAATCTGTTTTCAAGTTTATGGTGCCATTTGAGAATCAACGTAAATATAATTATACATCGAAGACATATAAACAAATTGGAAAAGAAATTAAAAATAGGTATTTCAAGAAAGAAATTTCAGAACATTCTTTAGAAGAATTTTTGAAATATGTATCAGATCTTCATAAATATCCGATTTATAAATACATCAGGTTCTTAGTGGAAAATAATCAATCCAAAACATACGTTTATAAATTTAATTATGTTGGAAAATTCAATGTCGCCAAGGCAACTTCTGTTGGCAGTAGCAACACGAAAGTTAAGGGTGCTTCACATGGAGATGAAACATGTTACATATTTAAATGCAACCCTCATTGGGAATCGTATGTAAAACTGAGAGGAAATAATGATGACAGGGATAAGGTCTTTATTAAACAAATATCTAGGATGTGGGCAAACTTCGCAAAAAGTGGTAACCCTACTCCAGTGTATACTAGTAACATTACATGGCATCCTATGACTAAAGACGAAGATATTGTTTATCTTTTTGACAAACAGGATAGATTAATAAATTCAAAACCAGAACAGAAGATGTTTAAATTTTGGAATGAAATTTATAACAAATATTATTCACTAAATAAAAATGTAAAAGATGAATTATAGAATAAAAGAAATGGAGAGTAGATTTATTTTCATACAAGTAAGCTATAACAAAAAGGAAGAGATATAATATAGAAAACGATGTAGATATAATGTAGATAGATATAATTTAAAAAACGATAGTAGGTACTAAATTCTTAAAAATACATTATTAAATTGTAGTAATTATTACCTGATTTTCACTCCATCGATGGCCTTATCGTTATTATCAGCAAAATCTTGCAAGCGGCTATTGACAATGTAAAAAGAGTTGGCCGCTGTCTCGTTCAAATTGAATTCTCCATTCATAGTTCCACATTCACTGCTATTAACTCCCTGGAGGGAATATGGCAGTTGCACTAAGGTATGAGCACTTATGTCAAGTTTTTCGTAATATCCCAGTGGTTCGATCAAAAACTCGTCAGTTTTATTGTTCAGCGTCATGTTCAAAGAGTAGGTACAGTTTTGACCATTGTATATTCTTAATTGTGCTAAGCCTTCTGTTACTGGTGTACCATAAGTTGGCTAGACAAAGAAAAACATAAAGCTTAATATATATTCCAACATAATCATGATTCACAGATACTTCTGTGTATAGGATTGTACAGTTGTGCAAAGAAACACATGCACATTCACTCACACATATACACCTACACGTAAACAGTCTCACTACTCTACAATCGACAGTACTTTTATACTTTAATTGTTTTTTTTTAATTCTTTTTATTGGGGTAGTAATTTGCTTAATTTTTTCTCTAAAAAAAGTCTGTAGTCATTTTATAATTTATTTAGGAAGGAATTGATTCATGAAATAGGCTATAGAGGCATAAACTAGGTAGATAATTTAAAGAGAATGTACCTAACACAAGAGATGATTATTAGTTTATTGTTTGTATAAAACATAGTCAAATTACAAAGGAATCAATAATGATATTGCTGTTAGTGAAGCGCCATGACTCATGAGGTAAATCGATGTCAAAACTGACGTTTCAAAGAACGTTCGATAAATGCCGGTACGCTACAGAGTACAGCTCTACATTAATTTCCGTAGATTAATTTAGGTATCTCGAGCATCCGAGGAAATAATTACAAACTTCGGAATTTGACAAGGAACTCTCGAGATGATATGTTATTTATATATATGTTAAAATATTTAGCAATGAATGTATATGTATGTTAAAATATTTGACAATAAAACTTACCAAAAGTTGGAGTTCAACGACGCCGGATATTACGAATGCAGCAGCGGCCAAGAGTCCTCCCCAAATCATTTTGTGTAAAGGCTTCCGTATAAGTCTACACCATGTTAAGAAAGGATATATAGCCTAGAAAAAAGAAATATATATTCAATTTATGTAATATTATTTATTTAATAACATTTCATACTAAAAAATGGTTCTTAATGGTTGTTTCTCGCGTGTGTTATTTTATAATTTGCTTTGTCCGGGTAGACGACATCCATTTTGTGTACACGGTTATAAATATCTAATTCTTATAAACTTAATACACTTGAGGATTTATCTTTTA
Organism: Napeogenes inachia; assembly: GCA_959347355.1. NCBI lineage: Eukaryota > Metazoa > Arthropoda > Insecta > Lepidoptera > Nymphalidae > Napeogenes > Napeogenes inachia. Next base: position 5,217,650 of record OY365800.1, on the reverse strand, counting down.
AAAATATTTTTTCAGTAACCTAATATTGGGATATCTGACAAAAATCACCTAGCGTCTGACCACTTTTTTTATTACTGAATCCTGATACGTTATTATTAAAAAAAAAATTAAAAAAATTCAGGTTTTTAATTTTCTGAGTAAATGTCCGGTATAGTGAACATATCCTTACCACTTCAAACAGCGGGATGAAGACAAGAATAAGAAGCGGATTGAGAACTTGCATTTGATCAGCTTTAAGAGTCCAACTACCAATATCTTGTTCCATTCTGTCAGCTTGGAAGGTCCATCGAGATCCCTTGGAACAATAACATATTATCATCATTATTACATCTCATTTGGTTATATTTTTTCATCACTTTAGTATTTAAAAACTTAAAACTCCATGTAATTTTTATGGCCTATTAGATTATCCGTCGGAAGATGAACAGTGCGGGCAAAGTATATCTGATGTTATGTGGCCTTACTTGGACATTTAAAAAAAAAAACAACGATATCTATAACGTCATCAAACTCAAGTAAAATAAAAATAAAAATTGTTTAACAAAGTTGGCAATGAAAAATAATTTCACTGTTCAATATTTTAAATGTGTCAAAGGTATATTACAAAATTATATATAAAACATGTTTAAATTTAATCAAACCAACATCTTTTTATACTATGTAATGAAAACAACATTTTGTTATGCAAGTATAGCGTTTGAAAAGTTTATTTAAAAAAAGAAACCAATTCAGACAGTAACTGCATTTTCTTTATTATATCTTTGTTAACTTTTATGAGAGTTTATCTCGGTTTTCTCTTGAATAATATTGCAATGAATTATGTTTATTACCTGTTGGTCAAATAAGGCCCAAAACACAGGAAGTGGTATGAAGAGCACGAGTACTCGTAGTAAGGCTTTGGTATCTTCAATGAGGTTTGTGTCAAACTTGTCATCCGCGTGATCCAGCCAGTGTTCACGCTTGTCTTTGTTCTTACAGGATTTGATTACAGCGTGCTGTTACAAATACATTTAGTTATTACACATCTTTAAAACTTCTCCATATAAGTTGCAATTTGATTAAATGTAAATTACTTTAGTTGCTAAGAATCTTTAAAACTTCTTCAGATAAATTTCAATATAATTTAACTTAAATTAATCTAATTGCTACACATCTTTAAAACTTCTTCATATATGTTTGAAAATATCTATAAATATGTAAGTATAGCATTGTTAAGCTAATTTAAATTCATACAAATATAGAATGAAAAATAAAACAATACCTCTGGGAAACAGTAGCTCAATTGGTAGAGCAACAGGACGGTTATCCCAGAGGTTCCGGGTTCGAATACCTTCCGGTATTGGTTTATTTTTCATTCTATATTTATATAAATTCGTTATATATGTTGCAATACAATTAATATGTATTTTTTTTAGTTGCTCCGCAAATTTAAAACTGCTCCATATAAGTTACAATTAATTAAATTTAAATTACTTCAATTACTACGCATCTTTAAACGTTCTCCTAATTTTTCAAAAATAGAATTACCTAGGCTGTGAGAAAAGTTACATTACTATACGATGAGGACTGATACAGTAACAAACTAAGTAGAACTAGTGTTTTAATAATGATACCTTTGATATTTATAATAATATTATACATAGAACTACGTTTCATATCATCTATTTACAATTAAGTCACTAGAAACTCGTCCAATGAATCGATTATAGTTTTTGTTACAAAGTTAAACAGATCGACAACTAGAATATTAATGCTTATTTATTTTACTAGTTATCGGCATAATACGTACCCCTATACATTTAGTTACTTTAGTCAATACATTTCCGGCAGGATTTTTCATAACATACAACCTTTTTCCGGCAACGAAGAAGACTGAAAAAAAAACATTCTACTTAAACTATGATGACTATCATATATATTTACCCGGCTATTTTTACGGAATTCTGTCCGACTAGTTTCGAATCCATTAGAACTAGTCTGGCAAAATTCCTATATAATTAACTTAAAATAGCCTGGTAAACATTGTTATAATACAAATCCAATAATTTATTATATAAGTACCTTATAAAATTTATTATTGAGTACAGGATAAAGTCATTGAGAAAGTACTTATATATGATAAGAATTTGTAAAACCGATTGAGTGTTATCAGATTGTTAACAACTATGTCAATATAAGGCCAAGTCATAGCAATAAGGACTTTTTAATGTTTACAAATGTAAGTTTAATGACTCTAGATTAGTAAACTAAAATACATTTAATAACAATAATATTATGTTTACCCGTTTATGTCACGGAATTAAAAAAAGGAGTTGGAAAATCAAATATATTGTAATAAAATGTATATCAGCAATAAAATGCTTGTAATGCATTTGAAAGGGATTAATTATACTATCTTTAATAACATATTAAAAGCACTTACATATAGATACAATCATAAGTATTCCCGGCACTCCGAAGGCCAGAGAATAACAATCATTTTCTCCAAAACAACGGATATCTGCTCTTAAAATAGGTGTCAGGAAAGTGGATATCAAACTCCCAGCGTTGATAGAGAAATAGAAGAGTGAAAAGAAATATCCCAAGTATCGTTCCTGCTCTGGTAGTTTGAACTGATCACCCCCAAAAGCAGATACACACGGCTTTATGCCTCCAGTGCCAAAAGCTATCAGCAGTAGAGCTAATATTGTAAATTCTCTGTAATGAATATAAAATAGTATTATTTATTTTCAAAATAAACATTAATTCCGGTTGTGATTCTTTCTTTCTTTTCTTCAATGTTTATCTATACTGCAAAATTTAGACACATTGGAATAGATTTTCAAAAGAGGATAATAAATGTCACCACCGTCCCGATAAAGATGATGGAATGCTCAATTCACCGAGACAGATAGCGATACGATAGCTCAATTGTTATAGCGATGGGACGGTTTCACAGAGGTCACAGGATCGAATCCGTGTCCGTTTATTTATCATTCTATATTTATTTAAAACGTAATATTAAAGATTTAAACTCACAGTTGTGGTAAATTGACAGGAGGCATTGCCGATAGGGATATAAGAACACTCCCCGTCGCGTATACCAAGGAGAGGTAAAAAATTGTTCTGAAAATATAACATTCTACATTACATCTTTTGTATGTCATTATTATTCTATTAAACATCTATCTGCTATTCATACTATGGAATATCGTTAACCATTAGGTACTATGTGATAATTATGTTAAACTCGTAGCCTACTTAAATGTGAACCAGTGAATGTGAATTCATTAAAAAGTTGTTTGATTGCGGTAATCTAATGCAGATTAAATAATACTCATTGGATAACTTTGACATCCTAAGATGAATAATATATATGTCGAATAGATTATGATTGTGTTTTTAGAATAGCCAATAAAAAAGAAAAGAGTATTAGTAAATTGATTTTTCGCTGTAACAGATTATTATTATCTACAAATAAAATGTTTTGTTATATACAAATAATAATTATGTACCTGAATCTACCCAGCCATCCGTCAGCTATCATGGCGCCCAACAGCGGGAAGAAGTAAGCAAACATGGTGAATACATGGTATATGACGGTAGCACTGTCGTCCCCATAGCCCAGTTTGTCGCGGAGATACAGCGACAAAATGGCTGATAAACAAAATCAATTTAATGTCAGTTTTGTAGAATTCAAAATGGCTGTTAAAAAAACAATTTAATGATAGCTTTCAAAAACGAGTCTGCAATTTTATTTCCTAGAATGAAAAGAACTAACATTAGAATAAAAGAAAATATGTAATGATGTTTGATTTATTCTTCGCTATTGAATATTTTAATTATTACCTCATTACTAACGCCATCGTAGAAACAATAGTTCATTCTCGCAATAAGTGTTTATTACAGTTTTCTCATAATATTTTAACGTATCGGCTTGATACATTAATAACTATAAATGTATTTTTTTAAATATAACACGTGTAAGGCACTGTTTTGATAAACTCACACATACGAGTTACGAGAATTAAATTATTTATTTTCAATTCAAAGAAAAATATATTGTAGTTTAATTTTTACTTGTATTTTTTACATATAAAAACATTATGTTTATATATATATATATATATATATATATATATATATATATATATATATGTATATATATATATATATATATATATATATATATATATATATATATATATATATGTATATATATATATATATATACCTATATCCTCATAAATGGAACCATTTTATGAAATTTTCTTTAAATATGAAGTAACAGACAATACACCACTATCAACATCTATATTTATTATATAAATTGAACACAAATATTATCGACCGCGATCTTAAATACGTCAAAATAAGTAAAGTCCCGCTACTTATGTTTTTATATAAGTAGCATATTAATCTTCCATTGAATTTACATACATCAATCATATATTTAATTATCTATTTGTTTTGGGGTGTATATAATATATATTTTATCGTATTATTTTATATTTGCTGAGCGCCATTTTGTTGCATTGAATAAAAATATTTGTGAGAAAAAACATTTTTTTTTGGATAAATATGGACTCCCGTGTCAATAAAATACAGATCGCTTTTGTTCAAGAAATCCGCCACCCCTATAAATTTTGGTTCTTAATGAACCCACTGAAATTAGTCTTAATGATGGCAAGATACATAGATATGATGTTACTAACACCATAGTTATAGGGTTTTTTGTGAGAAATAATATGCCTTGGTATTTTGTCCATGTCCTTGTCAGAGAAAAACATTTCAGCTAGAGCGACAGCGGCGGGTTAGATCCCGTTATGGTGTTTTGTAAAGTGGTGTTATGTACGCTATGGTGTTATGGCGTTGTGTTCAAAACCATCACAAGCAGTCTGTCTTCATCATTAATTAGTAATATATCATTAATTCTGTTTTAAGTATTGAGTTAACATCATTCCATTTTTATTCTTATTTTTATAGTTTTTTTTTCTGGCAAAAAGAAAACAATTGCATCAAATTTTTTTTCAACGAAAGTATATCTTTTAGTGAAGAAAATCTTGTAAAAATGTGTACAATAATGTGAACAGTCGACTTTGCATTTAAAACTAGATTTCTGAATGTAAAATCTGGTGTATTTTTTTGTTTGTTTATTAAATGAAAACAATTAACATCTTATTTTTATATAATAAAATATATACCCCTTGGTCAGATTAAACATAGACAGAGGAACACGGCAAAGTTAAACAACATTCTAACTAAAAATGTCAAATAAAATATGTATTATCTCCTTTATTATCATAGATAAATATTATCTTTTATACTCGTGCACGAAGATAACAATGGTTTTGAAATGCATTCACAGTTTTAAATCTAGTTAATAACCGATTATTATAACATGGTGTTTGACTATTTGTTTATTTTCATTTATTTCGAAATAGACTAAAATTCATTATTAATATAATACTATTAAGTATGTGAATTATTCTTACTTCGCATCCCATAATAAGAGAATCTCTCGCAGAACTCATTTGTAACGATGAATCCCACTGCCTTTGGATATGGCAATTTCTGCAAAAAAAGATAACGTTTAAAGATAAAGAAAATAATTATTAATGATTTACATATAAGTATTAAATATACATATAAGTAAATACGTTTATAGTTAAAGTCAAACGTTCTTTTACCAAGTAGGTACATATGTCACATTGCACTAATGAAACGTCAGACAATGTGCAGTACAAGGAGAGAAGCCTACAAGAAACACATGCAAATTCTTTTAGCTTCGTGATTATTTAAATATTATATATTTATTTTCCACAGATTATTTATATTACATATGATTATTGAGGCAGACTAACAGATATGTGAAAACAAATTAGAATCCAAAGAAAGCGTGTTAAAAGAAGACTAAACTGACTAGCCTCGTCCTAGATTTATAATCTACAATAAAATAATAACATAATAATTTATAATCTACAATAAAATAATAGTATAATGTCTTATTTCAGGAATAACAATGCTAACAGACAGTAAGTTGGAAGTGGTTACAGTGAAACCACAAGTACAGAATAAATAGTTGGTTATAATGTATCAGACATGGAGTTCTGTGGTTATCTAAGTATATAAACTATTAACAGAGGTAATTTATATTCTATTTTTTACATATATGAATTTTATTATAATAAAATAATCAATATATATAACCATTATATAAGATATATATATGTATATATATGAAATGACAACTAACACCAAACTTACTATCAAAACATTAATAAACAAGGTATTGTTAACAATTTGTTGACCTGTTGGTGTAGTGGTTAATGACCCTGACTGTTGAACTAAAGGCTGTCGGTTCGATTCAGACATTAAACAATTCTTTGAGTGGTCCACAGATTGTTGTTCCGAGTCTGGGTGTAGGTACTTTGTATCCGTTATTTATGTTTGTAAAGTGACACAGGAATATTATTATATCTAATGCAGAAATTGTTTAAAAAAAGAATATTATATAACCAGGTCAATTGTAAATGAAATAATTCATTACGAAACCGCGTCTACTTTTATAAGTCTGGCCTCATCTTTAACTTTCACTTACGCGGTAAAATGTACAAGTCATCTAAATGTTATACAAACATTCCTTTTGATATTTAATCTCTCGTAGTAATAATCTTCAAATCGCTCTACTGATTGAGTTATATTTGGGCCAGTACTGTTTCGAATTCCTAAATTAATGAACGAATGAAAAACCGCTTCAAACTGGATTCAGTGATTTGAGAGCACAGGCCTTTAATAATTACTCGTAGATTGTTTAATATAACTCTTACACATTGTTGAACAACCTTATATATAGGTTGTTTAACAATGTGTAAGTTGTATATATATATATAATTTTTACGTTAATTATAATATGTGTTTCGTTTATTAATTATAATATATTTCGTTTATCAAATAATTTAAATCTATGCCCATCTTGATATATGCAGCAAATTCTAAGTGATTGTCAGTTCGGAGTCCAGACGATATTAAGATAACATTAACAAACACAGGCTGAATCTTTTTCTATATATAACTACAGCATAATCTATGACTTATAATTAACTAGAAGGGTCTCTTTTTAGTCTTTTCTGGAATTCTTATATTTCTTAGCGAATTCTCAAAAGGTATTCTATTAAGATATCTTAAGAATAGTCTAACTCATTTAAATTGATATCATCTAATATTACCGAGTTTTGTATTTGATTTCACTTCGTATTAAATTTTTAAAATAAAAATATAAAACCAACACGTATTGCTTTAATTTCACCGACGCCAATAACAATTTTCCTCCATAGAACTGTAACAATAAAAACAACTGACAAAAGTTCGTTGTATTTATTGTTTTACAAACACACTCTCAATGTTTATTTCACTTTTTCAGCATTTCCAATTCCATGGAAATATTTTTTTTTTAATTATGTAACTAACGAATCAATCAGGAAAATATGGAAATATTGTGAAGTTGGAAACAGAATGGAAAAGAAGGTTCCTAATTTAAATTTATTAACCTGTATTTATTTGTTAGTGTTTGTCTCAGAACTTTTGTCTGGGTGAACCGATTTTGATGATTCTATTTTTATTTGAATGCTGGTTTAGTCCATTTTAATTTGGTGAAGGTGATCAGTATTGGAAAGCTAGTGCTTCCAGTGTGGTCCTAATTTAATTTGGTGAAGAAGTCACTATTACTTTTGGAGACAGTCATTGGAACAATTCAAAATATATAGAAGATGTCTCACGATTGCGGCAATCACTTGTGTATTATATACATTGTTTGCAACGTTTTCTAACAACATACCTGCATAATGAAAAAATCACTAAAAAGGAAAAAATAAAATCTTTTATCAAAAAGTTTAAACTGCTTTTAAAAAAGAATAAAATAATTTGATGAGGGAAATTGTTTTGAAAGTTGGTGCCTCTAGTCTAGATCATTTAAAGAAACTCCCACCGGAACAGTTACCCTCATAAAAATATTTTTTTCCTTTGCGGTTTCATTTATTGTTTATCCGCTATTTGTCTCATTAAATAAACACATCTTTGTTTGAATTAACAAAATACATATTGGTTTGAGAAAATATTGCAAATAACAGTCGTATATCAGTTTTATAGTAGACGTGACTAGGAATGCATGGCTTATCACATGTTCACTTAAGACAACTACACACGGGCTGATCTACCGGAGCCAGACTATATATATATATATATATATATATATATATATATATATATATATATATATATATATCTACTATATCTAATATATATATATATATATATATATATATATATATATATATATATATTACGGTTATATTATTACCGTAATTATTGCATATTGATCGTATTTTAGTCTTTGACTTCCTCCCAATTTAGCATCCAATTTTACTTTCACTACCCGTCGGTAATAGTGGTCACATTGCTTACCTTTAAATCGTTTGGGTCTTGGATAAGATTCCCGGTCGTGTCAAAGAGATCTGACACGACCTAAATATGTCAGAATCTGGTTCGTGAAGTTAAAACATATAATAATAAATTGCACTTGGAATACATTTTTGTAATGGGAATTTTGAGTCATATAAAATTTTTAAAAGTTGATATTCCTGTGAATATATATTATAATATTTAATAATCAAATCGCTACTACTTGTAACAAATCAATTACGTGTGAATTGTATTATAAATTAGGTAGGTATGTATACCTATGTATTTAATATTTTTTATTAAATAGCTTCTGGTAAGTGATGCTTACATCCAGGCATATTTATTACACTATAATTAATATATATATATATATATATATATATATATATATATATATATATATATATATATATATACACACAGATAGACATACATATATATGTATGTGCGGTAAATATATACCGTGCATTTCCTTCACTCAAATCATCCAATTTTATATGAATGGTTTTGACTATATTTAAATAATACGTTCAACTATTACTCACATTAACAAACTTTTTTAACCTAATATATGATAGTTATCGTTTCTTTAATATGATAAGATGTCGTAGAGTATGTGGTAATAAGTATTATTTTGACTACATTTTCTATGACCCACATACAAATCACAAAATTGCTTAATAATTCCATAAATGTTCTTTACCGTAAACGTTAAATATCAAATCTGATGAAACCTTATCCTTTTTAATCATAATTTAATGTTGTTCAAGTGTGTGGTAATTTAGAATTGTTTGGTTGTAACCAAGATAGAGGCGATTATCTATTGGTTGCTTTTTATATTACAAGAAATTATCAAAATTAGTTTCAACAATGAAATAATTGTTTTGTATAAAACTGTATAATTTGTTCAGTGCTCTATAATACGTCGAAAAAAATAACCAATAATTAAATTATTTGCAAATGTCAGATGGTAAAGAAAATATACCCCCGGTGACTATGTAAAAGATAATAGGGCTTTTTTACATAAACATTATATTAAATATATGTATTTATTGAAACTGCAAATATACGTAGGTAGGTAACTAGGTACCTGGGTACTAGTAGTGTTTCTTAATAAACTACTATTGAGTTTTGTTATTTCTTCTAAATATGTTACACTTAATAAATAGTTTTTTAATAATCCTAATGACTGATAATGGAATATTCTATTATCGACTCCATTATTGAGACCTTAATGTAGATCAATTATTATTTTTATTGTTTTCATATCTAGGTCTGTCATTATTATACATATACACAAATATATACTACTAATACTAATTATACTTAACAACTGACTTGTATAGTATAAGATCATGAGGTGTTTATAATTAATAATTATAATCATTACCAGACCTCAAACAAATTACATTTAGTATTTTAGTTATAATTATCGTGTTTTTAACTTACAAGTAACCTTGAAGAGAGGTTACTAAATACATGATATTATTTTGTACAATTTGCCAGACGCCCTTTTTACGTCAATATTTACAAAACTGTCAAAAAAAATGACATTTATGTAGTGATCAAACTGTAATAAGCCTTTGTGTATCAAAATTTTATTGAAACTTTCCCCTCTGGCAATTACAAATTAATTAATTTTAGAGAACAAAGCCACCATCAATCCATCAATTCTGTCATCGATTGCCCAAACCAACTGACGGTCAATATTATTTACCTTTATTATTTAAACTGTTGATGTGCAATGGACAGAGTTGTTTTATATTGCATTTGAGAAAAAACATCAGATGTTTCAAGTTATGTATTGTCTATTTTTAAACTTATCATGCTATTTGCTGAATCGATGAAAATATATATAGATTGCTCAATTCATCGTAGCCGGTAGCGATGCGGTAGCTCAGTTGGTAGAGCGACGGGACAGTTTTCTGAGGATACAGGTTTAAAGTCTGTCCGTATTGATTAATTGACTAATTCTATAGTTATTGAAATTGTAACTATCAGATGTACTATTGTTTTTATACAACTTATAAGGTTATTAAGATAAAGCATTTAAAAGATACTGATAAGAATGGGAAATTAAAAATTGGTGATGAAAATCTGCAATTTGAATACACATATATATACAATAAAATAATAAAGTCTGAATGATTTGATATGCACTGGTGATTCCGTTAAGAGGAAAATTGTTAGAATTTAATGAAGCTGCTGTACGTTCTCGACTCCAGGTATGTCAAGGTGGACATTTTAACACAAATAAAAGTCTGCGAAGGTGATTTCGATGACCGCCTTAGGAAAAGTATAGAGCTGTGTACACGACCTTTAGATAATATTAAAATTAATTAAATTACGTGTTTATATTAAAATGAACACTTATATTAAAACATATTAAGTAAGTCCTTTCATTACAAGTAATTATCGTATTTTTAGAACGTTCTTGGTAAATTGATAAATGGTTCTTTGCAACAATGTTTGCATAAAGATGGATGAATTAATAGATACATAAACAATAAGATGAAAGTGTACATCGTGTCATTATCCTTAAAGTTAATACAATAGCTCATAAATTATTAAAAAATATATATTATTGTATGTAAGTATATACTTGTAGCTGAAGGCAATGGATCGCTAATGTCAGTGAGCTCTGAGAAATGATAATTTTCGTAAAAACTAACCGGTTGTTGTTGCAAAACTCAATTTATGCGACTTTAAACCTCGTTTAGTTTATTGGGTTATTTTAGTAGGTTTTTCACCTTGAATAAAACGAAACGATCGAAAACAATTTGTTGAAACAAACTTAAATTGTACTATATTATCATCAAATTATAAAAATAGTGTTCTCGTCATAGAGTTATTAATAATAATTAATATATAGAGTAAGAAAGTCAGTCTAAAATGTGTCCATCGAAAAATGGGAGAAAGCAAATGAGGTCACCTATCTATCTCTCTTTCTGCATGTGTGTGTTTTATACAAAGATAAGTGTCGGTCTCACATCTTGCCTCTTTTATACCTTGTCAGACACTGATATCCATAGGCCTGCCTAAGCTCCCTTATTCTATGTATAATTACTCTTCAGTGGTCTAAAGACCTGGCCCTACCGGTTCCTGGGCAGTGGACGGTGGACGCAGTTAGGCCAGTCCTTCGGCAATGGGTGAGGCGGCGACACGGGTCGCTAACCTCTCGTTTGGTGCAGGTGCTATCCGGACACGGATGTTTCGGAAAATACCTGCACCAAATCGCTAGACGGGAGGCCACCCCGGTCTGTCATGAGTGTGGTGCGCCACAGGACACGACGCTCCATACGCTGGAGGTGTGTGCCGCATGGAGTCCACAGCGACATACGCTTTCAGCATCCTTAGGACAGGATATCTCTCTGCCGATCGTTATCAACGCCATGCTCGACAGTGAAAGATCGTGGCAGGCGGTGGTCTCCTTCTGCGAAGACGCTATGATGCAGAAGGAGGCCGCGGAGCGGGCAAGGGAGGACGCACCGTCCTCCTCTGACTTACTCCGACGCAGACGTACGGGGGTAAGGAGAAGACGTTTCGCTCACCTGCTTCGCCGTCCGTAAAGATGGGGTTACCGGTCGGAAGTCGGGGGACTTTCGGCTGGGTTATCAAAATGACCCCATACGTCTGAGGGGTGACCTTCTTGTGAGTGAGGTCACCCCACATTTGTGCCGGGGCCCGGTTTGTGTCTGGGCTTACCGCCGGGGCAAGTTGGCGAATGCTAACGAGACCCCATCTTGCTCCACCATGGCGGAGGACTGCTCACACGTGGGGTTTTTAGCCGGTAAAAGTCCGGCATAACCACTCTGGTACCCCCGTACTGGAGTGGTATATATGAGGATTTTCCCAACGACAAAAAAAAAAAAAAAAATGTATAATTACTCTATGGTTCTCGTACATAGTTTTGAAAGTATGAATAACAGAATCATTATTGTTCTGGCGTTACAACAATATTATCCTTAATACAAGAAAAAAATATCAATTATCAGTTTAAGATTCCCGGTTTATCCCTGTTTTACTGTACTGAAATTAAATATGAATTTAAAAGCCTTGAATCACCCCTGTTCTAATACAAATAATTTAATTTAAAAAAATAATACTAAGGAACTTAGTAGCTATATTCTTCACATACATAAACATTATAGGATGGACCATAAAGAGCACTTTAGTTCAAAAATGTAAATCAAAAACAATAATGACTCTATATGTACTATGTATACATATATATACCTATGTATTCACTCGAGTGTCCAACGTGGTATTTCCACGAATACAAATATAATGATCTCTACAATTAAATGTGTGACGCGTGAGAGAACACATTTAACTGGCAATTACATATATATTTATTGAAACAAAGATATCTTTTGTTTTAATTGCTAAATCTCTAAAAAAGATAAAAGTTAATAATGCAAGAAAATTTAATGATCAATCTTTTCTTGCCATTATTTAGTCGTAAATATATTTATGTAACGAAATAGGTATATAGTATTCTAAAGAGATTTTAAAATTTAAGAGACGTAGGTACTTTGTAACAAATGGATCCTCTTGAGATAAAAACATCAATTTTATCTTTCAAGAGTTGTCACAGGTACTTTTGGCCTCGAACAAAAGATACTCTTTGTTGGTAGATATAAAGTACTTCGAATGAAATACATACAGATTAAATGTATGATATAACAAAATCAAAAGTATCATCATATCTACAATACATTGCTTTATAATAAATTTCTACAATTTTTATGTAACTTTATTTTTTGAGATAAGTTCTTGAACGAAAGATGGCTGTCAACTTTATATCTTATATATCTCTTACCACATGATCTTATTTTTTAGATAATACATGAAATGATAAAATGTTTAATACAGATTTACTTATAGATGGCCATGGGCTGTTAGCAAATATTTATTTCTTTTAAAGTAAATAAAAATAAGGATTTATTTGTAATCCATATTCTAAAAGGTATTCTATTATTGTATTGACCTTAAGAATATAGTATACAGTTATAGTACGCTGTATGTATATATAAATAATAATGAAATCAGACTTCCTCCTCCATACTGGTCTGTCAGTCACCATACTGCTGTGAAGGCGTATCTTGTCTCACATCCACTTCCTAAGTTACGTTAGGTTACGTGAATCTGTGTAAAGGCCGTGCACTTTTACGTCCGTCTCTTTCTTACGTTACATTATTGTCCTATATCTTAAAGAATAAAAAATACTTCTATGTTCTATTAATTATATAAATATTCGTATTAGATTATTCCGTTATTCTAAACTGTGTGATTTTCTCAACATTATTATTTTATTTATCTTATTGCCAAAAAACATCATATTAATTATATGTTTTCTTAATGATTCCTGATTCCAAATATAAATTCAATATTAAGTTATGTTTCAACAAAGGTTTTTTCTTCAATCAACGCTAGATCGCTTTTTGTTACTCAGTGTTTTATAATGGGTAATGTTTTTGTTAACGGAGGCCTTTTAAGGGGAGTAAAACTTAAGATAAAAAAGGGACTGGAATTGGGTGAAAAGATATGAAAAGGAAAAATCCTCAAAAAAAATCATTACAGTATATGTGACTTAAACATTTGATAAAAAAAATAAAAATAATTATAAAAGGATTATTTTTTAAAAACATTATCAAACAGTACCGATATAGTAAACCAAATTCTTTTCAATAAGACAATAAAATATAAAATCATCACAAAACAGTATTGTATTGTAATTGTGATATTGACTTTATATATATTTTTTTTTTTGTATGTCTATACTGTTAGCCCTGTTGGCTATTACAGCGTCACCGGGGGAGCGGGTGGGTCAGGAGACCCACCCTTAACAAGGGGGGGCCAGGTGGGCCCCCATGGGGAACGACGTCCCGCGGGCGTCTCAGATTGAGTGATTTTATATAGTTATTTTTTTCCAAAGATGCAGTATTTATTTTGTCAAAACTTGTAAAACTAAAGATAATTAATTTACCGTTACTTGAGCTAGAACCATATAATTACATTTTCTGAATAATTAATATATTTAAAATTTACTTAATATAAGTGAAGTTGAATATTATTTGAAAATAAATAAATAAACATATATATACATTATTTATGTCTTATTCATTTTATTTCAATTTTATTTTTAATTACTTAGAATTCATTGTAAGAAATGTAATTTAATTTTGGTTAAATTTCTGTCTACCCTCATTTACATTTCAAAGAAACATAATAAGTTATAATAACGAAATTCTTATTTTTAGAGAATAATTTAAGAAAATTATTATTTTATCTTAGTTTCATCAGAAAGAATGTAATCAAACCATAAGGAAGAAAAAAGATATAAAATAAAGTGTTATAATTAGCATGAGATGTAGTAGTAGAATGAGATTTGGATAAAATAGAACGATATCTTGGAGATAAGCTTAAAGAAAGGATAAATAAGATAAATACATTAAAGTAAGAAGAGTCAGTAATCTTATCAAAATCCTAGAGCAGTCTAACAACATGGTGTTCATAATTATATAGCAACGCAGAGCGCAAAAAAATCGTTGGCAAAAAAAAACAAATAGACAATAAAAAAAAAACAAAACAAAGGTGTGATGAATCTTGGCATAAAGTACAAAACAATATTATAGTATAAAAATAATTAGCTGTTGTAGCAAAATAAATAATATTTTCATAAAAAGGATTTCGCTTTTGCAGTGCCTTTAGCAAGTTTTATAAAAACATATTTGTAACAATATGTGTGTAATTTATATCCATAAATGTCTGAAAAATATATGCAGACGGTTTTACAGTCCGACACAAAGGGACTAAATGAAAAGTATTACCGTTATTTTTTGTCTTTTAGAATATCTACTTACATAAGAAAAAGATAGGAAAAATTAGGTCAAAAACAACACTTTTCGATTTTCGAGAGGAAGTAAACTGTTGTACTTTAATAATAACAAACATTTCGTAGTTGTTAATTAATACATAATAATTTCGAAAGTAAGTAAATGACTACATATAATGATTATATATTTTTTGCAATTTATAAAATTAAAATATACCAACCCCTGTAGTCTTGTCAGCCATTGTGTCTAATATTGTCCTAGTTTCTTAGATGATTCCGTCACAATTTTTAAAACATACTTCAAGAGAAAATAGTCTACGCAAAACGAGCGCGCGAACACAAGCCGCGGAGACAACTGATCACTGAATACAATACTGAGCGCGCGACAGGTTACAATCATAAGCGCGTGCGCCGATTCTCTCTCAACAAGTTGTTCAATAAGAGACTTACATAAACTAGATATGGACAATAAATCCTTATTCTCAATATTATCAGAAATATATATTTAGTTTCTATATAAATTTATAACAATGAAAGTGTGTGAAGAAAATAAAGAAAAACCAAGGGAGAGATAAATGAGGTAATTTGTACTAAAGTGCGTTGTGAACACTCAACACGTAATAATTATGGAAACATATACCTATGTATAAGTATGTAAACGAGATAAAAAAGTATTATAGACTACATCAATATCAATACCTTCGTTATGCTAAAAATATTTTCAATTCAGTCAAAATAGTTAAGTCTGTTCATACTTTAGGAAAAAAAAATCCTTGATAATATTACTAATATAAATAATTAATTCGACTAATTTCAGGAAAAAATATAATAAAACCAAAATATCTTGATATTGAATAACCAATATTATTTATAAATGGAGTTGTGGAATTGGGTCATAATGTGCCCAATTCTCCAAAGTCCATCCAAATCTTTTGAGGTTTTTTCCTTCTAATAGAGCTGGCGTAATGTTCGGGATTGCATCCCACCATATGTCCTTACCAAAATATTCTACCACACCAAATGTTTTTCTATAACTATTCTTAGACTTCCTCTAAGATCCTGGATCCTAATCCATTTTTGTCACTTTACATATCCATCCTAAATGCACAAAAGTGCAGTTTCTTATTCTTCGTAGTCTTCCATCTCATTCATATAGTACTAGATACTGAAGTAAGTACTGTAAGAGAATATGTATGTATATGTGTATACTTATATGAGACTATCGAAAGACAGATTCCTTAAAATGGTTGACAAACAGGTCTTATAATCGTTTTTTACCTGATACTTTCAAAATTCGATTTTGGCTAAAACTGGCTCTACATTTATTATTCCATAATATTTGTAGCAAGATTTTTCCCTTAAAAATAGTGGTATTATTAATATGTAATAAATACTTTTATTAAACATGATAGGGTTTTTTTACATGGTAGCTGATTCCCGCGACTCTCTTTGGACTACATAAGTTAAAACGGTGACAACAACATTACTTAACTATAGATTGTAATATCAGAAACGCATTTCGAATACTTTGCTATGAATTTTTTAAAAGGCAATTTTCTAGAAGTGGTTGTAATCTGTTAAATTAATAGGTTCTTGTTATTTAAAAATAACTGGTATACAAAAAAATAGTAAAGATAGACATTATTATATATATTATGTATCAATTACTGTTTATACACTACTGGTGTTAGCTACGATGTATATACTATTGGTCTATATATACACTTACCTGTCCTTCATCACTTTTGATTTTGTGTTGATGAATATTTTTTTTTTCAGGGTTAACCTAGATGTAAAAACTGAAACGAAACTACTACCAAAGAAAAGCTCCAGAAAGAACTGAAATTACAGATGATGAGCTTGAAACTGCCAGATATTGATAATGATTAGTAAATAAGATTATTAAAAATAACTTTATTTCCATCACAAAATTTTTAAATTAGTAGGAATACATTTTCCTTTTTACTTAAAGTATGGAGTCCTCTAAATTGTCCTAAAATTTGATTAAATCCTGTACCTACTTCTTTTCAATACTATTTATTTCATTTTATATTTTTTCATACCAGTCGCTTTTCTATTAACATGAGTTTTCTCGTGGGCTCGCTGAAATAAAATGATTTTTAGCGCTAGCTCCTTAAATAGGGTAAATTGAGGCGAATCGGATCAATGGGTGAATCGGATCAAACTAAAAAACCGTCAATATTTTGAACAATGCGTTGGCCTGAAACACAATTTACTGGTGTCATAAGACCCTGTCTCATTCCTCACTTCCGGTCATTGGAGGTGATTGGATTGGACTATTCCATAAGTGTCAGCGCTAATCTTTTTTTTTATGTGAGCGAAAACTGTAACGTTTTCACTTTCCAGGTCACCGCCGTCGGCCACAATTTGAAAAAAAAGAAACTACAACATTGATTTTGCAATTGACATCACCCCAGACTTCAGAGTACAATGAAACTGCTTAAAAATGTTTCTAAGAAAAAAATGCTTAAGTCTGATAAAATGTGCATGAAAAGAAGTAAAAGAAAAGAAATTATGGAATAAAGAAACCATGGTTCAATTTCAATGGCAAGAGATTGGCTTTGTATTTACTGCAGAAGAACAGGTAGGATTGCCATGTATGCGAAGACGAACAATCTTCTAAAATCAAAGTCAAAGTGTGCTAGTAATGAAAATTGATTCCATAATTATTTATTTTAATTTTGTTTGTGATTCTAAAATTTATAGTTGTGAAATAATGTTGATTAATCTATATATTAGGTACAATCCCATTTGCCCCCAAATATGGGGCGATATTCGGATATTTCAAACTTTTTAGTTATGAGTTAATAATTTGGATCAATTAATGAAAATTACCAATAGGTCAATAACGAACACATACAGCACGTTATTAACAAAGCCACTACTATTTTCAACAGACTCTCCTTTTATTGCAGACACACATGGGGGGCCCACCCCGAAAACATCCGTACAATATACGCACAGGTGATCCAACCGATCATCACATACGCCGCCGGAGTCTGGGGACACGTGGCTGGTAAGAAGTGCGTGAGGCAGAGGCTGCTGAGTATGCAGCGAGCCTTCGCCCTCAGGGCGATCAGAGGTTTTAGGACAGTGTCCACCTCTGCTGCCCTCGCGCTCGCCCAGTTTACCCCTTTGGACCTCAAAGTCCAGGAGGTGCACCGGGTTGAAGCCACCCGCCTCTCGGGTACGTCACCGCTACTTCCGACGGACATCACATTGGAGCGTCCCACTCCTCCACACCTTCTCCTACACCCAGCCCACAGACATGCGCCGAACACTCACACTCTCTGGACCCAAGATGAGGTCCGGGAGTTCCAGTCAATGCGCCGCTCTGATACTATTCACATCTTTACAGACGGGAGCAAGCTAGAAGATGGTACTGTGGGGGCGGCATTCGTCGCTTACGGCGAAGGCCAATGCCCGGTCAGTAAGAAGTTCAAGCTTCACGACAGCTGTTCTGTCTTTCAAGCTGAACTTCTAGCCATCCTTAAAGCTTGCGAGTGGGCATCTTCCCGCACACACACAAGCGCGATTATATATACAGACTCGAAAGCCGCCATTCTCGCCACTCAGAACCGTAGCAACACACACCCTTTGGTAGCGCAGACACACAGCACTATACACAATGCCCCCGGGACCTTCGAGCTTGCGTGGGTTAAAGCCCATGTCGGCATCATCGGAAACGAGGCTGCCGACACCGCCGCCAAGAAGGCGGCCAAGCTCCACAAGGCCCCGGATTACTCACACTTCCCTATATCACACATTAAACACTCTACACGTACACACCACGCCTCCGTCTGGCAGGCCCGCTACGATAGCGAGCCTCAAGGACGGCTCACAAAACACCACCTACCCTCACTCACACATATTAGACAGCTATTCTCCCTCACAGACATCACATTTACGCTCACGCAAGCACTCACCGGCCACAGCTACACTAAACAGTACCTCCACAGGTTTGGGATCTCGGCGGACGACCTTTGTCCGTGTGACGGCGCCTCGGTCCAGTCCTTGGACCACGTCCTTCAGGAGTGTCCTAGATTCGCCGTCGCCCGCCTGGACCATCAGATCCTCTGCGGAGGCCTTGAAATCGAGCCTTTTAAAATTGTCAGTATGTTAGAGCACCAAGATGCAATTAAATCTTATTCCAAACTTGTCCACCATGTCATCACTCGACTCAAGGCCTTCAACGCCACTTAGCTTTTGAATAGTCTCACTTTGTATTATATCTTTATTCTAATGTTTTTATGTATTATTTTATTGTTAATAGTTAAATTGCCCAATATTCATTTTTATTCCTGATTGTGTTTTGCCTTACCTTTTCTTTTGAAATTCCCAGCCTATATTGGCTACTTGTATATAAATTCTCTTTGACCAGCCAATGACTAAATTCCATTTTATTTATTTTACCTTTATATAGTTTGTTAGCCTAGTCAAATAACGACTTACTTTGTCTTATATTCTTTATCACTTATAAAATATTTGTTTTACACATTTTTGTTTTATAATCTTTAATATTACCTTATGTTTTCATTGTTTGCTTAATTATATTCTTAATTTTCTTGTATATTGTTTAACAGTTTTTATTACTTAGTTTTCTTTATTTTGTTTTTTAATTCTTTAATTTTATTTAACTTTACTAAAGATATTGTATACAAATTAAAATATGTATCTTTCATGTCTCATCATCATAATCATCCTCATCAAACTTGGCAGTCGGCACCAGGAGACAATGTATCAAATCGCATATTCTCCTGGCCCGACTGCTAAAATCTCATTAAATACACTTAGTGCGTAACCACAAATAAATGTAACTAAAAAACTTATTACCCCCTGTTAGGCTGCGGCTGTCAGTGCTTAGCAGATGACCGATTTATTGTATTCGGTCAGCTATGAGCACGGACAGTCGCAGCATACAAAACAACTGTATTCAGAATAAAAAAAAAAAAAAAAAAAAAAAAAAAAAAAAAAAAATAGGTCAATAAAAGTTACATATTTTATACGTTGGAATGATTTTCATGTACTCAAAAAAATTAACCAATTCGTCTCGGCCTACTGTATTTCCTCAGAGAAACACAAGAAAGTGCCGTCAAAACAATACAGATGAAGTTGAGAATATGGCAAAGAATATTACATTACAATACGTCCAGCTAGCACAACAACGACCAACCGATAATCTGTATTTTCTGCAAATTAAGAACTATACTAGCTAAAAGTTTCTCGAATACTTATGAAAAGGATACAATTAAATTAGGTACATGGTATATTTTGTTTTCTTCATATAAATTTTATTAGAAAATTGAGAAAAGTATCTCAGCCTATCTTATCATATATATAAAACGTTGTTTCGATAGAACACGCATTATTTATAGTTATTAAAACTTTTTTCGACAACCTTGAACTGAGAAACACACTACATCTACCAAAATCGCATCGCAATCATAAGCCATCGCGAAGACAAATATAACACAACAATTTATCTTGATATATAATATTAAATTCGCATTATAAACTACAATGTTTGATACATACTTTTTTTAGGCAAGGCATCGCGGTCAGGAATCAATTTAGATACCTATTACAACTTGACGTAGGTAATTCTCAGTGTTGATATTGTACGGTCATAACGGTCATGACTTATGACAGTCATGACAGTCATGATGGCCATGACGGTAAGTCAGTAATTGAACGTCAGTAGGTAATAAATTTCCAAAATTTTGCTTTTTGATGTAGAGAACCCCTACGACACCATACCCCTAGAACATCATTGGGGTAAATTGTTATTTAAAAAGAAACCATAAATATAGTGTTAAAATTTAAAAGTTAATTTTATTCATTCTAATATTTTTTATTTTCCTTTGTTTTTATTTATTGCATGTATAGTGTATATCAAATAACAGAGTTATATTTTTTAAATAAAAGTCAAATGTAAGTAAATTCGAATATTTAAAACTTTATTTCTTTATATCAGAAGTAAAGAACATAAATAAATGTTTTAAATAATAATTAGGCAAAGTAGACGCTAATAATGAAATATATAACATTTTTTATCGACTTTAATTTTCACACAAGTGTAATTTTCTAGAAAGAAAGTGAGAAGTTATTTTCAAGAAACGTTATTGGGTTTCTTTATCTTCGGTAGTCTATACTGGAGAAAAAGAAATCCAATAGTATTGTTTGTCAATCGTCAACCAGTGTGTTAAGAAGGGAATTATCATACCAAATTTTATCTGGCTTTTATACATTATAAAAATCAACTTTACACACAAATCGGACGACCAATGAACGTTGATTTTTAAATGGCGCTTTATTTTTGAAAACTGACGTTGACAATCGCGTAGCCAGGACTTGACGTTTATGAAGGGCGGTAAATGTCCACTAAACAAACTAACAGTTATGTATTTTATCTTTATTTTAATACATAAAAATACGTTTAAAAATATTTACATATCTGTATTCAGATGTAAGATAATGTTTGTTGTTCGATTTGCAGAATAAACATTTTAATTTATTTCAACAATATCTTTTTTACGTGTGATTTTCTATTTTCCCTGGGAAATGTTTCATATTTATTAGTTACCCTGAGAGATGTTTTAAATAACGATATCTTTATTCTTATGGTCGTTTCTCAATTCATTTTTAAAAACTTATTAGATATACCTACCTATACCAAAATTTAAATACTTATATAAAAAAACAGCGTTAGACAGATTCGCAACGTCTAAATTTCGACTTCAAAAAGCTAACGAATCCTTCATAGGTTTGAGTATACGCATATATAATAAAGTTCGCAAAGATATTTTAGACCTCCTTTTCATAGTTTTAAAGTTTAAAGTTTGTTAAGTAAGTTTGTAAGTTAAAACATTGTTTTTTTTATTTTGTCTGCTCGTGTGTTTGTTTGTATGTCTGTCTGTATGTTTGTGGACGCTAATCTCGATAGATAAAAACTTTATTGCACACAAAATAATAAAATAAATAAAATAGGTAAAAAAAACAAAATAAGCTACAAAAGGTTGCAAAGGCGGTCTTATTGCTAATAGACAGTCTCTTACAGACCACTTTTGGGGAAAGGAGTAGATAATGAGAACACGGGATAAAGCAATAAAATTAAAATTGAAATAAGCTTAATAAATACAATAATACAATTAATACTATGTATTCAATGTTACAACTATTTATATTAGATAAAGACAATACATAAATACATAACATTCACATAAATACATACACACATAAATATACTATATATACAAATAAATATAATATATTTATATAAACAAATATGTTATATACACTATACAAGCGACTTTTAAAAATTAAAATTGATTTAGAATGTCGGATTTCAGTGGGGAGATCGTTCCACAGTGCCACCGATTTGCAGGTAAATGAACTACCAAAATAAACTGTGAGCATAGAAGGATTATGCAAACGGTTGTCTTTACTAGATCTCAGGTTTTGCCGTTCATTGTGAGAGCCGATATAGGAAAAACGTTGCTATAAGTAAGAGGGAGTATGAGGATTATAAAGAACAGAGTAAAGAAGAGTGAGCATATGTAGGTACCTTCTAAATCTTATAGGAAGCCACTTCAAACGAGCCCTAAACTCGGAAACATGATCAAATTTTCTAAGTCCAAAGATAAACCTGATACACAAGTTTTAGTTATTTAGTGTTTTTTTCATTTAACCGATTACAAATAAAAGTTAATAATCTCTTATTTTCGTACCATTGCGATTAGACATTTTTTCACAATTGAAATAGTTGTCCTCCCTTCAGGGTATTATCCTTCCCAATAAAAAAAAACACTATTTGGACTTCACTGTAAAAAAATATCTGTGATTAAAAATAAAAAAATATATATGAATAAACTAGAAATAAACACGCCAAAACTTCTAAAGTTTGATGAAACTTTGAACGGGTACGTTTTATAGAAATCGAAATCTATGCGTACGAAGTCGCAGGCACAGCTAGTTATTAAATAAATCTTATTATAACACTCAAGAGTTTCCGGTTGGTCGAAATGTGTGAATCGAATCTACGTAAAAACCGTATTTATTTTCAGTACGTAATGAAATACAGAACATTTCATGTTCTATTAAAGTCATGCAGTATGACATGAGTCGTTTAAAAAATATAGAATTTAAAAATAAATAAATTATGTTTCTATGTTTAGCTTTATCTAACGAGCTTGAACAGTAAAGGTTTGTTTGTTCCAAAAGTTTATGCTGGTATAAGGGCAAAGTAGGTAATTAAATGGAAATCTGATTGAGTTATTTGCCATTCTATCGTTATTTATAGATATATAAAAAATTGTACTGGCTGATAGTTTTTATTTCAAATGTCCGATCTCACGCAGTTACAAAATGGGGTTAGGTAACCGGTAACATTTTAAATACTTTTTAAAATAATTATTAATTATTTCTATAGTAAGTACTTAAATTTAAATAACACATATAAAGTGTAATGTGAAATAGTTTCAAAGGGTTTTATTTTTTAATTTTAATTATTTTTATTAAGGTGCAGAATAATAAAGTTTTGTTTGTACCAGAATCCTTTTATGATATTGCATTTTATTTATTTTGATGTCTTTATTTAGATGTTATTCAGTTATATTGTGTTGATATGCAATATTTGTTAAATTTTAACAATGGAATGATAACGGGAAAATGGTAAATATAATATTGGTATTAAAAGATCCACATCTTATCTGCAAAATATTATAAGTAGCAATATGTGTAGGTAAACTTGTACACACACATCTAATAATACACGTCAATTACATTCACTCACACAAACACGATACCTATGTGTTTATGTAGTATGAAGTGAGACATGCTAGCGTAATTTTACAGTAACATGTACATGTGTAAGCGAATGAAAACAATTATTATAAAATTATCGAAAAAACAGTCTTATCTTATAACAGTTAGTTTTAATTATCGAAAAAACAATCTATAATATAAGATTCAAAGTAAAAACCTTATTATAAAAAAAGAAAAATAAATGAAAGTGTAAATAGATAAAAGTGTGATAATAAACGATAATATTGATAACAGATTCTATTGTAAATCAATTTACTTACTTTATGTTCAGTTTTATGCCTCAGGAGATTACTATCTTGAGAATAAAGAATATCTTCACATTCCATCGCTGGGTAGAATACACACTGAGAAATTTAGAACATAATAGATGTCGTAACGAGAAGGAGAGATAAGTCAGAATGAAATGAAACTGTAGTACGTCTACTACTGCGGGACTGACAAGAACTCTTTGACGTAAGATTCTGCCGAAGTGTATAATTCTAAGAGTCATCACTATTACGTCACACTGATATCAAAGTGTAATTTTTTTTTATAATAATATACACTTTGAAAAGGATGCTGGTGTAATAGTCCTCAGAAATAAGACATGCCACATAATAATGTAATTCTATTTCGTTTAATAGCGTTATATATTATATAAAATATTCTATTAGCTCTAGTTAAACCATTAAAATATTGAGTGTGTTAGCAAGTGATTTAATTACATTGTTTCTCAATATAACGTCGTTAGAGCATTTGGTTTAGACTTAATGAATAATAATATGTACCGTAGCGCGTAGGTGTAAAAAAGCCTTGTATATGTACTCTACGGTTGAAAGGCAGATTTTCTTGTACCCAACCAAAAACCTATCTTATCATATCTTATCCTTGTAGATCTCGGTGACTATATCATTACAATAGGACAGACAATAGCTACTCAAGCTGCCTCATTATCAGCTTTTCTTTGCCTTCGTAAAGACTATTCCCCTTCTATTATAGTTGTACTAAATATACCTATTTTCTTTTGACTCCGCTGTTAAGGCGGCTGGCTCTGACAGCATCGACGGGGGAGTGGGCGGGTAGTCACCCTTCCCTCCCTTGATATACGACTATTGC
The DNA here is from genome assembly GCA_959347355.1 of Napeogenes inachia. Lineage (NCBI taxonomy): Eukaryota > Metazoa > Arthropoda > Insecta > Lepidoptera > Nymphalidae > Napeogenes > Napeogenes inachia. The sequence continues at coordinate 5,192,434 of OY365800.1, read as the reverse complement.
ACTTCGATGGGAAGAGTCCATCTCCCTGCCCTTCCACTTTTTTAATTTCATGACATCGTGTTTTTTTTTACTCGAATAAAGTTATCTGGAAGAAATCGCAGCTTAATTATAAAGCCGTCTTATATGTACTACATAAGTTGTCTTTTGTGCACTTACACACGCGAGTACAAATATAACGAAAGATGAAATATACTAAGAGTCAATCTCGGAACAAACTCTGAGCCTTCTCTACTAAGCCAGAGAGCATTTTGTATAAAGTTAAAGCAAATCTCGAAAGACATGGTTACACTTATTCTGAAAATAATCAAGGTTTCAATCAATTTATTGTAATGAAACCAATTGTATTGAAACCAATGTAATGAACCCCATGAATGTTTCTTTATCTTTCATCTATTTCTTGATATTTTCAAATATTTCATTTCTTAATATTAAAAAATAAAATATTTAAATAATAGTTTCTGGTCACTTTTTTATTTATTTTCTATGACATCTTGAGGATTTTCGGTACATTTTTCTCCGACTCAAAAAGAGGGGTGTTATAAGTTTGACCTGTCGATCTGTGTATCTGTGTGTCTGTCTGTAACATTCTAGTAGCGAAACGCGTAGATGGACTTGATTGCCGTTTTTTATAATCGAAAGCCTGGTTCGTCGAGATGGTTCTTAGCTATGTTTAGTCGAAATAAAAACAGTCGTCTCTAAGATATTGAGGTTTTATTGGTGCGGGTGAAAGGTACTTAAACAACTGTAAATTTGTGTGTCCGTAGGTTCATTTAGTACAATAATGAAACTAGTAATGTAATTTTAAAAAGCAGAGAAAAGAAATAAAAACCCCGATTGCAAATAGACCTCCAAAAAGAATAAAAATAATATTATTATGTACTTATTGAAGTCGTTGCGTCGGGGGACCGTTTAATAAAGGAAGAAATTAAAATGCAAGTAAGTTACCAAGGCAAATAAAGACATTACGATATCGAATCGTATAGTCTAAGTCCTCAATGATTAACTTCGTAAAATAGAATCCATCGTCAACGTACGTACAACGGTCCCTCCATGCAATATATTTTAATTACTTTAATTACTGGCCATAATTACTTTCAATAATAAAAACGTAGTAAAATCTAAACCACTTCTTAAGCGGTACGCAAAGACAGGTCACAGTTTTTTTTTACTATAAAGCAATTCTTATTAGATGTCAAAGGGAGGTCAAAGAAAAAAGCTACTGACGTGAAAATGTTTATTATTGCGTAATATTTCAACAAACAGAATGACTCACTTTATGCTCAGAGCATTATAGAAATTAGTCAGCAGAGTACAACGTAGAGATTATCCAGACTAGACTCCAGTGATGGTTTGGTGGCGAGTTAGCTTTTTAGAAGGGATCTAGCTATATTTTTAAAATAAAGGTGTTAAAACATCGGCATAAGGGTATCAAGGTACGATTCTTGAGAAATGCTTAAGCCTCTTTACAGCACCGCGTTCAGTATTCAGTATGGTATCATAAATCTCGATTGACCTAGGCATGGTCGGAAACGAACGATTAGGACTTCATCAGACCTGAGGATTAGCCATTTAGTCTCGATCTTAATTCTCTGAACCATAATGGTTAGATTTAGAGAATATGGCGTAAGTCACTTAAATAAGGCATGAGAGGCTTTGAAAAAAAATTCCAATGAAACAGTGCATGTTTCTATTAATAAATGGCCTCAATGTTTAAAGGACTTTATTAAAGCCAATAGATATTTTAAATGAACTTCATACATTATATTAAGTTATAGACAAACACACATTATAGTAATAAATGCTTATGCAATTGAAAACAAATGATTCCTTGTATTTATGGCAAGTCTAGATCTATATATGTTTCATAGTTTACAATAGAATCATCAATATACAGGGTTAGATTTTGTTCGTTATGTTTTGCTCCCTTTTACTTATTACCTACTCTGTATTTTGTAAGAGGTACTTAAAAGATCAACGCCCGGGTGCTATACCGACGCTCAGAGTTAATGCCAGTTTAGAGACAACAAATAATTTTTGTGTGGGAAAATTAAAATTTTGAAAACTATTAATTTTAAAAAGTCGAAGAACAAATGTTGTTGGGATTGGTGCAGAGAGGCTGTCTGCAAGAGGTGGTCAACTAATTACAAATAACCCTGTATCAGTAATTGAAAAAAAACATTAAAATACTTGTAAAAAGTTTTTATTAATGAATTTTAGACATAAAGGCTTTTTCTAAAACTGATGTAGTATCGCTGTCTGTAGTTTTCAGCTGCTCGAGATGCAACAATTCTACTTCTAGATATTCCGTTAAATATTTAAATGATTGCAACATAAAAATATATAGATTCGAGGACATTTTATGGCAGAAAACCAATTTTATAGGCGTTCCCAATACATGTCCTAAACTTTTCGCCCAAATGGAGCCAAGAAAATGTACTAACGGTCTGCTCTTATTTCTCATTGATTCCTCAAGCCGGTCTTGCATAATATGTCCTCTTTTATATAGTTTGGTTCTATGAACAGTAATAGCAGCAAGCTCTTCTTGGTGCTGCTGGCACCAGCTTCGACGGATACGTCTGAGTGTGAGCACTTTTCTTTGTAAAAGGATTGAGAAGCTCGGGTTCAACTCGGTGCTTTACTTCCATATTAATCCTCGCAAACTTATCGCCTTTCTCTTCTTCTTTTCTGATGAGGATGTAATAAGGTCTAAATTCGTTTGAATACATTTTGAGATTTTTAATATTCTTTTTATGTTACTTTTGTTTATTAATCAAATCATCACTCAAACTATGACAACCCTAGATTTTAAAAAAACTAGATAGAAGTAGGATAAAAGAGTTTTTATCGAAAAATATGTATATCATGTTTATGTGTAATTTGAAAAGGTTTTCATTTAGGTAAAAACCTTTTTTTGTTTTATTTATGTAAAAACGTCATTAATACGTTACGTCCATGGTAACATTTCAATGACGTAAAGCCACGAGTAATAAAACTGTTTTCACAATCGATTTACGTATTTAATACATAATAAAAATAACTACCTACTGTTAATACTGACATGTTGTTTTGTTTTTTTTTTTTAATATTCCAGGACAAAAGTACAAATAATATCTGCCTAGGTAGATTACAATGGACACTGTACCTACTTGAAAATACGTATGTCATTTAACTAGCCTTAAATGTTATATCTATAATTTATAATTTAAAAAAAAACAAGGGTTCTCCAATTATGTTTAACAAGGATCATCGAGTGGTTTTTATAAATTACAAACGAATTGAAGTTTAAAATTGTTTTATTTTACAACGTTCACAAACCGTAACAGATGTTGTATGAAACATATCTTTCAACTGACGCAATAAAGATCTGTATGACTTTTTATTCTTCAGTATTGGGCTGTCCTTGATTTGAACTAAAATTTCTTGTATTTGCGCCGCAAGAGTTGTCCTTGGTTTGTCAATCATATTAGGGTAGTTTGATATCTTATTGTTGTGAGATTCGTGATGATAAGCCTGCCAGGTAACAACTTAGTGTAAATCGTATAATTCAAACAAAACAGTTATTTATTGAAATATATGTTAAATAGCAAATTATTAAAGTTTTTTAAAAGATGAAATCCATTTGGAGCTCAGGTTTAATATGGAGATGTGGTGTTCATCATCCGTATAAAAAATTTTCTTTTAGGGATTGGAATTTTAACATATTTCCCAGATAAATCTTCTCCTTTATCTTTGGCCCTGCATTCTGAACACTGTAAAAAATTTGGAATGCTCCGTAATAAACTGAATTAATAACTAATCTGTTATAATTTAAATACGTCCTATCTCGGTTTTAATTCTTAATATCTTTGGGCACGAAGTTTTCAAGACGCTTTTTTAAACTGTTAATATTCTTTTTAAATTGCTCCCCCATCTGTTTTAATTTGTCAGTGATAATTTTGGTTGGGTCTACCGTTTTTGAGTTTTGACGACGATTAGACCTTCTGCATGGCGCCTATGACCAATATTGTAATATTAATGAAAATAAGTATATTATACAATGGACTTTAAAAATGTATATCAATTTAGCATTGTTACGTCCACAATATCTTGAATCGATAAAAGTTATTATAAATCTGAACATATAAACTGTATTTGACAGCAAGTATTGGAAATGCGATAAAGAAATTATGTTGCCATGTCGAAGAAGCTAAAGTAGCTCGAGATACGTAATCAAAATCAAAAATCTGAAATATTCATTAACTTACAGCTTCAGCAAGGCACATAAACATCATAGCTAGTCCCATAAAATATAGAACCAAATTGAAATTCATGTTTTATAAGGAAAAGTCGTTCTTACGATTACAATGTTATTCTTGTATTTTATTGTCAATAACTAACGGTGTGGTATTATTGCACAAGTTTGCTGAAAGCAGTTTTATGTTCGCGATGTAATTTAAAATAATCATCGATAATAAAAATTTGGCATATTGTATAAAAATAGTTATGGTCTGTGAAAATGGAAACTTGCGGTAAATTATACATAGTCAAAGTACAATTTGACTTTACTATACTATATGTATGATATATTCCATCATCATCAAGAAAAGTAAACAATGAATAACGTAATAAAATAACGACATATAGACATAACAAAATCCTTTAATCGACAAGACGAAAAATCGATAACTACCGACTGCACGCGATGAGCCTAGAAATTCCTAACGAATAACCATAGGAATTTTTTGTATTCCACTAGCTTTGAAGTGGCGGACCTTGCTTTATGATTGTGCTTTATGATCAAAGTAATTTAGTAAGATGAGGCAAAGCCACCAAAAAGTCTTGCAACACTTATTAGTAGGGTGTAGGGTACTTCTTGATAGAGGTCAAAACCCACGTCGCCACAATAATGTATTAGAAATCGTTCGGGAAGCGGTTAGTCTTTCGATAGCAAGAGCGCTGAAAGGTATAACAACCACCAAACGATCTGTGGAGTTACGTATGAAAAACATTACAAAAACCCTGGGGATGTTGGTGTTTTGTCACCCAGACCGGAATTATATTAGTATTTTAAACACCTAAGGCACGTGATACTTGAGGAACTCACTGTGCCCTGGGAAAGATACATCCCTAGGGATCACACATTTAAGCTTTATAAGTATTACGAACTGACAAACAAACTGACCAGGAATAAATTTATAGTTAGTTAGTACGCGGTAGAAGCGGAAGCGAGAGGTATAACAGCAAAATCTCTCTATAACTATCCACTCTATAACAGGAATAGGAGTGTAGACAGTGAAGGCGAGCTTATTTGTGCGTCATTAAGAGGTGCCTTAAAGTCTGCCCTGGGTCGCAAGTCCCAGACATTGTTTGCACTTCTCTCCTTGCAACACGATGGGCCCGGCACCCGCACTGTAAATCCATGGAATGCTAAGAAGCATAGTCGTCGTCTATGTTATTAATAATTCCTTTGCAAAATTGTAACAAAATTCTCAGAAGAATATTTAAAGATTTAAAAGCCTAAACCTGGTAGCAACACTATGTGCTGAGCTAACAATATATTAAAAATAAAATTGTATTTCATTTCGAAAAGGTCCTTGGTAAATGTTTGTTTATTTAAATTACTTATGAATTAGAGATGGAATGGATGCCATAGAGTTAAAGGACTGCCTACGCTCTCCTATTTTATGTGTAAAAATTCTATGGTGGATGAATGCATGAGGTGTCTATGTCTTGGACAATTAAATTTTAATTGAAACGAAACATTTTAACATACATAATATATGTTGTACTATTTAAGTACTAAAATAATCAAAAACTCTATATTATCTCGCCTTTTATATCCCTTCTATAACTGATTATGTTTTTTTTATTCAAAGAATAAATAAATCAATCCATCATAATATTTCAAATTTATTGTCATTTGGACACTTGTTCTGCTCACAATAGAACCTAATTATTTTACTCTAAATGGATGTGGTACTTAATAAAAATTCAATTGTTTTAAGACAAAAATACTTTAGGAATACACTATACCAAGGGCCGATAACAGGCAGCTCGCAAGTCACATACGACTTTTAAAAACCGTTCTAAATCAATTAAATCTTCAGAGTCAAAAAGTTGCCGACCACTATATCATTCAACTATAAGAAGTTTCATAAAGGATTTTAAAATTTGTTTAACTCAGTTTAGATTGAAAATGTTTGAATTTCCCTTAAATGTCTTTATCTATGTAAACTATTCAGAGACGATCATCATCTTGTGCAGATTCTTATTTTATTCTGTGTAATTATATTTTAAATATTTAATTAATTTAGTTCTTTCTGCAGTATATTCATGAATTTTTAGTCGATTAAGAAATCTCACAGGCGATAAAAAACATGTGCGAATTAAAAAAAATGTATTCATGTTAAATAGCAGTAGTACCTATAATGCAAACAGCAATACTGATGATGAATTAGAATCAAACAAATGGAATGCTACACTTTTCTTACTCAGAGCTTTATTCACGAAAGACTTATTAAAATAGGAAAAACATACATAATAATATTATGAATTTTATGTGTGTGATTTTAATATAAAAATAAAATGTACCTATTGCTAAAGTCTAGGAGCGATATTTTAATATTTTTATCTAGGTTAACTTATAATTTTTAAATAGATATTCATAAGCCTAGTAAAAGATTTAGTTACCAAGATTCTTCTCTATAACCACAAAGACAGATCTAAACACGGGGTAATATTCATTATTGAGAAAAGTCTAATATAATTTCTATACTATATAACCTATCTAACATATGTGAAATCGTTTCAGACTTATCTATTAATTCACTAAGTATCACATTGATGTAGGTATCTTAATAAGAAATGCTATTTAAAGAATCATTGGCCTGGGTTTAAAGTTCTATACATTTATAATATTAGTAACCATTAGGTTCGAACATTTAATCGTTAGACATCAAAGATTAAATAATTATTTTCATTTTCATTGGATATTTTCAAATAATAATTTATAATTTGGAAAATCTTATATATTATAATAAGACGGTAATAATCAAGTGTCTGTACATTTAATATTGTTCCAAAAAACTGATAGGGGGCGATTAAAGACGAGTAACAGAAACCAAAAAAAGATTTTTTGGAATTTTTGACTGTCTGTCTGGTACGATTTTATTTTTTTTTAACAGAAACTAGGTTAATGCTTGACTACATTCTACCTGATGGTAAGTGAAATGTAGTCTTAGGTGGTAACGCGCATTAACCTAGCAACTTATTCACTCTTCTCTTGAAGACACCCACATTATATTTGGCCGGAAATACCGACGCAAAACTACTCAACAGATTTGAACGCGGTTTTCACAGGTGGATTATATATAATCTGGAGCGTTGTGAAAACTTTGTTTCGTCAAAATCGGTTAAGGAATATTATGGCTAATTGAAAATTTACTTCAAGCACTGTTTCAAAATATTTAAACACAATTGAATGCGGTTTAATTTAGATAAAGCTAGAATTTCTACTTTTTTTTATCTGAATTTTAATAAAATAACAAATTGAATATGAGCTTATTCAATTTTAAATTTAGTTACATAAAATCTCAATAGATGACGCTGACTTTTTTTAGAACTCTCTAATCTCTATGATTATGTTTTCGCATATGGTATAGCAGTTTGAAATTCTACAATGATTTTTTTTAATTTAACTTTACTCAAAAACATAATATTTGGTAAAAAAATATTTAGTACTCATATGCTTTATTACGTATATATGACTAATGTCCTGGCTGTGTGTGTGATGTAAGTACATGTATGTTATTATTTTCAGTTGGACATCGTAGCAATGTAATGCCCATATGTATAAAATTGCAAGGAGAATAGGATATCATAGAATTAACTATAAGTCTATTACAGGTATGGATAATTGTAGTTTCCCTACAGATTACGCGAAAAGCGACCTACACGCAGGCGGAGCCAGGTAGCATAATATAAATTAATGGTTTTCTATAACATTGCAGAAAATACATAATGAATTAAATGATGTTATTTGACATCAAAGACGACAGGATTTAGTGTTGTTAAATTATTTAAGTAAATCAAATGTCGGGAATTGACTCACTGACACCTACACTTTGTCTTCCCATGAGATTGGCCATGCAGTCGACTTGTCAGTTTAAAATTAAATGAACAAAATTGTTAGTTTTATAATGTTTCTAAACATGATTTGTCATGTAATTATACTAAATTCTATTATACGAAAGTTCCATTGGCAGAGCGAAGGGATAGTTAACGATAGTTACCAAATATCGCAAATTCGAATCCAACCCGTATAGATTAATTTTTTATTCCATATTTATTTCAAATCTGTTTTATCTGTGACGAACTGTTTTTTATTTTAAAATAGACTATATATACTTATAAATAACTTTATCCGATGTTTAAAATACTATAATTATTTTGCTTAAACGATGAGATAAGATATGATTACTTGTCAATATATAATATCATAACATACTTATTTCTTATAATATCCATGTAAATTAAAAAAAAAGTAAAAAAATATTAAGGGGCATTAATTCTTCTGATATATTTTCTTGTCAGTGTTCCATTTGTTGCAAATCATTTTTTTTTAATATATTTTTTACAATTTTGGAGCTCTAATTTTATTTTGCTGAACATGGTATAACTATCAAAGAGCAAACGTTGGTGATTTGTCTTGCCGAATATCACTAATATAACAACTGAAAAGCCATTTTTTTTTGTCCTCGACTAACCTTTCTGAGAAAATCCTTCTAAACCTTGGTTTTTATGAGACCGCGTGTTTTTAAAACTTAATTGATAATATATTGCCATGTAAAATAAACATTTGAATTGACAGCAGAAGGTAGTAGAGAGGTATACGATGTCCAGGGGGAAGGGGGGGGGCAATTGCCCCCTCTTGCCCCTCCCTCGGCACCCCTAAGCCTCCCCTTCGCGCCTCTTCCTCCGCCTAACAAATTTTCATACAGTGCCCGTCTAAGGCACACTCGGACACTGTCCGTTGCATTAACATTTCAAGCAGCTCTTTCTTCATTATTTCGTGTTCATTTCAATAACAACTGCCCATCGCAAAGTGGTAAATACATATATGACAGAATACTCAAGTCCCTACCGAAGACGAAGGGCTCCTTCTGAATGCTATTTGCCTATCATAGTTCTAGTAAAACCTAAGAAACCAATGTTCTGCTGTTAGGATATTTGTTGCTGTAGTGGTCTTGAAGGTCATCCTTTTGTGACTAGATTCCGTTTAATCTTACCTGATACCTTACAATCAGTTTATTTAATATTTTCCTTGGAATGTTATGTTCAACTTCCGTAAACTGGCTTTGTCCATTTTCCGGAAAATTACAGCACTGTAATCATTTACTTCTTATAAACACCCATTTAATTTTATAATATATATATTTTTAATATCGCGTAAAACAATTAGATTATTTGCATATTAACTGCAGAAATACTATATGAAAAAGAATCCATGGAAAGTTAAAACTTAAAAAAAATATGTAATCATTCCCATAGAATTCTTCACTAGTAGGTACAAGATCTTGTCCAACACCATTCAAACTTTTCTGTCACCTTTCTTTTTAGCCAAAAAATTATATGTTAATTTTGTAATTAGAACTATATTTTTTTTTTAACATAGTTTTTAAAGATTTCCGTTTTATGTTAAAGTAAATCTTATTCAAACTGCATATAAGGTTTTCTGTGAATGCATGAATATACCCAAAAGAAAGATGCTCTACATTGTGATACAAACTACAAAACTATGTATTAACTTTATTGGATATGTGGGCATTCAAATCTTATTAGTATCTGTTTATTTAAAACTAGCTTAAATCACTACAAATAATTAAACAAATTTCTGCCTTTTATTATTTTATAAATCCTTGAAGATTTATTCATTGCAGTTCTGGCAGAATAAGAGGGATGCAAGTGGTGTAGTGACGGCTCTTTTCAATGGTGTTGTTTGGAGGATTGAGGCATGTATTCATACACTCTATTCTGGTTTGGAAATTATTCTGGTTGCCCCCACAACCAGAATATAAACGACGTTTGCATGTCCTGGAATAACAAGTTAAATATTTTTAGAATAACATTTTTTATGATAATTGTTATTGTTGCAACATACAATATACATAAGTTGCTACTCTATATTTAATACATACTTTGTAAAGGTGTCCCATGTAAAGCGATAGAAATGACCAAAACAACGCCCATATTCAAATGCAAGTGAACAAAAATGAGGTATTTTTCCTGAGACAACAAAAATTATAAAATTAATTTATGTTTGTAGAGAGATTTTGCAAACATTATATGAAGAAATATTTATAACTAGCAATCAGACCACAATCTCAGGGTCATCCTTCTAAGAGAAAACATCAAAAACTAAATCTATATTTAAAATTACTTTTAAAGTTCATTGGATCCAAATGGCAATGCTCAACACATTGTTCGTGAGTCTCAAACCGGTTCCCATTTCCTTGACATCCGCCCCAAAAGAAACGGTAACATCTTATCTGTTTTACATCATAGTACCACTGGATGATGTCAGCTCTGCATGGCCCAGTGTCTGGCCTTAGAAAACATGATTTGTGTTGAGCTTAAAATAGTATTATTGCTATAAATGATAATAAAAACTAATTAATGGATGATCAAGGATGTATAAATGTGACAATACACCATATACCTTGCAATGTTTGTTCAGTTTTTATACAAAGTTTTCGAGCACCTAAGTCTCCCTTGGTAGTAAAACTGTACCTCTTTTTTCCATTCGTTTTACATTTTACCAATCCTAATAAAATAAAGTTTATAATTATTAACAAACAGAGAATTTTCCGGTGTCCTCTCTGCCAAATATTAAAATGCATTTTTGTTTGTTGTGTGAATGAAATAGTACAATAACAAGTTATAACTAATAAATGCTGAAATCGCCTTATGGTTTTATTGCTTTTTTATATTTTATGTATATATAGTTCGTAAATATTCTTGATGTTAGTAAAAAAGTGGATAAGATTGCATGGTACTTTACCTAAATCTTTACAGCTGCCAGAGTTGAAGATATCATTACCAGTCTACAGTACTGTTGTTTAAAATAGTTTATTATGTTAAAAAACAATGAATAATTAAATGATTGAGAAGTCTCGAAATGTAGTCATCGCTCGTGCTTCAGTTATCATCGCTCGTGTATCAGTACAGTATTCAGTAATCAATTTGACACTTGAATATTGTTATTGAAATAAAAAAATCGTTGACTTTGACAGTTTCGTTTTCTTCAAATTCATATAATATTTTGATACTAAAACAATATATTTCATATTTTAGCCATTGAATTATACATGAATTAATAAATAGTAATAAGGACTAAAATTTAAAATTATTTAATTACTCTATTCGAATTTTACATCATTTACTAAATGTAAAAAAAATCTACAAAAATCGCTTATTTATATTTACTTACGATAATGTTTTTAAAAACATTAGTTCTTAATAATATATTCATATTTTGAGGGACTCTATTTTCTAAAGAGCGTGAACGAAACGTTGTTTAGATATACGTTGGGTGGGGTGCGTGTGCGCTTTTTGCTTGTGGTTTAGCGACCCGGTACCGGGATTTATCCTTAATGTACTTTATTCTGTCCGGAACTCTCTCTTTTACTGAACGTCAAATTAAGATTTTCAATGTAGAGTTACAAAACAAAGGATATTGTTTTTGTTATTGTTAATAATAAACATGCCAAAATGTTAATAACAAATGAGATTTTATTGGTACAAAAGTTTAATAAATTGTTAGTTTTATTTAGTGATTGAGTGTTGTAAATAAATATAAAAATCTTGAGCTTATATTTTTTTCATATTTTATTTCTTAAATTGGCATTATGTTTATCAATGATTTAGTGTATCTCATTTTTTGTCTTAATTATATTTTTTCTGTTACCGGCGCTGGTTCTGACGAAAAGGTAATTTTTAATAACTTTTAAATATTCTCTATTCTACTCCTTTTTACTAATGCTCTTTATTATAGAAATGTGTGAGGCTTACATTTATATTATAATTTAATTATAGATATCTAAGAATATACACTTAGCCTCGTATTTCGTAAGTTACAAACTTCTAATGGACTATTAGGTTTCTTTATTATTATTTTTATTGCTGATTTGAATTTAACTGCTTTATATTTCTGTAAGTGCAATAGATATTTGATTGATGTGACAGGCCTACGACATTTCAACTATGCACATATAAATTGTTACATTTTAAATAATAAAATAACTGAAACATTACCTTTTAAAGCGAAACTCGACGCGTGAGAAATATAAAAATAATATGAATTAACGTAACATGTTTTTATTTGGTATTCATAATCTAATATGTTATTCTAAATACAATATGCGATACGAGCGTATATTCTTAGATATAATTTGAGTAGGTGAGAATTTTACAAATTAAGTTAATCCAAATTTTATAAAGAAGGAGGGAGAAAATATTAATATATATAGGATAGTTAAAATATACCTGGTACACATACATGTTAGCTAGCAGGAAACCTTAGAGACGTTAGAAATAATTGTTAAGACAATTGAGAGCAGCTTTAATAAGAAGTCGAGACGATTTCCAGTAGGGAGAGTGAATCAGATTAATCTAATAAATAATATATTAAATAAACGTATTTTTTGGTTTTCATTTCAAAATATAATTCAAACACAAAGTTCCTTATTGTGTGTATAAAATAATGATTGATAAATAATTTATCGATTTATTTGAAAACATGTTTTATCGATAAATCAGAATCGAATAAATAAATAAGTTATAAGATATTATCGTCTACGGAAAGGTTAGAAGCTTTGCCAAACAACATTGGCACCAAGTTATACCTTCACTTAGCTGCTATTGTAGTGAGGTGAATATAAATCTATTCTTAATACGTCAGTATATCGGAAAAATAGCTCAACGCATATTTTGTAATCCGTTCATGACTATCTGTATTGTTTAATACTTTCCTTTGTATCTTCTCAATAATACAAAAGAATGCCTCCGTCTTTTATGTTGGCTTCGTATTATAGTATAAACCAGTTACTTCGATTCAAATTTGGGAGGAAGTGCAGCTCTACAGGATATATAAACCGTTTAATTGTCACTATAAATAAAAATCAAGTTACAGAAGAAAGTAGACCTCAAAAATAACAGCTCAGCTTCCTGAATAGTTTTCAAATTCAAAGTATTTAAATTTAGAGCAGCGTTTCCACAGATATTGTTTTTAAGCGAGTACCTGGTAGCTGTAAACGGCGTCAAACAATGACACCGGCGTATTGTAACTTGTAAGCTTTAAAGATGGTGACTTTACAACTATTACAAATTTCTAAAGTAATAATAAGTGTGTACATGTATTGTTTCTATTTGATAGCCAATTACGCAAAGCAGCGAGTCTTGTTATCACCGTGTGGCCGCGTGTGAAGCGAACACTGGTAACGCCAATCGGCCGGTCTGTGGATCTAACGGGCGAAACTATCCTTCAAAATGTCACCTTATGAAAGCCCAATGTAGTGGAGAACCAATCGCAATAGCTCACAGAGGACCCTGCACAGGTATAACTCTTTAGCATATAGTACCTATTTTAAAACGTGAAGTTGATCTTGAACATAAGATAAAAATAATATTACTTAGTATGTAGACATTCCTTTATAGGTCTGTCTAATTGCTTTTTATGTTTAAATAATGGAAAGACGGCTTTTTCTTCTACTGACAATGTGCCTCGTGTAAAATCAGGTGTTTTTTTTCGCCACAAGATACCTACGTCTACGTCGCCGTAATACATTGCGGTCGACGTGAACAGATATACCGACAAGTGAACAATGTCATTCTGGAATACATATGATATCCACACCATACAGCATCTTATAAATCTCGATATGGTGTAATAAAAAACAATCAGCTTTCTCTTCTTACACATTGACTGATTCATTCTAGTTTCATATTTTTATTGAATGTGAACTATACAAAAACCACTGCCACTTAACTATTTTATCCTCATTACTAGTTTATCCTCATTAATACTTCATGTAAATTGGTCACGATTTACAAAAACACTTGTTAACAAAAACTGGCACATACTTACCGACATGACAAATTAATTATAAGACGGTTCCAGGGCTATTTGGTCTAAGGGACATGTTTTAGATAATTGAAGTTACATAAATCAGCGATTTTGTCTGATTCCAAATACTTATATAACTCCATGTTGCTAAAAAATGTCGCTTAGACCAAATAGCCCTGGAACCGTATTATAAATATTGCGCGACGTCAAATGATTGCGATAAGAGCAGGATGACTATGATAATTCGCTCCTTGTTGTTTTCATTTGAATCACAAAGTACACCTAACCTATTTTTGTGATTACTGAAGAACAATATTAACAATAAAGTTTTGCTTATCAAAACATTGCTACATCCTAATAATATATACTATCTTTTGTAAATAAGGTATGCCTGTCCCAAAAAATGCAATAATAAATCAACATGCTCGGGATTTTCTTTTGTTTTTATATTAATTCGTACTATAATAATGATTATATTATCTGAAACACAAAAACCAACGAAACATGACCATTGAATAAGCTCAAAACTGAAGAGTCCAATCCTTCACCAGACGGGCAATCCTCATGTTTGACGGTGCTCCGTTACGCGCTGAAGCAGGGCGGTCGTCGTACGATGTTCGTGCCGCGTTGCCGTGCGGACGGCACGTTCGCCGCCGTGCAGTGTTCCGCAGCCGGTGCCGCTGCCGGCTGCTGGTGCGCTACAACAGACGGCAAGCCGCTGCCCGACACGGCTGTCAGAAACGGAAGGCCTGATTGTACGAGAACTGGTGAGAATTTCACGACTATTCTATAACATAAAGAAATCTGTAAATGTTGTTTTCAGTTAAGATATATTCGTAACAAAATCGATTTACTAAAAAGTAATCTTTCGTACCCGGATTCAAAACATCTGCTTAGCCTAAACCAATGTAAATAATGTTCTCAGCGTTTGTAAACATTTTCCCAGATGAAAGCTAATGTTTATTTTAAATTAATCTTCTCGTATTGAAAACACCATAGCAGTAAGTGGTATAACATTAATTTTGTATTGGTATTTAGATAAAAATATAATGCAATGTCTTGAACAGTGCATGCCGTTTGGCGAAATTCGTCTCATCTTTTAATAATCTTAACGTAGTTTAAGGCGCCAAGTGTCTGTGTTTCATTTAATCAAAACTATTACTTGTTTATCCACTGTGCTAGAAAACAGATTGCACTTCAAATCATTTCTAGAAATAGTTTCGTGTACCTAGATTAAATATTTCAGGCGAAGTTTAGTGTGCATCGTTTAAATATAGGCAAAGGTGGTGAAAATCAGAATGCTTACAATATAAGTTATAACTGACTTTGGTTTCAAATACCTACTTATTATTGACAGACTCCTTTGATAAAGAGAGAATCCCGGAATAAAATATCAACGATTAAGAAGATATATGTATATAAATCGGTGATATTCGAAAAAAAAGTTGTGCTTATGTATAAACTATGTTTCAAATAATTTAAATTTATTATACATACAAATATATTCCGATTAATTACTTGATTAATCCTGTTTCTAAATAGAATTATGCCATACAAATATAAAATAACTACCTTAATTTTTTAATGAGATCTTCGTAGTGCATATAGATAATTCTCGTGAGTATTAGGTACCTTTCTCTTCACGCACGCTATCTTATTAGTACCGGTCATTACGCACGGGTGGTTCAGATGAACTGTTGGTGTAGTGGTTAGTGACCCTGACTGATGAACCAAAGGTAGTGGGTTCAATCCTCACACGGGTTGTCCTTTGTGTAATCCTCAGGTTGTTGTATATTGTAACCGTTATTTATGTTTGTGAAACCACAACGCGACACAGGTATAATACCACCTCTAATGCGGAGATCTTTACCCAATATACATTACAGTAAATACAAAAAATATATATATATTATAGTTACGACTTGTGAAGTCTTTTTTCTCTACCATAGTCTCTACCCAGAGTCTAACCCTGGTTACAAACGAATAGTTTTAAACAAACTTATATGTCACATTATGATTTTTTTTTGTATTATGTTATTCTTATTATATTATGTAGGCATATCTCTTAACATTCTCGTTGGAGTTATATATATATTATATGTGTGTATTTTATGGTCTCTATAAAGATGATCCTGTATGATACTGTAGCAATCAATCAATAAAAAGCAAAAAACCATTATCCAAAGTATTGCCCAAGAATGGTTACGTAAAAATTATTTATATATTTTCTTTATATATAAAGAAAATATAGATTTTCTTTATATATATTCTTAATAATTTTTACGTTAACATCAATATACATATTTTTTGTTTAATAATTCTATATATTCTGATGTTTTGTTTAATCCCTACTAATATTATAAATGCGAAAGTAACTCTGTCTGTCTGTCTGTCTGTCTGTCTGTTACGCTTTCACGCCTAAATCACTGAGCCGATTTTGATGAAATTTGGTGTGAAGATAGAACTGAATTTGGGAAAGGACATAGGATACTTTTCATTGCGAAAAAAATGGTAGAAGGGGTTGAAATAGATAATGAAAGTTTGTATGGAAGTTCCTTATTGTCAAACATAAAATCATGTAAGATGACATAAAATCATGTAAGACCATGTCGCGCGATATAACTGAATTCCACGCGGGCGAAGCCGCGGACGGAAAGCTAGTAATTCTATAAGTGCTTATTCAAGGATTCACTGTACTGACCTTTTTAATATAATAATTGACAATCAAAAAGTGCGTGTAAATACATACTTAAATAAAGATATTTTGAATTTGAGTCTTATCACATAATGTTATAAACAATACAGTTCAGATGCAAATGCAAAAGGAGACGATATTTCTCTATTAGTTGTAAGCGTATTTATGAATCGGTAAGCTACTGGAGTCAAAAGCGGAAGATGGTAATCGAGACTTGTTTATAAAGCACTACCGTCAAATTTGACGACATTGATACTGATCTCAAGTACCTAATGCTCATATTGTTAGCTGACTCACGGGCATTTTTACAAATATGATTACAGTAATCGAAACAAAACTATTCTTACCCTATAACGTTAACGATTAAATATACTCACGAATATAGCAATAAATATAAACAGTCTAATTTTTGTGAAATAAAATAAGTTTTTGATTAATTCAATATTTAAATAAAAGGTTGGACCTTATTAAACCGGTACGTTTAATCAAAATTCTTTGATAGAATTAAGTGCAAAATGAAATAGCCGCAGGTCTAAACTTATTGACCCATGCCTGTTTTTACCTGAGTTTATTTTTATAACAAACGGAGGTTTCTTTTTAACTCAAATAAAATCAGAGCTTGATTCGTTTTACGCGAAGCTACCGTCGGTTTTTTTTTTCAAGAATTCTAGAATGTAAAATGTCCTGTTTGCAAAAAATCCATTTACCTTATTGGTCGACCACACATACGTTTTAAATTTTATAGGTTCATTTGACGTGGGAACCGATACGATACGATTTTAATATATCGTTATTTATAAATGCTAATAAAATGGGCATAACGGTTCCAGACATAATCCGAGATTAAATTGAGATTCTATGATCTCGTTATATATGCTAATATTACATTTATTTAATGCCAAAATGTTATTAAGAATCCAGATCCATAAAGAATCTAATAATTGAACCCGAGTCTAAAATAATTGAATCAGTCGCAGCGCATCCAGGGTTTTCAAAAATATGCCTTACAAGAAAAAGGCTCTCTGATCTAATATTGCTAAAATGAACATATATTATAAAGAATGTCATAAAAGAACCTCATACTTTAATTTTTCCCACGGGTACAAATAAATTAAAAGGTCCGTGTCTTGGTGAGTTGGGTCACTTTGATAAAGTATAATCAAGAAATATTCAAATGTTACGTATTCTCGGCATGAGTGTATCATGGCGCATCCGTAATAAATAACTCGACACTAGGAATATGAAATAACTCGATAAACAAAATAGAGAAAGCTATCGATAAATAATTTATATCTGAGGTGTAAATATATTTATGCTACACATACCTATGCCAAAAGCATTTAATGCAAAGTACTCTAGTTGCACACTCGTAGCTGTAGCTGGAAAAAATATATATTATATATTATTTCCCATATATATCCAATAAAATAATATTACGAAAAAAGTTAGTTAAAATAACATAAAAATTATGTTATATTAACTTATAATAAATGATTAATTTATATTAAATACCTAGTAGTTTTATTAACGTGTTAATAATAAAATATTTATAGTTATCTCTATAACACTAAGACCTAACCATCTTTACTTGATATTTATGTATATGTTAGAAAATATACATTCTTTAAAATAATATAGCGTTAACAATTAAATCTAAATACTATCTTGCTAAGGGAAATAAGCCTCTATAGTCCAAACATTAAGGCTATAATGGTTAAATATTTGACACCTTACACATTAAATTGGATACTGTATAGGAGCAGGTTTTCTTAGAAACTACGGACAGACAGCTCGACGCCGTGGTACAATGGAGTCCCGTTTTTTTGCTCTAGGAAAGGCAACCTACATAAGGCGATAGAAAAAATGCTCCAGACACCGCTTAGTTTTGTTGGGATAGTTGGCCGCACCTTTGATGTTTTATATTTTGTGAATTCACCTACCTGCCTCTACCATATAATTAAGATGAGAGATTTAGTATACCATTGATTTCCTTAAATTCATTGATAAATAGTTCGAAAATTATAAAGTTGTATAATTTACAAGCTATTGTTCTAGACTGTTCAGAGACGTAACTATTATAAAATCGAAGTAGATGTCAGTATTAAATAAAAGTATATAAATTCAATTTGATTTGATCTTATATCAAAAATTCCGCTCGAGAAATAACGAATTAATGTCATTGGATCATATTATTTAAAAAATATAACGATATAAATTAAGACATTTGGCCACTGTTCAATTAAGAATTATGGAGACAGCATAGGCATTCGCAGAGCTCGGTCGTTACCGGTTTTCGTATTGACTAATGCTGCACATCACTGCCGTTTGGACCGGTTGTATAGACGGTCTCCCCCGCCCCTTGCAGGACACCGCACACTTGCGTCTCCATAGAAACTGAAACACACGAGACATTATACCAGATGCATGTCTATACATTTATAACCATATACCAATTGGTGCTGCTTAAAACAAAAAATTATTTTTAATATCTATAAAGAAATAGCTTGAATGAAAAAATAATGAGCAATCTAAATAGAATTACCAGCTGCAGGTCAAATGGTATACCTATTAATAAACTGAGCGGATTCAAGACAGGTCAATTGCACCATAAGGATGGAACAATTTACAATGGCCACCCACTACTACTAATATACAGGAATTGAAAATATATTTAATATGGTAATCGTCCTTTGAAGTAAAAAAATTGTAACGTTCACTAAAAAACTTTTTTAATTTACGTTACGAATTGGTTAAGTACTTTTAAAATAGATCTTCGTAATATTAATATTCTCTTAATAACAACTTACTTTAAATTTGTCTTGCAGGTAAATCCCAAACCAGGCGACGATCTTCAGTTCGAGGTCAACGTAACAAAAAAAGTAAGCCAACACGTGCTCCATTATTTTTAATAACCGCTACTATTTTATTATTTAAAATTTTTATTATGGTTATTATGGTTCAAACCAAAAATAGGTAGTTTATTTATTTATACAACGTTCAAAAACAACGAAAAACAGCTAGTTAACACTATTTAAATATCTGTTGGACGAGATGAAAATACCCCGCAATCTGAAGACAATTAACCATCAAGAGTCAACAAAAATAATAAAACTGAATCAAACTAAAAACAACAGATTACTTTTATGTCTGAATAGGTTAGAACGTTGTCTTCTAAGGGAAAATTTAAGAGAATATTAGTTAATAGGTACGGAAAATTGTTTGGAAATTACGAAACAATTTAAAAAAGGTACCAGGGTTTCCGACTCTAGTATTTTTATAACAAAATAGTGATAAACATGTTAAAATTAATAAAAGAAATTGTAAAGTATTAATATCTGCATGTACCTATATTTTTTTATATTTTTATCGTGGCGACACTTTCTATTTTCAATAATTACTGTACTTAAATGGTAACTTCAAAAAAATATATGCCTAATGACATTTAATGGCAAATTGTAAAGCACTTTCATTGTGCATTCAATAACGCCACATAGATAAAAAATAAACTTTTTAAACATGTGTTGCACGCTATGCGTGCTTGCGTGATGATTCTTGCATGTGTGGGGACAGACTACAATCTGCTTCCCATATAATTGACGGTTATATTAGAAAAATCAATCTACAAGTAATGGATAATTGATATTACATAATATAGTTCTAAAAAAATCGATACGTTCAGGATTCTAATCTGGGAATCTCTGGAAACCCAGCCTTTCGCTCTGCGAATATATATTTATCCATAATCGTCTTTATCACGATTTAATTTGATTATTTTACTATAAACTATTATACGCCCATGCAGTGCTGTAAAATAAATTATCCTCTAGGTTGCACAAGAGTAGATCGAGCTCAATTCAACGGAAACCTAATCAAAATATTCAGCGGAGAGTATGATCGGGCGAGATCTGATCAAGGTGCCGCCACGGATCCTCGAGGCGTTGCCGACTGGAAATTCAGGGAACTTGACCGTGATAGAGGTGGTACCCTCCAGAAATCTGAGTATCGAGGTTTAAGGCGGCTTATCAAAAAGGTATTATTTTAAATATTTTTTTTACCTATTTATTTTACACTGCCCATACTAATACATTATTATATATTTTTGTATAATATTATAATGCTATAAACTTAAAATAAATGTGTTTGTATACGGAAACCTATCAACCGATAAATAGCTGATGGTAACAAGGAGCCCTATTGTTTGTTGTTTTATAAACAAGGCCGTTGAGTTGTAGTCCGATTGCTCCATCTTAAGTGGTTTTATGATTCTGAATTGGAACGCAAGCCATCGACTTTAATGGGATATAAGCACATCATATTTTTTTCAATATTTTAAAACAGTTAACTATAAAATAAATCTTACATTAGGTTTTAATTATAATCTAGTATCCTATATGCTCTAAATAAAGATTTCAGACACTTTAAACATGCACTGTGTTCTCAAAATATAGATAAGTTTATGTATCTACATTATTGTGTGTTCTTATTCTTTGTTCCTTCCCGATGCTGTAAGATGTGATGCTTGTTGATAAGACATTAATGGAATCGTGTCAGTTCCAACACGTGTTATTCATCATGAGGTCATTTTTATTCAACTATAATTTATACCTATATAACTGATCATTTTAATGATTTGCTATTGTAATTACGATGAATTATAGTGATTTGTGTTAGTGTGTGTAATAATTATAGAATTACACAAATGTTTTTTTTACATTAGCTTAACATTTATCTAAAAAAAAACCATACTAATGTTTTTTTATTTACTATAAAAATACAAAAATAAATATCATTGTGTAATGGTAAATAAAGGTGGTGAAACCGAAGCGATGCGCACGCGCATGGGCCCGAGGCTGCGACGCTGATGGCGATGGAGAGATCGCGCGAGCGGAGTGGGCTGCCTGCCTTCTGAGCACCCCCGACCCACCCGCTCCGGACTGTAAGTACCTCATTACAAAACATTAGCAAGATAACTAAGACAAAATCAATTAATATTCATCCAAATAATGACTGAAACCGTGTCTTCTTAACCATATTAACTCTTGATTATATTTCTTATAAATTATTTATGTATCTGTTTTGCTTTATTCTCGTTTTGTACGCTTTTAATAAAATTCATATTGAAATGGGAATTTAGATTTTTTTTTGCATTTGTATTTTCCTTTTGGACGGTACAAGGTCAGACGTACAGAAAAAGAAATGTAAACAAAATCCATGTTCAATAAAACATTGCGGTTGGAAAATAATATTTAAGTGTAAATATTGAGTCATGCATTCTGCGGATAGGAAAACTATCGTAATTTGTAAAGTGCGAGTTGGACTCGGAGAATGAAAATTTCAAATACCTACACTATAAAACACACTGAGATTCATCTAAGAACAATGATCCTTATCTTTAAATCAAGAATGTACGGTACTATTTCTGTGTTAATTAATTTGCGGGGTTGGTCGCTGTCAAAGCAGACTATTAACATTAGGAATATTATTAATATAACCAAAATAAGCCAAAAGAAAATAACGAACAAAGTTTTGATTGGACCGATGTACGATATTATACATGTTTTCAACACCATGTTTAATTTGTAAGGTAAGATGCGAATGTTAGCGCAAACATAATAATAATATATAGTCTCTCTCCGTTTCTTCATGTCGTTGAATGCAGACGACGATAGTGTTCCAGAGCCAGAACCAGATTACGAGGAGGAGCCGCCTCCAGATCCTAGTGCAGGTATGGTTCACATAAACTAAAACTTCATCTGCTATATCATTTTCAAACTAATAATTGTTTAACAATAATTTATATAAAGAACCTTAAAACAGTCATTTATTAATGCAAGTAGCTTCCCCATGTTTATTTAGGTATATGTAGGACACAAGATATAAGATTTTTGTTTAAATGGTTATTGCATTTAGCTTTTAAGTATGCCTAGCTCCACATGTTGATAATAAAAATTCTTAGACATATTACTCACAATTGGATTTCACTAGTACAGTGAGTCACGTGTTCGATGTCGTTTTATATATATTTTGTAAAGGGAAAATTTTTAATATCAAAGTTCACATTAATCATAATTTAAATTTTCTATACTTTGTGTTATTTAAGTAGAAGAAGAATTGTCTTTCGATTCATTGCTATTTCCAATTATACTATATAAAAGATTTGTTTGATAAACAAATTCTCCTTTAGTATTGCCTGGGATAATGCGGAACTCTTTCGCGCCAGACGGCTCCGTCGTACGTGAGGACGAAGCAAACGACTGTCTGACCGACCGCCAGGCCGTTTTAGACGAACAGGTACCACCGTACTTACCACCCCTCCAACCTGCCTCAACTGATCTTATGATTTTTTACTTTTATATATTTTTATTGTGGACATTATAATGCAATGCGATTTTGTCTACGCTATTGCTATTGTGCATTGCGATTTAAAAATTTTATTATGAATAATTTTTATAACGTAAAATATGGAGTCTCAAATAATTTTGGTATAGCATACATTTATTAGCAAGCGAGGTAATATTAATAAATACCTATAGAATGGAAAAAATCACGAACCTGTAATGTCTAGGAGTCGGTTTCCGTCGGTCTGAAAACTGAGCTATCGTGTCCTTATTCTCCTTGATAAATTCAGTATTGTATTTATAAGTTTTTCTCGGAACGTAAGCGAATAACAATACTTCCCAGTTGACAGACTGACGAGTATATTCTAGCTTGTGTTGACTGTTTCATTCCACATTTATTTGCAATTTTGTCTAAGCGAAGTGTATGTCAAACTAAATGAAAAACGTCTATAGAAAGCAGGCAGCGCGGTGCTGTACGTGCCGGAGTGTACAGGAGACGGCAGGTATGCACGCGCTCAGTGCTACCGCTCTACCGGCTATTGCTGGTGCGTGCATCAGGACACCGGGAAACCTATCCCTGGTTCCTCCGTCAAGGACGCCAAGCCTGACTGCGATGCCGCGCCGCAACACGCCAGCCCCATGAGAGGTGATGGTTTTATAAATAATCCTGCAGTGCTAATATAAATCTCAGTATCTGATTGCAACGCTCTAATTTAAAAACGTAACTATCTAGGGATCCACTCAAACAAACATATTTTCTTCACCATCGGTCGGGAATAAAGAAAAAAAAATTGCATTCTTTGTCCTCTTAAAACAAAAAACACTGTAGATTCTCCATGTTTGAATAACGTTAATTTGAAGGTAAATAAGTTAGGACACTAACAATCGTATACCTATCTTGATAAGGAAAAAAAACAATGCAAAGTTACCGGGTACAATTGAAAATCTAAACATCTAGACCTCTAAACGCAAACCCATAGTCCATACAAATAACATTTTAAATCGGTCCAGCCGATTAGGAATTCAGTGACAAACACACTTACAGAACATAAGATAAGATGTCTATAAATCGAAATATTGTTGCATGTTGTACACTACCAGAATCTAAACATACTCAGTTAAGACTAAATAACTATTTTTACGTATTTACTTTCATATACCTATAACAACATAGTATGAAACTAAATAACCTGTAATTAAGTTATTATTTCTTCTAATGTTAGTTTTTCAGATCTATTAATGAAATAAAAAATCGAAGTAATAGTTATATTTTTGGAACAACACAGTTACAACTTATACAGTATACATTTATTTTACTACAGAGTATATAAATAACTATAACACATAGTTTCTAAACTAAAGTATTATTAACACATACAATTTAAAGTTGTAGTGTATTAAGATTCTAATCTTCCATTTATAATAGTGTATGGAATTATATAATAACAATATAACATGAAGTAGAAATA
This sequence comes from Napeogenes inachia, assembly GCA_959347355.1. Taxonomy (NCBI): domain Eukaryota; kingdom Metazoa; phylum Arthropoda; class Insecta; order Lepidoptera; family Nymphalidae; genus Napeogenes; species Napeogenes inachia. The sequence goes on along the minus strand of OY365800.1, from coordinate 5,167,831 downwards.
TGTATACAGTATATTTTAATAAAAATCTACACAAAACCTACTTAAACTAATAGTAGTTATTAAAACACTACAAAAATGCACAATTTACAATAGGAAAACTACAAGAGGTAAATGTAACTAATGTAGTAAATTGATCAGACTTTGGATACAACATATTAATAATAATAATAATATATAAATAGTAAGCAAAATACATAAACAGGTTTTTATATCCCCAGGTTGTCCAGAACCAATGAAAAGTCATTTTCTACATGATCTTATAAGTTTTTTCATTTCAAAGATGACTACTATAAATGGCACGGGACCGGGGTGAGCATTTTTTTTAATCTATACTAATATCCAAAATAAAAATTTGATATACTTACTTAAGCTATGAATACAAAACTACGTACTATACAATATATAAATAACAAACAAGACGGTATATATTTTGGCTACCTAATGGAAAATTTCATATAAGTACACCAAGACTAAGAGAACATTGCGCAATTGACTACTTTACAAAACTTTATCTCTAAGCAAGTCAAACATTTTTTTTTTTATTATATATTTTTTATTTCTTGAATCATATACATACACCTTCCAATACAATGTTGGATAATTTAATGTTGCTATTATTGTAAATTACATGAATACATGAATTCACAACAAATTTACACTATATGATATGATAATATAATAAATATTGCACAATTATCAAAGTTTAACATTTAACACCTACATCTTCCTATCATCTATAATAAGCAATGAATAAAAAAAGTTTCCTCACTAAATTTTAATCACAAACATCAGTAAGTACAGGATAATATGAGATCCGATAGTTTGAATAAAATCATTTATGTACAGAGATGTAGTTAAGTGGGGGGCCTCGAAGGAGGAGCAAGCTGCAACATGGACCTATGTAATGTTAGATAAGGACAAAAACAAGGCCTTGGAAAGACGGGAGTGGAAAGCCTTCCATCAGCTGATATCAAGCATGGAGCCATTGAGGAGGTGCGGGAGAAAACTACCTCGTTACTGTGACGTCAACCACGATGCTAAAATCAGTATTACTGAATGGATGGCCTGTCTGGAGGTTACACAAGCCGCGCACGGACATACATGTGAGAATTTTATTCAGATTATTGAGCTTCATTGGAAATATTAATATTATTGAGATATTTATAAATACTGGCTTTTATTTCCTATTGAATTATTGTAAAAGTCTACTTCTAAATTGTGCATACTCAATATTATTTATTGTTTTAGCTGAAACAACAAAAGTTCCCTCTAACCCGAGAAGGAGAGGTCCTAATCCTCTGGAATCGATTCTTAAGGCGGACGACTAGAATAATATATCTATTTAGAAGACATTTTGGAGAACAAAGTTATCAAAGTAACACAATAAAAAATATACTTCAATCTGTATAGAGAATATACTTGTAGGTAATTTTCAGTGGCAATAACAAATGTCTAATATTAGTGAAATATAATATTAGAGATAAATGTTACGTGCCTGAACTATTTATGTAATCCTTGTGGATTTTAAATTAATTTATTATTCTATTATAATTTCACTAGTCTTGCAACTTGTATTGTTTCAAGAAGTGGAACTGTTGTGTGTTATTATTGGCTATGAGTGCTTTAAGTGTGTTTCTTAAAAAATGGCCTTGTATTCACATGATGCAATTAACTTTTATTGATGTTGTGTATAATTTTAGAACGCATCTATTGTAATAAAATATATCTCTTCAATCAGTAGAAGTGTTTTATGAATACAGTTATATGCATCAGACTTGCATTACTATATGGCAGACAATACCTTAATTTTGTTAAAATGATACTTTACTTCAATTATTACATTTCTCGAGTTTTTTTAAACTGTATTAAGTTAATATTTATAAAACATTTAGTCAGTGTAACATGTAAGAGCTATGTGATATTTTTAATTTCTATATTAATATCGCTAAATAAATAATTTAGTACTTGACATGCCGTTTTAACAATACCTATAATGAATATGATAATAAATGTTGATGTATTTATTAATTGTTTGTTTTCACTCATGATTTAACACTGACACTTCGCTTCACGGCACTGACCCACTCCCACTGGCGTTACCAAGGACGATTCTTTTGTATTCATCGACGGTTTCAGTAAGTATTTTTTGAAAGATGCTTTCAAACACCTGGTTCTTAACGATGACTTCGTCTGCATGCAGGGAAGTCCATTCTGGCTCACAGCGACGCCACTCAGCAAACAATATATCATCGATATGATCAGATCGCCTTGCACCCACACCTGAATTATTTTTTAAATATTATCATCTTAATACACACTACAAAAAATAATTAAAAACATTTTGTTTCGGTGTAAAACATATAAAGTATAATAATAATTAATATTGTTTAGAGAATTACAACAAAAAATTTCAATAATTTATTTGGCATTTATAAGACAGTTATTATCTTATAAAAAATGATTTGATAAGATTAAATAATTTCTTATCAATTCCTTACCTGAAACAGTGGTAGGAGGTACACCCCTTAAAACTTCTTTCAGGTCAGCAGCGGCTTTCTTTGTTAATTTATCTGATTCTGGCTTCGGTTTAGCTGGTACTGTGTTACAGGTATCCCAATACTTTTCGCTATTATCTTGCTTCTGTCTTTCAATGGACTCTTGGCAGTAGTCTTTAACAAATATATCGAATACATCCGAGCCGTAAGGCTCTTTGGCAGTTTGGAATAATAATTTGTGCATTTTCTGATCAGTGACGTCATCAATGGTAAACTTGGGAGGTTTCGTCACTCGAGTCTCTGTTGGGGGGGTGTATGGTGGAGGAGGCTTGTCTGGTATCTCGCGCACTGCTAGCAGTTGACATTGTTGTTGCTCCAAAGCTTTTATCTGAAATTAAATAGAGTGTAAAAGAAGTTATTATTATTATTATTTTTAATTATATAACTAATGAGCTATTATCGGCTAATACCATGTCTCATTGACTTCGTGTCAGTAAGTACTGGTTTCGGAATTATTTAATACTATTAATATTAATTTTATTCAATTTGTTAATTGTAAAAAATATGCATTATCAATTATATCCCATTGTTTGTATTTGTCTTTTCCATAAAATTAACATATTCAACACCAATGAAGTGATCATATCTTTAATTAAAGAGAAAACAGAAGTGAATCTTACTTTATTTAAAAAAATAATAATCATTAAGACATAATAAGCAAAAATACATATTCAATCTATACAATACTTTGTATCCTTATTTCATATCCATAATCTTTATAGTGATTAAAATAAATATATGATTTTTAAGGTAACATTAACTTGCTTATATATATTTTAATACTTTAAGTTTGAAGATTCATTGACGAATAAGTAAAAATAAAAAGTAATCAGAATTACCTCTCTTTCAATGGCGAGCTGTTGGCGACGTAACTCTTCAGCTTCATAGAGCACTGGGGGAACTAAAGATGAAACACTGGGGCATTGAGCTTGACTGCTTGAACTACTTTCAACTAAAATATATTATGACAATGATTATTGTAATAAGAAGTATTTAAAGAAAATTCAACTCTTAGTTAATTTAAATGATTACAATCTTATAAACTGTCAAACTTAGTATATAATAAATATTAATTTACTTTAAAGATTAATTAATAAAATTGTTTTTTAGAAAGTTAGTTACCAATCGACTTTACAGAAGACTTCTGCGTCAACCAAGCGGCTACTTCAGTAGAGATATCATCTGAGGCCGCGGCTCCTGCAGGTATTGGTAAAGGCCCCGTCACACTAGCATGTGTTACATCCTTGCCCTTACACGACTGGGTTCCGACACTTGCAGTCAAGGGCTCACAGCTACAGCATTCGTCCAAAGACACGCTCATCGAGCCATCTGTTTGCACTTCGTCACTTTGCACTCCCATTGATTTCTGATTACCCTTAATGTTATCCACTTCTATTATATCTTGAACATCCTTTATATCGTTGACGACTACATGGCTGACTTCGTGTGGTACCGCATCTTCGTCTGAAAAACCTTTGTAGATCTGATCAAACTCCTCCAGTAGGCTCCGAGCCGTTGATGGAGAACTAGAGTCCAATTCATGATTTTTTATTTGTTCCATAAATTCTCCAAGAACAATATCATTATCTAAACTTATGTTGTGCATGTTTGTGGTATTCACTATGTTCTTTAAAGCTTCTTTGTTGACTTCGTACTGCTTCCCAGGACTGAAGATTTTAGGTAAAGATAGGTTATGGAAGAGAATATTAAGGTAACTACCATCCACAACTACGAAGTCTTCGTCTGAAGTGTTAGTTGCCTGTTCTGAAGTAACCGGAAGATTATCACCTGTTTGTACCCACTTTTCGGCACTCGTGATTATTTTCAAATCGTTTGAAAACAGAATTGAAGCGTTCGACTTAGCTCTGGAAGTGGTGCTATCGTCGCAGCCGCTGCTAGATAATTCGAAACATTTAAGGGGAGCCACGTTACGATCTGTAGATATATTGCGTTTTAATTTCTTTTTGCCTAAAATGATTTGTTGAACATCTGAGCTGTTTTTCAGTTTCCATTCTATATTCTTTTTTGTCTTCTTTAAAGCCACTTTGCGTTGTTCTGATAGCGTCAGTAATGCTTTTCGCATACGCTGCATTTCCCCACATTCATGCTGCAGCTTGAGCAGAGCCCCTCTTTGCTTCTTCTTTAGGGTTGATATATCAGTGTTATCTTGTTTCTTCTTGTCCTCAAGCCATAATATTTGCGATTTTGTAAAATCTTTCAGAGCATCCTCTCGCATTTTCAAAACATCCAACAGATTTTCTGCTCGTATTTGCTCATCTTGGATGAGTAGATTGAGCTGAAAATAAAAATAAATTTTATTCAAATTTACAATTATAGAATAATGATTATATATAAATTACTATAACATATTTTATCACTTTAATGATGTAAGTGTTACATAAAAGATTATCAAATAACATTCACTCAAACGTCTTTCAGTAGTGTTCTCATTAACAAATGAGTGGTGATTCCTAAATTGTTTACATTAAAAAAAATCAACACTTACCAGACAAAGACTCTCTGATGCCATTGTTTTAGTAGAATCAACATTAAATTCATTTTCGTATTGGGACAGAAAAGATCCAAATTCTAAATTCTTCAATTCATGACCGGTAGTGCTTATCCAATTTTCCACTTTCTTTTCAATAATACAATTATCAGAAATTGAACAATTTTCTAAATATTGTAGAGACTCGAAAAATGAATCTATAAAGTTAAGCTCCCGCTGAAACTGTCCACAGAGATAGTCACCATGTAACAAACTGTTATTAACTTTTATTGTGCTAATTATGTCAGACGGTTTTACTAATTTATCGTTGTTAAAGACGTAGGAACAATTAATAGACGTCAGACTATTTAAATGCTCTGTTTCGTCATTGCTTTTAGCGTCATGTACATTATAATCTAATTTCTCACTGTTTTGGAAAGCCTTATTCGATAACTGCTTTTTAAATACCGAAACTACATTCAAAGGATATTTATATGGACCTGGCGTTATTCTTGAATGCAATACCTCATTATTTTCAACTACATGAAAATTTATTTTCTGTCTTGTAGTATACGTTAAAGTAGCTTGGCCTATGATGAATGAAGTACTTTTGTGATAGACAGTGTCTGTAAGTTTCTCCTCGACATTTCGGGGTGCCGTATCCAAATTAGGTATATTATCAGCGACATTACTGATAACGTTGACTATTTCTTCTTTGGATATATCAGTTTTACAATTAATTAAGCTTACATTTGGTATTTCAAGACTATCAAAAGTTTCTTTAATATCATTAGATTCACTATCAATTTTTTTTATCAACTCTTCGTCTGTAGAAGTGATTTGATCTATTTTATCAGGGAGGCTAGTATTTACTTGTACATCTTTTAACTTAACTGTTTGTACAGAATTGTCGACGTCTTCGTCATCCACAAAATCATTAAAGACATCTTCATACACTTCAGTTCCTACATCACATTTGCGTGTTTTATAATCAAGTGGAACATGTATAGTAGAAACTGCCTTATTCTTTTCCTTTATACCTTTTAGAAGCGCCATTTTATTGCGATTTGTGTTAACTGGAGATTTACTTTTTCTTGTTCTTTCAAAAAGTGTTTTGGGTGTTGGATTTATATGACTGTCGTCTTTCAATTTATTTTTCTTAATTATATACTCCTTTTCATTTTCTTTTGAGCTTATTAACTTTTTACTTAAACTAAATTTCGATGATACAGCATTTTTAGCACTTCGAATTGATTCTGAAAACAAAAATATATAAGGACATTCACATTAACAATCAGAATTGTTGGGTTATTTGCTTCAGTACCTAATAAAGTTTCTAACGACTACACGGCTAACAAACTTCCAAGTTATAACTAGTTTCCTATTAACATTACTAGTCAGAACTCAATCACCCTCAATCACAACTCACTCTCAAAAGTGTTTTGCAATTCCCAAAACTCTAACCATGGATAAACAACCCCATGTAATTAAAAAATATTTTTTGTTTAGAAAAAAGTATATGATAAAATATATTTCGAAGTTTTATTATTATTTTTCTGTATTGAAATAAAATCTGTTTAAGTTATAAATAGAAACTAGAATCTAATGTCCATAATTTATAATAGACAATTCGGTCAATAGTATTTAAAATCTCTACAAGTTATAGTACAACAGAGAAAAAAAGTCTTGAGTATTGTTTTCAAATAGGATGAGTGGTGAATTGTGAAAAGTGCAGTTTTAGTTATAGTATTTATAGTGTTAATAGTTATAGTTGTCACAACACTGATTGGTCTCAGTATTTAAAGTGTACTTGAATTAACAGTTGTTATGGAGTCCTTGTAAATGATACTGATAGAAATGTAAAATATTTATGAATATTAGATTCATACATATAATGAATTAAAAGTTAATAGATACCATTGTCAATGACTTCTTTGTTTTTTGTGGTGTTTTGTACTGAATTATCTCCTCTTGAATATCTATATCTATTTTCAAATTTAGGTGTTGCCGATTCTTTTTTGTTGTTTGTCAAATTAGTTTTAACATTATTCTTAGTTTCCTTGGGATCTGTAAGGCAAATAAAAGACAATATATTAAAAAAACAAGTTACCTAATACTTATAGAAAACAAAAAAAAAATTTAATGACACAATATAATATCTGTATTTAAATCAAATATACATACATTTTGGAATATATGCCAATCTAGATATATTTTGAGACGTCTTTCGTTCTTCATTTAAATCAACATCTGTAGCTTTGTTTAATGTTTTTGTATAACTTTTACGGGTACTATCTGCTGAAACAGTTGATATCAATAATATATGTAAAATAGTATTTATTATTTTTAACTTAGGAGTTAAAATTAAACAATATTATATAAACAAACTCCACATGGCGGTAAAGATTTTTTTACATAGCCACTTACATAATCTAGGTTGCACACAAATTTCATCATCCTCATCTATGGTGACTATTTTCCGCTTGCATATTTTGGATGCCATCTTTACCGGCGGTGCAACATTTGACTTTAAGGATCTGTTAGTGTATTTTTTTGGTTCTTCAATTGTAATTATACGACGTACTCTTGGTTCCAAAGCAATATATTGTTCGGAACATAATGCTAGAATCAATAAGAAATTATTTATACTTTACTGTATGTATATCACTTGTTTGATTCTGTTTAATCTATTTGTTATGCTTTGGTTTTCTTATCACATGTGCCCTACTATTCCAGAATGCTGTAAATAACATCCTTTTATTATGGAAATTATCAATGATAGTTATTAAAATACAAAAAATACAAAATGTTAAATACAGCTCTTAGAAGCAACATAAAATATAGTTTTAAAAAATGCTTATTTGCTGGAATAGCAAAAAATATATTTAAAAAAACTTTTTTTAAAAAAGATAAATATTTGCGGTGAGATTAATTATTTATTATTTTACAGTTGTGTAAATGTCTCAATTCTGCCAAAACTAAACTAGTGTCTGGTTTACAAAAACTCAACTGATAAAAAACATAACATTAATAATGCCAAATACATAAGTAATATAAATATTATTAACACCTAACCTTACAAGGCTTTGTGAATATTTCAATTACAATTGGTGTAAGAGACTATCTTTTGAAACCATCTCAATAACTTAAAAATAGCTAGCATTAGATAACAATACAGGCAGACAACCTATGTCTATGGCCAATTTGGTTACTAAAATGTTTCAAATAAGTTTTAATTGGTAATGTAGATTGATTCTGATATTAAGTTTTAAGATATTCAAATAAAAACAAAGTGCATACTTATACAAGGGCTGTCAACAAAAATAATATGAGTAAAATTTTTGTTTTTTATTATGTATGGTATTTTTTATAATGAGTTGCATGAAATGTGAAATATTAATAGAAAATCATTAAAGGCTATTTCACCTTCCAACGGCAGATATATAATTAAGACAAGTTGGGTCACTGCCAAAAATTTAGTTGAGATAGTCAAAATTAAGATTGATAGAGTTTAGTAAATAGTAATGCTAACAAAAGATAGGTTTTCTGAAGAGTTTCATAAATTAAAGAACCATATAATGTATTTTTTTTCATCAAAGAAAGAAAAGTTGAAGAAAAGAGCCAATTATTTCAGAATTTTACAAACATTGCTTAGTATTGATATTATCATAGCAAAGCTCATAAGCATCTCATTGAACGTCAATAAATTAAAGGCACATTCGCAATTACAGAATAATTCGCAAGTTGTATATCAATATAACTAAATAGTGTCTACAAATGCTTAATACTATTCGCATTGCATTTATATTTACAAATAGAAAAAGATATATTTATCTAATTTTCAAAATTATTAGAATTTGTTTTCTTATTATTTGAACTAACATGAACTATACACAAACTAAGTTTTGCTGGTGAAAGAAGATTCACCATTAGAAATTTTGTTAACATACAAATTAAAGAAAATTATTTCATGTTACTCTAAAATGATGATCAAGTCAAATTGTTATGTAACAACAGCAGAAACCAAGAAATAGAACAGGAACAGACAAAGTGCTAATAATAGATAATATGTGCTAATAACATAATCATAATATAGATAATGTTCTAACATATGACAGAACCATATTATATTCCTGAAGTGGTGAAAGTTCTATGATTGTCATTTACAAATTTAACCTTGCATTTTTCTTGTTGTCATGATATGCCAAGTTGCAATGTTTTTAACAAATAAAAACCGATTACTCCCATGACAGATTTAAGAATATACATTAGTTAGTATATTGATGAGAACACTGTTCTAGTGAGAAATGAAAAGATAGAGAAGACTTTGTGTCTTCAATTTTACTAATTTGGGTACTTTTTGATCATTTACTTTATCTAAGTGGCAATTACCAGTCTAAGTATTTGAAAAATAATTCAGATATAGACTTTTAGTGTAGGATCTCAGAATCAACAATAAGTTATTCTACTAATTGTATCTTAAACATATAATAACATGCTGCTGCTTAGTTTATTATATAAAAGTACCTTAATATCATTTAATAATACTTGTGTTTAGCCATCATTTTCGAGATAAAATAAAACTGATAGCCCGGAACCCCGGCAAGCCGCGCGTTTTTTTCTAACATTCTAATATTTTAAAATTTGAACTAATGGCTAGAAAAAAATTACCTTTAGAACTAAGATCGAAGTCTGGCAGTCGCGTATACTTTGTAACAGGTTTATTGTACTGAACTTGAGAATGTATTGGGCTTTCGATGTTCAAATATATACCAAATAATTTATCTTCGGCATCGGTTTTTTTGGATGCCGAAGCATCCATTATAGTCCTAAACTAAAAATATTCAAATGCGTAACGTCGTTAACATATTATTTGTTTCCAAATTTGCACAAACAACACTTTACAATAATTTTTGCATGTATTTTTACATTTTTTACTTTTTAATGTTCTACCACGAATTTTTCTTTTTGTTGTCAATCAGTTTTGTTGAGTTTACTGCAGTTTCATCTGCTGTCTCTGCTCTCTATTTGGAGTAACTGTCTATGCTTGCATTACATTATATTTTATTATATTCTTTTGTTATTACTATTACTTTTAAGATTTTAAATGTCGTTTATCTGGATTGAAAATAATATAAGATTTCCTACACACTGGATTATAATACTTTTTCAAAAACATTTTATCGTGTATATAAAATGATCATTATTCATAGAACTTGGGATTCCGGAAACGATCGAGAAGTTGTCTCGAATAGCGTCGCAACATTTTAATATATTAAAATCAATAACTAAAAATAATTGTTTCTTTAATATGTTTCTTTCTTAGGTAATTTCAGTTTCTAATCCCGGTTTGTCAGCTAATTGTACGTGTACTAGATGATCTAATTAATCTCGTTTATTTTGACATTCTTTATATTTGTTTTAAACAAGCCTCATCACTCATTGAATTGCCAACAATCATTGTATAAATGTATGAAAAAGTATTTTTTTTATAAAACCAATCGGGCGTACCTGTTTTTGTTAATTCACTCTAGTATTATAAAATATTGTTTGGACAAAATTTTCTAAAAAAGTATATATGCACATCATTTATGAATTTTTGTATCCTGCAAGGCAAAATATAAGCAAATCACGTCATTTCAATTAAGATGTGCAATTAATATTTTTTGGATTACAAAGTTTTTTTTAATGTTTTAGGTAGAACAAACTTTAGTGAGTACTGGTACCGATATTTAAATTTAAATTTTTAATGATTAATGGGCAAATTAACTGGTTCACTAGACCAAATCTAGCAAAGTTATAATTACAATATCAGAAAAAATAATTCGCTTCATTATTTTATAAATGTCCCCATGAAGATTGAACAGAACTCTTATATTATTAGACCCAAGCTCCCCTATTATTTATACTCTTGGAGTAGGAGATAGCGATAAAAAGATTAAAAGAATGAACTAATGTCCATAAAATGCATATCAAGTTATCATGTGAATTTTGAATTCGCTTTATTGTCAAAAAAGACACACCAAAGACAAATAATTTATAAACCACAAATTCAGAGAATACAGAAATTATAAAAATATAATAAAAATAAAAACTAGAATTGCCTATTTTATCTTAGTAGTCTGTGTCTCTGGCGAGAAGTGTCATTTTTAAGAAGGATTTCTCATAGTTCTTGAAGTTTTAGAAAAATATTTTCATACATTAGTATTTGTGTTGTATTATAATACTCGTTGCATTGAGTTATTAAAATATATATCTGTCTGGTATAAGAAATATTAAATCTTTAAATCGTCTTGTAATCTCTATTTATTACAAAAAATATACGCACCTAACTAATCTATGCTATATAGGTATGCCGTATTGTGCAGTAAAGACATTTAAGTGGCTAGTGGACTGATCTTTTGTTATTAACGTTTTGTCGATATGATTGAACCTAAAAGCTTAATCCAGATGTTTTAATGCATAAGAGTAGTATGGGTATAAATAATCAAGACAGTGGACAGTGGATACAGGAACAATGAATAATTTTCTTGTTAATAGTAACTGGAATGTGATACTTGCGTAGTTGTTTTGTTTTTACATACTGAAGTGTTTTTGTAATGTAAGTATATACAATTCATGTTATTACTAGAAAATAATAATACATCAAAATTAAAAAAATATGAAATTATTTAGATTTATTTATTAACTTTTTTATTAACGTTAAACTATATTTTCAATCCTATTAAAATAGATCAGTATAGTTGTCAATTATTAAAAATAAAAATTGGATTGAATATAAATGGTATAAAAGTGGAGGTTTTAATAATTTAATAAAGAAATTAAAGGGCTCCATTCTTGTTTGCAGTTAGAGCACTACTACTTTAATCTAACATTTAATTTCCTTTTAACTTTAAACTATGACATTCTTCCTGTTTAGCTTATTGTAAAAATAAATATTTTAGATCTTTATTTAGATTTTGTTTAATTTGTTGTGGTCAATTATTACAATGTGGAGATTTGAAATACAGTTTACCTATTTACTACCTACATTATTTACAGAAATAATACAGTAGACGCCGCTTATTGTGATCACTTTCAGCCCAGCCCGTTTTGATAACAATAGCCGAATGATAACATTATGCGGATGGTACTTTTTCATGCTTGTTGGGGGATTTTAGTGCACATAATAAATGATCATAATGATAAAATATGAATTGTAATAATTTAGAATTGATTTAAGTACTCTATAGTATATTTCGATCTCAGATCTGTTTTTTAGAAATTTATACAGGAGTGGTTGAGAAATTCCGAGTTGAATCGCAGCATCACGTTGACTTATTTTCGGTAATTGATCGTACTTTTCGAGAATTTGTTGTTTTTCTTCATTCGTATAATCTCGGCGTTTTAGCATGACTTTAATTTTAGTTAAGCACTTCGAACTATGAAACTCAAAAAATGTTTCAAAAACTGTCTCAGATACGATTACTTCAACTCTATCGGTAGTTTGAGGAGAACTGAGGGAAATTTGAATTTTCAAGCCTTTTATAGACAAATGCAGGACCATCGCTAAATTGTTTTCAAAAAGGTAATTAACGAAAGGGACCAGGTGTTCTTTTCCTTTTGAAAAGTGAGAAACTTTTAATCGGAAGGTCGGAATTTGTACAATAGGTAAAGATTGTAAACTCAAACAAAAGGATTTTTGAATGATGATTATCTTAGTAATAAATATTTCTATAAATAGCATTTGTACCCTTCTAAATCGATAACAATAAGCGACTTTTGATCACAATAAGCGGCTTTTTTCAAATGTATTTTTAAGGAGAAATTTGAGACCGACCATTTTCGATAACAATAGCCGGCTGATAACATTAACCGCGATCACAATAAGCGGCGTCCACTGTATTATCTATCTGTAGTCCAAGTAGAGAGACAAATAGGCATATAATTTGAAAAATGTTGTAATCATATTTTAATGTCAATTGAATATAAAATGTTAGTTTAAAGAATAACCTATTTTTGTTAATGGCATGTGGAGAAAAATATTGATCATTTTCATTTGAATAATAGTAAGAGACTTTCACTTGTTTGTAAATAGTATTGGTTTTTATTTATTATTAATAAATAGAAGATTCTAAATTGATATATATGAACCAAACTTGAATCTCTTATAAAAACCAGGTTGGTCTGTAAAACCATGCAGATCATTTGGAAACACTTTCACACTGTTCTCTAAGGTTTATTCAACAGTGAGTAAAACTATGATTATTGTAAGACATGTATCAAAGGTTTGATATATTTTAAAATGTCTCATAAAAACTTGCATGTTCTTTGAAGAATGTTCCCTTATATATATTAATTTATTATGATAATTTAAAAATATATATTTTTTTCACAAATACTTATACTATGATTTCTATATTATATTTTTTGTTAATAAAAGAGGTACCAATAAAAAGATATGAAATAACAAGGTAGTTTTCCGACCTAGATATACATATAAAATAATTTGTTTTAAATTGAATTGAAATTGAAAGCAAATAAAATTACTATTATAATTAGTATATTCCATCATAAATTATCTTTTAGATTGTTATAAATTATGTAAATACAAATAAAGTCATACATTTTAGGGAAGATAACATTTTACAATCTTGGGAACAAGGCCAATGTGCTAAACAATTTTGGCAATACTTATTTTGAAATTTGAATAAGTTTATTTGTGACATACTACATAATTCAGACCAATGGGTCTTTTTTGACCTAGTGTAAGCATACAGTGGTTTTTATCGATATTTAGTCATTTTTGTTGAATGTTACTATCATTATTGTGATAAATGGATCCTATTCCTTTAGATTTACTTCCCACATTTTTAGCTTACTAATATGGTCATTCTTTAAAACAAGACTGCTTTATTTTAATATAAATTATAAAGTAAAAAAAAACCAGCATTATATTTCCTGAAAATAGTAAAATATAATCTCTCTTTGAGTTAATAAGAAAATAAATTATATTTGTAATTATCTTTTTGATTGTAGGTTAACCAAATTCAATTGTAGTTTATGTTACACATATAATTGATAACTAATTTTCTGGCTTGTTCTATGGTAAGGAACCCTCTAAGGTCAAGGTGAGAAGAGTTTGTCAAAGGTACATATTAAATGTGGACTTGAACTATAGTCTCCATTGTGATCCAGCAATTTTTATTTTGTTATCTTCCCAGAGTGCATAAGGTTTAAGTTTTAATTTTTTAATAAGTAATTTATAGTTATGAGATGTTTCTACTTATAGAAGTATTTTTTATTTACAATATATAAAAAAGTGTCTTACTCCTGACCTGCCATTTTGAATTGCCTACATTTTTATAACTTTGTTTTAAAAAAATATCTTAATATAGGCACCGGAGTAGGTAAACACATTTGTTTATGTACATTTACTGTTCTATCTTTCTCTTATCAATACATTTACAATTAATATAACAATTATTTTGTTCTTTTTTATGCACACTATAATTAAAATTTATAATTCTGTTAAAAAGCAGTTAAACCAATTTAGTAGCCTTACTACCAACCTTATTTAAGGTTAATTTAATAGTACACTGGAGATTTGATTAACGACAACTAAAACATATTCATTTGAAATATTCTGTGTATATTGCCAATTGAAAACAATTATCTTTGAAAATGACAATTTCTAAATATTTTAAACATTAAAATTCATTGACTATTCTCTGAGACTTTTGTTACAAATGTAGGTATTTCCAGTGTTATGTTAATGTGTTGTTAAGAATATATGTATGTGCTTCAAAGTGTATCTAATTTAATGCAATTTATATCTTTAGTAATTAAATAACCACATGACAACGCATCTTAGAGTTAATATGAAATTCAAAATTTGTTATCTCTTTACACTCTACTCTACACTTTATAGGTATACGGAATTTCGATTTCTCAATCAATTTTCGACAGGAATTAGTCGGATTTACCGAGTCTCCACTTTATATACTATTTTTGTTCAGATACAAGATGGCTGTCAAGAAACATGAGTTGGTTGCGGACAATCGCAACCAATTGGACCTTACTGCGCTGGCTCAATACTTTCAAATGATGAATGACCAGCCCAATTACTTACCACCACCTCAAGAACTGGTTAAACATTGCCAGGATATAGTAAAATGTCTCTGTAAGCATTCAATTTGTTTTGTTTCATATATATATAAATATTGGCCATCTATTAGACTTAATTTTATGGTTTAATGTATAGACATGTTCACAGAATATATTTTTGTTGTCAAGAAAATGTATCGTAATGAAATATTGTCTTCACATAGGTAGTGCTGTATTTCAGTTATAAATAACTTTTATATTTGTGGACCAAAACACACAACACATTTAGTATACAGTTAAACACAATCACAAAAGCTGTGGTGCTGTGGTTTATATATTATTAATATTTTTATATAACAAGTAAAAGCTAATATTTATTTAGTAAAATTGAATTTCATTAATGTTATCTCAAATCGGAGTTTTGTAATTATTTTGGATTGTGAAACCACAACTAAATAATGTAAAATTATTTTGGGTGTGTCAAATGTTTCTTACATTTCCATTGTTTTAGCACGAACTGCTGGAACGGAGGAACAATTGTGGCAACTTCTTCAACCAGTGGAGCGGTTTTTACTCCGAGTAGTCACAACAGTCCACGGCGATGTCCGACATGAAATCTTTACTGCTATCCTAGACAAGTTCTATTCCTACATATCTGATCCACGTACGTGATATTGTTAGACCAAAAAAAAAAATCAAAAATGAACATAGTAACCAAACTTATTAAAATATTTAATTTTTAACAGAATCGGATGCCTGTCCGGCAACAGCAGCAGTATTGGTGGTGATCGACGAGTCTGATGAAGAGGGCGCGCTGTCAGCGGCTCGCTGGCTGGTGCAGCAGCGGGAGAGCGGCCCGGCTGGTGCGGGTCTTAGGGCGGCGCTGTCCTGTCTTTACCGTTGGCTTTATGACTGGCACGGCACCCCTGCGCTGGGGAACTGGGTGGTCGCGTACATCAAAGCATTGGAAGTAAGTTCACATCATATTTCTATATATTTATTGATTTTTAATTATTAAATATTACGTTTTAAATAGAAATAGCAAAAACAGTAACTTCAAAAGGCAGATTGAAGCCCGTTAGAATGGGCGAATAATAGCTCTGAACTCCAAATAGATTAAATAGGTTTTATCGGAAGGTTTAACTTCAAATCCTTTCTGCCGGAGCCTGTTGGCATGTATGCATTTGCGTATTAGAGTATGATAATTTTGCAGTAACCAACACGACTTGTGCCTGCAACAAGGCTCAGATTACAAACCTTCCTAACTTGTATGAAGCAGTTAATCAATAACTTTAATATGAACTGCTTCATAGCACATTACATTCGGGGTAATCCCCGAGTTGGTTACGAGTCTCGTCCTATGTTCGTTGCTATACAGCTCACAGTTCTATCTTACTCCTACTACTATATCTACTAGTACTACGCCTGCTCTCCATTTGTATATCTAAGATCTGGAGAGCAGGGCCAAGTTGATCTCGAAGACTGGGAGTGATCAACAGAGCGAAGGAGTATTACAAGCCTTACAAGATTTACTGCCCTGTAGCAGTCCGCTTACATCCGAAAGCCTTAAACTCATGCTTTAATAATAAAATAATTATTTACTTTAGAAATTTAGTAATTTAAAACTTGTCGATGATACCTATAGTATTCCTGGTGATATAGATATGTTTATTGGCGCATCACTATTTCCGCTTGTACTTTTAAATAAAGTATATTCTAACATTGGTTCGGCTTGCGTTATGGAAACTATGTTAGGTTAAATAATTTTGAGAATCCCTCGCTGTGGATAATAACTCGGGCACAATTTCTTGTTGTTGCGTGTGTTGTGATTCTCTCAGAACCTACCGTATTACTAATATCTGGGAGTTATATGACGTCACCGGGACAATTATTTCCAGCCCGGAGTAAAGTGGGCGCGAAGATATTTACCGCACTAAGTGTATCGTCGCTTAACGTTTTAAGACATTTATTTATTCTAAAGATAATTCTCACAATTCACGTTATTGATAGATTCCTTATAGAGAATCTGGAGAAACAAATATTTGAATAGTTTACAAATGCCTCAGAAATGGAATACTTTTAGTAAACCTACATAAAAATTAAATTAAAAAACCTCCGATACAAACAGATCTCTAAAAGAATAAAAATAATATTATTATGTACTTATTGAAGTCGTTGCGTTGGGGGACCGTTATACGTACGTTGACAATTGTGACTATTTTACGAAGTTAGTCATTGAGGACTTAGGATTCAATATCGTAATTTCTTTATTTACCTTTGTAACTTACTTGCGTTTTAATTTCTTTTTTTAATGAGCGGGTAGTATGACTACGATCATAAGCCATATAAATATAATTTTTACAGTCTACGTGGACGCAGTCACGGGCAACACCTATCCTTTATTAAGTAATTTACGTAAAGTAAAAAACCTTTGGATCTACATAACAAGGCTTTTATTCCTATACAGCGAGGGCGAAGCCGCTGGGAGCAGCTAACTATTTATATCTTGGAGACAACTGTTTCTATTTCGACCAATTCTAGCTAAGAACCATTTCGACAAACACAGCTTTTGATTAAAAAAATCGCATTCAAATCCGTCCACGCGTTTGGCTGCTAGATTGCCACAGACAGACACACAGATACACAGATACAAAGATACAAATATACACAGATACAAAATTACACAGTTACACAGATACAAAGATACACAGATCGACAGGTCAAACTTATAACACCCTTATTTTTAGTTGGGGGTTAAAATTGGTTCAGTATAAAACCAGTTAAAAATGTTTCAGCTTAAATACCGATAATATTCTGCTACTACATTGTCTTTTGATATTGTAGACAAAGATTTGCCTGGTATTAGTTTTTCAGAGATAGAATTCGTCTTTTGACCAATTTTTCTTAATTTTTACCAATATGTTAATCACTATAGTATAAAAAATTCTTTATCATTAATAATTTTTTTTGTAAGATGTTTTCATCATCGTCATAATAGTTGTATCAAATTTCATTGTTTTCAGCGCTTCGATGACTTAATATGATATTCGTTGTCTTATTCCTCATTATGTTGAGCTATAGGGAAGACCTTCAAGAACTATGTTGTTTATGAATGTATGAACGTAGGAGATATGTAACGCCATATTCATGTTAATGAAATTATTTTGCATCTCTACGAACAGTCTACACTTGTGACAAATAATAAGTAGTATCTATGCACTTCCGCTACATCCTTCTTATCTTATTCCTTTTTTTCGTGCAACACTCGCATCATCACATTTATTAATTACTTCAGAATTGCATCAAAGAATACCAAAAGATTCGTGAGAAGCCTCTATGTAAGAGCTCTAGACACTGAGATCAGTGAGTTCCAGTTTTCCGATTACCTGGACTAAAGTGCACTGTTCGTTCGAGTCGTGGATGAAGGGCTAGCCGTACCCACGACTCCGCCAATAAGGCGAGGAAGGAGCGCCGCGGGGTTTTTAGTGGGTAGACCGTTTTCGGGAGTCCCACACACGCCCCTCGCTTCCCCCGCGAGGGGTACGGTGCGTCAAGCATTTTCCCCGCGGAAACAAAAAAAAAAAAAAAAAGTGCACTGTTCGTGGTAAAGGCTGACCGTCTTAGCGGTACACGGTCTCCGCCGTCGAATCCGTATGACTGAAATTTCTTAATTTGCTCGCACTACTTCAATATTAATACTATTGTCTTTCTTTATTGTCAGGGTATTAAATCCCCATAACTACAGTCCAGAACTTCTTTCTATCTTCTTTTTGTATTGTACCAAAATTATAGTTGTTATGTGTACCTATGTATGAAATATAAAAAAAATATACGTTTATAGTATGTTTGATAATAATATATATTAATGATTATTTTATTGCTCAAACAAATTCTTGTCAGATTTATTTTTCTGACACTAAGTAGTGTCTAGTTAAAACTTTCGCACTGACATAAAAAGTGCACTGGAGCGAGGAATAATCCCTTTCAATGATCCTAACGAAACGAAAGTCCTAATGATCCTTCTGTTGCAAGTTGAGGTTTTGTTGTTATCCAGCGTTATTCATGTTTGTGAAACAATCACTGTACAATATTGAAAAAAACATGTAGTTACGTATTGCGTTTACAAAGTTTTTTAATTCTGCCTACGTTAAAATTTTACAAAATGTTTTTATTTTATTCACGTAGTTGCGAATTGTAATGGAACCCGCGTGTTCCCATATGTTTTTTATTCTCTATTGACCAGACATTTATAGTAATTGAGATTTTTTTATTAAATTACATTTAATTGTATAAGTTGTTGACTTACAAATATTAACATGTTTGAATTTTAATCAAATTTTTAAAAGTATTATATAAAACTTTTTCTTTTTAAAATCTATCGCAGCTCAGACAATTACTTTTAACAGATTAGAAAAGAACTTGCGACGGACACTAGACGAGCCTGTCTTGTGTTATTTTAAATACATATCTATGTATTAAACAAAGACTTCATAGTTTGTGACTCCATCGCAAATACGTTTAAATATTTATATTTATTTATTAAAACAAAATATATATACATTTAAATAAAAAAAGCTAATAAATAAAATAAAGCTAATAAATAAAATAAATATAAAGCCTTTACACAATGATTTTAATCCTGTACATGTCTATTTAGAATATCAAGAACAGATCAAATGACTTCATAAAACTTATAAAGCTTGACAAAACATTTCTTCATTTTAAACTACTAAGTATGTTTACATTGTTGTTCCATTTATATATTTAAACTTTTGTTCACATTTAAGTAACAAGTATTTTTATAAGCATAATTACAGCTTGTCTGAACAAGTCTGATATCATACTTAAACACCAATATGACAGAGAAGGTTGTTAATGTGTTAATAACAAAAGCGGTTTTGTTTCTGGCAATATCTATTCTATATCTGGATGAACAGTATTTTGAACGCAGAAACTTTTAACATTACTATGTCATGTTAAGTCCATCCCTTTTTGAAAATGTTAAACTAAAACGTGTTAGAAAAATACAAAAGAATTTTTTATTTAATGTTTTTCTATTTAAAACGAATATCTAATTTACTAGTAAGCAAGACGATTGAAATTTTTAGCAAGTTTTTGCAACTTTCAAATTGTTTTATGTTTAAACAAAACAGGGACAGACAGACAGACAATATCAATATGTTTATGACTTAGTGTAAGCGGGGCATAAGACCGCAGACTACTTTGATTGTTAAAATGGTTTCACTAATATTATCTAATTTTAAGACCGTACCATCAATTAATGAGAATATTTTTATTCATAGGAAAACGAACAATATGACATCCTGATAGAGACGAGTCTAGATAATATCGCAAGACTATTCTCATCGATGTCGAACCCGGCCCCACTTCACCAGAAAGCTGCCGATGTTATTTTTCACGTTCTTGCTTCCTTGCGCGAGTGTGAAGAAGCTTTCGATAGGGTAAGTCGAAAAAAATGTTACATTTTATAAATATATTATAATTGAGAAAAAAAAATGAAATTCATAAATTATTTTAATTTTAATAGCACACATAAATATGGAATTATATATAGAATTTTATTATCATTGATATTTTTCATTTTATAATTAAATATTTATATTATATAAAAAGTTTTTGATTGTATATCTACGTGTATATTCATAGAAAAATTGCTCTTAAAACTATTTCAAACATGCGCTTGGATAAGGCAAAGAATTCATACGACAATGGGCAAGCATGTCCTCAGAGTGATGCGTAAATCTCATTGTATTTCAGACGATTTAAAAAGATTCCTCTTTTGTGATATAGATGCGAGATTTTATATTTTTAGATGCATTTTATTTTAAATCATATCACACGGCTAGCTTAAGACGTCTGTTTACATGATTAGTTTATTGAGGAGATCTTTTATGAAGTATTTTATACTAACTGATACAATTTTTCACTAGATCTCTTCCCAAGTGGGGGATGTGCTGGTTAGTCTTGCGTCAGACAGCGGTCAGTGGAGTCGACAGCTGCTGCAGAGCCTGGTGGACATCCTCACGGCCATGGTGGATGGCATCCTGGACAACCTGAAGAACGATGCCCAAGATATATTCAGAGATAAATATGCCGATGTGGTGAGTAAATAGTTATATTTTTTTTTTTAGATTTCAGTTCTTTAATTTTAAATTCGATTATATTGGATAACCGGAACACTATGAATCCTTAAAAAAATGATATTAAGTTCGAAAAATATAATTAAAAACTAAACCCCTTAAACATTAAATGAATTTTACATGCATGTAAACATAACATTGCAAAAAGCTTATTTTTATATATGACCAACTCAAATACTATTAGAATCGATTATTTATTCGATTGAATACTTGCACAGCAATTAATGCTCAATATAGTCTATTAATATATATTTTAAAATTTCCAACTATAAAATAAATTCATATTGATATTACCCATGTATAGGCAAATTCGTATTCAAAAATGAAGTAATAGTGTGGTATTTTAATTTATTTCAATCAAAACTTTCATATTACCAAAACCTTTTTTTGTTTGTTCTTTTGCGTCGTTCTTTTCTTTTTTTTTTCTTTTAGTCTTAACGGATATTAATGACATTTTGCTAAAGTACCAGAATATTACACGAACTTTAGTTCGAAAAAAGTAGTGTTCTGATACAATAGAAAAATATTTTTTAGACGGACGTTGTAACAAGACTTTTTTTCTTATATAGCGAGAGCAAAGACCTAGGCTGAAGGTAGTTATGGTTAAATTAAACCTAATTCATTCATTCAGACAATATCCATGATACGACGAAAAAGGAAAAATATTGTACATTGATTGAAATTCCATATTATTAATACATAATAAAATGCCTAGTTTCTTACTTGTAAAATAGAATTATCTTTATCAATCTAAAGGTTCTTAATTTATTCTAAATCAGTTAAACTTTATTTAGGTAATAAATTTTGAATAAATATTATCACTGCTAGATTTGTTATAAATTTCATATTTTGATGTTATTAATTGTGATAAAATCAATAACAACAGTATTTCCATATTTGAGCTGAATTCCTTAGTTTTTCTATCCTTTTAAGATATATCGGTATATATCTTCAAATATAATGACCAAATTTTTCGTTATAATAATTTTTGTGGTTACGTATTAGCATTTTAAGTTATCAGTTAGTATTTTAAGTAATTATATCTTCCGTATATTACATTTTAAATCCATGTCCTTTAGTTGTGAAAGTTTATTTCCAGATACATTAACCTGACTTTTTAAGTAATTAATAGAATCGTAGACTATTTCGGTGCTGACGGACTAAAGTCGAACATTTGGTGCATATATACGAGAAATCTTACATTATACTTAAATGTCAAACGTATAGAAGGGGTGGGGGTGGCTGTTGAACTAAGAGTTTTATATCTCCATACGAATTATTGATGTAATAGCTACTTTATACGGATCTTCTCTGAGAGGTTGCTACTGTCCCGGTCGAGGTAAAGTTAAGCGAACTTTAGTAAAATGAATACAGTTTATTTACTAAATATAACTCTTTTTGATGGCTCTCTTTCGCATGACACTTCTCTTATTTTCAAAGTAGATGGGAAAGATAAATATTTATAAATATGTTATTATTAAATGTGTAATAAGTAGTAGGTTTTACCCGTGAGTTTTTACGCATCTTTATTTTATCTTTTAATTAATTTATTTGAATGAATATTGTATTAACCTTGGTAAGTAATAGAATGGTCGGACTAATAACTGAATGCATTATCTTCTAATCGTCTATTGATGCGAGTGAGAAGGTATAATAGGTATTATCTATACATATAATAAAATTGTCACTTATCCATTTCTGTACATGGAAAATATAAAAAAAAACATCATAAAAGCCAGCTTATCAGCATTTATAAGAGCAAGAGAACCCAAAACAATGATTTTTCAGTTTGTCTGTTTGTCTGTATGTCTCTATGTTTGTGCATGCTAATCTCAGAAACGGCTTAAACAATTTGAATGCGGTTTTTAGGAATATATTATCACAGTCTTCACTTAATATTTAGTGTTTGTTTCATCTTAATCGGTTAAGAAATAAAAAAGTTATGTCAATTTATATCAATCGCTTAATAGGTACCATATTCTATACATTTAATAAATTTGTAGAGGAGTAGTCTTTGTACATTGAAAATATTTAAAAAATATACCTGGATGTGAAGTGTTAACTAACAGAATAAATTTTCGGCATTATTAAAATCTTTGTCTGTTTATCTGTTTGTCTTTGAGTTGTGCATACAACACGAAAAAATATTTTTAAAACTTCATACAGGGGGACCTTTATAAAAACAAGAGAACCCAAAACAGTGTTTTTCATATTGTCTGTTCGTCTGTATGTCTGCATGTTTGTGTACGCTAATCTCAGAAACGGATTAATCGTTATTAAATATATTTTATATATTTTAATTAAAGTTGTTGGGTATAGAGATTCCCTCGAACCTAAGCTTTGGTCGGTACATTGAGTCCAGAGCAAGAGCAGCAGCAACAAAGCTTGCCGTTCTTCCGAAGGTCCGACAGCACTGTACACCGGACAGTTTCTTGTTTTATACAAAGCACAGATCCGGTCATGTGTTGAGTACTGTGGTCACATATTCTCTGGTGCCGCAAAGTCTCATCTTGAGGTTCTGGACTCAATTGAGAGGCTTATAGGTGATCCCGAATTGGTCGAAGCCTATCTCTACAGCTTTGAACACAGGCGTAGAATTGCTAGCCTCTCAGTATTCTATAGGATGCATTTTGGTGAGTGTGCGCAGTAATTACACGATCTAATTCGAAAGGCCCCCTTCCATCACCGGACGTTCCGACGCGTGGCAGGTATCCATACTTACGTTGTGGACATTCCACCTGTCCGAACGAAGCGCTTTGCTTCGTACAGCAAAGAATTGGAACAGCTTGCCTGCGTATAAGTATAAAATAGATATATTTCATGAACTACCTTAGAATATTTTAAAAACAACTTATAATACCGTAGTGAAAATGTTTATAATTTTTGTACATCCGTCCAAGGCGACTGCTCTCACACACTGCCTGTTCGGTTTGATGTAGCTTGAAAAGGGCATCGCCTATCTTACCACAAATTAAACGACATGCCTTTGACCCCAGCAGCCTATTCTCATTTTAGTCTTTAACACGGTATTTCATACAAATTTTCATCCCCTAAGCCCCTTAGAGTTTTTAAATCGGATCACCGGTTTAACCGTTGAAGCGCAACAGACAGACAGACTTGACTACGTCTGTATAATACGTTTAGACGTATGGATTTGTAAATAATTTGTAAATGAAAAATAAAGGCTTGCTAAATAGTAACTAAATTTGTCTTAAGTTTTATTTACCCAATGATACATACAAGAAGAGCTTTAGTTTTTGCTGCACGGCAACATTCTTGATATAATAAAAACGTTATTTTTACTAAAGATGATAATCAGTATAGAGTAGCCATCCCGGAGATAGAGCTGCTACGAATGATGTAGGGCAGTGCTAGGACAAGTAATAGAACTACACTACGTAAAATAAAAATGATTACTCATTATTGATATCTTTTATATCTTCTGATTATAAATACATTTAAATATCTAGTTGATAAAAAATGGTTTAAGACAAATAAGACAAACTCTTTCGTCTATTTTGCTCTATTCTAAAATTAGTATTAGGTTTTCACTGTCCATATCAGCTAACTAAACATAAGCCAGCTAAACATTTAAGTTCAGAAAATTGGACATGTAACTGATATGACAGCTGGAGTAATTTAGCATATTTCAACAGTATTAATAATAATTTTACGTCTTATTGCGTTTTTCTCATGCGGATCAGATTTTTTAATCTACAGAGTACTTTTTTTAGAAATGTTAATTTTATACTACCGCCATTTTGTCGAAAGTGTTACTTACCTACGTACATAAGGACTTGCTTGACTAGAAATGTTCAACATTGGATGGGAACCTTACAATGTATATAGATTGAATTGATCTCAATTTAGACTCCGAATCTAATAAATAATATATAAATAAAATGTAATACCTATAGGTCTGTGCCAAAATGTCAATCTTTTATAAAAACTTATTTTAAATTCTTTTAATACTTAATTATTCTTTTATTAAAACAAACATTCATTTACAGTGGTAAATGAATGTTTCAATTTTAGCTATTTTTTTTAGAGCGCTGAGTATGAAATTTAGCATACCTATAGTTTATGTGTAGGAGAAGTGCAGAACGCTAATATTTTTCAAGATTCAAAGATAAAAACATTACACACACTACGATGCGAAACATTACACACATTTCGGCTTTGTTAACGTTGACATGTTCAACGTAAGGTATGTATATGTCTGATGTCAAATAGTCACACAGAATTGATGATCGCTTGGCGTAATAGAATAAAAAATAAAATAAAAATGCATAGAGGTGTTAGCCCAAACTTTTATAAACATTAACATTTAAGACTACGGTCGAATTTCGGCCGTTGGGCGAGCACCAGTAATTATTATTGGTAAAATATCATCCCTTAATGTTTGGTGAAAAAAAAGACAGTTAGTCGTATTCAAGATAATTTTGCTCTCACCGGAAGTAGTTATAATGTCGAATCTATAATTTTGTATATTAATCAAATTTATATTATTTCGTGCTATAATAACAAATTGGGTAGTAATAATTTCGTATCGAGATATGTTTGTGGGGAGATCAAACATCAACTATCATGCCTATTTCTTTAAAAAGCATCACAAGTCACAAATAGCCCATAATAACAATGGCATCATTTACACATTTACGTTTTATATAAGAGTTTAAATGAAGGAATTCATATCATAGAAGAAGTGAGAGAGATTTGTTAGGACTGAAACTCTTAACGCTGGATCCTCTTTTTCTACTCCGCAAGGGAGAGAAGAAAATTAATAACTGTGGTTAAAGGTGGCGTAAATAAATCACAGCTTCGAGACCCCCATCCTGAAAGAAGTTGGAAGGCATTATGAGTACACACTTCGGTGACGGTTCTGTCAATGTTGCTATTTTTCTGAGTAAATAATTAAAAATTCCTATTTTTATTATTGTTAGTTTGATATTTGCTTACAATGTTTTTCAGGTAACATTATTTCGTATTTAGTCATTATATACGTTGGTCATATTGAAACATCATTGTGGAGCCGTTTAAATATTCTTTGATGTAGGACATTTATTTATTTACAATAATTCCACATCCACTGTGATTGTAGTATACAAACAGTATTCCAGGCTTTAGGTGCAGATGACCATGGCGGCTGCCCAGGGCGTTTGAAACGGGTCGCCACCCGCCACTGTAAATACACACGAATCAGTTCCAATTAAACAACTTTATCACGAGGTCTGAACAAAACATATATAATTTTATTAATATTTATTTCACAAATAAACGTTGTAAATATTTTTTGACGTCACTTCATATTTCCTATTCGAATGAATTTTAAAGATTATGAATCAAAACAAAAGGATGTAAAAGTCTTTATTTGAATCTCTTTACTGTACTAAGATTACTTCACTTGTTTGTCTTAAGGCATTGTTTATATTATTTTGCAGATGTCTATTTTTGGATAAATCCTTAATAAAGTACACCTAAAGAACAATTAGACTAAAACGAAATGGTTGAACTAGCAAGGCGATTAAGTAAAACGCGCTTAGTGAACTATGAGATTGGGTGTCCTCAGCGCTCAATTTTCTGGACCATCTTATATTCGATCTACTTACTATATGTATGTAAGAGAAATGTACCGAAACCGGTCAAGATATCGTAGAATGTGTGTTAAAGAAAAGTTTGCAAAACGATTTTTGATATAGAACCGTTTCTATCCATTGCAATTGGTTCCAATACATTAATTTTGATTTTGTAGCAATGTGTACGGAAAACTCGATTTTTTCGGCATAACTGTAATTAGCAGATAGGATAGAGCAAACAAAATCAAGTTTGGATTGATTACGCCTAGGGCACCTGGATTGCTAAAGCCGGAATGGTGAATTAATGTTTTGAAATTAAATTACATAATTGCTACATCACTGGCGTATATTTTAAACTAGGGATCCGGCCCGGCTCCGGACCGGTGGTCATTTCTTATTTAGAAATTGAGGACACGTAGCAAAATATAATAATTATGTATACACCTTTAGTAATTCAGGTATCATTTATTTTATATATTATAATATGTAATTGATTTAAAATTTTATATGATCTAACAATTTGAAATGAGAGATTTTTTTTGTTGTCCAAATACAAATTCGTCCTGTACTATTAATTTATTGTGCTGCAGCTCAAAACTATTTGTTTTTTTCCGGCAAAAGTGAAAGAATATTTAGCCGTGAAAACTATACCAAAAATAGCTGGTATAAATGTAATATTTTATCAAAATCCGTCTAGTAGTTTTGTTTTGTTGTTATTATACAAAAATTTATACTAACCATAAACTATACTATAATTATTATAGTCTAATAAATCACAAGCACTGATTTTTTGTAAAAATTAGATATTTGCCAAAGGAAAGTATTCTCTATTTCGACTTGGACCACAATTTATGTAACCTCATGAACAAATTTATCAAAATCTGTTAATCAAACAATCAACAAACAGACAAACATAAAAGTTTCAAAACTATTGTTTTTTTTTATTCATTTCTTTGTAAGGGCTTTTACAATGAAATGAAAACTATTGTTATAAAATACTTAATACGTAACATTTCTTTTACTTTATAAAAATATTAAATAATAATAAAATGTTATAAGATAAAATTGTATTTAAAATACAAATACGAAGTTTTCTAGAAACGGAAGTAATATTACTTTACACTGCATTTCCTTTAACTTATTTGTTATCTCGATATATAAACTTTTTTATTTATTTGTATTTTTTATAACTTATTTTCATGTCTATAATTTTGATGTTTGTGTGCTATTAAAGAATAGATATGAAATTAAGCTTGAATATTTAATAAGATATATGAAAACATGTGTTTTTAAAACAACTTAGTTCTATGTATTTTTGTTTTTTTTTTTAAAGATGATTCTTGGATTGAGATAATGTTATCTATGGCTTCACAAACAAACCAAAGTACAACCAGACTCGGAACAACAATCTGATCCTATAACTTTTGGTTTAGCAGTTCGGTTTACCAACCACTATACTAACAAGTCCAAACTAAGCATACAATAAAAAAAAGGCGAGATGTGTCTAAAGGTAGTGTTATGAGGTTAAAATAGTATAATTGAAGTTTGATAACCTTTTAGTTTTTTTTATGTTTTTACCGCGAAGGTGACATTCTCTGAGTTTTGACAAGTGTCAAAAGTAAACTTTTAAGTGCTCGGCAGACGATCGAACTATTAGCTCGCAGATTAGTTTGATTAGTTATACTAGCTGCTATAAGGAAGTCAAGCAGTCTGTATTTAGAGATGGTTGAAGCAAAACGTCTGCATAGTTTTTAAATAAGACTATTTTATAAATAGAAATATGAATTATTTAAAATAGAAAATAATTCTTTTAACAACGTAAAATTTTAAACAGCGCTTTGATAGAACTAAAAGCTCGCCCGTCTATCACACTTTTTAGAAATAGATATATAATATTAAAGTGACATTTTATTAATAGAGATCACGGAGAAATAAGCTTTACATTATAATAATATCAGGACAAATTACACAAATTGTCTAACCAATAAGTAAGCAAACTATTTGCTTGTGTTACCGGTGTAGGACAACGATACAGATACATAAAAATACACATTATAAATACTGCGAATATATTTAATAAACGATCAAACCCAGAAATACAGACATCTATGCTCATCACATACATGCCTGTCCCTGTCAAAAATCGAACCCGAGCCCCATATACATATATATATATATATATATATATATATATATATATATATATATATATATATATATATATATATATATATATATATATATATATATATATATATATATATATATATATATATATATATATATATATATATATATATATATATATATTCATATATACATACATATATATATACATATTACGGGATGTATAAGTGAATACATATATATTTAAATGTTTTATATTACACAATTGAAGCGCTCCTTATTGCGAAATATTTTTATGATAAAATATACTTGAACCGAGAAAAAACTGATCAATTTACGCGAAACCTTTTTCAGCTGTGATTCGATCCTATATGATATAAAATACCATTGCACTGTTATCGCATCTTATAGTTCTAGAAATGTCAGAAATCGACGAAAACTATTTTCAATTATGCATTTCTTACCATAACCAACCAAAAATATCACCAACATTTTAAAAAGACAATAAAAACACATGTATTGACAGACTGATTTTAATATAATATTTGTTTTCTCTTTCTTTCTTCTTTGTGTATATATTTTTCTATGTGAGTTTGTCACTGGGTCGTTTTTAAGATTTTTTTTTTGTTTTAATGGATCTTAGGTGGTTTAGTTTCACAATTGGAGTCTGTTGTGGCGCTGTATTCCAATTTCAACTTTTTTTTATTTTTAGGACAGATCAAAGTCGGGGGCTAATATTATATAAAGTATATCTTTAAAAATAACTAATACAAATCAATACGACATAATAATAATTACTAAAAACATAACTGTTAGAGTCGAGACACTAATTTTAAATTTATCGATTCTCAATGCTCGTTAGCGTTATCCCCATGTTAAAGTCGATATTATGTATTTATATTACCTGGTGGATTTAAATATCAAAGTTGTGCTTACTTCCGAAGGTAAATAAACTATATTAAAGATAATTGTTTCTTTTTACGTTAAAGTTAATGGCCACTTTTAGAAAAAGAGAGAGAAAAAGACAATAGCTATCTTTCTTATCTTAATAACCAATTGGTCGGTTTAGATAAATCCTATTTTAAATATATGAAATTGTCTATAAACATGTTATGCCATATTAAATATTAAGCACATAATAAAAAATATAAGCAATATATTAGTAAAAAATTGGCAGGGCGGAATTTCTAGAGCGGTATGACTTACGAGTCATACTGTGCATTGTCAATCAAATCATAAAGGTTCCGCGGGAACAATGGAGCGAACATTGCGGTCAAAATATTTCAACGTTCCAAAAGTCTGTTTGACTCCAAAAACCTTTAATTTCATCAGTGTCAAAGGGTCATACACATCCGTATGAATAAATCGGAATTACTTAAAAAAGAACATATTCACAATGAATATATTTTCAGGTGCAAACTATTAATTAAAGTGTATCAAAGTCTCAAGATTTGTTAGAAACTCAAACTTAATTTAAAGATTATATTTGGGCAGCTATATAAGTTCAGGGATGCACAACCTCTTTCGATGTTAGTTTAGTGCTATAAGTTTTTATATGCATTTTGAAACTTGGCGAAACTTTCGCGCCTAAACAGAAATAAAAAAAAAAGTACTTACAGTCTATGTTGTAAATGAAATAAGAATATATATAAACTGTATGAAATTTCAGTTAAAGATACTGTTAAACGATGAAAGCATTTATAACAATACCTAGAGTTTTAAAATTTTGAATAAACAAATTTTAAATTTTAAAGATTTACCTTTATTCAAAAAATATTTCCAATATGAATACTTTTTATGCTTTCCGAAAATGAAAACGCATAAAATATACATATATATAAAATACACATATTTCTGTTTTTCTGAACATAGCGACATAGATATATTTGTGAATTTGAATATTTTTTCAAAATAACATTTATTATTTCTTTAGATAATATTTTATAATATGTAGTATAGAAAATACGTTTGTATTTTTTTTTTGAATAATTGTTAAAAATAAATAAATATTTTATTGTTGATTTTAACTAATTTATCATTAAATGATAACGCCATTTTATTGTTTTTTAAAAATAAAAAAATATATATTAGTATTGTGTAAAACCTAACGATTTCCGGCAATGCACCGCGCGTCAGTCGTTCCTTCGAGCTTAATGAAGTCAGACCTGTGCAGTACTTCATCACACGAACGCAGCGGTGCAATATCGATGTAATTTAAACATATATATATGTATATGCCTTAGAGGATATTATAAACATATAATTATTTTTATTATAATAACATGATATATATATTAATCTTAAATCCGATTAGATCCTGTGCCTGGAGCGGCACATGGCAACCCGTGCGTGCGGCCACCTGCAGCTACCTCCGTGGCGGACTCGTAACGTGTGTGTGTCGGTCAGCACCCACGTCCCGATGCGGAAGGTCGGCCTCCTCAACCTGGGCAACACCTGCTACATGAACAGCGTCATGCAAGCTCTGCTTGTCGCCAGACAGTGAGTACCAATAGCTAGCGACTTTTCTTTTTATTATTTTTGTCTTTTTTCTATGTTGTTATTTTCTATGTATGTGTAAACATAATAACTTCGTTATTTCTAAGAGAAGCTGAAGCTTCGCGACTGATTTGTAATTTTATGCTTCATTATCTTTGATGTTTGTATTGCAACTGGATAGTCTGTACACAGGGGTTGTTATGGAATATAGTTTGTAAAATACAGTCACCTGTTACTTACATTCGCGGCTGGCGAGATATCATATTATTTATTAACATTAGAGATATATTCTAAATTAAAATTTTTATGGTTTTCTTTACAAGAAGTTGAAATCATACACTAATTAGTGAGCGGTTCATAATAATATATTTTTTATTTTTTTAAGATCCTTAAAAAAACAACAAATAAAATCAATATTCACTAAACAGTAAGCAGTAAAAATCTAATAAGAAAAGTTGTTTTGTTTATAAAAAATATTATTATTGTTTAAGCAACGTCTGGTACAATATTATGATGCAGACATTCAACAAGTGGTCTGTCTGTAGACGGCTCGTTTAAATAGTATTCATATCGAAAAAGCTTACTTTTTGTATAGAAGAAAATGTTAATAGATTGACTTGCAATGATTAGCTTTTGTTCTTGGAAATTTCAAGGAAAAGATAACATTTAGGAGGAACTTATGTTCCTCCATAGATATCTAGACCAGAGTTAAATAATAATATATTATCAATGGTTTCTTTGATTTGTATAATGTATTGAAATAAACTTAGTATTAGGTATTAAAGTTTTGCATAACGCATTTTTCCAACGATGAAAAAAAAAAAAACAAAAAGGTATTACAGTTTGTACTTTGAAGATTACCTTTAACCTTTCTATACTACCCCATAGTTATTGAGTAAAGATGGAATTAAATCAGAAAACGCATATAAATGGTTTTTAAATAAATTACTATCACATTAAGTAAAGTTTAAATATCTCTTAATAATATTATACATAATTCAGTGTATGAAATATTCGATCGCATCACGGAAATTGAAAAGCTTGTCTAGTTTACAATATTTATTAAAACGTTGAGGTAATGAAAATGATTTTAGAGGTATGGCTTTATGTTATGATGTTGTAACTATCGGTCGCTAAATTGATTATGAACCTGAGGAAGATAGGAAATGAGGTTATAATTATCTGTCGAGTTGAAATGTTGCTCATGTAAAAGTATGATCTATATATATTTAAACGATAGGAATACAAAGAATATGTTGTATTAACAAGAATCTAAGTAATATTACATAATCGATGAACATTATTATTTTATCACTTGTGTTAAACATTTTTTTTTGGAAATCAGTGTAGTGTGTCATATATATAAATAATGTTATACTATTTTTTTATTTTATTTTATAAAGTTGTTTTAGTGGGGAATAGATGGGTGAAAAGATCTAAGTCAAACAAGCATCCATTTCGCTCAACAAGCGTTGTTTGTGAGTGCACTTTTAAATTTTATTATATTACCCATGAAAGTTTCAGTGAACTGAAGCTATGGAGTTATAATACAGGTTTCATATTAATGCTTTTATGCTTTGCGATATAAATGAAAGTTTTTAGTCGTCTAAATATGTATCCTTTGTTTGAGACGTGCTCAGATGTCGCTTTAGCATTTCTCGAACATATATAACATTCAGGTACTGTAAGCTTGCGAACTATTTCTGAATTATACTTCTGCTTTTGAATTTTTTTTTGTTGTTATTTTAATTGCGAATTATTTCTATGACTTTAATTGTAATTTTTTATATGTTTCTTCTATTGTTCTCACACACACATATATATGTTTTGTTGCGACACATTTTCAGATAAATGTTATTAATAAATAACTATTCCATGAATTTTATCGTTCTATTTTTTATAAAATTCTAGTTGCTTTATTACTAACCCGATATTGTATTTTAAAAGGATAAAGATTAAAGAATTTCTGCTAACAAAGAAGATTATATCTAAATACACTTTTTTTTACAAAAATATGCAATTAATATTGTTTTTATTAGATGCAACAGGAATTGCGTTAAAAAAAAGTTTAAATGATATTGCCATACTCAAATTTTATTGCTTTTTTCGTTCTGCCAAATATGTATATAAAAATATGAAAACATTATTAGAGGATGGATTTAAACATTATTGGATAGGAATTACTTATATTTATTATATATAAATACATGTTATAAAGGTAATAGAGATATCAAAGAAAACATAGTTTAAAGTTCATATTATATACTATACAGTGTATGAGTTGTCTTCGTTATCTGAACAGTTTGAAAAATATAAGCTGAAAACAATTAGAGAACGGGAGATCATTATTTCTTTAACAAAGGTTGTCAAAAACGTGAAACACGTGTTTTTGTGTATATATTTATTTATCTTATATTAATTTAAAGCATTTTAAACTTGTATAAAATTGTTGTAATAAAAAAAAAATTGTATCTGTGTAATAATGTGTATTGACGATCGATCAGTAGATCGTTCGAATACACATACATACACATTCGAATACACATTCGAATACACATACATACACATTCGAATACATCCACTGGTCAAACCAGACGTCCGGAGTAAGAATTTTAGTTTGACTTTTTGCCACCCTCATCCGCAGTTTATTTATTGTACAATATAGTTTAAGAGATAGCTTGTGAATAGTATTCCCACAGCCTTGTCGATTAAGATAGTGATTTTTTAATTATATAAAGTTACTTAGTTGATTATGCAGAACCTATAAGACTCTTTAAAATAATCCAGTCTACTGTGCTGTTATCTCCTTGTCTACTACTTGCAATAACACAATAATAATAAAGTAATATAGAACTAGAATTTAAAATCAATCACTACATAAATTGTAACAGTTTCGAGAACAATTAAAAACAGTTAACAGTTATTCACCCAAACGTATCAACCGATATAAAAACAAATACATAATATATTTTCCTCTATTGGTAATGTTATTACTATTTTATTTACCTACATATCTATCAATCACTCATAGTTTAATCAAAAATATAGTTTGTGTATATTATGTTATCGTATAGGTTTAGCTATCTCGTAGCTATCATTGGTGTAACGCCTTTATTTTCAACCAATTATGAGCACTCGTACAACCAATTATGAGCACAGTTTTTTTTTAAACAAAAAAATAACAATATTAAATTCTTTATTTTACCTATTACTAGCTAAAAATTTCAAAATTAATAATATTTGTAATTTCAAATATTTACTATGTTAAATATAACATATGGTTTATCCAAAGTTTGCGTATTTATCTACGCGTGTGTTTCACAACATGAATGCACCGAATTATTTACTTAACATGTCATTTTTAAAATGTCGCCACGTCCGCTTCAAAGGTATCGTTAAACAGAAATAATTAAAACTGTAAGGTGACATTGGTTTTAACTTTCCAATTAATAATAAATCCTCTCATCATTATTCATAACGTATTAAATCAAGACACACATTTAACATAAAAATACCACAGACACTAGTACTTAATCTAAATAAATAAGACTGTGACTGCGATAGATTAGCGGCACAATCGTTTTTAATAGGAGTTTGTGGTACAGGGTTCATGACGTAGGTTTCAGGAATACAACCACAAAGACAGTATGATAATTCTTATATGTAGGTAATCGGCAATTACATATAGTAGGTATATAATTATCAGATTTATCTATAATAAATATCACTTCCACCTCACTGCTCTCCAATATTTAAAATGTAACAGTTACCTCTCCAAAGGATTCCGATCACGTGACTCGTGACGTCACGGCGTTCACACCTCACCGTTACAACAATATCAATTGAGTTTGTTATTGTTGTTAAATTATCGTAATCGAAGATTGATATATTCTTAAAAACTTAAATCCTTGTCATAGGTTCAGTACACACGTGATGCTGAAGATGACGGCAGTGCCATACTGGGCGAAGATGAGCATTCTCTTCGCTAAGATGAGACACTCGGTCTCAACCAAGTTGAACCCGGATGAATTCTTCAGCGTTGTGAAGCCACCCTTCTTCACCATGGACAATCAGCACGATAGTTCGGAATTTCTCGGGTAAGTGGTCATTTAGTTTATATGTATTTTTATTATTATCAAGATATGTTTCATTTTTGACAATTATGTTTATAGATTTTTGTTCGTTTGTTCATTGACTATATTATATATTGAAAATTAAAATTATTTTCCGAAATAAATGCAGTCCTTATAATCTATTTATTATCTGTCTATTAATGCTACAAAACACATTATCTTAACAAATATTAGAAAGGAGAAGGAGAGTTAGTTTGTTTGTTACGCTAAACGTCTTAACTACTCAAAGATTATCATGGAGAAACAGAACAGGAAAACAGAAAAAGACATAGAGAACATTTTAATCCCAAAAAAGTACTATTTTCAAAGAATAAAATCTTTTAGGCGGCCGTTCGACGTACTGGGGAAGTTTTTTAACTGCATATAGCGCAGGCGAAACTGCTGAAAACGTCTAGTATATTATGTATTCAAATAATACATTTCAAAAAATAAATTGCATAATATATAAGTGTAAATAATATTTTTTATGTAGATTTGATTATGCGATATTTAATATTTTATATACATGCAGATTATATACCTAATGTATTTTCAATATTTATTTAGTTGGAAATTAGTGAATTTATAATAACAAGATAAAACATGCAAGTTAATTAAGTACCCAAAATTATCAGTGGGTAAATTTGTTATTTATCCCATTCCTATTAAAACAAGTGATCTTGTCAGGTTGATTTTTAAATAACATATATATTTCGTATAATTTTACTAATCTTTCTTGCTTTCACTCGAAAACTACTCAACCTATCATTATGAAACTTTGGACACATACTTTTGGAGTTACAACAATAAAAACATGGTTTGTTAATGAACACGGACTCGAGGGCAACAGTTAGTATAATAACAAATTTAATACCTAGAGAGACAGACAGACAGACAATACTGGCTGTATTGTCGGAGATATCAAAAATTTGTATAATGGACAAACTAGACTTATTACCTAGCTTATATTATAAATTAAAAAATATACCAAATACCTGTTGCTTTTGTCCAGGTAGAGCTAATCGGTGCGACCTAGGTTCAACAAAATCTAATACAACTTCAATAACTTTGACAAATCTAAAATATTGATGACAATTTAGAATCGCTTTAAAAGACGGTCACCCTTGACTATGACTTGGGTCATCATGATAAGTCATGTCATCAATAATTTTTTAACTTATTTAAATATATTTACTGTAAATTTAATATAATGTCTATAATCATGAATAGCCATGTTAAGCTTATTTAAATTTATATAAATATAGAATTAAAAATAAACCGGTATGTATACATACATATGTACGGTAAATATATATGTATAAATACGGGACGGTTCCCCAGAAGTCGCGGGTTCGAATACCTCCCTGTATCGTTTTATTTTTCATTCCATATTTATTTGAATTCATTATACTGTTTTTAATGTTATGCTTCTGATTGATACAATTCAATGATAGATAATATCATTTTAGTGTTAGTGCGATATGAAAATGTTCTATGTTTATTTAACGTTTTTGTCACGTTTGGTCGAATATCGGTTCCCTGAATGCTCGCCGGAAATACGAACCTTATAGTTTGATAAAAAAATATACTCAGACATTCTTTGTATTTTATAAATATATCTCATACTTCTCGGAAGCCCTGTAAGTTTTCACAAGACGTACTAAAAATTTCATTCCTAGTTACTGTTATATTATACCTATTATTTTATTTTCTGTGAGGCGATATTTTATTTTAGTCTTGTAAAATAATAGGATAATTTATTTATTTTTTTTTGAATTAATCTATGTGTTTTCATTCTACTAAGTAATTGTTCTCAAGAATATACGCTTTCTCTTTTTTTCTTCTCTGACGGCCGGAATTGGTTAGGAAATGCCGATGTCGCCCCGTTCTTTTTCTGACAAATTCATATCTTTTGAACGATTTGTTTGATTTGCATGGCGCAGCCTTGGCTTCCTTAGTTTTCCTTCCGTCCGGATGTAGACAACACAATTGAAGAATCTATGTAGAATATTTACTTCAAAAATCACATTTTTCATATTCATACCAATACTGTTTTATTACTTCTACACAAGTAACTTTAACAAGAAATTTTGAATAAGATCTATTGGTTTAAAGAACTCTTAATGTTTGCAGAAGTAGCGTAAATTTTCTAATTATATATATATAAATATATACGTAATTAATCATGGACATGGATTTCATTTGCTATAACATTCTGTGAAGATTTCCAGATTCCTCAAACGTAAATCCTTATGTTAATTTTCATAATGACTAACAGCTAGCAAGTTTTTCGCCTGAAAACGTAAATTCGGGGATGCGCAAAAGTGATTCTTAAAAACCTTGGATAGCTTTCACTCCCGCCCTTATACATGAAGGATGACTCCTTAGTCCACACAAAGAGAAATCTGATATTTTAAATTTTTGAAACAGACACCTGCCATCCCACAATGTCAGTTATTGTGTTCTTGCAATTTTTTCTTTGACGGTTCTCCAAAATACTGTCTTAATGAAGAGTGTACTAAATGAACTGAGATTACTTTAGGATTGCAAGTTCAAAACGTTCGAACCTCCTCAGAGCGGATCAAGCTTTTTGAGCCGATATTGAGTCTTGATGAAAGGACCCCTTTTGGTTATGGAATATTTTTCACGTTGTTATGAGGCTTAACCACTTTCTCAGAAGCCTATGTTAATGAACTTGTGCTGATCATAATAATATGGTTTGATTATAATAATACGGCTTGGCTACCCTTTTTGATAGCTAACACCACACTAAACCACCACTGAAGTCTGATAACGTTTATGTTGTTATCTGCTGATTATTTGGGAAGCTCCTACAGAGCTTTAAGCATAAACTCGATCTTTGGTCTTGTTAGAACATTACTCAATTGTATTTGTTTTCTATTAGTTTTTTTTATATCATCCACAGATTTTGTATGCTGTATCTACATTGTAATAAGTCGCCGCTAGATAGCGTTGTAGTTTATCGCTTGCAGTTTGTATCGTTGTAGTTTAACTTTAATATCGTTTAACTAATCGCTTTATAAAATAGTGATATGTTTTTAAGAATGGAAAATATTTTCATCCTGTTCACACACAATAATAAAATGTTTGTGTTTGTTGGCTCTCCCATAACAAAGAATCTCCTGGACGGATTATAATGAAGTATTGCACGGTTATAGCTAAAAAATAAGAATAAATAAGTCGGCCAAAAATTAGAATGAGAGTCTTTGTACTCAGAAAATTGATATAATTTCCATGGGAAAACAACAATTATTTTTGGATTACAGGTTCAAATAAAATGACGAAATCGGAGATTGAGTTACCAATAGTGAGTTAGCGTGCTAGTGCTATTGCGCTAATATTAAAAAAAAATAGGATTTTATATGAATTTTAAGTGATATAATTAATGGATTATAATTTAAGTTTATCTCCATACGTAGGCTGGAAATATCTGCTGTTGAATAAAAAGTTTGTGTAAATAGTTATACTAAAATTTGGTAAGATCATTATAATACCGAGATAATGAAGGACTGTACGTACGTACGTAACTCCGAAGATCTCCAGTTTATTTTGACGTTTTTAAACTTGGACTATTTAATGATTTTTATTAGAGACTAGAAGTTGCCTCAAGATTCCAGGCTACAGGAATATATTATAAGTTCCTTATATTAGTTTAAACCAACTTATTAAAATCGTATCTCGTTTGCGTAAACACATTGTTTAACTAAAAGCTAATTTTCACTAAAATAGACTAACCTACACAAAAAATATAAAATTCTAATTAATCCATTTTTAATTAATTCTATCTAGATAGAAATACAATATTACTCTAGAATCGGATTATTCGGACTTTACTCTTGCTTTAATCTCTTTATAATTTATAAACTCAATGTAGATGTTTTATTTGTATATTCAATATGTTTTTACGTTTGTACTTTCATCCTATCATTAGTCGAGAAACAGAAGTAGACCTTGCTGTTGTTCAGCTTTTGGTAATTTGTATATCGGTATCATTTGTTCTTGTTTAACATAAATTTTGTTAAACGAATAATTTCAAAATTCTCGTTGAAATAACTTTTTATAAGTATGTTCAATCTTGGTAGTTTAGAACACATTGCAGTTGCATTCCGTTGTATCTTGACTTGTTGTCTCGACATTTTTGAAAAGCCTCCGAACTAAACGTATTATCGTTTAGATGGAAACGTATTAACGTAGGATTTCTCAACCCGATGTTTTGATTTAGATAAATATTACCATTTTTTTTTTTAAATAGATCATAGTTGTAGATAGTGATAATCCGATTTTCCCGAAGGATCCTTTTTTTTATTATATTATTGTTCAAGTAAAGTAGCAAAGTAAATTCATGTCAAATTGCTTCAGGGTTAGTTTCGCTTGCTTATTCCATTGTGAAAAGGATTTTTTTATCGGAATAAGAAATTTAGACTAGCAGGACTGAATATGAAATACATATTTTAGAAAGAGAAAACAAAACCAAAGAAGCTGAATAATTTGTAAAATTGAGATAGTAATAGCCACAGATTTTTACACATTTTTGAAATGATTCCGTTTGTTCAAAGTTTATCTTAATAAAAACAAACTTTTTTTTATTTTTTAATTAATATATTTGATTGCATTTTTGGTTTATAAAATAAAAATGAAACATAACAACAGAGAAACATAAATAACGGATACAAAAAACGCCCACATAAGACAAGACGAAGCTTCTTACTTAGCATTGCATGTATTCATCGTGCGGGTGCCGGGCCCATCGCGTTGCAAGGAGAGGAGTGCAAGCAGTGCCTGGGACTTGCGACCCAGGAGTAGGTTTAAGGAGCCCCTTTATTATGCGCAAAAACGCTCACCTTCACCCTCCACACTCCTCTTCCTACCTAACCAAATTTGGAAAGAACCTACTAATGCCGCCTTTGAAATACGTTCTAGAAATGAACCGATGCTTGTTCTAGAAAGGCCAAGGTCTTTAAGTATTCTGTAGAGAGATTTTGCTGTTATACCTCTCGCTCCCACTTCTACCGCGTACAAACCAACTATAAATTTATTCCTGATCAGTTCGTTGGTCAATCAGTCGATCAATAAATAACAATCTGTGGATCAAGAAAATCTGTTGTATGAAAATCGAACCGCCGACCTTTAGTTCAGCGGGTGACTAATTCGTCGGGTCGTTCATTTATAACATAACATAATGACATGTTTTTTTCAAATATATTTATACAAATACATGTCAGTATTTTTGTATTGCTCTCTGAACAATTCATTTCTATATGAACATATAAATCCTCTTGTAAAATGTTATGATTCATACCAATTTATGAAAACGCATTTTGTTATAAAGTGAATTGAAAGTAAAATACAGATTTGATTGCTGAATCTATTTTGGTCTCGTTTTCCAATATTCGATTCCATAAACATTTATACAAGATTTATTATTCTGAAAGCTTAATTTATTGAAAAAGTAGACTTTAGTAAATCTATACTTGAAGTTCTAGTACCTTGTTACTCAAATTTTTTTATCTTGGTATTTTTTGTAAAGAAAGCAAGAAAAGAAGAACTGTTTAATCTGAAGAACGAACACTATATTGTCGAACGAACACTATATAGGTAGGTAATTGTAGTTGTACATATGGAGTTAGCTAATAAAGTCGGTACTTTGTTATGTTCCGGGATGTCACGGTGTTTGTGAACAGCGATCCCGTTGTGTCCAAGTCTATGGGGTTTTCTAATGGGATTTATTAGATTTCTTGGGTATTATACACAAAACTGAACCACTCCTGTACCAGGCGATATTAAAAAGTTAGTCGGCTTTCCTATAGTGTCATTGGTTTTTGGGTTTGAAAATGGTCTCATTTGAAAAGGTTTGGTCTCCCAATTCTTTTAAAACTATTTTCAGCCCGAGCAAACGGTAGTTTTTTTTATTATTATTATTCTAAATTATTATTATTTTTAATATTTAATCCTGGTAACATATTGTCTCTCGAAACCACTGTAGTAGGACATTGTCTAATGTAGGCACTAACCATTTGCGGGTACGTTTTAAATAATATTTAATTATTTTATAATCTATGATAAAATTCAACTCAGATGCTTTTTTAATTGGATATTTAAAGGTTTTCTTAATTTGAAATTAAGATTTTCAAAATTGATCTAAAAGATTTAGGTAGTTTGTTATAATGTTATACTATTTATATTTTATATTTTTAAAATATTTGTATTTCATAATACTCCTTATTTATACTAACTACTGTTTGTACTTTTATAAAATATTTTGATTTGTATTTTTTAATCGATCTTATATACACTAATGCATAGTAGACGCTGTACAGGGGGTCTCGATTGAATATTTTATTTAATTCGATATTTTATATGATTTATATCTTCAAAAATATTAAATTTAAAACCACGTCCATTTTCGTGAAGACAATTAAATGAAAGACCAATTATATTTATATATTTTTTTTGCTTTTCTATGATAAGGGAAACGTAAGCATATCATTTTTGTTTTATCCATGTTTATAATAATTCCGTTATCATGTGCCCACTTTACTATGCGAGTAACTTAACGTATTTTCACCAATATTATAACAAAAACAAAACGTTAAAACGTTTCACATTTATCCAATATATTTATTATTAAGTTATAATTTGAATTTAACTAGAAATTCGTAACGGCTTTGATGTTTTAGATTCCCAAATGTCGATGCCGGCAACTTGACAAGTGACATTTGTGATTTGAATCATTTCGTGTCAGTTTTGTTGAAATTGGTATTTTAATTAATTGCATTTTAGGTTAGTTTTTGCAAAAAATAAAATCGGTAAAAATAAAAATTTGTTCACGATATAAATGTTGTCAGGATATGGTTTAGACACCCCCAATACTCACTCCTCCCCTCCCTTTAAATCCAACGATAGTAAAGGAAAGATTGTTGAAAATAACAATAACAAACAACAAAAGGAATACCAAATTAATAAAACTAAATTCGCAAATTATCAGCCTTAACATGCATTAATAATTTCGTTAGTTTTGTTTACGTTTTTGAACGCGTGGGCGTCCTTCACATCACTTCAGTCCTAATAACGATATTAGGTACGAACTTTTAAACTATCGCGTTACATAATATATTATTTAAAAAACGGGATATACGCGTACGAAATAGGTATTTTTTTGCCTGAAATTTCGACCAGGTTCCATCGGCCGTGGTCCCAGACTGACTGTCTTAGCCGCTTCATCCACCCACACATCTTCATTCAAATATTTCATTCAAATCAATATGGAATGCAGTTTTGTTATATTCATTTATTTTTGCAATAATTGTATATGATAAATATTAAAGCATATATAAAGTATTAAGTTTATCTGTACCACACGCTTAAAGGCTTCTTGCATATGAAGAAATTGTATTTACCAACAAATGTGCGTATTAAATTTTATGCACAGAATTGAATAAAATTACTGAAACATTCTGAGCTTATGAATATTTGATAAAGGTTTTATTAAATACGGTGTTTATAGACATTAGGTCTTATATAGTAAATATCTATTTCAAAGCCGTATATTATTTTAATATTGAAATGTTATGACATTGAACTACTAAATATAGAATATTTAACTATTTTAATAAAAACCACATATTAATATTTTTTTTGTTAGTTATAGATATAAAATAATATATATACAATTTAATATTTTCCATTCTTTATATTTACCTACTGAATATTTTGAGCTGTTCAAATTAAAGTATTTATGTTTATGACTAGCTACTTACTTTTAATATAACTCTTACGTATATTATTAATGAATATAAAACTGTACTAGATTTCAAATCGATTTGTTTTTTAATTATAAATTATTATGTGTTAATATACTACTTGCGAATACATACCTACATGTGTGCGGTAGACACGTGTGAGTGTTACATGTTCCCTATGTTCTCGGTAATACAGATCGAATCAAGAACCCCTTAGAACAAATTTGCCCTATAATTTAGTTGTATATAACATTGTAACGCTTCATCGGTTTGTAGGCTTCTAAACAGAGTTTTAATCATGAAATTCGACTAGTAATGGTATTTAAATAAGAGGAAGAAATAAAATTTTCGTTGTAGTATATAGTGTAGATTTTAATTTGTCAGTGGCCTAGCAACTGCTTTACAAATGATTTAAAATAATGATATCCGACTTCTAACGTAGATATTATATCGACAGAACGTTAAAAGCTTAAATGATTTCTAAGATTATATTTCTTGTTCATTTTAGTGCCAATGAGAGAATTGCGCGCAAAGGTGGTATGTTTTCATTGTAATTTTAAATATCA
Source organism: Napeogenes inachia (assembly GCA_959347355.1). Classification (NCBI taxonomy): domain Eukaryota; kingdom Metazoa; phylum Arthropoda; class Insecta; order Lepidoptera; family Nymphalidae; genus Napeogenes; species Napeogenes inachia. The sequence continues at coordinate 5,123,904 of OY365800.1, read as the reverse complement.
CGAATGTGATGCTTTGCCCTTTGTAATATCCATCGTGCTTTCAATAACGAGCACGTGTGGTAATGGAAACAGTCTTACACTAATTGCGCAACTTGTACTAGTTGATTCTAGATGTAACGCACGATATTGTAAACTGTTCTAGAGTTTAGCTGTGACTCTAACTTGCCAATAGTGAACAACAGATTTCATGCGCGAACACTTTGACAAACGGACAGACGGCGAGAATTTTAAAACTGTATATTCGTGATTGACGGTCTGTTCTAAACTGGCTTTTTTATGAAATGTACGGGTTTGTTTTCTGTTACAGGTCCGTTATAGTTGTAGATTTAATAAACGTTGAAGATGAGACTTACAATTTTTATATCAATAAGGTTTTTTTTTGTGTCGTTTTCAGTTTCAAATTTTCATAAGACACTGAATATAGCTTCTACTGCTTTTATGAAAAAATTTTAGTTAGGCAAAAACAATTAAACAGATAAGATAAGAACTATAATTTTTAAAAGAATCTTACAATGTCCTGAAAGTACTTTTACTTCAAGTTCAAATACACGAAGATCCAGAACTAAGAAGTTAGGAAATAACATCATCTATATAAATACATAATTTCTAGTTTTATATCTCAGTAGGAGAAGTTTCATTAACACGTTTATAAAAAGAGTAGGTAATTTTCTATATAATATTATTGTAGACTTTGGCAGCCATTTCATTATCCAATCTACAGAGTGCTACGTCAACTACGGTACTATTATCGGATTGTGAAAAGACTGTTAGTGAGCTAATGCTGCCATCTGATTTCCATCATTTTTAACCCCAAAAGTAGTGCCTTTTGGGGTTGAATAGTGTACTGTAAATTGGATAATGAAATACGAATAAAAATAATTCCATTCCAGTATAAAGTTTTTAAAATTATTATGAACACGAAACGTGTAGTACACATTTTGCAATTTATATATAATAAATAATTGTTAATTTTAACAATAACAGTTGACATCACTAATTATATTCGAAATCATTTATTCAATGTTCCTTTCGCTTTTACAAACGAGTAGCCTTTAGTTACACAATAAAATGATGTCTGCGGTTACAATTGGAGTAAAGTAAATTAAATATATATTCATAAAACATGGAACGTAACTTTGAGCTTTTAATTAATTGATATTATATATTTTTTATAAAGTTACAATATAATTTTGTGAATATATTATTACGATATATTTTATTCATACCCATTACTGAGTAAATCAGCTTTCTCTATGGGTTTTTCATTTTATCAGAACATACGCAAAACTTTTCAGCCGAGTCCGACAACTGCCGAAACTTTGTTTCTATAGAAAAAGCAATGCCTGGAAATAAACTTTAGTCTGTAAAAAGCTTTTGATTTTACTTAATCGAGGCCTGCTGTTGTTGATGACTCATGATAATATTATAGAGTCTTATAATATATACTATTATTATTATTATTGTTAATGATACGCATCTTTGCTTACTTATTGATACGCATCTTTGCGAGGATATTTCACTCACTAAATAAATCAATATCGTTATCAAGATTTACACAAAAACATAATGGATTATTTGTAAATTGTATTAAACTTATCTCGGAAAATAAAGGTTTAAAGCGTGACGTTGCGGTAATTTAACAATAACTATTCACAACAATAAATCTAGACACAATCTCCACAAGATTACCTTTTAAAATTTTTTACACTTATATCATTTAGATGGAAATAAAAATATATAAACAAAGAATCAAAAACAACAATAATAATTTCACAATTCGTTCCGTAGGACATGATTTTTTGGAACGATTTGACAAAATAGTATCAGATCTCATCCCTGGTTACTGACGTTAGCAGTTACAGTTAACAGTTAGTTATAGACAGTATATGATCCAGTTACAATGTATCTTTGATATTCCTTATTAAAGTTTACACGCATTTAATACGGTATCTTGATACGAGAATGTTATTAGATACCTAAAAACTGGGGATATGTCTCATTGCAGGACAGTTCTATCCCTATTATCAATGAAGTACATACTTTTTAAGTATATATATTAGTGTTTGATACAAGTATGGATAAGACATTACACTCTACGGTACATGCCAGTTGCTGGCCTTTGTCAAAATCTTGTCTTGACGATAAAAGCGAAATTACTATTTCATACTCAAAAGCTCTTATGAAATAATTAAAAGGACTAACTAATTTTATAAATAAATATTTCATAGAACTAGCGAGCTATCGAGTGCAGAAAAAGCCAACTACGCTACTTGTTAACACTCGAAACTTCTGACACAGTAAAATAACGTCGTAGTTGAAGTTAAGGATGGTATTACTTCCGTGACAGACCTCTTTATCGTCGGAAGAACCTGTTGAATGTCTAATATTATTGTTGGAATATAACGCGTAAGTTTCGTTCTAGCTTAAAGTCTGATTTCAAGTGTTCTTCAGGTATGAGCATCTGTAAGCTTTAAGCTTATATTTCAAGGGTAGACTAGTATTAGTATATTAAAATTAAGCTTATTTATTTTGCATAGTAATAATTTAATATTTTATTGAACGCAGAATGTATGAAAGGATTTTTTTTTTTAATATATTTGGCATATATTGTCATCGGTTTTCTATTTCTTCTTTACGTAAGCAGTTTATTATCAGTGTTTACAGCGAAATAAAACCCTATACAAATCACTTGTATAATATGAAGACAAAGATGTTTTTTCGCTCATAACGCAAAACAAATTGATAGATTTTTATGGGAATCGAAAGCAATACTTTTTATTAAGGTTAAAGGTCAACCACCTTTTTTTTGAAAATTCCGCGGTAAAATATTTGACGCGAAATCTAATCCTGTAAAGATAAAAAATATATAAAAACCTTCAATAACCTCAATCCTATTGGGAAATACTACAACTACTGGTATCATATAGATTTTTTTTCGGACTAGAGCCCGTTGTAGACCAGTACGATGTTCAAAAATTCTTTGATTGACCACCTAATAACTCATTTAATGTTGTTTACTGAATTAGTAAAGTGTCAAAGTCAGTGTAAAAAGAACTTGTAATAAAATAATTGTAAAATGTTCCTTTTCATTTTGTATTTTTTAAATACAGAAGTTTTTTTCCTTTTTATTTTATAGATTTATTGGCGTGCACTTATAACAATAAGTAGTTCCCTTAATGAAGTTTGATTATGATTAGTGATTGTCCGCAACAATTATAATTTAGTTATATAAAGAAGGTGACGACGACCGTCCACAATACGAACACCTTCGTTTATAGTACCTTAGTACATCTTAAGATATGATAATTTAAAAAAAACCGGCCAAGTGCGAGTCGGACTCGCTTGCGAAGGGTTCCGTACTATACTATAAAAACGGTAAATCCGTTTGTTGTATGGGAGTCCTCCTTAAATAATTTATTTTAATTTACTTATTTATTTTGTTAAGTGAATATATAACTAAATATTCTGTAAATAGTCCAATCGCCTGTTGTTGTTATTAAAATCGATCAAAAAATTATGTTCATTGTATGACAGGCTCACTTAAATATTTATTTTATTTCTTTTTAAGTATTTGTTGTTGTAGTGGCAAAAGAAATAAATCATTTGTGAAAATTGCTTCTGTTAAGCTATCACGAGTCAAGAGATACAGACGGAGTCTGGAAACAGACAAACAACGAAGTCTTAGTATTAAGGTTCTTACCCTTTGGGTAAGGAACCCAAAGGAATAGTATTAAATAAAATAATTTCACATTACGAAATGAAACATCAACTTCGCATCTAAGGTGTTGTTTCCCGTGTTATAACGCACAATGTTTAATTGTATACGAATACAATATCAATTGTATCTTAATTGGGTTTATATAATATTTTTTAAGGGATTGTTATTTGTTTCAGGTATCTTTTCGAACTGCTGCAATCGTACGAGCATTGCTCTGATCGTAATTTCGACTACACTCGTCCGGCCGTGTTGAATGGCGCCAGCCGACTACGAATGATACACCCTCACGGGCAGCAGTCGCACTCCGCTCACACGGGGTAAATTAAAAAAAAATACATATATAATAATGTTTTTAATAATGTATATATACTTTATTGATATACGGAACCAATAAGATTATACTTGCATCTTAAGTCACATATAAGATAAGAAAGTTGAAGTTATATTTTTCTCATTAACTCAGCCGCGATTTCCATGGTTTATTTATTGGTTTTGCGACCGATATAGACGGATCTTTAATGTAATATGCAACTCTGACGTCACTTCCTCCTCGAGCTTTCTACAAATTACAGTTGCCAATTACTGTTGTCTAATCGTTATGTATTGAGGCTACGTCTATTTATAAGTTTAATGTCAAAGGTGAATTAATAAGTTTTTTTTTTTACTAATTATAATGCGATTTTTAAACGTTAATGATAATTGATTAATTTACGGTTAAATGATTTTAAATTACCGATTTTCAAATCTACCAAAGATAAATTGTACGGTAAAAAAAATCTTTTTTTAAATTTTTGGAACAGCGATTAGATATCCGGCTACTATTTACTTTAGATTTACTACACCCGGCTTTACACCCGGCTACTATTTACTTTATCTATAGTAAGTTATTGAACATTTATAAATAATCTTACTAATCATTACTGTCTTTGGCAGTCCATATTTGAGTAACCATATTGCTATGACTTTATTGTTATAGTTCGTGTATTTATATTACTATTATGTATTTTACATAGTGATGAACACGCTGGTACTAGTCAGACCCGTCGTTCTCTTTCGCCTCGTCCTGGTAGTAGTGCTGCTGGTAAGTTAATAATTAATACATATTTATTTTCTTTATTTGTCTCATGATTAATAACTATATAAATGTTTTAGGGTCTAGCGCGGGATCTTCTCAAGCCTTGAAACGACCATCTTCTGATAATTCAGGTCCGCTGACGAAGAAGCGTATGAGGTTGAGTGAGGCTACGTTTCTTCGACGTGACTCTTTTATTGACAGCATGTTTGGAGGAGTTCTTCTAACGCGGGTGGAGTGTGTCGAGTGCCATGCCTCTTCACTGTCGCGCGACGTCTTCCGGGACCTCCAGCTCGCTTTTCCGGAGAAGACCGAGGGCTGTCAGCACACTGTGCAAAGTCTCTTGGAGTATTACTGCTCCAAGGAACGCATGTCTGGAGATAATCAGTACGAATGTAGAGACTGCGGTGGCCTACGAGACGCAGAAAGGAGCGTGCTCATTGAAACCACTCCTAAGTACCTGATCCTGGTGTTGAAGAACTTCAAGTAAGTTGAGCGATATCAAAATTAAACCCTAAATATATAATGTATCTAAATTGATTTTGTGGTTTTAGGTTCGATGCGAAGCTGCAAGTGCAGACAAAGCTCATGCACACCATGTATCACAACCACACGGTGACGCTGCCGACGGTGCGGGCGCAGGCGGTGCATGCGGTCTACAACCTGTTCGCGGCGGTCATACACGCCGGCACCACGCTCGACTCTGGACACTACTTCACTCTGGCCAAGGACAACGATCAGTGGCACAAATTCAATGATGACGAGGTCAGTTTTGCGGATGATAGCCTCCTGCACGGGCTCACCCGCTCCAGCACCCCATACATACTGTTCTACCGTCGCACTGACGTGGAGGAAGGAGCCGCGCCATCGCTGGAGGAGTTGCCTCCCAAGTTACAGGAAACGGTTCTGTCTCACAACAAGAACTACGTCGAGACTGTTCGCAAAATACGCCACACTCGCCCATGACGATTAAGGTCTGACAAGAACATTGATTTTTCGGTGTTGGACGACGTCGACGAGGAGTAGACACTTCTATAGAATTGTGCTGCGTCACTTTCACTTGGGTTTTAATATTAAATGGCTTGTTCTATTTGGTTTGCTATACAACACTATTTAGATCTTATACAAAGTTATTATGATGTTCTTCTTTGTTCCTGCATATAGAATAGAATGTAAGTAAGAAAACTTGACGAGCATCTGACTTTGAAAGATCGGAGATCAAGGGCAGTGTACTCGATAGCTTTACTTTATACATGTTGATATTTTAATTATGTAAATATCTGAATAATATTTATTTCTTTTACAATAGGTTATTATGAAAAGATTAACTTGTTTAATTTTTGATATAAATATCTGGTAATATATGCGTGCTTCTACAGTGACGTTTTTTTTTTTAAATTCTTATTATAAATGAAATCCTAATTTATTAATTGCCTTTTTCTGATCAAAATAACGGCCAGGACCCTATAATCTTTAAATTAACCTATATATGTAATAAGTGTCTAATTTATATGTTATCAAACTATAAATGTGAAACATTGTTTGTTAGAATTTTACATCTATATGTTATTATAAGTATTATAACGTAGGCAAATATGCATATTATATATTATTAATATAGTATATCACGGTATATAGAAAATAGATACACACTCTATTAGAGAGAATACTATGTAATAAAAACGAAATGTCTGCATATTACATTGTAAAAGTTTTTTATATTATTTATGCGATATTTGTTAAGGAATGATAACAAAATGTTTATTACTAATTCCTGGCATGTAAGAAAAAAATAATAATTATTCACTTTTGATAATATGTCCAAGAATATGTTATATACCAAGAAATTGTCTGAATCAAAATATTTTAGTAAGTAAATGCCTTAACAAATACAGTATAATTTATTGTAAATTTGTTACTATGATTTAATTTGTTTTTAATAAACAATTTTTTTTAAGATTTAGTTAAAATATATTGTTTTGTATTTTAAAACATTGTTAATATTTTAAATATTATTAATAAGTAAAATATTGATGTACACAATGATTGGTATTATAACTATAAATGTAAACATTATGTAATATAAACTTCAATTAATAATAATCATAAATTAACTATAGAATTTGGTGTTTTTGTCTTATATATATCCTGCTATATATATATATATATATTAAGAAATATCTGTCGACTCGTTGATTAAATATATGAAGATCTTTTTGACAATTGTTGTGCTAAGTAATAATAAATGTATTTAGTTTCAGTAATGAACGGGTTATTTGAACTGAGTTAGACATGAAATTATATAAAAATCAATATGAAAGAGATAGGTTAATTCCTATTTATTTTTAGTTAAATCAAAAATATCCAATTGCCAGACCATCTCAGGATTTGATACTAGTATATGTATTATGTTCATATAGATATTATATTTGTATAGAGGCTGTGTTTTCATCATTTTATAAACAAAAATTTCATTAAGTGTGAAATAAGAAAAAACAATTACTTTGTATTAAAATATAATGTAAGTCAATGAAATTTTATTATTATTTGTCGAAGAAAAGTCATGTCCTCTACTGTATAAAGTGGAGGCTGGTTGGTTTTATGTGTATCTCATTGTGATTTTATATTTATCGGTTTGCTTATATATGTATTGAATAGTGCAAATATTATTAGCCTTTCTTATTTGTACATATGAAATAAAAAGTGGTTAATTACTTTCATTGTGGTTAGCTATAGAGTCTATCTATCACTGTAATGTTAATAAAATAAATAAAATTAATTGTCTTTATCTTTTAATTCAACCTTTTAATAAAAAAATATAAACTTTATAACAATTTATTTATAACTTACGTATATAAAACTTATGATATATTTTTACAGACCTACAATTTTGCTTCCAAAATTATTTAACTTTTCAGTTGCTGCTCTTGTTATTGACTTTATTATGGCACCTGGGATCTGGTGGGAATGGGTACTTGTTAATATATATTTATTTTACAGATAAAGATCGAAATTAATAATAAATATAATCCAGACTTGACAGTCTAATATTATTATTTTCGACCGTTGGTAATTATTATTTTTATAATATAAAAGGATAATTTAATTATACTTAGAAAATTAGTAAAGAGGTGAGACTAGGTGTTGAATATGACGTGGGTATGATTCCAATGATTATTTGAGAAATATCTGGTGTAATTTATAATTTGTCTTTATATAAAAGATATTTAATTGGTAAAGTATATGTGACACAGACTAAAGATTTGTTCTAGTCTAAGGACAACAGTAACTAAAAGGTAACGTTCACTATTAATATAAAAAGTATTACCTCTAATATAGAGTTGAAGAAATTGGAGAATTTTGCGGCACCTCCTACTATCGCTCGTCCGGCGTTGTAAAATTTATCTCCTGTATTTCCGTATTTTTCTTCTTCTCTGATTGTATCCACTATTGGCTTAGGCTGTGGAAAGGTTTAGTTAAAATTTAATATCTTATTTATTTTTATTAGGATTCAAATGATTATGAGCTGGTGTTTATGCGATTTACATTGCTTCACTATCATGACTCATGATTTTATTCTCCATTGATAATGTATATTTCTTTGAAAATCGTGAAACTGTAAATTGTTAAACTCTACGGTCAATTTGGGAACACTGTAATAATGTAATTATTTTTTTGTATATATATTATTATATGTAACTAAAATATTCTGAGAATATTTCAAGAGTGTCTAGCTGTTGCAGATATTAATGTCTACCAAAAAAATAAAGTTTTGTTTATGTTTCTAGTATTTGTTGTTGTACCAGCAATCGAAATAAATCATCTGTGAAAATTACCGCTGTCTATCTATAAGGATTCATTAGTTAGAATAGGGTTCCATTTTCACCGTTTGGGTACACAACCCTAAAAAATAAGACTAACGATAATGTATTTGATTGTGTAATTAGTATGGAAGGCTTATCTATTTCTCTCATATAACAATCGAACTTCTTTAGATGAAAAATTTCAATATTATTTATGGTTAAATTTGCATTTACGAAGCCTGGTTTTCATTCTGGATTGGATATGGTGTAGATAAAATATATATCTTACCTGTAATAAGCCCACCACAACGTTTTGGGCGTTTTCTTTAATGGACAACACCTTGCTGCCATAACCCTCTGTTTCGAGTCTTACACTGTTTATTTTTGTTTTAGGGGCTGAAAATAATCCGACTTTATGATCGTCAAATTCTGCCTAAAATTGGTAAAAATATAATCTTACATTTTCTTTTATTATATTTACATTAATATAATACATTTAAACAAAAATTACCGTTGAACTTGCTCCTGTATGTAAAATGTTTGTGTTGGCTTCTATAGAGTTTGGTATAAGATTCTGCCCTGGATAGTTTTCAGACTCTATAGGCTGTGATAAAAAAGCATCAGAGGTCGTTTGTGGCTGGTCGTAAACTGGTAAGTCGATTCGGATTGGATCATCAAGTGGCATTGAAAAAACTCCTGCTATGCATAGTATAAAAAATACTCTTAACTCCATTCTGAAAAAAATATTTAAAAAAAAAGGTTACATTACATAATAAGCAGTACCTACTCTAATGTTTTATATAATCAGCTGTCAGTTTCAAATTATACATTCAAGAGTAATTGACGAACTTTGATCAAATTTTAATTGATTATTACATTAGCAGTTTAAAATGCAAATGCCAGAAATTACAAAATGTTTTGGAATGTTCTCTACAAAACATGGAACATATTTGATTTCTTTGTTTGGTTTAGCTTCTGGAGGAGTGGGTTTAGCCGGAATTATACTATTTGGATTGATAGAAAAGTCGATTATGAACTATTTGTATGGTAATTCCACAAATAAAATGGATGACACTGTAAAGAAAGTAGTGCTTATAACTGTTGGCTTAACATCTTTACTTTTGTTGGTTGGAAACACACTCTTATTTTTGGGAGCGACTTCTAAATCGAATGGAACCTTAACGTCTGGAGTGTTTGTGATTTTTGTAATGTGCATGTTCCTTATCTTGGAAGGAATTATTTTGCCTACGTCCTGCTTTTTCTATAAATCATTTTGTGTTATAAAAAAGTTTTCTACTGTTATGGTGGTTTTAGGTGGATTAATTATGACTATTTTTCTGGAACTCTGGTTGTATTTTATGGTTGTGGCTTATAACTATTCAGAAACAGTATGAGGACCAAATATATTTATGTAACGTTTACACAATTGTGCTATTAAATTTCTTATAAACCTAAACCTGTGAATTATTTACACACGTGGTTAGTACTAATAATTGCAAGTGCCTAAGGATTTCGCTTCGCTTGGGCATTTTAGCCCTAATAAATAAAACGGTAATATTTAATAATTACTACTAATATGTACTTACTAAGAATAATAATAAAGTATTATTCTACGCGTATTAACGTTATTATTATGAAATTAATTACGTTTAAGGTGATTAGTAATCACATATTTCACAATTAGGGATACCTATTAATTTAATATCGACTAATATAGGCATTCAATTTGCTTCAATAATTTTAATCGTTTTAAACTTACCGAGTTTCGAATTTTTAACTGAATAATTTACCCATTGATAAATTTTTCTTATAGGCATGTACGACAATGGTATTTTTAATGTTTAAATTTAGATCATTTAGGTATATATCTATAGCACACACTACATAGAAAAACACAAACCACAATATATAAATTTAAACTTCTAGTTAAATTTCAAATCTTTAAACTTATGTAGAAGAGGACCTACTTAAGTGCTTAACGGATAAACGGTAGCAGACCATTAGAATTCAGAATTCAAATTGTTTAAAAAAACACCGTCGAATAATTAAAATATAAATAAAATTAAGTATTTACGTAAGGCTTACGAAACAAATCGCGCGCGCAAATATTATGCAATTTAGGTAACAGCACTCACCTGCTCGTGGTCGTCGGGAACCGACTAAGCTGCGGTCAGCTGGTAGTGTTCGACTTTAACTTTCACATCTTACATCATACAGCCTTGGCTGGTGCAGTACGTGTATAAGGGTCTCATATACGCAAATGTTGCAAAACTGTTTCGTTAGTATTAATGTATCTTTGCCAAATAATATTTCTATCTATAAATTTATTATTACACAATGATCAAACTAATTTAAATTGTATTTAAATATTTACATGAATCTGATATTTGTGTACGTTATTACTTAATATTGATACTTATTACTGAATATCTTAGTAGGTACTAAGTTTTAAATGATAGAAGAATTTGCTATCAATACCAGATTTTAAATTTAAAGGTATAAACCAGTAGGAAAGATCTTCTAAATATTGTCTTCATAAGTAATTTTGTTTTTACGTAATCATCTAAGTAGTACCTACATATATCTACTATAATCTGGTGTAATTATGTTGTTTCATGAATAATTAATCTTTACAAATAATAATGTAAGTTAAAAGTTTTATTTAAGCAAAAAGTATATGGTTTAGGACCCCTGTTGCTAAGGCAATGGTTGTACTTTTGATATGCACACGGAAAATTTAGTTAGTTTGACTCAGATTCGCGTTCCGATCCTAGGTGTACCTACTGTGCCTGATATTTAGAACTGTGATCATTATTCTCTACTGCCCATTATTACCCATGCCCATTATTCTCTACTGCCCATTATACTGCCCATAAATTTTAATATTCTAATGGCACTGTTAACTCATCCATGCACATAAAACTGAAAAGAAAGATACCCTAAAAGTATCACAATTTGATTAGAACTCTTTGGAAAACCTGATATAAAAAAGGTAATTTATTTCCGCGTAATACCTATGTCATAAGTCGTGAAATCACTTATTTCATTCATTGACAAATTATATTATACAAGTACCTACTTGTATAATATAATTGAATAATGTAATTATGATTTTCATAGTACCTACTTTGAATATCATTATTACATTCCTTCAATAGAACGCTCACACCTCAAATTTCTATCCGTAGGTATAAAGTGCGGTTCACGTAAGATTAGGTAATTAGGTACGTACCTGCCTGTCTTAGAATTTAATTCTATCAATCGCTTTAAGCCAAATTAAACGAAACGGTTGTTATCTTCTCGCCACTAGCATAACACTCTTAAAAAAACGTCTTTTAAACTACCTATTAAAATAAATTTGTATTACATTTAGTTAACCAATTGATATTAAAGTAGAGACCTGGGTGGCTTAGAATAAACTGCCCAAAGGTGTCATAAATTCTGTCTAAGGAACAAATATACAAGTGAATCATCCTTTACCAATTGGCCGAAAAAGTACAGAATTCAACATGCTTTGTTAAAAAAAGTTGACATACGCCATTCGGTTAAAAAAAAATCCAAATCGGTTGCTATATGTTAAAAAATATATAACGAGCCGTCCCCAAGTAATGGAGTAAGGGCAGATGGGTGATGAGGATGTTATTTCAGTAGTAATATAATATTATTTAAAGCCAATAACTCTGAGTGATTTATATCTTGTATCAAATACAACGCTTGGAGATATTCATTTTCTTGTCAAAATCTTAACATACCTACTCCTTTCTTTTCCTTCAATTCCGATAAAATTTGCTGACTTTTTAATTCGAATACTTAGATTTATTGGCTATTTACTATAAGTATAAACTACGTAGGTACAAAAGTTTTTTTAATTTATAATATACCTAACTTATTTGATGCAAGCCGCCCTTTATATAATCCCGTTGATATGACATTAATGTTAATTCGTTTGGTTTGACATTCTTGTTGCTTTGGCGATTTTTGTGTTATTTATGTTATTACATTACTATATTGTTGGTGTTTTGTGGAATTAACTGCTAAAATATATTGACAGTTCATAAAATATATAATTTAATAAAACATGAAGTTCCTTGGACGTGATAGTTTTTCACGATGTGCACAAAGCCTGTGGAGACCTAATTGTTGTCGTTTGATATTTAGTCCTTTCTACTCTATAAAATGTGGCATGAAAGACAGTATTTTAAACTCAAATTCAGTCTCTGTAAAAAACTTCAATCGTCAACCATGTATGCAGAACACCTCCAGTTTTTTATTGTGGACCCAAGTTAGATTTCAAAAAGACTATCCTAGACTTCATCGTGACATTAAACATCCAAATTTTGATCCTTATAGGAAAGAAAAATTTAAAGATCTTAGTAAAACTACTTGGCACTCTGGCGATGAAAAACAGGGTTACACTTACGTTGTTGGGTTTTTTGGACTATTAGCCGGAATGTATGGTCTAAAAGGGGAACTTATTCATTATATAACAAGTATGAGTGCTCCAGCTGATGTTTTGGCTTTGGCGACGATAGAAATAGAAATTAGTAATATACCACCAGGTTCTTGTTTATCATATAAATGGCGTGGCAAACCTCTTTTCATAAAGCACAGAACGCCGAAAGAGATTTCAGATGAAGCGCACACTCCTATGAATTTACTCCCAGACCCGGAGACGCCAGAACAACGTACAAAAAAACCCGAATGGCTTATAGTCATTGGCATTTGCACCCATTTGGGTTGTGTTCCTGTTCCAAACTCGGGAAATTGGGTTGGCGGATTCTACTGTCCCTGTCATGGCAGTCATTATGATAATGTTGGCAGGATTCGAAAAGGACCAGCTCCTCTTAACTTGGAAGTGCCACCCTACACATTTCTTAGTGAAACCTTAGTTCTTGTCGGCTAGCTTCGTACCTAATGCCTATTGTATTGGGTATATATTTGTACTCTAAAACTTAGTGGATATAGTTATCTACATCATAACCAATAAATAAAAAGAACAAATAAATTTATTTCATTATTGTAACAACACGATATTAAAATTGTTTTTATATACTAAATATGCAACAGCAAGCAGAACCTGAGACGTCTGGGAGTTTGTTAACAACGCTCTGCCAAGTATTATACTGTATCGTTGCCTGTACGTTTGTTTGTCCTATTTGTGTTGCTCAACTTTGAACTATAAATTTATTTAAAATTAAGTGTGGAATAGCTTGTTTGCCATCATCATGTCATTAGACATATAATTTTGAATAAAATAATGAAAATTGTTGTATTTTAAAACTATTTCAAGGTTTATTTCTCATGCTTAATTCAACACGATTGTATTAGTTTCACGTGCATGTATGGCTCTTTGCTTGCTTGTTTGCTTGTAACCAACTCTTTCGAATGCGATTTTGTCTTATTTTCCACGTACCAATCTTGTTTAAAATTTGTACACAAATCAAGGACCGATCATAAATTAATAATTCGATTAGCTCATTATCCTGATTAGAATCTCCATGATTAATAATTATCTTAAGTTAATTTCGCGTTTTTTTTAGTTTATTTAACACGCTTTTATTAGTTTCACGTATGTATCTTTGATTGTTTGTTTGCTTGTAGCCGACTTTTTCGAATGAGATTTTGTCTCATTTCCCACGGACCGTTTTTTTTCAAACTTAATCTAAAATAATCTAAGGACAATAGCAAAATGAATAATTTGATGAGATAATCTCATTATCCTGAGTAGGATTTTCAGGATTTATAATTATCTGAAGCTAATTGGGCGGGTTTTTTAGTTTTTTATTAACTATATTTATATTACTTTAAATATATTTATTTATTATTAATGATAATCCTTTAATGAATTGTTCTTTTATTATATTAAATGGTGTAATAATGCTTTTTTATTTCTTTCTTCACCATTGTTATCCCTGTAAGATAAGAGTCTAAAATTAAAACATTAACAATCTCTTTCATTTCTTGTCATCTATGTTAGTTGTCAACTACAATGTCATATTGATTTTGAAAATTTTTAAGTTGTCATTGTCATCGAAAGCCCCCGAGTCTAAGCGCTTTTTTATTATACCGTTTTCGTAAAATACATACTGTATATAGCGTTATATTAAATAAGTCATTTATTAAAAATCGAGTTATTACTTCTCTTTAAATAAAAGCCACTGTTTAAGTGTATTTGTTGCTTTAGGTTGCCCGTTCAAATACACACACAAATAAAAACATTTACATTCTATTTTGGCAATTAATGTTTATTAATAGCAGATGTTTCCTAGTATTTGTAGAAAATTAGAGTGTTTTACCTAATTCCTAAGCTAAAATGGGACGACTTAACAATTCCTTTTGGTGGGGTATACTGTTTGCTTCTGCGACGTGGAGTATTTCGTTATATTTGTATTGGTTATTAAATATGAGTGGTAAGTTTAGTTATCACTCTTTTTGTTGACCAATTAGAAAGTAAAATTTTCTAAAAGAGCTTTTCTTTGTAGGTTCACTTTTGCAAACAATATATGAGAGATATTTATATATTTAAAAAAATACTGTTTATTTATTTAAAATATATGTCTAAACTAATTTAATTTACTGTACATGTGATTGATACTCACAAAACTTTAAGTCTTTCCAATGCACTAATTGTAAATTTAAGTATAATAATTAGTAGGGTAATGTAATCAATCAAAGTAAATTTAACAGTAACACACAAAATATTTCTTTAAAAACTTTCTACTAGGGATTAACCCATGTGTCTTTGTGTACCTCAATGCTAATAGGCAAGATAAATTATAGAATATGGAGGATATTTAGCTTAGTTTGAGCTTCTCTATGTGTTGCAGATACTGTGTTCAGGAAATTTAGTTCAGTTAATAAGGAGTTATATTTAAAATCTGTATTCATTCCAAAATTTTATAATTTAAAGAAAAGATTGTGGAAAGATAGTAGACCAAGTTTAAAAATATTTTTTTTTCTTCTAAAGATTGTTCATTGTAGTAGAAGTTTGTTTTGCTGAAAAATTTAATAAGAAAATTATTTTAGGTGACAATATTATTAATAGTACAGAAAACAGAGTTCGTTATCACCTAATTAACAAAGAAGAAAAGGATAGAATAAAAAACAATGACAAATCTATTGCAGCTTTGGAGGGCAAAAATCTATTATTTGACAGCCCTAGAGATCCTAACGAAAAATATGTTGCCAAAATGTGGAAGTATGACAAAGATAGACCTGATTATCTTAAAAAACTGCGGCTCAGGGAAAAGTTTACTAAAGAACTTGACAATGTTGCACAGCCAGATAAAAGTTTAGGTTAGTTTTCAATCATAAATATATAACCATATTCCAAAACAAACTAGGTATTGATAAATAAGTTTTGGTTAATATTAAACCATACATTTTTTTTTGTAGAAAATCAATTTGGTCTCATACATAATGCAGAAGATGTACGAATTCGAGAAAAAGGATATAATTTGCATGCCTTCAACACATTGATTTCTCAAAGAATAGGCAACCACCGGGGATTACCGGACACCAGAAATAAACTGTGAGTTTATTATTTATTATTATTATTATTTTATGACAGGCAGGCAGTTGAGACAACTGTGTAAAACCTGTATCCCACTTCGTAAATTAAGTAATTGAATTATTATTTTTTTTTTATTTTTTTATTTTATTATTTGATATTTCTTCATTCAAAGGCTTCTTCTTAATATCTATTTGCTAGAAGTTTATAACATTACATTTTTTCAGATGTCGATCACAAAAATATCCAGAGAAGTTGCCAAAGGCATCTATTATAATATGTTTTTATAATGAGCATTTTGA
This sequence comes from Napeogenes inachia, assembly GCA_959347355.1. Classification (NCBI taxonomy): domain Eukaryota; kingdom Metazoa; phylum Arthropoda; class Insecta; order Lepidoptera; family Nymphalidae; genus Napeogenes; species Napeogenes inachia. Next base: position 5,107,499 of record OY365800.1, on the reverse strand, counting down.
AACTCTTATGAGATCAGTTCATTCCATATTAGACCGTACGGAACTCAGACACCTGAAAGAGATAATTTTAGTTGATGATTATAGTGACATACTCAATTTACACGAAGATGTACAAAAAGCTGTTAATGAATTAAACAGTAAAGTAAGAAAAGAGGAAGAAATGCTTGAAACAAATAATATTGATGTTGAAAATGTTGTGGATTACATTAACGATGATAATAATAATAATAATAATAATGGTCTGGAGGGATTCAAGAAAGACACAGATTCTAATAAGATAAGAAATGGATTGAATATAAGATTGCTAAAAACTGCTACCCGGGAAGGATTAATAAGGGCTAGGTTATATGGTGCAGACAATAGTGTGGGAGAAGTAAGTACAATTATAAACTTTAAATCTTAAATTAGTGCATTTAGTTTACTCATACAATTTGTTTAAGGTGCTGGTATTTCTGGATTCCCACATAGAAGTGAATGTTGATTGGTTGCCGCCTCTCCTAACAAGATTGTCTGAAGGGGTTGATGGTGTTAATGTTAGGTATTCACCTCGAGCAGTCACCCCTGTTATTGATGTCATCAACGCTGATACATTTGAATATACTACAAGCCCATTGGTCAGAGGTGGTTTTAATTGGGGATTGCATTTCAAATGGGATAATCTGCCTAAAGGAACCTTGAAGAGTAAGTAGAAATCATTGGTTAGTTATATAACCACTTGTAAATAGTAATTATAGTTTTGTACAATGAAATTGTCATTAATATATACACACACATACGTGCACACACGCACATATATGCACACACACACATATGCACATACACACAAAGTGTGTTTCATATAACATTAACCAGAATCCTAACTTAATGTCTACTAACTAATTTAAGATTCTATTTATATAAATTATGCCAATCGTCTGTTGATAACCAGTTCAAAGTAATAGATACTTATATAGTAAATATATAGAAAAATGCAACCAACAAAACGTAATGATATTTATTCACGTCATAATTATGTAGTTATTAATTTATTATAATTGCTGAGAACAAGAAATTAGCATGAAAGGTCAATAGGTTTATCGTATGTTATTAGTGACCAATATTTTAATTTAACTTTTAATAAAACATGTAATATTGATAAAAATTTACAATTAATAATATGAATAATCTTGAACTCTGATAGGATTTTATTTTGGAAGTATTGATTATGCATATTTTGTATTCTTTAGATGACGAAGATTTCGTGAAGCCCATAAGATCTCCGACCATGGCTGGAGGTTTGTTTGCTATTTATAGAGAATATTTTAATAAAATTGGAAAATACGATTCTGGGATGAACCTTTGGGGCGGAGAAAATCTAGAAATATCGTTTAGGGTAAGTAACTTTTGTATATTAATAACATTTCAGTAATATGTAATTATTAAAATCCAATGTTACACTAAAATGTTATTTTAATCAGTTACAGTCTTAAGGTTTTTAATATCCATATTTTTAATTAAAAAGTGAAAAATAGAAATACATATAACTGATAAAAATAAGTGTATGTATGTATTTTAATCACTCTATAAATGTACGAGAAGTTTAACTTTATTTTTTGTACAAGTATAAAATCGCATATTTATTTGTATTATCATTAAATGCTTCAAATAAAAAAATACATGGCGACTTTAATACCAAAAGACATTCCAATTAATCTAAACCTCTTGAACCTACAAAATTTATGTTGGTTTGTGGGTGTTATAAAAAACACAATATATAATCTATATATATATATACATATATAAATTATACAAAATAATAAAGAAATTTCTAATAATAAGAACGACTGCTCCACATCGTATCATTGGCCAATGAATAAAAACTGTTATGTAAAATCTGATGAAATAAATTCGAAATCCAAATCCTCGTATCTATCACGATTAATATCTAACCTCATTATTAATTAATAGAATTGTAAGCCCTTTTTGTCCACTGTCCTCTACTCTATTTAATATAAATATAAGCCATTTTAAGCAAAGTCCTTTACTCTACCCAGTATAAATATTCTGCTATGAAGACATTAGACAACACGCAACATTGTAGAGGCATTGTTTGCAGGATTCTATTTTCAGTGACAATGCGACCTACTTTGTTAGCTCACCTGAATAGTTTAGGAACATATGCCAATAACCGTTGTATATATTTGATTGGCATTATTTAGTAGGTACGTAATACATACCAGAACAATTAAGAATATAATATATGCAAAATACAATATTTATTAAGTTTTAAGTTTATTAGTTGTTATTATGTAACAATTATTAGGGGGTAGGAGGTTATTAAAATAACAAATTTTTGGTAAGAAAGGGGGTTGGAGTTGAAATGATGTCAACATCTCGTAATATATGTATTATATTCTATAATATATTATTTCTCGACTACTGTGACGTCAACATTTATGCATTTATTAAAATACTGAGCAAGTTTCACCATCTATCCGGATTTCAATAATAATAATTTAATAATTATGAGGCTACCTATCCGCTATCAAAGAATGAGCATATTCTATGAATTCTTTTTAATATTTTAAAGAACTCTTGTCAACTTGTCAACTATATTCATTAATAAATCTTTTACCGTCGTTGCTGTCGGTCTCTGGAACTCTCATTACCAGAGTATTCTGGATAATAATCCCCTTAAAATATTCTGTTTTGTTAAGGACTACAATTATAATGTAATACAGATCTGGATGTGCGGTGGAGTGCTGGAGCTGTCTCCATGCAGTCGCGTGGGTCACGTGTTCCGTAAGCGACGACCGTATGGTGCGGGTGAGGACTACATGATGAGAAACTCCATGCGAATGGCGAGGGTCTGGATGGATGACTATGTGGTAAGAACAAATTTCATCTACATAACATGCACACACACACACACGCAAACACACACACACATTATGTCATTGCTTGCACACTGTTATTCAAATCTTGATAAACAACACAAAAAAAACAAAACAAATAAAAATATTAAATTAATTACAAATAACCCTGTATATTTTAGTATTTATTGGTAACTTTTTAGAAATATTTCTATTTTATATATATTCTTATATCTATAATTTTCAGAATAAAGTTATAGAACAGAATCCTTCTGCTGCCCACATCTCGATCGGCGATATAACAGATAGACTGGCTTTACGAAGCAGCTTAAACTGCAAATCATTTAAATGGTATCTGGAGAATATTTATCCGGAACTAGAAACTGGAGAAGACACAGTCGCCAGGAAGAGAATAGCCGCTCTTAATGACCCGGAGAAGAATAAGTTTCAGCCTTGGCACTCCAGGTAAGACTTGTAAACTTATAAAAATGTATGGACAATATAGGTGTCATCAGTTTTTTGTACATAAGATTTATTTATATTAAAAATGAGATTCATATTAATAAATATATAATTTATTTTATAATTGAAATGTATATCTCAATAACAATGAGTACAAACACAATAGCAATGAATACAAACAACTTTCTAAACTAAAAGACACTTGTTTTAATATGTATGTAAATTAGATTTCTTAAATATTTATGGATATTTTAAAATCTATGTATTTCGAGTTATTCTTAAACAAACGAATGTTATTTATAATATTTATTAAGATGCAAAAGTATTAAAAATTCATGATTTAATCTAACAGAAGCTTTCAATCCTTTCAATCCTTTCAACTTTAATAATCAATGAATGAATAAATGTATAAATAATGAATGAATATAGAATATGGTTGTAAGTATGATTTTATTATTTACAGAAAGCGAAATTACACAGATTCGTATCAAATTCGTCTGAGAAATACATCTTTATGTATCCAAAGCGCTAAGGATGTTAAAAGTAAGGGAAGCACGCTGTTGCTTGCCGGCTGTACGAGGACATTGAACCAGGTAAATAATACTGAATCATTTTTTTTTTATACTGTTGAAGTTTATGCTTGACTTCATTCCACCTGGTGGAAAGTGGAAATTTAGTCATAGGTGGTAAGATGCATTAATTTATAACCTGTGGAAATTGGCTTCAACCAATTCGGAGTCACCTATAAGCCTCTTCGCTCGCCTCTCAATTGAGTGCTTTGTATAAAACAAGAAGCTGTATCGGTGTAAAAATTAAAAATATATATTTTAAAGTTATACAATGGTAATTAAATATATACATAAAAAAAAAGAAAAAAAATATATGTTTAGGCAAAGCAAATATATGTAAGCAGTATAAATGTTTGTTTGTAATCTATTAAACTAAACTCAGGAATTAATTTTTTTAAACCTAATAAACTATATTAATATGTAGGCTTTTTAATAAAAAAGTAGAAATAACATACCTTTTCGATTAGATTTTTCGTAATTAGTTATTTGTTATGAAATATTGAATACATGTACAATAATGATCATTTGCTGGCAAAGCCGGGAATAGAACCTAGTCTTTTCACACCATAAAAGATCTGTATAGTTCATACAACAAAAATACTAAATCGCAAAGTCAGATAATTAATATCCTTATAATATAATAAATTAATTTCAGATGTGGTTCGAGACTGATCGTAGTGAGATGGTGTTGGGGCGTACCTTATGTCTGGATGCTAACACGACTCCCATCATAGCCAAGTGTCATGAACTGGGCGGCACCCAGGAGTGGAAGCATAAGGGATCTGTGAGTATTATTTTATTACCGATCGAAGCGAGCGAAGGTAATTTCGGCAGTAGGCGAAAATGCTTGTTAATGTATATATGTACTGGAATAGAGATTGTACTTGTCAATCAATCAGATGAAATTTGGATTCGTTTTCTATAATGCCTGGCGCTGCGATGGTGATATAACTAACAACATAGCTCCCATGGAACTACTCCAAAACTCAATATAAAAGTAAAAAAATCTAAAACCATTGAAAAATTGCTATATTTTTATTTTTCGTTGTTTTTAATGTTAAGTATCTTTTTTATATCCATGCCATACTTACATGGTCTATAATATACAATTAAACAAATTTAACCAACCAACTTTTAAACAACAATTAGTTTTTTATTTTAACGTAAAAACTATTGTTTTTAAAATAGAAATTATACTATATGTGAAGCGGAACAAACTTATAATCATACCAAGTTTTATGAAAATCAATCTAATAGACGTACCTCATCATCGAACGAACAGATAGACAGACACATAAATAAACAAATAGTAGTAATACTGTGCGAATGTATTTGAAAACAAGGTTGTTGGTAGAATGTTACAAATGAAGAAGACGCACGAAAGACCACTGAATGAGGGTTGGAAGTTTAGATTATCTTTAAAAGTAAGGTTGATCTACAAGATTCCTACAACTATATCTCAAACTAATTGAGATCTAATTGAGATCACCTGAAACTAGTTCTGGATTATGTCCTGGGTTGATAAGCTAGAGATGCTATTTGTGGGAGAAATTCCGTGCTCAAAGGCCTGTGGAAGTAGACCCTAAAATTGTCCCTGCCAAGTATGTGGACTTGTTGCGGTGAATGCTGTGTTGGGCGGTCCAATAACTATTTACGTTGATGATGTAGCCTTCTTACCTACAACAAGAGAGCCTCGCCCTGAAACCGTTTCCCCTCTCCCCCCCCCCCGAAGTTGATAAAGAAGCATGCAATCAGCTCTCTATAACGGACATACAGTATGAGCAGTCAGCATACACCCTGGTGTAAGTGTACTCTTAACTGACGACAATTTACATGTCGGTGATAGGTTTTGGAATGGACGAGTCTTTCCTGATAGATTATATAGTTATACAGCTTCCATTCAATTTCGTTACACTGGAGGGTAAATTGATAAAACAGAAATATGTAACTCGGAAGTTTTGTATAGATTGCGTAATAGATTAAAGGAAAGTGCAACTGTTGAGATGAAAATGTACGTACGAGAATTAATGAATTAAAAAATGTGTGTGTAAAAGCTATTTTGAGCTCCTGGGATCATAATTATGTGAAATAATCTTTTAAAAAGTTTTAATATTTAATGGCATTATGACCCCGTGTTGATTATTGATGAATTCTTCTATGTGTATATATAAACTAATGCTGTAGCATGTTTATAATAATTTAATATGTAACAAGAACACACATCGGTTATAATCGAAAATGACACACTTTTATTTTCTTAAATCTTCCCATAAAATTTAACTGATTATAAAAACCACCACAAAAATCATAAAAATACAAAGTCCTGTAAAAGTAGAAATTAAACAAATAAATTAAAATAAGAAACAAGTGTTTTAAAATGACTCATTAACTAAGACAGTTTATAATCTTAATGTTATTAGACGATTATACAAGAACGTGTCTTATCAGTTTGTTCAGTACTTGAGAAGGCTGATGAGTTGTTAGGAGGGTAGAGATAAATCAGACACTATTATTAGCACTAAGATGTTATTCTTTTATTTTTGTAACATGACTCGCTCTATCCCGTGACTCCGTCTGTCAAATGATAAAGGGAGTTGCACTAATGATTTAACCCAGTCAACGAGTGCAATACATTTTAAAAGCTATTTCTTATCAAATGCAATATATATATTTTTATTTGGTGTTTCCTAATACAGTAGGTCGTTAAAAGTATATTTTTCTACTTTCTAATAATATAGATAAATTATTGATCTCGTCTTGATATTAAGATTTTTAATGATGCTTTAAAGTGTGTAGTGAAATAAATAATTATTTTCAGGCAAATAGTCCCATTTACAACATCGCGATGGGCATGTGTCTAGGAGTGGAACGAGTATACCGGAATGAACCGATAATGATGGTGATTTGCGATAATCAACAAACACGCCAATGGGACTTTGTGAGGTCTTAAACAATAGTACATACAAAATGTTTTATTCTTTAATATGTTGTTAGAAATAAGTGTAATTAAACATTTACATGTGTTAAGATTTGGTATAACTTTAATTTTTTGTTATTTTTATATAAATTTGTAGATGTATTATTTTATTAACATTTTATTGTTATTGATTTTTACAAGGACAATACTTGTCATTAAGTGTTTATGACTGCCGCTGGAAGTAAGATGTGAGATTTGATGAAAATATTTTTTTGCTTCTGGTTATATTAAACCATATTTATAATGGTAAATATGTTTTCGGTGATCTAGGATAAATAATTGTAGACATTCCATATTTGGTTTTTGATATATTTTGTGTACTTTTTACTCGAAATAATTAGACAAAAAATATTTTTTTATGAATCTCGTCCTTTATACTACAAGTTATTTTATCTCTTTAAAATAATGCTACCTCCATTTTTTTAGTACGTTTATAAATATTACCACACTACGATTCAAACATAGCATTTACACTAGCTACAGCCAACAGCAGTTAGGTTTTAATAATCATACTCTTGTAGCTCTCTTCATTTCGCTTTTACAAGGAACCCAACGTTTATAAAACCCTGTGAACATAAAAGTCCCATATAATATATCCATACACCCATTACTACGTAACAGTACAAGAGCTTTGAGTGTGTTCACAGAACACTACAAGTAACGAGCCTTCGTCTGAGTTCCTTAACGACACTGTCTAATAGAGATGCTTTTAAATGCAAGGAAGAAAGGATTTAATAAATTAAATAATATTGCTAATGGTTCTGTATATTTTTTTATTGTAGTGAAAAAAATCTTGATACATATATTCGATTTTGATCTCACAATAGAATAGAATGGAATATTAAAGGACTATTTGTTAAGCTCATATTTTTTAAATATATGTTTACATGATTTTTTCTACATTTGTATAGTTTTTAGTTATTTCTTCCGAATCCACTGCGATATTTTTTTTTGTATTTTTTTATAAACATATTTGTGATTTTTGCCGGTATTCAGTAATTAGAAAAACATTTGTATGTCTTCTCCCATTTTATTATTTAAGATTCTAAATAATAACAAGTACTTACTCGAAAAATAATTATATCATTATTTATTTTACTAGCCTAATATTAAAAAAACACAAAAAAACATTTTATTATTAAGTTTTGATATTATTTTGTATTTTTATACATTTATTAAAATTTCATCACAATAAGATTATATGGGATGAGATTTCGTATTCTATACATGACGAGAATTGGAATTCATATTTGACAATCCACAACAGAGGTCTCTTAAGCTGGTCGCAGACTTGGAAACGAACATAAACCATGACATAAAAATAAGGAACATCTACCACCCCGACTGTAGCTGGCTTTATTTTAATACGAATTTCATTTCTATGTTGTATATCTGCTAGTATTGAAGTTGTATAATAATGAATTGTATATGTATTCTTTTATAAATAAGTTTCAAGAATCTCTTGTCAATTTATTTTAATAAAAATGCAGCTTCTTGTTGTGAATATATTTTAAGTGGTGTACGATGCTCGTTAAGCTTCTTTGTCAATAAAAACTTAGTTATATTTTTCGTTTATTTTCTTACTTTCCAAGGGGTTTAAATAAAACAACATTATTGATATGTTAATCAACATTTATTTTAACATTTAAAATTACATAAAAAGGAGGCATTTTGCCTAAAAGTCTTTGATTATTCATTATGTACCTACAGAATTGATTTCATTTATAGAGTAAAGAATTACAAAATGAAATTAATTTCATTGTTGATAATAATGACTAGACAAGCGTAGTACACAATATTCTTTGGGTAATAGGAAATGCCTTATATTGCAAGATGCATGCATGTTGTTCTGGAGCTATGCGACTGCACTAAATAAATATACATATACATATACATATAGCAGTAAATATATGCAATAAAAAGGCATAAGAAAAAGGTCTACACTAATTACAACGTATATTTTTAAAATATCGAATATTCAAGTCCAATTGTTTTTTTAAAGATCTATATAGATTTGAAATAAAAAGTCGATATGTATTAAATTTGATGATATTTTCATGATTTTGATCATGTTTTAAAATTGTTATACTTAATTCTATTTGAGTCTACATCTTTAAATCATTCTAATTAGGTTTATTTGGAAAATAGTTCATGTATTAGTTACAGGGAGGTAGGTTTGTCCTATCAGCAAATTATTTCATTTATGCCTCCAAACGAAATTTCACAGAGAAATCTATATTAGGTTAAAATGTATGATATAAGCTACTAGTGAATATTGTCATCGACACGAACTAAGAATACATCAACTGCTTAACTTCATAATTACTTGCTGTATTCTTCAAATATTATGTATACAACTGGAATAAATTTAGGCAAATTGTATTTTAAATGCAGTTAATACAGCGAATGTATACTTAGCAGCTGAAGCAGATCAAAAACACCTTCCGTGTTTACAAATTGGTCCCAACACAGCAGAGGAGGCATACTTAGGCTTTAGTGATTGTCTTGTGAAATTATCGTCCTGCCCACTTCAATATCCTAGCAAGACCCCTCCACATCCAAACTCCATTAGTAAATACATAATTTGAATTTTAGTTAAGTAAATAATTTTACAACATGATTATATGATGTTAAAGCGATCGACGCATCGTTACCTCGGTATGAATTTTACATTTGAAGGAAATTTCAATCAGCTTAAAATGGTTAATTGAAACAAGATCCAGGCATATCGACGCAAGATTACTTCTACGTGGTATACATGTTAATACTTACAATCAAACTGATGTTAAATCTAAATTTAAAAGCACTATTCGCATATACAGTTGGGAGGTAAATTAACTAAATAATTTAATACAGCTAGATAGTTTAAAATAACATAACACCATTCCAACCGGAAGAAAGATAATTAAGTTACATTCCGTACGTTAGGTTTAAAAACTGGTAAGTTGTTTAAAAGTATTAATATTAATACACCGATAAATGGATGATAGCTAGATAATACGACATCCAAATCCAGTTAGGTACTAATCGGCTGGTGACCGAATATGTAGTTAATATGTTAATATATTTTTTAACTTTCGTTGTACACAACCCACGTATTTCGCTTTCCGATACATTAAATACAATATGTAATTATTAATAATATTAACTCTATCAAATGAAATTTATTCTTGCAGGACGTTCTTAATCTAAACAATGCCTTAGCTTACCTGTTTTCTTTTAATTATAAGGTTACTAATCGACAAATAGTTGGAGGTGAGCCAGGGGAGAGTGGTGCGCGGTTTTTATTGGTTATTATTTTGAGGCGCACAAACGAACTACGAGTACAATATAGTACATATTAATGATGAGCTTTTACTATAATGAGATGGTTTATATATTATAAACCTTTTTGAATATTTACTTACATGTTTATGAGGTACCTATTGCCGTGCGAGCGAAGCGAATAAGTCGCTGATTCTTAGTCAATAAAACATACAATGGATGTTAAAAATCCAAACGCCTTCCTAAAGCTAAAATATTAATCACTTAATATTAAAATCCATCACAAATGTGTGGAATAAAAAATAAATTTAATGTATTCTTACGTTTCAATAATCCTTTTGTAAAATTAACGTAAACATGAAACATGCAGTATAATGAGTACGTATATAAATACATATGTATATATGTATTTATATATTTTAGTATACTTTGTGACTATAAGTATTATAAGTTGGTAATAAAACGTTTTTAAATCAATGTTTGCTGTAGTATTAAATTTATAATATATTAAAATTTAACTTATCTGTTACTGTTACTACAACTAGCGTTACTATTTTTTTATGCTGCGAATATTTGCCGAGTGAAATAAGTTATTATATCTGCGTTTTCTTATTACGGAGGTAGTATATAAGCTTGAACTGAGAACCAAGGCTCTTCCTCGTTTCACTAGTCCATTAACTTGGAGAGTTGCTATCTAGTTAGAGTTGCACGTATATTCGCAGCTTTTTGCAGACCTAGCCAACTTATTTTATCGTATTTTCTTCGACTCCTCATTATTTATTTTTTTCTTTTTCGTAACTTTCTTTCGAGTAGTAATTTGAACTCTTTAGCCGTTGTTAGGCAATATGAAGTTTATAACGGAACAATTACTTGCCGTTTACTGAAACATCGAGGGTACAAAGAAACGATAGATTAGATTACATCTACAGTCTAAGGTCCACCGTGTATTATAACCCGAAAACAAACGATACCCTCGATTTATGTTCTAGTCACCGCGTTGAGGGTAGGATTATATTGGCTAGGCCTGGTATTTTTTACTACCTAATTGGCGGCGGATTCTTTCTATGCTAGAAAGTTCTTTGACACTTTTGTCCCGTACTTTATTTGTAAAGTTCAAACTAGAATGTCTCAGAAGTTGTGAAAGCATGTTTTTTATTTATTGATATGGTAAAGTCTGTTTCAAAAGTTTCAACATTTTCATTTTTTTTTAATTCTTCTTGCTTTTTGTTAAGCCTTTTACATATCTACGCCGCCAATAACTAAAATCTACTTAAATTATAATCTACCATCATACAAGGCGTATTAGGAAATGACTGACCAGAAATCAAGGTTGACATAAATATATTTTTTATTTTTTTTGTTTAAGATTATTCAGTAGGCTGAAGCCTGTAGCGCGTACAGACTGACCGACCAATGTTGTACTATTGAATACAATATGAACATAGCTATTATGAGTAAGTTTTGTGTGATGAGTGAGATAGCCGGAAGCCCAATAAGTCACTTTTACCCTCCCTTACAGTTCTTCATTAATCAAGAGTGGCAACTACCCATACTTGAAGATGTTCGATGGTATACAGTTAGGTGGAAAGACAGCTCGATAGCTCCTGGCTTTGTAAAAAGAAGAGATCTTAAGAGACCCCAAAATAGTTTCCTTATTGACAATCATTCAAAATATAAAAACCACCTTCATTTAAAATTGATTTTGTTTGAAATAAGTCATCAAAAGTATTTATTCCACAATTCTTTATGAGAGGTCATCAAAATTTCTTAAAATATTATTATTCAATTTGGATTTCTTTGGTTGACTTGTAATCGATAATATTCACAATGTTATTTAAAAAGTTTTCATTATGAGTGTACATCGTATTACTGATAAGCCCGCTATAAGTTATTGTATTGTTTGTTTTAAAAATGTATTTCAGTGGTATATATATTGAATTTATTTTAATTATTACATTGTTATCGTTTTAGTTTTAGGTATACAGCATTTTCTATTATCATAATTAATGTCAATGAACAAAGAAGTGTTAATTTTTTTTCGGGTGGTATATTTTTGGCCAGTCAATTCAATATGTCCTTGCATGGAACTAAATTTCCTAACTAGGTAAACACAACAAAAAATACAGTAATACAAAAATTTTGATATTGCAGGACATTTTCCATCAACTGCAACCTTATCTACAAAGTTCCAATGGGTTAAGAATTCATATTGTGCAGCCTTAAAGTTAAATAAACTAATATTATTATCATCGTCTATCTGTCGCATTTTGTCGAAATTTATTGAGCCGCTGAGATATTTAAATTATGTTTTACAAAAAAAGAACAATTTGCTTTTGCTGTCTTCTTTTTTATCCTTTATATTGTTTTTATTACTATAGCAACTTTTAAAAAGTTTTTTTAGAAACTTGTTAAAAGGCTGCAATATATGAAGATTGATTATATTACTGCATTCATCATTATGTTTCAAACATAGAATTTTATAATACAACTAATCATGGGTATTGCTTCCTACGAGAATATCACGTATTTCCTCCACTTCTTCCGTCAAAAAAGTAATATATATCTTTTTTATATAAAAATAATAAATGAATATACATTTAAAGCTTTGAATTTCATCTTTGAAACCTAGGGATCAGTCCTTGCTCTTGTTCATCTACATTCCACAGATTCAAATTCTGCAATGAATTCAAGTAATTGACCGGAACTGCTTTGTTTACTGATCCCATTAGACATTAATATGCGTGCGCACACCAGCTCGTCCCACTGGCTCGAGGTTACATCGAAAGGACACATTATTATTAATTAAACTAACTGTTAATTGAAATAGTAAACACCCCGTTTCATCGGATTATGTTTTAGTACGTATTATAATTGAATTGAATTCCCTAAATTGAGGATAGTGTTTGGATATTCATGTCAGTAAGTGCTGATCTCAAGAAATAGCTACACACCTTTACTGACTTGCTGAACCAGGGAGTAAAACATTTATGGATTACTGTAAGAACAACATTTAGATATAAACTGACACCAATGTATATAGTAATGTATCCTTAGACTATGACACGATTATTGAATTAATTATTAATCAGAAACTAGAACCTCTTAAGTAATTCGGTTTCCGTAAAGTTTAAGAACACTACCTTAGATAAAGATAGATATCGTGGAAAATGGATGATATCTATCAATATTACAGGTATTGTAACTTAATCACCTAAGTGAAGAAAACAAGAAGCAAAGGGGGCGTTTATAGCCCTAGAGGCATGCTAATCCTCCTGAAGTATACAACCTTAACATTTAAAACAGGTTAAAAAAATAGGAGTTAGATTTGGATATAGATACTATAGAGAGTGTGCCGATAGTCTAGTGAATTTATATAGTCTTATAACATACCTATAATGACATTAAATACACTGGATCGATAGTAACTTCTATGACATAAATTCTGTACATTATCGGCACGTACTAGGTCGCACTAATGAAATGTACGGTAAAAAATAAATCGCCGAATTTGGCAGACATGAGTAAAAGTTGATATTTATCGTGCATTACAATAGTGATCCCAGTAAAAGGGTTACCTATAAAGTGATAGTGGAAGATCGTGGGAGCGCTAGGCAAAGGGCGCTGGGGATAGCGTGAAAATGAAGGCGATGTCTATGCGTCTGACAGTATGGCAACGTCGTACTTTAAGCACTGTGCAAAATATTATCAGTCGCATTGATATCATCACATGTTGGCTCTCTTCGATCTGTATAACCTAGCGTAGGTTTCATTAAGTACTAAATATGCATCAGTACTTAAATGTGTTTTATAATACCTTTAAATTTGAGCTACCAGCACAGAGAGCCTCAACATGTTGAAAAATATCGATGTTCTAGAAGATCATCTCTATAACTATAAATCCCAATGGGGATGATATCTGTCTACTTGCTAAAGCTAGTGATAAAACATATATGATTATAGATATACTCGTAGCTCAGCAAGTAAACAAGTATGGCGTAGCGACTTTTCGCTAAAAGTATGATTCCTTATCTCTAAGATTAAAGTGCCTTAATATTTTAATACTGTAATTAATACGGCCCGATTATCCTATCACATTTCCTATCTACGCAGTCTGTTCCAATTTCCAGAATTTGGCGAAACCTCGGGCTGAAAAGCTGTGTCCTATAGATTAAATTCTAATTCTAAGCCTTAATTCAAGAGAAATATTAAAAGCTCGTACGAAACTGAGTTCGCTTAGTCAGTTCAAATAGTATGAAAACTGACAATCTTAATTTTAAAAACACATTCAGGGTCACTGATATAAATCGTAAGTTAACATTATCCATGTGCCGTAAGTAATTTAGCGTCGTATGGGTGGTTTGAAGCCATGGGACATTCGTTCGAGGAAGCGATGTAGGTCGTGGAATCGCGGGCGTTGCATGGGTTCGCGCCTCCAGCACTCGTGCATGAGATCGTAAAGTTCCCGGCGGCAGCGCGGCAGTGGCGCCGACGGAACGCACGTATGCCGGCCTCCAGAACGCCACTCATTGGCGTTGTTTACCACCTAATAGAGAAAGCTTGTGTTTCAGGAAACAAGTGTTATGTAAATAAAGAGAAAACATTGGCAGTAAGTGATTAAAGTACCTGATCGTCGTTCATGTCATCGAATGGTTTGACTATACAGTACGTGAGTACTTCCCACACTGTTACACCGAAAGACCAGACGTCACTAGCGGGTGAATATACTCCCTGATAACAAGATTATATTGTTTTAGAGACTGGTCATTTATACATTATGTTAAAAATATTTAATATATATATTTTTACCAGCAATAGGCTTTCCCAAGCCATCCAACGCAGCGGGATGCGGGAGCCGTCTGCCAAAATATGGTAGTCATCGACAAATTCTTCACAGAACATGGCGTAGTCGGCTACTTTAATGTGCAGATCGTCGCTTACTGTAACGTTTCTACAGAAATGGAAAGAACACAAATGTTCAGTAAATTAAAACAATTTTCTTGTGTTCGCGGAAAATGTGTGCAAACCTATTTTTAATTATTGTTCCGGTTGCAGTTCAAAGTCAGTTAGTTCCATCTCGAATATCTTTATGCTCGAGTGGAAAAGTGCAGCTTCTGTGCTCTTTAAGAGCGTTTAATATTAATGAGCTGCTGAGCTTGGTTTCAGTGTTTTATTATGATATAATAGGGGATTACCTTGCCGCGAGATCCCGGTGCACTAACTCGAACGATTCCAGATACTTCATGCCGCTGGCTATTTGACAGCATATGTGTATCAAACTCGAATAACTGTAAAAAGGAACGCTATTGTAATTCCTTTATAAACATAAGCATGTTAGGCCAAGATAAGATGAAATTTATTAGTGAGATTTAAGGAATACATACTTCAATCTGCGTTCCATTTTCAGAATCGTCGGAAGAGGAACTGCATCTCCGCGGTCGAGTGCCGCGCATGGGGGCTCTAGAAGGCTCAACCCCAGCACGCGGGCGAGCTGCGGATGTTTTAGGCCGGCACCCCAAGTAGCTTCGCGGGCAAACGCCGCTCTAAATCAAAACATTTTTAATTATATATCTCGTCTTTAAAGTGTAGCTAAGTCCTTATGTTTTTATTTGCGACTTGAATTCAGTGAATTCATAATTTAATTTGCACAACGAGAACATAAAGGAGTGAAGATAAGTGATCATTAAATCTACGCACTTCACATCGCTATGGCATCCGCGCCATAAAGTCTTGACGACAACAAGGCGGCGGCGATTGCCAATCGGTGTATCCTCGTCGTTCAACTCCTCGATTCCGTCCGTCTCGCAGATCTGGAGCTAAGGTATACAAATAACAAAAAAAAATTAAATTAGTCTTGTTAAACTAAAGTAATAAATTAATTAAAATTATGATATTTCATTACAAAGAAATGAAGAAGACTGTGGCGAGAATGACTAAAGTTACGATACTCTTTCAAGATGCTAAGCGTGCATTTAAAATTATTAAGAAAGGATTTAAAAAATTTACATTCTTATTTCACGGCACGGAGGAAAGTTTCTCAGGAAATAGTTCTTAAGCACGTAAATAGTGAGCGGAAGGTAGAGAATTTCTTGTATATTTCACAAAAGCCTACTTTGGCCCAGTTTCTAAGTTTACCGAGCGTGCAAAATGGCTTAGCGTCTAACGGATTTACAAAACTTAAGAAAAAACTTGTTTGGTAAAATCTAGGTGGCCCACTTTAATAGCGATGTGTGCACGTACCCTTAAAGGGTTCGTTTTTATTATTAGGTTTCAATATACCTTATCAAGCAACCTGCATTCGGGTGTAAAATATTATAATGTAGAGGTCCACTTTCGCTAGCATATTTTTATCCCTGAGTAACTTAATACTGTGAAGAGGGCACCAAGATAAAAGGATAGGGTAGTTACGATTTTTTCACATGGAGGGCGCTAAGAGGATTTTCGTGTGATTCGATGATTATATTAAAGGTATATTTGAAACTTTAGGGTGAAATCCAACTTTTAGCCTCCGCTTCGGCTTAAAAACTACAAAATGATTTTTTCGGAAATTAACTTCAAATCCAATCTCATACAACACCCAGTGTTAGTTTATATTTAAGGAAAACAGATTTAAATCCGTTCTGGTTATTCTTGGCACCGTCCGGAGCTTAAAGCAGGTTAGTAAGTGAGGCTGTTGGGAAAAGGCTAAAGCAAAATACTTTTAAGCCGTCTCGTAATTAAATTACAGAATGGTTTACTCAGGTGTGCTAGATGTTTGCTGTGCTATATTGTAAACATTAAGAATTTAGAAAGGACTGTTGTTTAACTCTTATTTCACACACAAACACACACACACATATATATATATATATATATATATATATATATATATTTTTGGACTAACCACTCCTTAGAGAGTAAACTACCAATATATTTGTTAAATGTATAAAAAAATAAAAGATTACTTATGAATGTCCACTACCTACAAAATGTTTCTCCAACATAATATTTAAAGGCACTATAAATAAAACTTATTTTCATCTCAGCAACTTATAAACATTTTCTTATTTTCGCTAACATTTAAGAGGCTTAAAGTATAATCCAAATAGGTCTTGAGATTTATTAATTATTTTTTACCGCACTTACTACTCAATGATTAAATTGTATTTATCTAGCTGAAAGTGTTTTACAAACTAAAAGCTAATTTCAGGATTACGGAACACTAAAACCTACAGATCAAAAATTAAATATCTGTTTGGATTGCTTACAATTTGCAACAACACACTTTGTACTAACCGCATGTTTAACATCAAACGCGTAGGTATTTAATTTAAATGAACATGCTCGATATATTTAATCGTAAATGTTTAAAGTATTTTGGTGATCGGTAAATAATTACGAAATGTTGACGGTAATTAATGTTACCTGACCAATTAGTTAAAATGATATTCGATGATACGGCTTACACGCGTCACAATTTTGTTTGCTGATAAATAATATGTAGTACTGTTTTGTAATAAACTTTTACTTGTATTACAGAACAATATAACGTACAGTTCTCGCGATTAAAAGCAGTTCGACATTCCTTTAGTTTTGCAACTTAACCGAATAGAGTATGGTTCATAGAATGAAGAGAATCTAACTACAGAGTTACACTCGCTAGAATTCTAGATAGCATAGAGTACCATAGTTTTGAGGTATTTATATTTTACAATAGAGTTTCGTAGATAGTTTTTAACTTTATCTTATACATCAGAATTCCTGAAAAGTGCTATAAAATTCATGAGTTATGAAGTCATGTAAATAACAAATGATATAAATAATAAATTTTTAATTCGGTTTTCATCGCCATAAAAGTCATGCAATCAGTAATTATTTTTTAAGTGCAGCCAACAAATATTAGATACGTCGTAAATAATATGGTAAAAGTATAAAATAAACGGCGTGGCTATTAAGGCGTCAAGGGGAGGAGTGGGGGGTCGGGACGGGCGAACGGTAAGTGTGAGCAGATTGCATTTTCTTGCTACGGCCAGTAATCAATTTTTATGAGCATTTTTGTTGCCCCGTGTTCTCCCCTTCTCCCTCAGCAAGGGCGATGTGCAAACTTGCCCCTCTTTCCCCTCGCGACACGCAGCGGCGCAAACGAACTGGCCTTCACAATAATTACCTCACGGAAATTGAATCTAGACAAATTTAATTTAGTTTCATGAAACTTTATTAAATAACTGTAATAGTGAAAAATTGCATGCTATATTAAATAGGATATAATGTCAAACTTTTTATTTACTTTAAAAGTTGTTTTGTATATGTTATAAGTTTGTACACATTTAAAATTTGGTTCGTCAAAGTTAAGAACATGGTTTATAAAGGATATGACGTGGAAAACAAACTACTGTTATTCACTTTGATGAAGAGTTTTTACTATAACTTTGAGTAACGGTTACTCTCGTGTCCTCTTTATGGTGACAGAGGTTTCTCGTGGTAAAATATTTAAGTAGCTTATGTCAC
Source organism: Napeogenes inachia (assembly GCA_959347355.1). Classification (NCBI taxonomy): domain Eukaryota; kingdom Metazoa; phylum Arthropoda; class Insecta; order Lepidoptera; family Nymphalidae; genus Napeogenes; species Napeogenes inachia. Next base: position 5,088,891 of record OY365800.1, on the reverse strand, counting down.
TGGCCAGCGCTTCAACCACTGCCGTTAGTTAAAATATATAAATTATTATTATATGATTAGCTTCAACCCGAATATAATTAGATAATAATATATTATAATCAGTTTCATATAAATCACACGGAAAGTATAAAATATATAAAGAAATAATGTAAAATCTTAATTTATCTTATAGTTGATTATTTTCACTGAAAAAATTTAAAATAGTCAATCCTGTAGCTTTTATATACTTAGTTCATTACGCATTAAAAATTATAGCAAAAGCACTGGAATTATAACTGCATAAAATATAAATGGACTTAACGAATATCACAATGTCTGTATTTATCAATATAATCTATTTGAACTTTGTGATGAGAGTTTCGGGATAGTTCATAATATTTTATCGATAAAGTTGGTACGATAAAATAAGAATATTAACCAATAAATCAAATTATTTTGTGTTTTTTGGTTTCCCTATTTTTTACAATATATTTAATAACATGAAAATAATCATCATAAATTAGTTGCTTGAAAATATCTTGGAACATGTATAGAGATTTTGATGTCACCACCGTCCCGATAAAGACGATCATATATAGAATGCTTATTTCAACGATGTAGCGATATGGTAGCTCAATTGTAGAGCGACTGAACGGTTTTCCAGTGTTTGTGGATCGAATCCCTGCCCGTATCGGTTTATTTTACATTCTATATTCATTTAATTTTATAAGTTAATTCGATTTAAATTTAAGCAATAATTTTGTCTAAGCAATGTAAACTTATAAAGCTTAGCAATGTGATATAACCAATTAGGTTCGTTAATAGGATACGCTCATTACATATCTTTTACTGAATGCCTATTATATATACATATGTATGTGTATCAGTGTTCATATCGGAGATAATGATTTGTATTATTACTCTTAATTAATCGGCAGACACGGGATGAGATTGATGCTAACTCCTCTCACCGTTCATGATAATACTACAATGGGGGGAAGTAGGGGGAAGGGGGTAGTACAATAGTTTAATTCTGGTCTTTAAATCAACTGTAGTAGAGATCAGGTGTTCGTTCATCTTTTGTATTAGGTGTCCTAGCAATAAAGGGGAAAATGAAATTGAAAATTATAATACTGCTCGCAGGTGTATCAAGAGTGGTTTTATTTCTCATTTAGCATAAAGTAATGGATATGTTATAAATTATTGTGTTATTTATTAATTATTAATAATCTATTTAAATCAAGCTACTTTAAACACTACGTTATAATGTTTTTGGATTATAGGGCTCAGTGTAACAGGCCTCATAAATTTGATTTACTAATCATTGAATTATAATTTATATTAAACATGAAAGTTGAGTTGAAATCGATTGGGTTCTACAAAGATAAATAACCATTTGTTACTATGCAATGATAATATATTTTTTACAATTCATAAGTTGTTATTTTAGTACCCGAGTTCGGCACAGATGTCGCCTCTAATGCACCGCCGCAGGAACACACAAACAAAAGCACGTGTTATTGTTGTATTTTCATTATAATGGGACTAGAGAAATGACAAACTATGGTTCTGCCCTTATTCTTTGATGTATTTTGGGGTCTCTGTTTTTATTCTTTTGTATATACAATCTTTTTTCTGTATTAGGAAATTATTTAGAAGTATACAAATATTTGACAATGTCTGTATTTGGATTGATTGGTCCAGTCATCTTGTATTATGAAATAATAAAATAAAAAAAATATAAAAAACTAATAAAATGGAGGAATTTTTCAAGAATCTTAAAGATAGATTTTCTATCGATAATGTTGTTAGTTTTATGAAAGATGGTGAGGAAAAATCTTTTTATTTTAAACATAATAGTGATTATATAATCGGTTTATGGAAAAATCTAAATCCTTATTTGAATAATCTTAAATGAAAAATTTAATATATATTTTAACTTTTGATTTTTTAGCAAAACTCGTTGATGGTGAAAAAGAAAAAGAAGAAGATATTTCGGAGAACAAAGCTGATGATATACCAAGAACTACTACAATGGATGTTGATGGAACACCAATAATTATTAATGATGTAGAATCCATTTCAAAAACTAAACTCGAAGGATCCAGCATTAAAAGTAGTAAAAATAACATTTCAGATAAGTCAGGTTTCAACATTCTTCAGAAGCCAAGCTCTCATGAAGTGAAATCTGATCCAGATCAGGAAACTTCTGAGAAGCCAGCCAAGAAACCAGATGATATACCTTTCTTCTTTTAATATTATATACAAATATGTGATAAATACAATAAATCACTTTTGGTCTCCATATTTTAGTTTTTTATTTGAAACATAAATCTTAACTATGGAAAATATCGCCAACTCTGCGACGGGATGGTTTCCCAGATTTCGCGGGTTTGCTCTCTGGATCCGTTTATTTTACATTCTGTATTAATTTAAAATATAAATATGTTAAACATTGTACACTTTAAGATCTTTGATGATTGACTTAAGGTCTGAACAGACTTCATGTTGGATTATTTCAAGGTTTATAACCAAGCCCAAAATCTGAAGGACCATTTAGTCTGTTCAGATTTTTAGATTCAAATCGGTTGTTTAGAACAATAAAGGCAGATGTACACTTTCTGAAATAATAGCGCTTAATAAAGCAAGTTTTTGTTTTAAAGTAATAGATTTGAAATTTACTTACAGTGCCATGTTGGCCCTCGCCTAGGAAAGTAACCGGTCGCATGCGCCCCCGCGGGAAATCCAGCAGGGGCGCCACGCCGTTTGGGGGCTCGGCTTCTGGTAATTTGATGGAAGTGAAAAGTCCTGGGGCAGGGCGCTCGCGTCGCAGAGACCGTTCGTCAGGGTAAGTCTGTGGAAAAACAAGGCTCAGGGTAATGTCATGTTTTAAAATTTTGGACGAAATTTTAATAACTCGTCCTTTTCTAAAAAATCACAAACAATGTTGTCTCGATCCGATATTTTTTCTACTATTTAATAAACTTGTTGAACCTCAACGAGCTTCTCAACTCTTTAAAAGATTTCCTTTTATGCAATTCAATTTCAATGGTAGTATAATTGAGTATAAAATGAGTTCTTATTTATATTCATTCAAACATCGATTTAATGTCTGACTCAAATCAGCATTAACCTATTTTTGTTTTATGGTAATAAACCTGTCACATTATTGGCTATACTGATATAGCTTCTTGGAGTGGTGGTTATAGATTAGGAAAATCAAGACCGAGATCAATGTCATAGATTAGGAAGGCGTCTTGTCATATTGTATGATGGTGACAAAAAGTTTGTACCCATATCATCAGGGTATGAAGAATAAAAATATTAACACTACTGGCCCGAGATTAAGAGGTGAAAAGGTCACGCCCGCGTGATGCGATTACATTTACGTGAGTGAGTATAATAAGTAAAAGGAGAAACAATTAATGGCACTAAAAGGTTCTTTTATTTACATATTTCCATCATTAACATCACTAATAATACTTATTACTGCGAACATGTTACGGCTATTAGCTAATTGGCTGGTTATGGATATAACACAAAATAATAAACGAATATGGCCATCCCGGGAAAGAAAATCTCCTAATTGAGTTTCACTAACATATTGGTAGTGTGTGGTGATAGTATATTATGTCTGGAGGCTAGATTTCAGTGAAGCGTGTGTAGTTCAATAAGTATGGGGGCAGAACTAACGTAGACACGGCAAATATCAACAATTGCCTGGAGTGTGCAGTGGCCCGTGAATCAGCAACTTGACTTAACACGGCTAATTCTAAACAATGCATCATACATTAATCAAGAACATTTAGAGTCTGATTCAAACTGTTACTTATAGTATCTATAATTGAGTAAAACTTCCATATTGGCTTGTAATTTATTTTTAAATCGCTCTAATAAAAATATACCAAAGTTTTTTATCCTAAAATATTTATTGATAGAAAATCGAGCGCAACCTTTATTTTTGATATAAAAAAAATGTAAAAACGTTATCCGATTTTATGAACCAATCTATTCTAAAATAGAAGCTATCAATCTATAAAACAAATATCTAAACTCTTGTTTGTGTACACCAAATACACAATTAAAAAAAAAATTGAAACGCTTTACGTGCGACATGGCTCCGGGAATAAAATTTATGGCTAAAAAAAATCATAACGTGGCAGGAAGAACAGAAACGACACGCGCCACATTTTTCAATTCAAACGAAGTCGGACGGATATCGAAAAATAATCTAAATAATATTTTTGAAATGTATTCCAAAAACAGATCATTCTTATTAAAAGAAGCTAAGAGATATAATGTATATATGATTTTGTAACCGCCCCGTTAGCGGTCGGTCGAGTGACGCTTAATGTATAAGGGCGCGACGCTGCCCTGGTTCGATTCCTGACAGGGACAGGCAGGCTAGACATATGTGATAGACTGAGATGTCTTTATTTCTAGGTTTGGTCGTTTATTAAATATACTCAGTATTTAAAATGTGTATTTTTATGTATTTGTATCGTTGTCTAACAATATTTATTCAGCAAATAATTTGCTTACTTAAGGGTTAGATCAATTTGTGTAAATTGTCCTGATATTATTATTAATATAGACTGCTTCATGGAAAGCGCCAACCTATAAAATAAATAATTAATTAAAGTTTCGAAACTCGTTATGAAATTTCTAAGTTTCTCTGCTAACATAAACATTCGTTCAACAATGGAGCGGTACTTGTATTCTTACGAAGGTTGCATTCGAAGCGTCGTACATTGACCTCGACAAAAATATATATTTATTTGTTGAGGGAGTTTATGTTTACTTATTTGATATTACATATTATTTATTTATTTTATGATAATGATATAATAATATTCAGTAGAATAATTTTAGGAACACGAAACCACAATTAAAAATATATTCAACCAGTGTTTACGTTGTACTTATTTAATCTACAACTTTTAAGTCCACATAAAAGACCTTATAATCTATGATATCTGAGATTGTTAATAATCCTATATATATAACCTGGTACATATTAATCAAAACCTCTTAATTATTATTATAATTAATATACGAACATGTTTTACAAACAATGTTTTTGTAATGTTGCAAATTCAATTACTGTTTCTACAACGGCTGAGCCGTGTAAAGGCCTTTGAAAATTAATTGTGGAATAGTGAATTTTATTATGAACTGCTTTATGATTTACGGTGCACTAGTTAAACACAAATTTGAGTATAAATTAATTTCGTAGGCTATTTCTAAGCCAGGTGTACTAACGTGATATCAAGATGATAAAAGGGGAACGTGTAAAAGGTTGCTTCGACCTTACTCGAAGAAGATTATGTTGACGATAAAAATTATAAAACGCGCCTCTGGATGATCGTAAAACTATATTACGCATAGCACTTGGAAAGTAATCTAGTTTTATTATTTATTAATAAACAAAGATAATTGTTATTGGCCATTAAAAATATATAGTTTATTGGACCAACAAGAGTATGGAATGGAAATGATTTATCAAATAAATGTTGTATTAGAGAACTTAAAAATAAATGCTGTATTTAAGAAGACGGGGATATAACAATTTTATTATTTTGACATAAGAAACTAAAAGAAACTAATAAAATCTATTTAAGATTTCATTAGTTTCTTATGTTATGACTGAGAATTTTAGAAAAAATAGTAGTTCCACTACAACAGTATAGCGCAGACATAAAAGTTCAAAATGTGTCAACTTTAAAAGCGTAGCCGTAGCTGGGACGAACTTCGATGTAAGTTTCTTTATACGAAATACCATTTAAATAAAATATCATTATCTTTATCTTAAAAGATAAATGTATTTATATCGAGTAACAATATAAAGAAAAGAAAACTATCGCTACCTAGTTAAAGTACAATCATTTAGCAAAAAATATAAGAAGATAAATTCTGCTTCATATAAAAATATTATTTACTTAACCGTAATTTAATTTTTGTATGTTTTCAATTATACATATAGCATCCCTGTAAATTTATTTAATTCTTACATAATTGGTAATTAAATCTTAAATAAGATTATCTTTTACAGTATTTTATAAAATAAATAATTTATATATAACTCACTTAGTTTTCTTTTACATTCCTTTATACTTTAATTTTTCTATAGTCCTAAATATATAAAAGATATGGGTGTGTTTATTGTATATAACTAAAATTTTAAAATGACAAGTCTTTACATTTATATACCATTAACATATAAATATTAATATACCCGTGATTGAAGATTATTATAATTGCACAAGTGCCACATACATTAATCTCTCAATCTAATCGAATAATTATTCGTCTCAGTTGGCTTGCATTACGAGCAATATTTTCTATTTCAACGCGTTTCATTTAGTAGAAAAGGAAACGCGGTGAGTTAACTTTAGTTAAAACGGAAATATTATTGTATTACAATAAAAAAGTTCGACGTATTTTATAGGTATTAGTTACAAATTGAGGCAATTCGGATACTCGGTGTGAACTATATTGGATTAATTGTGACGCATAATCAATGTCACCCGAAGGATTTAGGCAAATCCAATTATATCTCATTTGTTCAAAACGGCTGATCAATAGATTCCCGAGAGTGGTAAAACCGGACCTGTATTTTAACTTGATACGAGAGGTTATTTACTCTACAAACGCGCAACTTTCAACACATTTAGAGTAATTACGCTCAGAGATGCACTGCAATGTTTAGATATTATATTAAAACTGTTACGTAGATTTAATATTTTTATTCTGTCTAACATTTTCTCTTTGTATAAAGGAATGCTTTTGTATAATGTGTATAATTACTGTGTATAGAAATGTACTTCAAAATGTTTGTTTAGGAAGAGACTATTTGGAGCATGTGATCAATTTAGATGAAGAACTTTCAAGTTACAAAAACGATGAACAACAACGATAAAATGTTCGTAGCTCCATGGCTCCATGGCTGGGACGCAGGTGTTAAGAGGTCCTTCCTCCATTTCTCAAAGTGAATCTACGTTGTGGCTCGTATTTTATAATGACTATGAGAGTTTGCTCGAATGACGTATGCTGCCCATCCAAGGATTATATATACGGTCGAGATGTTCTTTGTGTATATACAAAAATATATATACTTATGAGGTAAATAATGTACTTAAAACAAATAAAATTACATAACCTCAATGAACAAAATTTCTACATTAATCTTTCATTATAAAAAGTTAAGTTGTAGTTTGTATGAATGATCTTAATATGAGAATATTTCCTCGATTTTTTTTTGTTCATGCTTTTGGTGTTATGGATTTTTTATTACCATTTGGTTTACTATTACTATATTTATTGATATTATTATTTAGTACCCCCACTATTTATTACTGTTTGGTTGATGAGTATTTGTCTGCATCTGGCCGAAAAAAACATGGTTGACCTTAACTTATGAGAAATTCTACTATATTTAACCCGTCCATGCATTGGAGTGTCGGCCCAACACTGCACCCTTAACACAATTTAACACAATAGAAGTGGGACATCTGATACTATGTATTTATACTTCTATCAAGTAAAGCCTTCAGTAAAAAGTGTTTCCGGAAGTCTACTGCCTCACACTTTAACTTATATGATATAAATTTATTAATAATTGTAGGTGTTTAAATTACTCCAAGGAATTCCTATACCATATCTCCTAAGGTTGACTTACAATTATACTTTTTATTTTTAGAATGTGTTTTTAAGAAACATTTTAATGTATTTTTTATCTAATTATATTTAACTTCTTGACGTGTCCATTTAATGAATAATAAATTAGTAGAGATTAAAATTAAAAAACAGTAATTACAAAAAAATTTGGCACTCGTGTCCCAAATGTGTTGTAATTTTTGTATTACATTTTGTTACAATTTGAAGCTTGAAGCTTTTTGACACAATAATTATTGTTACGTTAGTTCTTATTCCATAAACGTTAGCTTGTAACATTAATTGATTTAATTTAGTTATACATTCCACTCACAACATATATATATACTAGCTTTTGCCCGCGACTTCGTTCGCGTGGACTTCAGGTTCGTCCCGTCTAGTCTAGTAATAAGTAAGAAATACGGTAACTAAGCACTGCAGAGCCCTAATCATAGGCCTATAGGTAGCTACTGCAGTATGCTCCTATAAACTACATTTAACGATCTGTTTCTTTCAGCATAAACATGCAGATTCTTCGCTTTGGAAACACGTGATCTTTATTAAATGCACAATGTATTTAAGATACTTAATTGGATAAGGATTAATACTGTATTGCTTAAAATCGCCTTGTAAATAAGCCATTATTTCTTGTACAAAGTAAAGGATAAAAAATGGTTATTGTAGGTTATTCCTAAGAGATAAACATGCCATCACGGACTTTTTTGTGGACCTTTTTAAGTTGTACAATACTGTAGTAAATTGTTTTGATCTATCTTGTAGGATTCAGTCAGTGTTTTTTTTACGACCTCACATTAAAAACCTCAAAAATTTTAGCCTATGTGTTATTCTGATGTATAAGCTATAGCCTATGTGTTATTCTGATGTATAAGCTATAGCCTATATGTTATTCTGATGTATAAGCTATATTGTGGTAAAGTTTCATTCAAATCCATTCAGTAGTTTTTACGTGAAAGAGTAACAAACATCCATACATCCATACTTACAAACTTTCGCCTTTATAATAGTAGTAAGATATATATTCTATAAGATGCCACATATTGTAAAACCTATTATTAATAATATTATGATAGTAATATCTTAAAATGTCGATAATATTACTAGAATAAATAATAAAAACATATTATGTAAAGTATAACTTTTTGCTAAATGCACTCTTCGTAACGATGGGCTGTCAATTTTAAAGCGCTAACAAATGGATGGGGTAGTACATAATAATGGGTGGTACATGTATCTCGTTTGAAAACTTAAACGTATATACCCTCTCAGTACTTTTTAACATAAATGACATCACATTAGCAAATTGCACCCCTGTTAGGCTGGGGTGGGTCGCTAGCACTGCAAAAATATATATAAAGATACACTTAATGAAGTCAATTAAAATCTCATCAAAATAAGATCATAGCACGACAAAATTATGGACAAAAGACAACTAGAAGATATGAATTTCTAGTGGTATTCTCTCTGGATGTCAAAAGAAAGAAACATTCACTAGCTCGTTTATTTTTTATCAGGTCACGTGAATACTCTTGACCTTGAAACTACACACAAAGGACTTCCCACATATCGTAGAGCTCTGGGTATCGTATCGCAGAGCGCTGGGTAGAGCGTAACTAAGGTAATTAGCGTACCACTACAGAGCTTGTTCAAGGTTTTTCCAAGCGATCTTAATTAATGCATTTTGCTGAAGAACACCTGGGCCTGGTTGGTGCTTAATTTTTAATTACACTGTAGTACATTGCACATATACATATTGCGACGATCCAAAGTTAATTGAAACTGTGTCAAACTACGGAATTTTAAAGTTTAGTCTTGTTGTAACACCGATTTAAAAGAATTATTAAAATTGATAAGACAATAAAATTTAAAATATAAGTTAATGTTTTTTGTTATTACATTTTCGTGAACTATGATGATTATTGAATATATATTTACCCACCCATTCGAAATTTGAAACAATTCGGCCAAAATTCCGATTAAATTTCATGAATATGATCAGGTAAATTATCAATAAGCTAATGTTACTTATATATTAAATTGTAAACAAATTACTATTAAAGAAATTGGAACGTTATCCATTGAATGCTTTATATAAAACTTTAAGACTGTTCTGGATATAAAAATCTAACAGATTTATTTATGATGTTTGAAAGGAAACATTGGCAATATAAACCTTTAGAGTGCCTTAATACATCAACTCACTTAAGCCATACTGAATATAGTAGAGTGAGTTATATTCCCGTCTCTCTCCCTCCATACATAAAATATGCAGGAGCGTGGAAGAGATATATATTATTATAAACTATTTTATGGAAACTTTTCTCCCCATTCCCTAAGGAACGCACTTTGCTGTATTATTTAATCTTTTATGTTCACATAAGCTTTAGCTAAGCAGATTCATTGATCAAATGTTTTCAAGACAAGACTATTATTTTACATCTTATTAAGCTTTCATATTTCTATTATATTTAATACGTTCCATGAATATTTCTCTTCTTATCAATTCTCTTGTAAATTGGGGACATCAAAGAATAGATTGTTGTTATTCAAATATTCATACCTATCGAACATTTATAAACTTCCTTTAACATTCTTAGATTGCTCTCAGATTTTAGACTAAATATTATATATTGATAGAATATTAATGGAAATGAAAGAGATTTTTTAATTTATTTTATAAAATAAGCTTCATAAAGCGTTCTGTTTCAAAGTATTGTTTTAGTTATTACGTTTACTTTTAACAGAAAGCTACCCGAGTCTCGAAACGAAATACTTTTGTAATGATTGTTGGTCGCGAAATGCGAGTGCACTAAATGAGGTTCCCAGGGAATACTGAATAATGAGGATTTTACCTTTTAACTGATTTAATGTTATATTCCAAAGTTAAATATTATATCCCGAGGAATATTTTCACTGGCATTTTAGCACACATTTAACTTTTATTTAACGGATTATTACGGTTTAAGAAGAATAACATATTTAAGAATATATAAGTATTTGTTTAACTATTTCCTCATTATTAATCCGATAATACGTGGAATAGGTTACCGTAAGCTAGGCTTTGCGTCGCTGGGACGCAGCAGCTGTTGTGTCGCCCGACCTCACTGTCTGGGACATACAATCGAAATTGAAAACATTTAACAAAATGTAAATGTAACATCATTTTACCTCTCCTCATTCTACGTACTCCATTACATGTAATATACGTTTCCATGCCGCATGTAGGTAGTGTAAGTACCCTCGAGTGGCGCGTGAAACTGTCACATGTCCCCAAATATCCCCACCACCCCTGTCACTGGGAATTAATGAATTGTACTACGAGAGTTACAACGTGCGTCATATTTCAATTTTAACTTTGAGAATAAGTTAAACTATTAAATATAATAATGTTTCATATAAAATAATGTTACAATAAATTGATACTGATAGAAGTAGACGACTTTATGGTTATATTTAATTTTAAGCCATCCTTTTGTTCACCTGTCAGTTATCAATATAACAAGTGGGTTCCTTGAATCAATTATAAGTATGAAACAGCTCCCTAAGCTGGGGGTAGCATTCTCCCATCGAATATCGGTGAAAAGATCTCTTAAAATCGAGTTAAGGTTCCTTCAACCACTTAAGTAGAAATAATTTAGAAATATTAAGCTTTAAACTCGATTATTTTTTAAGATGAAAGCGTTTGATAAGGATTAATAAATTAAATATAAATTGTCAAAAATTGTCCAAGAAACACATTTACGCAAAGAATTTTTGCGGTTTAAATACCTTTAACATAAATTACAAGAATGTTACTTTATATTTTATATTAATATCAAAAGCATGAAAGTATAAAGCTTGGAATATCATAACAAATATTCGACATAGTAGGTAACCACAAAATTAAATACCTAACTTCGAAGCGATGTCTAATATGCATTAACATACGCTAAGGTATCTATAAAAGGGGAAAGGCCGGGGTTTGTGATATTAATGATATTGCCCAAGGTATGCTTGGATTTTACTCATTAGGGATATTATGCGGTTGTTTGCAAAATGATAAATGGCTAAGGACGGTATTAGTGAACGACTTACCGTACCTCGGCTGTTTCGTTAATGTTTTACTATATAGCTTAGGTTAGCTTTGTAAGGCTTACGATGGTGTTGTCTAAACAGACTTTTTAAGACAAAGGTTTTCAATATTTTCTCAAATTATTATTTTTTTTTAAATGAATATAGTAGGTATGCAAAATAAACCGATACGGGCAGGGAATCGAACCCGCGCCCTCGTCGAAAGCGTCTGAATAAACTTAACATGGTTATAGATATTTTTATTTTCATAGATATTTTCAAGGATTTAAAAGTTGTTGCATTTATTGTATTGTTTGTGTTTATTTGATATAATGATTAATTATATAAAACATAAATTTACATAAAACAGCACACGTATCCGTAAAAGTATATTGAACTTTAATTCAAGTTTAAATAATATATGTAATAAATATAAACGTTAAATAATGGGAACCAATTAGTGTGTAGTGTTTTTATACCTTACATTAATTGACTAATGGGTTGTGATAGAGTTTAAAAGCCGATATGGTTTAAATAATCGGGTGGTATACCTAGTTATGACTCTCTCCGATAAAAGCAGGTAAAAGTTATACTAAAAGGCGCTTTCACCTCACTTTTAACCATATATATTCATTTAACTTATAAATAATAATAACATTATAAAGTTACAATAACACCTTAATGTTAAAAGTAAGCCTTCCTTTCTTTTTAGGTTAAGTAGCTTTTTGTTTTCTTTCTTTATCTTGTTTTCTTACTTTGTACAAAAAGATAAAATTTGTTTTAATTTAATATCTTACAGGTGTTATAAACTTTTACATATCTGAATATATAATAAATTATATTTACTGGTTTAATAATATAAAAATTGATAAACTCGTAAATATATTTTTTCAGACTCAGTGAGAAAAGAATTTATATTTTAACCACAATTTTTAACCTTGTATAACTTGTTTACAAACACACAGACACTTTTATCTTTAAATTAGTTTCGCCAGCGGCTGCTGCATGAATATTCATATAACCACGCTCTTTTTTTATTCATTATTATGAACACTCAGTTTATTGCCGCCTCTACATTTGCTAATATAATAACAATAATTGCCATTAAAGATTTCAGTGCATATAAAAATTAAAAGTTTAAAACTATTTTTTTTTGTATTTTAGTTGCATTTTTTAGATTACAAAACATTACGTATAACAAATTCAACAGAGGTGTTAAATATTTTTTCCTAAATGTGTATTATATTCAGATTTACTTATAAATTTTCTATTTAAATATGTATTCTTTGTTTTCCTATGAATGACATTGTTATTCGCAGCTCGTATGAACTGTATTCCGAAGGCCCAGCCAATATCAATTTTGTATTGTCGATTGGTACGAATTGAAACTAAAAATGTATGAGGTTGGCATAACAAAGCATGAGTCACGTGGCACATTCACAATAAAACATTTTTAGTTTATATTCAGACCACAGAGTTACCACAGAGATACCACAGAAAGACCACAGAGTTACCACGGAGAAATGATGCTAGTTTTTTTTGCTATTATGGAAAAGTTAGATCAGGTAGAGATTAAGTCTGATAGTCTTAAATTAAATTAATTCTTTTCAAATTAATAATTATTATTTATTAGTGGAGTTAATGGTTACTGGACCCAAAATGTATCGAGAAAAGTAGTTCTAGTTCAATGATAAAAGCATTGATATTACAGATACAATTTTGTTTTATATATAAAGCAATTGTTACTGAAAACCTACAAGTCTTTATATTTAGATTTATAATTACTGTTATCTTAAATAACATTTTAGTAAAACAGTGTATTTTAATAAAAGAGTATTCTAATTAACATTTTAATAAAAAACAATTAACAGAGAAAATACATGGAGTACATATTTTTTAAGCCTCATTTTTCTCAAAAATCTCGTCTTTTTTCTGAATCAAAGATTCTAAGATGAAATACATCAAAATTGAATATGATTTAAGATTTTCTATCGCTTATAAAGGATTCTTCAAAGCTGCCTATGATTGCAAATTTGCTTTCAGTAATATTACTTTTTTCGGCACTTTTGATTGGAAAGTCGAGGCGGAATATGTAATTTCGCAATCGCAGCAACAAATTTGTCAAGGTATAATTCTGTGAACACATTTTTATTTTTATACTCCTTTTATACCAAAAGAAAAAAAATGGGTGAAATAGAATAAAGACTTATGTGTTTTGATAAAATTTTGAGTGGTTTTTACAGTTTTATTAAGCAGTAGGTACCGTTGACTTAAGTTTACATTTTAAATGGTTTATAAGCTTCCTTTACACCCTCTCCATGATCGAGATATCATTATGTATTTTAGCTTATTATTAGAATCATTTTTCAATAATTTATATACTGTTAATCGATTATTAACTATTTTATTATATTTAAATTTATAAAATATAAAATGAAAAATAAACCGATACGGCGAGGGATTCGAACCCGCGACCTCTGGGAAACCGTCCCGTCGCTCTACCAATTGAGCTACCGTATCGCAGTCCGTCTCGGTGAATTAAGCATTCTATATGTCACCGTCTTAATCGGGACGGTGGTGACATCTGTTAGGCCTCTTTTTCGAAAATCCTAACCATTGTTTTTTGTTTTCTAACTTTGCAGTATAAATAAACATTGAAAAGATTTCACTACCGAAATTAATGTTTGAAAATATCTTTGAACATGTTTAGCCATGTTAGCCTATTTATCGGTTTATTTTTCATTCTATATGTATAATAATTTAATATATTTTATATATATAATGATACGCTGTACGTACGATTGTATGTGTGTGGTATGTGTACAAAATAATCAATTAAGTGGACAGCCCCGGGGTACGGAAGCATGTGATGCTAACATGTCATATTACTTGTTAACTACACGTTGCATAATTAAAAGCCTACGTTAACTATTAAAAAGTTAAATTTAAAATTTAATTTACGTCTCTTTTGTTAATATATTTTTAAGTTAGCTAAGTTTTGTTAACTATGTAACAGTTATTAATTCTTGCAGGCTGTTAAATTTTAACATTACAAAGTTTACTTAATTAAATGTACATTCTATAACATTGTTACATTACTAGATACATGTATCTAATTATCTAACGGATGTATCTGTTATTGGAAGACCGGGAATGATCAGGTGTAGCGTATTCACCCAACGGGCAATTGTGTCTGTCTATGAGAACACTATATGTATGTTTTCGTATCAATATGTTTATTTTACTCATTTCTAATTTGATATTATTTAACTAAAATGTTTACTAAATATAGCAATTACTTATTATCCTAACGAATACCCTAACAGATTACTTAGAAGGAGATTTAAATAAACACCCTGTTTGTGCTAAAATATTAAATATTTCAAATAAATATTTAATACTATACATAGTATATTACTCAATATACACATATACAATAAATCGTTTGACCGCTTGTGGCCTTAACCGGGGCTTTCAAAAGCGAGTTGCTTTGAGAGGAGTTTGATGTAAACTTGCTCAAACGATGGGTTAGGAAACTAAAATCCTTTGAATAATGATGCGTGAATCCGAAGTGCGTAAAATCCTGTTCATGTCTGATCTGGTGTCAGCACGATCTGCGTTTTAGGATTGGATAAAATTCGTTGCATTTTGATCTTTATTATCAATGAATCAAGATACTCATAGTTATTTCCGAAGTGAGTCCTAGTATAGTGTTGTATCAATTTAGGCGCCGTTGCGGTTTTCCTAATCTGTTTAACTGGTTCGGTTAGGCCTCCCGACCGATTGGGAAATGTTTTTCGACTATTCAATTAGGACTGCGCCAAAATTTGTAACCAAGATGAGAGGAATTGTAACATTTGTGTACGTTTTCCCTTATTAGAGGTTACGCCTAAATAGTTTGTTTTGCGTACTTTTAACGTAGTAAATTTAATTTAAACTCCGAAGTTTATGATAAATAGATTTAGAGGATTTTTTTATTCAGAATATATATTTTATACTTTACCAAACATAAAAGGCAATCAATTAAAAAATGTTCTGTTAAAGATATTGCGAATAATCTATTCATTTCTATTAATAATCAAATAACGCAAAAAACCGAGTACAATTCCGCTCATTATAAATTAACGATAAATTGGCATATTTGATGTGGCGCGTGCATCCTCCGGGAAATCAGAATATACCCGGGTCATAGGATACCGACTTTATGATTCTTTTAGCGATACTTGTGCTCAATTTTACGGTTTTATACCATGTAAAGTCAAAGTCATTTGTTACTTTGAATATTTAAAGTTTTTTGAATTTTACCTTAGATTGCTGAATATATGTATGTTTTGAGGGATTTTATGTAAGTAAATGATCTTAATAATTATACTTCTAGCTTTGCAAACAATACAAACATTGTCATAATGTTTACGTATTTACCTTGGTAACTACACTTAGTTTACCAACCTCAACAATCATAGTGCTGTGGGCTCTTAACCCCTAATGACTCCATAAGCTTTTGTCATTCAGATATACCCATAACCATCATGTGCTTGTCTGGAGTTGGAACACAATAGATCAGATTCAATCCGTTTGAAATTTACTAGATAAGGTTCTATAGCCATGAAATGTATGGACAGACTGATCTAGATTTGTAATAGCGATGGTAATTCATCTCTTAATTGAAATCTCGATTGGCTTACTAATAGATTGTAATATTATATTCGAAGCATAATATTGAGGCATAGTTGAATGGTAATGTTTTAATAACAATGAATAAGATAGTATTATCAGTAAATTTAAATACACATCGTTTGTTCTTGTGAGTTCTGTTTAAAACAGGATCCTGATACATGCGGTATTATTATAATTCAGGGAAGCGTAACTACTGATAGCAGTGCCGGTGGGATGAAGTTACCGAAACTTTTAACGTAGCATAGGTAGGTAACATATTGATCCATTTACTTAATTATTCTAATACGGATTTTTGAACTTTGATTTTTTTTTCATATGAACTTTTTTTGAAATATGTAAAATAATCCCTATTTTTCTTTCGCATTGTCATTACATGAGAACGACCATTTTAGCTATTTTATATGAAGAAAAAATGTTAAAATTTTTCCTGGCAATACTGTAAAAACACTTGTTTTATTCTAACACAAAATATGACTCGTTGTCATGACAACGTCTGTTGGGTCAGCTAGTAATATAAAAGCCAACTATAATAAATACTCACATGATGTATAATATCTGTCGCTGCGTAGAAGCTTTCGTGTGGATCAGGGCGTTTCATCATGTAGGGACGCGGGAACTCAGGGTCCTCGCAGATCTCTGTTGACATATAAGAAAATAATTTATACAGGTTTGGATTAAATATTGGCGTAGTGGTTAGTGACCCTGAAATTAAATATTGGCGTAGTGGTTAGTGACTACTGAAACATAGGTTGTGGGTTCGATTCCCACACGTGATAATCCACAGGCTGTTGTTTCGAGTCTGGATGTATTTCGTGTCCGACATTTATGAATGTGTAGCCACCGTGACAGAGAGATAGTAAAATTCCTAATGCGGAAAATGTCCTTTAAAAAAAAGAAAAGAAAATTCTTTTTTCTAGCTATAAAAGTTATCTATATAAATTTATAGCATTCTAAATTATTATAAGATTACCTCAAGAGGTAAGCTTAAGGACAACATTAAACAGGATAGTATTTGAAGTTGTTAGGTTAAAGCCAGTAGTTATTATCTTTGCTAGTAACTTTTCAATATCTGAACAATAGCTGCCTATCCAAGCGGACATCCGCGAGTCTTAACGAGCGCAACATGAATTTTCTTTGTATCAGTGCAATTTATTTCTACATTGCATTTATTTTAGACGATAATTGCAAGATAGGGAAAAAGCAATTGATTATTTGTTAGTGAAAGCTTTAGTAGACTTCTTTTAGATTTTTTAAATATTAAGTTGGGAATTTATACTTAATGTAATTTCTTTCAAATATTAATAACTGTAAGGAAATTGATTCAACAGACTTTTGGTAATGCAAGAGTTATATTTCATTAACTATTATTAATATGCTGGGATATTTATATATATTGAAAATACAAAAAAAACTTATAAGCAAAAATAAATCATATCAGCTTCGAAGCAAAGTAGCCTTAAAATATATCGTAATAATTTATTTACGTTTCGATATAATGATTACTTTGTCGAGTGGCAATTTATTTCTTAGTGAAATATAAGTTTAATTTATTTTGAGAAAGATAGAAACTGCAGAATTGCAATACAGGTTGAAAGGAGAAGTAACAAAGTACTAGCAAGTGCTCTTGAAGCCTAACTAGCGCACTGAAGATTGAGTCGAGTACTGTGGGCGAGCTAACTAGAACCAACTGCCTAGTTATTGCAGACTTTAAGTTGAAAATGAACAAAACTTAAGTTACTTATTGAAAATACAAATTTTCTGGCAAAGTTAAAGATATCGAAGCGTTAAATATAAAGTAATGTTTATATAATTGTTTGTGTACGTCTAAGATTATTCTATCCTTCGCTGATTTATGTACAGCAAACAACTCAGGTCCCGTGTTGCCTTACAATTTGCTTGCACACAGATGTTCACATCCAAGTCTCTGCTTTGACACATGTTTGTACAGAATTGACCCAATTTCGCATTAGTTACCTTTCTTGATGCGTCAAACATCAGTCTGGCGTTTTGGAAGAATTCGTTATTTTTGATGTACGAAATGTATGTTACAAATGAAAAAAATGTATTAAATGAATTTGTATATCGTACATTTTGTAATAAGAACATTTTGAAATAAGAAATTGTTATAATTGTAATAAGAATAAATGCGGTATTCGATTATAAGAAATACAACTTATTCTGGATAGAGAAAGAAAACGACTTTGGATAATTACAAGCTATTAAATATTTTTTTTTTTTTGGATGAAATCATTATCATTTTAGATTTCATATTTAAACGCACGATAAAAATATTGGAGGAGTCGAAGATAAAATATTATTTATTATACTAAACGATACACCTAATACTTAAAATATATATTTGTCTCTTTTACGCATGTACACATCGAATAATAAATGATTATATAATACAAAAGGAAAAGATGTTCTAAAAAATATATACCATTTTTTATCTAATACCCTTTATTCACACGATTTCGAGGGGAGCATTGCACTTCTGGATATGAAAAAGAATATTCAATGTTATTTCGTATTAATAGACAAGAGAGAATTGAATTTAAAAATTTTTGGAATTGGAATAACTCTTCAATCAAGTAGTTAAGCTTAAGCTTTATAAAATACATAACAATTTAAAATTTATTGTGTGATTTTTATTTACATAATAAAAATGTATAAAATAAAATAATAAAATAAAAATGTGTTAAATAAAAATGATTGACATACTTGTGTATTGAGACATAGCCAGGATTTTACTGAGCTTTAATTACTTATATTATACAAAACAACAATTTTATTAACATTCTGCGACTTTTGTTTATATGAACAAAGACATATGAAGTAGTTAACGTGTTAATAAGTACTTGTATACATTATAATCACTGTTTTACTTTACATTGTGCCGCGGACATGAAAGGGCGCAACCCCTGGTAATAAAACAAAAAACGTACACAGCCTGGAGTAGTTTGTTCATTTGCAAAGGAGCTTCGTTTAAAATTACGGTCCGACCCATATATTTCGTAACAGTGTTTTACTTTTTACCTTTGTATTTATGTTTTTGATTTCGAGAACGATATTTTATAAGTTTTATCTCCTTTAAAATCCAGAATAAAGTAAAAGTTTATTAAAGCTTACGCTAGCTTCTCACTAATTAAATTTTCATAAGTAAACAAAACACATAGCAATGGTAACAGTGTTTTGCTCGTTTGTTTACTTAGAATGGAAAATACCCACCAGGTATTTGATTAACGTAGCAATGTAATGGGTTTTTTAAGTAAATAATGGGGAAATACCGCGCGATCAAACACAAGTGGTCAAGCGGAAATTGAACCGAGTATTGTTATCGTGATATTTTTCTATTAAAAATATTGTTTCGTATAGTTTTATTGTTGTTATGTAGTTTAATTAATTGAAATATTTACCGTCAGTCTAATACACGTCCTGACCAGACTGTTAAAGTGTCAAAATAATTGAGAGGGTTAGCCTGAAAATGGAACACATATTCTTAGCGATTTTGGCAGTCCCTATAATTTTGAACTAACACATCTTGGCGTTCTTTTTTCAATGGCGGCAGATCACGGGAACAATATTCATCTCCCTTTTCATTTTTAGATTAAGTGAAAAATATAAAACAATAATACGACCGGTCATGTTAATTGGACCAGAATAATGAGCTACGAAAAGAATAGATGAAAGGCATGCCGCAAATGTGTGATGTGACAAGAATGGATAAAGTAAGAGATAGATAGCACTGATAGAAAAGATGAGAAGAATCAATTCATGGTATAATTACGTAATGCGGGATGAAAAGGATGTATCGAGAAGTTTTAATTATAAATATGAATGAAGAAAAGAGAGAGTAAAGAGATGAAAAGCATGTAAAGCAAATAGTCTTAAGTATGAATGCGGATGAAGAGAAGACGGAGACCATAGAAAAGTGGATGTAGTGCGTGAAAAGTTGTAGGTCAAAGAAGCAAGTGTTCACTGTGATGATAAAAGAACTTGGAAAGAATTCATATTTTACACCGACCTCAAATAATTAGTAAATGATTAATAAAATAAATAGTTTTATATATTTTTAGTTTTATATTCTTTGATTTATTTAACTTAGTACTATAACTTGGAAATACATATATGTTTTGACAAAGTTTTAGTTTTAACATACTAGTACTGAAATATTTTTTTGCAAGGCCAATACATTTTACATTAGTAACAATATAATATATATTTAGTCAATAGGCACCTTACCTAAATCGATTTATTTGCTTATGTGTGGTCAAATAATAATGACTATAATATCTTAATAAAATATCTTATATTTATATTTATGTATTATTACGAGTAGTGTGGGAGTAAAACATCCTCATTTTATAAACATAAGAAAACGTATCTTACCATTATATTCATTTTGATCATGAATTTCTTGCTTATCTCGACGACCAAGTGTTTCCCTCCAGATGTTGTAGGGTTCCCGGTAGTCCTCATCAACAACAGTAGGCCTGTATAAGATATATTTTTATATTAACATAACATATTTAAACGTTATAAATATAACGTTTCTAAATATGCGGTGAAAATAAATAGTAATTTGAAACTTTGTAAGTATTAGTAAAAAATTTAGAACTAGTAAAATCGTCTATAAACATTTTTAGCCGAGTGAACCTGATTAACATTGTAAAAGTAATAATAAATGTAAACTTTGGGAAACTGTCCGTTCGATTTGCTTATTGAGACACCGTGTCATTTAGACAATATTGACTTTCTTAGTATAGTCTTTATAGACATGCGACATATATTAGGCTAATTTTGAAATCCTAACTAATGTATTAGAATGTTATCTTTACCGTTGCATATGTATAGGTGGACAATTTGCTAGCGCCAAAGCAAGTCTCGGCGTTCTACGATTGTTTCGAGCATTTGAATTTCTCAGCGAAGGACAAAACGGTTTTTTGAGCAGGTTGGTAATTCGCGTTCGGGTACGCTTAGTAATTAAAACAGCCAGGGCGGCGATGCAGCCAGCTCCTCCGACGATGCCACCGCAGGCGAGACCCACTGATACCTTCAAGTTTGAATTTCTTTTCTTTCTTGAGTAAGGTGTTGAATTGCTCCGATAAAACTCCTCAAGAAATGCCGCTGAGGAATTGATCACTGTTGGAACTGAAAAATAGTAAAATTGTAATGGCTTGATTAAAATATTTGTATCTCATTCAATAATTGAAGTGTAATGAAGCTGAACAGCTGTAGTATTTTTATTTACAGGAAAATATTTTTTTGAATTATATCATGTTAAAAAAACGAATAACATTAAGTGGACGAATTTTTTTCTCTCCTTTAGCATTGGTTTGAATTTTTTCAATGGGTAGTCTTATAATTTAGCCTATTGAATGAAGAAAATAGTCCCTGTCTTAGGTTAAGACAAAGCAGGGAAATGAATAGGTGTCGAGAGCAGAGCTAATTGTTGTTCCACAAAGGAGTGGGAGCTAAGTTGTGAGCGGGAAGGTTTTGTCCTCAGCAGACGGCGGCCGGGACGAAAGATTATTATAGTGGTTTGTGTGGCGCCTCTTGATTACTTTGACTTACTATTATGTATTACCAAACAGATATATTTGACTTACTATTATGTATTACCAAACAGTTATATTTGACTCACTATTATGTATTACCAAACAGTTATATTCAACCCACTATTATGTATTAACAAATAGTTATTTTAAATTGTTAAAACATAATAATATTTTTTACTATTAGTCACGTGTAATAAAATAAAGTTTTATTCCTTATGAAATATGTCATCTGTTGTGCTGTTTTCATTGATATCTACAAATGTATTTGCATAACGATATGACATTTAATTTATAATAGTAGATTTGATAAATTGATTAGAATATGTAATTAACAATTTAATCGTTATAAATTGCCGTCAAACTCATATGTGGCTGAATTGTTAAGGCTGGCAAACTTGTTAGTATGTCAAACTAGTAAAACTACGGATAAGCCTAAACGGAGGTGAGGGGAATGGCGACGTGCCAGTTTAAAAGGAACTAGGTGCCAAGAGTCACTTGATACTCTGCTAATTTCTAATTGTACTACCGCCTCTATGTGTAGTAGGTCAATGTATTTTTGTCGCTAAATTTGTTTAAGACGTACCTTGCTAAATGGGTACTTTACTAAAAATAGCCAGTGCTCAAAGTCTATATAAATATCTTTTATACGAAAGATAATAATATTTTTGGTATAATCTTATTTCTCTTAAAATAAAATCACTAATGAATAACACATGAGGAACAGTATACGGTTATAATAACAATAGGTTTATTGAAAGAAAATAAATGATGGGTATAATAGTTAAACCGTAACACAAACAAGAAATACAAGAAATACAATATGAAATGAATTATGTGAAATATATTCTTGCTACTCCTTACAAAAATGTAAAATAGCTTTGATAATTTCCATCAATTGATGCCCAGCGTATAATAAAAACCACATATTTTCTTTTTAATCAAGACAAAAAACACTAGTTTAAAATTTAAATGCCTTTTATGTCTGAATATACACCCTATTCAGATGTAAATCGATAAATCTTCCGGTTATAGCAGGGCCCCACGTGCTAGCTAGTGTTATGGATAACTTGATCTCGACAACAAGTAAGTGTCCTCATATTTTAGGCTTTCAACAGCTTGTTTGATTCTGTATATCCTAATACTAGCTTTTTATAGTCTTTACTCTAAGTTTTGATATATAGTTAAATTTTGGAAAATCTTGTTAATACATACAAAACAAATAGAATTGAAGATGTTATATCAGATATAAAAGGAAAACCTCAAAAATGTTTAATCAATGAGAGAAACTCCTAATGAATGATTTACCTAATTAAAACTTGTAGCAAAGAAAATTGGTAGCGTTCTGTCTTTAATTAGAGCTCTATTGTGACTCTAATACGGTTTCTTAATTGGGGTAGATTACAATAAAGATTTGGACCACAGTAATCAATACTCTCGAGAAAGTATATTTGTAATTATTGTCGAAGTAAGATCTATCTTAGGTTAAGTATATAATTGCTAGACAAATAATTTTACAGCTCATCACAGATAGATTCATTTTATAAATGAACCATAATAATATTTATAACAATCAGAATGATTCGCAACAGTTTTAATTTCGAAAAATTTGTACGAGTATCTTGATGTGAATTTACTCATGAATTGGACTATTTTTTGCAGACAGAGGAAAAACAACGGGTTGAACGTTATTTAATTATCCGTTTCCGATTGTGATGCTGCTATAAACGATTTGCGTAATCCAGATCAAGGATTCGTTTTAATTACAATTTATTCATTATATGGTTTAAGATTTATCATTTGAGAGATGTTTTCTGCAAAAGGCTTCGGATTAATTGGGCGGAGATAAAATTTGTGAGATCGTCGGCAGTCCGCGAGTGTTTGGAACAGATAACGAACAGCTGATGAAGAAAATAATCTTACGTGGTTCTTATTCTGAGTAATTGTCTATTCAAGTCATATTTATTATCATTTAATAAATAATGTTTTTTTTTCTATTCATATTATTTTTTTAAAATTTCTTTTATTTATTGCTTATCATTCGTAAAATCTGTTTGTAAATCTTTACAAACATTTCTCGGTATAATTTATTTGATTTGAGAGACAAATCATTTATTTGCACAAACTGTTCCGCACTCTCTTCTCCAAATTTCAAGGTTGGTTTTTCACTGTACAAAGTGTTTATTGGGTCCACATTAAACGAGTCGGGAACGAAGTACAAACAAAATTATCTCTCATTCCTGTTGATTTAATACTAAGATAATTTGATCCTCTACACTGGTCGTTAATATTTTGTAATTCAGTAATAAGTTACCAAATTATAAAATAATTTAATTGCTAGGAGTATTTATATAATCGATTTTAAAAAGGGTTATTTTATAATTTTGTATCAAAAGAAATAATTCATGGTTCTTCATTCGCTTCTGGTAAGTCATAACTAATAACATAATTGGTTAGTTATAACAAATAATAGTGTTAAGTTGTTTTACAAATATAGGAAAAATACTTACTGGATTTAAAAGTGACTTCACTGAGAAGTATCCATTCATGCTGGAACTTGAGTTTCATCTTGATGTGCTTAGCTGTTCTGTTCTCTAAATCGATGTGAATTGTACGAGCATGCTCGGACACTCTGTCTTGCTTGGGCTCGTATGATATGTAATCTTCTTGCCAACGCTCTCCTTCCAGAGAAAAGTACATCTCCGCTTCTTTGAACAACTATTAGAAATAATTTGCTAATATCTATTCGTTTTATTAATATATAATATATATTATATAATAATAATAATAATATCAGGACAAATTACACACATTGATCTAACCCCTAAGTAAGCAAATTATTTGCTTGTGTTAAGGGTGTTAGACAACGATACAAATACATAGAAATACACATATAAATACTGAAAATATATTTAATAAACGACCAAACCCAGAAACACAGACATCTATGCTCATCACATAAATGCCTGTCTCCGCCGGGAATCGAACCCGAGCCCCATTGCGCCGTGACACGTTAGGCGTCTGCGCTAACCACTCGACCAACGGGGCGGTTAAATATGACCAATAATATTTAAAATTATTTTAAATGTAAACTATTCAAATGTGTATTCATTAGAAATTTAGTCTTATATAAAATAAAAAGTAATAGTTAGAAACTTGAATTTCTTTTAAAATTCATGCAAAATGTCTGTGTGAATGGATTTGATAATATAATAAATGCGCATTAGTTCGGGCTACAGTTTCAGGATAGCGTACGAGGTTCTGAATATATTGGCAGAATTAGTGAAGTGAACATCGAAGTAATGTGTCAGACCATCGATCTAATATTACTACTTATATTACCGATCGATATAAGACCTTATTTACCTGAACATCTTTAGTAAACATGTTGTTCGTGTGAATATCAATAAAAGAAAAGAGCCTTGGGTCGGTAAAGTTAAAAGTTATATCAATTTCATCTTTTGCTAACATTGTTTTATTCCAGCCGACCCATCGGGTTCCTAAAATGATAAAACACTATATTATTATACATAAATGAAATATTAAACCGCCTTTTCTAAGAATAACAAACAAATGTACCTCGAGTATCAAAAGCATCAGGTAGCTCAAAATCGTTTGGACCAATGAAAGAATCAGCCATTTGACCGAGCCCATTTATCATATTGCCGTTATGTATGACCCCATCATATGACATATCTTCGAATCGGGATCCACCTGTCATAGATTGCATGTCTCCTCCTTGCGGGGCTGAGTACGCGATGAGAGCCTCTGTGGAAACATGTTTCGTTGAAAACACCGCCTCAGGCGGGTTTAATCGCATGGCAAAATACATAAAATCACACTAAGCAGAGCAGACATCAGAAATAACACAACATTTGGATTATGTGGAAGGTGGGTTAGAGGTCTTAATTACTAATTATTATTATTATTATTATTACAGATATAAAACGTCCTTCGCGGTGATATTTCGCAGAGCATTATACCCCGGGATATCGCCAGCAATTTACATATTATGCCTGTTGTACCTACGTTTCCAGCGGCAGCCGTAGATTTCGACTCGCATACAAGCAGTCCGTGGGTGGGAGGCGTATGGATAGAATCTCACTTTCGAAGCCACAAACGGAGACTCCAGGTGTGTCTTCCGAGGTGTATATGTATTCACGTTACCTGGTATTAACTGTAAATATGGTTTCAATTTTATAACTGATTTAAATATAATAATTACAAATAATTTCGCACACAGATTATAAGATTCAAATCGTTTCACATACACGTTTTTTTAAATAGTAATAATAAAATATGAAATAATGGGAATAACCTATTTTATAGCTACAAAATAAATATTTAAAATCAGGGCGGCCTTAATAAATGTTAGCTTTTGATTGTTTGATAAAATCAACCGTTAAATGTTGGCAGGGTTAGTAGTAGTTTGTTTCCTTGATTTCTGATTCAGGCAAGTTTGCTCGGTCGCGTCAGTCAAGCTGCTTTCTCAGCATTTTGCTGTCTGCATTTCATGTTTGATCATTCATTCATAAACGAATCTCGAAGCCCTCGAGCATAAACACGGAGTAGGTGTATTAAATTAAATTAAATTTCCAGAAAGTTGATTAAATTATTAAGGCTAATTGGATACCGGTAAAAGAGGAAGAATAATTAGCTGCGGTTATTACAATCAAAATTTGAATAATTAAGATTAAGAACAAGTTGGTAGAGAACAATATAAAATAATTAATTACAAGACTATTTAATTAGTTTTATCAGTTTACTTACTCGACTGCCATTAAAGTCCTTGTATTTGACCCAACGGCTAAGCGCGTTACGCCAGTACTCAACTGAATAACTTTCCACGAACTCCACTCCAACAGAGTTGGCGAATCTGCCTTGAGATTCGGTGGCAGTGATCAGGTATTCGTCGTGCAAGTCTAGTTCCAGGAACTGACGGCTTCGAGGAGATATCAAACCATTAGGACACCAAGCTCCTCCTCGTAACTCCGTTCTTATCCTATTTTAATTAAGAAGACAAACATAGATATAATGCTTCACAACTTATAATTTAAAGACTTAACACCAGGCAATGTTGCAGTATAATAATTATTAATATATCTCGAGAGCTATTAAGGATTTTCAAAGATGTTTCTATAATGTATTGTGTTTAATTTAGAGAAACTTAAACACATTATGTTGTCTCGCAGATTTATCTCGCTTGTAAAATTAGATACGGTTAAGTACTGTAATAGAGTCGAGTGAAAGCATAAGTAAATAAAATTAGCGCTATATTGCGAGTAAATAGTCTGCACGATCTCGCTGCTTCGTTTGTCAACACAAGGGGTCTTGAGACTGGCGAGTGCGGCCGTTTCATTTGAATATCTATACTACAATCTCACAAAGTGTAGTAGAAACAAAGAGGTGAATGTTGAATTAAAACAGCGGATCTATAAGAAGCATCTTCTGACCCTTCAGAACTCGCTCAGTGATAAGACATTGGCACATTAAGCCATTCTTGTATCTCGTTATTAGTGAAGGCTCAAGGCTTTTGCAGGATCACTCCAAATTCATATGAAAATTTAATTTTCTGTTACTGAATTTCTCTAACGAGCGCCGAGTTTTCGCTCTATTGTCTCGTGTCGAGCTTATGCGGGCTTACGGCCCGAATGTGATACCCTCTGTTAATTGTTTGAGCTAAGTACGAGCGTTTTGTGGTCGCCGGATTCACAATTATTGTAACAACTCTGCTGTATCATGGTGCTTTGTTGTTGTATGACAATGGCCATTTAAATTCCAAATATCGATTTTGTGGCAAATTGCCTTAAACATGAATATTATGTTGCCTCATTTAAACTGAACAAAGTTAATTAATTTTATCCATAAATTTCACACAAAGATGTTATTTTGAGAATTGCGTTTTCATATAAACAGACAGTGGTTTTAAACATGTGCCTAATTAAATTTATACCATTGTAACATGGCCATTAATTTGTATTTTTATTTAATAATGAAATTAAAGGATTCTTTCTTATTTAGAGGAACATATTTTTACTTGGGTGCATATTTCTACTTTTACGCACGCTCGCTCGCGATATTGAAGAGAATAAATGTTTTAACTTGATCTAAAAATTTTTTAAACATTCACTGTCATCAGTATCTTGACGATTTACAAATTAAGAATAGACAACAGTACTCTTTATAATATAATAAAATGTTAGTTAACTGAGATCACCGAATCATAGTTCATGGAACAACCTAGATTACTACTAGTGACCAGTTGCTGATGGTCCAAGAATTACGCCGCATTACGCCTGCGTGGCGTCTTCCATAGAGATTGGTCTGAACCGTCTTTGATGTATCCCTCTGGGACGTATACGTTGCTCTATGGTCTTACTATAATATTAATAAGCAGTCAAGACGGCCTTTTGTTCCCCCAGTCTGGGGGTATGAAGTCCACACCTAACCATTCCTACTCTATATAATATATGTGCAATTTTACCTTGAACTGAGTGGAGACACGCTCTGGTCATAGCTCGAACTAGCACTGAGGGAGTTGTTTGATATCCTACCGTTCTCCATACCTAGTGGTACTTCACAACTTCCGAGTTCAACTGCAACAAAGAAATGAATATATATTACTATAAATAATAATATACAATTAAGACAACGAAATTAATAACACTTTTACATTCACTATTGGTTAAAAATGTATGGTTTAAGCAGCGATTGCCCGAGGCTAGTTTGAGGATAGAGAAAAATAAAACTAAAGCCCCTCTGACACATTTGTTAAAAATCTCTTTGGTAAATATATTTTTTAAATCTCTTTTTTTACCACCAATGCTCCCCCTAGGACTTAGAGCCTGGAGCGGTCATTCCGTTAGTCGTATGGTTAGGCCAGCCCTGGGCATATCCGCCCATAATATAATTAATTAATCCACCCGGAAACCTAACTAAAATGTATATATAAGTATTAGAACAAAAACAATACATATTATTTATGTGATAAAGTATATATTTTCTGGAAATTTGTGATTTCTGTAACACAATTTTTCATTTAGTATGGATTATGAATCAAAATACATGAAATGCAAATTAGCTAATCTATATATGAAGACTTCATTTGTTTGTCCTAAAACATTTATCCGATTGCGTTGAAAGTTTGGTGAGTTGTTGTTTGTAAGGATTTTGCTACGTATGATTGCGCATGCCCGTGAGTATTAAATTAAAACATACAGACTGTCGGTTGACATCAGACAATAAATACACAGTATACGTAGGCAATATTGTCTTAGCTATAAGTTAAAGCGAAATATATATAAAAAAAGAAATGTTTTACTAAGAGTGTCAGACTGTGTGATTTGTCGGTATTTCATAATAGAAGTCTATTTTTGGTAACCAAAGACATAATATCAGATCATGTAGGAGTTAGCAAGTATTTTCTATGTACGAGTCGTTGTTGGAAGGTATATTGTGTTCAACGTATCGCTTCAGGCCAGACGCAAAAACATCCGAATTTTTGGTTTATTTTCATACCATTAATAAAATGAAAATACAATACACGGTGTCGTTGAGGTACAAAGCGGGAAATTCTTATTTGGTTTTGTGGAACGCGTTATTTCAGATATGTTGATGTTATTATATATTTTTTGTGTAATCGTTGTAGGTAAATATAAATTATAAAAGACCATTTAATCACAGGTATAATATAAATTTTATATAAATATCGATTTATAGAGTGAATTTCGATTAACACATATATTAAAGCGCTCAGTGAATTAACAAATAATAATATCACTGGACAAATTATACAAATTGATCAAACCTCTAAGTAAGCAAATTATTTGCTTGAGTTAAGGGTGTGAGACAACGATACAAATACATAGAAATACACATATAAATACTGAGAATATATTTAATAAACAACCAAACCCAGAAATACAGACATCTATCATGCTCATCAGGCTCATCAATGTTTCGGGACCAATCGACGTGACGGTTTCTCGGTAGTCGCGGGTTCGAATTCCTGCCCGTATCGGTTTATTTTTCATTCTATATTTATATAAATTTAAATAAGCTTAATATGGCCATACATGTTTATAGATATTTTCAAACTATTTAAGTGTTTCTTTTTACTGTTGAGTAAAATGTAAATTTTAAGATTTGTAATTAATTACTTGTTTTGATAAAATTTCTCTCAATGATATAAAGTAACAGATGAAAGTAAACAAACATTTGGAAGTTAAAAAAATAATAAGATTGGCTATGTTTGTGTTAAATTATTTGAGCTTGTTATTTTATAAGATAACTAAAATTTCGAATAATACATATTAAATAGGTTTCAAAGAACGCCATTCTTAAAATCATTTCATTCTTTACTTTCATTGTATGTGAGTTTATTAAGATATTTTGAATTTGAATTTGTGGAACAAGTTTATTCTAAACTAAGACTAAAAAAATTTAATAGTTATTTCTTAATCGGTTGACATAACATTTCACATAACGTTTTTTATCATCGACTCTTTAAACTTTTACACGAAAATTTTTATTCTACAAGAGAAGAAAACAAACAGGCCTTCTATAACATAAAATTTCATAATAATTAAGTTGTAAATCCATTCCATCCATCCATTCATCCATGAAATATAAATATCAAGTTCATGTAATACATTAGTGCTAAATGCCAGAATATCATAATCCGTATAAGCCAAGTTTTTGTGTGAGGTCTCTCGTGTCCCTTGTCTTAATCATACAAACAGACATGACTAATCCACACCAAGACGAGTGATATATCACGCGAACATATTACGCGAAACGGGTGAAACCTGGGTAAAACAATTTATTATGGAGACAAATGAGCACCAACACCGCTGTCAAGGTGTTTTTAATTATAACGGGAATTAACACAAAATTATTTTGTTTACAATAATTTAATATATATATTATTGTTTTATATTATTCAATGTACATCTATGATTACTGAATAAAAAGATTTATTTAACGGTTTAACGGTTGAGATACCTTTGATGCTGGATAGAAATATCACAGCTACCATTTTTTTATATAATATAATATTTTGTTTATAAGCAATTACAAATGCAAGTATATTTATAAAAACACGGTAAACAAAATTACGTTTTTTGTATGCCACGCCCTCCTTAATATTTATTTTATTAAAATTGGTTTATTTAGTTTTAAAGTGAATATATAACTTAATTTTCTGTGAATTTTTTAAGAGCCTACCTGTTACCATTATTAAAATCGAGAATAGGAACCACGTTTTTTTGTATGTTAGCCCCCTTAACTATGTATTTTATTTTGTTTTTAGTATTTTCTGTTATATTTGTTGTCATCAAAAATACATCATCTATGCAAATTTTAACTGTCTGGCTATCACGGTTCATGAGATATGGCCTGGAGATAAACAGACAGACGGACAGTGAAGTCTTAGTAATCGTGTTCCATTTTTACTCTTTGGGTATGGAACCCTAAAACACTGAATTTTGCTTAAAAAAATAAGCTTTTTTTACGACATAACTGACACAATATTTACCTGAAATATTTTTATTTTGCATTTAACTCTTATTGTGAAACCAGCGGCAAAGTTTCCATTAAACGCGGGTTCTGCTTTTACGTTAAAAGCAAAACTCCCAAGTCCCAACAAGTATAAAATTGCAGGATCCATACAGACGGACAAAATAATACAATATTTTTAGAGTAAAGTTTTGATCACAGCTTAAATTAAAGTAATAAGTAATTTATTTATCATTTATAAATAAAATTATATTGCTGTAAATTATTTATTTTATTCACATTATTTTTTTGTTTGTTTTATAATAAGCTTAAGAATATAAAACGCAGAATATATATTAGAATCAGGCATAAATAAATACAAAAAAACTATCAAATGAAAACTGTTGCCAAATGTTTATCTGCTGTATACGTTTTTATTTCTTTTAAGGCTTTTAAAGAAAGAAAGAAAGTACTACAACCTTTAAGTGAATTAAAATTAAACCTTAAGTATTATTTAGAAAACCATTTTTTTTTATTTTACAAGATAATTTTCTTTCATCTAACCTTAGTGCTGATTAAGACTTGAGGGATATTGGAGGTCAGAGGTCAGGAGCGAAACGCTCTTTGGAAAAGCTAGTCGTCAAATCTGTTTAGATTAGTGAGAAGCTTTTATATGAATAACAGGATTTGGGTAAATTAGTAGATAACAAATATATTTTCTGAAGTTAAATCTTGCTTTAAATTAATTTGATAATGATAATAATAATGATAGCTAATCCGATTATTTATTGATTATTATGACGCTAAAATAAATTGATCTCGAGTAAATCTAATGGGGAATTAGTTTCAATTTGCATGAGTCCCTGAGGATGTCTAAAACATGAGATTTCATTACTTTAATTGCCAGTTGCGATAGAGAATAACTATTAAAAAAACATTGTTCTCAGCCTCGACCGAGTTCGCTTGGATAGCGTTATTAATATTTAATTCAGCTGAGACACCGTGCCTAATACTCTTATTTAAAATTCTTAGGAAACTTAATATTTAAAAAGGGGCTGGCCCCCTAAGGACTCCAATGGCTACCTATAACACTTCGTAAATTGTAAGCATGCGCAGCTATTTGCTGTAGAAAGGTGTTTTGCTAGGACGTGTAGTTACAGAATATGGAAATTTGTCAGCATTGGAGAGTGCGCAACTGAAGTAGAGCGCTCTTGTTTGAATTTATTTGAGGGTTCTTGGTAGAAGCCAGCCTTGCACGCCCAGTGGTACATAAATTTTCCGTGGGTACCGCATCGGAACCGCAGTAACTACAACGATCGTCATGTCTCATACTCGCAGCTATGCCAAATAAAATGTTTAGAGACCTTTGTATAATAAATAATAATGTATTTGACGTTTTATATTTTTATTTATATCAAATATTTATTTATTACTAGCTGTTGCTCGTGACTGCATCCACGTAGATTATAAAAATATTATTTTAGTATTTGAGTTATATACTCAGCCATATAAATGTTATCTTTACAGTCTACGTGGACGGAGTCACGGGTAACAGCTAGTAAATAATAAATTATGGAATAAAAGAAGCCTTAGTTACTCCATATTACATCATCTATCTGCAAGTGGAAGTCCCGTCAAAATCGGTTCAGCCGTTTCAGAGGTTATCGTGTAAAAACAGACAGACAGATAGACAAAAATATTAATTTTAATGTTATTTTGGTATATAGAACGTGTTTCAACGTGTTCATTCCCATGCAGTTATTAAAAAGTGTTTATTTCAATATTACAAACAGACACTCCAATTTTATTTATTTGTATAGATTAGAGTATGCTTGATGTTGTTAATTCATTATACTTTTACAAACATTCTCCTGGTATTTTTAATGAAATGAAATAAGGTACATATTGCACGGTTTGTGTTTATTATTATTTAATTAGGAAGAATGGAAATGTAGCTATTTTCCGGACCCCTATAATAGGTGTGTCGGAGTTTATCTCAGTAAAAGAAGGCCGATTTGGGAAAATAGTGTTTGCAAAGGTTTTCTCATGAATACTTTTAGTTAAAACTAAAACGCACACTGTTACGTTTTTCGTTACTTTTATTAATTTGGAAATGTATATTATTTCAACCTTGACATATATGTGACTATCATTTATTTAATAATTATAATGTGTTATGAAAAAAAAATAATAAAGGGGAAAAATAAAAATTCATTGCTGTTTTTGTTTTATAAATTATTAAAAAATAGTGGAAACATCATCACCAGCGAGTTTAATGAAGCTATTTGCAATAACACTTTATTGAATTAGAACCGTCTCTTCAATTTTATCTGTACATTTGAATCATAAAAAATTCTTGCCACTCCTAAATATTAAATATAGTATTTATTGTATGCGAACATTTTATCAATATTTACAATAACCAAAAATATTACGCCGTTATTCTAAAAAAAGTTAAAAAGAAACAAATAAATAATTTAGTTATTTGTGATTATATTTACAATTATCGTGACGCCATATTGAATGTCAATAAAATAATATATATTTAAGGAGTTGCGTCGTAAATTATTACCAGCGAATTAAAATGTACTAATAATGAAATCGTACTGAAAGCGTTCGAAGCCATTTTATGGAGTTATGGCTCACAAAGTATTGAATTGTTAAAACTTGGTTGAAATTGTAAATTATACAAAATTCGCCTCAACTAAAGTTTTATACTTGAGTGTCACGTGGAACAATTCTCTACGGATTTAATGGTACTTAACTTAGAGTTTAATCTCCAGTTAAGTAATAGAAAATTACTGCTATTAAATTTTACTGAGAGATAACGAAATTTGCTATATTTATTTAATCAAAATTATTTATAGATGTTTCTTAAATTTAGTGTAGAATAGGATTTTTTTAACGCTATTTGATATAATTTAATAAAGTTGTACTACGAGTCCATTTTCATGTTCCTATCGCACCCCTGGGATATTAAATAGGGTGTTAAAGGTCGTTTAAAGAAAATATTCCATAGACCGATAGATTGCGAAATATTTCACTTAGTGGTATTTTAATTATAAAATGTATTTTTAGTACTTTATTTGTTTCATTTTTAAAAGTACCTCAATGTGGCAACAAAAATAAATAACAGTAAAGCTCTTTTGTTCAAAGGTTTATAGTTGAAGAAAATAATCTGTTTCGAAAGGGAGGTCATAACAGAAAAATATAATAAAACTATTATTGAGTCCATCCCCGTGGGCATTACACATCCCGAACATTATTTCATCCTTACTGATCGATCCCTAGCTCGTTAACAGAAACTTTTACCCTATTAATTAGTTATCCATCTACAATCGTTACTAAATGGCTTGGTATGTTAACATATTAAGAATGGAAAATAAAATCTAAAATTAAAATAGCCCCAGAGATGAATAAAACAAAAAAGGCAAATACTTTTCAATCTTATCGTATAACGATAGTATAGACTAGCTTTTCCCAGTAACTTCCCAAGCGTGGTACAAAATGAAGTTAATGATATGTCCATCATTAAAATATTAACTTACTAATACCTAATGGCACTAAAAGTTAATAGAAATTTAAAAAAATCTTATGAGACATCTATTCAATGTTAATCAGATCTGCAAATTTAGAAACAGCTTAAAATTTTGAGAGAAGCCACAGTCGCAATAAAGACGACCATATGTAGCGGGTAGCGATCCGATAGCTCAATTTGTAGAGTGACTGAAATATTAAACAGATGTCGCGGTTTCGAATCCGTACCAGGTTATTTTCCATTCTATATTTATTTCCAAAATATAACTTATTATTTGAAGTTTTAATACGTTCTTAATAACGTAATGTGTGTAAAATATGTTCCACTATCTCTAAACTGTGAACAAGATAACTTAAAAAATATATAAACCGGTAGCAGCTGGTAATTAAAACATTGCGCATCCCAAATTGCACTATTCATTACAATTTGAATGCTAGTTAATATTTTAGTGTATGTGTACTTTTGTATTATAATGAAAGCAATAATAAAATAACATTATTGTTAAAGTATATAAAAAGCCAGAAGATAAACATTTATATACATATATCAGATTACTATATTAATTAGTAATAATGATTTTGTAACAACATTTATGTTTAAGTTATAAAAAGTATATTAAAATTCAGGGTTTTAAAAGAAAAGTTAGTGAGTGTCGTATTGCAGATATTCTTTGTCTAAATTAAATATGTATTGGACTGTGTTATATTATAAAATAATACTCAATATTTCTTCCTCGTAAAATATGAACATTATAATACTCAAATATTTTAAAGTTCTTAAAAGGAAAAAAATAGACATACCGTTATAGTGAAGAAATATATGAAGAGGAAATAATCGCCTGGCTTTGAATCTCCTCGTTACTAAAACTGTATGTGAGGCCAACATTATTGTTATAGATATTATACTTGTACAAGTTATTATAATTTTCCATAAGAACAGATAAGTGTGGTTAAAAATAGAACGGGAAATATTCAAATGAAACTAACGTATATAATAGTTAGGTAATCAATACCTACTTGGAGAAGATCTAGTCTGTTAAGACTCCAAATATTCCAAAGATTATGAGTCCAAATAATGTTAATACAGGTCATTATGGAGGTCTGACAATGTGTGCTAATAGATGTTAGGTGGGGTGGAGCAGGCTTCTCTAAAGCTTTGCAAATGATATATAAAGTCATATCTACAAGTTAAGTGGCATACGAAACATATATGGTTTGTGTCAAGAACGAGCTATATAGAAGACCATGAATGAATCCGTTCTTTAAAGTTTTAAGTTCATTCATAGAGCTTTAAGTTCATTTTAAATATGACGATGGATATCGACAATTTAAGCTACATGAAGAATGATATCTGTTTTAAATCTTTCTTTTATGTTGTGTGTTGTTATTTACCTCATTATAAATAATTAAGTCTCTAAACATACTTTTTCTTGAAAAAGATTTGCATGACTTCATATTGCTTATTATTTTTCTAATCTTAATAACTTACTTTATTATGTTATTGTAGGTAATGTAAGATATGACAAATTAAAAAGTCATTCCTATTCTTGGAAATGATTGAGGTTTTAATAACTTTTCTTTGTTACATTTCTCATTTCAAAGTTGGATTTATATTAAAAAGTTTCTTTATTTTAACGCAACCGTAGAGATTATACCATTTACTTTATATAATTATTAAAAAATCTTGAAATAAACAACTTTATCGACCCTAACGGATATCATAATCGAATTAAGTGGTAATTTCCAAGTTACGCGTGGTCTATTTTATTACATACGAGTCTGATTTAGAACTTAAGCAATATACAGATACAGTCTAGATACCTTGTAAATAATGATATATCCAGAGACTTTACAACCGTGGTTGTGAACACAAAATGTGGTCTGTAACGTCGCCCGCTCGTTTCAGACATTAGGTAGAAATTAATGATGTAGGACGAAGCCTTGCCACTCTGAGAGGCGAGTAGAAGGTTCATTACATTTCTCCGAATACGAGTCTAGTACAATCGTTGCTCCTAAGAGCTGTGAAGAAACGGATTGTCATACTTCCGTGTAAAGGACGAGAGCTTAAGGTCGTTGTCTTTAATTAAATGACGAAATTCTTCATGGCTGTCTAATTCTGAATTGTTTAATCGTATTTTTGTAATTTCAACAATTTTACAATTAGGACGTATTTTTTTTAAATTATACCTATATTATTTCTTTTTCTCATTAGTTCTAGTTATGATTATATTTACTTTATTATTTTTATTGAATAATACTGGTTTTTGTGTGAATTAGAAGGTTACTTTATCTTTGTTTTCCATTTAATATTTATTTTGTAGTGCCATTATAAAATGGGTGTCAATTTCGTGTTTGTTAATTAATACTTATTAAACAGATAATTAAATAAATTTATATTTAAATAATATAATTTTATTGGTAAAATATATTATGTATTTAACTAATGTTATTAACAGTATCAAAACATTTTTTTATATGATAAAAAGAACAACTCGTGTGCTGTCATTAGTTTTGTAATCTGACATTATAAACATTGTTGCCAACGTTATAAGAATACAATATGTATTAAACGTAAAAAAACATAGTACTAAATTGTCGCCACGTAGAATAGTGGCAAGAACAGGGACTGTATTTCCTCTTTGAACAACTATGCTAATTCTCTGAAAAATGAGCTACCCACCTTGCAACCAGATGAAGCAATAGGATATAATACTATATGTTTTTTTTTGGAATCACTACATGAGCCAAAATGGTATCAAATTATACAAATATGTTATGTTATACACGCCTGAGCTTTTGTTTCGTAGTAGCTATTTGTATCGGTGTTTCTTATATGGGACAATACCATGTTAACGCATGTAGCATCTTACAATAAAGCCCTAGCTCTTGTACGTTACAACTAACGTATCAGCAGGTCTATTCTCATCGTCTCAGCTGATCCCGTTGCATTCAATGGAATCGGAAGTATTTATTGAACCACAAGAGAGTAGTTTCTCTTGATCTTCAGTTTTATTATAATCTATTATTGGAAGTACTTTATTCGTAATTCTTAGATGACCTGTAAAAATGTTATAAAATTATCAACAACTTTTCCACATGGATATAAAAATGTTTGCACAAAGAAAAATTATTATATATACTGAAAAAAATATTCTCTGTAAGTTATCGAGATTGTAAGATGGAAAGTTATGTAAAGAGTGTTAAGAATTCTTTTTAATTAACGCTGGAAACCTAGTATGGCAATTTAATCTGCGCTCGGTTTTAAAATAATTATAAGTGATTTAATGGAACTATTGGATAAGCCTAGTCTAAGTTAGGTCTTATTTTTTTTAAATAATCCTTAGGAGAATTATCTTTCAACTTTCAAATGCTTTTATAGTTAAGGTGATAAAAATGTAATCAATATGCAGTATATTTTAAGAACAATATTTTTAAGTTTTCAAAAGCAAAACACGCCCGAACTCCGTCACTGTTTTTTACAGGTAGAATAGCTTGGGGTCCAGAATTAATTAATTTTTACATTGTTTCATTGGATCTTGTAGGTATTAGATTTTGCAATAACCTGCCAGTTGCAAGATGTTCTCATTCAACTTTTAATAAAACCGAGCCTTTCCAATTGCGTAGTAATTTATTATATACTAAGGAAAAAATACTTATTTAACATGCCAGGTAATATATATTTACTTTATTTACTTTTACGTTACGTGTGTAATCTTTGGCGACGGAAATTTAACGTAATATGAACTGTAGATACAGATAAATAATGTATATTATATATATATACATTGAAACTGTTATATATATATTTGTTAGACTATTATAATATCGATGGAACAGTTTGAGATTTACCAGCGCTAAGTTACGTCGAAGTTTATTAATCATTGATGAAACTATTTAAATTGAAAATGTACATCAGAAATGACATATGCTATTCTCAAAGAAGAAACTTGTCCTTGATATATTACAACATACATAACTTGAAGACAGAAGGTTTGAACTTTTGAAGGGGATTCGTAACTACCCTCCCTAGGATTGTAATTGTTTTGTTTATGGCCTCCGCCCGCATTGTTTGACTTCACGATGAGAATTAAACCTAAGTGTAATTGTTTATGGGAAAATCCACTGCCGACGGACTAATATCCTTTATGAGTTTACTAATAAATTGAATACTATTCACCTTCGTAAATATTTCAAGTAATGAAACTTATATAAAAACAAACAAAAAGTATCTTTTATATGCATTTTTGTCAATGCATTTTTATCAATTACACTTTTCGTATGTCGTTAATTTAATCTATTTTTTTAAATACTCTACAATATAATATAATAGCAAAAAGGTCAGAGACTTTTTATGTTATTTTAAAAGTTTTTTATATTCAAAAGAATCATTTTATTTAAGTATTGTAATCAGAAGAAATAATTGAAATAACCGCTTGTGGTAATCGATATAATACTCAGGAAAATGTCCTGTAAATTTTCTTCATTTCACGATAGAAACTTTCGAGGGAGACTTAATTTTATCAAATGATTTAAAACATTTTTCGGTGGGTGACTTTCTCGTTACTTCCACACCGAAGCAAACCCGAAGGCGGTTTACGAAAACTGTGAACTTTGGAAACATAAAGTGAAAATTTTGCTCATAATTGTTATTGTAACATTATTAACGTAAGGAAAAAAATATCATAAAAACACGAACACATTAAAGTACTTGTTACTGGATTGTACTTTGAAAAAATAAAAACATCTTAGGATTTATTATACTTTCAATAGAGAGGAAACATCATCCCAAACTACTATACAGATGTTCTCTGTCTCTGTTTACTTATTAACATTTACATTTTATAATGATTTTAATAACATTATATATTTAAAATAAGTGTTTTTTAGAATTATATGAAATAAATAAAAGCTAAATTTATGTGCTACTACTCAAACTAATGAAAATAACTATTTAATTAAAACCTCATTTTCATCACCCCTATAAGTTCGTTTCTCGTAAAATAAAACCTAAAAGTTTATCAATGTCATAAAATATATATATAAAAACTTTTATTATTGATAATAGTAATTGTTAATTTATTTGATACTGAAAAATGAGGCAAATCCAGAAAGTATGTGGTATTATATCTCTTGCAGCTTTTCCATCAGACTCGACGTTCGAAAACGGGTCTGTTTTTTAACTTCTAACTTAATTGAATTGTATAGATGTACTCGTAGAGTTACAAATCATATCTTTAGGTTATATAAGTTATTACGTATAAATTGAGGCAAACTTAACTGAAAGGACAAGATACATTTAATTCAATATTTAATTTGTACCAAGAAACTGGGACGTAGAATCTACACGTGCATAAAATCTAGTGCAATAGATCTGTCTATTTCTATCCAACCACAAATGAAATCTCAATTCAAAGTTACTTGGGCTGCTGGAGACTGTGGGTGTCCTCAAGAATCAACTGAACTTTATTTACTATGTCAGATGCTGATCGAAACTTCTACTAATATATCTGTATTCATATAGCACGGATTCTATTATTGGGTTTAAATATATAATTTCCAAATATAAGATATGAATACAATTAAAAGTTTTCGTAATACTAAATATGAAGTATTATAAAAGATACTCTACATTTTGTTCACATTAAAGGATTATGTAAAGTTTATCAAAGTTTTAATTGATTTAGAATAAGTGAATTATATTGTCGAAATAATGTTTACGGTCTCGTGCCTGCTTCAAATTAGTCTGACTCATTAAACACTACAGTTAGAAACATTTTCTTAAAATAATTAATTGTTTGTTGAATTAGTTTTCACAATATTTATTTGTATGTAAATTATTTTCTTTTATTACCTAAGCTTTATATTGATTGAAAATGTCAAAAATTAATTATAATTAAATAGAGGTAGGATTTCATTAATTATCATAATAATTAAACTGTACGTTGTTTTGTTTACGGGAGCCATCTTGAATAAAATGTTTCATTTAGTAGCAACATTATTGCAGTTCATTTTTCGACTTCGCCACTTGGATTCAAGTTAGGTCTGTTTGAATATTTGATAGCTTTACTTTATTTTGTTAAAAAATGTATAGGACTAGCTTCGTTAAGTTTATTTAAGTGACTCTATTTTGTTAAGATTACTACTTTCCTCTAGAAACTTGGCATCTGTTCAAACACATGGGATACTGTAAAGAACTCTGACAAAGTTATTAAATTAAATGTTTATAAATTAAAAATCTATTTACATGTAACGATATTTTTAATTAAATATCAACACGTGTTTTGTTTGAGAGTTAATGGATTCTGTCAAAACACAATTATTTTTTTATGTTATCGTTTAGATTAAGAGGCAAAAGATAAGTATAAATATATTTTATATATTTTTTTATTTAAATTTTACATTAGCTGTTATAAAGCTTGCTATCCTTTCGTATTTGAATTTTAAAAAAAAAATGTAATTCTATAAAAGTTAAATAGTTTAAAACTAGTACATATTTATTTCGTCTCTTAGTTCCTTGAGAATATTATATTAACCGTTTAAGGCTATGAGGCTGTTCATTGTTCTTAAGACTTCAGGTATAATTATATTATTTAAATAGAGTGACATTTACATAGAGCATTTGCGTTTTGCTGTGTGTATGCACTGACAGAATGAAACAAAAAATGGCCGCCGAGTGCGCTAGAAGGCGCTAGACTACCTTGCTCTTGCGGACACAATTTGTCACTGTCCCCGCCAATTTCCTCTTGTAACTAGTTTTTTCTTTGCGGAGCGTAAATTTAATTTCAGTTCTTACTTGTACATGTTTGAAGAGCATGTTACCAAGTGTTTTTCGGTTAATAGTTTTAGAATAATACACACATATTGTTTCTTTATCTTTATACAATTGAATAATACTATCACTGGACAAGTTACACATATTGATCTAACCTTTAAGTACGCAAATTATTTGCTTGTGTTAAGGGTGTTGGACAACGATACAAATACATAGGAACACATTTTAAATACTGCGAATATACTTAATAAACGACCAAACCCAGAAATACATCTATGCTCATCACATACATGCCTGTCCCGGTTGGGAATGGAACCCCGGCCCCGTTGCGCGGCTATACATTACGTGTCTCTATTATCAAAATGATCTATACTATACTAAAATATATTAAAGAGTAAGTTTTGAACTCTAATACCATGTTATGTTCATATGGGAAGAGGAGAGGTTGTGTTTTAAATTGGTTCGATAGGTTTTGGTGAAGGACGCGGAGGGTGAGATGCAAGTGGCGTGAAATAAACGCCTTGTTATTTCTCACCATCCCTGCGTCGTACAGATCTCATCATTGCTGCATGAACGGCAACCCGTTAGAATTAGTCACAGCTATACATTTGTGCAATATTAATACAAAATTTAAGATTTATGTACTGTAATATTGTACTATATTATATTATGTAGTGTTAGAGTAACCTTTATAAAATATGTAGGTTGTCCGTCTGTGGTTACGAG
This sequence comes from Napeogenes inachia, assembly GCA_959347355.1. Classification (NCBI taxonomy): domain Eukaryota; kingdom Metazoa; phylum Arthropoda; class Insecta; order Lepidoptera; family Nymphalidae; genus Napeogenes; species Napeogenes inachia. The sequence goes on along the minus strand of OY365800.1, from coordinate 5,046,429 downwards.
AATTCTAATGTATATTCCGTCATTTGCTTTTTAATGATATCGTGTGTAACTATAGAAAAATGGAATTGGAGATCAAGTTTTTTGAATAATTGATTTTAAAATTAAACTGTCAAATTCCTAGTTATTTTTTATAATATATTTTAAGTAGATTAGAATCAAAAAAATATATATTTGGCTACAATGCCAAAATTAAACAACTGAACAACGCTTCAGGATAAAATTGATGTTATACATTTTCCGTAAAAAGCAATTGCAATAAGACCTTTATTCTTAAAGTAGTAAGAGCACATATAAATCTTTATTTAGACCCCGATTCCACCTTGCCGAATTGGGCAGCGAGCCAACTTAACGCCTCATGTAATATGGATATTAATTTATATAGATATTATTTATTTCAAACTATTAACCATTCCTTACTAAGCTAGATAGCAGTACACTGAAAATAATATAAAGAATTGTTAACAACCATTTAACATATATTTGCAAGGAATTACAAATGGAATTGGTTCTGTAAATATCACCCCATACCCAAATCCCCAACAAGCAAGCACCTATAGAGCCTCTTTGTATTAATAACAAGTTAAATATTTAATTTGTGCTTTACGTCGGGTGTGGGGTTTGAAGGGCCATTATCACCATGCCTGTCACGTACAATGGTTGATTTGAGTGGTCATAAAATTACTTTCAATTCAACCACACTCATTTTATTTTTTCTCCCGTCTACCTTTTCCATTAATACTTTTTGCGTGGAATTATTCATTAAATACTCACATTAGGCTACGTGTTTTATTAATATGTTTTTCTCAGTTACCTTGTTTTACAAATTAATATATATGTATATATAGATATATTGTAATAATGGCATAATATGTAACGAAGTTATAAGTTCATGTATCTAGGAAAACTTTAGAAAAATTTCACCTAGATGTTCGTATCTGACGATTTAAAATCTTGCTATTATGGTAGTACAATCGCTTATAAGCGGATTTTCAGTATCTTTGATACAAGAACCTATTGAAGTTGCAACTATATAAGTTTTCTGTGAAATTAAAGACATGGTGTATTGAATACATTCTTCTTTGTTATGTTAGATGTTATGCCGTTGCATATCATCGCATTGGTTTGAATATTATATATATTCTAGTTTATTGTATTTTAAACCTATTTAACAACTTGTATCTGAAATAATTTTACGACTACTTAATATTGAATTCCCTCGAGATCATAGCCATACCTTGTATTAGAAGTTTACAACTTAATCCTATTTGGTAACACGGACAGAGATAAAAGTGAAAAGAAAAATGAAAAATAGCTTTTTACGTTGGCCCATCTATCTAATAAACCTAATATTGGTTCGATACGCGCTCAAGAGGCGTGAAATGACGACCCATCTTCCCCCTGGGAGGGGGTTCTCACCGTTTCAAATTGACCTCTGCTGTTTTATAGCATTCTAGTATTACAGTGCTGAAGTTAGACTTAGAAACTGATTAGGTCTAGTTGCACTGGATTTGTGATAATGCATCCAATTTTGTGGATTTTACATAGTGGGGTTTAAAGAAAAAAGATTATATTTCTTTAAAAGGAAAGGTAGGATGCTCCTACTGAAAGAAACAATCCCGGCTAAAGATTTATTACAGATTCATGATGTAACTAAAAATTCCTGGGCTTGGAACAATCATCGAAACGATGACCTACACCTCAGCAGTCACGTTACTAACTAGTAGACCAACAGGTCAGATAACCTATACGACTACCAACAAACGCTATATTTTTTCATATTTTTGTATGATTTTTCCATTTAGGCGACTTCGCTCCCAAAAATTTATTTTGAACAGATCGACAAAAAATACAGTCAATTATCCTATTTTAAATATTTATTTTAGAATATTCAATTATATAGCTTTTATAATTTTACTGTTATCAAATCCAAATATGCCTGAGATTTTAGATATAAATACTATTAAAAATATACAAATTCAAGGTAACATTTGTCAGCATTATATTTTAGCGCGTGCGTGATCATTTAATGAGATTTATCCGCGGTCGTTTCGAAATGGCTTCGCTATGCAAATTTTTACAATTACAATCTGATTTGTATTGATTTTATCATTAATGTTCGCGATATTTAATAATTTGAAATTTTCGTCATGGAATACAAGAATCTTAATTTATCTATGGGAATAAATATTTGAAAATAGATTCCTTTACCAAAAAATATTAAATAAGATCTATATAAAAAAAGTATAACATAATACTAACTATGATCAAAACTCCTCGGATCAACAGTAGTGGTATGTTCGTCATCATCATCATACATCTCAGTGGTAGTTGTCGTGGTGGTAGTGGTGGTGGTACGACGTCGCTTGCCTTGCTTGCGATCTTGTTTCTTTCGCATTGGCACGGTAGGTCGTAACGGCCTGACCGTGCTCCGTGCCGGGGAGTTAATTACCCCTGACGAGCCGCTGCCCGGGTCAGGATCGGCCAGGGCGAGTGCCACCAGTGACACGGCCATCAACCGAATCACTAGTGGCGCGAACGGCCACATCTTGCCTGGAACATAAATATCCTAGGTTAATGGTTTACTGTATGTTTAAAAAAGGAATTACGAAATCTAATAAATTACGCTTTAAAATTAAATTCAATATCCCGTTATAATGTGAGCAAAATATCATTTATAAATCTGCAAAGCGAAGTCATTATTCTTGTTTCGCGTAAGATAATACAAGAGAGAAAGAAAAATAAAATATGAATAGCGAAAACTGTTTTCTCTCGGTGCTCATTGCATGATTCCTTGCATTTTACAGTAAACCGTTTCAGTATATTGTGACAAGATACAATAATGTTCACGAATGTATCACTAGGATAATAGAAAAGTGTCTCCAAAAGGGTCTTTTTTACCATGAACCTTATTGTAGCACCTCCCGCAGTTTCTACTCAGTTTTACGTCGTATAGGCAACGTCTATTATTGTTTTTTCTTCCATAAAGAACGAATTTTATTAAAAAGTGAAATGTAACAAGAAAAGAAAGTTGCTAGATATTTTTTGGCGAAATGCACTTTTCAAATGTCATGTCATTTTGGAACTTTAATTTGTAAGAAGCGAAATTAAAAATGTCGTGGTTTTTGTACAATTATATTTATACAGGGAACGATTTGAATCTGCATCTCTCATAAAGGGTATAAAACATGAATCAGAAATGACTTTCTATGTAATAGATAATATTATTCTAGATAATATTATGTATTCAAATAATTCAAATAACTTTTCCATTGCGGAAATCTTCCTTAGTCTAATATTTTGTAATGTGTTGATTTAATGTATTGTTTTGACTCAAATCTATTTATCTGCATATTGTTATGAAAACGCAGGCAGGCAATAATAACTTTGACAGTTATAACCTCTCAGAATGCTTAGTTTGCCTGAGTTGGCGGTTAACAAACTTTGACACTTCTGGCTGCTAACTATACGTCGCCCTGTCTCTAAATACCGACAATAAATTAACAATTTACTGTTATTTGATATTCAAACAGACATTTTGTATCATTTATCTATTAACAAAGAAAATAAGTTCTTATTATGTACACAAATATAATAATAATAAAAAAAATCTGGTAAATCAAAATCTGATTAATTAGAAAAAAGATATAAAAAACAAATCAAGGCAGATAGATGTAAGTGTGATCAAAAAATCTGAAATCCATTTTATCTAATACACATCTATACAGAATGAGGAGATTCAGCGCTAATTTAAATCAGTTGCACATCGCCAACAGCGTTCTGTTGAGAGCCTTATTCACTCCGAGTATGTTCTACTTTCATCAGCCGAGAGCTTACAAGAATTAAGTATAGTGATGTAAACATATCTCAAACTACATTAGGCACAAATGTATGTCTAACAAACTAATGATACACAATAAATTGCATATTTATAACTATTTTGTAATTAAATGTTTTGACTCTACATTTTTTTTCATTTAATGTATATGCCACTGCATAGTCATGAGTTTACAAGAATTAAGTATAGGGATGTTAATATATCTCAAACTACATAAGCCATAAATGTATATCTAATAAACTAGTGTACACGCAATACATTGCATGTTTGTGGCTATTTTGTAGTTAAATCTTTGGACTCTACATTTTTGTCACTCCATGTTATATGCTACTTTCCATAGATGAGAGTTTACGAGCATTAAGTATAATGATGTAAACATATCTCAAACTACATAAGTCATAAATGTACCTATGTCTAATAAACTAACGTACACGCAATACATTGCATGTTTGTGACTGTTTTGAAATATAGTCTTGTGATTCTAATTTTTCTTTCTCAATATTCATTATAAGATTTTTTTTAATTTTTTCGACCAATTAAAAATGAAATAATTTATTACATTAAATCACATTTTGCCTTCAATTAATATAGGCTTTTATATGAATAATTTATATCCACGATTGAAAACTGCTGATATAGTATCAATTATCGGTTACCTCGTTAGTTGGTTAAATAAAACAGTAATTTTGGAACAGATTTAATTTGGAATTGATATTATTTATTACTATTATAGTAACAATAATAATCTTGAAATGTTTGAAAATAGGTCTATGTTGTATATTTTTAGTTCTTTATTTAGAATATGGAAAAACAATTGTTGTTTGTTTCTTTTTACTTTTTATAAATCAACTCTTTGTTATAATTACAGCCCTTACTTAATTGATTATAGATACTAGCGTCCAGTACAAAAGTATACCTATTACATAATGGCCTTATAGTATTATAATAAATATATTCTGAAACGAATAAAGTATATTTAAATAATCAAAATACATAATGCCGATTACATCAAATATAAAATAATACAAAGTTAGCATTGAAACAAAGCCATACTCTCTACCTCGGAGTGCCTGCCGTGCCAGGACACCCCTTTCTCGATTTATGACCTCACCGTGCATTTGAATAACTTTACTATAAAAATAGGCGTTCTGCGGTTCCAAGTTTTGTAATAAAATGCAAATGGTGACATTGGTGAAACCAAGTATCAAGAGTCGCCACAGAAGTGTACTGTTGTACCACTGGTCTTGATACTTGAACAGAGTTGTATTGTTTATTATTTATTAATTTACTATAAAATAACGTTTTATTATTTTCTTGTGATTTACATCTTATCTCCTAGATTTAAATAAAATTGATAAATTAAAAAGTCTTGGGAAAAAATATTTTAGCGTAAATAGGCTGCGCTTTTCTAGAGTGAATATATTATAATAATTTAATAAAGAATTAAATATAAATTATGTTTCTAATATACAATAAATTATAAATATTGCGATATTCAAATTCCCATCTTATTAATTACAAAATCAAAAAGGAATTTTTAATAAACAGATTACTACTGGCCGATGAAAAACACATTTTATTTACGAGATTTTATATATTTTTCTCTTAATGTAGAGTGCTTTGATTTCAAAAGTACTCATTAAATATGTAGAGAAACGTCATTAGCTGAGCGTTATCAATAATTCATGGAATTGTTAAATGGGTATGTAATTACGTCTATTGTACAATTAAAGTACAATATGTACAATAGACTGCACTAGATAGAGTTAGAATTGATCAGTAACTGGCTGCCTACATAAATAATTTATAAGAGCATCTGTTAATGTGAAAACTGCATTATTTATCAATTTCAGGAGATGAACTAGTTCTCGATGCTTTTGCGCAGTAACTATTCAATTAACAAATCTTATTATTATTTACAGATCACTTTAAGATTAAAAACGAATATAGTTAAAAACATGGAAACTATGGAAGATTGGCTATTTTTAATCTTATTGAAGAAAAATAGCAATACTGCTGTTAATGTTTTGCGTTTTGATAAGAGAAAACTCTATTCGAAATTTAAAATAATAATCTTAAATCTGTTAAAGCTCAGCTTCATGGATTTCATAATAGGAACCTGTTTTTCTTTTAATATTGATGTTATGAATGATAAGATTTTTAGCACAAATATGTAGTAGTTGAAAAATAAACAAATTGAGATAACTCAACAAAAAGCGAATGAAATTGTCCCTCTAAGCTTTGGTTGTTATCTTTTAAGACCTTAAGTCAAAAAGAATTCGGCTCCTTTATAAATAATAGCATTTCCAGAAATATTTTATTTGGCCCTTTTACATTGTTATTTAAGATCAATGCGCTCTGCAACAAACGAAAACTCTTTGAAGTTGAAATTTATCTTTGCTCGGAAAAAATGAATAAAGAAAAGCAAGAAGATAAGATAATAATTATTTAAATGTGTTTTTATGGTAAACATATATTAATCACATTAGTTAATGATATTTTATAACAAAATGAATAATTAAAGCAAATTTTAATAATTAACACAAACAAATAATTAATCTTAAAAAATATAATTCCTATAATATAATTATAGTAAAAAATATTTTAACCTACTTTTATAAAGCTACATTAAAATGGCGGACTTTATTTTGTTTCTTTTAGCTACTTTTTTAACATAGAAGGTTTTGTCGTAAAATGCAATTAGTTGAAAATGTAGTACCGTCTGCGTACGATAAACGAAGTCTAAAAGTTTTATACTGCACCGGTAGCCATTGCGTTGTATAAAGAATTTATTATGTTAATTTACCTCAAGTTATGATGAACATTTGCAATACGAAATAACATAAATAAAAAACCATAATTTCATATAATTTCTGTTAAAACGAGCATGACATGACAATAGGAAATTTAATTTGGAATTTGAGATTTCTGATCGAATATAAACAAAATCAAAGTCTCTATAAATAGAGTTACATTTACGAAGTTTTGTAATTACCGTTTTAAATATTGTTTGAAAACGAGAATTATATTCAGTGAACTTGCTTCAGTTAGGCACATTTCCTGTTAGCGGTTCAAACTTTTTGATGGTCTTTGTCAAGGCTCTGTTGAAAAAGGTCCAACCGTATATGTAATTAAGGTCCATTGTGACAACTTTCCTCTGATGTGGTTTTAAAAACAATCCTAAATATGCAAAAACAAAGTCTATAGAATCCGCACTAAGTTTTTTCTTACCAAAAAAAAATATATTAAACAAAATAATATATATTTATTTGTTATCAATATTTTTTTATTTTTTTCTTATGGAATGATTATTTTTTAGTTATATGTAATACCAAGCTATAATAAAAATAACTTATACATTTCAATTCAATGGAATAATTGGAAACAATGGAAAGTTTACTTTTCCCTTATGTATATAAATGATAATTTTGAGATATTTCTACTCTTACAATTCCAGAACACGCAACCTTTTGTGATGGTAAAATATTTGTGTTAACGGTAATAAAAATAGTGAAAGGCTGCCTCTGTACGCTGGCACGACATTTGCATGTCTCTCAAATAGCAAAAAGTCAATTTTAAGTCCAATACTTAGGAATGATCCTCGAAATTGGATTGAGATTTCGGAATTTCAGAACGAACTGAACCAGAGCGAGGTAACCTAATTTTATGGAACGTCTTCGGAATAGCATCGTCTCGAAGTGTCGTGATGCTCCGCGAAAACGATTAGATTTGATCAGATGTAGAAAATTCGGTATAACGACTAGCAATCTGCTGTTGCGATCGTTCAATATATAATGTACATTTTAATGCGTTTTAAAAATATATTTATATTATAAAAGTATAGTAAGTATCGATCGATAAAATCTCAAAACTTTTGGTGGTTTTATAAAGCAATTATTAAATTTAGTAAAACATATTTTTATTTTACCTTGAAAGCATAGCACCAAAATCTCTGTTTATCTATTCACAACTGTTGTATTATGTCCGTATGACTACACGCGAGAGATTGACACTGCGCTTAAAAAACGCCCTCGTTGCGTTTTATTTAACACATTGAAGCGCAATGTAGCGCGAATTTTCAAAGCCCAAGCGATGTTTGGGTGAAAACAGGATTGAACTCGGAAGGTGTGATGGAGATAGCGTGCTTGGTGAACACGCAGTGAATGTATTTGAGTAACACAAAAGCGGAAGGTTTTCCTTATTTTCCTGGAGGCTTCCATTTTTACCGAGTGACGGCCACACGGGATACGTACGTTAGGTACATGGTTTTTAACTTACCTACAACTCCAGGTGTGTCAGCATTCTAATTCAGTCCTCGAATGAAAAAATAGAGACGTCGTCTTAGGTTTTTTTGTTTTTATTTTAGCTTTTAAAAGCCTGTACTCTTAACTTTGTTACACTTTTTAAAATTTTAATAAAAAATTCAACTGAAAAATACAATAGAGTTTTTTTTAATAAATATTTAGTAATATAATATAAATAATAAATTTGAGTATAATGTTATAATTTGGAATAAATGTCATTGTTTAATCCTAATATATCAGTGTGAAACTTGATGTAAAATATTTTAATACCATTTATTAATATCAGAATGCTTGCAAATCACTGTATTTCGTTCTAGAAAAAAATAGGTATTCAGGTTTATTCAGGTATTATTTAAATATAAATTAAGTGTTATTGTTAAAGTATCGATTAACAAAGTGTATAAAATCACTTAACAAGTTTTTGATCAATATTATCTAAAAAACCAATTAGACAAAGTATCCTCCATTCAACAGTTAACAAAAAGCTAACGAAACTTGTGTATCCTTCCTAATTGTAAGAGTTTATCGTATCGGATAAAAGTTTGGCGCATTCTAATACAAACAGGGTGCCTTGATAATAATGCAACTTGAAAGTGTGTGACTAAATTATTTTTTTTTTTGCACCAGCATTAACGTGAAGAGAAAACTTTCTATCCCTTTTGAAGCATATTGCTCGCGTGAAAGAATATGAAATTTAGAATATTCAAAGTTTATATTCAGGAATGCGGGAAGTTTCATTTTATGTGACATATTTATTACAATGGTGTATTAAAAATATAATAAAAAGTTAGTTGCTCATGAGCACATTTTTATTGTCAAACATTTTAGAGTCTGATGTAAAATAAAAGTAAAAAGATGAAAGTCGCTTAACGTAATAGAATACAATTTAAAAAACATTATGTATAAAAGTATAGTATTGCATATATATTTTTTTATCTATCGAGGTATAGTTTCCACATCTTTATAAAAGTACAAACTTTAAGTTATGTTCGAATTCAGGCCAAATGCGAGCTCTACTATTCTTAAACATGTATTGATTTTTATCTAATTTTGCTCTTGGTGATTTATTTATTCACATTACGATTTAAATACTTATTACAAACATTAAGGGAATAAGTCAATTAATCTTCATGACTATCATAATTTTAAAACGATTTAAATCTAAAAAACACGGTTAAAATCATATTAGCAACAAGTTGTCATAGTTGGTAGAGCGTTTGTATTTATGATAAGTTTTGATAATATTTTTAAATATTTGTATTGAGAACGCAAATCGTTTCCCTTATTAGTTATTGTCGAAGTGACTGGTATCGCTGTAACAATATTTGTTATAAATTATCACATTTTCTTTCTTCTAAAGGATATTTTTATATTTTTCCATTGCTCGTAAGTCCCACATATTGTTCATATAGACGTCAACTACGTGGGTTTCTGATTGCGACCCTTAATAAATATTGTGTTTTCTGGCCGATACCATTTTGATTTCAATACCAATTCATTTTGTTTTTCGTGAACGATAACTTTTTCTTAGAATTTGAAATCAATTGTACCTTACACTTCAATGCAATATGATGATTTATTATTTATTTTATTATAAAATAAATATAACATTATCTAAATTAGGGGCTTTTGTAAACAACAGTAAAATGAAACGCGTTCATGATTAAGAGCCAAGGATGATAAACAAAGTTTTTGCTTTTAAAGTTCGTGACTTTGCACATGTGAGGAACGTATCTGCATGTAACTGAAACAGTAAGCCATGAACTTTTCATGTGTTCTCGACAGTCTTGGTTTCAACTTTCTAGCGAAATTCCATTAGTTACGTCTGTTAGAAATGAACTCGTATATTTTGTTTGTAATTAGTAAGGAAACAAATTACAGTTACCGCTATTTTAGCACTCGATAGTGTTCAGCTCGGGAGAGTTAGTGACATTAGAGATAATTACGGATTGCAAGTTTGTGTCACTTCAATTAAAAGCAATGTTGACTTTGTTAGTGTCTTATGTTTGGCATTGCAACATACTCAGTCTGTTTTCCAACTTTAAGTAATACGTTATGTTGTGATTAATTAATTTACATTGTACCTGTTTTCAGTATCTAAAAGCTAACATTTATAAGCTATGCATTAAAAATGGTACATGAGACAAAGAGCGCCGTCAAAATGGTACCATCAATATGATGAGGCTCATCAAGGCAGCGCGCGCCAAATCCCTTTCGTCGAATTCATTAATTTACTTAATGAGCTAAACGTATAATGAAGCTTTGTTGTGCTTGCCAGCCTCTGAAGGCCATTGTTTTGTAGCTATGAAATTTGCACGCTTGTCTTGTTCAGTTGTTGATCTTCTGTTACGATGGTTTTTGAAACCAGCTCACCTATTTAATGTCTATTATGAGTACTTTTGTATTTTTGACGTTGTTTTATCACTGTACGGTATTGTTTCCTTTATTGTTGGAGTAATTTGTGTACAATGCGTCCGGTTTTATTATGTTTAAAGAAATGAGTTATTGTTATTGTATAACCATATTCCCAGAGGTCACAGGTTAGTGTACTGCAGTGTCTATACATTTTTCATTGTATATTTATTTTAAAAGTATTAACTTAACATGCCTAAACATGTTTATAAAAAAAAAATAGCTATATCATTATGACTTCATCTATTTTCTGGGTTCGACAGTCTAATCTATGAAGTTTGAGTTATGGATGAATATTCATGCCGGACTTAAGTTCTTCAGCTTCTTGATTTAATTTTAATTAGCTTACCTGATTTCAGTACCTACTATTACATTACATACTATATTAATAAAATGATTACTTTTGATTAACAATGATATATGAATTTTATATACACATTTTTCTATATTGTTTACCCTTCGGTAAGTGAATTACGAAAATTATCCTTTTTAATAATGCTTATGAAATATTACAAAAGTGAATCGAACGAGTCCACTTGGAGTTTGGATCGCGTATTATTGAATTATAGCTCGGTGGGACGTGACCAAGCGCGGGCCGCGATCAGACCATCGTCTCTCAATGTTTGTTCAACTCTCGTACATGCGCTGACTTTAATCGATTCTTGAATGATTCTTGTCGTGTGCTCGCCGCGCGCCCGTGCGTGCTTTCATTCTGAGTTTTCTCTTTAATTTAACAAATAGAAACTTTCTCATGCTACCACATATTATATCACAGAAACTCACGTTCTCTTCTAATGGTTTCCGGTATTAAACTTCTATGATTTGTTTTTATTCAGAATGGTATTCACGAAGATTGAATTGTTCTGTTTTAAACATTTATCGGATTAAACTGAAATTGGGATTCATTAATTATGATTAATTTTATGAAATAATACAATATACAGAAAAAAATGTAACGTATTTTTTTGATTCAGCTTGTAACATTGAAACAGAACGGCGTTAAAAAATATTTTGTTATTTTAAATTTGTATACATTACAGAAAACACCGCTGAATAGAAGCTTGATAAAAGATGAAAAAAAAAGCAAAATGAATAATCTGCAGAATTTAATTTTACGATGGCCCTTCACCTATTCAGACATGAGACACAATAAGTGAAAGGGTTTCTTTTCAGGCACCTCGACTCTAAAAAATTGAGGTAATGGAACGTGAATAACAATTCGGCCCTCCAGGGGGAAAGTGGGGGGGCATGAAGCGGAAGGTGGGCAGGGAGAGATTGATGATACCCGTTTGTAGCATCTGTCGTTTAAGTGAACATCGATTATTATAGATACACCTTCTTGTTTCTTTGTTTGGAAAGCTACGTTTGACTTATACCATCATTATTTTTGGATTGAGAGATTAATTTTTAAATAAATGACAGGCTTTTATTATTCCTGGCCCTAAAATGATTTACTGGACTTGTGACATCGTCTTTTATTTTCGAAACAAACACATTTCTATTATTTTGGAATCTTCCATTTATCATTTTATTTTGTTTACTATTTCATTTGGCTGGATTTAAGATAAATTAGTTCTGATGACGTTGATACATGTTACAGGTATCTTGAGTAGATTTACGTGCAAATGGGCAATAATATTTTCCATTTTACAATTCAATGCTATGCACGAATGTTTTATAGATTGCTGCATTCTGTACTGCAGTTAGTTACATAACTCTTCTTTTGACTATTTTAGTGACAATTTATTGTTTTCCAATCTCCATTTACAATAAAAGTGTTATTTTAAAATTATATTTACATCTAGCACATTATTTTTAGCTTTCGTTTTTTTACATAACAATTAAGATTTCTACAAAAATAAACTCTTAAATATGTATGATAAATGCAATATCCATTCAAAATATTCATATTATAAGTATAAGATGTTGAATTTATATATTATTTTTGGATTGTAGCCGCTGACTTGTGACTTTAGACTGGAAATAAATGTTATTATTTTGTTGTTTTAGCTTTGAAATAAGCATTTATATTTCAAGAAAATAGCGAGTTTAATTTAAAATATGAATCGACAATAAAATAAGATCTATTGATAAGATTTGAATTCTGGCGCTAATGTATAATAAATACCTTTATAAAATTCGTTTGAAAATCAAGAGTAGATTTGTCGATGTATATTTTCAACTTGATTTACTCCATCTTTTTACTTGGACAATTATATGAAACTTCAGAAAACTATTCAACCAATAAAATGATAACATTTTAAGATTTGTTTACTAAATATTCTGATATTTATTCATCTATTATGAAAACCAATTCACAATATAAATAGTTCATTGTTTTTGTCGGTATAATGCCGTATAAAATTATTACACTTCATCAATGTGTGAGTTCTTGCTGAAACATTTTACGGTTAGTATTTTCATTGCTAGTTTAAAGCATTTTAATTTACATAAAACTAATTTATCAGGACTGTATCGGGTATTTTAATTGCATAGTTCCTATTGATATTGCATATTATAATGTTTTCATTAATAACTATTTGTTGCAGTTTATAAATGCAATAATTAAATGAAAATCTTCCGTGAAATCATAATTATGTAACGCTGTATAACTTTAATAAAAACTCTTTTATTCTCAATACAAAATATTGTGTTAATCTAAGTTTCTCAATTTCATGAATAGAGTTTTATTTGTCCGCAATAAATCTCACTCTGCAATACAAAATGTCTTTGAAAATATAAGTAATAAAACCCAGAGATTCATGATGTAATAAACTAATTTCTGTCCTTGGCTTGTGTGCTCAAGTGAAGTAGAGAAATTACCTCCAGCGAACTAATAAAATTGTCATTTTATAACATTAGTGACTAAGTAATAAGCCAGCCCAGGACTTTATAAGTTTATTATTTATTATATAAAAAAATATAAATATAATGCGGAATATATCTGGAAAACACGAAAGTAAGCCTTGAAATACTTTTGACATCGAGATCAAAAGTCAGGACCTCGAGTTTTGTGTTAGTAAATAAGGATTGTAGGATTATTGGAAACGGGTTATTCACTTCGCGAAGAAGGAAGTATAGATCTCACCGTGGAAATGCGATGTGGTGTACACTCTTATGTCTCTCTTGATTTTATTCGCGGAATTCTAGTAAATAAATGTATTGTTCGCGTTTTCGGTGCCGAAAAACATGTATGGGGTGTCTGTAAACTTTCTTCTCTGATAGATTCGATCCTTTACTAAAACCAGATAACCATTTTTTATTTATAACTTTTAGCTTCATATTTGAAGTGTTGTAATAAAAAAAAGTAAATTTTCAAGATATACCTAAAAATAAAACAATACATTAGCAAATTTATTGCATTTAGATAGTGTTCTTCAGTAAATGTATTGTAAAGGAGTATCAGGAGTACAATTTGCGTAAGTGTCGGTTAAAAAATGCCTGTTCATTCTCGTATACATGTAGCGTGACAGAAAAGCTTAGTCATATTGAGGTAACAAATGTCGCCATCCAGTTCACAGTGCTACTGGACGTGGCATTCTTACAGTATTTTCAGCAAAAGCACGAAAAAACTCTCTCATAGTAATATATTTTTACTCTAGCACTATTGTGGTTCTTCCTAATGGTTTCCATTTCTTTTTATTTATTATATCCTAAAATGTAATTGAAATATGTGCTTCTTAAAACTTTTGTCTATTTTTAATATGTTTTAATGCCTTAATATTATTTGCATGAAATGTAGCTTAAAATGTTTTGTTTAAATGTTTAGTTAACTGCAGTTTAAATTGGATAATTTAGTTTCTCTTATAAATCGGAAAATGTTGCAGAAATAATTTTCCAAGATTCTCTTAAACGCTTCCGCTTAAGTTAAGTATCAGCGGATGTAATTATTATTTTGTGTTAATGTGCTCTGAGAGTACCATTGAGTCAATTAAGCGGTATCTTACAAAAGATTTATATTTAAGTTGTTTGTTATTTAGTACTATACTTAGTAGTATCAGAAAAACCAAGTTATTCGTAAAATAGTAAATTTTAAGTAACTGTATTTTTGATGTCATAGAAAGAAAATTTGATGCTATATTTTAGATATGGAAAGATTTTACGAACACACAACAAAAGATTGTGAGGCTTTAGTTTACAACCTGGCTTCGAAAAATAATAAACGTCATCTTTTCAGCATTGAAAAGGAAAATTCTGGAAGCCACGCTTTACTAGGTTAAAAGGAATTTTATATTGACCTCGAATATTTTTTTTGGGAAACTTTTATATCGATCAGCAATAAATTCTTGATCGTATTTTTAGTTTTACGACTACAAATGCAGCTGAATCAAGTTGAAATAGTAGCAAAAAAGGATTGAAAGCGAGAAGCGTTTTTATATATATGAACTAGTATCATTACTAGTATCTATCCTTGGTATGGGGCTCGGGTTCGATCCCCGACAGGGACAGGCATGTATGTGATAAGCATAGAGGTTTGTAATTCTGGATTTGGTCGTTTATTAAACATATTCTCAGTATTTATAATGTGTATTTCTATGTATTTGTATCGTGGTTTAACACCCCTAACACAAGCAAATAATTTGCTTACTTAGGGATTAGATCAATATGTGTAATTTGTCCAGTAGTATTATTATTATATTATTATTATTATCATAATCATATGTAAATATGCTTTAAATAATATCCGGTAGAAGTATTTTGACTACAACGAGGAAAAGACAGAAAAATCTTTTTTCACCATACAAAATAAGTAAATGTAATAAAAAAGATAAGGTGAGAAGAAAATAAATATGACAGAAAAAATAACTAGTTAAGCCCAGCTCAACATCACCGTACTTCAGTTGAAGAAAAGTTAAAAAAACTCGGTCTTATTATTATTTATTTAACAAAACTAAATTGAAAACAAGTGTTTTTGATTTATTCTATGGATGCGGTAAGGATTTGAAAAAAGAAGTTAAAAGAAGTTAAAATTAATTGGTAAGTTTAAGCTTTTCATCTGACACAGACCACGATTGAATGGATTGAAATCCAGTTACAATTAATTAAAGTTAGAGGCGCTTCTGTTGTTATCTTTCGGAGTTCTTCAGAGAGTTTTTAGAAAAGTTAAGAAAAGGTGTGCTTTATTGTAACTAATTATGATATTTTTTAATCGATTTGCCTTTTTATTGTTTTAGTTTTACTCTAAATTGAAGTTTAATATTGATCTTTTTCACCTCAAAATTGTTAGAAATATTCAGGTAAATATTTAAAGTAGGATAATGCTGTAAAAGACATCTTCAAGATAGATATAGAAATTAATAAGATTATAATAAAACTAGGCACCACTTTCTTTTATTGAAAGGGAATATTTATTTGTTCAGTACTCAGAAATTTATAGACTTACAAATGGACATTTATAGACTATATAATGTTTTTAGTGTTATATACTATATTATATATGTAAATAAACAAACATAAATATTGTTTTTATCATTATTACAAATAAGTTAGAATAAATAGAACTCGCCGTATTTCGCTTCACAAAAATATTGCTAGTATTAAATAATGTATTATCGCAACCTTACACTTTGCCAATTTCGCTTAGGTTTTCCAGATAATTTGTAGTTTAGCGCCAGATGCGAAGCAAGTCTTTACGAGCTTTGAGTGTGTTCCGCGCACCTAAATTGAAGTCAAAACTAAGATTAGAGAGTCGGTTCAATTAAAAGTCAAATCCATTACTAAACAAACGCTAAGTGATAAAGAACTTTATCTTTATGCTTAACTAAAAGTTATTGTATATTAATAGTTAAGACCGTTATATTGTAATATCATTTGACACTCCTTTTAATATCTCATTTAGTTATAAGTACCAAACTTTTACTTGGCGTTCTTAACGTTTTATTTGTCACATGTAATATAAAACGAACTCCTGCTGCTCCAGAAATAAAAGCCTGAATAAAACCTGGGCAAATGATGTAGTTACATATACGAGAGAAATCGAATGAGTTCCCTATTGAAACCTACAGCGGAGAAAAGGTTGAAAAGATCTTTGTGACAAAATGTTAACATAAAGGCCACATTGTAAAAATATAGAGGTAACAATTTTAGTAATGATTTGTAAATTTATTATCATACAAACTATTCGTTTCTAAAAGTCTTATGCTACGTATTAGGTATCTGTTTATTACTACACTATTTCTATAATATATATATATATATATATATATATATATATATATATATATATATATATATATATGTATGTAATGGTTATCGAACCAAGTATTTAATTTATTCAAATATAAACTTTTATTATAAAGTCACTTAACTATGTAATTGCACAGTCGTAAAACTAAGTACGAACGACTTTGTTGATATATCGTAAGGAGAGAATGCTAGAAAAGTTTCGAAATTTAACTTTTGAAAGTTAAAAGTATTATTGGAATGTGTCGTAGACTCCTATACTAGATGCGAGAATGTCTGTAACCTGCTTAAGATGTCTGTACTTATGAGCGTTCTTAGTTTTGTAAGACAGGGACATACCTTGTTCTACATGGGTAGCCCTCATGCTTTCAGGCTCTATTAAATGGTCACTGCAGTAGATGAGATTATTGATTAGATTTATGTTGCACTACTCGGAGAGTTGCCAATAACTTCTTGTACGTTATAACATAAATCTATTACAGATTTATTGAAGCTAGCGTAGATAGCAAAAGTAAATTAAGGGGCAGGCCAAAATGTTATCTATCATTCAGCATTTAACGATAGTTATATACCAGGTTATGATACTGATATTTAATATTATTCTTGGTAATTGACATTTTATTTTAGTGCTAATTAATAAATTAGACACTGAAGACAGTAGAAACTGTATTCTAAAGATAAAACATGACATCCCGATTCCCCGGGGCACGACTCTTGTATTAGTCAGTATTATTTCAGTAGAAACCGGGAATAAAACAGAAAGGACCGGAGAATGGGTATAATTAAACATTTTTTACACAGCGGGTTTAAATAAACCTTCCAGGTGGGGACATAAAATGGGAGGAAATAAAACCCTGGCGCAACACCCATTCGTGCCCAATTCCGCAATTTGAATCCGATGAGAAACTTGCTCCCGACACTAAAAGCGGGTTGAAGTCGATTTCTATGTTTTTAACAGCGACGACGTAACTAATCAAGGTGTAACTCGTAAACACGTTTGATAATAAAAGTTTCTCTAATAAAATGTTATTTATTTTACATAATGGACTAATATAAAACTATATGAAGGTTCAATATTTAACGTTAATGTAATGTTTAATCGATAATGTTAACCGTAAATACGTTGAACTCGAAGCTCGCCTCAGGGTGGTTAATAAGAACATTCTCACACCCCAGGCCATCTCGAACGATTTCACGCTATTTAGTTCAAAAATTTGGTAGATGCTTTTAACTTAAAACATTGTACTAAGAACAAAACTCAATAGATAATTTAATGATCAATATAAACTCATTATATTTATGTACATATCTTAACTATTTTAATTCATAACTTTGTATGTAAAAGTAAGGTAGGTTTTAGAAAACTTAACTAAGTTATTCTCCTCCTGTCGATATCATATATTTTCTCACTATATCATGTGAAAATTCTAACTTCAGAATATACAATCATTATTATTCAGGTTGCGAAATATTACATAAATAATACTTTATATATAAATACACATATAAAACTTAATTTGAAATTCAATATTTTACATCGAATTACAGACTTTAAAAACATCGAGACCGCATCAGATCTGCAATCCTTTGAGCCTATCTGAGTCTGTAAGCACCTGGGCACGATGCCATAACAGCATCACCAATAATAATATTTTTCCTAGTTGTGTACCAATTTTTATTCATTTCTGTAAAATAAAATAAATATACACAATTAAATAAAGAATATAATTATCTAAAAATACACGCCGTAATTTTTGGGTGTACGAAATGTTAAACACATTAAAGTAGCATCATAAATTTTGGTTAAGGCAGTGGGAAGTCACAAACAAATACTGTTTTACCCTAAGTATAACACCGGTCCCGTTGAGGGTAAAAATGAAAATTGCCTTCAGTCACAAATAGAACACATTCCCATATTTAAGGTACAACGAAATTTCCCCAGTCTCATATTATAACATCGAGCTAAAACTTGTTACTTAAACTTTGATAAGGTAAAATTAATTTTCCTTACGAAAAGATAAAGAATATTCATTATATTCAATTTAAGAAGAAAATAATTGCGACTTGGGAATAAAGAGTAAGAGATGTTTTGCCTAGAGTTATAACCTATTATAATCTATGATATCACCAAACATTTTACAACATAGCACACTTTATTAATATTAGTATGAATGGATTTGTATATACTCTATGGAATTGGATAAACTGTTACTAATTTTAGGGAATCAAAGACTTCGAAACTTCAAAGCCATTTATATTACTCTTTTAATATATATTTGTTTTAAGTCATTGTGTGTTTTTGATGCTGTAAACTGTGATTATTAAAACATGCTAAAATTACTAACTTAACTAATGTATGTATGTACACACTTACATACATATTGAAAAATAATCTATATATGTACTTACACATAGATTGAAAAATAAACAGATGAAAATAAATCCAAATATAACGTTACATTCATTGTAAAATAATATCACGTCTGCATATGTTGCAATTGTTATTACCAAGAGGTGAATGTGTTTAGTCACGTTGAAATTATATATTCGATAAAAGCTGAAAACCTAAAACCATTGCTTCTATACAATAAGAGAAAAGAATCTGTTGGGAGGGCGAGGTACTTACTAACCAGCCTGCGGCAGAACAAGACTCTGATCGTACTATGTAAATGTATTAACTGGTATTAATATAAGATAAAGGAAAAAGATTACGAATTCATTTAATTTATCTTAAATATTAAAACATGTTACAGAAACAAAGATTTTGATAAAAAGATTAAAAAGAATTGAGATATATAATAAGAAGAAAGTAATTACTGTTTCATTTTAATTGTAATAAAAATCTCTTACAGTCTCGTTGGCTCAGTCAGGTGGTCAAAAATCGTATTATAAAATATAAACGACTGTAATTGTTTTTATGATTAGGTTTTTGTAAACAGATATTTCTTCATTGTATCTTTATTTAAAATGACAAGTTTTATTTAATTCAGATTCATAGAAGATAAATTATTATGCACAAAATTAACCTCGCTTGTGAATTATGAAATACTGTAGGTTTGATCGTGTGCTGTAATATTATGACGATACAGAATACCTTTAATTACGTAATTAGACACCCAGATGACATCTGCAAGTAGTACGTGATGGTTTTAGTGATCGAGTACATAATTCATAATTTATGTATTTATGCTATATCTATATAATGACAAGTGCACTTTGCTCTTGATTACACACTATTCATTCTGTCTTTATTATTGCGACTATATTTATTCTTACAACCCCTATATCTCTGTTGAGGACTTTAATATGTAAAAATATAAAGAATGTTAAGAATTTCCGCCATAAAAATTCTTATATTATGGTTGACAAGAATTATTAAATTTATTTATTTATATTTATATTGCTATATATATAAGATTTTATTTGGTCTAGCTAGTTTAACTGGATCATATATCTATCTAACAATTATCTATAAACTATATCACTATAACATATATGTTATTAAGGACAGTTATTAGATTATCTTAAATAAATAATACCAGTTTTTCCTTTAATATCATCTTATAATGCAATGGCTGTATCCACTCATCGTTAATAAATGTATGCTTTTTCAATGTATGTTAATAAATGATTACGTGTAAATGGATAAGCTATTAAAAGTGCTGAGTATCGTTCTATATCTACTATAATATCAAACTCTATAAATAAAGCACTTATCTAAATTAACATAAACAGTACTAAAAGGGGCAATCATGATAATTGTTGTTGTGACAAATGTATAAAATAAAAATGATAGTCAATTACTTCCTCCTCCTCACTAGAGACATGATCATCTTTATTAATTCAGTTTTTCGCTTACTTTTGTATAAAAGTGTTTTATTTCCCTAATGGTATTCTCTGATAAATTGTAAGGAAATTACTAACGTATCTCAAACCCAGATGTTTAGAAACTCATATTTTATTTAGCTTCTTTATTGATTGTAAATTTTGTGCTGTTATTTTATCTAAATATCTTATTATTTTGATTAAACTGTTTCTCGAGGTTTAATAATTTCATGATTCGAGTTTTAATATCTAAAATTAATGTTGAGTTCAGTCTTGTGTTCTTTAAATGTAATATGAAGGGCAGAGGCTTTATGAATTTCCTTCAGTTTTTGATATTACGAACGAAATTAAATAATTGTGTCCCCTACAGCAGGTGAACAGAAATTGAAATGGTTATATATAGCTTCTATTTCATATAAGGAACATTTTTCCCTAACGAAACGTATCAAAAAACCATGTCAGATCATATTTTCGTGACGTAATAAGAATATATAAGATAATAATAATAACGTATGACGCGAATGTAATAGGTTTTTCAATATTGTGGAGTCAAAGTTATTTTTATTTTGTTTTCAGATGTAACATCATTTTGATAAAAAGGTAGATTGCGAAAGCTGTATCGTCGAATCCGTCCAGACCAAATCCTATAAACACAGTTTAAAAGCCACAAAGGTTCGCAATAACGAAATGTTAGCTCCGGTAAACCAAAAACAATTCATTTCTGCGGATCTCCCGGCTGCCTTAAGAAGCTGCGGGATGCTAGCCGATCCGTGAAAACCAATTCTTCTCATGCCGTTAGTTTTCTTCACCGTACATTTAATGTAGATCGTTGGTATAGTTTATTCAAAACATATCCAAATTTATTAAATTTATACATATTTTTTTTTTCTTTTAGCTTTTTATTAGAAATATTTTTAATTTATTCGTCTCGGTGTAATGTAGCTTTATCGTATATATGATGTATTAGCTTTCGATGGTTTAAGACCCTTATGTATATTAAAGTTGAAGTAAGCTCTCTCCCCTCACTCGTAAAAATGTGTAATAAAGGAAGAATGTTCCTTTGAGGTGAGTAATTACATATTTGTAACGAAAGTAAATTTTAATTATAATAACTAACTCGAGTTATTTAATATTATCTAGCCATAAAATAATCTCAGCGGAGTACAAATAAAGGAAAGACTGAATGTGTAAATAGAATAACATCACTTTGTACGTAAGATGCGTGTTACGCTCCCCCTGTTTTTCCAGCGAAGATAAACACAAAGAAAACTCAGAAGACTGCTTCAAATAAAAAGTGAATTTTCCAATGAATATAATTTACGAGTGATTCATTTTACAAATTGTCTTCTTATAAAAACCTTTTTGGTTCATACTCTTTCGTTCCAAGTTTTTTAATTGGTCGGCACTATTATATTCGAGACAATTTAGTTAAGATAATCTTTGATTATATGATGTATTTTATTGATTTACGAGAAAAAGATCATTATTACAATAAGATATTTTTTCTTCACAACAAGATATTTTCTTCTTGTTGTAAAAATATGATTTTAGTCCAAACACATATATTAAATCTAATTATACTATATACATATATATTACTATGTATGTAGAAGGCTATAAAGATGTGACCCCACTTATTTATCATTTGTATATACAAAAAACTAAAAATACAAAGATGTCATTTAGAAAATACTATCAATACTTAAATAAAACAAATAATTATAACTTTACTTTTTATTTTGATATTCTAAAGTATGTCGTATAAATGCCAAATAATAACTGGCGTTCGTGGATATTGCCGAAGTGCTTACCAATAAAACGTCTTTCTAAGTATCGTAATACCATATTACCACTTTCTTCGAGGTATCTGGGACCTTGGTTAATGCTTGAGTAATACTAGTAATATTTATTAGTATTAGGTCGGACCTTTTTCGTTTACAACATTTTTAACACATTTATCTCTGTTATGCCTAAAATATGTTCTTTGTAAAAGTATATTTAAGGCTTTAGTGGTATAAATAATGTCATTAATATATTCAGCTGATATTTGTTAATATAATAATATATAATCTAACATATTTATTGGATATTATGTTCTATGAAAACGATTTAACAAATTTCAAAATCTATATTAAAAAAAAAAAATATTTTTTTTGAGAAGATAATAAAATAATCATTTTTTTTTTAGAAGATAATAAAATAATCTTTGCATAAATTATGACAATGTAGTCAATTCAAGACACCGTAGATATATATTTTGAAAGTATTAGCTCTTGCATTATTGATTCTGAATTTCTGAATTTTTGTATAATATTAGTTATTAATAACATTATAAGACAAATTAACCTACATTGTGTAGCCAAAAAATTACAGAACAAGTTATAAATTGATTATTTTTAAGATTTAATAATTATTATTTATTATTTTTTTCAAATAATAATTTCTTAGATGTGATTATACATTTTACGTGTCAGGATATAGCAAATTCTTACAAGCCTTAAGACGTACTAACATGAAACGTAAATAAACATAAATATTTAGAATGACTCCCTCGTAAAGTAAGAAAAAGTGGTCTCATTTATTTTCCTCTTAGCGATAAGGGTGGGTACCCATTGTAGTCACTCCCATCACCTGTCAGATTTCACGACGGTACACACTGACAGGAACCATCTCTATGAAGGTCTTAACATAAAATTGATTTATTTTCTTGAAAGAAAAATGAAACAACAAAAGTTTAAGCGAGGTCTAAACCTACCTTTGTGGCTTTAATCAGATACATGAAGATTAAGATAAACAGGCTTATAATGTTTGAACCTTTCTACTAACATATATAGTGTTGTAGCTTGCTTTCTAAAATAGAAATATTTTTCTATATTATACTTTGGCAGCTTAATCGTAACAATTTCATGTTATTCGACTTCGTCTCATATAATAAGTCTCAACGAATAAATTGTTTTTCACAACAATAATTGATGTTATATAATTCAATGTGATAGAATAATGGTTCATTAAAATATACCTTATCTTATAAACCGCATTATCTAAATTTTGACATCAATTCTAAATAATACAGTAAAATAAAAACAACCCCTCCGTGTAACAGATACTCTACTGAATTACATTCGCTTCCTCTGTCAAACAGCAGAAGAGATATTTACATATGTACATTGTAATACATTTTTTATTGTGTTTTGAATATCATGTGTCTTTTCCGATCTTTTACATGATGCACATTTCTAAAGATAACTATTGAGGAACAATTTGTATCATATACTAAAGAAGACTCTAAGAAATATAATTTATAAAACTATTCAATACTCAAGTTTTACATTATGATAGAAGAAAAAAAACTCATTAAAATAAATCAATCAATATGCTTTATACCTTGTGATCCGAAGATTTTTTTTAATTTGTAGAGAAGATTTGTTCATGTCGATTAAAAAGGAAATAATATTTCTAAATAAACTGATAGTTAAATTAGAAACACGTTATAGAAGCAACTAAAATGTTGTTATAATTGCGATAGATTATTTTTTTTAGAATGAACGTTATTTTGGATCTTAGGTCACATTTTTTTTACTTTTTGTAAGTTTATTTTTAGTAAGTAAACAATATATATTTTAAGTATAAAATGTATTCATTTTTGGTAGTAATAAATGCATGTTGCTAAAGTAAGGGCGGTGGTTAATTCTAAACCTTTTACATAATTATATTCCGGCACATTATCATCCTTGTGCCAAACAGTGGAGAAGCTCCGTTAATTATACACATGTGTAGGTAAGCACAGTTGGGTCGTAAACCTGATGCGGGCGGCGAAATTAGTAATAATGGTCACTTCTGCAATACTATCGCGTGACTACCGTCCGACTCTCTGCACAATAAGACAGGTAAAATATTTTTATTGCCGCATCTAGTGGTTAATAGTTACCATTAGGTGGTTCATCGTTTTGTTTATCTTTGCCGACCTCTGAATGTTAGTATGGAATTACTCTTACGCTACCCTTTCAAAGGTCGAAACTGCCTGGAAATGGCGAATGAAATTGGAAGTTATCGTGATAATAACGTATACGAACATGAAGATGTATATTGAATATGTCATTAATAATGTTTATCTTTTGCTGTATACAATGTTTATTTTTCATTTAATAAAAGCAAACAAATTAGATTTTTAGATGTCCCGGCGAAAAAAGCAATATCTTTGTATTTCATCTAGAAAATGTATTTGATACAAATGCTAGTGGATACAGCGTTCGCTTCTCTCCAGGTGTCGCAAAGGGGAGAGTAAGGAAATCGAGGCTTTTAATCAAACCCACCTAGCGCCGTTGTTATTTGATTTGTTAAAATCGGAGTTTCAATTTAACACCTTCTAGGTTTTATATAATTTAAATGGATTATATTTAGATGCTTTACTTTTCATTTATGTTATAATTAAATATCCCCATGCATAGAATTAAAGTTACATCCTGTAAATAATGTAACAATTATCCTTTTAAGTCTTATCGTTTTCAGCAAAACAGGCTTTTCAGACGGGTAATGAATCTTGCAAAACATTGTTAACTTAGGAGTATGAAGTTAACAGATTACATGTATATTTAATTCGTACCCGCCGAACACCCCACGCCACATTCTTTAGCCCCTGTAAATCCGTCATAACTTATGATAATGTGAAACGGGATCCTTAGAGTAAATTCTGAAAATGGGGAATAACGCAATTTAAATTTATTAAGCAAACGAATAAGTTTCAACTCGGATTCCTTAGTTAACCAAAAAAGATATGTGGCAAGTTATAACATAATATTGAATAATATTCTTTGAGTATATTATCTTAATTGAAGGTATTAGAAAAAGGGGGTAAGCAACGTTGTGAGGATGCCTGATTGGAGATCGACTGTAACACGATATGCACTTATCCATCATCCCGCAGCCCTAGAGAGCAAGTTAATCCATTGATCCCCGTTGTTATCAATAACACATGAGAATAATGGTTCACTTTGTTCTTAGATTCATTCACTCATTCACTTGGTAATAACTTGATGAATGGGTTCATCCCTAATTCGGTAAGTTAAAAGGAATTAATTCCGTAATAAAAGTGACAAGCAATTCTTTATTATGATACTAAATATATAAACGCTATTCTAACGAGTACCGTATATAAAAGTTATTTCCTTATATAATTGTTTGGGTAATATATCACCGATACATATATTATTGCTTTAAGTGTTTGCTCCATTAGGTGTTGCACCTTAATATAGTAGTCCAAATTCGCATTATCGTTTATCTAATGACAATAGAATTTACAAGATGGCGGACATTAGATATATCCGCCATCCGCCGCCATATAATTTAATAGATATTATTGATATGGTTTGCTCGAATAGAGTTCTGCTACGGTGAGACCGTAAACAGTTATGTGGAAAACAACCGTGAAATGATATTGATATTATGATTCAACTTGTTTTCCTTTTATTGTTATTTTAAAATAAAATTTTATAATATTGGGTAAAAATCATAGCTTAGTATAGTATCGGTATTTTGTGTAGTATCAGACTGGTTGTGTGTACTTGTGCAAATGTATTTAATTAAATCCTCTACTACTTCGAGAACGTTCCAGAAGTCTCTAGAAGAAATATTCCCAGAGAATGTAATTCCTAAATGATTTTCTTGGTAAATGAAGATATTCTGCATTTTAATGTGATATAACTAAATGATCTTTACAGTACCAAAATAAACAGAAAATGTGAATTGACGAGCGGACGATCCTGAGATAAGGTTGCCGAGATGATTAATGTGTAGGTAACCCGTGTTCTGGCCCATCACGTCATAGCAGTTTTTGAGATAATTAACACGAAATCTCATTAAAGGAAAGACCGAAAATTTAATTTTACCTTTGTGTTTATAATAATTATGAGTAATGGAACTGAGTGTCAGCTTCATAATTAATGCCAGAGAAAAATTCTTAAAAATGTAAAAGTTCCATAAAATGTACGATTTCATGTTCATTTAGAATCATAAAAAGTTTGAGGTATCGTAATGTGGTTTTGATATCAAAAAATACAATCTGAAATTATTTTCACACGCTACCTTTAAAGACTTTATGCGAATTCGAGGCTAAAAACTAACGGTAAACAAATAGATGCCATTTACAAATAAAAAACGGCTCGCTGAAAATCCTCTGAATACAAATTAGGCAATAGGCTTTCACAGTTTCAGAGTTAAAACATTTCTAGTACTGCAGGGCATGTTACTAGAGACTATGAAAAGTGCCATTCCAGGTTTACCAAACACTAAAACTATTAAAATCTAAAAATAATCCTAAGATATATATATTGTATCTGAAATAGACTATGAAAGTTTTGGCATAACTTGTCAGATAAAGGACGTGTATCCCACAAATAGGTTAAAAAAAAAACACATAAAAACCATCGTTAAAAGGACGTGAAAATCTATATCTAGTTTAATTTTACGCTAAGCTTTGCAGGTATTCTCAACCTACATGCCACCTTGTAACAAAATTTGTCGCAAGACCGAGGGGTTTATTTTACTTAATTATAATTAATTTGTTTACGCAACAACGCTTTGTAAATATGGCGCGTGTTGGGGGCTTACTCTTAGCACTACATGATAGGGTAGCCCTCGGCATCGTGTGCCGCATACCCAAAGAATACATAGGATTAGCAACATTCTCTTTGTAAACAGCCAATCAGAGTGTTGACACTTACAATACTATTGACTGTTCGCTCATGACGCGTCAGGCCTGAATGTTAACATGTTATTGTTATTATAGTAAATGTTGATACAAACGGATACAAATATATTGTTTTCTTAATTAAATCAACATGCTTTATTGAAGCTTCATTAAAATATCAGTTAATTTGCACGATAATGACAACAGTTTAAGTATTAATGTATTTTCCGAAACGATAAAATCGTATTCTACGTAAAAATTGTAAAATTTTAAGATTTTAAATTAAAAAGAGTATTTAATAAGTTATTTCACGTTTTAAACCTATCTACGAAACGATGGTTTTATATACTAAGTTCATTATCTTGTGACTCGCTTCCGTGCTAGAAATTCTGCCTTCCATTAGCCATTGCCATTACCGGATGAATTATAAAACGGCTAGAACTGAGTATATTTTATAAAATACTATATTAAGAATAACAAAAAAAAAAAGTATTATTAACAACGTAAAGAGTTTTGTAATGCCTTCATTAACACAAAATTAAATATGAAAAGAAAAACTTAATGACAAATATGGCATGTAAAAGAACCTTATCGACATGGAGGTTTTATGGTTCAAATTAGGGTTTACACAATTTGTGTAATGTTGTATGGCTACAATTCCCTTCAGTAATTGAGCTGCTACGCCTTCGATGTTTGTCTCTGACACAAATTTTGTTATCGAGATTAAACTATACTACTTGCTGTAAACTTGCTTTATTGTTTTGTACCAACAATCAACATATTGTGTTATTTAATTTATTTAATATTTATATACATATACACAGATATTATATATATACTTATTATAACATAGATTTGTACAATGGCATTTATTATGTGTTTGTTTTCAAACTTGAATTCAACTTTTTAATCACATTTTTAATTATGGAATTAAAAAATAACATTTGAAATAAATATATAATTAAATAATAATCGACACGCTAAGGATTCGAAGTTGGGAGGCAGTGCGATGGAATGGTATCCCAGGAGTCTTAGGTTCGATATTTGTCTGTATTGATATATATCTTCTTATTTATTAACTTAAATTTAAACAAGGTTTTCATGACTATATATATTTTTTTGGACAATTTCAAACGTTAAAGGTGGCCTACCTTTACTATGAAATTCTTTACTACAAAGGAACATTGGTTAGAATTTTTAAGAGACGCCTAATAGATGCCGCCTTCTTTTCAATAAATATGACTATACAATGCTAGATTTATCGAGGATGGAGGTGACATGCTAGCTCAATTGGCAGAGCGACTGGATTGCTTTCCAGATGTCGCAAGTTCAAGTCCTGCGCAAATTGATAAAATTCTTATTCTAAGTAAGCTAAGTATGTTAATAGACAATTTCGAACATTGTATAATCATGCTGTTTCTTGATCATCTCGATAAAATGTATAATTACTTGTTAGCGAGGTGATGTGAAATCGTGAAATGTTTGCAAATTGGTGCGCAGTTGGTTCGTCGCGCATACCTGCCTGCTAACCCGTTTGCATTCGCTTAATGCTCTATCTCGTTTCATTTAAATAACCCCTGTGATAAATTTCAGAATGAAATATCTACAATCTACATAAGATGAATTCCTTTAAGCTTATAACATTCCTTAAATTCTTTTATTAGTGCATATTATATTTTTATTATTCTACGTCACATATAATCGACGTGAAACATACGAATTCTAAACATAAATACTAGTTTGAGAATTATTGAAAGTGAACTGAATATAACCTAGGAAGTTTAATTGCGAATTGGCGTGTTTCATATAAATTCGAGTAATTACTATCTAACAAGAAAAAAAAGTCAACATTTATGTTTCTTTCCCTGAATTACATCCATTATTATTATTGGACCTAATATATTAAAAACAAAGGGCTTAAGATCTACCATTTCAGGCCTTTAACAATTAAAATATACTATGATACGTATCTCTGCCTAATGTTTATTGACGGGCCGAAAGCCCTTTGCAATTTCAATTTATACCCGTCTCTAGAGTATTACGAGTTTCAGTGTCTGTGGTGAAAATGAAATAGCATACACACAATGACCAGTGCTTGATGCTGTCAGATGTCAGTGTATGTTAGGATGAAATGTCAGAATGACTTTTATATTCACGATTTGTGGCTTCCAAATTCAAATCATCAATGTCAATACATATTTCTTATCATTGAATGTATATATATATATATATCATTGTAGTGTATGTTAGGATGAAATGTCAGAATTACTTTTATATTCACGATTTGTGGCTTCTAAATTCAAATCATAAATGTCAATACATATTTCTTCTCATTGAATGTATCGTATCATTGTATACTTATATGTAATTGACATCACTATTTTTTATTGTCCTTTGATTATGTAATTTAAATTTCCATGTAGGAAGTTTTGCAAATAAAATTGCATATTTATATTATTTTCTAATAATCCTGTTTGAATAACTTAAACAGAGATAAACGTTTGTTAATAATTATTCTAAGCCTCTCTTTATGTTTACGATTAGGAAGTTCTCAACGAATATCTTGTATGAAGGTAGTTTTTCATACATACAAAATATAATATTTTTGAAATGTTCATGTAAATGTTCTTAGAAGTATTCTATTAATCAAATCAGAACAAAAGATTTCACGATTTGATACTGTCTACTAATATAGATATCCAGTTTGTCTAAGGTGTATACTACAAATATGACTGATGGCAAATAGCATAGTGTACCTCGTATTCAAATATTGACTAACTTCCTCTCTCGGAGCTTACATGGAGTCATGAGACACAACTATAATTGCAAATATTTGAGGTAACCACTCCAGAACCAACTGCAAATATTTACAATATGATGTGATTTATAAATAAACCTTTTCAACAATATTTGTTTCTAGTTGGTTGTAACTTAAACACTTCTTAGATTACGCTGTACTAACACTGACTTATTCCTTGATAATTATAATAATGTTAAAACATTTAAAGAAAAACCTTAAAAGGTTGTTTTAAATATGCTACATTTTATTTAAGAATAAATATCTCGAGCTTAATATAATGTACGTTGTTAGAGAAATGGTTTTATCTGTAAATTATTTAACGTAATTTCCATTTAAAAAGTTCTGTAATATAGGAAGCGAAATATCAAAGTGTATTTTAAGGGCCGTTACCCTGACAACATCGATGCCGAGATAACTCTCAAGGAATTAATGTAAATAATAAATTAGGAGTTAATTCTTAAATGAAAGACGGAAAATACTTATTGTACTAAGATCCTTAGGGATTAAGGTAACTCGTGTATCTTGCGAGAGTGAAACATTTGTGTAACACTAATCTTTTACCTTTTAACATCTTACGATACGATACTATTACGATACATAATTTAATCCCATCCAAAACATATATTTTATTAGAATAAAATACCTAAAATATTCGACATTTAAAACGTTATGCTGTATATATATATATATATATATATTTATGTGTGTGTGTGTGTGTGTGTGTGTGTGTATGTGTGTGTGTGTGCGTGAGTGTATCTCTTTATAAATATATATATGTATGTATATGTTACACTTAGAATAACAGACGAAATTTAAATTTACTATTAAGTCTGCTCGATTAAGTTATAATGGTGTAAGTCCACATTTAGTATAATAGTAATATCACTGTTCTGACCATAACGATATAAAACAGCTAGAATATTCTAATTAATAAGTTGCTTAACAAAATTGTTGGTAACTTGTTAATCAAACTCTCACTTGATATTAAGAATGATTTAAAACAACCTACGAACGGAACGTTAATTAAAAATGTGTAACACATTGCTAAAACTAATTTATAAGTAGGAATATAACAGTTCAATAACTCGACGTCATAATCTTTTGATTCATTGGTTTTTTCTGAGTTGCCAAAAAAGGCGGATATCGGTAAATTAGTACTGAGGGAGCTCAACTAAGCTGGCCATTGTTGCGGCGAAATGAAATGAAATAAGTGGTCGGTAGGGGCAAAGCGAATTGCTGTGAAAGTCCCGAGGACAATATTGCAATACAAACGAGTGCGGAGTGTGGAACATACGGACTGCCACATAAATCACACAAGTTGCGATTCTTGTTTGGTATAAATAACTATAAGCGTTGGCTGGATTTGTATTTGAATTTCTGAAACTTTTAGCCACTTTGTGCCGATTGCTCTATAATTGTAAAAGTGAAATGTTTTCAAATATTTCGCTGCTGAAATTGAAAATGCTCCGACAGCTATTTTCAATCTTCATGTCCACTCTAAACACATAGAAGAGATATGATAGCCCGATAACTTTTGCAATACATATCAGCTGTCGGTGGAGTCCTGAAAGTTTGCAATCGACAGGTTATTTAGCAATAAACCTGACAATATTAGTGGAAAATACAACGCTGCATTATTCTGAACTTCTGCAATGT
This sequence comes from Napeogenes inachia, assembly GCA_959347355.1. Classification (NCBI taxonomy): domain Eukaryota; kingdom Metazoa; phylum Arthropoda; class Insecta; order Lepidoptera; family Nymphalidae; genus Napeogenes; species Napeogenes inachia. The sequence continues at coordinate 5,014,729 of OY365800.1, read as the reverse complement.
TCACTTATTGTTCAAACAAACAGGAAGTTCGATCATAAAGTTAGTTTATAATATCAAGAAAACTTAAAAGTACAGTATAGTTTTATAATTTAATAAGTACTATATAGTGTTGTTTCACTATATAGGTATTTGAAACATGTAACGCGGATACATATTTATATTAATTATCATTTATTAAAAGGGATCTTAAGAGACGTTATTTTTATTACATAAGTTAAGTGTTCGATCATTCACGGAGTTGTTCAAGATCTCGAGAGCAAAACCTATGACAAGCTCCTTTTCTGTCTCTTATGGGCCCATACAATAAATGTAGGGAAAATTGAGATCACATTTTGAGTTATTAGTTCAAACACGTGATATTATAAGAGGTGATAAATAAATTACAATTAAAAATAATAGAAAATTATAATAACATTCCAGTTAAAATAAGTTTAAAAGAGTGCAAGTTTCTTTTTAATAAAATGTTTTGTAACTATGTCAAGTTATAGTTATATCTAAACATACATTACGTACATTTACATTGTTAATTCTATATGATATATAATTCTATATGATATATATAATTTAACCGCTCGGTTGGTCGAGTGGTTAGAGCAAACGCCTAAAGTGTCACTGCCCAATGGGGTTTGGGTTCGATTCCCGGCGGAGACAGGCATTTATGTGATGAGCATAGATGTCTGTGTTTCTGGGTTTGGTGGTTTATTAAATATATTCTCAGTATTTATATGTGTATTTCTATGTATTTGTATCGTTGTCTAACAACACCCTTAACCCAAGCAAATAATTTGCTTACTTAGGGGTTAGATCAATGTGTATAATTTATCGTGATATTTTATTATTATATTATTATATACATGATAAATAACTTCAATACACTAAAATAATAAATTTAGTAGATATCAAACGGCAACCTAAAAGCCGATACCTTTTTTAGTTATGTAGGTAAAATTATGCTCTTCACAAAACGAGACAAACATTAATAAAGTTGTTAACTCACTTTTATATATAATGTAATGTAAATTGATATTAGAGACCAAAACGTTAAAGTTCAAATTCGTATGCAGATAACCGATTAGGATGTGAGTCCCTGTCGAACCTTTGTCATTTTAATCATACTTCCGATCTTTCAAAGTAATGGAATTGAAATATGTTCAATTTCCTACTTTCTGTAGGACTTCGTAATTTTCAGGGTATTGTATATCAGAAATGGATACGTACAATACCAAAGAAGTCGTTTTAAATATATTGTTAATGAAATGGTTTTCTATTAACAAATAATTGATAAACTAGAATGTAATGAAATTTAAACGAATGTAAATTTATTTATCTAAATTGTGAACTAGTGAAGTTTAAATAACCAATTCAATGTTGCTGATTGAAATGTTTGCGTGAAAACTACAAAGAATAATGCAGTAGCTGCTACGATGTTATTTATCCTTGTTTTTCTTCTATTTCAGTAGAGCAATAAAGAAAGCCTTAATGACCTTTATGCACTACTCCATATTATAGTAGTTAATTCTGAGAGCTTTTACGTTTTATATTGTTTCCAACAATTTTTATTAATAAAAGCTAAACTGTGCAATACAATAAATACGGTTAAAAACTCTTTATAGTATAAAGAAAGCTTTCATTGAAATTAAAAATATTAAATGAAAGATGCAAATCTTGAACAGCATGATTTTATATACATTTAAAGTTTTAAATATACGTATTATACTTGCCACAACTAAGCAAACTATTACACAAACTCTTGCTTCTTGTTATTGTCTTTCTTTATGCTACACGCGATGATAAAACCCGCATGAAGTTAACATGGATAAACTTTAAATATTATTCTGTGGCCATACAATATTCATGAGGCTCGAGGAATGTTGAAATTTATTTTTATTTATCAATATAATATAATATTATATACTACACACACACATGTACTACATACACACACTAAACTGACTAAAAAAAATATTAATACAATTGATAAAATAACAACGCTTATAGAATATCATTATTATTAATAAATTTGTTTGGGGGAGAAGTTTTGGAGGAAAAAGGTCCCCACAAACAGTATATCAACCTATGTCGCCTCCAGTATTCGAAACAGGAAAAATTAATTTGTGGATCCAAAATCCAATAAGCTTTTAAACGATGAGAAATATACAGTTAATATGAATTTCTTTTTATGTTCTCACATTTAAGGAGGTCAAACATTAAGTTAATTCTATTCCAAAGAATTGAGTCAAAAATAAACGAAAATCATAACATACAAATGAACAATATTATACATGCAAAATCAATGCATATTGAATTTAGAACCATCAATACAATAATTTATAGCAACATAAATAAACCTGCAATTAAACAATGACTGAATACCATATTGTAGTTACTTTTGGGCTTAAAAATGAATAAAAGTTTTGTCAGTTACTTTATTCCTCAAAAATTAATAAAATATATGATTTAAGAATTAACACAAATATATTTTATCTTTACTGAATTTTGTATGAACAAACAACAATGATTTTATGATCAACGAATATTACAAAATAACAATATAACAATTTACATATTTATTAAAATCGCTTCACTGAAAATATTATATTACGACCGACATATTTTCGCGTATGTTATTCTGTATGTGTGAACGATTATTTCACATTAATATGATAACTCACATGAGCCGATAAACAACACAATAAAACAGTCATATTTTCAAAAAATAGTTGAAATATTTTAATATAAATTATTGTGTAGGGTTAATAAATTGTCGAATATTTTAAATACCAAATTCAAACATTGTAATATTGAGTATAAAATGTTATTTCGTAAATAAATTGAGTAGCCGTCATTTTAATAACGATTAAGAATTCGAACACTGTACACAGCGGCAATAAAAATACCTAACGTCAAATCTGGGCGGCAATTATTCATTCAGGATACCATTCAGCGTGCTATTCCCCAACCCCTCCTGCGCTGTTATAATGTATGTTACCGACCAAAGCCCATTTCCGGATAAATTAGTATTACCAAGTCCAAACTAGTTCTTTCTATGAGCGTTCTAGGCAAATTTTCAAGATTGTTTATTATATATACTAAATTTATAAGAATATTCCATCAATATTATAAAATTTTATATAGTTTAAAACATTCGAATAGTGCTCAGTTCTTATGAAATGTTAGCTACGGCATAAGCTAACGAATTTAGGTTTATTTGATTGCATTATTATTAAATTTGTATATTATATTTGTATTAAAAATTAAATTCTTGTTAAAAATGTTATTCATCAGTGAAGACATTTTTGAAAAGAAGTAGGGAAAGTTAGGTGGAAAGATTCCAACAGCTCCGTGAGTCATGGCGAAAGGCAACTTCAACGTAATGTATTTAAGCAATTGTTGAATATTTGCACACTCTATCTTATTCCCTTTTCAAGCCACTCCGACAGAGGTTCCTAGCTTCTAGACGGGTGAAAAGCAACAAAAGGAGCTTTGTTGACTTTGAGTGCGGAACCCTAATAAGCACACATTTCTTGGCGATGGCAGATCTGAAGTAATATTACACTTCTAAAGGTATTTATTATGAATGGAAATCAAAATCATATTTCTTTCAATCTTGATATGTAATGGGTAACAGTATTAAACTGTGGTTGAAATCACTAGTATTTCATTGTTTATCTACAATTTGTAAATAGTTTTAAAATTTTCAAGCCTAAATAAGTTAAGTAATATATCTATGTCTAGGCTAAATCCTAGTGGGGATCGAGTTTCAGATAACGGTATGGACCTTCAATATAAATAACCCTTTACTGTCATCCTTAATTAATTATATTGATTTATTATCAAAATTAATTTCTTATTTTAAAATAAGATAAGTAACAAGGTGGAGAAATTTATGTAATATTACTAGATACTAGAACAAGGCAGTTCTCATCTCTAAAATATAGAAACAACAACTATCAAATATCCTTTTTTAGAAATTATCTATCAAATACCAGGACAGGTTTTTAAATAAATAGTAATCTAAAATTTGAATTTATTACTAATAATTTTATGAAATAATAATTGTTTAATCTTGGTCTGTGGTATAATATATCTGTCAATTCATTCGGAAATGGGCTGAAGTAATCTTAATACCCTTGAGTCTTATGAATAACTTTATGAAGCGAAGCTTAAATATTCAATAAAGAATTTGTAAAAATACACAAAATGTGAATATTCACATATGTATATTGTTTTAGAATTCAATTTTATATTTAACATATTTAAATACCAATATCCGTTCTTGATTGTCACGTATAAAAAACCATCACAAAATGCAAAATGGATTGGTTACCTATGTAATACTGACATTGACAATTGACTTTGACAATTATCTCTATCACAGCTATCACGTGCTGTCAAAACGTCGAATGTAGAAACGTAGTGTCATCTATCTACAGATGTTCTGACAAAATTGGTTTCGTGTCTATTAAAAAAAATAAGTTTTAATTCTATTCTTGATATTTTAATATAATGGAATATTGATCACGCATATATTCAACTTATTGGTTTTTATCATTTATATAAACCAATATCTGATAAAGCAATTAAATTGAAATAGTTTTGGTTTTAAAATAAAAAAACTTATCAAGCGGTTTAATTTGATTTAAATATGTACAAATAAAAATTATATTATTTTTACATAATAATAGATTTTTTAGTTTATTATGTAAAGCAATAACATCTATCCTGATGATGAAGATAATATAGGGTGCACTTAAATTACATTCTCGAGCAAATAGCACCATGTACATGGCTATAACTTCTTGATTGATGCAAATGACCACCACGACATTTTGAATGTGATTTTAATGACTCCATAATTAGACCCAAACCAACAATCTATTTGTTATTCTTACCTAAATATTATCTATGAGTAACTATAACATAATAATATATCATATATATTAGTAAATTCAAATTCAAATACTTAGGTTACGTTTATTTGGAACTATCTATAAACATGATAAGCTTATTTAAACTTATATAAATATGGAATATAAAATAAATCGCTACGGGCAGGGATTCGAAACCGCGACCTCTGGGAAACCGTCCCGTTGGTCTACCAATTGAGATACCGTATCGCTGACCATCTCGGTGAATTAAGCATTTTATATGAGATCGTCTTTATCGGGACGGTGGTGAATTCCTATAAAGACGATCACATATAGAATGCTTAACTTACGTTATTCATAATTAAACTTCTAGCTAAAAATAATTAACAAAAAGCTGTAAAAGCTACTTATGTATTAGTTGTTATTGAAATAATTTATTTCTCATATAATATTTTATTTTCTTAATAACTTCTGCACCTCGGGTCTTACAAAGTTTATTAATAATTTAGGGAATTAAAAATTTAAGAATAAAAAATATCGATACTGTTATGGGTCGGTGGTAGTTAAAATAAATTGAATGGTAGCAATCAGAACCTAAATATGCTCTGGCTTTTCGTTTTAGATGTAATCGGGCTCAAAGCCGTTGGGTCAAAATTCTATTAAGTTTTAACCTAATAAATATGAACTATGGTCCGTTGTTTTAGTTAATTATTAAGTTGAAACACTTAAAATATTTGAACTCTTAAATTAAGAGAATGTTAAATTAGGCTTTATGAAAAACATTTCACTATTTATAAGTAACATTTTAATTTGATTGCCCTGGTGTCATTCAAAAATAGTTCCAACATTTATTAGACCGGAAATTACTCTGTGAGACGTTGTCTCCGTAGGATTATTGTGCTTCATTTCCGCTCCACGTAAACCTCCTGTAATTCGGAAATTGGCAAAAAATATTTGTACATGTTAATGTTACCAGTGTATAATTTTTATTATGTATTCGTTCATGTATACTGCAAAATGAGTAGGTATGATATGGCAATACTTTAGAGTTGACAATAAAGCTGCCTTTGGTCTTAAAAGTATCATTATTTATTTATTTCATTACTAATGACCTGCCCCAGCTACGCATGGTAGCAATTTACTAAAGGAAAAAATGAGAGGATCGCTTAGCAAAAAATGTTATGTATGTTTATTTTACAACAAATTTGTATTCAAAATAATTTTAGCGTATATTATTTTAAATAAATTATCCTTATAAGAATAAAATATAGATTAATGCCTTTTTGGGCAAATTTTGCCAAATGATCTTTTATATTTTCAAACTATTGTCAAGTGGTGATCTTTCATACATGGAACAATTGATTTTTATGGACTAAGGCTGTGTGCAATCACTTAGACTGTTCCTTCTCCATATCAATATGAAGAAGCATAGAAGCATGTCATTAAAGATAAGTTACAGAGCAGCTGCACTCGTCGGAAAACGTCATTGAGAACCGAAACAAACTTGTGTATGAAATCGAACCTTGGATTAGGAAACTACCAACCACCATTGGTGGAGAGCATCTCCCTAACTGTCGCAGTATAGGAACTGCTGTCAATATTGTGCTGGAATTCTTGGCGCTGATAAACCGAGCGAGATCCACAGACATATTGAGAGGATGTCTTAAAGAAGCTCAGTGTACTGAACAGATAGAGACGGAATCTCACCCCGGTCCATCGCCTGCAGCTTTTTAAGGCACAGGTTCGACCGCAGGTAGAATTCTTATCTTTATGCAGGCGCACTCCAGTACCAGCTTCTTCCTTTATCGACTGTAAGAAGCATCTTGAAGAAAAGAGCGTATTCCTTTCTAAAAAAAATATTGTACTTTATTACATAGCTTTATTTATGTATATTTTAATGTGGTATGATATTAAATAATACTTCCTAAACAATAACGCATTTTTCTACTATTGGTATTAATTCTTTATTAAAAAAACCTAAAGCTTCATTTTTAAAACTGGTTGTTTTACTGAACAGATTTAGATAACAAAATTGAATCGATTAAGGCTTATCCTGGCCAGCCTAATAAAGTTTGAAACAATTTAAGCTTTTATTTACATTTTTCATCCATAACAAAAAAAGCTGGCGTGCGACCGTTATCTTTAGATCGGTAAAGTATTTTTCATTGCGTGATTACTTTCCATATAACAAATACTATAATTATGAGTATTCATAGAAAATAATGTCAGCTATTAATGTAGTAAATGGTTGTATACCCCGGAACGATAATATCAGGAATACCCATCTAATTGCTTATATCTACATAGTTTATAGGCAAATTACGGCTACCTTCAGAATTTTATTATTACCTTCCTAACTTTATAGCTTTTAACGTCTCAATGACATATTATAGATATATCATAGAGGTATTAGAATCATGAAATTAAATAATTATAATAAATTAAAATCATTGAAAGTTATGTCACATAAACAAAAGATTTTCCAAAATAAATAAATATATTTAATACATTTCCTCATAAACCTGCTTACTCATAATTACGAGAATTTTTAAATGAAAAATAAAAACATGGACGTACTAAGTAGGACGTGGGACTTAAGACCTCTAAAAAATGAGCCAGCATTATTTATTCGTGAGGCCTCTTTTGGTTTTAATTCGGATTTATGTTGAAACATTAAAGGACTTATTTTAGTATTTCGGAATATGATACTCTCTTCACATCTCTCACAATGATGTTGAAAATAATTTCGATCTCTTATTTTAACATCTTTAATGTATTTTCGTGCTCGGTGTGTATTTTGGAAATAGGTATCCCTATTTCCATAATTAATGTTTTATAGCGTTATGTATATTTTACTATATTAGTGCCCTTAAATTAAATATTCTAGTAAAGGTTTTTAGAAACGAAAGAAAACAAAGGTTCATAAAAGTGGTACATATTTATTTAACAACAGTTAAGTGTTGATAACGGTTATATTACTATTATTTTTAAATTGTTTACTTTTTTTGTTTTCATTTCAACAAATTGATTAAATCATTGACAAGTCAGAAATTAGTTGATAATAGTTTTTCCTTACCATTCGACTAAAAGTATAAACTTTTGGGAAGTTGCTTTTAAAAGAAGAGAATGGCATAATTTTAAAATGTCTTTAACAAAACAAAAATCTGCATTAATTTACTTCTATTTCTGAAATTAATAAAGTTGATAAAATACTTAATAGCTCTAGCAATCGCTAAATAATTTTGAATTTCATTTTATAACAAGAAATTTACTCTATTTGCTAACGGGATAGTTTGGTGATAGTAAAGGTATTTTTCAAAATACAGTGGACATTAAAAATGTACCAAAGTTGATTTAAGATCAAAAAGAAACCAAGAATGTAACGTTCACAATTCTCCTAATTTGATTCATTATAATAATATATAAATTGTGTCACCTAACATTTTAGATATTCTCCTTCCTTCCATTCCTTGTCGAATTGAAGCGTATTCAGACGCTTACGTATGAATCGTATGAATAGACCTTTCAGCGAGCAATTTTTAATGTACCTACTCTTCGACCATACTGCAACTGGAGTAATATCCACTGAATCGATCCAACCCGATGAAATGCGGGTGTACAACGCTTTGTGATTCTCCTTATTGGGCCCGATACAATATCGGCACGATCTGTTCTACTCTATGACGTCTGTTCCTTCAATTTGTAATAAAGTTTTGCGCATCGCTCCCAATCTGCTGTTATAACATTACGCCATACTAGTACAATACATTACATACTCGTTTAAACTTTATTATTATTTAGTACTTCTTGTAGTTTTGCGTGCTGTACACTTTTAAAGTTTTGACGTCTTTGTTTTACATATATACAAAAACAGATTGTGTTCTTTAATATTGAAAACGGTTCATATAGATAGCATTATTAAATAAGATCTGTGAACACGGCTCTAATGAAGCATTGTAAAAATGAGCGGACCTAAACATTTTTCCATCAATTTGCTCTAAATGGTATCTACAGCCGAAATCATGCAGATAAGCAGAACGAAGGGTCGATCCCCCGTTTAACGATATCTACGTACTTAAAATTGCATGTATAATTTAAGAGGTGCCAGATATACAATTTTACATATGAAGCAAAGACAATTTTGAAAGCGTACCATTTTTACCGTTGAATAAAAATCTTTTTTATTGTATTATACTTACAAACAGAAAAATCATACTTTTGGGTTTGATTTTTGAAAATGTTATACATTTTCTTTCGTTTTTATGAAATCTAATATAAAATACATAATTAATAAAATAAAAGTTGGTTCTATTTTATTTCTCGTGTTTAACATAATTTAAAGTAAGGGCCCATCAAATATTGAAATAGCTACCGAGCAAGGCACTTCGTACTGTAATCAACGTCTCAAGGGTATTGGCGTTAAAGAAGTGAATCTATAAAAGGTAAACTTATAATGGTGAGTAATATGTACCCTTTTTAGGGTGATAAAATAATTTGACCAACATTAATAATTAATGTTATTGTTAATATATTTATTACATAGGTATATATTAAAATTTAACATGCGAAAGCGTATTTTCCATGGTATTTATTTTACTTAACCCATATTTGATTTTATTTAACCTATTTCCATTTTGTTTTATTATACAGTACTGACCGCAAAGAGTACTTAAATTGTATTTATCGGTGGAACTATTATGTGCAGTCAGTGTTTTATCGCTGACATAAAATATCGGTCTTACATCTAGTCTTTGTTGACATTTTATTCATTTAAATATGAATGTATGAAAATTGTATTTGTACCATTAAATAAAATTATTAATTCATACAATGTTATTTTATAAATATTTTCAATTCTGCTGATTCTATAATAGAATTATTTGTTTGGAATATAAGAAATTAAAAAAAGTCCTGAGTCCAACCCTGTTCAAAGTTTCGCATGATATAATGTTTATGTTTAAGCATATAAACCAGTCTCGTATTGCGGCTTAAATACTTACTCTACAAGGAGTAATTTTCTGTCGAGGTTTCCTATTAGTGAATATTCATAATGCTGAAATGCACACTCAACCAGGTGTGATCAACCTTGTAATTAATATTGATAGAATAGGTAGATAACAAAAATTTAAATTTTACTGGAATTAAGAATTAATTACATACTAACATGGCTAAACATGGTGAAAACCAAATTCCATCAATATTCGTTATGTTATTTATTTGATTTAAGTTAAGAGCCGGCTAATGGTATCGGTTTTGCTCATTATAAAAAAAAAATTGTATTGTTAATTAAAACTAAAATATTATGTAGAGTTAAATTCGGATCTGGAATGTATTATTACAAAGAATTATTTAAATTTACAAAGTGAAAGATAGTTAACTAAAATAGTTTTTGAAGTTTATCTAATGTGTTAGTAAACTATTTGACTGTACATTTGCATTTCTATTAGTTATTAGTATGCAAATAGTTTTAATTTCGTCACTGATGTAGTGATTATCGTGGTCGCCTTTACTTCAACTAACCTGAACTAGCAGCGTTATAAAAGTAATATCATTTACATTATACCCCGTTTTCAGTTCAGTCGTGATATTTCGAAATGCATTATCATAAAGCGACGCTTGGGTTCCTTTGAACTTTGAAAATTGGTACACGTTAGAATTTCTAGAACCGACTTGTTACCTAACATACGATGAAATGTATTTCATTGCGTGCAACAATAGTTCGTACAGAAATAGAAATATTTTAATATTTATATAATGTATAAATATCTACATAAAAGGCAACTAAACAATATTTTGTAGTGCGCATAAGTTGCATAAGCTTGAATGACAGTATTTTATAGGTATATTATTTTTCATACCAGCATTCATTACATAGAGTGTAATCATTTAAGGGGACGGCAAAAATGCTTCCGAGTTAGGGGACTACCAAAGCAAGCTCTGATATTATGAATCATAAGGTTTCTTTTTTGGGCTTCTGCTAAATAAAATTCAGAGCTGCTTTCAATGACGGAGATTGGCAATGAGGTTATGATAAGGCGGGTGCGGCGCGTGCGTCTGCATATTTTTTCCTCAACATTTTCAATTTAAACCGTATAATCTCGATATAGGATTTGTTATCAAGCAGTTTCCCCTCCTCCTGGAATTTGTAGACTTTGAGTATTATGAAATAATGAAACCTACCATCTTATTTTCCGTGCTAACAACACAGTTTGCGTACATTGTTTATTGTATACACATACAATAAACAGAATGTGCAAACTACAAAATACAAACAACATTGTATTTATTGTGTATACATAGAATAACATTATATAGCTTTATGAAAAACATCTATGATATATTTCATATTTTAAACCTGTAACAATAAATTTGCTGTCAATCTGTAACACTTATATGCAAAACGCAAGCATAGCACGCATAAACAAAAACATGATTAATTAAATAGGAAGGCAATATGTTTACCTAAAAACAGTTCACAAACACATTCGACCGGACAGGCTTCTGTTCACTCTTGTATACTGAAGCACCGATTACGGGAGTATTGAAACTGAATAATAAATGTTAGTGAGAGTAAGGTTGGAGGCGAAAGATTTACATTTGAAATTGACTTTGCAATCCTTCACGTTTGATGATGCACTTTTATCTTACCCTCGCAATGCATCGCTATTACTTAAATCGTTTTCGGCCATTTTCAGGCGATAAAATTCTTGCACTTAAATTTTTTCCAGGCGAATGGGGAATGGTGTTCATATTGCAAAGCGTTTTCACCGAAAGTCACGTCATGATTCATTTTGTCCGTTTACAGACAAAGATAAAATCGTTTCGAATTTAGTTCTCGAATATACTAAAACGTATAACAATGCTAACATATTCAATTAGTTAATATATACTAAAACTAATAGTAATGCTTTCCAAATTAGTTAAAATATTTAAAGTAAGCCAGCTTACCTTTTAATATAATATTTTATTTACAACTAGCAGTCGCTCGCGGCGCCGCCCGCGTTTAGGTCGCTTTTCGCGTAATGTATGGAAATTACAATTATCCAGGCTTATAATGTAGTTAATTCTACAGCATTCTATTCCTGTGCCAATTTTATACATATAGCCATTTTATTGCTACGATATCAAACTCAAAATAATAACATACATACACATTACTCGCACTCACACAGCCAGGTCATTATTCAGATATAAAACATATGAATACGAAATAATCTAAATCTTGTGGTGAAAAAAGTAATCCGTCCATAAGAATTCGAGGGGTGGCCCTATTCATGAATTCTAATCAGGAAAAGCTAGGTATAAGTTTTTGCGTTCCTAGTAGTCGCAGTGGAGTGGCGATTTCCCCGGGACTAGCGGCATTAATAAATGGGAGCACGTCGAGACAGAACATGAAGCGCAAAGTTTACGAAGCATTGCCCGTAACAAAGGTGGCAGGCATCGAATGCCGGTTATTACGAAAAGTAAATAAAACTATCGTATTAATCGAGCGGAAAGACGTGGAGCCACCTTACGCTCAGGCTAGTTGTCTGCTGACGAAATTCGGAGAGCCGTTAGGAGGGGAAAACATCACTCCCCGAACAATCAGTGTTGATGCTATGGTACTGGTGTATGAGAAGGCTGAAGTATCACAAAGGATTGGTATTTTAAAGGCCTCCATACACCACGAGATAGTTGTCTATGAAGACCGAGGAGAAAACCTTGAATACCTCAGGCCACATCATGTTTTGGGACCAACCAAGCCCCCGGGCAACGGAGGAGATACAGAACCAGCATCAAAGAGTGGTTCGGAACGACTACAGGAGAAGGCAAAAGCACATCAACAAGCAGAAGCCTCCACGTCAAAACCTAGCCTGACATCAAAATCTTTCATGAAGGCAATCACAACCGCCGTAGGGTCCATGGTAAAAGCATCAAGAACCTCACCAGGTAAGAAAGTGGTGTACGATGACCAGGAGGAAAATCTCCAACACACTAGTTCACGTCGTACACTAAAGCCCACCAGCTCCATGGCAACGGCGGTAATTAACCTCATAAAGATGAAAAATAAAACCAGCTCTGAATCCGTAAAACCTCAAAAAAAAACAAAGGCAAAGATGGGAATAGTCAGTTCGCCTTGTCTTCGTCTGGCAGAGGGACCACTTGATCACTTCATAAATGCTTTCCTTGAGTTTCAAGCTTTAACAAAAGCGACTAAACAGGCTAAATCAATACCTCTTGAAGAAATTCTTCAGGCCTTTAAAATCGGTAATCGGAAGTTCTTGGAGCTGAAACTCAAGGAGGCAGATGCAGCTATATACAACAACCAAACTGCAAAGATAATACATGGTACAATGGCAGGAGAGCATATGGCAGCATACAATGCGACCAGTGGTTTCGTTATGTTGGATAGGGAAGAGACGAAGCGAACAGGCAAAGCCAAATATACGACGCCATCTAACGACCCAATTGTTGTCACGGCCCAATGCACCAAGATTATGCTAGAGGATATGATCCTAGACAAAGCTAGCACATTAACGAACTTTGAAGCTTGGACCGTGCCAATACTAAACTGGGTCAACGGGGTTCCAGGATGTGGCAAAACCACGTGGATAATATCGCACTTCGACGCGGAGAAGGACGTCATCGTTACAACCACAACTGAGGCGGCTAAAGATCTAAGAGAGAAGATCTCTCAGCGTATAGGTGACGAATCAAAGAATCGAGTGCGTACGATGGCCTCTGTATTAGTAAATGGATTCAAAGAGTCAGAAATCTATCAACGTTTGGTGGTAGACGAGGCTCTTATGAACCATTTCGGATCCATAGCGATGGCTACGCGGTTGTCCGGCGCTGCCGAAATTCTCCTCGTCGGTGACGTGAACCAGTTACCTTACATCGATAGAGATAATCTATTCGAGATGAGGTACTGTCGTCCCACCCTGATAACGTCCATCAGCCAAGAATTACTGTGCACACATCGGAATCCCTTAGATGTCGCGTATGCCTTAGAAGAGGTCTACTCCGGCATCTACTCCAGCAGGAAACTAGTGCAGTCCTTAACAATGCTCAATTACACAGGATCGAAAATACCCAGATCCCAACCTAATACCCTGTACTTAGTACACACCCAGGAAGAGAAGATAGCATTGTCTAACGAGGGTTATGGATCAGGCGAAGGGTCGCGTATCTTAACCATACACGAAGCACAAGGACTCACTTTCAGTTCCGTTTTTATAATCAACACCAGGAGTAAGATGCAACTGCACGACAGCGTTCCCCACGCGGTTGTAGCAGTGTCGCGTCATACCGAGAGCTGTGTGTATTTTACCGACAGCGAGGACGACGCGACGGGCAGATTCATCAGGAGAGCGATGAAGGCGACAAAATATAACATCATAGAATATAATACCAAGATGGCTATAAAAGACAGAAACTTCGCTATCGTGGAAACCTTGCTCGTGATGAGTGAAAAAAATAAAAATAACAGTAGGTCACCACAATAGTGTTTTCGCAGGAAGGCATTAATGAGAAAATGTAAGAAATTTAACTTTAATAATATTTTTCTTTTTTATACATCAAATACTTATACTATACTTCACATTATAACATTGTACAATAACAAAAAAAAAAAAATAAATAAATAAATAAATAAATAAATAAATAAAAATTTAAAAAAATATATGTATATATATATATAATATTTATATTTATATAAGTATGTGTAATTGCTGTGCAAAGGACTTACCTTACTAATATAGTTTTTAAGGTACCTGTAGTAATAGACTCCTTTTTGAGTATGTTATCTCAAAATTTCAACAATTAATATGCAAAATACAAACCAAATGTGAAAAATGCACGGGCGACGTGTCCGTGGATAAAAGTAGAAATTAATAATAAAAAAAAAAAAAAAAAAAAAAAAAAAAAAAAAAAAAAAAAAAAAAAAAAAAAAATAGTGCTTGAACTCAATTTTCAATTGGCCATAACTTCTTTTTCCTTAACCGATTTTGACTAAACAAAGGTTTGACAACGTTCCAGATTATATATAATCCACTTGTGAAAACCGCGTTCAAATCCGTTGAGTAGTTTCGACGTTATAACGTACCAGACAGATAGACAGACAGACGAAAATATCCAAAAATATTTTTTTGGTCTGTTACTCGTCTTTAATCGCTCCCTATTAGTTTTTTGGAAAAATATTTAATGTAAAGACACTCGATTTTAACTGTCTTATTATATATTTGAGATAAAAAGTCATAGTTAATAAAACTCTGGTTATGATGTTTGAAATTTATATTAGTTCAAAGTTTGTAACGGTTAAGTAAATTTTTGGTGTATAAGGAGTAATATATAATAGGCTCCAATGCAAGAGATACTAAAACTTCATATTATACAAATAAATATTCGAGTCGTATTCACAGATGAAAATAAAAATACGTCACAAGAATAATCATCACAAAGGCGAATTTATAGGAACTGTCATGAATGAGATGAGAGATAATGAACGATAAATAACCTTATATTATATTTATAAAATTTATATATATATTATATTTTTGAAATTGTCGTGTTCAAACGAACATATAAAGATAAACCCAGCAAGGAGTCTTCTCTACTAATATGACGATGATAATGACTATATGATAAGGCATTCACACATTCACATAATTGGCATTTTTAATCGTATTAATATTATTTTTTGAAAGGACACTTATATAAAAGAAAAAAAACTCAGTAAGTTCACAAAAATTAATTCGGTTCTTCACCGTTTTTTTTCTATTTTTTGTGTACGTAGTTTTATATTCTATGCATCTGTATTTCCTTCTTATCATAAAATATGTATAAAACATATCATAAAAAGAATATACACTCGCAAACGGAAACTTTCACTAACACATTTGTATTTAAAATTGTTGGAATTAATCCTTTGAAGTGTTTTACAAAACATCAAAGCGCTTTCATCATACGTTAGCTAAAAGTGAACCCGTCATGACATATTCACTCCCACGTACTTCTATTATCTGACCCTCACAGGGCGATATCAGATGTTTATTACGAGGTCTTATCTATACAGATGAATCGCTGAATATGATCAAAAATAATTACCAATAAACAAAAATATATTGGAACAATAACTTTTCAATTATGGTATTTTTGGCAATTTTGATAGCGTGTTTGTTCTGTAGCTTATCCTAAATAAGCAGAGCTGGCATACACAGATTGATTATTTAATTGTTATTAATATTGTTTGGTTTTCATTGTGTATTTGAATAGCAAAAATAATTGTATACAATGATTTTTTTGAATGGCTAAATATGTCACTAAACGTGTTCTGGAATATTTTTCTTAATTCATGCGCTTCCTCTCACGCACGTACGTAAAGTTTTGAAAAAATGTTGTGTCGAATTAAAAAAAGTGTGTAACTTAAGCGACACTTGTGATAAAGTTTATTGAATAGTTACTGTTAATGATTTTCTGTGAAAATGCAATTTACGAAATATAGAAATATAGTTTGTTGAATTGAGTTTATTTAAAAATATTTATTATACGATCCAATTATACGATTGAAATTGCCTGTTAATTTCTTATAACAAAATGTGAAAAATATATTTCTATGTTTAGATATATTGACTTAAAATATAAACAACTTTGGAGACAAATCAAGACAATATAAAAGAAATGACAAACAAGTACTTTAAGTTTATTCAAAGTATTTGTTTGTATAGAACCATATTTGAATATTAATTATCCAAAAGGATTTCTGTGTCAGTAAGGCGGCTATTTTCATTTTCGAATTGCGGTCACTTCACCAAGTGAAAATCCTTTGTATAAAGAACCTTTGTTGCTAGAATGCAGCAATTTTCCAACACCCCTTAATGTCACTCCTAAACGATATAACATTTTTTCATATCGCCTCTAAAGACTGCCTACACATACACTTTAATCCAATAACCTTAAATATTGGACTTCATACGAAAATCGTTATGTAAAATAGGACCTAAAACAACTCTCGGCGAACATTAAATGCTATCAGTTGGGTACGCTTTTAAAGGACTGTTTAAATAATTGTATGTACATTCAGCTACAAAAGTTTCTGAACATATTTATTTAATTTGAGTCAACGCCTTATCTAAGACTTGGTCTTTTGGACAGCCACAGAATATATATAGGTAAATATGTTTATAAATATTATGAAAAATATATTTTCGAAAGTTGAAAGAACTTACTAATATAAAAAGCGTAACAAAAAATGTATATAAAAGTTGGTGGTCTTTTAATCATCGTAACAATTTTTAATTATTATGTTAAAAAGCACGGCACTATTTATTAAAACTTCCTTTGATGAAACAAGCGGATATCTGAAAGGAGATATTTATGAAACGAACAATGTTTCCTTTATTCCTTTGTTAATATCGAGCTCAAGAATTATATGATTTCTATCTAATGAAGAAGGGTGCTCGAGAGGTACTAATCACTGGAAAAGGTTAATAATTAATACCGTTAGCGAAAATAGTAATTAAAGCTGTAAGTTCTTTGTAATTCAGTCACTTTATTTATTTTATATATTGTTGTTGATAAACTTTTGTTTTTATGAAGAAAACCTCCAAGGCAAATTTAGTTTGTAATAAATTGAGAATAATTAGGGATGAAGTTTATTTTGTCGTGATATTAAAAACGTGATGTTTGCGCAATGGGTATCAATGAACCCATGTAATAGGAGCAGTTACTTATAGTATGTTCTAAAATGTGTTTATGTAGAAATGTTGTGTGTGTTCTAAAATTGTAACCAAATATTTTTTTTGTTTAATCCCTATTTAATTACATTGGGATGATAAAATATATTAATACTCGCCTTTTGTAAGGGGTCTAATATAGCTTTTCATCTACCAGTGTGCGATGAAAACGATCTGGCAGCTAAGCTCTGCAAACATCGCTTAGCAATCAATGCCTGTTGGCTGGCGTTTGTGATTTGCTAAATTTCACCTCACCTACCTTTTGTTTGAATATAACATAATACTGGTCCAATTTGGTGTATTATAGCTGTAAATTGTTAAATTAAAAACTAAATGGCTTAGTTTGTGATGCTCAAATTGACAGAGAAATGAAAAGTCAAATGTAGAATAATTTACGCATCGCGTTGCTACGCCGTAACAGTAAACGTAGTATTGTTCTACGAAATACAAATCTTGAGCCTTTTATCTCAGTACCCTCTTTTATCTTATTTTTAAGTCCTCTTAAACATTCTTCATTCTAATGTCTACGAAGAATGAAGTTCACTATGCCTTTAAAACAACTATCACAAAATATATTAGATAACTTCCATCACAGAGATGTAACTTTTATGTTTTTATTTCACAAACTGTTCTAATATATTTATTATATATATATATATTCCTTACTAAATTGTACATGCCTAATCATACAAATAAAAAAAAATATCGGTACATTATGAATGGAATGTCATTATATTTTTATTCATATTTTAATTATAATATAAATAATCGTAATTTCAGTTTTTAGATAATTTATGACACTATTTATGATGTTCACTACTAGTTATTTAATAATACTATAACATTGACTGTTATAAGAAATAGCGTTAAGACTTAAAAAACTTTGATTAAAATATCAATCTTATTAGTTAGAAAACATAAACTTTAATAAATTAGTCAATTTAGGTGGCAGAATGTCAATCTTGTTGGAAAACAGATGTCGACTTCATTTTAGCTTGAGTTATAAAGCGAAACACTCAATCTAATATTATAATTAAAACTGTACACGTTATTATAAACAATATACATAAAACACATTTGTAACAAATTTAATAACAACACAAATTTGATATCCAATATATAATATACATAAAATATCCTAGGGAACAAAATAGCGACATAAGGTGAGATATTTTCGATAGGGCACTATAACCATGATGAACGTCGCTGAGAGTTACGTAGTCTATATTGATACGCTTTTATTCCCCATTTACCTTTTTGCCCGACGTTATATGGGACCGACGGAATTCCGTCTTAACGTTTTAAATTTACGTTTTCTCTATTACGCATACTATAGATAATAGTATTTTTATTACGCTTGAATGTTTTAAACGGTAGTTTATGTGAAGCTTTTATTTAATGTTATCGTTCTATAATGTACATATTAAGGGGAATTATATAATACAAAGTAATGAAGTCTGTCAAATCTAAACTAAATTATTAGAAGTTCAACTTCGTTTTATAGTTTTTTATTGTATCTATTAATAATATACTTATATAGTATCAAAATAGATATTACCTACAAAAAAATAAACAAGATTCCAATTGATACATTTAAGGTCAAATAATACAAAATTCTTTATTTGAATTGGCAGCTGTGAACATTGCCGACATCATCATTCTTGCTTCAGGTTCGCTCTTAGACAGGAATCTTAAAAGCATTCACTTTTAAAAAACTATTACAAGGAACCTCTTTAAATAAAAATCCAGTTCAAAATAGAGAATGTAAATTTAAAGCGAACAAGATAAATAAAATAACTTAAAGATTGGCGAACGAAATAAATAGATGTACCGTATTTTCTACAAGGTACAAAGTAAACTGAATGTTAGTTATAATGAGGTGTAAGCGACCTACATTCACTAGAAATACCGGGTTGTGATAACAAAGACGGAATTTTTGGTTTGTCACAGCTTGAAAGTCTTTTTAAAACGTATGGAGGTTATGAATCAAGGAATTACGGCTATTTTGTTAAGTACAGGCCTATGTAAAAGGTGTCGACTCATAAAATAAATTGAAATGCTCAGTCGATCAAGATTCGCGGCGGGACACAACGCCGCTCGCAGCTCCGACGATAAATCAACTCGACGCTTTTATGTATAAAAAAGAAAAACCCGAGAAAGTCGTTTATTTGTTTCCAAACTATATTCGAACATTTCTCAAGCTTCGATACTCTTATAAAATCTTACAGTGTAATTGAAATTTTATATTTTTTTTACTTAAGTTAACAAACTAAACTCCTTTGTAGTATAATACATTCTTTTTTTTTATTTATTATACTGATTTATTCTAGTAAGTGTTTATGGAAGTTTTAAATAAATGACAATACACCCGTAGTATATTAATATTAATATGGTTAGAAGATTAAGATTAGTTGATTAAAGTATAATATGCACAATCATGTATTTCAAATAAATTAAGGCCATAATTTGACGTTTAAGATCGCTATTTCTTACATCAACATGAATTTTACTTATCCTTTTGACTTCAAAGCTAGGTGTCTAAATGGCAGGAATAATGGTGCTACGAAATTTTCTTTTTGTTCAAACTAATGTAGAGCTCGCGCAATGCAGTATGTTACGCTCAATACTTTGTTCCTTTTGCGACTAGCTTTGTTCATATACCGTACTAACATAGATAATATATTTATGTATAAGACAAACAGACATTATACATTTCATATATACACACTCATTGTTTCGTAAAATTGTAGTAAGTTTACTTGAAAAAATCTAGAAGTAATATTATCTGTAAGTGCGCTTTTTTCGTACGAAATTAAAATTTTAAAGTTTTTTATTATTTAAGTTGCATCTTCAGGTAAGTTTGTAGATTGCGGAGCGCATATGATTAGAACATTAATAATTTTAAACGTGGCGTAGCAGCTTTCCTATCCCACTACTATGCTTCGTTTTGGTTTCATAACTGAATCTGTCGTAGAATTGGTAATTTTCGTCATCTCCAAATATTGAAATAGAACTTGTCAAGGTAAATTTTCATTTTAATCTTATAGTAAAATGATGAAAATAATTACTGTTTTTGCTGAAATTGGTTTCTGCCATGCAATTTTTAATCCGTTCCTCCAACTGACGAGACTGGTTTTGAAAGAAAGATATCAAAATCTTTGTCTAATTGCAATGAAGATAATCGGAAACATATCCATTGGTCCGTGATAGGTTATTGTGTAACCACGAGTCATTTCCGTATTATTCTAATACTCTGAACCGAGCAAGGATGCGATTTTTCAATTGAATGTGTTTTACGTGAACCGACTCGCAGTCGAGTTGCCAAGAGATCGGGAGATTACTAGAACCCGCTTATATTTTTTATTCCCAGGCATGTTGAGATAGGTTTAGCCTGCATTAAATAAACTTTAACTATATCAAGTTTGTATTCAAATATCACGAGGAAACATTCGTATTTCATTTTAATTAAAAATAAATGGTAACTTATGTAAGTGAATGTTTGTGTGAAATATATTATTAATGTAATAAATTTTATTGCATTATACACCATTGAGTTATTGAACCGAAAAGTGGCAGCAAATATTCTTTTTAAGGTTTAAAAATAGCAGTAAGCTTGCTTCAGTAAAATATTTTATCAATTATTGTTCAAGTTATTTCCCTGCTTGAAAATATACCCGACAATATAATAATAAATGCATTGAAATTTAATATGACAAAGAAATCTTTCATAGTTATAAAAATATCTGCCTATTCATAGTAGGAAACATTTAAATTTTATTGAATAAATCGCTTTCAATACGAGTAAATATTGAAAAATATTTAAAGCCTCTTGTAATACATCTCTATTTGTTGAGGTTTTCTTAACCTTTCATAACCAACTTAAATGTTAGTATATATCTTAGCCGTTGTATCGTAATATTTGTATCGTTATCTAACACCCTTAACACAAGCAAATAATTTGCTTACTAAGGGGTTAGATCAATGTGTGTAATTTGTCCTGATATTATTATTATTATTCTTTACATTTTAAACATTTTTAACTTCGTAATGTAATATTGAAAAGGGTTATAAAACAACAAATAAATACTGTTAAATTATTCTTTACCGCACGGAAAATTGAGCATAACTACATAACGGTTGATGCAAGCTCACGGCGGATTTTGTTTGGGATTAACCGTTGATCATTTAATATAAAAACATACGGACACACATACGCAATGCACACCCACACCACTACCAGCATTATGTATTGATTTATTAATGATCCAATGTTTTTGTTAAGCGTTTAAATCCCTATTTATTACAGTAAATGACAAGGCTATTGACCTTAAAGTTTTTATGGTGATTGTTTTTGTATAATACTGAAATCAATAATTTTTAAGCCAGAACAAAATCACCTTAAATATTTTAATAAACTAAAATTTTCCTTTTTTTGGTGTATGGTGAATTTATATATATTAATTGTCTATTATAGAAATCGTCTCAATTGTTGTCGTTGTGGCATCTTTTCTATGTTTTTTTATAGCAAAGTTTGAAGCATCTTTAGGATTTTCGAAAGAAACAATTTAAAGATTTAAAATGTTTATACTTAAGAAGTCCTTCATGGACTTGAGTATAAGCATATTTAATAAAGTTCCACAAGATATCTTAGATCTTCCTTTTCTTGGTTTTAAATCTAAAATTAAAGGTTTATTATTAAATAAATCTTACTATAACATTCAAGAGTGTTTGGTTGATCGAAATGTGTGGAACTTGGGTCATTGACTCATTTGTTGGGTTGATGTTATAATGTATAAGTCAAAGATTGTTAAATTACATTTAAAAAGAGCAACTGTTGAGTTTCTGGCCAGCTCTTCTCAGCAGAACAGCATTCCGAGCTGGTAGCTTACTCACAGACTGACTATACTGACCAATTTAATGTAATTGACGATTCAAAACTGAGTGTAAATGCCTACTTGAATAAAGATATTTTGATTTGTTTTTTGAATAAGTGATCATAATATTTTAATATATTCTGCCGTCCATTATATACAATATAATAATATAAAATTATTTTGTTAAATATATAATATAAAGAATGCTATATAGATTTGGAATGGTCGGCTTCCCAGAGATCGTATGAGGATGTTTTTTATATTATATATTTTTATTTCATTTTCAGATTTTCTCTCTTTTATATTCTTGGGTGGTTTTGGTAATATTATTATGATAATTACAGTTTAGATTTAATTTATTTTATATTAATTAATATATATTTTGTATATACGATTACCAGATTGAAGTAGAAACAATCAACATCGTCGCTTTATCCAGTTGTTGCCTTTTATCGTGAAACTGGGAACATTCGATGTCGATTTAGACAATTAGTATCGATTCTAACAAAGTTCATGAAAATGCTTCTAGTAGTTTTTGCATGGTGCGTGATCAAAGAAATAAACAATTTCAAAATTCATTCCTTAAAGGTATATATAGTTTTCTTATCAAGTATCCATATGCCCCCTTTTTTAGCATTCCTGTTAATAACACATCTCGATAAATACCAGCATCGTCGATGTCCTGCTGGAACCATCTGATTATGGCCTGGTAAGGAAAGTAGTAACCATTCCATGGCCGAATTTCAAAACATTTGTGAGCGGACCCGTATTCAAATACAAGTTAAGTTTGATTGGGATGAATGCATTATTTTTCTCATCCTAACTTGGAGACAGGTTTGTATCCCTTTTAAAGATTCTAGGATCTTGCCTGCACTGCTGCTGTCACTTAAATTAAACTATAACAGACCATGTCCCTGGTGTTATGTGCACTTTAACTTTTTCTTTTTGCTCTTAAATAGCAATCGTATCGAAATCGAAACTAAAGATATCTTTTGTAGTCATAAAAAGAAATATAACCATGCAATAGGAATTCGCAAATTATATTACGTCGTTAAAATTGGTGAACCTTGTGTGAGTAAACTAGTCTGGGATGCATTAGTTTTGATGTTCTTTGTTAGCATCTTTACTCAGCCATCTTCACCAACGTTTCACTATCTATGACACCTTAGCCCATATGTAAAAAAACAATCTTTTCGACACTCTTTTGATCTCAAAATCGACTCTGAACGACGACGAAATACATCGCCTTCTATTCCATCTATCTATGTATACAGTTCAATGCCGGACATTGCGTTCAAGCAAAATGCTCTCTCTCCAGTTACCTAATTTTTCTTTGGACCTTCATAAATCGAATGGACTTTATGTCATTTCTGCCATCGTGCTCCAAACATGTGCCCACGTGGAGTAGACTTTGGTGCTATTTTGGCACTCCTATGTAAAACACGTAATTCCTGACGCATGAAAGTCTAATTTTGTCCGTCGGAGCCCTCAAACGACTCATACTCGACCAGGCCAGATTAAACTAAATATGGCCCCTTTTATCATTACCTCTCTTCTCTCCAAAAATAAAAGAGAATATTATCTACCTTCAGCTCTTGAACGTAGATGATCTCAAGTTGATCAACGTTTATCTATGATGCCGATGGCAGTTAGTCTGAACATTGCAAAACCCTCATGTCGTATATGGCAAAAAGCACTTCTATTAAAACTATTTTCATCTGGGCTTCCCGAGACCGTGGTTATGAAAGTGGATGATCAGCTCTCTTATTGGGCGGAGCATAATAATCGTTTGGACGGTTTTTGCTTCATCCCAAGCTAGTGACTGTTTGTATTTTTTGAAAATCTTTCCTGGACACACTTTCAATATGTGGAATGTTATTTCGTCGTCAGTATTTCCAGTTCGATAAGAAATGGGTAGTTCCAAAAAAATTACAAATTACTTTCTAAAAGGCGAGGAAAGCTCTAGTGATTTCTCTAGTTTTGCAGGAGATCCTTATCTGCAGAGATTACTTGGCATAGGAGACAAAAAATACAAAAAGTAGCATTTTTTTCATCAAAAAATATTAAATCTACATGAGCATAAATACATATTATATATTATACGCTGTACCTTATGGTGTAATTAAATTGTTTATGTTAATATGATTATTTACTTCATTCGATAGGTTATTATTAATATCGTACATATTTGTTAGTATGGTTATTTCCGGATGCGTGATTCTATACTAATTGGTGGTTGTAAGCTTTTCAAATAATTTGTTTTAGGTGTATTCGATATTTATTGAATTCATAATTGTTAGGTAATGGATGATAAATGTTTAATATTTTATTAAAAAAATATTTTTGACCGTATATTTTAAAAGTTATCATTTATGTTTAACAAATAAGAACATTACAATGCTTAATAACATAACTATATTGAAAACAATTGAAGTTATATTCATAGTTTAATCCTAAATTGTAACTAAGGGTAGAACTGAAGGGGAGCGATACTTGTGACATCAAAGATTAGGGGTCGGGGTACCTGAACGTAACCGAAACGGGATAACTTTTTGATCCTTAATAAAGGTATAAATATAGAAATTATGTTTGTATATCCCTTTCATAGTTAGATTTGGTAGTATTTAAAAAAATAAATATATATTTTTTTGTTAGAACTTTTGACCGCAGCGGTTCCAATGGTTGCCTTTGAATTGACCGGTCGCGAATCGAACCGAGCCTTCACAGTAATTATTTTTTTTTGTATTCGTTATGGTTTTTAAAATAAACCATGTTAAGATTTGGTTACATCTCTATCTCAAACTGGTTCCTAACATATTTTCTAAGTTGAAAAAGACACCTTTTCTTAAAAAACGGTTCATCAAGAGATATTTACAGAACACTTTTATATCTTTCTGCTTTTTGAATACATTAAAGTATCAAATAAAATTGCTTCTTAGTACAAAATTTGATTAATAAC
Organism: Napeogenes inachia; assembly: GCA_959347355.1. NCBI lineage: Eukaryota > Metazoa > Arthropoda > Insecta > Lepidoptera > Nymphalidae > Napeogenes > Napeogenes inachia. The sequence continues at coordinate 4,989,315 of OY365800.1, read as the reverse complement.
ATGTTTTCATTGCTAATACAATAAGAATTATATTCACTAAATAAAAGTTTTAATATTATTATTTGTATACCCTGCCAATAAAATATACAAATATTTTATTCATTATTTTCCAACAATTAATTTAATAAATTCGCTTAATATAAAAAATAAAAACCGAATTCCGACCAAATTGTGTGTTAAAAATATGATAAAATGTTATAGAGTATTACTAAAATTAAGCCAAATTTTAAATTAAAATACTTACTTAAAAATAACTATAATAAAATTTAAGACTTTAAAAAATATGTTGTGAAGCTGTTGAATATTTAAAAAATCATTTATTGTAGCAAATTTTAAATAAATTAGTTAATTAAATAGAATTTCATGATAAAAACGTTTATTCCAAATTGAAAAATAGCTTTTCAGTTAAATCATATTTTAAACACACTAATTCGCATCAAGTAGTGCACTTTTTACATATAATAAGTAAGAAATAATTTTGTATATCTTCAGAAAATAGCGGTGAAAAGTCACACTCTGCTACGTTGACGTTAATTAGAACAAACAAGGAAATAATTGCCATCGCGATCATACAACGCTTTTTTCATTTAGTCAACTTCATTTTAGAAAACATATAACAAAACAATGTAAAAATAAAACAAAGAAAAAATAGCATCTACAATTATAATATATCAAAACAATAAATAAAATAAAAAAAAGAATGTATGATTTATTAAACAATGATTACCAATTTAAAAAAAGAATAAAAACAAATGCTCGTTTGAAGTGGAACGCTTACACTGAAACTTACCTCTAACTTAACTTTTCACTGGCACTCAGAGCGATTATAGTCACTAACAATCATTGTCACTGATAGCACAGCACTCAGTCTAATATATGTTTGACCCGGGTAGCATTGACATTGCTATACACGCGAGGGGAGTTTGTTTTGGAGGCCTCCTCTTCGGTTGGAGTCTGATGTAGATTTGAGATCCCAGCGATCCTGGCGGGCAATTTAAAGGCTGGGGGTGGAATCGCGCAGGCGTCCAACACCCTGTTGCTTCTTAGTGATGCAAGCCTCTTTTATCGATACGTTTGTTTATTTTCTTTATTTAAATTTTATGAACGTTTTATTCATTCCTATTTATAAGGTTTAATATACATTTATGTATCTGTGTCTCATGGTGATATATTTGCGTGCGTGGTCTTTTTTTGGATTTTTGATAGTAATCATAAAAAAAAATATTATCTATCTAAACTTACAAATATATTTATTATTGGAGCAACGGTTTCGATTTTTTATTACATATCTAGACGAGTCAGTTTTATCTTTTTTTTAAAGTCGTGAGGAACAAAATATTTAATCTTATTGTAAGATTCAATATAGTCTTGATAATGAATACATTTGCATTTTCCATTTGACAAGATGATAACAAGTATTTAAGAAAATACAATCACTATTCATAAACTAACTAAATCGTAAAACATTAAATAATAATGACACACCAAAAATATTTGTAGATATTATAAGCTGTTTCGATATATTTTATGTGTCCCCTCACTATTTAACCTGCCCCACACCCATGCAACCTGTAACACCCCTACCTCCCTATCGTTTAAATACTGACTTATCAAAAAACTTATGGTTAAGTTAGATGTTGTTACAAGTTTTGCCACTGCGACATAAAAGAGTGTGGGGTTGTTGTTCTCATTTAGAGAATATACAAAACATACTGTATCACGATATGTTTTTAAACGACTGAACTTATATATTGTATTACTAATGATGAATAATTAAAATTTAATCTTTTATATCCAATAACTATTCCAATTTGAATAATGTATTTATTTTAACGAAATTCAAAAATAAATGATATAATTCAGTTAAGTGATGCGCGAGTGACCGAGCACTGGCAGAATTGGAAACCTCGAGATTGCAGTAATTTAAGAAGAATAAATATCTGGTTTCAATTTGAAACTTTGTTATACTTTATTATATAGGGTTTTGTTTTAATTGCTTATGAATTAAAGGGTTTCCACACACACACACACACACACTTTTTATCTTTGGTATAATAATAAAGTATATTACCTTTTATTATATTATTTGGTAGAATAACATTATCCTAATAAGTTTTCGTAATTATAAATGTTTTGTCAACAGTGACACTATTTCATCCATACGAAATGAATGACATATAAGAAGGCGTTGTGCCTTCTAAGAATACTTGCTTTAATAAGACAAAATATTGAAAAAGGTATAAGTATTCAAGTTGGTCAATTACTAAGGTACCTCGACTATATTAAATATATTTTTATCAGATCGTTGCAGGCTCAGATTATATTAAAAAGAAATATTTATTCATTCAATATTTAAGTTTTTAAGAAAAATATTTGTCGTAAATCCTTTTTTGGAATTTGATTATTCCTATTTTAAATGTTCCCAATATACTTGGCTGCAAAAAAAGACTACAAAACAAATTATAATAAAACAAAAACGTTATCCTTCTATAATTCTTAAATTATATTTATTTCTCAAAGTATTATTGGGATTGCAACATCTAACATCGTCTCTCAATCAAAATGATTTCCAGAGAACTGTCAGTTTGACGTCTATTCCTAGAGGTTAGACACTTTTCGTCTGGGGGATGTCATTCGCAGTTTATGTGAAGTTGATTTACAGAGGAAGATTTCTTCCTTACAATAAATGTCTCGGGCAAATTTCAAATCAAATTTAGATTTTTACATGGACACTAAGTGAGAGCTTTATTTAATACTAGCCTTCCCCGTATTAATGTAACGACATTTAAATTCAAAAACCTCCTGTATCAAGTATCAAGACTTATTATACTATCGATATATTCAAGCAACTACAAACATGAACAAGGAATTATTTCTACTATGTTTAAGTCATATTTTATCGTTAATATGGTTTGGAAGTTAAAAATACAGGTTTGCGCGGTCAACAGCTTTGCACCTGTAATATCTTCGTAGATTTTAATTAAAATTACATGTTGCAACTCATAATTTTCATTAAAATTTAATGCAATATGTAACTAATATGTTTTACTAGATAAGAACGTTCGCCTGTGTTGGCTAATATACGTTCTAAATTTTATAATAAGAAATTTCATTGAAGGAAGGTCCACCCTTGTAAAAATATTTTTTTAATATTAGAAGATCCCAATGCTATCATGGATATTACTGTAGTAATTTTAAATACGACTCATCTCATAAGATTTTACCAATATAAAACCCCTTAGTCCAATGAATATAATTATAATTGTTAAAATATCTTTAGTTATTAATATCATTGGTTTTTAAACAATATGATAAACCATTTTAATTTTAGTTACATAGGATATAGATCAACAGAAATTGTTAATTGTTTAATTGGAGGCTGTCAGTGTTACTGTGTATCAAAACATATAATCATATATAGACGTCATGTTGAATGCACAATGAGTCACTGTGTGATCAAAGGTACAAAGGTACAGATCTTGGACCTTGGACTTTGTATAGACAAAGCAATAATAAAATCAAATATACAATTTAAGTATTAGTCCTATCCTAGAGTATAGGAAACCTTTAAAGATTTAGGGCTATATTTAATTTCGAAAATTTATCGCATATAACTCACGTTGATTCAAAAAATAAAATATTATTTAGCATTTACATGCATACGGATTCGTTCTATAAGGATTGTGTTTCAACTGTTTATGAAAACAATGAGGTTTCAGTATTTATATTTCGGTATACACATGATATTTATTTTAAATGATCACTTATTTTATATGCTAAAAGTTGAGGTTCAAATAAATAAAGGAGTAACTGAAAACACAATTACGTAAGATATAATGAGAGTTTATCTTACATTATGTATAATATTATTCTTATGCATTATAATGTGTATATTTATTTATATAGATAGTCTTCTAACGTTATTTTTATTTTTTTTGTTTTTTTGCACTCCTACCAATATTCTCTCTCTTACATCCTAACGTTGCCAGGTAGAGAATGTCTTTATGACATCAAGCCTGCCTTTTGTGAATTATATTGTATATTATACAATAAAAAATTAAATAAATAATAATAATAAATATATTTAATATAATATATACGTAAAAGATGTTTTATCTACTGAGTTGCCTATTAGGGTATTATATGAATAAATTAAGGAAACCATTAAAATATATAATATCGATCTATCAGTTACGCATTCAATCAGAAGCGCAAATGTGTCTAAGCTGATAGAATCGAACCAGTTGCAGGATTAGATTCACATCTGCATACAGGTCGTTCCTGCTAATGTGTGGTATTTAGGTTCCTTGATTGCATTCGGCTAATGACATTAAGATTACTTTATATAAATTTAGATTGTTTATGATACTTTGTCTCTCTATGATTAATAATAATACTCTTCATTGCACACAATAGACATAAATGATACAATTAATTGTATGAAATTGTATTACATATATATAATATTAATACAACAATTTATAATTTTATATTCCCGTATATAAAAAAACTTTTGTTATTTTTTCGTTAACATATCAATTTTCTGTGTTTAAACGGCATACTTTAACCGCCCCGTTAATCGAGTGGTTAGCGCAGACGCCTAACGTGTCACGGCGCAATTCGGCTCGGGTTCGATTCCCGGCAGAGACAGGCATTTATGTGATGAGCATAGATCTCTGTATTTCTGGGTTTGGTCGTTTATTAAATATATTCTCAGTATTTATATGTGTATTTCTATGTATTTGTATCGTTGTCTAACACCCTTAACACAAGCAAATAATTTGCTTACTTAGGGGTTAGATCAATGTGTGTAATTTGTCCTGATATTATTATTATTATTATACTTTCTTTAATTTTATTCAGGTGATATTACCTTGTTTTGGGTGCATTGATGTGGTTATCTCTCCACCCCACTGAAAGCCAAACGTGTTTCTTTTCTTGCCTGCTATGACTGCTGCTAAGATTTAGCCATCTTCTGCGTTAGAGTGCACACTGGTTCAATCATGTATAACGATGTACAACATAATTGTATTTAAAAAAACTCCATTCAGAGTCTGCTATTATATCTATATCAAAAGGTTGAGTAGTTCAGATCTTATACACTGCAATCAAAAATATAAAAAAAATGTAAAACTAATATAATTATGTAATTATTATTCATTATTACATTTGAGTATTAATTGTTTGTATATAATGTAATATCTAACATTCTACTATTCTAACAGTATACTCATGATAATTATTCAAGAACTCTCATATTCATATTTATTAATAATACGATAACTTAAAGTTTATGTTCTATTTGTTATAATATGATCTTGTTAAACAATTTTTGAGTAATACTCGTAAATGGATCTGAACTATGGTCCCATAGATATATACTAATAGGACGTTGATATTCATTGTAACATATTTATATAAATTTTGTTAAAAGGTAAATATTATATTTTAGATGTAAACATTTTTTTTATGTGTAAAATCTCCAAGAACCCTTAGACGTTTTACATATTTACTTTTGAAGTTATATTTTCAAAGATATTAAAAGTTATTTTGTTACCAAAAATCTTCCATACCATTTACTAGATTTCTAAGGAAATAACGTTTCCTGTTTTCTAAATAAATATAGAATAAAATATTCAACAACATGGGCTAGTCCCATCCTCATCCCAGACAACCTTCGATGTCTGGGATGTCCCCTCCGTTCCGATAAAGACAATACGTAATGTAAGATTCATCAAGGCAGAAAACGACGCTGTAGCTCAATTGGCAGAGTTGGGTACAGGGAGATGACGGAGTTAAATAAAAGACTTCGTGATAATTAATATTCATCTTTTAATAAGATAGATTTTATTTTTATAAAAACACTCAAACAAACAGCTTATCCTGTTGTGAAAGAAATATACGTAAGCCACTAAAACTAATATGACTGTGTATTGGGTATCGTCGCATAGTAAAATATAAATACATATGCAGATATCTTCTAAACTTGGCAACTGAAGCGACAGGATATAGCGATTTTCGTAGAAATGATTTCACACAGGATAATAAAAATGCATTTGTATTGCCTTATGCTTGTAATGTATATTTGTTTTTAAAATGTTTTATTTCTCGATATATTTTTGAATTTTGTATTTATTATTCAATTTACTTCTCAATAAAAAAGAGAATTTAAATCGTTAATTGAAGAGTTGAAGTATTTGAAATATTTTTTTTATATTAAAAAGTTTATTTACATTGAGTGATTGATATTGTTCTACAGAAACAATTGAATTTTGTAATTTAATTTTGAAGTTAATACGTTGTAAGTGTTATTTCATAGAAATTTATTTTACACTAGCTGTTGCCCGTGACGTCGTCCACGTTGACGGTAAATATAATATTTTTATGGCTAGGAACATAAACCATATAAATATTATTTTTTATTATTTTGGACGTATCTATCGATACTTCATACATCAAAATTCTTTAATTCGTTTAGGCTGTAGCATAGCAGGGAACATAGAAATAGCATAATTGGCTATATTTCTATTAACATCCAGTAATAAGAATTATTTTCACAAATATGTATGTAAAATTTAGTTACCCAAACGAATAGTAAAAAAAGGATCTCTCGTGACAATTACGTAATCGCGGTACAACCTATATTATGTCAGAACCAAAACCACGTCCAAAAGTTAGTATTTCTATAGTCTTTGTATTATTTTGCTACATAAACTACAATATTGCCAAGTTTCATCAAAATCCGTTCTATAGTTTTGGCCTAATTGAGTAGCAAACATCCATCCAAACATCCAAACATTCGTACGTATATATTAGTAAGATACGATTGCTCTTTTACAAGTATTGTCTATGTAAATTCCGTTTGTTTGTATAGAAATTGACTTGAAATATAAACTTATTAGAAATTATATAATAAAAAACTTTAAAATAATATTATGATAAACCGAAAAAAGACATAAATTATGAAAATTTTAAATTAGCAGGACACAACATGTGACCTTCAGCTCCGAGAAGTCAGTTTTGCTACTGAACTATTCTGACTTAAGTGTATTTATAATAAGATAGGATTGAAAAATATCTTTATATTGTAAATCTTTTCCCTTTTATACAACTTGATTTTATTTTATGGTCTCTTTAGTAAATGGATATTGTTTTAGCTTTAGTTTATGCATATGGTAGCAAATTTTTTTGTAAAGATCTAGAATACATCTAAATTTATCTGTCATTGTAAGCAGAAGTATATAAACAGTAGTATATTTTCAATTACTTTTAGTATAAAAGTAATCACAAATAAAACATCTCTTCGGGAATCCGTTTGGATTTTTTTTTTAAAGCGCGGACTGAGCCAGTCGAGGCCAACTAGTTAAAATATTTAAAAAAAGCATATCGTTTACGTATTTATTGCTATATTCATTTTTAAAGATGTAATCCCATATTTCTGAAAAAGAACACAGTTAGAAAATATGATTAACGATTTGGCGAGAGAAAGTAAAAAGGTTGGATTGTTACTGAATACTTCCAAAACAAAAATTGCTAATGGAAAAAACGAAGTAATTAAGGTAGATGGGGAAATTATAGAGTATGTTTCAGAATATATTTACCTAGGTCAATCTTTCTCATTCAGTGATCAAACAGAAAAAGAAATAAATCGACGAATTGCTATAGCTTGCAAAAAATATTGGATGTTAAAAGAAATAATGAAAAACAAAGATATAAACATAAAGTAAAGAGTAAATTGCACGACATAGTTATACTCCCCTGCCTTACATATGGTTGTCAAACCTGGTCACTGCGTAAAACAGACAAAAATAAACTAGCCGTACATCAAAGAAAAATGGAGAGAAGTATGTTGGGAACCAAGATATTAGACAAAATAAATAATGAAACGATAAGGAAAAGAACACAAATAACCGATATACTGCAAAAATAAAAAGTATCAAATGTACATGGACAGGTCATGTATGTAGAATAGCAGATAATAGATGGACTAGGAAATTAGCGGAATGAATACCAAGAGAAACACAAAGAGGCAGATAGACCAAGAAGCGATGGGAAGATATATTCAGGGAAAGAGGCGGACCAGACTTGAGAAGGAAAACTCGAGATAGAGACAAATGGAGGAAGCTGGATGGGCCTACGCCAAAGAGGCGACTTCCGCAAAATATTAACTACATGTTTTATTAGGAACAATTTTATAAATAAATATATAAATGAATAAAAAAATATTAATAAATAAAAAAAAAAATAACATGAAATTAATAAAATTATATAATGCAATTAATATCATGTAAAAAATGAATAATGAATGTTAAATATATAATATATTTTGATGATTGTGAGCATATTTGTGGTAGAATAAAATTAATTTTTATTTTTATTTTATTTTATAATCTCATATTATTTATTGGTTAGAATATACAGTAACCTAAAGTATAACCTACAATCGAACTTAAAATCAATCATTAGAATGTAAAACCTTTTTGAGACTGTTGATGTATATGAAGTATTTATAAATCATACACTTATTTTTTTCCTCAATCATCATTTAGCCTGATTTCTAAATATGACCTGTTTTAACTGAATTGCCAAATATATTATCAGCATATTGTTCTATACCTTTATATGTTTTAGACACTCGTAACTTTTATATCATATTTGAATACGTATAATTTTAGCATAAACAATATAATATTTCTAAAGTACGAGTATTTTAGAAAAGTATATTCGAAACGTTATGTAAAATATAAATTGTTAAACTATGTTTAATCCGATTAAAATATATATAATTTATTTATATGTAATAAAATCAGGATCACGAAAATTCACTTTTTTAGCCTCTCGGAATGTTCCCGTATCATTTAAAAACCACTAGACTGATTGAAATGTGGTTTTCAGTGTAGGAAAACGTAAAACGAAAAGCATGTTATGATGTATATGTTATATAAAATCGGATTAATAGCAGTTAATGAATCACTTAGCAGAATAATTAGACAAAACTAATAGTAAAAATGTCAATTTAAAATCAATTGTTTTTGCTATCTGTATATTACATTTTTATGTATTGTACATTGATAGCAGAAAACAGTGTAAAAGATGAACAAAATTAGTTTCATCAAATCTTATTTCTAAGCTCTGGTTTATAATTACCTTTAAAAAAGCTGGCTATCATTACTTTAGTCTTAGTTTCTATGGAAAAAAAAGATTGCAATAGATTGACAATAACTATGTCCAAGAAAAACTAATTAAATATAGCTTTAATGATCATATTTCAAAGTATTACTTCCTTTGTAGTAAGAAATATTTGTGCTATCTATAAAATCATATTTTGCTTTATTTTCGACGCTATTTAGATCGGATATTGTACTAACATTCTACCTTTATAAAACAGGTATGCTAAGGAAAATAAACATTAAAGCTAAGGGAGTAGGAAAATAAAGAACTTAATATGAATTAAATGAAAAATGTTTTATAAATAATTAACATAATGTAATTTTATAAGAAATTCATGGTTCCTATCTTCATATTTTAACAAATAAGATTTTTCATTCAGTCAATGTTGATTTTTACCCAAAAGGGTATTGGGTAATGGTTCTATTTTAGGATTTTTTTAGTATAATAAAAGTAATGCACAACAAAAAAAAATGTTTAAAGTCTAGCTCCCATAATTCATTCTGCTTATTAAAATCAATTTGTTATTACTGAAAGTCAATATTAATACATAGTAATGTTCGACTAATAGAGAAACCCTTTTACTAGATTGTTCACTATTTACTCTGAATTCTGATATCGCTAATATGAGGCTACTAAAATTAACGGTCTGTTTCGCTCAGCCTCCGATATAGTCTGAAAGGATAACATGTCATTTTAGCTTCGGGCAGGTTCGACAGTTTATACTGTCACGTCAATTTTCAATTACCTAACCAATTGAGCAGTTAACTATATATAACAGCACGTAGTTGTCAGAGGTAATCAAAGATACATATTTAATCATCATTTGTCTAGTCAAAATTTAATAATATTATAATTAATTAACTACAAATTTTAAAACTATTAATATTATATTAAATTAACAAATTTTTTGAAACTTTATATTATTATATGATATTAAATTAAAAAAAATAATATTAATTTATTCTGTAAGGCAATGAATGTATGAATTGTGATGAAAGTTATGCTAGTTATTATTTAGATTATGAAAATTAACTTTGACATCGTACTGGTTGTGGAGTTATGATCGTTCTACTCATCTTTTTAATTATAAATATAGCTGAAAAATATTACCAGTTAATACTTCGAGAAGCTGTAAGATTTTTATTCTACAAATACGATTTCCTACCGGCACCCGATAACATCATTTCGCAAATGAATTTGTGGGGTACAAAACGAGATTCTGAAAAAGGATATCGGAAAAATATACTTTAAGTTACTTAACTTCTTCTCCTCTGTGATTACTTTTATTAATTTATATTTGTTATTGCAAATTATGTAGATGTAGTTTTATTTATATTATTATGAAATATTCTGTTATCAGTACATTAAGTATTATTGATTACTTAAATAATATCAGTTACATATTCATATTCATTTAAATAAAATATTATGTTAATAATTGTTCATAACAATACTTATCTAACTTTACTATGCTTTTATTTCATATTGAAATTATTAAGAAACTTCTTTGTCATTGAGTTTGTAATAAATTTCTCCCGATTCGAAAAGCTTGAAATTATTTTGTTTATTTACAAATGATTCGGAAATACTTACTTATTATTTATTGGTTTTAAGCTAATTATTTGCAAGGTTTATCGATGCTGAAAATTAATAGCGATGATATTAATATAGCAACCACATTTGCAGTCTCCAATTACGGATACTAAAAGTGGTAAAAGTCGATTGACCGCAGGCTTATAAACGATAGGCTAAAAATAATAAATATAAAGCCTTAACTTTGACAAAATAAAACTATACGTTGGTCATTATTTTTATTACGAGAATAATAATTAATTTTATTATAATATCTTATAAATATGCCTATTTGTTAATTAAATAATATAAAGATTAGGTTTGACTATCTTTTACGCATTAGTCACTTACTTGTGATTAAGTAGTTATTTTACTAGCTTTTATTTAACTTGCAACATATTTATTTATTTATGAATAGTATGTTAGTTTTGGTCAAATCTTGCAAGTTTAATTTGACCCACTTCCCAGTTTCCGATTGAACCGAAATTTGGAACATACCTTTAGTTGACATTTCAATTATGCATAATCAGTATCTTTGTTGTCCAAAATGGCTGCCGCAACAAAATGGTGGATTACATATTTATTTATAATTCTAATACCAAAGAAAATGGTTTCACTTGTAGAATACACGATGAAAAAAATTAAACCTAGGTTTAAAAAAAAATACCATAACTAATTGTTTTATTTAAAACTTAGTTAATGTGTGAGATATACAATGAAGAAAGAAGAAGTTATTAAAAAAGTAATTGCCTATAGGTAAAAAGTCATCTGAGTGATGGTATAATATGGAGGTCAATACCACTGTTATTAAATCAGTCTGGGTTTTAGTTACACCCTTGTATATAGGGGGATCCTGTTTAAATTCCATTCCTGATAAGTTCACTCACGTCTGCATGAGAGCACTCTGATTACTCTCCGCCCAAAGAATTTCGTTGCAAAAAAGGCCATATATTATCAAGAACAAATTCTTAAGCACTATTTCAAATAGTTTTATTTTATAACATCAAAAAGCAAATTTACAATAGTCTGTTACTATTTGTTGTACTAGGGCATAAAAAAAAAACATTATGCATAGATATAAATTTCCTCGAGTAAGGTGTATGTTATACAGTACACGTAGGTAATATAACTTAGACAGAGATAGCATGATCGGCCTGCGTAATGTAAGTAAAAGTTGTTAAATCTGTTTCTATAGTCACTATCGTAAGGCTCGACCTTCCAACCATTGAGCTTTTGTAATTATGTAAAGTAACCTTACAAAAATAATTGTTTAAAACATAGATACAAATGTATTGTTCCTAGATGAGGTCATATTTTGGTATAGTGGTTGGTTGGTGTAGTGGTTAGTGGTCCGGACTACTAAATCAAAGCTTGTGAGTTCGATTCCCACATGGTTAATTGTGAGATTTAGAGATGGTTGTTTCTCCTTTGAATGTAGGTACTTTGGAACCGTTAATATTTAATTTTTAGTTTAATATTTAGTTTAATATTTATGAAGCCGACGAGAAAGAGAGATAATATAATCTGTAATTCAATTTTGTCAGTAATAACATCTCTATTCCAAAAACACGAAACATTCTCTTTAAAAGTAACATTATTCCATTATACGGGAACATTTCCGAAACGTTCGTTCAACATACATACACAGTAATCTCAATATTAGTTATAAAATTTTAACACGTTTTTGTCTGGACATATATAAATAATATGGTAACGTTAATCTGTGCCTGGCGGCTAATATATTAAGCGATTAAAGGCAACAGGACGGAAGTTGTCCTATTACCGCCCTTAAATTACCTGGGATGGTCACTCTACATCGTGTCTCCCGTTAATACCTTATAAAACAATATGTATTTGGGGGAGTATAAAAAACAATTATAATAGCCATGATGGAAAAGGAATTTTTGTGATTATTACGAATTTTCATTTATATAAGCGATAAAAGTTCTTCATATGTGTAGCCTAAACGTTTATATCAATTATTAGTTTAACAAGTCTAGGACTTGTAGAACTGTTTAGATTGTCTGCTGTGTCTTAATTGTCTTCCATATCTATACTAATATTATAAACGTGAAAGTCTGTCTATCTGTCTGTCTGTCTGTTAAGCTTTTTCGGCGAATCCACCGGCCCTATGTCGATGTAATTCGGAATAAAAATAGTTATAGACCCAGGGTCAAAAATGGGTTATTCATTTTCAAAAATCCAAATCCAAAATGTAATAAATAATCAGTAATCCAATATGAAATCATTTTAATAAAACCAAAATGCATGTATGTATAACATAATCATTTTATTTAAGTTATCTTAGCTAATACTATAAAGGAGAATGGGAGTTTGTCTGTTTATCACTCTTTTATATTTTAACTTTTCAATGTATCAAAATGAACTTTCGCACAGAGATTGCCAGGCCTACAGACAAGAATATAGGGAATAATTAATCCTGAAAAAAGTACTGTACCTACCCGAGTATGTAAATGTAAAAAAACTTTGGGTCTTATAAAACAAATCTGTTTTTTTATCTATAAAGCGCAGGTGAAGTCGCTGGGAATGTCTAGTTATATTATGTTCAGGTCAATGTTAGATAAAGATATACACATTATATTGATAGTTGGGGGAAAAATAAAACTAGTAACGCGCAATTAAAATTAAAAAGAGTGAAAACTATTTTAAGAGAAAGAGTGATTTTTTTATATTTGGACTGCATTATAAAATATCTGAATTTGGAAAGTAATTTATCAAATAGTCCACCTAAAACATTAAAAATTAATAAAATATAAATAATGATATAATCGCCGCAACACTGTTTAGTGCACTTAGTACTTACACTAACTGTCAACTGATATAAGAGGGATTAAATGAAATAAATTAAAATTATGTATTTATTAATTGAAATGCATGTGTAAAAAATTTGCTCTGTGCATTTTTGTTATAAATAGGTAAGTTATTAATATGTTGTGCAAGGAATTTAAAAATAATATTCTTATATAAAATTTAATACAACTTTGCGTACCTGCGAAACTTAGTTTGCGATTTATTAATATGGTACGACGAAGCAGGCATTTTGAACTCGGAAAGCTGCTGTAGGAATTCCTTTAGAAATTATAAGACCTTTAGGCTTGTTGAGTTTGTCTCGACATTAGCTCCACAATAGCTCTAGAAAAAGACGACAATACTGAAGAGATAATAATTGACTAAAAAAGTTTAAAATTGTAATTAATTTACATTTACAATTTAATGAATAAAAATTATATCACTGGACCAATTAAACAAATTGATCTAACCCCTAAGTAAGAAATTTATTTGCTTATATTAAGGGTTTTAGACAATGATACAAATAAAAACATCTTTTATTTACATTTCTTTACTAGTTATAAACAATACGCAGTAATAAAATAGATTAACATGCTTTATGACACATATTAGAAATATATAGCTAATTTACAAAATATATGATTTAACCAACTTTACACTAAACGCTACTGAAATTCTTAAATATGGACGATAATAATTTTTGTTCTATAACTGTATGTTGTATAGATATACGACGGCATAAAAATACTGACCGATGAGCTCCAGACATATGTCCGTATGTCCGTTTGCAATTGAGTTATGTTTCAATATTTCTTTTATTTTCCTTACTCCACCCCATCTGCATCGCTCGTTACGAATGTATAAATTGAACATTCGTAACTGGCATGGATTACAGATTCTTCAAACAATATATAGGATTTTCTATTTAAAAAGCATCATATCTAGTGTTGTGAATTTTGTTTGTCCCAGATTTTCGATAGAAAAAATATGAGAAATAAGATCTTGAAAAATGTTTTATGCCCATGTTTTAGTAATCAATAATAATAATCTTAAAAAAATATATTATACCTTTTCAATTTTTTTTATTCACATAGTATGATAATAATTATAATATGTTTTTCTTATATAATGATAATAATGAAAATATTATTGGCTGAGATTCATGATGTAGTTCATTATTTTATAAGCAAATTGAAATCACCAAAAGTATTGACTAGTTTTCGCCGCTTACATTATATATTAATTATTATTATTATTATACTAAATAACACCTTATTATCATTAACATCTTCATTTTTTTGTTTGGTTTATATAATCAACAAAACAGGTCTGATATTTTATTTAAGTCATTAAGAAATTCATTAAAACTGTCTTGGAAGTAATACATTTATGAAAACACCATACATACGTTTAGCCAATTCGGATGAAAAACCCAATTAAAAGATCCTTATGACGAAAAGCTTTAATTATATATTATTATAGAAATAAGTGACGGGAGCCATTATTTGTCGGGCTCTACCAAAGCATGTGGTATGAAGCGATCCCATGGGGATACCATAGACACCATGAAATTATACACTATAAAATAAATATCAACATTTATGAATGAATGTTCTAGAAAAATGTAACAGTAATTAATTTCCTGCTATTTATATTCGTCCTAAAATATGATCTTCAACTTAGTAGTATAATTCGTCACGGGTACCTATGACAAGTAAAAAGTACTAAGACTAAAAATACTAAGTATTAGGATAAGTAAAAGAAAAGAGCTTGAAGCTTTTAATGTCTAGTTGAATAAATTTTAGCTTATTCATCATTATCATTGAAATTCGTTATAATTCTATTAAAATTTTATCATGTACCTTAAACATAATAAGTATAATAAATAATTAGAAATAACAATATAATATAGAGTACGTAAAGAGTTTTATATTTTATTACACTGTAAAATAATTATTTTGCATGCATCCATTACTTAAACTTTTTAATTAATTTTATTATTTACTCATGAACACTTGCCACTTGTTCCTTAAGGTAATAAATGTCATTGTGTCTACAACAAATATGAACGTGTGGGTCCCCTACTTAAGGGATGAAGAAGGACAATGAACCTACAACTGCTCGTATATGCTAAGCAAGATAAGACAAAATAGCTTTTATAATGTTTAGATAAATATGGAATTAGAACAACATAATTTATTTTTACAATTATGTAGCGAGTGTATCTATAATATTGATTAAACTTTGAACGATTTATTAAAGATAGATGTTGTGTTATACCAAATCAAATATGTTAATTAATTTTGAAACCGTCATTAATAACGTGTTATTAAAAATAGCTCAAGAGTTACGAAAAATTGTATGAGGAATATTGAAATAAAGTTCTTAGACTGGTCATATATAGTAAAATAATAATAATAATAATAAATAATAATTTATATTCAGGAACCAAGTAACAATAATATACAAATATTAATTTCAATTATTGTGTTCTGGACTTTAGTAGCTCAATCGTTGAATGTCACCCCATGCGAAGAAATAGCAATATTTAATGTTTTATTTTGCAATAAAAGCGGGAGCGCAGCTGCGAGCATTAGTTACGCCAATGATTGTGTACTAATATTTATTTTGTTATGGTCATGGAAAACTAAAACATGGCTTAAAATATAATTATTCAATTAAATGTACCCAAAGTTTTTTATATATAATATACGCATAGAAATATTCAAATTTGAATACCAAACTAAATACGATTTGAAACATTTATTTTTTTTAGCATAATTATATAAAGACTACAGTATTACAAATTTTATGAATACCAACTCAGATTGCACCTTAATTGGACTTTATAGCACTCTTGTTGAGAGGGTATTACTGATCGATGTTGTAATCCCCTAATTAGTTGCTCTCCCGCTATAGCTAAAATATAAAAGTGAAGAGGTTTCTTAGTATTAGGTCTCTAAATTGAAATGGACGGAAAGCGATAAATAGTATTTTCGTTGATGTCAGCTTAGTTTTATTTTCAACGTTTTTTGAAATATGATACACTAAAGTCTAAAAGGTTGGCAATATCTGTCCTACAATCATTAGCTTGCTGAAAGTTTCTCCTATATTTCACATTTCTTTTTATTAAGGTATTAGACACACTTACTTCTGTAGGTGGAAAGTATTTTGGATTATATTATGAATACACCAAGGAAATTATTATGTTACATAAATAATTTTACTAACAATTTTATGATATATATTCACTTGAGAGTAAATTATTATTATGTATTACATATAAGTAGTCGAAAACAATAATTTTTTTTTAATGCCTAATAATGGGTCAACAGATAATTAATTTTAAATTAAAACTTTGATTTGTAAAATAGATAGTTATATTATTTGTGTGATATAACGTTGCATTGGCAGGAGCCTTTTTTCACTGAGTGTTATTATTTGATGCGGTAATGTAGGGCTTTAGGAACCCTTCGTAAAGGGAAGCTTAGGGGTACAATGGAAAGGTAACGCCGTGTAGGGATAGCGGATAATACATCGATTTATGAGTTTTTTATCAAAATAATAAATAACTTTTTCGGAATATATATATGTTGTTGTACGTTGAATTGCAGTCTCACATTTCAGACATTAGTACAAATATCACAGGCTAAAATAACATACCTATTTTAAGATATACCTGTACTTAGTCACCTTCTAAGTTATAGCAATCTTTAAGAGGGTAACTATTTTACTACATTGAAAGGGGAAAAATTGCCCCATAAGGGAGAATACCATTACATTCCTCAGAGGACCGTTTTTTCTTTGGTCATTTATCACAAGCTCGGCACTTTCTAAAGTACATTAGTTAAATGAAATGTTTTAATTTATATACTCTCAACTTTATATCGCTATAGATTATTTTTAAATATTTTGATATTACATAAATTTGTAGATCTAAATTCGTCTTGTCATATAAGTATGGTTCATTCTGGATTTATCGTAATATTGATGTTTGTTTAGTTGATTTTTATTGAAAAACATGGTTAGATATATGTCTGTATTTGTAACTTATACGAATAAAGTTATTGAATAGTGTAATACATATCATATAACAAGAAAGAATTTCATTGTATTTATTCATATCTATTTAATTATTTATTAATATTATTTATAATTTACGCTCTCAAAATAGGCATAACATAATCGAAAATGAAATTCGTTGATAACATATTTTAATAACATGACGATCAGTATGCATTACTTATATATAAATTTAATTAAATTTAAAAAATCTTTTATGAGTTCTGAGTGAACGTTTTGCTGTGACACGTTAACGCCGAATCGGTCACCGGGGAAATCACAATTGTGTCCGGCACAGGACGTACATGTAAAATGTGCTTCTATAAAAAGTATCAGGTGTTTTCCACTGTGTTTCTTGCGTCTTTTATAATATTTACAAACTGCTACTAATGTTATTATTATTTATATAATTTCATCACATTTATAGTATATTTTTAATTTTCAATCAAATTTTTTACTAATGTTGATAATGTTTTTTGTAACTTATATATCATACATTCTTATCATAAGTTCTTTTTTTTTAGATTATGTTTTTTCAATAATACTATTATATAAAAATGAATTTTAAGAATTTAAGGGCTTAGAAAATAATTTATTCATAATTGTTATTAAATTAAAAAATATATCTAGATAGTATAAATGTCTTTTATAATCGGAGTTCTTTAAGAACTCTGTAAGTTTTAAAAACGCCAATTTAAATATTGTATTAAATCTGAAAGTGACTTTTGCGTCTTATAATACAACAAAATACACAAAGTTTTAATAAAAATGGTGACTCGTATATGACATATAGCTATTATTTATAGCTGGAGCTTGGCGCAGTTTGTTTGACTTTGTAGGCCGTATCCCCGTCAATCAGAGTGCGAACCGAGCGAGCAGTTTCCTATTTACAGTGCCATATCAGCGTGCCACTTTGTGGTGTCAAAAGGTGTCGAAGATCGAATTAGTTCTTTCCATAAGTATATTATATTATTTGAAACATTTCGTAAACATTATAAAAGTGAATTGGCGTTTCTAACTTTAAATTTAGGTATACTAGTAAATAACATATTTCAAGTATTACATTATTATATGGAATATTCCCATATGGCTTCTAAAAATAATATTTATTTAATTCAGTTATTAAAGGAAGGTAGACTAATTTAGGTGCACTGTTAGACCACAAGAAGTCTAAATGGCTGAAATCTTTAGATGTAATCAAATGATGAACTACTTCATTAGAGAGCTGCTCTATTAGAATATTTATGTCAGGAACAGTTGAAAGCCAATCGTTTACTGAATTAAATAATATAAAAGATTCACTTATCTTTTTTAAGTTATAAAGTGGTGGAAAGGTTTGGCCATACTCTTTGACATTTGCAGCGGCTCCAAAGTCAAACCTTTGAAATAGTCCACTGTTTATTAATTGTAAATAATGCACAATAGTTTTTTTAGATCCTCCAGATGGTACATTATTTAAAATATAGGCAGTCATATTAAAATTATTTTGGTGTTTGCCGCCATCTCCCAACAGCAACAAAGGGTTCTCACATAAAAAGCTAGGTCCTGTACAAAATCTATTTAAAACATTTTCTTCCAGTATCTCCTCAGGCAAAAACTCACTAAATTCAAGATATCTTAAGTCTGTACCTTGTTCTTGATCGTATCTTTCAGCTAAATATTTTAATGGTCCTTGAACGCTTCTTAAGTAAACGAGAGGAGCCAAAAGAACAACAGAAGTCAAAATTGCACTATATTGTGGTAGTGTTGATAATAGAACAAGTAATGCCGTGGCACTCATACAATATGCTATAAAAAATATTCTGGAATCACTATGTACATTCTCTTTTACATAGTCAATTACAGCTGTTGTGTCATATAATCCTATTTCATGCCACGAAAAATCCCAAAACTTTACAGAGTCTACAGCTGTAGTTACAGGAACGTTTGAATATTTGTTTCCCCTTGCGTTTGGGAGCCACACGTCAAATCCCGCATCCGATAGTAAATATGGAAGTGCTTTTTTTGGACCTAACAGAATCCAATCCATGGAACTGCCTAATAAACCGTGCTGCAATATTGCTACCTTTCTCCTAATCCTTATATTATTTGTGAATTGTGGCAATACTCTGTGTATTGTTAGCATATACCCATCTGAGGAAAGAATTGTATGGGTTTCAGATCTATAGCCATGCATAGTTATTAGTTCCGGTGTCGACAGTTTTGGTTCGTCATTATTCATAGAAAATCTTGCTACTGTACAATTGTAAGTCTTGTTATAGAAGGCTTCATCTATAAATCTCAAGAACGCTATTTTTATTTTACGTCTTCTTGCATTGAATTCTTTAAATTTGGGCTTCAAAGCTTCAAAGCTCTTCAACGTCGAATTAAAAAATGATATTATTTTATTTTTTAAACTCGTTATAGAATCTAAAAAACTAGAACGTACTTTTCTTTGACCACATCTTATGCAACTTTGCTTAAAGTCTTGAGTATTGACGTGAAACATTAAAATTAATACTATTAAATATATTTGTAATATTTGCTTCATTATGTATACTTTGAGAAAAAATTTAAATACAAGTTGTGGTAGGACGCTTACTGTAAAAACTTCTAGTGAGACTGCTCCAGTATAGACAATAGGATTCATATATATAACAAAAGATTAGTTATGTCAAAACATTTGACAATCATTATTTCAACAATTTAGACTAGTAAAAATAATAATTTCTCATAACATACGCTAGCTCTTAAAATAATGTAGAATATGTAAACAATATAAATTCAGCGTTTCTATTGTTAGAATTATATATATTTTTAGAAGATATTTTTTTCTGACTCAAAAACATTTTCGTTCGCCTTCTTTTAATTATTCTTTTAAGAAGTATATTATGTATAACTTTTAATTTA
Organism: Napeogenes inachia; assembly: GCA_959347355.1. Lineage (NCBI taxonomy): Eukaryota > Metazoa > Arthropoda > Insecta > Lepidoptera > Nymphalidae > Napeogenes > Napeogenes inachia. The sequence goes on along the minus strand of OY365800.1, from coordinate 4,968,810 downwards.
AGGTTTATTCTGGTGTTAAAAATATTTAGTGTTGACTCCATTATCGAAATTGGAGAACAACAAAATACACACACAAAATACACACACAAAATACATAGTTCAAATTGACTAAATGATGGTTTATTGGGTCGGCTCGAAACGAACGAACGAACGAAAGTCATTAAAGAATCTACTAAATTCAAATATGTTATCGAGTTTAGTATTTTCACAGTTTGAATTTGGCAAGAAACTCCTTAGTTAGAGATTTTATATTAAAATCTTAATAATAAAAAATATATATTTCTTAAGTAAGTTTTAGCGCATAAGTGTTATAACAATGCTTCCATTACTTTATAGTGATACATTAAAATTAAAACAACTTCGTTTAACATCTAATTGCTGCTGATGCTTGTCATTAAATTGGACTGCGATAAAAGACTGAGAAATGAAAAAGAACATCCTGGCACTCTTCAATCAAAACGCTAATCTTCATACTCTCACCTTACTTACGTTCACCCGTCGCTTAAGTCGGTGATTTAACTGACATGTTAGATAGGCTAAGAGCAAACATAATTTCCATGATCTTCATCGTTGTTCATCGTTAAATTTGTCTGTACAAACATTCCAGAAAACAGTTAAATACTTGTTATCAATATATTAATACGTGAAGCAAAATCTTTGGACCCCTTTTTACGAAGATTGCGCAGATGAAGGAGTATTAAATTTGGCACACTTATAGTTTATGTATAGAAGAAGTGCAGAACGCTTATATTTTTCAATAATAATGCACTTTTAATATATTACATTAATGATAAAAAACATTACACACACTCAAACAACAATGAAGTCATTGTTAGCGAAGAACTAGATAGATAGAGATATTAATTAGTTAATAATAATTCTAAAGTTGATAATCACTCGACATAATATAATAAAAAACAAAAATAAATATGCACAAAAGTGCTAGTTAAAACTTTCATAAACATTAATACTTTACATTACGGTCGGATTTCGGTCGTTGGGCGATAATAAACACAAGAACATTTTTGCCTGTTAAAAATCACAAGACTCGCTTGCCTTTTTTTGTAATTTATCAAAGGCGTGTGACTGCGTACAGCATAAAACTAATTAGAAAACAACAAAACAATAGAAAAATTCCATTGCACATCTTAAAGAAAGAACTCAGAAAGTAGATGTAAATGGAAAGCGTTCCCTTGGTTCTATTACCAAAATGGGCATACTACAAGACTCTATATTAGGGCCTTTCTTGTTCCTCATTATCATAAATGACTCAACTTACTTTGTGAAATATTAACATAGAATGGTACTGTGATAGAAGAAAAGAATCTCTGTTTTTTAACTAACCGACAGTAATCAATAATTGACAATATAAGCAATGCTTTCTCAGATGTTGTATAATGGTATAACGTTAATACTTTTCTGCTCCACAAGAAAAGACAGAATGTATTAATTTTACTTTAACGACGTCAAAACCAATGTACAATTATAAGGAATTGGATTAAATTAATTCTACTCTATTTTTGGGCATTACCTCAGATCCAAATTGAATTAGGGTCGTTATTTAAATGTGATTTGTGAAACTATTAATACATTCAAAAAAACTGTGATTTTCAGAAAATTAACACAGAATTAAAAATCGACTAGATATGTCCAACACTTAGTTCCTTAAAAAGGCTAACCCCTTCACGGTCTACGTTGTTTACTTTTTTATAATAAACTCCCAAATAAAGCCTTCTATTCCAAAACAAAAATCCAAATACTATATTAAATGGAATTTGATAAAAAAAAACCTTTTATAAAGGATAACCTTATCTACAGTCAGGCTTTAAAATTAATTATATTTTATCGAACAGGAATGATTATCTGATTTTGTACAGTAATTCACTGCCTCAAAGTGTTTTTAAAATAATTTGAAACAATGCATTACTTCTTTATCATATTTTATATTTACCTCGGTCACATGCAACTTTGTGTTTATACCAAAGGTAAGTGTAAAGGCATCTATCATTAACAACAGTCTGGCCTTAGAATAAATTGTATTTTAGGGAACAGGAATGATTGTCTTGTTTGGTACAATAATAATATAATAATTGACTGCCTCGAGGTGTTTTTAAAATAATTGAAAACGTTGCGCTACTTCTTCTTCTTCTTCTATTTTCACGCCGGTTACATGCAGTTTTGTATATATCATGACTTATTTAATTCATATCAAATGTCGCCCTAGAACTTTGTCTGTGGTATTGTCATAGATTTATTGTATAATTCTATGTGTATTGCAGCTACAAAGTGAAATGATTACAAGGAAAGGAAATGTTAAAGGTCAAAATACACTACAACTCTAGAAACAATTTTTAATTACGTCATATTTCCTTTCTCTCCATATATTATATCAATTAAAATCTTTAAAACAGTTCAATTTTACCTTCCATTTATATATATGTATACAAATATACTGTAGCCATAAATCCTGCCCTTTATACATTATTGTACAAATTTGTTTAATAAAGTAATACAAGTAAAAATGTAGCATACTATTTTCCGTTCTTTGTCCCTATATTAATGAAGAAAAACATTAAAAAAAGTAATCGCAAAATGTTTTATTGAAATTTAGTTAAAAGCCGTAACTGAACTACGTTAATTCTACTTGTGGACATTTAAGTGACAAGCATATAATATACAAGTGGATCAAGTACGGTACATTTATACAGGCGGTTGTATTACATGTTATAACCGAAAATATAAAAGAAAGGAAATTACATACAGAAATTAGATACAGTGTTATATAACAATATGAATGATACCTTTTTTCATCAATCGTACTTAATATATTTCTAAAGACTAATTTGAAGAGGTTTAGCAGCAAATTTCCTAACTTGTTAAAATAGCACCATCTAAAAGTTTTCTCATCTGACAAGATTACCAATAAAATGAGGACGTTGCTCTCATCCATATCATGTGTAAAGGTAAACAGTCATTTAAACATAGATTCTTAATTTATATTACAAATGAATTATATAATATTAAAAAGTAAGCATTTTATTATACATTCAATATTTTATTCGGATTTAAATTATATTAGACTTCATTTGATTTAGTTAAATTTAAGCCATTCTGCAAATAGTCTACAACTTTTTCAAATATAATTGTGTCAGCATCTGGACCCCATACAAAATCTGTATGGCTTATTTTTTTATCTTTAATTATGTAATGGTCTATTGGGTTTAAAATACTAAAGAACAATCTTAATACATCGGGAACAGAAGCAAGCCAATCTTCACTAGAACTGAACAAAGCTATGGGTACTGTAACGTGACTTAGATTAAATTTATCATCTTCATCACCAAATTTATGAAAACTTCCACTTTGGATGAGTTGTGAAAAATGTAATATGGTATTTGTGGATCCACCTGCTGGTATATGATAGAGAACTCTTGCAATTAAACTCTTATCCCACAAATTTTCATCGGGCATACTACCACTAAGAAATAACAAAGGATTTACGCAATACATTTCTGGACCCTTGCAATATTTACGCCCAATCCAATTAGGAATTTTTCTATCTGGCATAAATTCTCCATCACCAATTACCTTAAGTAACTGTTCGGGGGGACTTCTTGCCAACGACGTCAGAACTTTTAGAGGGCCTATCGTATTAGCCATAAATACTAAAGGTGCCAAAAGAATGCCCATTCTAAAGAAATTATTGTATTCTGGTATAGTGGACAACATTACCAAAAAAGCTGTAGCTCCCATTGAATGACCAATGAAGTTTATTTGTTCAGTATTATTTTTGATCATTCTTATATAATCCACAACAGCTGGTAAATCGTATTGTCCCATTTCTTGAAATGAGAAATCCCAAAAATAATACCTACCAATATTTTTACTAGTATGACCCCTTGAGTAGTAATTTCCTCTTGCGTTAGTTAGCCAAACATCACATCCAGCGTCTGATAATATATATGGTAATGATTTTTCTGGACCTAATAAAATCCAATCTGCTGAACTTCCAAGTAAACCATGATGCAGTAATATAGTGGACTTATAAAGTTTGTTGTCTTTGTTTATATTTTCAGTTATAGGTCTTCCAAGACGATGTAATGTCAGAAGGTAACCATCACTAGTACGAACAATGTGAGATTCCATTCTTTTGCCATGAAGTGTAGCTAGCTGGGTAGTGGACATAAGAGCTGTTGGTTCTGATCGTAAGTTATTATACTCTGGAAACTGAGTTTCTGTTCGAGCAGCTTCTTCTTCAACGACGTCACAAAATGCTTTTCTTATCTTCTTATGGGTGTACACGTTATCGTTTTCATAATTATGGTCTTGATCTTTTTCAGGATTAATAAATCTGTTTACTTTTTGTCGTAAATCATTGAAAGCACTTGTTAATGAATTGACGATTTGGTTCACTTTCGATTTCATAAAATCAAAGACCTGAAATGAACTGACAGTTCCATTTTGATAAAAAATTACTAAAATGAATAATAAAAAACACTTCATTACTGCAGCTGTGGCGTCCGTTCTTGAATTCTGACTACTGTGAACTATCGGTAATGTGTTTACATCACGATGTAATTACGATGACGAATAGATTACGTCTTTATAGTCAGAGAACAATGAACTACAATAACATTCCTAGACAGATCAAATATTTTTAACAGTTGATTGCTTAAATACTTACCAACACAACTAGCCGAGAACAATGTCTATAGATTTAATAAGACAGTAAAAATCGAGTGTCTGTACCTTAAATATTTTTCAAAAAAACTGATAGGGGGCGATTAAAGACGAGTAACAGAAACCAAAAAAACATTTTTTTTTATTTTTTGTTTGTCTGTCTGTCTTTCTGGTACGTTATTATGTCAAAACTACTGCACGTATTTGAACGCGATTTTCATAAGTGGATTACATATAATCTGGAGCGTTGTCAAAACTTTGTTTCGCTTAAGGGAAAAAAGTAATGGTCATTTGAAAATTTACTTTGTTTCGCATACAGTTTGACAGGGGTAAAAAAAATATAGGGAATTATTAATACCAAAAAGTTTTGTATCCTAGGGAGAGAAGACAAACTTTCCGTTCAACATAACAAGGCTGTTTTTTTACCTATACAGAGCGAGCGAAGCCGCCCGGTGAGGTTATTATATTATTATTGTTTAATAATATAATAATTATAAACTCGGAATAGTTTAATAAAATATTCTTAATTTCTAAATTTACTTTATAATCTCACTTCTTTAATCTTTAATAAATGAAATAACAATAAATAATTATTTTATCAAACATAGTTATAATAGGTAGCTTAAAGGACTTGAATGCCATTTAATAAAACTCAGAAAACAGAAGTGAAAATTTCTAACGTTTCGTAAAAATGAGTACAAAGACATCGCTGACTCTGTAAAGGCTTATGAATAAACAACGTTCTTCTTTCTTTAATTTAAATCCTGGTCCAGGAAAATGTATTGTGGAAATTAAATAAAGAATATAAATCTGTATAAGACATCATACTTATCAAATATGGAAATGATCATTTTCTCTATTTCCTTATTGGTAATCAATTATCCGACATAACGTTTTTGACAGAGCTTGTTATTTTTGAAGTAGGACGTAGAAAAGTTGTAATTCTTTACTGTACATACACGTTGCAGGTATAGTTTATTATAGATTATAGCCTTTTCCTAGTAGTCGCGGGTTCAAATCCCTGCCCGTATCGGTTTATTTTTCATTCTATATTTATATAAATTTAATTAAGCTTAACATGGCTATACATGTTTATAAATATTTTCAAACACTTTTAGAAGCTGTTCGACGATCTTTGAGAACGTGAGAAAAGATTTCCTCTTTTGTAATCGATACAAATAAAGAAAAGTATTCAATATTAAAAACAATAATGGAAAAATTAAATATACCGTAATCGCATAAGTTGCTAGCCTCTCAGCCAGTTTGAGTAAACTTTCTTTCTTAACGACGTAAACAATTTAAGTCTAATGCAAAATGCAGAGCGGGTCCGCAACTGGCCCTCACCTCCCTACTTCGAAACTACCTGGGCCTTTATATAAATTATTTAACATTATTTAGTACTAATATAACTTGCCAGTTATTATATTATTCCTTTAGTTGAACTTTAGACTTTTGTAATACATTATTAATAGCTTGATAATATTCTATTTAGAAACAATTGTCATTCTCAAAGTTAAGAACTTTGTTCGTTCACTTTTTTGAAGCAGTAAAGCGCTATTGAATTTTTAAGTAAAAAGACGTCTACAGGGAAAAGTAGAATATGAAGAAAAAATTTAGTTATAAACTGTGTTGCAAATCTATTCTCTTTGAAAGTTTTAGACAGAGTAATTTAACATTTAAGCAGTACTTTCCCTCGATTCGAATATAAGAAGATTATTATTAGCATTCATACCTTTTAAATTGAAATAAACGATTTACTAAAATGTATTGCAATTATCTACAGTAAAATAATATTGTAAGAGATTCAAATAATGCACGATAAAGATCAATATGATAATTACAATCAACATACTTCACAAATAAAATATGTTAATGCTTTAGTTACAGAAGACTATATCGAGCATTCAATTGTAAAAATGTCTATTTGCCTATTTCTATCAATGCTACGTATTGTAATAAAAATAGGATAATTTCTTATAGAGTATTCATTTCCATCTTTATTAAAGTTGCCAACTGAGATATAATAGTAAAATAAGTGTATGTTTTTTGGAATATGATAAATTCATTTGAATTTGAAGTCATCGATTTGAATCAATCTTCGTATTTATCTTGAGAAATTCTACTTAGCAAAAATAATTAGATCTTTATAACTCAACTTCTTTAAAAAATACTTAATAAATAAATCAGAAAAAGTTTTTATATATTCCAAAGAAACTTATATTTCGTACTAAAATACACAACGGTCCTTTAAAAGTAATTTTACTGTGGTAAATGCTTATATGTTTAATAACCGAAGGTAGGTGTCCTATGCTCGATCTTCCAATAAGGTCTCGCGAGCTCTGAGAGTTGATAATGGATCTACCAAACTAGTCGATATCAACAATATGAGGTTTTACATTATAATTGTAACTGTCACACAAATCTTGATGATGTTGTAAAATAGCCACCCATACCGTGAGGCTAGACCCTGTTAGACTTCTTTCATTAAGGATATTCCTAAGTCGTAGATGGATGCGAATAAGCCACAAAACACAGCGGCACTCAAAGCCAATATAGCCAGTGTCAACGGTTAAATTCAGCTTAATTTATGCGCTAGAGTCATGGGAAATGGAAATATTTCAGATGCGCGTCCCTCAACAAAACCGTGGCGGACATTTGTACGATGTTGTATTCCATACATCGGGGCATCGATAGTCAAAGCGAATAAAAAATCGATGGCTCACACTATTTTTTATTTAAATTAAAAAAAGCGCTTAACAATAGACCAGTAATATTGTTATATAAACCATCTTAGAATGTATCTTTAAGATACATTCAAACAATGAAATCCTTAAATCATAATATTTTGCTTTAAGTAGCTCGCTCTTTGCAATATCTAGTTCTAGTATTATTTTAAATCTATATTCTGTCAAAAAAAAAGATTAGTTATATATATAAGCGAGAATCAAAAAGTACTCCTATATTTCGTAATATAAGAGAAAATCTTAGGTATTTATTTTATTTATTTATTTAAAGCATAAGGAAACGTAACAAATATATGTAATATATATTATATATATAATTAAAAGCAGAAATTACAGCAGTAAAGATGCAGCCTAAAAGACTTTTCACAAAGAACAAGTAGTAGAAAAATACTAAAATCAAAATATACATCTCAATCAATAACGTTCTCTTCTTACGATTTGCATGAAATTTCTAAAAATCTTTTTTATTGTTTGCCTAGGTCAGGAAATAATGTAACTCTTTAGCAAATTCGATTTTGTCATAACGGTAAATTAATTGTTTGCCTTTGCTTAGAAAGGAATGCTTATAAGAAATATTATTTATTATTATTATTATTGGTTGAATTTACCTATATTACTTTTAATAATTACTTAATAAAATAACAAAGAAATAGAAAAAAATATATGTACAGACTTTGATGTATTTGAACATGAGAAAGACGATGTGTGAAAGCAGCTAGAGGAACCAACCTACCTCATGCAAAATGCAGCAGCGCCTCTTCCCCCTCCTATGTCGTTCCCCCTGCCTTCCTTTATAAATGATTCTGGCTCAATTTCGCCGGCTCCCGTTCTCCCCGATATTGTTTGACTTGTAGATATTTATACATTTAGTGAACTGGACAGTATATTCGAGACACATTTTTCAATAATCTTGGTTAATCTAAGATAATCCAGATTATAAGATTATTCTTTTGATGAAAGATTATACAAATTAATATAATTTACAAAATTGTATAAGTAATTCTAGCACAATTAAAAAAACATAATTTGTATTGTTTAACAGACAGATTCCGTAAATTTAATGTGAGACCAGCATCCAGTGTCCTGTATTAACTCAATATTAATCACACAGAACCCGTCTTCACGGTCGGACATCAAAACAGGTCTCCGACAGCGGTGTCGGATTTAATTAAAACAGCACCTTTGAGAATTTAATTTAATTAGCGTGAGGCGCAATTTTAAGGACCACCTCTATTCTATTGTTCCCCGGCTTATTCTATTTTAAAGTTCATTGCAATTTTGGAACATTTTTTTTTGATTAGATATTCTGATAAAACTAAATATTATTTTATCAATGTTGGTTCATTATAGTCTAATTTCAATATGCTAATCTTAATTCGAGCGAATGTATTTTAGTTAGGGCCATTCCATTAGGTATGTTTATGAATTACAAATTTCTCTTTTGTCTACCATCCACATCGTATTTTGAAAATTAAAAAAATATATATTTCCTCCAAAGACAGCGTATTGAGATTTAAAGTGTTTCATACTTTTAATTTATTGTTTCGTTTCCTGCATTCAAAACTAAATTTAACTACACGCGAATACACTTATAGTAATAGACATGCGGAAAGAAAGAGTACGACGGAAAATACTTCGTCTATACTGTCACTAAATAAATATACCTATGCCTTCAACGCTCGCTACATAATAACTTTATATGAAAAATTTAAACGTAATTTGATAAAGTGCACTCAAAGCAAGGAGATACTTATGTTTTCGTTTATGTTTGTGTGTATGTATCTTCGTATCTTTGTGTATATGTATGTATGTGTGTATCTATGTGTGTATGTATGATTGAATTGTACTGTTCTTTTTGAGGTATGGTTTTTATTAATATTTTGTTTACGTTACATAAAAAAAAACTGGTGTCTATAACGCTTAACAATATATAGTATATATTAATTTATTACATTTATAATAATAACGTAATATTATATCCGATTATAGTTAATTTCTTTCGATTATATTAAAACAAGTATTTTTTTTACAGTGTAAATTCAACCCCTAAACCCAACACTTTATGTATAATAATATACATAGTAATATATTGATAGATAATGTAGTTTGTAATATACTTTAATATAATAAGCAATACGTTTTGTTTATTTATAATATATTTTTGTTATCTTTTTTGTCCCACACGTACAAACTACAATAAATTAATATATCACTAAGTACCTACAGTTTCTTTTTTTTCATATATACATCATCAAAACTGGCAGAATCTTAATATATTTATATTGTCCTCAAAATAAGACTGTTCTAAAATTTATATTCACGCCAACATTCATTGTTTCAAATTATATTTACCTCGCTTCCGACTCACACTTCATTTCGATTTTATAATTGGATATTAAAAGTAACTTATATAAACAACATTAAAAAATACCAAACTATGCTCAAGTTTAATTAAAAATCACCCGAGAACTAATTTCAGTTTCAATCAAAGTTTGGTAAGGCTAAGTACACAGCTATGAAAACAAGTGCCTGAAACCAAAAACTACTGTTGTTAAAATACAATAGCTGGTTTTCTTTCACAATGATTACACCTATCTATAAACTAAAGCATGACGTGTAATTTAATGACTAAATCAAACCGTGACTAATCTCGCACTCAATATTAAACAACTGTAGTGTCTGTTTAAATAATCTTAATTTTATATTCAATAATAAAAGGTAATATCAAAAATATAAGAAAACAGTAATGCAATATCCAGAGTAATCCATAGCTACATATCTCTTTTAGAAGCAAGGGGTGAATATTAAAAGTGAAACTAAGTAGGGTGGTGGCAGTGAAGCAATATTCAAATAATTGGATCAACAAGACCGTCCAAATTAGTCTGTGAAATATGCATACCATTATTTAACTCGCTACACAATGCTATTATTACTTTATTTTTTATTATTCAAGAGATGTACGTCATAAAAGAGGATGTTCAGACAATTTACAACACAATTATGATACGTCACTTCATCCTGCTTCTGGTTGTTTTGTTCGTGTTTTGAATTATCTGTTCCGTACATTGAATACAGTGAAAATCTACGCATGCTCACTTTACGCAAGCGAGTCAATAAATTATTAAAGTTAAGAACAAAACTATTGACCCGTTGTACGCTCCGTGCCGATGTAACGCACATCAATGTTAAATAAACATAGCAGTGTTTAGGACTGTTTATTTCTTAAATAATTGTCTAAAATATTGCCAATAAGAGATTGGCGGTCATAGAAAAGTTTAACTACATCTAATTAAAATTTGATCATTATTTTAGAGTCAGTTATTATAAGGATGGCTACATTTTTTTTGTAGGAAATTTACTTAAAAGATACTTTCTATATATCATATTTCTATGTATTTACCTCTTACTATAACTTGACAAACTAAGTTTAGTCGTTAGCATTTTGCAGGGAAACAATATTGGAATCAATCAATCAATCTGGAATTTACAGTCATACTAAAACACTCCAAGACTGAGGTGGTATAACTTACAATTACTGCGATAAGTTTTGGCAGCCGGCTAAATTTCGTCCTTTATAAGGCTAGGGCACGCTGGAGAAGAATTATTTTGCATTAAAATTCAATGTTTAATTAATTTAACGGAATTATAATATTATTTTGTATACTGATATGGTATTGGAAATGACGGACCGTTACTTAAATGAATGCACTCCGAGAAATAATATTAAATTGATGACCGATGATATTTCTCATTAATTAGTATTAATGGATATTAATATGGATCTGATACATTCATTAATAAATAAAAAAAGATTGCCTCTATCGAACTATGTAGCCATATTTTTCTGTAGCAATCATTTAATTACGTTAAATGTAGATATTTTTATTTGTTTCTCAATATCATATTTTAAATGATGAAAAATCATCATTATTAATATATTTTTTATTTGACCTACGAAGTATACTTACTTTTAATATGAAATAACAGATACTTAAGCAAAATAAAATGAAAAAAGTAAATGACTCCTGGTATGTTGAAAGTGACAATTTGATTACGAGGGCAAATGGAGGGTAAATCGGACTTCATACTACGAGGGTGCTTTTTAAAACCGTAGTTAATGAATAAATAAGTTTTTAGTACTGTCGTAATTATTCGATTTGGTAACCGGATAATACGTATCTTATTTCCTTATTTGTATAAAGATGTTTTGTGTTAATGGGAGTGTGCTTGAAACGAATGTTACCAAAATTAATGACTACAATTTTAGATAAGCGATTATTTAGAATGTTTTGCCATGTTAGTCTATCGCCAACTATTTCCGAACCTAAATTAGAGAATGGAAACGGATAGCGGTTCATAACTTACCATACATACTCAAAAGATAAAATAGTAGTGAAAAATTATGGATTAAATGGAATTGTTCAATAGATTAGACAGTTACAAAACCTGACTAAGAAAGTAAAGTGCAGCAGAGTTGTTGAAATACAGTACAGTTGTTGTATGTTATACAGAATAAAGCTGAAAATCTATATAATGACAAATTGACTGACGGGAACTGTCTTCGAGTGACTGGGTTTCGACAGAAGCACGCGCACCAGTGACAAAATTGATACCTACTTATCGTCATTGTAAGACGCGAATATTTTCAATGATAGCAATCTCTTTAAAATCCATGTCAATAAATAACGCTTCGATTTTAAAAAAGTTTGGTGACAGTCAACCTTCGTTAGCGCACTCTATTTTAAAGGTAACGGAATTGTTTATATCAAGGTGACAAAGACCGTTCGCATGCGCTCAGAACAGAATATCGACATATCCATTAGCACAAAAATATCAAAATAATAACAACAGTAAAATAAATTGCCAACAGATTTTTACAAAGAAATGTCGTATCTTTACTAAAACCATAAATACAGATGGAGAGATGGATTGCCGGAAAACAGCTATTTAATGTACATTCAAAATATCGAACTTTATAAGAGCTGATATCGTCATGTTAATATTAATAAAACACAAATACCAATTTATAATTAGGCACCTTATTTCATTACTTATAAATAAGACAAGTGCAAGATAACTCCAAGCCGCCATTTTATAATTTCGATCCACAACATCTATCATTGACGTGTTAAAATCAAAATATTGATATTATTAGTCATAAATTACTCCACAAAATATCTACAATGTATCAAAAATAATTCATTTCGGAACAATTCAGAATAATAAATTAAAATACTATCATTACCATTTAATTCAAATAATGAGGATTTGTCCATCCCACAGTTTTTTTAAAACGATCGTAGACATTGTCTTTTGGGTTTTGTGAAAAATGGCCCTATTTTTATGTAAATATTTGTCACGGAAAAAGAAAATTAAAATTTATAATTCACATAACAGAAACGACTATTTTTAATTAATTACTAAAAATTACAAACAGCTAGAAATTACTTGTAATTTATTGTATATGCTTTAGAACGAATAACTACGAACCCAATTAGATTGCATCAATTCAGTTGATATGTTTTTCAGAAAATATATTTAAAGATATATGAAGTGTGTAAAATATATTATCTTTATTAATGTTTCTCTATGTAATACTAAAACCATAAGAAAATATTCAAATGAGATGCTCATTGCAAAAGTATACTACAGGATATTGCAGGGTGTACTTCTGGCAAAAAGTGTACTACGACTGTGTCATTCATACAGATCAAGTATCGGGTATAGATAAACTATATTACGAGTATAATTATATCAGAATAGAATTGCTTAGTTACAAGCGATGGATAGTTTATTTAATTACATATTATAAATAATAACCATTACCTATGTTTAACCACGTACGTGTAACCACGTTACGCTTTTTAAAATTTCAATGAATATAATAAATTAAATATTTAATAATTTTTAAATAATAATGTGTGATATACGGTAGTTCAATTGTTAGAGCGACGGGACGATTTTCCAGAACTCACGGGTACGACTCCCTGCCCATATCGGTTTTTGTTTCATTTTATATTTATTTAAAATATTAAAAGTATTATTAAGTTTTATAGTTCATTCAATATTATAAATAAATATTTTGAGTTTCTGTAGTGTTCGCACAATAATTAAAGTGCAAATTAGAAATGAACTATATGTGCAGCTAATAATATGTACTTCTAGTGATTTTGCCTTATATTTGTGTCATATTGTTACCAAAACATATTGAAATACCTCTCCAGCAGATGGTTTTTCAAATAAGAGGGTCGCCACGTTTACCCTACATGCGTAAGAATGTGATATTATATGAAATAACCACAGAAGTAAGGGGTGTATCTTTAAATGCATTATTGCAACTTAGAAACACTAATTATTATAATTATATATAATACAGCTAGCTTTGAAAGTAATTTGTGGAAAAAATAGAAAAAAGTAAAATATAGCTATAAATATAGCATTACGCCGTATTTACTTTATACAATATTAGAATCACAACAAAAATGTATAATAAATCTAAATAGATAACAAAGACAGTTTCTAGAATTGCTACAATGTGGGAAAAATATACACACATAACAAAATAGCAATTCTTATTTTCATACAAACCAAAAAATATAAAAAATCGAATTATAAGCTTCAGTATTAGGGGCGTAACATGATAAAGAATTTTTTATACCGGTCGATCGATTTTCCTGCTACAACCGAGGCGTTAATTAGATCAAGCCAGAAACTCCTATGATAAACTAATAGCATAAACGACAGTTAGGTATGCACAATATTATTAACTACTCCTATGAAACCAATATGTCTTTTTGTGAGGAATTTTAAGAGTAATATATTATTCAAAAACAGAATACTTTCTGCATTCCAAATTTATGATTCACAGTTCTTAGAAAACATAACTTGAAGAATGTCATAATATTATCAGAAATGACGTGTTATCTTATTATGAATAACATATTTTATAAATTATTTTGAGTGTATGCATTCCTAATATTAAAATTTCTAAGTAATAAAATAAGTTATACGTACATAAGTCATCAATTATTATTTGTAATATTACAATTCGGATCATTGCTGGTATGTTTTTTTAATTAAAGAACAACTACCCCTTGTATCAACAGGAGGGTGGTGGTTTTTAGATAATACGTTTTATTACGGCTTTCACTGCAAATAAAAATAAAGGGGGTTGTGTTTTATTAGAATTGGTATGTACTTTGTGCACTTGTGCGGTTTTTGATGTCAGTGTAACATCTGAACTATATGTCCTGTAGTTATCTTATTTTAATAATAACTTTCTTTGATCGAAATTATTATTCATATTATGTTAATATCCTACAAATAGGTGACTTGAAAGTCAATTTATTAGTAAGACTTTTATTTACTGACCAAATAAATTCATATGTTAGTTTCAAACAAAAAAGAAAATCACACAATCTGTTCTCGATAGTTGGTGCTGTAGTTGAGTTATTAATAGTTGTTAGTCCTTTTAGTAAGCAAAAAGCTAGCTTATGGTATAATTATAAATATATTCAAACACAATACTAAATATAAGCTATTTTCTGCTAAGTTTTAAAGGTATGAACAATCAAACTAAAGTTAAATAAACAAAATTATCTTTAAAACAAAATTGTCTCTTTAAACGTATAACACGCATAATTGTTTAAAAATAAATATTGAAAATTAAAGTACATTAAATATTTTATTTATTGTATAATTACGAACAGACATATAAACTTCCATGTAGCCTCTGTTTAAAAATTTCCAGCCACATGTGAAATAAAAACTGAAAATAAAAATGTCAAATACTGACATTAAATAATAAATATCAGATAAAACAAACTCAAACTATTATTTCGAAAAGGAAACTTCTATATAATAAACTATTACATTAGTACGAAATAAAGTGTCTACCCTCAACGATGTCTTTAAAGAAATTAGTGAAAGGAGTTCCTCCAGATATGTTATATGCCGAGGGTTGGCTGACTCAAGACTGGAGTGCTATAACTCCTTGTCAAGCCGCATGCACAGACAGATTGGGGAAAACATTCCAATTGGAGCAGGAACATTACTTACTACAGCATCCAGAGGTAACGAGTGTTCAATATTGCTTTATTTTAGCACTGAACATTATACAATCCGAAAGTTTTGCTCAGTATTAAAGTGAATGTTATTTTGTAGTATGAGAATGCTATGTAGATTGTACAAATATGTTCATTCATTCAAATTGTTTATTTGTACTTTCTAGTGAGTTTAGTCTGGCGTGTCTAATAATGTTTTTTTGGTATTTGTGGAACGTTTTTGGGTAACTCTTTCCAATTGAGTTGTAAGAATAGAAGGGAGAGGGTGATAGGGAGAAAAGAGGGGTCGAAGCCCTATCCCCTGACACCATTTTTATTGTGAGAAAATGTTTAGTTTTGGAGATATTTCGATTTGAAGTTTCGTAAAAACTAACCTAAAATGTAAGTAATTAAGACTTCTGTGACGTCTCCGGCGCTTCAGGATGGCCAGCCCCTTCACCCTTGCGTAACACTGAACTGAAACCCACGCTCGCCTTCGCCACTTCGGCTTGTTGGTCGCCTTCGGCGACCAGCCTCAGTAGCTACGGCTCGATTGGGTTTCAACTCAGTGTTACGGCGGGTGGGGGCTGCCCTCCTTCCGCGCCTCCGGATTTAAAAAAACACTCTAGGGGTAGGACAGACAAGACTACGTGGAGTCGAGGTTGACAGAGTCGGTTTTGACAAAAAAAGTAATATAAATATTAATTATTTCAAAAAGCATTTTAAACCACAAACGTCATATGTCAAGTTGCCGCCATTTAACATTAGGGAATCTAAAACAACAAAGTTGTTACGAATTGTGTTTTTCTTGTTAAATTAAAATGAAAAATTGATAATATCATAAAAATAATTGAAACATATTGCATAGATGTGAAGTGTTCTTGTGTTAAACATTATGTTTTTGTGCTAATATTGGTGAAAACACGGTAAGTTTATTTCACACAATAAAACATATAAAAAAGAAACTACGCATTTTCTCAGGCTGGGAATAGTATTAAAAGAAAGGGGAGACCAACCCCTTTCAAATGATACCATTTTCAAACCAAAACTCTTACAACTCAAATGGAAATTCTAGCCCGTTTTTGATTGTTTTAGTGAATAATCTACTTCAGTTTTTTAAGAGTTAAATATAATGTTAACAATAACAAAAACAATAACTAGAAGTTTAGCTGTTAATTCTGTTACTGGCTGTTTACGTACAAAAAAATATTAATTGAATTTTGAAAATTAGCTGTTACGATAAAAAATAGACTTTTTACCCGCCATTAATGTATGTTTTTTGGTTAAAAATTATTAGGTCCTTACAAATGAAATTGCCGTTTTGTATGGGAGGAACAAAATGTCGAATAATTTTTAATATAATGTATTCAATTAATCAAAATATGAACCATTGTTTCCTATGTACTTTTTTCTTTAGTAGTTCATTGATCTCTTTACTAAAAAAACCAGTCGGACGGTAATCAATAAAATCTTTGAAGGCGATTTTTACTGTCCCATCGGAGTAAAGTTATACAAATTTCGAAAAAAAAATGGTAATTTGGAGCAAGGTCCGGGGAGTAGGGTGAATGTCTTAGACATTCAAATTAAAGCTCTTTTAATTTGGTAGCCGTCTATTGTGCAGTGAATGGTCTAGCGTTGTCTTAAAGTAGCAGTGGTATGGAGCGATTAACCTTTCCAGCTTTGACGCCTGAGGGACCTTTCCAGCTTCTTCCCAATTTGCTTCAAGTGGATTAAACCAGTTTCATCACTAGCACCGCAGCCTGTAGGTAACTTGGATCTGCATTGGATCCGCTTTCACAATAGCCTTCACTTCTTCATTATCAACTTGGGTCTCCGGCCGTCCACGTGCTTCTTTTGCAGGTCAAAATTTCCTTAACGAAAACGTTGGAACTACAAACGAACTGTGTTTTCTTTTGCAACACGATCACCATACAAATAATTAACTCTTCAAGGCGTTCCGCAGCGCTGGTGTCAAGGTGGAACTCGTTATCGTAAATAATGCGATATTTTAAGTTTTCCATTTTGTAAACTGAAGAACACAAACATAATAAACAGAAGAAAAAACAAATAATTGACGGTCAATTTGATACAGCTGTACAAAATTGGAATTCTGAATTCCTTACCAAAAAGGAGAAATTTGTGATTAAAATGGCCAGTTCCTAAGGACCTAATATTTAATTTGGTAATAGAGTGGGGCTATAAAGAGAATAGGATTTTAGTAACTGCACTGTACATAGTAGTTTAGGAGCCAGCCGACCATTTTGATGTACTATCCGAAGGTACAGTGAAACCATGTCTGTTGATGGCCGTGAAAGATCCAGCTAAGCGCGGACTATTCAAAAAAACAAAGTTCATCGAAATTCATCCAGAAACAGAAAATCCTTTCCAGAGAAAGGAGAATCCGACCAAGGACACTTTCTCGGATTATAATCAAACAAGACTTAGGTCTAGGAGCCGCAGATACATAGGACATACCTTAAATAAGGCACTAAAACAAAAGAGAGTCGAAAGATCAAACCAACTGTTACTTCTATACGCGAACGATAAACACAGAAAAATTCTCTTTACCGAACAAAAAAAATTACAATCGAGAAGCACTACACAAACAAAAGGATCAAGTATTTGCATACAGCTCAGCTTCCGAAGTAGTAGCCAAAGTTCAGCGAGGCCATCATCCAACATAAGTCATGGTTTGCTGAGGCTTGTCTACCAAGGGGTTACGAAACTCTATTTTTGCGAAAACGAAGTGACACCTTCAGCCAGATGTATCAAGATAACATGTTAGAAGCGGTAGTTAAACTTCTCAGTAACATCTTATTTAAAAACCAAGTGTGGACATTCCAACAGCCTTCAGCCCCGGGTCATAATAATATTCCAGACTTCATGATTGGTCTCCGGTTAGTCCAGATTTAAACCCTTTGGACTATAAATTGTGGTCTGTGCTAGAGACATGCATCACCCAAATATTAAGTTGCTCAAGAAATCATTGGAGGCAGCAGTGACCAATTTTCCAAAGGAAACCGTTCGTAAATCCATCGACTAATGAACCGATCGAATCGTTTTAAAACGTGCGTTAAAGCTAAGGGTGAACACTTTGAATACTAGTTTACTAGGTTAACATATCTTTTTCACTATACATAATCACAAATAAAACTTAAAAAAATATACATATTTTTTTAATTATTAAATATTTTCTTTGTTACAGAATTTATGGCTAGACTAGGTATTTTACTCTTATATAATCTATTTTTACAATCGTTTATATTACTTTTAACTATTTTAAACAACCTAATCAAAACTTAAATTGTATAAAATCAAGCCATGTTTAACTTATTTCAATTTAAGATATATTTATTTTGAATATTACATTAACACTAGCAGGACTAGATCCTGCGACTTTTATTTTATCGACCTTGCGAGGTGTGGGATGGTATTCTTCTCATTACATATTAATTTAAAAAGTTAATCAATAATTTTTGATCATAAGGTAAAAGCCATGTTAGAGATTTTTATTCGTAAAATGGTTGACTGTAATAAAATGAAGAACCTTTTAAAAGAAGCTACAGAACACTTCACAAGACCTACAATAGAGCTCGATAAAGAAATACGACAAAAACTCAATTTACTTTCCGAAGAGCCTTATAACTCACAGGTATAATTAACTTTTACTTAAAAATTGTACAGTTCGATTATTTTACCCCAAAAAGAACCTACATGCATAGACAAAGTATAGTCAATTAAAGTAAAATAAAAATCGGCATTGGGAGGTGGAATCACACCCTCATAGCGATCTAAAGAGCGGTAAAAACTTTATAAATGTCCATCTGTAGGTAAAATTTGAGCTTTCAAGCGAAGGTAGTTCGAACGTGTTTAGAATGAACTCTGATGGCCTAGTACGAAGTATTGTGCTATATTCGCTCAGTTTATTATAAGTTAGTCTTCTAATAAATTTAATTTTATAAATATATATTAAATGTTATAAATTTCTTAGCAATATTATTAGATTTTTTTTTCAGTAATAAATATTTATGCTACTATGTATATTTGAGTTTTCTAAATATTACCTCTTTATTTTTATTATTAGGTCAAATGTGTATCTTATCGTGACAAGGCATTAAAAGATGATTTAAGTAACCTCATATTTGAGTACTATCCGTTAAAAACTCCAGAAATTCCAACACCTTCTTTATCGACTGTAAATACAGAATCTTCTTCATTCTTATCATTATTAACCTCGGACACAACACTATCAACCCCTGGTAAGTTTTTCTTAAGTTACACAGCTATCTAGTAATTGGAAAAAAATATTTCCTTTTTATATTTTTATTAGTCAATTAAATTTGATTTAATTAAATTTCGAGAAAACTTAGTACAAACCTAAAATAAAACTTGAGTATTATTATTACAAAAGACTTTTATTTAACTCTTACTTTCGTGCATTATTCAAAATTTCATTAATGTTTTCAGGTTGTAAAAAATATGTATCATAAAAATTACCGAACCCTCATTTTCAGAGCCAATACCAACACCTGTGCCTACTTTTTCGGAAACTATGTTCAATTTAGTATCCAATACTGTTGATAAAGCAATTTTCCTTCGCGTGGACGACGAAGCCTTAAATTATGACACCGCATACATTGAATTGAGCAAAGCAATCGAAAAGGCAATGGAAATACCTGTTATCGAAATAAAAAAAGATATAGCCGAATTGTACTTCAATGCCTTTAAAAGATTTGAATTTAAAATAATGGAACAAGAACGTATAGGTAAAACCAAAGAAACATTTTAACGTACAAAAATAATAATAAGTATCTTACAAAACTATTTAAATACAACTAGTACAAAAGTTACATATTAATATGTTTGTGGTACGAATATATGTGGTATTCTCATGTGACGTGGTACATCTGTATATATATATACTTGTATGATAAATTTCAGATTTATTTAAAAATACTATTACTAATCCAAAACTGAGTTAGAAGATAGATGTTACCAGCCAAACTTTAATATTATTAAAGACTCTTAAAAGTATTTACAATAATCAATATTCGTAATGAATAGAACTTTGAAATATAGTTTTTTTTTATGAACATTTAATTATAATTATTAAGTGAGGAATGGAGTTATAGTACTTTTTTTTTAACGTCAGGAATCCTCATGGATACACACCTCCATCCAGGGGATGATGGAGGTGGTTATGTGAGACTCCTACTCACTAAACCTGACGGTTGCCGCCGCTGTCATAATAGAACACCACGGGATCGCTTTCGCACTCACCGCGATGCCGCGACGTGATCCACGGAGAGGGCACCTCGCAACGAGAAGCACCCATCCCTTTTTCGCAGGCTTGAAAGATTGTGAAGGGATCCCCTTCCCCCACCCAAGCCTGCTGCCTCTGAAGGGGGCCGAAACCCCCTTCTGGCCGGACTCGGTCTCAGGGAATCAGGTGTAAAACCCGACTCGACCATCATCGACCTTGTCCAGCCCCACCGTGGTAGTCTCCCCGAGAGGAGACCACCGGTTAAGCCCCCTGGAAGAGCACACTCCCATAAGACTCAGTTATGCCAGCGCAGGCAGCCTCACTGCAACACACTGGAGTCGAACGTTAGTCCGTTCACGTAGGGGGCCCAACGTCGAACCCGACAGGCTTTTACCGCCGGCCGGTGTGATCAGCCGAGACCATCAAGAAAAAGGCATAAGTCGGGAACCCACCACGCCCAGACTAACCATCACCAAGCGCAACCGTGGCGTCACACTCGGCAAAGATTAATCCAGGCAACGTCTCGAACCGTCTCCCCACCAAGCACCGTCTCTAAAGTGCTTGGTGGAAAGAGGTCCAGACCCTAAACACCGCAGACGGCCTCTCCCTCACCAATAAAACGACCCCGCGGACGCCCCCAAACAGCGTCGAAACCACTCTATAGTCCACTCTGCTATCAGAGAAGTACCAGGAGCGATTCCGCAGCTGACCCCGGCAAAGAGGGCCTGCGCCCTCCCACCCTCGACACCCAGGCCAACTTTCCAAAGCGATCCACGATGGAAAGAGGCCCGAGCAGCCCCCACACCCCAGGCGACCCCGAAAGGCTACCCGCCCTGCTCAGCCATGGACCGGCCACGAACTCCCATGACCGACCCCCACTATAGTATAGTATAGTATGGTATGGTACGGTACGGTATAGTATGGTATGGTATGGTATAGAGAATATTTGGAATCCAGTTTATTCCTGGAAATATTCACACTGCCCACGTTTGAGATATTTGTAATGTTTGCAGTCCTGAGTAATTAAGGGAACATATGAATGTATATGTAAATTACGAAAAATAATAACTTCAAGGGTTTTATTTCATATATATGTAAAGAACTTAAATATTATTCCGGTGCAAGATGAATCTAAACAGCGAGATGAAGACATCATATGTTTTCATCAATTAAATGTTCTGTCCAGCGTCCAATTTTAAACATTATGAATACAAACTCACCCACTCAAAAAAACATACACTGTATTTATACACTACATTTTATCAGTGAAAGTTCCGTCAAAAGTCGGATCAATTTTCTATGTGTGATATGTGGAGATATATATCATTTCATTTACAACAAAACATTCTTATATATATTGGATGCAGTGGATTGCTACATACTAGCAGCAAGATCAATCGTCGAGATCACAATAAATATCAACGTGCAGAAAACTTGTCTGTAAAAGAGTTGTTCATTTCACTTTGAATTCTTGACGTACGTGTATGTCCGGTTCAAATGTTCAAGGAAATGTTATATGCAACTTTTATAATAAGAATGTGAGAAATCCTTTTATTATAATACCCTTTTGGACTATCTATTTCTCTACACTTCTCATAGTTAATCTTTTCAATAAAAGTCTGTCACTCATTTGTGCGTAATCAAATAACTTCTACGAGGTTTTGTTTGGGCCTTGTATTATTAAATTGAATAAAAATGAGTCGTGTAATAAATGTTCATAATAGAGTTATATGATGATTGATTTTGAAAATTTCTGAATTTTTGTCATTAGAATGGATTTTCTGCAATAGGAAACAGGTACTGAAGATTTTACCTCCACGCTACAAGTAAAAGGTCTCAAGAGAGTTTTACACATGATAATCATGTTATTATTATTATTAATACAAATTATTTCACAAATTTATATTTGTCATTGAAAAACTTAGGGTGTCATTTTAAAAAGTTGTGCATGAAATTATAAGACTTTATTAGTAACACTATATATAAAATAATGTTACTATGAAATACAAAATGAGGTGTGTAATATCAGTTAACACAGATTCTCCATTAATTATAGATATGAAATATTACATATCAGAAACTATCAATCAACGTTGTTTTAAATTAAAGCTTTCATTCACCAGTACTTTGTATCGTACAGAATATCGCAAAAGGCTTTTAAAAGTACATACCTATACTTTTAATTGATGGAGCGCTACTTCTGATTACTTTTTTCCATATATATTTCGTTGCAGCTGCTGAAATAGTTTGGGAAAAGCGAATGAGAAAGAAACTAAAAAGAACATTAAGACGTTTGGACAACTTTAAAGGTATTTTTTTCGTTACTTGATATTTCTATTATTTATTAAAATTTTGTACTATCATCTATGAAAGTAACAATAATGTAAATGATATTTTTTCAATAGTTTGTTTTTTTTTCCTTGTCTCTTTTATCCTTAACATATGGTTTCACCAAAATTTAAACTACCTATTAATTATTAAAGAATAATTGAAAAAGTTTATGTTACACAGCTGGTTATTTAGTATGTATTTTCACCTTACGAATTTACAGCTCGTTATAAAATGTCGTTTAAGCTTGTATTTTATTTATAAACTATTGTTTGTTTACAACTAGCTTCAAACAACAAAGATAAACATATATATATGTATTATAATTCTCTGACTGCAAAGAATTACCAACGACAGTCGTTCTGTTCTTAAAAACACAGCTTCTTTATTGCCACAGCTCACAAACACACTAAACTGTTTACTCTTTCCTATCACTGTTACTCTTTATTAAACTAGTTCTGTTACACAACTTAGTCTCTCAATCACATACTGCCTTCTCTAAACTTATATATAAAAGGCTTTCCGCCAAACATCATAAATTGGGGGAAATTACCATAGAAGAGGAAAAAGGAAATAATACATAACATTTACTTGAATTTTTTGTTCAACTAGTTTCAATTGAATTTAATCAGCTATGTAATTTAGTATTTGTTACGGTATTTGATGTCGATGGAGTTAATGATGACATCACCTATTTAGTATAATTTTCTTATATTTTTATAATTAATTGCTAACCTTACACTACAGGTTATGTGACACCTCCAACGCCGAAGAGTGAAATATCTTCCCATGAGAGTTATAAAATTGTGCCACCACGTCCTTGCATATGTCAGCCGCAGTTCAACTACAACAGATATCCTAAAGTATACAATATTCTGTGTAATATATTGTGGTTACTACCATAACTGAATAAACAGTCATGTTTGTTTTTATATTCAGGACAGATTTGGTATATATCTTCCGAATGAAACTGAGTTTAGTGAATACAATGTGACAGTGACTCCGGACATTCCAAAGGAAGGTGAGAGGAGAGAGGTGACGAATGACATTGAGTACCAGCAGGATACTAAAACTATTATTTAGAATGTACTAACAATCAGGGTTTAAACAATATGATTTAGTGTCATTAAAATTTACATTTTTTTACTATTTACTTTTGATTGACATTTTGATTGATATATTTTGTACTGTTATTTAAAAAAAAATATATAATTTTTTTTTATTATAATATTTCTATGTCATTATGTAGTTTTATTTACGAATCAATACAGATAATTCGTTCTATTAAAGATAGGATAATATTCTAAGTTTTATTCTATCGCGTTTTATAAGGCCACGGTGCAACATTTGAATGACAAACTTCAGGCAGTCTCCGCATGGGGCAATGCCAATCTTGTCAAACTCAACGCCACCAAAATGCAGACATGTTTGTTCACCGCCAAAACGAGCCCTCTCACCTTGGCTCCTACTTTCCAGAATATATCCTTGGAATACAGTGACCGGCTCCAGTTATTAGGCTTAGAAAGTTCCTCGAACCTCAACTTTGTATTATACGAAGCACAGAAACGGTCAATAAGATACATTTTCCCCAATTGATCCTTACCCGTTCCATCACCCGACGTTCCTACGCATGGCAGGTATCCATCCTTACGTTGTGGACATTCCAAGTCTCCGAACAAAGATCTATGCTTCGTCTTTTTTAGCGCGTACAGCGAAGGATTGGATCAACTTGCTTGCGTCGGTATTTTCGGCCAAATACAATATCGGTGTCTTCAAGAAGAGTGAATAGTTTGCTAGGTTAATGCTCCTTACCACCTATGACTACATCTCCACTCTCGATCAGGTGGAATGTAGTCAAGCATTAACCTAGTTTTGTATTAAAAAAAATAAAATATAAAAAAGTGAAAAAAATAATTGTATTTTTAATAATACTTGTTGAGGACCGTATTTATTGTTTTTATTTCATTATCCAAGTCAAGGAATGGAAATTGATCTTAAACTTTTGCGTTTATTTATTTTTGACAAATATCTTAGTATGCAAACTTTAATATTTATTTAATTAAGAGTACTCTATCTGTGCCCAGAGTTCTAATTCTCCTAATCCATCGCGGTCAACTTAGCCTTACTCTGAAAATGACTGCCATAGTGTTAGCGTTTCAGCATTAGTTGTACGATGGAACTCGTTATATAAAACATTATTACCGTTAATATCGCACATTATCGTTATTTAAAAAAAAATTGATTCTATAAGAAATGTCTTTCCTAAATTTCAAGTCGTATTCCATGGTATTGAACTTTACAGTAGCTAGAGTGTTAAATAAGTAATACACATAAAGGCCTTAGATTTAGAACTTCATTTAGTTTCTTGCAATAACTAACACGTCCATGAAAAGGAATCCGTTTTTGTAACATCACAACTATTTATTTCAAGCACTGTTACAAGTTTTTTTTAATCTTAAAGTTTTGAGTTACCATGTTTCCAAGGTGTAGTTTCAAAACTGATATAATGTACGTGGTAGAACATAAATTATGTAATAAATATAGATTAAATATTTTTATCGCAAATTGTGACTGGCTACAAATAAATTAATGGAGACTATAAATAATATAATAAATTAATACTTACATATTTCTTTGGACTCATGTATTCATTAAAATCAACTATAATAAATCGAACATCGTTGTTAATTGCAAAAACACCAATGATATTGTTCATTAAAAATTGTTACATAAAATTTGCAGCAATTTTTAGTAATGTAATGTTTAAGGTAATATACCTAATTATTCAGTTAATCTTGCGATGTATTTTTGCTTTGATTAAATCTGGGTCTATTCATCGACTTGTTTCTGACTGAAGAAATATACGGTATATTAAACGCTCTTAATATACTATAAATATAATGCATTTATTTTGCAATGAAATTTTAAAACATAATTTTATATGAAAAACTCAGGAAAGACGAAGATTTTCGACTATGCTGAAATTAATCAAGTTAGCCCCAAGTGACTGCAGTACAATAAGGGTTTTTTGAAAGGCTCAAAAGAAAAACAAATAACTTGAATTTGAAGGATAAAGGCAAAACAAAAAAAAATCTAAATAAAAGGAATCATCTGCATAATAAATTATGAAAAAAAAGCACACACAATAGCCCTATTGTTTACTTCTAAACCTTCAAATAAATTAATATTATTTTTACCTTTCACATCTTTAAAATATGAAAAATAGACATTTAGGTACTCCAATATTATTCCGTGTCAGTACCCAGTACGTTAGATCTGTGATTAAAATAAAAATTGTATATCCCCATCTAATATATTAAGAGATGTATCACATGCTTTACCAAACCAAGATTAGTTTAGGATATACCAGACCAAGATTAGTTTAGGATAGGTAAAACAAAACAAGTAAATGCTTCACATGGCTAGACGTTTTGATATCAACCATATTGTTGTTTCACTTGATACGTAGGAAAATACCCTGTATGTAGATATCGAGTTGCCGAGTAGTCAAGAGGTATTGATAATCTGACACGTTTCCCTGTAGATAATGAGAGACTGTTAATTAGTGATTAATTGTAATTTTTATGCGTTCATATATTGCTGGATTGGTGTATTTTTTAATTATTACTAGAATTATTAACACCATTCTGTATAATTATTGCATTGGCTGATGGCTTTTGCTTTAATCTGTATACCAGCAATAAAACATTTTAAAATTAAGTCTTGCCTGTATAAATAGTATCATGAGATTGGTAGATGCGGCAGCTGCACTAAACTGTTTTTCCACCAATAAGGGCAGTCTAAAATGTTTCATTTAGGCGGCTTTTATCTATAAGAGGTCTATCTATCTATCTATATGATAAATTTAATCCTTATTGCACGATATAATCTTGCAAGAATAAATTTATAATAATATAAAAACTTACATTCATCATTTATTCTTCATAAAATGTATTGTCGTTATTAGAAATTCAAACGATATTTTAATATTATTATCCTTTTTTTGTGTTAGTGAACTAACAAGGAATGAATGAAGTAAAGTTTAAGTATTTATTTATTTATTTCATCAAGAACAAAAAAAATAAATCTCAGGTATTTATCAGTATTATGATATACAGCTCATGTTATTCGTCAAATATAAATACATTTAACAAATATTGATGCAACAGAGATAGTGCATTTGTTTTAAACTCATTTTAGCTAAATATTTTATTCACGATCCTTGATTTTGACGTTATTTTATAGGAACATTATATAATTACTAAGATCTTGATCTTAAGTTAGTATGCCCTTCCATAGCTTCTCAATACATTTTAATAACATACTATATATATGTAAAAATTTAAATACTTATACTAAAAACAGCGATAGACATACGATAAATACAAGAAAAAAAAACTTGTAACGCCTAAACTTCGACTTTAAAAATTTTACAAATCCTTCATTTGCATCAGTGTACGCATATATAGTAAGGTTCCACAAGATATCTTAGATCTTCCTTTTCTGCCGACATCAATTCTATATTTATTTTACAAAAAAGAGCTATACTATTTATTTGTTACTTTAAAACTAGAGAATCCCTAAGAGATGTTTTTAAAGAAATCGGTATTTCCTACGGTCGCTTCTCAATATATTTTTAATAACTTACTATATATACGCCAAAATTTAAATGCTTTTATAGAAAACGACAGACATACGATCAATACAAGTAATAAGAATAGGCTCGTAACGCCTAAATTTCGACTTCAAAAAGTAACCAAGACTTTCATGAGTGTACGCATATATACCAAGGCTCAAAATAACAAAGCCTGGCAAAACGACCAAGTACCTATAAAAAGGAAGAGAGTCGAAACAAGCCCAGGAGCATCAAACCACAAGTTGATCAAAACAGCTTATGCAATTGCCACTCAAAATAGATATGACATCTTAGACCCGGAAAACACAGACGATCACAATACTGAAAACACACAACCTAAACTGCCAAAACCGGAACCTATATTCGTTACTGGCGTTACCGACATAAATAAGCTGAAAGATATAATTAAGTCTATAACAGAGATTGACAAATACAACATGACTACAATGAAATCTGGCCATATAGTTAAAATCATGCCAGCCGACATTGAAACATACAAAATGATGCGAAATCACTTTGTAAATGAAGAAATTAGCCACTACACTTACCAACTAAAAAGTGAAAGAGCCTATCGAGTCATCCTTCGAGGTCTCCACTCCTCCGAAGATACGGATGCAATAAAGCAAGACCTACTCAATATGGGACATGAAGCAAGGCAAATTACAAACGTTCGTCACAAAGCCACCAAAGAACCCCTTCCTCTTTTCTTTGTGGACCTTGAGCCTAAGTATAATAATAAAGACATCTTTAAAATAAACAAGCTTAATTGCGTAAAGGTCACATTCGAAGCTCCATACAAAAAGAAGGAAATCCTACAGTGCAAGCGATGCCAAAGATTTGGCCACACTAAGAACCAGTGCTTTAGGCCCTTCAGGTGCGTCAAGTGTGGAAAAGATCACCCAACAACAAATTTTCTAAAAAGACCAGACACTGCAGCCACTTGTGCGAACTGCCAGGACCAGCACCCAGCTAGCTACAAAGGTTGCGAAAAGTACAAACAATATAAAGAACTCATGAAAACCAGAAATCCATCTACAGTTAGAATTCAAAAGCAAGCCAAGGAGAATACAAATATGATACAAATCGTTAACTCGGCTACTAACAAGGAGACCTCACAACACATAACTGAAAAAAACAATCCAATTAAACCAAGACAGAAGCAGACTTATGCAGACGTAACTAAAAATGACACTAAAAGACTGACACAAAAAACCAATGACACCACCAACATTGCTGAACTACTGGAGACAATGTTTGACAAATTCCAAAGCATCATGAATAAGATGCTAGATAATATGATGGATCGTATGATTCAGCTTATAACTGCCATCATACAACGCCCCTAAACCTAAGACTAATAACATGGAATGCTAATGGGGTGACTGAGCGACGGCAAGAACTTGAAGTCTTCCTGAAAATTGAACGAATTGATATTGCATTAATATCAGAAACACGCTTCACACCTAAGTCTTATTTCAACCTAAAAAACTACAAAACATACATAACAAATCATCCATCTGGCAAGGCTCAAGGAGGAACAGCAATCATAATTAGGGAAAACATCAAACACTACCCACTTGAGGAGTACCAGACTGAGATGGCAACTACAATTAAGATCCAGGAGGATAAGATAGAAACCACAATATCCGCAATATATTGTCCACCAAAACATGCTGTCAAAAAGGATGATTACATGACCTATTTCAATACGCTGGGAAACAGGTTTATATGTGGTGGAGACTGGAACGCAAAGAATGTGGTCTGGGAAGCCAGACTAACTGTACCGCGAGTTTGAATTTTTTTTGACAGTCAAATAGCAAACTTTGAACCTGCTTAAAAGCGCCATTTAAAATGACTGTTGGGTAAAATTGCTAAAATGAATGAATGAACTGGTTTGTTAATAGAAAATTCTCAATTGTATTACAAGATTTTGACTCCCTTGGGTCTTCTAGCTAGAATAAGACGTTAACAGAGTTTATTCTCCTGAAGTAGCATATATTTTGTAATAAATTTGTGGACCACACACAAGAATCATTAGACAAAGCCTAGACCTTGAGTGTTTACCTCGAGTGTTTGGTTAGTACCGAGGGATAATAAGGAAACCAAAGCCTAGGGAAGGTTCCGTGGATGGCCATGGCAGAAAGGTTTAGTTACTAGCTGTATGCTGCTCAGATCTTTGATGCCTAAAAATAGACACTTATCCAACCTACTTTTGCAGAATGCGCCTTGTGCTGACAAAGAACCGTAAAGCATTTAAAAAAACATTATATTACAATCGTATTAAAATATTTTTTTTTACAAATCTGACTGGTCCTCGTTGGAGTAAATGAAAATAATCATTGGAAATGATCCGACACAAACACTATAAATATACTTAAACAGGTAGCATTTCTCTTGACTCTCTGAGATTTCAAAGTATTTGTTGTTTGCACAATAATTGTTGAATCTATTATTTTGCATACAACATATAGGTTATAGGTATTAAGCTTCTGAATTTTAGACCAGAGAAGGAACATCATTAACAACAATATCAAATTTGTAGATTCGGTTCTGGTGCTTCTGTAGTCAGCTGTTTTGCGCTCCTTTTTTGAAAAAAAACTGCCACATCTGGACTAATGTGTTTCCAAAGGGTATTTGATCTACGGTTTTTCTTTTAAATACTTATGGGAAAGGATAAAGAGTATTGAATATATTGCAACATGTAACAGAAACATCGCGAAAAGATAAGTAATGTTAACTGTCAAAACGTCAAAGTTTATCATACACATTTAGAAGTGACAGTTATTAAAAACACAAACCACAAGGATGAAGCTCAAAAAAGTTTAGAAGTCAGCAAGTATCATATTCTTTCGCAAGAGATCGTAGGCAGCGCTAATCACTTCCGTTAGCATCTTGCCCTTCTTAATATGAATAAAGAAATCATACTAAGGCTTTGTGTTTTATCGCAAAACTGGCCCGTAAGATGCCATTTGCTACTATTCAGAGATTATTATTACATAAACACAATTCCTCTTAACAGTTGATAAAATGAAACTATAAATCTAAATTATTTGGGACCAGAAGGACAATACACGCAATAATTTATTAACGCTTTTAAGTACTTCTATAAAGGAAATATACTTCATAACAATCAATATTAACTACATTACTAAATTTTCCAAATCTTTTACTGACATTACTGTAATAACCTGAACTTTAAAACAAACTGTAGTATAGTGTGTGTTAACTAATAAAAAGACAAATAAAAATAATTTAAAACCACCTTTAAAACAACAAATAAATAAAGCTTACATAAAGCCTGGAAAATAACAATCGACTCGAATAAATAAATAATCTTATTACAAATGACAAAACATAAGTAAAAGATTCTCAAAAGAAACTGAAATCCATCTTAATATAGGTATTAAGGTGCATTCTACGTAGGCGTAGAATAGTAATTATTGCTTAAAAACCTAGCACGTACCAACTACGTGAGCAACGTTAAAACTAACTAAAAAGATTAAGAGAAAGCATATGAAGTGATTGGAGGTCCAAAATATTTTAAGCGTTTTGTCTTTAAAAATCTAAATCTTAAAAAAGTGATAAGCCATACATCAAAATGCTTGCCAAATGGAATAAAGCAAAGAATCAAATACTGAGGATGAGTTTTTCATTCCACGTCTTGCGAAGTCAAAAAGGCAACTAGAAGAAAAAACATGGAGAAGTATCCGGAACCAGATGCAATTTCAAACGAACTAATGAGAGTAAATATAGAAGAACTATATACTTTTTAACAAAATCCCTAACTAACTTTTTTAACAAAATCTTAGAATACAAATAATCTTTGGGAGTTCTAAGTTGTTAAAGAAGATTAATCTTGATCTTCGAATTGACAGATTTAGTATTAAATAATATCAGTATCCCATATAGCAACTCCGTTATAAGTTTGGGTGTCACATTGGACCGGTATCTTCGATGCGGTCCTCATTTAACCAAGGTCAGCAGGAGAATTTTTGAATCTGCTGCGTCGTTGCGTAGATTTTGCGACTTTCTTCAAATCTCTATCAAGACTGCAATGACACAAACTCTCCTCTTACCTATTATTGACATCTGCTATCTATACCTATAAAAGAAGAAGTACGTATCTATGTTCCGGATAAACTCCGAAACAGTTTAACCGATTTTAACCAAATTTTCAGAGGATCTTTAGATTGACCCAGTGGGTAATCCTGTAAAGTTTGGTGATATCGGAGCATTTATTATGGATCTGTCAGTGACAGTTTTTTACATTAAACTATTTATGGTCAGTTAATGTTGTGTTAACTAGTTATGGTTTGGGGCGGAGGGGAGTCAATCTGATGGAAAGGTGAGTTGAATGGCTAACCCAGTCAACAACTGGACCATGAGACTGACGAACCCCTATTCTCATCACCTGTCCGGTGATGAGTCTGACGAAAGGGGGTTGGGGGAGAGCGCAACAGTCGTGTAGATCCCCAACCCAAAGCTGATAGATTCTCCTTCACGCGGTTGTTGCCTGTTATTGGTCTGATTCCCTCAGAAACAGACGTAACTGAAATCTAGAGCTGTAACCCTATATTTATATATATTTACTATATCATCCCATCCTTCGCCCCTATCCACCCTCATCCCATTCCCCCATTCCCCCGTCTCCGGATAACCGGAAAACAAAAACAACATGAGCGCAGAAAAAAGAGAATGTAAACTACCCCAGGAGGGTACCGGCAAGGCCGGATAATCCCTCCCTGGACCATCTAGTGGTTCGGGCTGCCCCTCGTATTCTGGGGGGGGCAATTCAGCGCCAACAAACTTTTTGAGCCGTAAGTTTAGTGGAAGGAGCAGCAACACAGGTCAGGTGCGTTCCGGTAGGACTATCTCAGAGTCTCTCGGGAACGAACTGAACCAAATGAGCATTGGAGAGACCAGTGCTCACACAGAAATACCGGAAAGGACAGAGGAGATCTTTACCACTTCGATAACAAAATCGAAGTGGAAAAGAATGAAAGCACGGAGAAAGAAGGAGGAAGCACAGCTTACCCTCAGGCCGGCCAACGCCGCTGACGCGGAGGGCAACATCACGCCTGCTGCGTCAGTGGCGGAGGCAGGCCCAACAAGAGGGAAAGTCAAAAGACAAGGCACAGACCCTGAGGAGCAGACGCAGCAGCGTCCGTCGTAACGCCCCAAGCAAAATAGCGCTGCCGGGAATGAGGTGCCGCGGAGACCCATCGTGGATCAAAGCGAGGGTCTCTCAGTGATCATTCAGCGGGAGGATGGTGCGGCGACGGACGGTGCTGGGGCTGTTACCATCAGACGAAAGATCACCTCTCTCATAGGGGGCGCCATTCAGGCCAAGATAAGCAGCAGGTGTCTCTCCTTCGCGGCCTCGGGGCTGGTGGCCGAGGGGTACTACCTCGTGACAGCAGACAACGTGGGCGCGATGGAGTGGCTGCTGAGCTGCGATTTCGGCGACCTGAACGGCGTGCCCTTGAGGGCAAGGAAACTAGACAGGTGCAGAATGGTGATTTGGCTCCCGGGAGAGGCAGAGGATCATCCAGAGGATCCCCTGTCCTTTATCAGGGGCCAAAACATGCACAAGGAGGAACTGCGGCTCCCTGAGTGGACCCTCATTCGCAAGGAAGTGCTCTCACTGGGAACACGACTTGTGGTAGGGGTCCCTCAGGAGGTCGCACAAGAATCCATGTGGCTAAGTTACCAGGCCACCAAAGTCCTAGCCAGAATACTGGGAAAACTACCAGCCCAGGAGAACCCGGACAAGACTGACACCAACACACACAGCACTGAACAGGCACGAAACACACACAGGAGCGAGTCAGAAGGTGGGGAACACGAGCCACAGCCTGGAACCTCTAAGGAGGGGGAGACTGTTCAGGCCCGACCCCACCAACAGGCGTCCTCCGAAAACCTCACGACACACCCTCTCCCTACGACGCGACTGGATCGGGTGCCCTCACCGGGCGCTACCACACCGGTATCGCAAGGGGAGGGACCCCGATAAAGTCGCGGAGACCAAATAGGGAGGGTACAATAGACACCAACACACACACAAACACTCACACACACACAATGAACACCAACAACAACACAATACAAAAACACACACAAAAAATAAAAATAGTTCAAATAAACCTTCATCACTGTCGCGAGGCAATGACCGAGCTATGTCGATTTGTGATCGAAGAGAAAATAGACTTCGCCCTACTGCAAGAGCCATACGTCAATATGGGACGTGTGACTGGGCTGGGATGCCTGGGGGGAGACATCATCTACCTTGAGGATGGTGAGTCACCTCCAAGAGCATGCATATACGCCAGCAGCAGAGCGAGAACTTTAGGACTAATAAAAGCAGACTGTTACAGAGACCTAGCCAGTGTGTTATTCACAATACAAACACAGCCAGGAACCAGAGAAAAAGTGCTCCTAGCCTCCGCGTACTTGCCTAGCGAGATGGACTTCGAGCCGCCATCACAGGAACTGGAGACAACAGTAAGAAAATACCAAGGTAAGAACACCCACATTATTGTAAGTTGTGACGCCAATGCTCACCATATTGTATGGGGTAGCACAAATTGCAACAAAAAAGGTGACCTTCTTTTAGACTACATCAGCAGTACAGGCTTGGAAATAATAAATGAGGGAAACACGCCCACCTTTATCACCAAAGCCAGAAGGGAAGTGTTGGATATCACCATCGCTACTAACAGTATAAGCCGAGACATTAAAAACTGGAAAGTTGACGTAAGTGATTCCATGTCGGACCATCGCAGAATCACTTTCAGCATAGACACCAAAATCGATAGTATCCTAATAAGAAACGCGAGAAAAACGAACTGGGAAATATATGACCAATACATGAAAAAATGGTCCCCAGGAGATGAGACAACGCTAAAAAGCAATGCTAAAATAGAAGAAGCAGCTAATAAACTGGACGAAACCCTGAGGGAAGCATACCACAACGCGTGCCACCTAAGGGAGATCAAACCAGGTAAAGGACAACCTTGGTGGACAAAAGCACTAGGGAAACAAAGAAAAAAGACTCGCCGAGCACTCAGAAAAGCCCTAGAAAATGATAATGACGAGAGCTGGCGGGCATATAGAGAGGAAAGAAGGACATACAAAAAAGAATGCAGAAAAGAAAATAGAAACAGCTGGAAAACATTCTGCGCAGGAGTCGAAAAACACTCAGATGTAGCGCGACTAGTAAAAATGTTCTCCAAAAACAGCACATGCAGGTTAGGCTGTATAAAGCACGGAGAGGAATTAATAAGCGACCCCTCAAGAATTCTGAAAGTGATGATGGAAACACACTTCCCAGAATGTGAGGAACATATAGACTGCAATACGGCGTTCGACCAAGGATCAGACACAATCCCTGAGACGGATGACGTTATTGCAGAGGAACACCTACTATGGAGCATTTGTTCATTCCAACCGTACAAAGCGGCGGGACCGGACGGAATATTCCCGAAAATGCTACAGGAATCAATAAAGTACATAGGAAAAGATCTTCTAAAGCTGTACAACAGCAGCATCAGAAACAAATACATACCGAGTAAATGGAGAAAAGTGAGAGCGTTATTCATCCCGAAACCAGGCAAAGCATCATATCAGGAGGCCAAAGCTTTCAGGTGCATAAGCCTGTCCTCCTTTCTCCTCAAGATACTGGAGAAAATCCTCGACAGAATTATAAGAGAACAAATAGAAAAAGGTGGTCACTACCTACACAAGAACCAACACGCGTACATTGAGGGGAAATCCACCGAAACAGCCCTACACAATATAGTCACGAGAGTGCAGAATTCACTAAGCAACAAAGAGTATGCACTGGGATGCTTCTTCGACGTGGAGGGGGCTTTTGATAAAGCAACCCCTGAATCCATTGAGGCGACCCTAAACAGGGAAGGAATAGACAAAAAGATATCAGAATGGGTGAAAACCATGCTAAGACACCGCCTGATAACAGGCGAACTAGCAGGATCAACTCGGACCGTAGTAGCAAAGAGAGGATTCCCGCAAGAAGGGTGTCTATCTCCACTACTATGGTGCCTGCTAATAGACGAATTAATAGTAAAAATAAACAGCATGCACATATACACCCAAGTATACTCTGATGACGGAGTGCTCCTGATAACAGGTAAAGTACTCAGTGTTATGTGTAATATCATGAACAAAGGACTAAAAGAAGCGCTAGCATGGTGCAGGGGCAAGGGTCTTAACCTAAACCCGGACAAAACCAAAGTAGTCCTGTTCACCAACAAAAGGAAAATAGGACACTTAGCACCAGTAAGACTAGACCGCCAAAACTTAGAAATGGTAAAGGAAATAAAATATCTAGGAGTTACATTGGATAGCAAATTAAACTTCAACGAGCATATAAGCAATACATGCTCTAAAGCAAAAATAGCTATGATGCAGTGCAAGAGAGCTATAGGCAGAACCTGGGGTATCAAACCAGCGACGGTACTATGGATATATAAAGCAATAATATTGCCTAGAATCCTACACGGTGCCCTGGTTTGGTGGCACAGGACTGCCTTAGGCAGAAATAAACAAGAACTGAACAAAGTCCAGAGGCTAGCTGTCCTCATGGCAACCGGTGCTATGAGGACAACACCCACAGCTGCACTAGAAATTATGATGGGGCTAAACCCACTGGATATAGAAATTAAAAGGAGAGCAGCTGAACAGTGGTTTAAGCTCAAGAGCACTGGACAATGGACCGCTAATAACACCGACGAGGGTCATGCCAGTATAAATAGACTATATGAAAGCAAAATATCAATGATCCTCTCCAACAACGATCTCATTAAGAAGGAAAGGATTTTTGACAAAAAATATAAGATACATATAGGACAAAGAGACAACTGGATGATAGAGTCTAAGGGCACCATATGCTACACTGACGGCTCAAGAATAGAACAAACGATGCTATCAGGAGCCGGAGTGTATATAAAATGTGCGGACGGGGCAGAAGTCTACAGATCAATAGAGCTAGGAAGATTTGCTAGCGTCTTTCAGGCGGAAATATATGCCATTATGGAATGCGCTGACATGGTAAACAAACTTACAGAAACAGGTAAGATTACCATCTACAGCGATAGCCAGGCAGCGCTGAAAGCACTCAACAAAGCAGAGACAACTTCGGCAATTTTCAAAGAATGCAAGTAGATATTGAAGGAGATGACCAGTAAAGCCGATGTCACGCTAGTTTGGGTTCCCGGACACATGGGTCACACGGGCAACGAAACAGCAGACAAACTGGCCAGAGAAGGAGCAAATGTCAACCCAGTGGGACCGGAACCAAGGTTACCGATCCCACACAGAATCACAAAAGGAGTTATCAATCAAAGTATTAAGACAGAATCCAACCGAAGATAGAAATCCTCAAAGGGCATGAAACAGTCCAAGATCTTCATCAAAGGTATGGACAAAAAGAAGACAAGTCAACTAATGAGGCTATCCAGAGCGAACATGAGGCTTATCACAGAGGTAATCACAGGACACTATCGACTTAATAAACATCTGACGTTGATAGGAGCGACAAGAGATCCAATATGTCCTGAGTGCATGGATAGCGAAGAAACCAGTTTCCACCTACTCGCTCAGTGCCCAATGTACTCGATGGCGAGATGGGAGATAATGGGATCGGACATAATAGACAAGGAAGACCTAGGACAACTAAAACTAGAAAACATTATAAGATTCTGCAAAGAAACCAAAAGATTCAAAGGGGAACCGTGACCGCTGGAATATCCATATCATTATGGGGAAATGGATGAAGTGACCAGCAATTAA
Organism: Napeogenes inachia; assembly: GCA_959347355.1. NCBI lineage: Eukaryota > Metazoa > Arthropoda > Insecta > Lepidoptera > Nymphalidae > Napeogenes > Napeogenes inachia. The sequence goes on along the minus strand of OY365800.1, from coordinate 4,931,307 downwards.
CGCGGGTGGATCGTCCGTCCGGCAGTGGACGTCCCCTATAGAAATAATAATAATGGTCAGTTAAAACGTCATGCCACTAACTATGTACCTACAAGGTAGAGAAACGAGTAGAAGAAAATGAAATTCAGGTTGAATCATAATTATTATCGCGGGGATTAATTCTAAATAAGTTAATTCTTATATTTAATGAATTTATTACTCTGTATTTTGAGTTAAAACATCGTTCAATTAAACCTGGCGAAGCGGACTGGATATGCTAGTCTTGACATAAGTGAGGAGCAAACAAACTTAAGAGCTTACAGAAGTTCTGTATCCGATTAATATTTTGTTCTTCGCAAATATGACCATGTTTCACATTTGACTTCATGAAGGAATCCTCAACATTCTTTATTCCATTCTGTTTAATGCCGTTACGCTGTCTTACCTCAAGGATTATTTTTTTGGATTCGTCACATAAACGCTCTGACGATAACTTTATCTTAATAATTCCTCCCCATTCTTCCTTTTTTTTACACAAATTATCTTTACGGGTCAAGCTGTTTGTATATGATGTTTTATATATTTGTACAATAAGGAATATCGTATCGTATCGTACCAGTGGCCAAATTCAAGATTGTAGGGAAAAGCGCATATTATCCTACTATATAAAAAGGTAATAAGGAAAACATGGAAAATTATATACCGAAAAGTACATTGGTAAACATATACAATATTTTTGCAAAGGTAATATTAGACTGGTTTGGCACATTGTTGACAACAATCAGTCGACAAAGCGGTTTTAAAAGATTTTTTTTCTCCTCTCTTAACCATGTTCATTTCATTCGATCAAAGAAATGCTAAAAACATAACGAACAGAAAACGAATATCTATTAGTTTTTATTATTATTACTAAGTCAAGGCTTTTCATAGATTAAACCGTGAATATAAATTTTAGGTAACTAATTTTGGGTAATTAATTTTATATACAGGGGTGTGAGATTGCAGTGATTGAAAACGAGTACGGCATCGATATAAACTGTGCAAAGAACGAAAACTGGAGAAGATTTAAGACAACCAACAGTGGAAATCATTGCAGGAGTCCCTTGCCAATAGGCATGCCGTATTTATAATTTATAGTGTTGTTTAATTTTAGTCAACATAGTTTCTACTAAAGGGTTATATTATTATTATTTGAAAAATCTTGCAGTATACATCTTATAGTATCCCTAATATAAATGGTTCCTACCTGTTATAATATTTTAATAATATCTTTCTTTGGTCGAAACTAGGCTTCGTATAATGTGTTGCATAAGTAGCTACTAGGGCTAAACAAGGACAGCGGCTTACATGCGTTCTTCTTGCTGGTTTCCTGCCCGGATAACACGCCGCCGGTGAGCAAGATGTAGGTGCCCACCTAATTGCAACTGTTTAGGCTCCTTCTCGTTGTAAATGTACATTAATGGATTTGATGATTCGCCGATGATTGTCAATAATCGCTGATGCTCAACGGCTGCCGCTATAGGTACACTTTTGAGATTCAACAATCGACCGAACTCAGACACGGCGTAGCAGTAAAGAATCCTAGTTTTTGACTCTTACTTTTCGATATCATTTTTAGGATTTTATTATATTAAAGAAAAAGTTGGATAAGAATGCTTTCAAATTAAAACTAGTTGAACTAAAACTAATGACTTTACTGACCAAATAAATTCATATGTTATTTTCAGACAAAAAATAAAAACTACACAATCTTTTCTCGATAGTTGGTGCTGTAGTTGAGTTATTAATCGTTGTTATTCGTTTGCTCACTAAGCAGAAAGCTAGCTTATAGTATAATTAGAAATATACTTTTACAGTAATCTAATACTAGAGTAAATATTAACTTTATAAAAATTTTATATAAATATAGGATGAAAAATAAACCGATACGGGCAGGGATTCAAACCCGCGACTATTGGGAAACCGTCCCGTAAAAATTGTTTAAAATAGAATAATAAATTAAAGTGTTTAAGATATTATCTTGTTACTTATTGTATAATTATATATGGATATATAAACTTCTATATCGCCTCCGTTTAAATTTTCCAGCACACATGTTAAAAAAAAAACTGAAAATAAAATTGTCAAAAACTGTCAGATAACACAAAGATTACTATTTCGAATAAGAATATTATTATATAACAAACATAACTATTACATTAGTACAAATAAGGTGTCTACCCTCAACGATGTCTTTAAAGAAATTAATGAAAGGAGTTCCTCCAGATGTGTTATATGCCGAGGGTTTGCTGACTCAAGACTGGAGTGCTATAACTCCTTGTCAAGCCGCATGCACAGACAGATTGGGGAAAACATTACAATTGGAGCAGGAACATTACTTACCACAGCATCCAGAGGTAACGAGTGTTCAAATTTGTTTTTTTTTAGCACTGAACATTATACAATCTGAAAGTTTTGCTCGGTACTAAAGTGAATGTTATTTTGTAATAAGAGAATGCTATATAGATTGTACATTCATTGCCATTTTTTTTTTTGTATTGTCTAGTGAGTTTAGTCTTTCGTGTCAAAAAATGTTTTTTTAGTATTCATTGGTAGTTTTAATTGTTTTAGTTAATATTCTTTATATATTTTCTATTTTTATCATCGTTTATTTTAATACATAAAAATAACATTTAACTTAGTTTATTTTTAATAAATTAATGAAAACTTTATCGCTGAGCTTATTTAAATTTAAGATAAATTTATATTGAATAATTCATTAACACTGGCAGGACTCGATCCTGCGACCTCTGTGTTATTGACCCGCGAGGTGCGGGACGTACTTATTCTCATTACATATTAATTTAAAAGTTAATCAATTATTTTTGATCATAAGGTAAAAGCGATGTTAGAGATTTTTATTTGTAAAATGGTTCGATGTAATAAAATGAGGAACCTTTTAAAAGAAGCTACAGAACACTTCACAAGACCTACTATAGAGCTCGATAAAGAAATACGACAAAAACTCAATTTACGTTCCGAAGAGCCTTATAACTCACAGGTATAATTAACTTTTACTTAAAAATTGCACAGTTCGAACATTTTGCCAAAAAGTACCTAATTGCATAGACAAAGTAGGTATAGTCAATTAAAGTAAAATAAAAATCGGCATAGGGATGTGGAATCACACCCTCATAGCGATCTAAAGAGCAGTAAAAAAACTTTATAAATATCCATCTGTAGGTACAATTTGAGCTTTCAAGCGAAGGTAGTTTGAACGTGTTTAGAATGAACTCTGATGGCCTAGTACGAAGTATTGTGCTGTATTCGCTCATTTTATAATAAGTTGGTCTTCTAATAAATTTAATTTAACGAGACTGATATACTTATTAGATTTATAAATATATATTAAATATTATAAATTTCTTAGCGATATTAAAAGATTTTTTTTTCAGTAATAATTATTCATTCTACTGTGTATATTTGAGTTTTCTAAATATTACCTATTTATTTTTATTATTAGGTCAAATGTGTATCTTATCGTGACAAGGCATTAAAAGATGATTTAAGAAAACTCATATCTGAGTACTATCCGTTAAAAACTCCAGAAATTCCAACACCTTCTGTATCGACTGTAAATACAGAATCTTCTTCATTCTTATCATTATTAACCTCGCACACAACACTATCAACGCCTGGTAAGTTTTTCCTAAGTTACACAGCAATCTATTAATTGTAATAAAATATTTCCTTTTTTTTTATTCAATTAAATTTCAAGAAAACCTAGTCTAAACTTGAAATAAAACTTAAGTATTATTATTATACTTTTGCAAGTCAAAGTCTTTACTTTTATTTAACTCCTACTTTTATGCATTATTCGAATTTCATTAATAGTTTCAGGTCCTAAAATATTATGTGTATTAAAAAAATTACCGCAACCTTCATTTTCAGAGCCAATACCAACACCTGTGCCTACTTTTTCGGAAACTATGTTCAATTTAGTATCCAATACTGTTGATAAAGCAATTTTCCTTCGCGTGGACGACGAAGCCTTAAATTATGACACTGCATACATTGAATTGAGCAAAGCAGTCGAAGAGGCAATGGAAATACCTGTTATCGAAATAAAAAAAGATATAGCCGAATTGTACTTCAATGCCTATAAAAAGTTTGAATTTAAAATAATGGACCAAGAACTTAAAGGTAAAACTAAAGAAACATTAAACTTACAAACATAACAATAAGTAACTTACAAAAGTAACAAACTCCAATATGTGTTAATATGATTACTACTCAGTAATTTCGTAGTGGTACATATACATTTATATGTTTCAAATTTATTTAAAACGCTATTGCTAATCCAAAACTGAAACAGAACTTACAATATACCAATAAAACTTAAATATTATTAAGGTGTAAGATTAATTTAAAAAGCGTCTTAAAGCCAAGAGATGACGACAGCATAGGTTTTTGTCAATTAAATCTTCCGGCCAACCTCCAGTTTCAAACATTATGTGTACAAACTCACCCACTCCCAAAATACATACACTGTGTTTATACACTACATTTTATCAGCGTATTCCCGCCCTGTATATTTAAGTAGAAGATAGGCAGACTGTCTTACCTTTTTCTTTTTCTAAAATAAAAGTACTTGAGTTAATCCTATAAAATTAACTTACTGCCGGTGGAAGTTCCGTCAAAAGTCGGATCAATTTTCTAAGTGTGATATGTGGAGATACATATCATTTCATTTACAACAAAACATTCTTATATATTGGATGCAGTGGATTGCTACATACTAGCAGCAAGATCAATCGTTGAGATCACAATAAATATCAACGTGCAGAAAACTTGTCTGTAAAAGAGTTGTTCATTTCACTTTGAATTCTTGACGTACGTGTATGTCCGGTTCAAATGTTCAAGGAAATGTTATATGCAACTTTTATAATAGGTATGTGCAAAATCTTATTATTGTAATACCCTTTTGGACTATCTATTTATCTAAATGTCTAATATTTTATCTTTTGAATAAAAGACTGTCAATCATTTGTGCGTAATCCAATAACTTCTACGAGGTTTTGTTTGGGCCTTGTATTATTAAATTGAATAAAAATGAGTCGTGTAATAAATGTTCATAATAGAGTTATATGATGATTGATTTTGAAAATCTCTGAATTTTTATCATTAGAATGGATTTTCTGCAATAGGAAACGGGTACTGAAGATTTTACCTCCACGCTACAAGTAAAAGGTCTCAAGAGAGTTTTACACATGATTATCATGTTATTATTATTATTAATACAAATTATTTCACAAAGTTATGTTTGTAATAGTTATATTGAAATAGTTATGGTGACATTTGTTGTGCATGAAATTATATTATAAGATTTTTAATCGACTTCAAAAAGGAGGAGGTTCTCAATTCGGCCGGTGTATATATATATGATATGATACGAGGTTTATTAACCAATTTACATTTTTTTTTTATTTGATGAATAGTTTCGAATTGGTCTCATCAAAATTTGGTTCTGGTAGGTCCATTAGTTTATATTTTATGAGCATTTTTATCCAAGTTTTGTACTAGCTCCTCCGAAGGAAATCAAAACGTGCTGTGACTAATGTGATCTGTTGTTTTAGATATAATAATTTCTTACAGACTGTTCATGGTACTTCAGCATATTGATTTATGGTGGTTATAAAATTAGGTTCATTCATTGCACGAAGTCTTTCTAAAGTCTGGCACGCTGCTGCTAGGCGGTACTCACGTCGTCGCTGAGCAGACTCGGTTACTGTACGATTTCGTATCACTTCTAATCTATGAGCCCTCTGCTCAGTTCACTCGTTCTCTAAAGCTCTTTAATGAGTCCAAGTCCATTAGCTCTCTGCTCAAAATACTCATTTGCAAGACGCTCTTGGATCTTACCGAGTCTAGAATTATGCTGATCAAGAGTTTCTTGAAGTAATCGTGATTTCATATAAGCCTTCATGGCCAACCAACGTTTTTCACGATGTTTAATAGTCTCACAAGAACGTGAAATTGTGTTTCGAAGAGCATTTTTACGGAGACGGCTACTTTTATCCATGTCTGTTTTTTGATATCTATATTTTTTAAGTCGCGCAGCACCTTTTGTAGGTTTTGTAGGTCTACCCATGGCTGATTGACAGTGTAGCAATAAACTAAAAAGTATTAAAAACTACATTAAAAAATCGACTTTAAAACAAAAAAGTAAAAAAAATGAACATTTGATATTTATTACGTACCTATTGGAACGTAGTTCCTTATCGCGCTTTGTGAAAGGGACGGTAATTCTTACCAAAAGTTGGCACGACATGTTTTGCTATCTCTCTCTCTCATATATTTTAATTTCTATCATTATTATTTTTTGTATCATATGAAATTGCTTAGTAGGTCTTTATTATTTATTTGATTTTGGAGTTTGTTCTTTTAGAATCAATTTGCAAATAAAACAGTTTAAATGAAAATAGTAAAACAAATTTGTGATGTTTTGTAGCAACGCCATCTATTTATACCTGAGGGAAACATAACTACATCTGTTATATAAACATATCAGTACAAAGTGAAACCGCTAGGTGGCGGGACAATAACTCATGGGTTTATTGATTGACACTTTTAATTTAGTTATTCATTTTTTTTTCATTTATTATAAATTAAATAAACATAATAAAAAGCAATTTAATCTTTATATTATAAGCAGCTTAATCAATACGAAGAAAAATAAAAAAAAAAAACAAAAAAATATGAAAATGTAGTCAACGTAATTCTTAAACTAAATGGACATATTAATTATGAAATGCCTACTTCAAAAATTAAGATACGTAAATAAAGCTATAAAAGAGCAATTAAACCTTAATTAATTAAAAGAGCAATTAAATCTAGCTTGGATCGATACGAATAACAAAAAAATTAATATTCAACCGAATATATAAATATTAAAAATAAGTATTCAACCGAATGCCTATACTCAATGGCTTGGCACCGACTTCAAACCTATTATTAAATAGGACTTATAAATAATAGATAGTATATAATAAATATTAAATCTTCATTATTTTTTACTTTTTAAATTTAAAATCTGTTTTTTTAACGTAGTTATTTTTATATTACTAACATTATGTCTAAAATAATGTTAATATGAATAGAAAATGAGGTGTGTAATATCAGTTAACACAGATTCTCCATTAATTATAGATATGAAATATTACATATCAGAAACTATCAATCAACGTTGTTTTAAATTAAAGCTTTCATTCACCAGTAATTTGTATCGTACAGAATATCGCAAAAGGCTTTTAAAAGTACATACCTATACTTTTAATTGATGGAGCGCTACTTCTGATTACTTTTTTCCATATATATTTCGTTGCAGCTGCTGAAATAGCTTTTGAAAAGCGAATGAGAAAGAAACTAAAAAGAACATTAAGACGTTTGGACAACTTTAAAGGTATTTTTTTCGTTACTTGATATTTCTATTATTTATTAAAATTTAGTACTATTTTTTATGAAAATAACTATAACGTAAATATTATTTTTTCAATAGGTTGGTTTTTTTCTTTGTCTCTTTTATCCTTAACACTAGTTCCACCAGTATTGAAAGTTATACTGTGTAAATGAAATTTTCAAAATTCAAATTACCGTTGAGAAATATAGGTTTGTAATGAAAATATTTTACAAAATAATAAGACGTTAAACACACGGGAACAAAATAAAGTAGTGTCTGTTTAGATGAAGGTGACGACATGCGTTCTGGTTGGATTACACAGCTGGTTATTTACTAGGTATTTTCACCTTACGAATTTACAGCTCCATTAGCTTAAACAGAAAATTAAATAATGAGTTATAGAATAAACTTATATTTTATTTATAAACTATTGTTTGTCTACTTCTAGCTTCGAACAACAAACATAACAAACAAAGAAGGAAAATAACCATAGACGATAGTTGAAAAGGATTAAGAAATAAAAAATAACATTTACTCGTTTTTTTTTAAAGTTGATTGAATTGAATGAGTCATGTAATGTAACATATTCTTTTATATTTTTATAATTAATTGCTAACCTTACACTACAGGTTACGTGACCCCACCAACGCCGAAGAGTGAAATATCTTCCCATGAGAGTTATAAAATTGCGCCACCACGTCCTTGCATATGTCACCCGCAGTTCAAATACAACAGATATCCTAAAGTATACAATGTTCTGTGTAATATATTGTGGTTACTACCATAACTGAATAAACAGTCATGTTTGTTTTTATATTCAGGACAGATTTGGTATATATCTACCGAATAAAACTAAGTTCAGTCAATACAATGTGACAGTGGCTCCGGACATTCCAGAGGAAGGTGAGACAGGTGACGAATCCCCTTAAGTATCAGCAGGATACTAAAACTATTAGTTAGAATGTACTAACAATCAGGGTTTGAACAATATTGATTTAGTTTTATTGACAGTTTAAGAAACCGTTATTTTAAACTATTTAGTTTTTATTGAAAGTTTTGTTAATTTCTCTTCTGTTATTTAGATATGTTTAACTATTATTTTATTATAATATTTCTATGTAAATGTGTAGTTTTATTTTCGTATCGTCATCATCAATACAGATAATTCGTTCAATTAAAGATAGGATAATATTCTAAGTTTTATTTTATCGCGTTTTATAATAAGTGTAAAAATCATTGTATTATTAATTCACAATTGAAATATGAATCATGATTTATAATGATATAGTTGCTATGTTCAATAAAGTAGCTGCAATACATACTGCTCTATTCTATAAATATTTTCTTCTAAATTAAAGTAGTACTAGTATTGATGATAAAGGATTAAAGTTCAATTATTTAAATGTATCTTCTAACTACCAAGTCGGATTCCAAAGCATTGAATTTAAAAGTAGCCAGTGTTTTAAATAAGTAAGGACCTATTTCACATAAAGGATTAAATTAGAAATATTCAAATGAAATACGATGAATAAGAAACCATTTTGTAAACAAAAACTATTTATTTCACGAATTGTTTCAAGTTTTTTTTAAACCATTTAGTTACCATGTCTCTAAGGTAAAGTATCAAAACTGGTATGATGTAGGTGGTAGAACACTTATGTAATAAATATAGATTAAATATTTAGCTAAAAATAAATTAATAGAGATACTTATTCTTGTGTTCATTAAAATCAATTATAATTAATCTCTTAAAATAGATGATAATTGCAATTTCTTAAATTTAGTCAAGTAAAATTTTACCATAAAGTGTGCAGCAACTTTTGTTATTCTGTTGTTTAGGTAATTTTGTTATTTTACGATTTTCAGTTAATTCTTGTGATATATTTATGCATTGATTAAATCTGGAACTATCCAGACAGACTTGTTTTTGACTGAAATAAGCAAAAAAATATATATAATTTGTAATGCAATTTTAAAACATAATTTAATATGAAAAACTCAGGAAACGCGAAGATTTTCGACTATTCTGAAATTAATCAAGTTAGCCCCAAGTGACTGCAGTACAATAAGGGTTTTTTGAAAGGCTCAAAAGAAAAACAAATAACTTGAATTCAAAGGATAACGGCAAAACAAGAAAATTCTAAATAAAAGCAATCATCTGCATAACAAATTATGGAAAAAAAGCACACACAATAGCCCTATTGTTTACCTCTAAACCTTCAAATAAAATAATATTATATTTACCTTTCACATCTTTAAGAATACGAAAGATAGAAATTTCCTCTAATATAATCCCCAGTAAGTTTTATATAGTTATAGTTATAAGTAACGTGGTTGTATGTATGTATGTTATATAACTATTATTTACTTAGCTCTGTGATTAAAATAAAAAAGGTATCCCCACATCAAATATATTAAGAAAAATAACATGATTACAAAAGCAAGGTTAGTTTAGAGAAGGTAAAACAAAACACGCAAATGCTTCACATGGCTAGATGGTTAGATATCAACAATATTGTTGATGGAATATTGTGAAAATCGCTTGATACGTAGGAAAATACACACCGTATATAGATATCGAGTTGCAGAGTAGTCAAGACGTATTGATAATCTGACACGTTTCTCTGTAGATAATGAGAGACTGTTAATTTGTGATTAATTGTAAACTGTATGCCTTATATCTTGCTGGATTGGTGTAGTTTTTAATTATTATTAGAATTATTAACACCATTCTGAATAATTATTGCATTTAGCTGATATTTTCAGTTATGGCTCGTTTTGATCTACATACCGGCTTTAAGGCATTTTAAAATTAAGTCTTGCGTGTATAAATAGTATCATGAGATTGGTAGATGCGGCAGCTGCACTAAACTGTTTTTCCACCAATTAGAAACGCACAAATTTATTAGTAATAATACAAATTAATATAATTTGTAATAATAAAAGTAGTATTCATCATTTATTTTTAATAAAATTAAATCTCATTATTATAAGCATAAATGATATTCTATTGTTATATTTTATTATATATGGTATTAAATAAAGTTAAAGTTTGGTAGTTTATTTATTTAATCAATAGGAAATAAATCCTACTTATTTATCGCTATTATGATAGTCGTCTCATGTTGCTCGTCAAACATATAACTATTTAAAAAATGTTGTTTCGACAGAGATGCTGCTTTTGCTTTAAAACTATTTTTACCTCAATATTTTATTTACGATCCTTGATCTTGATTTTATAGGAATAATATATGATTACTAAGATCTTAAGTCCAAAGTTTTTAAGCCCTTCCACTTTTAATGCATCGACATGTATCGCAATGTATCGCAAGCTTTGAACCTGCTCTTAGGCGCCATTTAAAATGTTGAGTAAAATTGCTAAAATGAATGAATGAACTGGTTTACTAATAGAAAATTCTTAGTGATATTACAAGATTTTGACTCCCTTGGGTTTGCTAGCTAGATTAAGATGTTAAGAGAGTTTATTCTCCTGAAGATTTTGAAAAAAAATTGTCGACCGAGGTTCTAAATCAAGTATTAGCAAAAACTTAGACCTCGAGTGTTTAATTAGTACCGTGGGATAATAAGGAAGCCGAAGCCCAAGGAAGGTTCCGCGGCTGGTCATGGCAGTAAGGTTTCATCACTAGCTGTGGCGTGCTCAGGTCTTTGAGGCTTAAAAAATAAAAACTTATCCAAACTATATTTGCAGACGCTCCTTGTGCTGAATCATCATGTTAGCTTGAGAAATCTTTAATTGCTTTTTCAATACAATTAAATAAAAGACCCGAATCGTAATTGTGAGGCACTAAAAATGCTTTTAGTTGCTTATAAAAAAAACACATTATATTACAACCATATTAAAATAATTTTCCACAAAATACACAGTAAATGAGGTTAATCATTAGAAATGGCCATCCTATACAAACACTATTAATATATTTAAACAGGTATTTTTCTTGTAAGGTAACTGTCAAACCGTCCAAGTTCATCACATACATATAGGAGAGACAGTAAGTATGAACACAAAAACTGATTCATTTCAAAAATGTTAAAAAAACAGCAAGATACGCAATAACAAAGCGTTTAACTACTTCTATAAAGGAAATAGATATCACAATAAAACAAAACTCACTACATATACATAAATAATATCTCTAGAGCTTTTACAGGCAAAACTGTAATAAAAAACCTAAAAAATACAAATATTAATTTAGTATGCTGGTACTTTAGAAAAAGACAACTAAATACCTCTTTAAAACCACATTTAAAACAACAAAAAAGCTAAAACAATTCGGACTGAAAAATAGCAACTATCCGAATAAATAAATAAATCTGACTTCAAATAACAAGACTAGAAATATGAGATCCTAAAAAGGAATTAAAGTGCAATAAAATATTAAGATGTATTGTACGTAGACGTAGAATAATAATTATCACTCAAAAAATAGCATATAGCAAATACTTGAGCAAATCTTGCAAAGAAAGAGCTTATTACCTCAGTAATATAAAAAGAAAAGCTTATGAAGTGATTGCAGGTCAAAAAGATTTTAACTATTTGACTTTTTGCCTTAAAATGAAAATCTTAAAACTAGTGACAGGTCATATCATCCATTCCGATGCCAATTTTTTTGTTCCATGTCTTGCGAAGTCAAAAAGGCAAAAAGGAGCCAAAGCCATAGAAAAACTCTACGAACTAACATTTTATCTAGTACATTATTCTACTATATAAAAAAGGTGAAAAGGAAAATATAGAAAATTATAGACCGAAAAGTATGATGTTAAATATTTACAATATTAATCCGAGGGTAATAGTAAACTGGTTATACATTGTTTCAAGAAATATATTCAGTAGATAATAGAAGGTTATTTCTACTTTTAACCATGTTCATTCGATCAAATTGATGCTAAAAATATAATAAACAGATAAAGAAGATTTATTACTGATTAAACCAAAGTCTTTCATAGATTAAACCGTGAATATAAACTTTAGGTAACTAATTTTATATAGGTGTAAGGTTGCAATGATGGAAAAGAAATATGGCATCGACAGAAATTGAACGAAGAACCGAAGGAAAGGGTTACTCAAGACAGGCAACAATGGAAATCCTTGCAGGACTTCCTTGCCAATAGTCATTCCCTATTTATAATTTGTAGTGTTCTGTTTAGCTTTTGGTTGACATATTTTTTACTAAAGGTATTTATTATAATACGACAAATCGTGCACTATAAATTTTATAGTAACCCTAATTTAAATGATTCTACTGTAGACCAATTATTAGTCTAGCTATAAATCAAGACCTTTTTTAATGCTACACAGGTTTGGTTCAACTATTTGAGTATTAACACAATCACAACTCCCGAAACTCCCCTAAGCTCCCCTATTTTGAAAAGTTATTAATTGGTTACGGCACAACGCATTTGCTTGTCATATTTATGTCGTAGGTTTGACATTCAATTGTCATCTATACTCTAAATTAAATTCCTGAAATCACAGTTATAATTGTGCTAGAGAATAGTCTCCGTCTTGCCCCCACCAGAAAATCCGTTCAAAATCGCTGATTGGATTTAATAACATAACTGCTGAAGTCTGTTATTGTAAGAAAGTAAAATTTATGTCTTCAGCAGTGTTTAAACTGCTGATATTACTAAATCTTCAGCCAGATTGTTTTTAATGCTAAGAGTTGTTCTTTTTTGCGTTATACTAATAACTAAAATATTAATGATCGGTATATATATTTTAATTTTATTCATAATATTTATGTGTTAAGACTTCCTCATTATGGCTATTTATTCTACGAGTTGTGGTTGGCAACAAAAATCTGAATGAAAGTGAAAGTCAAATGACATCAAATTATAGCCAATAACGATTTGTTTATTGCTAATACATGTGTAAACTAAATATTTTATATGAAAGATTATTACAATATAGCCTTGATTATATTAGGATTATTAAAACGCCTGGAATGTCTTGATATGTAAAAAGAGTCAATGTGTCTATCAGCGCAAGTTATAAAATTTTGCGCCGAAATTTCATAAAGGATCCCAATATATTGCAATTCTTAAAGAATTTTTAAATATTTTTTATAGTTAAGTAGTATCTTACGATTTGATGTATGTAAGTGTACCCAAAAGCCAAAGTGAATTATATATACGGCTAAAGACTGTGTATGTTCCAGTATATAATAACTGTATCTGCGGATTATCTTAAAAAAAATATATAAATATGTTAATAATTTATGGAATTGATGTTACATTGTTTGGTACGTATATATGATTTCATTATATATTCCTGACTGACATATAATGGATAATCATTATAAAATGATTAAAATTGATTTTTATCTTATTCGTTGGTCAATTCAGGTCACGGTCAGGTCAAATTTAAAATGTTATAGCGACTTCAGTTTCTTATCATTTTCTAAAATGTCTGCCTCTATCGTCCAATTGCTCCGGGGATTTAATATAAGGTACTGATTTTACATGTAGACAGGGTATTTGTAATTACATTTATTAAAAAAAAAAACTTTTCATAGATGATGTATAATTTTTTTTAGTCTAAGCTACTTGTGTAATATTGTGTGTTTTGAAAGACTGTGTGTGTGTGTGTGTTATGTAGGTAAATACTAGTTGGATTGACCTAATATATTTAAATTGTATATAAAGCTACGTGACTACTTTTGTTACGTTTACGTGATGCGAGCTATAAATCATCTTTATAAATAATTCCCTAAAATCGTGTAAGCTTTTTTACGGACAAAGCCGTAGCAAAAGCGGTTTTATTAATAAAAAGTACCTGGATATTTTCGATGTTTATAACATGTAACATATCGGTTATCCTAGATTTGAAGGTATTTACTTTAAAAGAATTAAAAAACAAGTTGGTATATTAATGTTATTATCATATCGATCATAAATCAGATCATAATAAAAAAGCTCAGCAAGGTCAAGTCAAAATAATTACATTCTTTTGCATTTTTATAATATTTATATTATCCATTAATTATTCAATTATATTTTCTCGAGTCTGATGATATATATTTTTTTCTTAATATTATATGACTTTTAATATCCTTACCTTAATATACTAACCTTTTTTCTTACATACTTTTAACTTACTTTTTTTTTATCTTATTAGAAAAATCATCAAAAAATACATCTTACTATATAATTTTCATAAAGATCACTCAATTCGTGTTTGACTTGGAGAAGGACAACAGACAAAACACAAAAGTGTAAATAAGGTTCGTATATGTACTAATAATGTATATATTTATACAGTTGGTAGTAAATATTGCAATGGGTTTATCACCACAGAGCATAGTAAATCGTACAGGTGAAGCTAGATTTTGCTTTATTGTCTACATTCCAAGAATTATTTTGTATTAATACGTAATATGATTAAAATTTTATCATTTTGTCTTAGCCATTTTATTTTATTAAACAGTAATAGTATTTGTGTTTTAAAATTATATGCCATAGCTCCTTTCCTTATAAAAATAAAATTATGAGAAAATATTACAACTTCTCACCTTTGCCCCCTTCTAGAGCTTCTCTCAAAAGGATAAATAAAAGATAAAATAATTATTAAAACATATTTATTAGTCATTTTTTTAAAGTAGGTTGGAACAGAATCAGTGAATTACCAAGTAACTCAATATTGATGACTTAAAAAGAAATAAAATTGGCTTCCAACTTTACATGCAAAAGCGAGTAAAGTAGTAAGAAACAAACAAAATTAAACTGATAGTAAATCTGAATCTCATTAGCAAACGGTAATATAAAATATCTGTCCTATTCACCTATTCATATGCACAGAATAATGTATGTTTATTTGTGTCGTATTATCGCATAAATCATAAAACCGATTTCGATGAAAATTTTATAACTTTTCGTTGAGGCGCTAAATAGTACGTTTTCTATTTCCGATGTTGAAATGTAAAATACAAATTTGGAAACGACAGCAAGAATCCAATTTCATCATTAATAACTTAATTCAGTATTAACATGCAGCATAACTAGTATGTTCGAGTCCACGCGAGTATGCACGAATGCTCTATATACGAATGTAGAGCAATTAGTAACATTAATATGTTAATAATAAATGATTCATATGTTACCAACACAAATGTTAAAATTGCTGTAGATTATGTTTGGATTTCCGACAACTAAATGTGTTAATGAATGTAAAAAAAAGCAACACAAATGTAATTTAAGAAATTGTTATAGACTATGTTAAGAAATTTGACAACTGGTGGCAATGAATTTAAAAAAAACATGTGTAAAAGATTAATTTTTAAGAATTCAGTATAGCATAAATAAAATTTAATTGTCGTACCAACAACAAAAGATGTCAATGTCATATTGCTTGCGTTTTTAATTTAGGGCCAAAGGATTAAAACGCGGGTACTTGTAAAGCATGTCTGCTGATATGAGTGATGTTTTCATAAAGTTTAATCAATTTTTTGATAGTCCAAACCAAAATAACCGTTTTGACACTTTTAACCCTTTGATCATAAAATATCCAAACCTTCCTTTGATAGGCAAGAATTAAGAGTTGACATGTTTTGCTAAACAACGTGCCACCTATATTTTTTTTACATTAGCCTACATGAAGTAAATTGAAAAAATAAATTACCCTGAAAAAAAAAGAGAAATTTATAGTCAATTATTATTAAATTAATAAATTAGAAAATAATTTTTACAATCATTTTCATGAAACTATGATAATTGGAATTTTAATATTAAAATAACTTACATGGTGGTTAGTTACTTAGTAGTTATGCTCATTTTAAGTAAAAAAATTGTACTAATTAAAAAAAAATCTGATGTGGTATTTACTCTGATAGTTCTTTTCAATAAAGCCAAAGGATATAATTGTTGGTTGAGATGTCGTACTCCTGGACGAAACATAACTAAATGTCGGTCACGGAGCTTGAAAAAGTATACCAACAATACGAAGGACGACGGAAAAGAAGGAAGATTGATTACTTTTTCACGGGCAGTAACCTCTGATAGTTCTATCCACTATAGGCTTTGGGATTTATATAAAAAAATAGGAGGATACTACAAAAAACAAATAGAAATAATAAAGAAGTGTTCAAAACAATCCAATATTAATGAATCTTACATAACAATTTTGGCAAATCTAATGTCCTGTTAAGAAAAAGCTCCATCGACGTCTGATACGAAAATAAATTTATTAAATTCTTTGCTAATAGTAGAAGCTATCGACATAATAAAAAGTAGAACTGTGAAATTTACTTTTGAAGTTCAACATTCTATTTCTACGACTATTTAGAAGCTGTACTAAATAACTACTGAATGTGATCGTCCTTATCATTTTCATTCAATCAATATCAATAATATGAGGACCATATAAAATGTATCTAGCCGAGTAATAAAGAGTTTAGTCTCTTAAATAATATTTTTAATTATAACAATGCAAGCTAATTATTAAGGTAAGATAAATAAACTTAATCGATACTGCTCTATGTAATATACTAAACTAAACTAAACAATAATCATTTCTTAACCCAACTTATAATTAAAAGGAAATCGGGAAAGTGTATACCTTATTATAAACTAAAATACTATATTCATGACCAAATACTTTAAAATTATTTATAAACCATGAAAAATCGAAAATAATCATTTAAAAAAAATGCGTTACTTTCTTCTCATTGTTTGTATCCTAAATTAAAATATAATTTTTGTAATGTTAGAATTATCCGTTAAATAAATTATTTAAAATTATTGTTATTAAAATTAAAACTTAAAATAGTTAAGGCTTATCCATATCATAATCTCCAGTACATTATATTTATAACAGAATAATTAGGAACTCTTCAAAAAAACATAAGCAATTACTGATACCACTATCTCGTCTCTCTTTTCTTTCCTCCCTTTCCCAGCCGCGGTCAAGAAAATATAAATTATAATAATAATGACTTCGCTGCGACATTTGAACCAATATCTTGCAATTATTAGTCTTACAAAATCGTACCCTTTATCGAGGTTTTTAACATTATTATTATTTAAGTTAGTTAGCAGCAGCCTTCTTCTTGAGCATGGCCTCGGACTTATCATCTCCATCACCGGAAAGTATGGCTTTGAAACTAAAAGGCCTGAAGGGATAGCCGCCACCACTATAAAACTTGCTCATGAATTCCACCCTGCAGTATAAAAAAATTGTAAGATTTTTAATTCGAGCTTACTAATATACCTAGTCATGCCATAAATATTGTAACAAAGAAAAAAATAATAATTGCAAATAACTGTTATTACTTTTTAGTAGCTAGTTTAATACACAAATATAAAATAATTAAAAATATAAAAAGCTTATTCGAAGTGGTGTTCATTGGCTGCAATACAGTCCTTTAAACGTTGAGGCCAGTTATCAATCGAAGCGAGCGTTCTTTTCATGGGGAAATTCTTCACAGCCAATCGTATGGATTGTTTTAGGGATTCCAAATCATCATGGCGCTTAGAGCAAGCTGTACTCTCTAAAACTAATCATAAATCATAATCCAGCGGATTAAGATCGGGACTAGACGACGGCCAGTCTTCAGCTCTGATGAAGTCCGAGACATTCGCTTCCAACCAAGACTGCGTGGACCAAGCTTTATGACCCGGCGCCGAGTCTTGCTGGAAGGACCATATTTGGTTATTGAACATGGTGTTATTAAGGTTCTTAACTACCTTCTCAAGAATGTTATCTTGATACACTTGTGCCGTTGTTTTGATACCTTTTTCAAAAAAATATGGCTCAGTCACTCCTTCATAGCTAACACCCCACCAAACCATCACTGAAGTCGGATAATTCCCACGTTGCACTACACTGTCGACTAATTAGGAAGTTTCCTTAGAGCATAAAGCCACGGTCAATTTGTTTGTTAAAATGTTGCTCAATTGTAAAAAAAATTCTCATCCGTAAACCAAATTTTTCTGTGACGTCGCTTTGCGTACCGCTTCAGTAGTAGTTTCGATTTAACCACCCTTTTCATGGTTAATTTATCAGTTAAGAAATGACCAGTGCATCTTTTATAGGCTGCAAGTCCTAAGTCATCTCTTAAAACGCGACATTGTTCTTGGTGCTATCTTCTTTTCCCGAGATAAAATCTTTTGCTTTTGGACCGGAATTCTTCGAATTATTTTCCTTACTGCTCTGACCACCTTTTTCGTACCAACACTACGTGGACCTCCAGATCTTTCTCTGTCACTAATAGAGGAAGTCTCATTGTACCAACTAATAGCCCGGTACACAAACATTTGACTAATACCAAGGGTATGGAGAGTTTTATAATTTGCATTTGGCTCCATACCTACTTTGTCTAATGCAATCACAGCGATTCTGTTCTCTTTATCACCCCACTCCATTTTAATATCGCAAAATATTGTACAATGTATTGGCGCCAATGAGAAAACACAATGAACAATCGTATAAAAATGACAGATTCGAAATTCAATTGTAATAATTTTTTATTTTAATTGTAATAGTATTTACGGCCAGACTAAGTATAATATAATATGAAGATCTTATTAAAACATATTTCTCTCTCTCAGTGTCCTATTAACAGTTTAATGCAAATAATGTTATTTCAATATAATTTCAGTCTTATTAACTGTTATTTAAAAACTAGAGGAAAGCTGCAATCTAGTAATTCCTGTCTCGAAAGCTAACAAGTTATTATATAACTTTTTATCTAATAATTGCACAAACTTTTAACATTTTCATTTTATCACCAATTTAAGAACAAATTAATTCATATTATCTGATACGATTTATAAAATATTCTTGTACAACAATATGGAAGTTGAATTGTTGACCTTAAACTACGGTTTGAGGTCCAAACTTATTATATTGGAGTGTTATTTAGGTGAAAACTCCTTGTTATATATAATAAAAATTGCGATACGGTAAAAATAACCCCTTTTTTATTTTTCCGAATATTATTTACAATTCAACTCTAGAAAAATAAAGTTACAATAAAATTCAAAATGAAAAAACTTATACTTGAATAGGTAATATTTATATTTTATTATGACTATAGGTAACACGAAAAAGAATATAATCGTAATTATATTTAATTTATCTCTGCTAGCACATAAGCACGTTTTTTAGTAGATAGGTACAATAGGAACTTATATTGAAATAGTTATCTTCTGATAAATGTATTAGTAATGATAATTTAACACACTTACCAATGTAGTCGTAAAGTATGAAGAAACGCTGATAATCCTTCCATAACCACTAAGATAGAAAGACTGAAAACTGCCCATACAGCAAATATGAGGAATATTTTAAGTCCTCCAATGTACGAACGTTCTCGAAGTCCAAGTTTCGCCAGCACCATTACCCATAACATCTCAGAAAGTTCTGAAATATTTATACATTTTACTATATGTTTATTATTATTTTAAAAGAATAAAAAAAATGTAATGAATATATACTACATACCATTGACAACACACTCCTCTCTTTTTTGTAGGAGCTTAAGTAAAACAAATCATGTAGAAAAATATTTTAAAAAAATGTATGTACTAATAAATGTTTATGAGAAATAACTTTAAATTGAGTTACTTGAACCATAATAATACGATTATTTGTATAATTGTACATGTTAAAGTATAAGATTTCATTATCTTCTCTTATAATCATTTATACTATTCTTTTCAGCATTGATTTTACAACACAAAGGTAGGTCTTGACCTACTATCAAACAATTATCTTAATGTTACTTAAGCAAGGTAAAAGGTCAGCAAAACTTTCGCAAATATTCTTTGTTGTGTCTTTAAAGTATATATTTAAGAGACTTTAACAATATGTTAATTAGTTTCTCGAAAAGTTACTTTCAAGGAGAACTGAATTTTGTTAACAAAATGAGGTTTATAATATTATTATTAAAGACACTTATTTTTCTCCGAAACATATTCATATAATATAATATTACAAATTATTATTTTGTAAAACGTGTACTGAATAAACTACAGCGTTGCAAGCGGTAATACGAAAGTGTTATGTTTAATATTTAAAAAATAATTACTAGTTGAGAACACAGGTACAGCTTCATCAAAATCTTTAATAACCTTCCAACCGTTAATAGAATTTTAACTAGGATATTAATTAAAGGTTATTCTTACGTTCGTGTGCTAACGACAACGCCCAAAGACGAAGGTAAGAGGCCGTGTGGGATATGGTGCTTAGGACGAACTCAATGGTATGCACTGCTTGATGAATCATCAGCTCACCAAAAGGTTGAGAGTACTTTGCCACCTCCTTGAGAATCTTTTCCTCAGCTCGCCTGTTATCGGAGTCGCGACGCTGATAACGTCGAAACTGGCTGACTTTTTTCTGTAATGTATCGTACAATGGACTAAAAAAATAATGGATTAAAACTATATAAAGCAACAGAAATACATATTTATTTAATTTTACGATAATTAACAACCGAGTTATAAATAATAGAATTATTACAAGAGCTTCTTCCTTCTTCTTTTTGTAGACTTTTCTAAGATATAGCGGAGTCCCAAATAGTAAAATCGGCACGCAAATAACTCCTAATAGAACCAGTAATCGTTGAAACATTTCCTGACCCTCGAACATGTATGCATCGCAATCTTCTTCCACAGGTTTCGTGGTTGATAGTAGCACCATGTCAATGAACAGAATGAGGATCAGAGGAGCACACCCCGCACCACGTTTTAATTCATCTGCCAAGTAAATTAAGATGTTAATATTCCTTTTTCGAATGTTAAAAACAAGACTTAATTTTTAAATCCTCATACAATAATAAACTGCGGAATAACTATTATATTCTGACAGATGTTGTATAAAATAACATTTTAAAAGTGTTAAGTTATTTCCCGGTCAAAATCAGATATTGAGGAATTGGACCATATTTATATGAGTAAATTTATCTTACAGTCATAGCGTTTATAGTATTGCTTACGGAATTTTCCACTAAACATGTACCACTTCATATAAATCAAAGTGACAAGCCAAAAGAATAGACAAGTCAAAAACATAATTTGTGGAATAAATTCTAAGAAGATTGCATATCTTCGCTTAAAATATCTGAAAAGATAACAATAAAAAATAAGTATATTTTGGAATCATTTAATATGATAATGATTTGATATTAATCATATTATGTTTGTTTTATACTTTTATAAACTTACGTGTGATTAAATAAGCTCAAAGATAATCCAAACATCATATGTACTATACCGATTATAATAGACATTTTCATTTTTAGAGAATTCAAGTACATGATCTTGTTTTTAGCGAGCTGAAAACATTAACATTAATTCAGAGCTTATATACTAAAACAACATAGTACAGAATCAACAGAATAAAGACTAGTAGGTTTGTATATAATAAAAACATTATTAACCGTAACATATATATACATTTACAATTACAAATAAATAATAATATTACCGCCCATAAAGGATCCACTCCAAGGAGATACGGTGGATTTGTTTCAAAAATTGGATTTAGAGTAAGATAATGACTCGTTTCAATCGCTTCTTGACTATAAGTATTCTTCCAGTACGGAGTCGTAAAAATTATTGACTTTGAGAAAAAGACATTGTAGAGAAAACCGGTGTACAATGTATACAAACCCATCATAAGAATTACATAACGACCTGCGGGATAGAGCAATTAATTACTGCAGTTGTTATTAAATGTACATTCAAAGCTTGCAATACTAATATAAAAATATATCATTCATGCGGGTTCACACATAACAAGGATGGTTTTCCACAAAGCTTCAATTGTTATAACATTTTGTAATAACGAAGCCACTGTTTTCTAATTACTATATTTAATAATAAATATGTAATCAGCAAATAATAAGTATTATCTTACAAATGTAAATAATAGGTTATTATTAATACTGTTCGTTCATTATCGTTATCTTCTTTAAAACAGAAATAAAAAAAAAATAATAATAATACACGACAAGTAACACACATTTATCTAACCCCTAAGTAAGCAAATTATTTGCTTGTGTTAAGGGTGTTAGACAACGATACAAATACATAGAAATAAACATTATAAGTACTGAGAATATATTTAATAAACGACCAAACGCAGAAATACAGACATATATGTTCATCACATACATGCCTGTCCCTGTCGGTGATCGAACCCGAGCCCCATTGCGTCGCTATGCGTTAGGCGTCTGCGCTAACCGCTCGATCACCATGTTGATAAAATAATTATGTAACAATATGAGTTGTAATTGTTAAGCATTATCAAATTTTACTTTGACTTTGACAATTTGAAATCCATTACTATTTTTCATCTATAAAAAACTTGTATTTGTATAAAAAAGACCGAAACATAATAAGGCAACTCTTATATTCTTTGTAATTTATATATGACAGGGGCGCAGTATATTTAAATGATCGTGTACATTGTTATTAAGTACTTGAGAACTAAAGAAAACTTACCGCCGAAAAAAATATTCCAGATCTCATTTCTTGATGTTTTTTCCATATTCTTCTTTTCAACAGATACCATCCATAGAGCAAAACCCAAAAGTATCAAACCATGGCAGACATCACCGAACATCAACGCGAATAAGAACGGGAAGGTGATTATAGTGTATAGACCTGCATCCAATATTAAATTTTAATATTTTGTAACGGAAACATAAGCTCTAGAATTTCTCTATTTTTAAAACCGGTTATTACATTTTAATTATAATTGTAAATATTTAATTAATATTATAAAACAAAACGAATATCACGGTCTCTGAGAACTATCGATCTCACAAAAAAGTAAACTAATTTTGTTAGTACGTGCCTTACTATCATTGTAAAAATCTATATAAAAATGGAACTTTTTGCAATTGCAATCTATATACTTAAAAAAAATAATTGCTAGTAATTCCAATTGCAATTTATATACTAAAAAAATAATACCGGGATTCAATTCTCTGTAAGTTGAGTCCCCATAGGCGTTGATGAGTGCCTGGAAACCTCTAGTAAACTTGTTAGTACGATGGTAAGTGGGCGGTTCGTCGGCGTCTTCGGACTTCAATATAAAAGATTCAACATTAGACTCCTCTTTTGTCTAGAAATAGAAATATTCTATGCAATAAAATAATTAATATATTTTCCGCTCCACTATGTTAAAAATGTTTCAGAATCTTTATATTATTACCTTGAAACTATATCACTTCTTACTTAGGTTACATAAAAATTATTCAGTCATTGAAATAATTCAAACTTGTATTACATCATAAATGTATTATGATATATTTTTATTGGATTGGATATTGTATTGTAATATTTTACTATTACGAGTTTTTCATGTAAATTTGTTGTTTATAATAATAGGAAGAGAAAATGATAATAACTCCATCACAATTAATATATGATTTAATTTGACAGATGAATGACTTACAAAAAATGGTAGTCATGATTAACGTTGGTATAAAAGGAAATGATGATTTAAGACATTATATTCTCACCGATACACGAGATAACATATCCTCAACTTTCGGCAGATCTGTATTAGGAACCCAACATTGTCCAATTAAACACTTTTTAGTGATATCCAAAGTAAACATATTCATAGTATGATACACAGCTTTGGATTTTCTGATATGCACCATCCATGTGTCCCATTGTTTACTTACAGTACGAAGAGCTTTGCAACGATAGTATTTAGTTTTACTCATTACCTGAAATGTACAATAAAAATCAGAAGATTTTAACAAAATATGATATATATCTATATCTATAAATGAGCAAAACCGATTTCAACGAAATTTTCAGAGAATCTTAAGATTTGACCAAGCGGGTAATCTTGTGAAGTTTGGTGGCGATCGAAGCATTTTTTATGGAATTGTCAGTGACAGATTATTTCCTACTATTATGCTATTGTTTTTTACATTGAAGTATTTAAGGTCAGTTTTAACGAGTAAAAGAAAACGAAATTCAGGACGAATCTTAATTATTATTGCGGTGGTTTCAGTTTTAAATTTAATATTTTTTTTATTATTTATCTCGAATTAATATATCATTAATTTCAGTCCGGCGAAACGGGTTGAGTATGCTCGTAGGATATAAAATAAAAAGCTATTCAATTCTTACAGACGTTTCAAAGGTCTTGTAGCTAACGTTCTGAATATCAGTAAGTTATGTTAAATTAGTCCGTCTAAAGGTCCGAATATAAATTGAACATTGCTCCGAAGCTTCGGAGACGTTAGAAAGAAAACTAAAAATAGAGCGCTGGACTCGACCTCTATCTGATAATAGGGTTTTATTGAAATGTTTATAAATCTTCCTTCTTAAAAAATATGGTACATTATGATTAATTCCTATTTTGATTTGATTTTAATTATAATTTTTGTTTTTTCTCCTCGGAGTACATTTTAACTCCAAAACATTTATGATATTTTACAGACTTACAAAAATAAACAATCACAGTATTAAAATAACCTATTCCTGATAACGAACGGCTATCCAAATTAACAAAATAAACTTAATATTTAATAGTCATTTATTAGCTACTATAAAATGCAACTTAGCCTTCCAATTAACTAATTATTAAGTCTGTGTAAAACTAAAAAGCTTTTGATGAGCAAAAATGACTATAATATTTTAGCTTCCTCGCTGGCGACCTATTTTATGAAAAGCTGTTGAAATGTAGCTGTCAAAGCGTTTGTAGTAGTAATACCAGAGTATTTTCAAGCTTTCTTTATCGACCTTTAAATGGAATAAAATAATTATTTTATAAAATAATTATTATTTTTACAATTAATAACTTTTACAATTAAATTCATGGAATTTTCGACGCCAAGCTTGTGTATAGATTATACATAATCTTATATATAAATATCTTATTAATTTAGAATACAATTTACACGTTGTCTTACCCTAGAAATTAACCTATTTCCTGGAATCTGATCGCCACGCCATCTAGCGGGTATAATTCCAAAAAGTTATTGTGAAAACTCTTAAACATTTAAAAAATGGATTCTGAAAGCAGCGCCGCTCACCGCCTTTAATTTTGAATCAATACTAATTATTTACTACCCCAAATCAAAATAAAAACCTTAAAAATCCCTATTAGGAGTTGGGTGATTAATATACGTTAAGAGATACATTCATAAAGATGATGATGATATATAAAGTTACAAAAAACTAAAACAATTAAAAAGGAAGCTCACTTGTTCTAAATCTCCAATTCTAGTCGCCAGCTGTATCATCATATCCGTTCTGTCACTAAACGATTGAGGGCAGGAGTACAGGTTCACGTGAAAACCAGAACATACTTTCTCTAATCTTCCAGACAACTGCTCTCCCTGGCATATCGCTAAAAATGCGACCTTACGGATGTCTTGCCCCTATTTATATGTAATTATTATAAAATAATAATGAAAATATAAGTGGTATAAATATAAAATTGTTTTATCTACAAATGAAGTTTTTCAAAATATATATAGAAAACACAGTTACAAACCGCATAAGACTTCAGTAGCGTTGATTTAAACATTCGTCTAATTAGTTTTGTAATTTTGGTCTTTAATATAATTTAAATGCAATATTTATACATTGATATTGTTACAAAAAAATATTCAGTCAACTTTATATTTACTTAAATCTCACTATATTAAATACGGATGCAATTTCATTTTCGCTTGACCAATTAATTTATAATTTACTCAAACATTTTTCAATAAAATCACATGTTAAAAAATATTATCATTTTAACAAGTTATATTTTTCGATGTACATTTATATTATTAATATTATCGTCTTTCCGTTGTTTATGTAAATTTTAAGTCGCAGAGTGTAATAAAATCTTAGTTACAACAAAATTTAATGTAGTTATACAGAAGTTAGGTCACATCCAGGAAGAACGCGTAGTCACTTTGATAGCGGTACCCTCAGCACTAATGAAGTTATTTCTTAAGTGTAGGGAATGAAATTATTTCTCTTCGACATTTATTGAATCATTATTGATTTATTTAACGCGATTGAATTATTAAAAAATGTACAATATGAGAAATTATTTTTTGATGGCACTCATATACAATTTAGAAAGACACCGATGATTAGCGTAAACACCATATCACTTTCATGTCATTTGGATATCATATGTAGCCTAAGTGTGATTCAAGTATTTAAATCAACTTTTTTTCATTTATCGATTATAATTTGTCAAAGATATCCTTTTAGATTTAGATTTGATTTAGATTATAGTTCCAGTTCCAATTTCAAAAACTTTTAACACATTTCTAAATTTGGAATTACTTATTGCGCTCTAAGTTTAATTGCATTTTTATGTAAGATCTTATTTATTGTGTTCATGATTTTTATTCTTACTGAAATTATTTTTTTTTGGAATAAGTTCTCTCATAATTTTTGTTGATGAATTACGATTCATCAACATCAAATGTTACGACATTTGACTAGAAATAGTGTTAATTTTATATTTTTAGTTGACCTTTGACTTTGATAACTGCCTCGAAAGTTTTACAAACTTTTGAATAGTATAATTATATACTAATTGAGGTTTGGTACAAAGACGTACACATCTGGGACTACAAAATTACACAACACAACTCCTTAACAACCCTTGGCGCTAATATGTTAAACCTTTGAGAAGACCAGAGAATTAACATAAACATTTTGTAATACCACTTTGTACCTGCATTTTGACAGCTATATTCTTTAAAAAAATATTTTTTTCACTATTTATTGTGACGTGTTACTACTAATTTTAAGAATACAATAAGGACAGACTGTTTTCCAGACACAGTTTTCGGTTTTCGCGGGTTCGAATCCCTGCCCATATCGGTTTATTTATTTTCATTCTATATGTGTAAAAAAATAGATAACCTTAACATGGCTATACATGTTTATAGATATTTTTAAATATGAAATATATTTTTAAAATGTCAAATATTATATATTTCGTTCTAACCCAGTAGTGTAATGGCAATGAGCACCGTCTATGATATATCAATATCAGAGGATGAATGAGAGTATTGTGGGTTTTTAAAATTTACAGTATCAACGGGAGTTTGAAACATCAGCGTTGTGAAACCTCCGCTTTTATTTGATTAGCCCAATAAGTAATGGATCTTTAAAACAGATTGCTGGGCTTGCATTATATTATAAGAGAGTTTAGTGAAACTTGACCTCCTCTTAAAATTGAAGTCTGAACGTTGAATATAGTACATTCAACTTGAGAAATTGTAGGTATATAAATATATAAATAGTTATACTATTAAATGTAAATTTAAGAACGACCGAAGTGTTACAGACGTTCATTGTCCTTTTGTTAAAGTTTTTAGGGTAAATAACTAAACAATCTAGAGAATATGAAAATTATACTGAAGCATAAATTTAATAATCCTTGATTATTCTTAACATACTGCTGCGAACATATCTAATTGGTTACATATTATATTAAGAAAGGAGAGATGAGATATTTTATATAAACATGAGAACATGATGTAAAATGACGCTGCACGAGCCACTTAACTATCTCATCATAAATCTTTTAAAAATAGAATTGAAAAATAATATTAGCTAATGTATAAACTTTCAAACGTTATTTAATTTTAACTTAATACATATCCTGCAAATTGGTGTATGAAAAATAAAATGTAATATATTGTTTCGAAAATGTTAAAATAGATACAAACTAGTATTCGGCTTACAGTTTGTGGATCTTGTAATATAGCGTCTTGGGAGGCTCGTCGATAGTAAATATTCCCGTGGGACACCCTCCACATCATCATCTCAAAAGGAAAAGCTCTCGTGCGTTTCACGACACCACTAATTACGAAAAGTCGACCTTGCAACCCTGTATCACCTCCGGCAGTCCTAAGATTGGATTTTTTAACCATTAGTAAGAAATGAGAAAAGCAATTGTTCAAAGAGATTGAAAGACCTATATGGAAATGGATTGAAGGTTTTAATGAAAATTCAGACAAAGGTGAAAGAATTGACATAACTTCAAATATCGTTATATATTAGATCTTTTTGCGATTTGAATGAGTGTGCCGTAAGGTTGAAAATTAATACAGTTTATTGTCGATAATCAAATCCTTAGCGAAATAACGAAGTTGCAAATTAATTCTGTCTGTCCTGTCATTTCCAGTTGCCTTTGAAGTTTTACGATCATATACACGGTAAATAAACGATACTTATTTTTATCTAATGCAGATGTTATTTTTTTTTTTAATTGTCGTATTTCATTTTTATAAAAGCATATCTTAGTGAAGTATAGTTCTGACTAATGATCTTCAAATTTATATACGGGACAATTTTCCGAAATTTGCGAGTTCGAATCAATGCGTAGGTTTTATTTGGAAATTTATATTTATTAAAAATTAAATATTGCTGTTTTAAAGATGTACCTTATATTGAAATAATGGTTGAATAATAAAATAAATTCTAAATATTAATTATTTCACCACTTATCTGAACAACGTTGCTTTACTAATTACTTATGTAAGTATGTCTTGTTTATTTATTTCTCTTATTGTTGATTTTGTGTATAAAATAATACCTTCCAAATATGGACTCTTCTGTCATTTCAGATTCACCAAGCATTGGTCCAATATTATTCAAGACATAGTTCATTTCCGTCAACTCCAAATAATTCTTCAAAAAAGTAGTTTGATTTTCTGACATTTCAATGACATCACTCTCCCATTTTTCTAATATATTCTGGTATTGCCATATAATTCGTTATTATAATGTATATATATATAATGTGATACTTTACCAACACCTATTATTAAGTTTACAACTTGCCTCCAGTGCTGCCAACTCATTAAGAGGTAGCGCCTTGGGTACGAGGCTATCGTACATGATCACATTTATCTTATCTCTTCGCATTTCCGATTCCATGTAGAGGAGCTTTCTCTCCATCTCAGCACAACGACGAAGTTCCGTAATATAATTCCGTTGAAAAGGTTTAATATCGGGTGTCATCTAAAAATTTAGTAATTAATTGTCGAATATATACGTTAAGTAAGTCTTAAATGAAGGGAAAATTTAACAAATGTTGGGCAAGATCTAGAGCTCGATCTGCTACGTCATAAAATTCCTGGTTGATATATAGGATTCCTCTTAACAAATATCAATCGCACCACTTTTTTACAAATGAATTTAGGGCAAATATAAGTATACATGATACCTATATTTTGTGAAATCCATCGGGCCTCATCAATTTAAGACAAGGAAAACTTGTTACTGTTTTACAAATATATATAGCTGTATAATTATTATTATAATGTACTACGTAAGCAAATATATTACTTACATCTACGAATTGCGCGCATCCCATCTCCCCAAAATGAGAAAGGATTTCAAAGGCGGCTTCAGGCTGTAGATATACGTCACAGAATGTCATAGGATCACTTCTTAACATGCAACCCATTTTCACTTTCAAAATTAATATAACTATTAAATAATATCACGCCTCGTAAGTTAATAATTGCTGTATTTTCAAAATTAATATTATTATTCATAGACACCTAAGGACGTTTAAAAAGAATTGTCACCATTTTGAATATGAAAACTTGTTTCTTTTATTAACAATGGTCAATTAAATTCGGACAGATAATTTAAATATAAACGAGTTTATATATCTGTTATAGAAATATGATATCTTTAAAATGTACAATTATAATAATAATATTTATATTGTACAATTATAATAATAATCCATAATAATTTTGTAGTGAGTATATATATTGTTATATCTATATAATTCATTAAAAACCTGCTTAGAATAAAAGTCACTGTGAATATATAATAATTGTAAATTAAACGTTTCATTGAGGTTAAAAAAATATAATTAGCGGTGACTTTTAATTAAAAGAAACCCTGCTATACCGACCTTTTTGTATCTTTAACGATGAATCAACAAATCCCTCGTTGAAAACGGGTTCTATTTTCCGTAATACAACCTCCTTGTGTTATTCTTCAGTCCCCAGAGACCCACAGGGGGTCGAATAATTTACTGTTACACAAGTAACTTTTGAGGTGGGCTACAGTATCCCAGTAGTGAGTTATACTATTTCCTACTCACACGTCATCCATTTCTAATAGGGAATTAATTACATTGATTGTATTTTTTCATACCAACGAAAGATATCGATATTATATTAATATCTTGGGGATTATCAATGAATATTATACATTGCAAGCTATGCAATTAAATTTGACCTGTAATTAATTAATATGATTCGATGTATCTAAAATATTTTTTCTTATAAAAGAACCCATTACCGAGATACTTCATCAAAGACTGTTTTGCGACAAAGCAAAGGACTGGTCAGTATGATGACACTACTAATGGTTTTTGAATACATTGCTGGGAATGCGTTGCCACCCTTCAGGGATGATGGAGACTTGGACAGGGAGGGTAAAAAGGGAAAAGAGGGTGCTTAGAATTCCGGTAGTTCTATTGCCAAGAAGGTAATTATATAATGAACATGAATTGCTTGTTTATTCTCGGAAATCTACTTTTTTATATACTTATTCAATGTGAAGTGAAAACATTTTGAAACAAAAAAATATTTCGCATTGAAATATACTATTTCAACAATTGAAGTGATCGTTATAAAAACCTCGTTATCCCATATTACAAAAAAAAACTTCGCACAATTTTTTTACTGAAAAATAGAACAGTCCCATTTTAAACCATTAACTGAATATTTTAACAAATTTAAATATGCTTTAAGAACATTTAAATTCACGAGGCTGCTGTAAATGGTAAACAGATTCATTAAATATTATAATTACTCTGATATCCTTAAGCTTTTAATGTTGCGTTGAAAAACTGTTACGTAGTTTTTACAAAATATTACATTAATTTGCTTTTCACAACTTGTTTGTTATTTTACCATATCTGAAAAGAGTATAGACATTATTATAAGGTAATGGATACTGTTGAGGTTTTTATAAAAGATTGTATAGCAAAGATAAAAATAATGATAATAAAGAACAATATCGGAACTATTTCTGTAATAGAAGTAATATTACTTAGTTGTGCTATTTGCCTTACTTTCTATTTGAAGTAGCAATAACCAATAAATACCTCACTACTTAGAACAAAATAACATCATTTAATAAAGTAAATATCGATAATATAACAAAAGGCAGCTATAAAATTCCAAATATTGTCTAAAGTAAGTGTAAATCAATTTTATTTGTTTAAGCAAGTCGTGAATTACATATTTATACGTACATATTGATATGTATTTCAGGACTGTATAATAATATTTTAAACACCAAATGATCAAGTGGTTGATCTTTTTTTATCCAAAATGTATTTATTACAAGCCAGAATTACATAAGCGATTGGAGGCCGGGCAATAATCTACTTGTTGATTTTTCTGCACATGTTGCTTCCCTGTAACCACTTCCGCTTGGAAGTGGTTATGGGTGTTCTTATTCCAAAAATAAGAACACCATTATTTAAACACGTTTAACGCTAAGAATTAGATTTTTTTAAACCTTGTAAGTGCGGGAGCATCATAGAGTTAGTGGCGTGGTTAGTTTTTATAATTCTCTTTTCGGTACGACGATTTACATACATTTAAATTTTTTCTCACCTATCAATTATGACTGCGACTAGTAGTACTCGTAATACTATGAAGAATTGTAGTTATCAGTATAAGTTAAACGAGTTTCCGTAGAATTTCTTGCCCGTACTTCTCCATAGACCTACCCTTGAAACCATGCATACAGAGAAGGTTCATATGTGCGAAAGCGATCGAGTCGAATTTCTGCCAACCCTCACTGCCTGCTCTGCTGAAGCCGGATGGATCCCTGGCCCACACAGCAACAGAGAAAGCGAATGTACTTGCTTCTCTGTTTGCTGATAATTCGCATCTAGACACTGGCAATGCTTCTCCAGCACATCTTCCTCACTGCGGTATTTCGATGCCTGAAATCCGCATCACTAACAAAGAGGTATGGAGAACATTGTGTCGTTTAGATGTGAATAAAGCCAGTGGTCCTGATGGTATACCAGCCATTCTGCTCAAGACATGCGCAGCTGAGTTGTCTCCTGTACTGACACGTCTGTATCGTCTCTCTTTCATGACTGGAATAGTGCCGAAATCCTGGAAGCTTGCTAATGTGCAACCCGTGCCCAAAAAAGGCAGCCGTGCCGACCCTGTCAATTACAGACCGATTTCAATCACCTCCATACTCTGCAAGATTATGGAGCGTGTATTGAACTCGCGCCTACTAGCATACCTAGAAGGTAACGATCTCCTCAGTGACCGACAGTACGGGTTTCGCCGTAATAGGTCTACTGGGGACCTCCTAGTGTATGCTACTCACATTTTAGGCGAGGCCATCGAGAAGAACGGAGAAGCGGTCGCCGTCTCTCTGGACGTCTCGAAGGCTTTTGACAGGGTCTGGCATGCGAGCCTTATAAGCAAGCTTTCAGCGTACGGTATATCTCCTGGTCTGATCGGCTGGGTAACGGACTTTCTGAGCCACAGATCTCTCCGAGTAGTTGTCGACGGGTGTTCCTCGGAACCCTCGACAATAAATGCCGGAGTGCCTCAGGGGTCCGTTCTTTCTGCAACTCTGTTTCTGCTGCACATTAATGATCTGTTGAAGCCCGGTATCTATGGGTATGCAGACGACAGCACAGTTGTAGAAAGATATCTGCCGAATACTCGGGCTAGTCGAGATCAAGTACAGTCTGAAAGAGAAGCCATGGTGCAACGTTTGAATGACAAACTTCAGGCAGTCTCCGCATGGAGCAATGCCAATCTTGTCAAGTTCAACGCCACCAAAACGCAGACGTGTCTATTCACCGCCAAAAGGAGCCCTTTCACCTTGGCTCCTACTTTCCAGAATGTATCCTTGGAATACAGTGACCGGCTTCAGTTGTTAGGCTTAGAGATTTCCTCGAACCTCAACTTTGGTCGGTTCATTGAGTCCAGAGCAAGAGCAGCAGCAGCAAAGCTTGCCGTTCTGGCGAAGGTTCGGCAGTACTTTACACCGGGACAGCTTCTTGTTTTATACAAAGCACAGATCCGGTCGTGTGTAGAGTACTGTGGTCACATATTTGCTGGTGCCGCAAAGTCTCATCTTGCGGTTCTGGACTCAATTGAGAGGCGAGCAAAGAGGCTTATAGGCGATCCCGAATTGGTCGGAGCCGACCTCCAAAGCCTTGAGCACAGGCGTAGAATTGCTAGCCTCTCAGTATTCTATAGGATACATTTTGGTGAGTGTGCGCAGGAATTACACAATTTAATTCCCCCGTCCCCCTTCCATCACCGGACGTCCCGACGCACGGCAGGTATCCATCCTTTTGTTGTGGACATTCCACCTGTCCGAACGAAGCGCTTTGCTTCCTCATTTTTACTGCGTACAGCAAAGGATTGGAACAGCTTGCCTGCGTCGGTATTTCCGACCGAATACAATGTGGGTGTCTTCAAGCGAAGAGTGAATAGGTTGCTAGGGTAATGCGCCTTACCACCTAAGACTTCATTCCACTTCCCATCAGGAGGAATGTAGTCAAGCATTGCCCTAGATAATATAAAAAAAAAAAAAAAAAATGTAGGCTATTTAAAATTAAATAAAAATACTTTTGCCTACTGACGAAAACTAAGAAATATATTATTAATCATTTAACAAATAATTATTAAATTAAGTTCGCCAGAGGATAAATAAAGCGTCTTAGGACGGTAATAATTTAAACAAACAGCAGAATATGACTTATTTTTAAATATAATTATTTACTAAACTTTCAAACCACTATCACTTGACCCTCTGTATTTTATTTTAAATGTATTTGAATGGAAAAACACAATATTACTAAAATTATGATACACACTTAATAGTTGTGAGTATGATGTATGTTAAAAAGAATCAAACAGTTACCTTACTTAATATTACTGACTTTCTTGTGTTAAAGCCAACGGACTGAGGTGACAGGGATCTTTGAGTAGGACTTGGTACCAAGATACCCTCATCACCTTAGTGGGACGTCAAGCAATTGGTATCATACTAGACGATGATGTCACAAATAAAAATCTTATACTCATTTACAAATAACCAAACATAATAAACTAACGTCTATAAATTTCATCAAATAATGTCGTATTTTTTAGTACATATATACAAAAAAAAAATTCTCTTTTAGTATTAGTTTATTTAAAAACTTATTTTTTTTATTAAAATGAACATCGTTCTAAATGCAAACATATTTTTTTCTTTGTGCTTTTTACTTTTACCAAGACACATAGGTATTTAATAATGATAAGAATTTTTAAATTTCAAGTCATATAATTTGTTGTTTATAAAAAAATATATTATGGCCATATTTAAATATATATATACATAGCGTAAATGCGGGTAAAGTAAGTAAAGCTGACTAAAAATGTATTAAATATAGACAAATTTATTTCACGATTCAATTGAAAATTATTTTTAACCTTAATATGTCAAGTCAGAAATAAATTAAAAAATGGTATAAAACACAAAAAAAAAAAATTATTTTTGATAACAAGTTATCATCAATTAATCTATAACGCACACAATAAATTTCTTATGATTTATTTATCTTTCTATCTCTTAAGAACCAATACATCTTTGCTGATACACAGTTTTACTGGATTGACATTAACACATATATACCAACAGCGTTAAAAATCCATTTTAAAATTAAAATACCAACCTATCGTTGCTATCAGAACGAGCAATAAACATTAGCTTTATTGAAGAATCATCAACAAAATTTCAGAGAAATCCTTGT
The DNA here is from genome assembly GCA_959347355.1 of Napeogenes inachia. Classification (NCBI taxonomy): domain Eukaryota; kingdom Metazoa; phylum Arthropoda; class Insecta; order Lepidoptera; family Nymphalidae; genus Napeogenes; species Napeogenes inachia. Next base: position 4,896,121 of record OY365800.1, on the reverse strand, counting down.
TTTCGAAATGAAAAGCTCTTATTGTAGCGCAATAAATGAAGTACATTAAAATAGGTTTTAAAATCAGTCCATTTGTTCCCGCAACGACGAGAGCACATTTAACTACTTTGGCAGCATTGTATAATTTTACTGTTTATTACAGCATCTATCTACAGGGCGAGTTAATTACATTTTATAATGTCTATGATGGTTTAAATATCTTACATAATAAAAAACATTGATTTCCCATTATCAAAAAAAACATTTATAAGAAAGTATTAGGAGGCCTTTCCTGAAACCACGAATACACAGAATTCCAAGCAAGTAATTATTTTAACCATTTGTGTAAAGATTTTAATATTTTGTTTGATCTATAAATTCCATTTCTTAGAATAATAAATTAGAACCAGCGCTTAGTTGGTATTTTTTTATGAAACAAAATACATGGAAACTAACAGATACAATAGAGTTAATGGAAGTTAAAGCCTTTGAGTATTAAGCCTTTAAGTCTTAACGCGATGTGGATTTTAGGGAATACCATCTAGTATTCTCTAAAATCTACATAGATTTATACTAGATGCCATATAATTTGACATTGCCCAACTACCTTCGACTTTTTGGTGTTAATATCCCGCCTCATAGGTTTGTTTTATTTAAGTCTTTGAGAACAGATACTAAACTTACAGGGTGTATAATAAAGTCATGAGCTAGAACCTGACAAACAGGATGTAGAGAGGACTTGGAAATATTGCAGACAACATATATTTGAAATTGTACATCAATCAATCAAAAAATATCCATGCAAATCTAATTTTGTCGATTTATTTACAAAAGCTATTTAAAATAAACTCACTATTCTTTAGCTACCATGATGTAGAACTCGACAAGTACTTTTTTCTAAAAAAATATTTATATTGCTATACTCTATGTATATTAAATACTAGCTGTACCTGCGAATTCGTACGCGTAGATTTCGATTTCTGTAAAACAAACCCTTTGTACATACTCTTGTATAAACTATAAGCTTTCAAAGTTTACATCAAACACCGTCAAGTAGTCTTGACCTGTAGAAGTATTTTTAGTTTATTAAACCCCGACTTAAAAACGGGAATTATAAGTTTGACCTGTCGATCTGTGTATCTGTGCATCTGTCTGTGGCAATGTAGCAGCCAAACACTTGGATGGATTTGGTTGTGTTTTTTTTTAATCGAAAGCCTGGTTCATTAATATGGTTCTTAGTTATGAAACATTCGTTTTCAAAATATTAAGGTTTTAATTGGTGCCGGTGAAAGATTCTGATGCAATATTGATAGAAATACTATACAGGGGCACCCCCTTGTATGAATTATTGAAAAAAAATTTTTTTTCGTGATGTGTGCACAACTAAAAGACAAACAGATTACAGATTCTGTTAGTTATCATTTCACATCATGGTATATTTTTTTTAATATTTTCTATGTACAAAGACTACTCCTCTACAGATTTATTACATGTATGGATATAGAAATATAGAATAGATATGTAAAAAGTTAACGCTAAGACAATATTTTTTAAAAGAAGTACGAGTATGTAGATTTGTGTAATATATACAAAATGCTTATTATACTGTGAACAATCAACAAAAATCGAGTAGTCAGATAAAAAGAAATTTCTGCTAAGTAATAAAGTTGAACACTGGCACGAATTTAATATATTCAAACTTGAATGACATTTATGAACGGAGGCATACGAGGACGCATTAGCTGGTGCGTTTTTTATGTTTTTTTCACGCAAACCGACACTCAACGATGCTGCCGACGGCCGCTTGCATATTTTATAATTTTTATTTTTCCAAATCGTAAACTGCTGAGGTGGTGTAAAAGGCCAGTTTCTCTTGAAACTGTTATCTTTACTTTACTTTGCATTACTTAATATTTATGTTTTTAAATAATATTATTGTTTTGTTCGATAATATTAATAACAACTTAAGCGGTTTTAAAACGTTACAAACATTTTATGGTAACTTAGATTTAACTAAGATATATATTTTTAGGTACCTGGCTATATTCACTTAAAGTTATGCGGATTTTCTCCGTGACTGACGCCTTCAAGAGAATTTATAATTATAGTTTTTAAATAAATCATAGTACTGTAATAAGACTAACCGTCAGTTAGTTGTGATTTGAAAGTTTACGATTCAACTGGACAATTAACCTTCAGTTACTCAGCTGACAGAAATAAATGGAAAGGATGAAATACAACGAATGTCTTATATTGTATGTACGTATTTACGTAATTTTTTTTTGTCCTATTACAAAAAGATAATAGAAAAAATATCTGTATTATATATCATATTTGTGATTCAAACATTTATTAGTTTTGTAATGAAATCCCGAACTACTTAATAAAAAATCTTTTTTTACACTCAAATAAATCGATTAAGGGTCAAAAGTTTGATTTGGTTCAGATAAGAAAGTTCAATTAATTTCTGTAAATATACCACTACTCCTGAGATATCTCTCACGAAACTTGAGTTTAATTTGATTTTTTTTTCATTGAACTACATTTTCAACAATATACGTTTTAACGTAATTTGAGATTTTCTCTCCAGTGTAATGTAAAAAAAATGTTGCATAAAAAAAGGTGTTGACTTTTATGGGCTTTACAGTCAGCCAGAAAACTGGCAAACGCTCCACATGAGCGTAAAAGGAACTATTCCTGATTATGGAAATTTAAAATGAGTATTAGGAACCTAAGATCTATGGAGAGCAAGGAGGAGAAATTAAGCTTTCGGCTCGTCATATACTTAACATATTGAGTGCGTTAGTATACGATGAGTTCTTGGAAATACAGATACAAATGATTACTTACTATTTATTTCAAGCCTATCTTATTAGAAGTTGACACTACTCTAGTCGAAGTAGATTATGTACTAAATGCAGATTAAAGATTATAATTAAGCTCTACCGCCTACTGTTTATTCTTCCAAAAGATTTAATTGAATATGTGTATATACTTATACTGTGGAGTTAGAAACATTGCAGACGATTTTCGAAAGAATCAGTATGCAAGAATCCTTATAGATGTCGCTTCCGCCCCAATAAAGACCACTATACAAGTTTGTCCCGTTAGTTGTGAACCAACGCGATGTTGGTGATAAAGGCAGGTCTACGAGACACATTAAAACTTGTAGCCCTAAATTAAGCCATTTTTAATTAAAAAACAATTTACACATTTTTGTGCAATTCTCTTTTTATGTAATAAAAATTTGAATTTGAAAATGAAATTCTACAAAGCTATCTATCATTATGTTGATGTGTTTTAGGAGTATTTTATTATTTCGTTTTTAATATTGACAAATGTAAGTTTAAGCGATGAAAACTACATTTCTTACCTTTAATAGTTACATAACTCACATTAGAAAGAACTATCACACTGACATTAGAAGAAACCACACTTGGAAGAAAGTTTTTATGATTATTAAAAATATATATTTGAAAAGCTTACAGAAGCGCAGATGGTTTGTTATTCTAACTAGTAGAAAACTGTTCGTTAAGTATTACTGAACATTTAGAAAAGCACCTTATTTTATTTATTTTAAGTTTCTGTAAAAGCTTACGTTGTGGAGTTTTTTAAGTAGAAAGAAATAGAAATAAGTCGAGTACTTTTTATTGATTTTATTGTAATTTTTTTTTGAAGTTGTTTGAAATATTGAAAATTATTCCAAATTTAAGAAATGCATATCAATGTTTTATGTAAGGCAGACCTACTAATTTAATAATTCAATTTTATTAAACATATCTCTTATAAAAATAAATTAATTAATATATTGATATATATTATAATCGTGGTCATCATCAGCGTTTGTTATGGTTACAGTTTATTAACCTCATAAACAGGTCAGATACTTTTGACAGACGAAGTCGCTGGCAAAAGCAAATATATTATAAAATGTTTTCAAATGAATCCTGGATTATTTATTGCTTTGTCTGTATTCATACGTCACATTTACATATTATGCATATTAATAAATGCACATATTCGAATTAGTTTCCAACACTTTTACACCTGCACAAGTATTTATATACTTATTCTATAGTCGTCACGCTATTATATCACAAGCTATTATATATTTATTCTTATTTTTATTGAAAAATCAAAACAGAATTATAATATCTAACATTAAATATTTAAGACCTAGTCTCCAGCTTGATGCAAAAAAAATATTTCACTGATATACGTTTTTAATCCACCATGTAATAAAAAAATATATAAGAAACAAGATCTCTTTTATTGAGCATTGAACTTATATATTAGTTCAATCAGTGCTCTAATAAAATGAAGAAGCTCTACATTACTAAGCTTCTGAAAATATAAAACAAACCTATCAATAAATCGTATTCCTTTTAAATATCAGAGAAAAATTGAAGGATGCTTATTAAAATATGTAATAAATAAGTACATTGAGCATAATAAGGCAATATTAAGCTCCTTTTCAGATAGTATTAAAAATGTAATATTAACGTAAAATAGTGTTCTAAGTTCTGATTGAACTGAACAAATTATTTCTGATACTGATACTGAATAAATTATTTCTGATACTTTATATTTGAGTAATGAGAAAAATATTACTTTATATACTATAGCTAATTAAATTGCAGAAAAATATATTAAATTTCTATATGAATGATGATGATTTATCTAACATCCTACTTCGTTAAAGCATTGGTACAAAAAAAAAGTTTTAATAATGTTTCAGTAATTATTTCTATTCAAATATAAAACAATTTATAATACTAGAATAATTAAATAGAAGTTTCTTTCATTAACAGGACGTTATAAAGTTTAAAATTACTTTTGTAAGACCAAAACCGGATTACAATATTAAGAATATTTTGTTACTCATTATTATTTTACTCATTACCGCCCAGTTCGTCGTGTTAGCTTGTGAAAAAATAGTATCTTGATCTGTAATTAATATTGAGTATTTTATAGATAATTGTAATTATTCTTATAAAAATAAGTAGTAAATTTGATTAAACGTAACGGTTATTTTGTGAAATTTTATAAAGTTTATATCAATTATTATTTTTAATGTATTTATAATATGTTAGTTATGTTGAATTCTTAGAAAATGTTTTAGTTTATTTAGTAGTTCACTTTTGACTTCCGATTAAAGTGTCAAATTGTCATATTGTTAGTCAATAGAAGACTTGTAAATAAAATTTAATGAAGTTCTAAGATTTGTATAAAAGGACATCAGTCTTCATTGGGCGTTTAAGCAAATTAGTGTTCAGATCCATATGTATTGATAAGTGATAGTTATATAAACCAAGTGTTATTTATAAAAGTATAAAAGAATCAATTGATGAAGAAACCCTCTTCTATTTTGAAGTGTAAAGTTTTAACAATTCAGAAGTGGGATTCACTCGGGCATCAAAACCATCAACTACCCGCAAGAAAAGTTTATTGAAGCTACAAATCACGTCAAGCAAGAAATGAAGTGGTTTTATTATTTGAAACTACAAGATAATAACAAAGAAGTTCCAGAATCAATACAATCAATCAATAGTTGATAATCAATGGTTGTAAATCAATCAATCAATCAAAATAAATTTATGTTATCTCGAAACTTAAAAATTGAGATCTACCCACATATCAAGAAAATCGAGTGAAATTACCTATTTAATCGCTTATGCAAGTCGTTTATTAGATTAAATGACAAAGCGTTCGAAGTATTCTACGAAAGAAGGAATCGTTGCTAATGAAGAAAGAAAAGAAATGAGAAATTATGGCGGTGACTACGCGGCGCGAATGGCGGTAATGGCGCGGCGCGGATGGCGGTAATGGCGCGGCGCGGATGGCGGTGATGGTGCGGGGCGATGGCGGTGACGGCGCGGCTGGCGGTGACGGCGCGGCGCGGCTGGCGGTGACGGCACTGCGCTGCTGGCGATGACGGCATTGCGCGGCTGGCGGTGACGGCGCGGCGCGGCTTGCGCTGACGGTGCGGCGCGGTTGGCGGTGACGGTGCTGCTGGCTGACGGTGCTGCTGGCTGACGGTGCTGCTGGCTGACGGTGCTGCTGGCTGACGGTGCTACTGGCTGACGGTGCTGCTGGCTGACGACGCTGCCGGCTGACGGCGCTGCTGGCTGAAGCCGCTGCTGGCTTAAGGAGCTGCTTGCTAAATGCATCGTTTGAAGTGGTTGCTGCTGGCTGTTGAAGTTGCTGCTGGTCGGAGCTGGCGCTGCTGGTCGGAGCTGGCGCTGCTGGTCGGAGCTGGCGCTGCTGTCGGAGCCTGCTGTCTGAGCCTGCTGTCGGAGCCTGCTATCGGAGCCTGCTGTCGGAGCCTGCTGTCGGAGCCTGCTGTCGGAGCCTGCTGTCGGAGCCTGCTGTCGGAGCCTGCTGTTAGAGTGTGCTGCTAGCGCAACTGCCACTGGCTGGTTACTGCGTTTGGGACATACTGCGGTCACTGTCCATTGTGCATACTGCGGTCACTGCACGTATCTGCTATGAGCGAAGTTTACAATGAAAGGGCTATTTTACACTGCTATGAGCGGAGAGTGTAAATAGCTAAAGTGCAATGTGCACCTATCTGCTATGAGCGAAACTTGAAATAACGCAAGGGCTGATCTACACTGCTATGAGCGTGGGTGTAGGTCTAGCTATAGTGCAAAGTGCACGTATCTGCTATGAGCGAAGTTTACAATGATAGGGCTACTTTACACTGCTATGAGCGGAGAGTGTCAATAGCTAAAGTGCAATGTGCACCTATCTGCTATGAGCGAAACTTGAAATAACGCAAGGGCTGATCTACACTGCTATGAGCGTGGGTGTAGGTCTAGCTATAGTGCAAAGTGCACGTATCTGCTATGAGCGAAGTTTACAATGATAGGGCTACTTTACACTGCTATGAGCGGAGAGTGTAAATAGCTAAAGTGCAATGTGCGCCTATCTGCTATGAGCGAAACTTGAAATAACGCAAGGGCTGATCTACACTGCTATGAGCGTGGGTGTAGGTCTAGCTATAGTGCAAAGTGCACGTATCTGCTATGAGCGAAGTTTACAATGAAAGGGCTATTTTACACTGCTATGAGCGGAGAGTGTAAATAGCTAAAGTGCAATGTGCACCTATCTGCTATGAGCGAAACTTGAAATAACGCAAGGGCTGATCTACACTGCTATGAGCGTGGGTGTAGGTCTAGCTATAGTGCAAAGTGCACGTATCTGCTATGAGCGAAATTTACAAATAATTATAGGGTTATTTTACACTGCTATGAGCGTGAGTGTAAATAAATAGCTATAGTGCAATGTGCACGTATCCGCTACGAGTGAAATTTACAAATAATTATAGGGTTATTTTACACTGCTATGAGCGTGAGTGTAAATAAATAGCTAAAGTGCAATGTGTACAATAAGTATGAACTTCTAAACTGTGATAAACTGTTCTGTATTCGTAATTTGAATATGAAAGTGCACAATAACTGCAATGTAATTTTGTAACTTTATGTAAATGTATTATAGTTAAAATATACTTGTAAAAAAATTATGTGTAACATTGTGATTGAATTTTTAGAGCTGGTCGGAATGAATAATGTATTTAACTGTTGCCATTCGCGGGGACGCGATATTTATCAGGATGGACGAATTGTTAGCTTGTGAAAAAATAGTATCTTGATCTGTAATTAATATTGAGTATTTTATAGATAATTGTAATTATTCTTATAAAAATAAGTAGTAAATTTGATTAAACGTAACGGTTATTTTGTGAAATTTTATAAAGTTTATATCAATTATTATTTTTAATGTATTTATAATATGTTAGTTATGTTGAATTCTTAGAAAATGTTTTAGTTTATTTAGTAGTTCACTTTTGACTTCCGATTAAAGTGTCAAATTGTCATATTGTTAGTCAATAGAAGACTTGTAAATAAAATTTAATGAAGTTCTAAGATTTGTATAAAAGGACATCAGTCTTCATTGGGCGTTTAAGCAAATTAGTGTTCAGATCCATATGTATTGATAAGTGATAGTTATATAAACCAAGTGTTATTTATAAAAGTATAAAAGAATCAATTGATGAAGAAACCCTCTTCTATTTTGAAGTGTAAAGTTTTAACAGTCGAGTGGCTAGTAAAGACGCCTAACGGATAGTGGCGCAAAGGGGCTCGGGTTCGATTCCCGTTAGAGGCAGGCATGTTTGTTAAATTTAAATTCTAAATATAAATTGAAACCTCAGTTGTTTATTAAATTGTAAACATCAAATTAATTGGTAACCGGAAACAAATTTCTTAATAAAACATAACAATTTAACATATTCAAATCCAAACGATACATTTGAACGTACACATACATGATATGAAGATGCAGCAACATAATAAACGCATAAAAAACGCACTTTGCATTATTTGATTTTTTTCACGCAACGGAGCTTTCAAGAGGCGTTCGGATATTTCATAATTTCTAATGTTCTCATACATCATTGACCTGCCAAGTTATGTAAAAGGCATGTTTATTCTAAGTCTAAAAAGATCTGAGTTCAAAGTTTCAATCTAAATAAGAAAATATCAATCAATTAATCAATAAATATCATAGCATTTACATTTCCTTATGGTATTAGGTGAATTAAACCTCATTTTAAATGTGTATTTACCTACCCTACACAATGCTCTTAGAAGTAAACTTTTTTTTTGTGGGAATGGGTTTTAAAGCGGTTTGCTTCAGGTGGAGCCACCTGTAAAGGTACAATTCTGTAATTGTCAGAAATGCAACTTAAACAATCTAAAATGTATTAAGATTTCTATGGTCTCAGTTCGAGCTTAAACTTATGTTCCTGTTGGATAAAGTACAAGTTTATAATTAATGTGTCTTTTCTTGTACGTGTTAGTTTACGTCTCGAGGCGATCTGATATTACGCTTGTTAACTCGTATAGATGTGGTTAGTTTGTATAACTTTTAATAAAACATTATATGAGACATTTCCTTTAATACAGGATTGCATATCGACTTCCGGTGATCTATGTTGTATAATGTAAATTAGTCTACCTTAAAATAATTTTGAATTGAATATTTTGAATATTATACAAACGTTACTTGTCGTTAATGTTTGATTAATGTTTTTTAATATTTTGTAGATATGTTTTTTTTTCATAGCTTAACACTATCTGGCCTTGAATAAATCTAACTTCTGTTGTATTTTTTTTAAAGTAAGTAATGTAGGTCAAGCAGATATAAAATAAGTCTAAAAAACGAAAACAAAATCTTTTGTTGGAAAATATTCATTAACATGATAGTATATTATGATTTTTAGCTATAGGTATTATGTTTGCCAAAAGATTTTGAAAAAAGCTTGCAAAAGCACTGATGGTTTGATATACTTACTAACCGAAAACTGTTTGTTAAGTATGACTGAATCATTTTTAGAAGCTTATTTTGTTTACATTTTGTTTCTATAAAAATAAGAACTTACGATACGGAGTGTGTATTGGTAAATAGAAACACGTCAAATAATATTCATTTATTTTTAACCGACTTCAAGAAGAGGAGGTCCTCAATTCGCATGTATATAGCTTGTGTGTATGTTACGCGATTACTCCGGCGTTTGTGGACGGATTTACATTTCTTTTATATTTGTTGTATTTACAATTATTTCTGTTCAAAGAAGTTCTTTCTAATGTTTTATATAAAACAGTTTGTAAAAAAAATGGTTATTGCTCTATTGTATTAGAAATACGTGTGGCAAAAAATATAAATTAGTTTAGACTCTTTTAAAAATGTCTAAGCGAGCCTGATCATCAATTTAATTTAAGTGACTATAAATAAAAAAATATGAACATTATTGAAATCATTAACAAAATAAAAATCTACATACATTGTTTTATTTTAAATAGGAAAAAATATAATATAACATATTAACAGTCGATCTATCAATTGAGTGATGTTCAGACAAAAGGTGGACTCTACAAACTACAACATGGGCAGGTCCACTGGGAAAAAGAGATATAGGTAGACCGAGGAAACGATGGGTGGACGATATAATCTCAGTGGCTGGTAAAAACTGGATGAACACTGCTAAAAACAGAGAAAAATGGGTAAAGATGGAGGAGGCTTTTAACCATATTGGGGTCAAAACTTAAACTTACTTTAAAAACATATGTATATTTTTAAATTGTAATGTAAGCAACTATAAATAATGTAATGTAGGTGTATTGTTTGGAAAATAAAGCTTATACATATCAATTGAGTATTATAGTTTGGTTTCCAGAGATCACGGGTTCGAATATCTTGATCGTACCAGTTTATTTTTAAAACTATGTTTATTTTAATTTTAAATAAGCTTTACATAGATAAACCTGCTTATAAATATTTTCAAACATTCTTTAATAAATGTTAATATTTAAAATATAATTACTTTTATTTATAAAAAAGTAATAGGCCTTACAATTTTTTTATTTTCTTACAATACTGCTATTTAAATAAATAATAATGTAACAGTCTTAACATATTTCTGTGTTGCAGTTGCGTTTCACATTTTAGTAACTCCAATACTTCATTAAGAAATACTTTGGGTCTAATATAATTAATTTGTTCGGAATTTGGCAATATTAGCCATAAACTTTAACTGTGAAAGTCATGAGCTCCCTGTACAAAGGACCCTTTGCAATCCCTTATTAAATTGTGATCTGAATCCGATATAAGTATAATTAATACCCCTTATAATCAAAAGCTTAAATACTAAATGTCATTTATACTTGGTATATAGATCAAGAGTGAGATAAATATAGATTGGTATAGATGAAGAGATTAATACTGTAAGTGAATATAACTTTATTTTAAAACACTAACGTTCGTTAGTAGATCTACTGGATCATTGAGTTTGATATAATTTGTTTAGCATATAAGTCTTGCTTATTGCCCTGGTCAATATATAAGATACGTTTGACAGACAAAGTCATAGTCAACATCTAGATTCTAGAATAATATTATTTATATTTAGATGATTTCTGGACTATTTATTATTTATGGCTTTATCTGTACATATCGTTTTCCTTAACAGTGTTTATATCTTACACTGAAAAATTATCTATAAAACCTAGTATCAAGTTTCATGTAAAAATATTTTATCAGTTTATATATTAACAAAGTTTATAAATATATAAAATAACCATTGGTTTACCTAATCAACTGACATATATACATAATAAATAAGAAATAAAGTTTGTTTCATTGAAACGGATACTTAAAATATTAGTTCAATTAGTGCTCTTCTAAAATTAAGAACTCTACATTTCTAAGCTACTTATAATATAAAGCAACCCTATTAATAATGTATTTTCTTATAAAATATAAAAGAAAATTCTAGGGGTAGGTCCTCACAATAAGTAATTAATATATTGTCTAAGCATAATAAAATATTGAATAAACTAATATCAATCGCCTGTTCAGACAATATTATAAATTAATAGACTTTGTGCATTTTGATTGAACTGAATAATTAATTTTCCTAAGCTCAATATGCGAATTATAGAGAAATCTTAAAAAGTGTAGTATTTTAGGGAATTTTACATTAATGTATTTCGAAACAATAACAATATGATCAAATAATGTGAAAAATATTATGATTCATCTAACATCCGTTTAGTTATATGTTAAAACATGTAAAAAATTGACAACATTTCAGTTATTATTAGTCTTTAAAAATAATATTATGTATCAAGATTAATGAAAGACGATTTTCTCTATCCTATCTAGAAAAACTCGTCTTTCATTAATAGGAGAGTAATAATATATTAAGAATACTTTTGTACGACCAAATTCTGGTTACAATATTTTTATAATGTACCATTATGGACAATAGTTATGGATGATTATATATTTTTTTCTATTATGATTTTTAATATATCTGTTCTTTACGTACATGAGATGACACTGCTACCAAGTAACAGGGTTTTCGTGGGCAGGAACACACTAGACAGAGATTGGTATGCCAGGACTTTTAGTATAATAATATTTAGGTTATGCAACTTCGACCTGGTTTTACTATTGCTGTATTTATTGTAGTTAATCTAAACTATATGCAAAATGAGTAAAATATAAAACTTTTATTTTAGATCTGCGTTTCATCGGAAAAGCTTAATAAATTATAAAAAAAATTAAAATGAAATAAATAAAATAAAATAAAAATTTAATAAAAAAATATTTGTTTTTCAAATAATATGGATTGAGATATTCTCTAATCAAACACAGTACATACCTTTTAAGTATTAATAAACATACACCACAGTACTAATAAGCCTCTACTTTATACACATACAAAGCACATAGTATATACAGTATAAATATTTAAAGTACAATATAGAACAAAAAACAAAATATGCATATTTCATTTTTTATTTTTTGCCTCTGCTAAGGTTTTCTGCTCCTGCTGCTTCTTAAGTTTCCTTCATTACTTAGTATTTAAATGGGAAAATAATATTACAAATCAGTTGCATAATGTTGATTACAACTGCAATGGTTTTAGAGTACATTGATCCATACAAGAAACTTCATATAAAAAGGATTAATATTTGTATGTTACTGTTATTATAACAATTATTTAAATAATTAAAAAAAAATCTCAAGTCAACAAATTACTAAGTTGAATACAAATTTAAATATAACATTTAGTAATGGAAAACCGATTAATAAATTGAGAATAAATAATTATGGTTTTAAATAAACCTGTTGCTATTATTATAATAAAACTAATTGCCTGGTGGTTGTAATTATAATTTGACGTTCGAACTACACAAATAATCTTACTAAAAAAAATAAACAAGCTAGCTAACTAGCTTATTAGTATCTACAATAGTAAAAAAGATTTTAATATAAACTTTTATAATACCATCAAAATAATTCTAAAATATCGATAGGTACGAAACATTATTATACATTGTTGTCCTAGTCTTGTCATGTCATTTTAAACCGCTAAACCAAGTTTTATTATATATTACATATATATGTTTAATTATCCACTTTCAAGTAATTATTATCTATCAATGAAATAAGTACTATTAATATAAGTTTTTAAAGTAATTACAACATTGTAAGAATACATACTTGTAATTACAAAAAGTATCAAAAAGTATAAATAAATACTAAGTCTGGCCATAAATATTGTTACAAGTAAAAATAAAAAATATTACATGTGAATTTGGATTTTGTTATTTTTATACGATTGTTTACAACGCAACATTTTAACAAACAAAATGACCGTATTTTCAGGTCAAAGCTCTAAGGAAGCTTCCCAAACAGTCGCCAGAGAGCAACGTGGGCAATATTCGACTTCAGTGATGGTTTGGTGGGGTGTTAGGTATGAAGAAGTGACTGAACCATATTTTTTTAAAAAAGGTATTAAAATATCGGCACAAGTGTATCAAGATATCATTCTTGAGAAGGTAGTTAAAAACTTTAATAACACCATGTTCAATAACCAAGTATGGTCCTTTCAGCAAGGTTCGGCGTCAGGCCATAAAGCTCGGTTCACGCAGTCTTGGTTGGAAACGAAGGTCTTGAACTTCATCAGAGCTGAAGACTGGCCGTTGTCTAGTCACGATCTTAATCCGCTGGATTTATGGTCAGTTTTAGAAAGTAGAGCTTGCTCTAAACGCCATGATAATTTGGAGTCCCTAAAACAATCCATACGATTGGCAGTGAAGAATTTCCCCATGGAAAGAGCGGGTGCTTCTTTTGATAACTGTCCTCAACGTTTAAAGGACTGTATTGCAGCCAATGAACACCACTTCGAATAAGCTTCTTATATTTTATTATTTTTTTATTTTGTATTAAACTAACACACTGTAAAAGTAATAAAAGTTATTTGCAATTAAAAAAAAAATTGTTACAATATTTATGGCAAGACTAGGCATATCGTTTACTGTAAATAAAATTGTGACACCACGATAAAATGTTTTTTTTTATATCTAGGGCTTGTATAAGTATAACATTAGTCAAAGAAATAATGTTCAATATAATAGTAATCAAGATATCAATTTCAAGAAATGTTAGGGGAAATTATAAATCATTCTTGGAATAGGTTCAATATGTTTTTTACTAAATGACTATCCCTATCATTTACTCGTATGAGTATTATTGAACTCATCTTAAGTATGCAGAGGTATTATAACACCTTGAAAAGCTCTTAAATATATTAAAATACCGCTAAATCACACAACACACACAACACAACAACATCACTATTTTGTGTTAGTCTCAAAGTACAAAAGCGGGAATAACATTTCTTTGTTGCATTTAGATTTATAAAAGGCATATAAATTGTTTTTGTTTCACACAGAGGTTTCAATTTGACATTGGAGTCAATCCATTCTAGAAAATAAAACATACTCCTAAGATACCCTTTACAGTACTTAGGTTTAATGTAAGTATTTTCTGAATTAAATTAAAATTACATTTTTAACATTTATTCTTGAGCGATTATTTGAAATCTCTTTCAGGTAAATAAACCAAAAAATCCTTAAAAATAAACAATATTTTTATATTTGGGATTTGGTGGTAAATGGAGCTGTTGCCAATAGAAATTTTCGTATGAAGAATAGTTGGATAACTTTAAAAATAAAGAGATAGAGGACAAGTTTTATGGAGAAGAAGAAAAAGGAATTAGGCCATCTCCTCTTTACAGAATTTTACATACTCCTTTCTATAGATATCAAATATAGATATTAATTATAGAACTATTACACGCCGAGCTGTTCTGTCGTACAGTATGACTATTCTTCCAAAAGTATTATATGTTTTCAAAATAAACAGATTTTTGTAAACATTCCTGAGGATTTTCGAAAAAATTTTTATAGAGGTCGCCTTTGTCCCGATAAAGAAGATTTTACTTACAGGTTGCTCCGTAAGTAGTGGACCAACGAATGCTGGTAATAAAAGGAGATTGTTATCCAAGAGAACCATTAAACTTTTTTGACTAAGGTAAAGTCAGTAATACTTACTAATCATTTTAATAATAAACTACTTTGTTAACCAAAATTGTAATTTATTACTTTTTTATTAACAAATAAAAATAAGGTTCTTTATACATTTTTATTAACTGGATAGAAAGTTTTACGTAAATAAAAAAGTATCAAAGCTATTACAAAGTTTAGTATTTCGAAAAAATAATGATTATCTTTTATAACCTGCCTGCGTTATTTTACTACTTTGAGAATATTTCTGTCTGTAGAATGCTTGATTCATTATAGATTCAAAGAACACGATTACTCAATTAGCAGAGCGACGGGACTAAATACCATAGGTCACAAGTGCGAGTCCTGTCTACGTTAAAGTAATTTATGTTATTTTCCATGTATTTATTTATTAATTTATTATAAGTATTATAAAGATTCCGTGTCAGTCGTAGAAATGCAACTTAAACGATCTAAAATGTATTAAGATTTCTATGGTCTCAGTTCGAGCTTAAACTTATGTTCCTGTTGGATAAAGTACAAGTTTATAATTAATGTGTCTTTTCTTGTACGTGTTAGTTTACGTCTCGAGGCGATCTGATATTACGCTTGTTAACTCGTATAGATGTGGTTAGTTTAATAACTTTTAATAAAACATTATATGAAACATTTCCTCTAATATAGGATTGGATATCGACTTCACATTATACAGACATAGATTTATATATTAAGGTTATAATTATTTGAAGTTAATGCAATTTGCCATGACCTGCTGTGTAATAGTAATAGTAGTACCTTATAGTTTATTATATATTTTTATGACAATGAAAAAGTATTGCCATAATCCCAAATTTTAGATTAATCGATAATATGTCGTCTTCTTATTGCTAAATTATAAACAAATATATATATATTGAAATAGATTAAAAGCTTAGCCCCACTAATACTATAACCTTAAACTTTAAACATACTTAGAATAATTCGTTTTATTATTTTCATTACATTATAAATATGGAGGAATTTATGGACATATGTGATGCAAAATAATTTTACCTTATAATAATATTCAATTAAAATCATTTCCAGAAATATCAGATCCAGATATATTCTTTATTTACCTTTATGTACATACAATATTCCATTCAAAAATATTTTATAACACAACACCAAAATATCTTAAGAGAAAGTTTTATAGAAATTGGTGGAAAACTGTCAACCCTCCATCTGATGGTGTGGAGCAGTTGCCAATTAAGTTAGAAACTAGGATACATGGGGAGGAAAGGAGAGTGTTTAGGTCTTCGGCTCTTTATAGAATCCTTCGTACTCAGTTCTTGGAAATATATCTATAAATTATAATAGCTATTTTGAGACTACTCTAGTTGAACAAGCTTTTATACGAGTTCCGAGGCTTTACCGCCTACAGAATCACTATTCTTCCAAACCGGATATTTAATATGATTTCAAAATAAACTTATACTACAAAGTTATAAACATTGCCGAGAATTTTCGAAAGAATCACAAAAGCACAAAATGTGTCTAGTGACTGATTATACTCCTGCCTCGATCTGTTGATCACTCCAAATTTCTTTGAGGCTAATTTGGCCTTACTCTCCAGGGTACAGTAGTATTGACAATCGTGAAGCTTTTAAAGGTTCTTTAGGACGTCTGTAGTCAGTTTACTCCATATACCCAAAGCATATTTTTCCGACACTAACAGTGCTATTGAAAGTTTAAAACATGCACAATATTTACCATCACGCACTCAGCGATTCAAAATTCAAAATTCAAATTCAAAATATCTTTATTCAAGTAGGCATTTACACGCACTTTTGAATCGTCAATTACATTAAATTGGTCAGTATAGTCAGTCTGTGAGTAAGCTACCACCAGCTCGGAATGCTGTTCTGCTGAGAAGAGCTGGCCAGAAACTCAACAGTTGCTCTTTTTAAATAAAATTTAACAATGTTTGACTTATAAATTATAACATCAACCCTGCAAATGAGTCAATTTTATTTATTTTATAAACTTAAATGCAATTTTGGAACAACTAGAACCGTCGCAATCAATCGGAAAAGAAGCCCAATGATTTCAGGCAACGAAAATTAAATAATAATAACAGTAAATATATATATATATATATATATATATATATATATATATATATATATATATATATATATATATATATATATATAATAAATCTTCGGCCTGCCACACAACCAGTCACCGCAAGCAGCACCCGTTCACGAGCATAACACAAGAGCCAGCCATCACCCCCTTCGCACATATTTGAGGGAGGGAGGCAACCCGACTCCCGATGCTACCGCAAGTAGTGACTTCTAAGGAATCGGTGTGATGCAGAAGGTCGATAAAGCAAAAATTAATTTACAACAAAAAACAAATTGCGGATATTACTAGCTATTCGCAATACAATACAGATTTATGACCCAAGATTTATGATACAATGACCCAAGTTCCACACATTTCGATCAACCAAAAACTCTTGAATGTTATAGTAAGATTTATTTAATAATATACTTTTAATTTTAGATTTGAAACCAAGAAAAGGAAGATCTAAGATATCTTGTGGAACCTTATTATATATGCGTATACTCAAGCCCATGAAGGATTTCTTAACTTTTTGAAGTCTAAATTTAGGCGTTACAAGCCTATTTTTATTTCTTGTATTGATAGTATGTCTGTCGCTGTTTTTTTTATAGTCATTTAAATTTTGGCGTATATATAGTAAGTTATTAAAAATGTATTGAGAAGCGACCGTAAGAATACCGATTTCTTTAAAAACTTCTCTTAGGGAGTCTCTAGCTTTTAAGTTACAAATAGCCCGTATAGCTCGTTTTTGTAAAATAAATATAGAATTAATTTCGGCAGCGCTGCCCCATAGTAAGATACCGTAAGACAATATACTGTGAAAATAACTAAAATAAACGAGTCGAGCCGTATTAGCGTCTGTTAATTGTCTTACTTTTTTAATTGCAAAGACGGCTGAGCTAAGTTTGCTTGCGAGTGTCGAGAGATGGGGGTTCCACTGGAGCTTTTTATCTAAAGTTATACCTAAGAAAGTTGTCGAGTCAGTCAGTTCTAACACTTCATTGTTAAGGAATAAACTACAATCCCGACTTTTTACATTAGGAAGTGTAAATTCCATGCATTTAGTTTTCTTAGTATTTAATACCAAATTATTAATTTCAAACCAATGAAGAACACGTGACAGAGCACAGTTAACTTTGTCAAAATTAGGTTTATTACGATCAACTTTAAAAATAAGTGAGGTATCATCAGCAAAAAGTACAATGTCACATAGTCCTTTTACGTAAAAGGGCAAATCATTAATATAGAGTAAAAATAAGAAAGGGCCTAGAATAGATCCTTGTGGAACACCCATTTTTAGGTGAGATCCAACCGATTTACAATTATTTACATCAACCGTCTGAACTCTTTGATTCAAGTAAGAGGCAATAAGATCAAGCGCAGCATTACGCACGCCATAGTGATTAAGTTTGCAAAGTAATGTTTGATGGTCCACGCAATCAAAGGCTTTAGATAAATCACAAAACACTCCGATTGCATTCTGTGACTTTTCCCATGCGTCGTAAATGTGCTTAAGAAGCGCGGCACCCGCATCAGTTGTTGATTTGCCTTTGGTGAAACCATATTGTTCATTATGCATGATTTCATTGCTATAAACAAATTCTGACATTTGGTTTAGTATAATTTTTTCGAAAATTTTACTTAAAGTGGGTAAAATAGAGATAGGTCTATAATTTCCGGGAATTAGTCCATCGCCACTTTTGAACAAACTTTACTATTTTTCATTAAGTCTGGGAAAGTACCGGTTTCAATACATTTGTTAAAAATTAAGGATAATTGTGGAGCAATATCATTTATAATACTTATTAGTAATTTTACTGACATACCCCAAAGATCACCGGTTTTTTTCATATTTAGATTTCTAAAAGTTTTAACAATTTCATATGATGTAACAGGTTTAAAAACAAAACATTTATTACTGACTCTTACGTTATTCGTCAATTCGACGATTGCATCACATGGTGAAGAATTTAAATTACCCGTGACTGTTAAAGGAATTTTGTTAAAAAAAAGTCTCAAAAATAGCCGCCACAGTTGAATTTGAATTTATTTCAATATTATCAATTTTTAACTTAATAGGTCCATTAGCAGCCCTATTTTTCCCAGAAACACTAGATAAAACATCCCAAGTCGCCTTTATTTTATTTTCTGAGTTTAAGATTTTATTTCTTATGTAAATCGACTTAGCTTGTATGCAAACGGTCTTAAATATTTTAGAAAAAATCCTAACTTTATTCAAGAATACCGGATCTTGATTCCATTGCCTCTCACTATATAAATCATATAACTTATTTCTACTTTTATATATTCCCACGGTAGCCCAATCACTAAATTTAAGTTTTAGGTATTTAGTCATAGTTTTTGGCTTAAAAACATTATTAAATTCTTGTAACAAAAAACCGAAAATGTTATTATATAAATTATTTGGATTATCATCGCTCATGTTTAATTTACCCACTTTTTGCTGAACATTATTCTTAAATGTTAGGACCCGGTTTTTTGTAATTGGTCTACAAGTAAACTTTTGGGGCTTTTCACTTTCGTGTTTATTTAATAGAGAAAATTTTAGACCACAGTGGTCTGAACTTAAATTTGTCATTACTGTTTCTTCATAAATGTTACAGCGACAGAACACATTATCAATACAAGTCGCGGAAATACTAGTAATACGAGTAGGTTCAAAAAAGACGTTCAGTAAGTTAAAAGATTTAAACAAATTTAATAAACGTACACTAGACGAATTTTCTTGTAATATATCAACATTGAAATCACCGCAAACAATCACGGACTTGTTTTTATGACAAAGCTTAGTTAAAATATCCTCCATTTTGTTTTCAAATTCATCAAAGTCACTAGAGGGGGGTCGGTACACGCACAAAATAATATGTTCATTGAGCTCAATGCAGGATAGTTCAATAATTCGCTCGACAGAGAGCGCCACTATATCTGATCGAGACTTTAACACTACATCGTTACGAGCTAAGATAAGTGAGCCACCGCGAATAGCTTTCTCTCTACAGAACGAACTTGACAATTTATAATTTTCTACATTTATAATATTGTTATTCTTTGATAACCAGTGCTCTGTAATGCACAATAAACTTATGTCATATTTTTGAACAAAGAGTTCCACTTCCAATTCCTTGCCACCTAAGCCTTGTATATTTTGATGGACAATATTTAACAACTTAGGCTAAAGATCGAACTAAGTAACAATTACTGACCAGGATCATTGATTTGTGAGCACAGAGTTCTAATGACTTTATTCTGAAATAGTATAAAGTTGCACTTTATTGCAGTTAGTACAATAAAGCGAACGGCCAGATGGAAAAAATCACCCAGACGCAGACAGACACTTAAAAATTTACTAACCGTTGTTGAAAATAGCACAGATAGCCTCTGGAGAGTGAGTTGGGTGAAGTACGCCTAGTTGTTAATAGTACTAGGTGTAGATTTACAGGATAAAGGAGAAGGTACACGTTTAATATCTGTAAGGAATAAATAGGTAGTGATAGATGTGGGTTAAATATTGACAAAGTATGCTAAATTTATAAAATAAAAGCACGCGTTAGACCATAAAATCAGGATGATGTTGTATTTATGAAATGTTAAGAACAATATTTAAGAAAAATTGTGGACAAGTTTCGTGGACCTTTGAATGTCTTAGAATTGGCTCTCCTTATAGAATAGTTGGACTTTTCTGTGCTTTTGATATATGTAACAGCTTACGAATTCTCTGGAATCTCATGCAGCTGGTGAAGTCCTACTAAATGGTACATATAATATTGAGTGCTGTTCATATTATGATTACGAATGTATTTTTTTTATAAATAAGGGTAAAATATATAACTTACTATTGTAATCCTAACCACTAACACTTCGGTGTTGCATATGTCAGAAAGGCCATGACAGTGTGGTATAATAGGAAACAAGGAAAGGAAGGAGGTGTAGCTAGGAAGCTGTTAGTAAACACTCACTAATAAGTTTATTTAACATTTCACCTAAGATTTCTAACTAAAAAAATATTCTTTAAGCCAACACAATCAATTATTAAGCCAACAAACAGTATCTGGTGAATCTGACTTCAATATTATCACGCGGCAGACAAGGTTTATTTAAAAAGCTTATCGATGGTAATAATATATTTAACTCATATTTTCATATGCAAGTCTAAATAACTAAAACAATATATTTGCTTAACATACTTAGCAACATTAAAAAGAACTATCGCTACTAACTATATTAGTGAACATTAGAAGAAACTATCTGACTTGGTAGATAGTTTGTGATTGAATAAAAACATTTATATGAAAGCTTATAGACGGCCAGATGTTATTCTAACTAGTAGAAAACTGTTCGTTAAGTATGTTTCAGTAATACTTAATTTTGAAAAGCACTTTATTTTATTTATTTTAAGTTTCTATAAAAGCTAGGGCTTACGGTGCGGAGGTTTTATTAGTAAATAGAAACAGGTTGAGTGCTATTTATTTATTTATTTTAAAGTTTATTTTAAAATGTAAAACATTATTTCTATTTAGAATGTTTTATCAATAATCAATAATAATCAATCAATGTTCAATGTAATGTAATTCAATCAGTATGAAAGTTTTGGTCTACTATAAACTAAATATATATATATATATATATATATATATATATATATATATATATATATATATATATATATATATATTCATACAAGGGGGTGCCCACCCACTTGTATGAATTATTGAAAAAATATTTTATTTTGTGTTGTGTGCACAACTAAAATACACGCAGATAAACAAGTAAAGATATTAAGAATGCTGAAAAAGGATTCTGTTAGTATATTAGTTAGTATCCTGGTATATTTTTTTAAATATTTTCAATGTACAAAGACTATTCCTCTACGGATTTATTACATGTATAGAATAAGATTTGCATGGTACCTGTTACGTGATTGACATAAATTGACTAAACTTTTTTATTCCTTAACCGATTTAGATGAAATAAACACGAAATGTTAAGAGAAGACTGCGATAATATATTCCTGAAAACCGCATTCAAATTGATTAAGTCGTTTCTGAGATTAGCATGCACAAACATGCAGACATACAGACAAACTGAAAAATCATTGTTTTGGGTTTTCTTGCTCTTATAAAGGCCCCTATGATGTTTTTTTATATTTTCCATGTAGAGAAATGGATCAATAACAATTTTATTATATATATAGATATAGTTATGTAAAAAGTTAACGCTAAGTCAATATTTTTTAAAAGAAATATGAGTATGTAGATTTGTGTAATATGTACATTATATATATATATATATATATATATATATATATATATATATATATATATATATATATATATATATATATATATATATATATGTCGGAGATAGATGCATATTAGCGACTTGATCGTTCTTGATGGAATATTCTGGTACAGGATCCGAGGCGTAGGTCTCAGGCAATTAAACCACACACACAATATGACAATTCTTGTATTAAATGTAGGTAATCAATTCTCACAAATTACTTAGTAGGTATACAATTATCAGAGTTGCGTGAACTACCGATCCCGTTAGGAGGTCCGAACTGTAAGGCTCTCACTAATCAATTCCTCCTCGACTCTATGCTCTCGAATATTTAAAATGTCTCCGGTGCCCCTCCAAACGATTCCGGTCATCGTTACGTCACGATGTTCACACCCTACTGTCACAATGATATCAATTGAGTTACTAATTATCGCTAAATTATCGTGATCTACGACACGGCCATACTGACAAGTCACACGTCCTCGTGTGCATGTATCTCTATGGAGTGAGAATAACTATGTCCCCTCTGAGTGACGATAACCACGCCACCTACATCGAGTGACGATAACCACGCCACCTCCATCGAGTGATGATAACCACGCCACCTCCATCCAGTGACGATAACCATGCCACCTCCATCGAGTAGCTTTAGGATTCGCGGTTGTCCTGGGATGTAGGGTCTGAAATAAAACAAATAAGTCCAAGGATAACTTGCTCGGCTATTCTGACAAAACCAGTGAATGTCACGTCTCAGGTTTTTACTCTATATACACTCTTAACAAAAGGTGCGCACTACACCTTATTTACAACAGTTAAAAACTACTCTGATCATTAGATCCTTCACTTTACTTTACAAAATCAACCATGATTTTACCAGACTTGCGTACTCAACTCAACTCAACACTTTTGCAATATGATACAGTCCATCGATCATATACAAACAACTACCATGAACCAGTCCATCGGTCATGTATGAATACTTTTGCAATATGATACAGTCCATCGATCATATACAAACAACTACCATGAACCAGTCCTTCGGTCATGTATCTACTTTTGCAATATGATACAGTCCATCGATCATATACAAACAACTACCATGAACCAGTCCATCGGTCATGTAGATCACAAAACAGACCCATCGCCTACACGTGATACACCACACGTGAGGTGCGGTCAACAAGTATGAGTAGGCAAGCTATTATCTGTAGTGAATTCAATATCACTTTGCTCAACTAAAACATTTAGTTCCTGAGGGATCTTGTGATCGGAATGATTTGAAATAGATTTTCTAATAGAAAATTATTAATCATAACCTCTGATAAGATCTATAACGTACTCTGGACACTATGATCGTTGCCAGTTAGAATTACTGAGTTATTTAAATGTTACACAACAATTGTTTGCTACACATTCTGTGATCAGAGAACTCTCAGCACAAGAACCAAAAACAATATGAAAATGACTCACCAAAGTACTATAGTACCATTAAGGTAGCTTACGTGATCACTTCAACCCTTCTTTCTCTGTGGCTGCCTACCGCTGGCACTGTATCGAAACTACTCGTACCTCTGTTGCACCTGTGCCTTTACAACTTATTGAAAAAGAAAAAAAAAAAACAGTTATAATAAGTTGAACATCATAAATCAAAATAAATGACCACTCAATTAAAGCCTAAAGCAATCAAGCACCACTTTTCATTACATTTTAAGCCAAAAATGTATTCTAAAAACATCATAAAACACAAAGCATGAATCTTATTCGTCACATATGGCTTTTCACTAAGCCCTACCAACAAACCTCCTGTTTGTTTCATGGCATTACTTTCAATTCCGAGTCCCACCGACTCCCAATTTGAACTAAGATTCACTACTATCACTTTTACTCAATCGCTTTTACTACAAGCTCTATTTCAAGTGGTACTTAACCCTCTGGCATCGCTATATATCAAAAACAAAGGTTTTTTTAACTTTTTCTATCATAAGCTCTAAAAATGAAACTTTTGCAACCCTGGTCATTGTACAATTTGTCGTAGGTTGAATTTTTATCTATGGCATCTTACCCCGATCGAATATTTCTAGTCTCTGTTGCGGAAAACATTTACAAGACGTAAATATTAAGTTCTTACTTTTGCTAAATTAACTAACCGCTTTATTTTACAGCATTTACGGGCCTTGATCGGCAATAATACGCATTCACAATATACGATTAATTAATAATTGTAAGTTCGCCCGTGATTCCTACACATGTAGGTAGACATAAAATAAAATATGCCGAAAATCGAATTACATTTTTTTTAAAGTCTTGTCTGGTCTTAATCGGTTGAATCTTTAGAGCTATCGCGTTACCATTGTTTTCCGAATTTAAAACAAAGTTGTTTAAAACAAAAGTTTAAACATTGTTTTCCGAGTTTAAAACAAACATTCACGTTTACGAAAATCTGGGATAAAATAATTTCGCGTCTTATCATACGTAACAAAACGACGTAAAGTTAAAGTAAAATAATTATCAGTAAAAATTAAAAAACAAGATCGTGAGGGTTGATCGCTAATCTCAAAACCAGTCATCGCAATAACAATAATAAAGTTCTTACCACTATATTTGATAGCTTAATTTTCTTTAACTATCGAGTATTTACCGCAAAAATTGGAAGTAAATCGAAACGAATTCACCTTTATGCTGCGACGTATCCGATGGTAGATAAATTGCTCAGACCTCAACGCGTTGCTCGCACCGTACTTTACCAGTACCGCTGCCATAGCTGCCATCGCCACGACCGCCGTTACCACCATCAGCAACATCAGCACCATCAGCGCCATCAGCGCCATCAGCGCCATCAGCGCCAGCCGCGCCGCTCCGTCACCGCCAGCCGCGCCGCGCCGTCACCGCCAGCCGCGCCGCGCCGTCACCGCCAGCCGCGCCGCGCCATCATCGCCATCCGCGCCGCGCCATTATCGCCATCCGCACCGCGCCATTACCGCCATTCGCGCCGCGTCGTCACCGCCATAATTTCTCATTTCTTTTCTTTCTTCATTAGCAACGATTCCTTCTTTCGTAGAATTCTTCCAACGCTTTGTCATTTAATCTAATAAACGACTTGCATAAGCGATTAAATAGGTATTTTCACTCGATTTTCTTGATATGTGGGTAGATCTCAATTTTTAAGTTTCGAGATAACATAAATTTATTTTGATTGATTGATTGATTTACAACCATTGATTATCAACTATTGATTGATTGTATTGATTCTGGAACTTCTTTGTTATTATCTTGTAGTATCAAATAATAAAATCACTTCATTTCTTGCTTGACGTGATTTGTAGCTTCAATAAACTTATCTCGCGGGTAGTTGGTGGTTTTGATGCCCGAGTGAATCCCACTTCTGATGTCGGAGATAGATGCATATTAGCGACTTGATCGTTCTTGATGGAATATTCTGGTACAGGATCCGAGGCGTAGGTCTCAGGCAATTAAACCACACACACAATATGACAATTCTTGTATTAAATGTAGGTAATCAATTCTCACAAATTACTTAGTAGGTATACAATTATCAGAGTTGCGTGAACTACCGATCCCGTTAGGAGGTCCGAACTGTAAGGCTCTCACTAATCAATTCCTCCTCGACTCTATGCTCTCGAATATTTAAAATGTCTCCGGTGCCCCTCCAAACGATTCCGGTCATCGTTACGTCACGATGTTCACACCCTACTGTCACAATGATATCAATTGAGTTACTAATTATCGCTAAATTATCGTGATCTACGACATATATATATTATGAAAACAATGAATATATTATGAAAAATATTCATTACATTTCGTTTATATAAGTAAAAAATATAAATATCGATTATATAAGTAAAAACAAAATTAGAGTTAATTTGGTTTAATATTTATTAAATATTTCAAATATTTCAAAGATTATCGATAACATACAACCAAATTAACAATGTTTGTAACTTATATTTTGTTATGTATCGAGTTATATATTAATTAATTATTTTTTAATTATTTATTTTATTATTTGGATATCAAATAATCCGTAATGGTTAATAACCATTTCCAAGGGCGGATATACCTTGTAGCTTTTTGGGCTTCAGTCCAGTGCCCCGTGGGTATAGGAGGCCCCCAGCCTATGTCCTATACTTATTATATTGAAAAAAAATGTAAGGCAACCATGTCGAATGATCGACATGGTTGAACGGTTTATTTATTCTTTCCATAAATTGTGATCTAACAAAATAAAGGAATTTGCTGCATAAAAATGCAGAAAAAATCATTTATAATTAAACATTTGTTATTATAATATTTCTCTTCATGAATAAATATTTTTATAAGCAGAATTTTTTCCTGATAAGTACACCTATACACTACATCACCATAGACTATAAAGAAAAGGTCCCCGAGTAGTTTCAGCCCAGGGCGCCCAACGTTTCTTGCAGTTGCGTTTAATCTTTTAATAATAATTCCCTCCAATACTTTGTTAAGAAATACTTCGGATCGTAAAATTAATTTGTTCGGATTTACGCAAAATTAGCAATAAACTTTAATTTTGTAAATCATGAGCCCAGTACAATGGACCCTTTGCAATTCATTGTTAATTATGATTCAAATCCGATTTAATTACAATAACTACCCCTTCTAATCTAAAGCTAAATACTATATTTCCTTTATTCTTGGTATAGATTAAGGGTTATTATTTTCATAGTATAAATATTCTGCTATTGCACCAAATATTCTGTTTGGTATTTAAATAAAATGGTTTGGTTTTTAATACGATTTTAATACATGACAGAGAATTCTAAATATTATTTAATATATTAGAGTATTATCAGTTATATATCTACAGTAACATAAGTCTTTATAATAATCTAATTAATACTCTATTTATTCTATAATTTGACTGACAAAAGTACCTAAAATACAAGAAACAAATTTTATCTTATTGAACAGGAAACTTAAAACATTCGTTCAATGAGTGTTCTAATAAAATCAAGAAGCTCTACCTTAATAAGCTTCTTAAAATATAAAACAAACCTATCAATAATTCGTATTCCTTTTAAATATTAGAGAAAATTCAAAGGGTGCTTATTAATACGTTCATTGAATATAATAAAATATTGAATAAACTTACATCAAACGTCTTTTCAGATAATATTATGAAATTATTTTAACAGAAAATAGTGCATTCTGATTGAGTTGAATAAATTATTTTCCGATACTTCATATTTGAGTAATAAAAGAAATATACTTTTATGTAGCTAATTAGTTATAAAATATATTTAGATACGATTTATTCAACCTCCAACTTCGTTATAGCCTGGGTATAAATGTACAAATAACAAGTTTTATTAATGTTCCAGTCATTGTTTTTATTCAAAAATATATATTTTATTATGATAATATATGTAGATAAAATTGTGAAATCAAAGTATACTTTTGTGTGACATGTAATTATGGATTTATAAATGATGATTGTAAAATATTTTGCTGTTACTGAAGTCATCTCAAATAGTAGGACAAATTTTGATGATTTTTTACATCTTTGTGTGAGTCCTCCTGATGATTTAGATTTATAGTTGAACTCATGTTAGTAACACTGCTAGATGAAAGAATACTGTATACTGTATAGTATGCCGAACCTGATGATACCAGGATATTTTGTGAAAGGTTTTTTATAACCCTTAGGTTATACTACTAAGACCTGGTCATCCTGTTGATATAATTTATGACAACCTGTTTGTATATAAAATCTAAAATATAAGATATATAATCTAGATCCGTTTATTACTTTGACGTAACAACATCCTAAAGTAGTTATTTAAAAATCTCTTTAGTATTTTATCTTCATTTAGGAGGCAAGTTTAATAATTAAAAAGATATAGATTATTAAACATTTACTACGATTTTCATAAAATTCTTCAAAATATTTCCTAGTTTATTCACAAATTTTATTAAATATATAAAAAAAATGTAATAGAATTTAAAAACTTCATTATAATTTGTATTTTGTGCCAAATAAACAAATTTCAATAAGCAAGACATTTCATAAACGTCCTCTTTACTGCAGGTGACAGGAAATATGACGTCATAGAGTGTTGAATAGCATCTACAAGATGTAAAGTAAAATATAAACATGCTTGAATGTACCGAAATAAACCCAAGAATACTATAGAGGTTGCCTCATAGGACAAACTTTCCTCTGGCCGTGAATAAAATACTCGTCAATCCCATTGGCGAGTTATCATAAAACCTGCCGTTTGAAAATATACGACCCATCAAAAGTATTAAAAAATATATTACGGAATGAGATCATCTATGTACATAACTGTAACCTTCTCACGGACACGACTGTTTCAATGGTTAGTTAGGTTTCTTTTCTTTTCTTTTTAGTTTTAACATTCATTGTTTATTTTGTATTTAATTATAATCTTTATTTCCGTTTCGTTCCATTTCCGTTATTTTTCTTCTATTTCGAGACTTTTTATTATAATAACCACTTTTTTTATTGACATATGATTAGATGACAAATATTTAACAACACTTTTTTTTTAATATTTTTTTTAATATTAAATAACTCAAAGTGAGCACGACTACAGATGTACATAATGTAATGGACTCGTAATCAGATTTCTTTCGACAGAATGTAATCCGAGTTCCGAATCGGCACAACCTTATTGTTTTTCCTGCAAGGAGATATGTAAGAACAAAAGTCATTATATTTCTGTATGGCTCACAGTTAAACATAGTCTCGCCCACACTGCTCACGCGCCGCCACCGTCATCTCACTATTGCCAGTTCCATCTGCCTTCCCGACGTCTTTACACGCACCAGGTCAGTGGATAAATTCCATAATATATTAATCTTCACTTATTCACTCTATTTGCGAATTCTATTTACCATACCTTCTCACTGCAGTGCGATGTTTTTTTTTCATAATAAGTGTATTTGTGTATGATGGTGTTATTTCTATTTTCAAATTCGGAATATCAAACATTTACGTGGACAGTGTTTTCAAATTCGTAATTATATTATCAATCTTAATACGTAACATCCAGGGCGTATAATACAATGCTAGCTTGTCAGAACAAAAACCGGGTTTCGTTACTAAAAATATCCCCATATCGAATGGTTGGGATATCTATTTTGGAATTTGTTCCACTCTTCATTATACACGTCGGTTCTGTCGGAATATCATCCATCAGGAAAAGTGATGGATTGAACTTTTGAAAAAACTCATTCCATGGAATAAGTAATAGAAGAACAAAATGTTTTCACCAGAATACTTATGAAAGATTTTTATTTAATTTTGAATCAAAACTTTCATGTAATTGGGTACCAACGATATGTTCCGTGATATTTTGTTGATTACAATAAAAGTAAATATGGACTCTTATAAAATTCTGTTATAGTAATGTAATAATAGCTATAGTTGTAATAGATATAGTTAAGTAGATCAATATATATATATATATATATATATATATATATATATATATATATATATATATATATATATATATATATATATATATATATATATATATTTAAAATTGCTTAAAAGAACTCAGTAAGTACAACATTTTTAATTAAACGTTTCTTCTATAATACTATGTCCAATAAAATCATAATTATTCAAAAACACATTTGATATTATCTCTATTTCAAAATCCAAATATTCAAAGTAATAAGTAAAGTGTTATGACCATAATATTAACAGAAATTTAATACAGAAAAGGTTTATCAAATCGTGAATATAAATGCCAAGCTATCAGAATAATAGCTTTAGCAGGGATAAAGTACTGGATGAACTTTAACAGGTTTAAATAAAAAATAACGAACACCTAATTAAATTTTCATTAAGTTTCCGATACATGAAAATATCAATTACAGTTTAACTACTTCATACGTAATCATTTCTCGATAACAATAATATTTATTCATAAACAATTTTAATTTTCATATCAATATATTAATTTTCAATATTGTAAGTGAATATTTAATTAGTTTTGATAACAAAATCTATACATTTAAACATTTTGCTATGAAAACGATGATATTACGTATAAACGATGATATTCCCAATTGATTAAAGTCAATTGTTATGATTGCAACATATTATATTAATTAAATCAGTTTCCCTTACATTATATTTTTTTACGGTTTGATATAGCAAGGATAAAGTATAAGAGTTACTAAACTAATATTAACGAAAAAGACAAAAGTAAAAGCAAAACGTAGAGCAACTCATTTGAATGCTTAATACACCCTCAGACACACAGACACACAGAGACACGGGCACACAGATTCACAGACTCATTCGCGTTATTAATTTGAAAGCCTTTGACACTGGAACACTTAAATCGTAAGCTTAAATATACACTTCCAAACATTTCTCTTAGTGTCACAGTATAATATTATTTCAATATTAAGTTTCAACATAAAGTCACGAGTTATGAATAACTGTAAACTATGTTATCCATACAAGTAAATAAACACATTGTGCATCAATAATAATAATAATTTTCTTTATCCACAGAATACATTGAAATCTCAAAATGAGTCGTGTTGGCAGAGGCAGACGTACTCGCGTCTATGACTGTAATTATAACAAAGGCGAGAGCTATTACCGTCCAGTTTTAGATCGTTTGGATGGCAAAGTACCGTTGGCGAGGGAACCTGACAAGGAACGAGCTAAGTCAGATGTAGAAACACGCATCCGAAGCGCTCTGGATGATATTGAGGCTCCGTCCGAAGAGCTTTTCGACTCCAGAGGCGGCCGCGCCACTCGAGGCAAGCCCCTCTCTTCTGCTTTCGAAAATGACGATTTGGGCGAAGAAGTAAGACCTTTTTGCATTAAATTTTAAAAAAAACAAATTAACTCTTCCCTTATAAATAATATATTACCTCTAAGATTCTAAACATTTTCCTGATAAGTAAAACTATCTTGATAGAATAGGTAACTGTAGGTGGTACATCTATTGCATTATAAGTTAAAGCCGGACGATAGGTATGCTCTGAGATATTTCATAACCTTTTACCGTAGAATATTTTAACTGAGTAAGCTTTCCAACCACGTACCCCACTGAATGTTTCACCACATTCTGAAACTTCTATACCAAATGACATTTTTTAAGCCGTACCATTTTTGTTGGTATACATTTTACCTAACACTATGCTAAACTTTTTATATGCAAAATAAATTATAAAATATTAAATATATTGTTAAAATTTAACTTCTCTGAATACGCTAAAAGTAATTATAGTAAGTAAAAACTAACGTAAAGAATTTAATAATTTTCACCTTTTAGAAAAACTACTTCTCTACAAAGTATAGAATTTTAATTAATAAAAGTTAATTAAATATACTGAAAAGTGTTTAATAACGAATGAAGCACATTTTTTACAAGTAAGCACATTAAATTAATAACATAACTATTTTGAGTTAGTTTTTTAAATTAATTATCTAGAAACCAAAATAATTTATCAAACAACATTGTGTCAAAAGAAGTGATACAATCCCTTTTATTATCTCAAATCAATTCATCGTTGACTTTTAAAACTACGAGGTTAATATTTATTATTATTTAACTCAATAACAATTTTAGTTTTTGAAGTGCATCAAAAAAGAATACTGACAAACGATAGTCAAATATATTAACCCGATGATAAACTATCTATCTATAGTATTGGTATCTGATAAAAATTAATAGCTACAAGATGAATCAATCAACAAAGCAATATTTGTCTGTAATTAGAGTATACATACTACCCTAAATTATTAACCAGTCATAGTTCAGACGGTGAGATGACATATTATTCCAATTTCAAATACCTTTGTTATCGATTCGCACACAAACACAGTCATTATTATAAGATCAAGTTTCAATTGCTAAAAATATTTAAATTATTCACTCCATATGTTTTCAGCACTTAAAAATAGGTTTGTTAATCAGAATATACGTAAAATTCGAACCAACAAGAGAAAACATAATCCGAATTGGCACCATATTCGACCATTCAACTATTTTGGGAAATGGTATCATAGCTATTTTCATAAAGCATTGCAATGAACAGACCGCCATACCTGCATAGTGAGTATTACCGGGGGTGATGTACACATATATACAAGACATTGTATATCTGTATGAATGACCCTCCGCCGTCTGTTCGGAATATATTAATAGTACGAAATTTGTCGTCTACATTAATCTAGAGATATAGACTTACACTGAAAGATTTTTGTAGATATAAAAAGTGTTGTGTTGGTGGCATCTAGTTCATATATTACAACCTCTCATATTATCCAAACTTCAATTATCGCAACGAAAGACGCGACAGTCTTTGAACACCGTACTTTAAGGCATTTGTATATAAAGCGCTGAAGCCATTAGATAGGAAGCCCGTTGGCTCAATTCAAACTATACTATAATACCTATAATATAATTATAATAACTATAAACATAATAACTATACTACGAATACCTGAAAAAATTTATACGATTGCGTATTAGATTCACGTGTTCCAATAATAAACCTATTGATAAAATCAAGGCTGGAACATAGGTATGAATATAAAATAATTAATAACACCTCCAATAGAAATACCAAACATATGAAACATACCTAATTTGATATTTTAATTAAACCCGCTACTCAGCTGGCGGACTTTGAAGACAAGTAAATCAAATAGAAAACGTTGGCTATTTGGAACATGACTTATTTGTATCAGTAATGATAGTTACACCCTACCTATACCTTACCTATACCTACCTTGTTCCTTGGGGCATTGTGTGGATATGACGAATAATGACCGATACACAATAATGTTATATCTTTCTGAAATGAGAACAGATAATAATGAGGTCGGGAAGAAAAGATTTATTGCCACAAGCGAAGGAAGCTGCGTACTGTGTTGTGCGTAAATGAACGCCACTGAAAACTATATTTAGATAAATATACAAGATATCAGCTACTACGAATTAGGATGGAATTATTTTCGTTTCTTATACAATTTATTAACAACAAAGATATTGGTCACAATCCAAATGTATAACCCAGCTCTTTACTTAAACTAAGTTTATTAACATTTTATTATTAACTAAATAACAAACAGCTCCAAAGCTATTCCTTAAATATTTTTAATACCAATGGTATCAATATTAAAATTTTAAAATTAAATTATCCCAAATTCTAAATCATCGAAACATTCAATTAATTCACTAATAATTAATCATTACTTGTTGATTATAAATTAAAAACACATTATGTTGTTAACAAAATTAATTGGTAATATATTTTGTAGTAATTATTTATTCATTGGGTTATGACCTTACCTTATAAAAAATTAAGTAGAATAATTGAAAATACAAATAAAATCAATAATACTAATTATTGAAAAGAAAAAAAAACCAGCAATTAAATTATTTGGTCTTACCGGTTAAAATTTGACATTTTAATTCCTTAAATATAACAAACATCCTGCCCATATATTTTATAACAATTGGAAGAAGAATAATTTACATGGCGATTACTTGAAAGTATGAAGAAAATTCACTTAGTGAAAGATGCAGAAAATTAGACAATGTGATATTCTCCAAACTCAAATGCAGATACAATAATTTTGATGGCAATCATTTTAGGGGGTGTAAACAACAGATGACTCAAACTGAACGTCCAATTTATTTTATTAAGATGTTCATATAAAAACCAACCAAATTCAAACTTTTCAGTGAATTTTCTAAATGCAAAAATATTATTGTTTAAATACCGGAAATACTAAATTAGTCCAGCACTTCTTTACTGATTCTCTTCCCAAGAATAGAATGTTAATTTTATTTATATAGAGTTGAAATCTTATCTATTTATTTATCTTTTCTTTGTTTACACATACATTATGAACAGGGGATTCATTATTTAACGTACCATCAATATATATGTACGTACTGTTTATTTTCTTGTAACAGTGTTAACACAGAACGTGTGTTGTATTGCTTTCTTGTTAACTCATTGGTTGTCTAAAATAGATGTTTCTTAAACGATAAAACCGCAAAAAAAAATATTCCAGGTATAAGAATAGTTGAAATGTTTATTTACTTAATCAACGTAAACAATAAATAATATGCAAATATATGGTAAAATAATATATTTCGTACTTGAAGTAATGCTCGAAAGTATTTTAATTACACTTTATCACACATGCCTTGAACTCACTTCTGTTTATTTTTCGTTTTAGCAGCTGATAATGAGGAACTGAGATTAATTTAGGATTTAATGAACGCTGACCTAATTCCATGCAGTCGTTGATAAATGAAATAACTTATATATTTCTGTGAATGGTTAGTTTATTTCAGAAACTTCATGTTAATGTAGCTTTTTACGATGTTTGGTATAATAATACTTTTTTTAGTAATGATTTAACATAATAAAACGAAAACTTTTTGACGTATTATCACTTAGTGTGTAGACGTGCTAATCTATAATTAATTTAATTAAAGCACTTCGAATACTAATTACGTATATTAGATACAATATTCCATGTACTTTGACCATCTTTGAATAGACTGGTCTGTGAAGTCAGGTGTTCAGACTGCAAGTTCAAACAGATAAACTAATCTATCAAGTGTACTAAAGTCATTAGATTAATTAACAGGCGGTTGAGTTGCATTTGACTATTATGGGACGGAATCGATGATCATCGTGTTATGGCTAAGGTCAGAACACATAAGTTATCTCGTTGAGACAATCTAAATGTACATGGACATCAATATCTACGATTATTTCAGCTAATTAGAGAACCTGTAATTACCGGTGGATGTAGACATTTCAAACGTTAATAGAATTTTATATCTATCTGGGTATATTTTGAACTAATTTTCTAAAGTTATTTCTAATTGAAATATGTTATTTATGTTAAAAATATTTTTAAAACATAGTCTTATATAAGCTACGTCCACGTTATTTTAATTTGATTTCATTCAGAATTGCATTAAAAATATATATATTAAGAAAATTGCCGGAAAACACAAGACGTGCATGTTTGAATAGTTTGTTCTATTTGTTGAAAATATTAATGAGAATTTCTATTGAACGAAGGTGAATAATATTCATACATACATTCCCAAGTAAGTAATAATTATGATAAATCATTTGATCAAATAATATATAAAGTTATCGAGGGTTAATGAGCATCAAAAGTTACTCAACCAAAATTTAAATACGACCCATGAAATATGGTTGTCAAATTTAAGGAACTGGAAATAACCAAAACCTTTTAAAATCATTGTTCATCAATTATTGAAAACAATGCCTATATTTAGAGATTTAATTAAATATATAATACAAAACACCACTTTGGGGTTCCCAATTATTCTCTGAATAACAATTTTCTTTCAACAATGCAACCATATCAATTACAATCATATTAAAATAAATCATGTTTTTAATATATGTTCATTTGTCCATGAATTCAATTAAATATTATTGTTTGAGTAAACGAAATTTTCCCGTAACACCTTTAATTAACGATGATTTTTATACGAAATAGTAAATAAAAGTAGATGGTACATATTACTTGGATTATTTTTTAAAACACTCTTCTTAGTATTATCACTATTTATGTTATCTTCATAACGATATTCTTTCATACAGAAATGACACAATAATATAAAAAAAAGAATGTAAGTGATAATTAAAATACATCTGTAATAAATAACATTTAACATTAAAAATACATTAAACTGGACATCGGTGTCATGTTTTCTTGGGTGTGATTTGTAAGTTTCCACTGTTATCGCTGAGAAATGAACAATTATTTTCTCATTTGTTTTAAATGTGCATACATATTCCGACAAGTTTTACAGCAATTAGTGAAAGAGCTTAGTACACTTAGTGACTGTTGTTTAAACATGAAAGTTTATAAAAGAGCATTATTTTTAATTAATTGGGTTGTTCTACAAATAGTGAACAAGTTATGACCGATTCGCTATTTTTAGTATTAGTTGTTAATAATTATTATTTTATGTTTCTGTATATTTATTTATATTTTATACAAGAAAAAATATTTTTGAAACAAAAATAAAACCTGTAGGATTATCGGTATACAGCAGATATAATCATCAAATAATAAAAAGAAGACCTAGATTCGAAAGCGAGGCAGCATAACTTCAAAACTGCTGCTGGAAATTAAACAAGGATTTAAGAGTTAAATTGCTGACATTTTCATCTTTTTAAAGTGTATTTTATCTTGATATATCTATAAGTTGTGCTTTAAAGTGTAAACTTTCATAGAGCGCCACGCTTGAAAAGCCCTCTCAATGTATAGTGGTGGCTTAGACGTAAATTCTTAAATGAAATAAATTTTATAGTATGTGCCAATAAAATAAACGTAAAATAGTTTTATAAAATATATAATATTTTTCTATTTTTCCTGTCACCACAAACATGATATACAAAGAAATATTTATTATAAAAAACCCACTACGTTTTATGATTATTTGTTTTAAATAAATAAAGAAGAGTGTAATTAACTAGCAGTGAATATCTGAACCCTTATAAAGCTTTGAAAGGATTGGAGAAACTTTATAAGTATCATTGAGTAACTTTTACAATAGTTTATGCAACCTTGGTGCTTCTACTTGTAGTTTACTGTGGTTACATTTTTGATATACGAGATACGTATATATTCATAATAAATTGTTTATATTAATAAATGAATAATTAATTGTTTGTATTAATAAGTCGAAAAATATTCTTACCTTTAAATGTTGTATTCGTACTTTTTGGTATACGAGATATTCTTGATAAATTGAAAATTAATTATTTGTCTTAATAAGTCGATAAATATTACCCTTATATATATTATTCGTATTTTTGATATACAAGATATTCTTAACAAATAAATAATTAATTGTATATCTTATCGATCAATACCTTTACATGTGTAACGATTCTAATAGTTACTACTCGGATTATAATTGAGAGTGACAAATCTGTATTTGCTTATAAGTACACCGCATTTGCCATAGACCAAAATGATCGTTCGGGTGTCAATCGAATACTTCTCTATTTCGAATTGAATGTTGTTTGACAATATTTGAATAGCTTATATATTAGTTGGTCATATTCAAAGGTAAGCTGTTGTGTAAAGGGAAACTCACTATAACCACAAACCTGCTTTAAATGAAGGCCTGAATATTCAAACCAATATTGCATTCAGATTAAATTGACATGGATGCTTTGGTGATGAATACCATAAACACTATGTCCGATAATTTTAATTATTATTTGAACACAACAGTATTAAAAAGTTATTATAAATTATGGTCTGTGGACCATTATTATATATTATAGACCAAAGAAAATATTACTCCCTAATTACATGAAATCTTATTATTAATATTTTTCATTATTATACTTTATTTTATGTTCCGGTATAGTTTGAGATAAGAATATAAATAAATTAAAAGAGGTAAATTTCTTTTGATAGTTAGTTTTTGTTTCCTTAACATAATTATTAAATTAGCAATAACAATTAGAAATCCATTTTAAAAAAATAATTTTAGCAATTTAATCGTTACATTTTGAGAAAAGTACAGAAATTTGTTTCATTTGATTATTTGCAATTTTAGGTAGTATATAAATTTACTTATAATTCTAAATTAAGAGGTAGATTAGTGCGTATGTATAAAAAGTCCATGACCGTTCTATATTTGCTGTAGGTACCATCCTCCAGAAGATGAACAAAACTTTTTTCGGAATTCTATGTGCATTTCTGTACAAAGTGTATGCAAAATTACATTTTAATTAGTTTTATTTTCTTGATTCGTTTATTTTAATTATTTTCATAATATTTTGTCTTACGGTATTTTATTATGGGGCAGCGCTAATTCTATATTAATTTTTACTTAATTTTTTTAAACTGTTAAGTTTCTGGCTAGCTCTTCTCAGCAGAACAGCATTCCGAGCTGGTGGTAGCTTACTCACAGACTGACTATACTGACTAATTTAATATAATTGACGATTCAAAAATGCATGTAAATGCCTACATGAATAAAGATATTTTGAATTTGAATTTGAAAAGTAAAAAGTAACCAACAACTAATAAGTAATTACAATTACTAGTGATCGCCCAACGTCCGAAATTCGACCGTAATCTGTGTAAGTGTTAACATTTATAAAAGTTTATTTATTTTTTATTTTTATTCTAATACGTCAAGTGACGTATCAACTTTGTGTGACTATTTGACATCAGACAAATATACATAGAACACTCAGAATAATAAATAAAGCAAATGAGATTGAACATGTCAACGTTTACGTTACCAACGAAGGTAGTGTGTGTAAGGTTTCGCATCGCAGTGTGTGTAATGTTTTTATAATTGATTTAATGTATTAAAAGTGCATTATTATTTTAAAATATTAGCGTTCTGCACTTCTCCTACACATAAACTATAAATCTGCCAAATTCCAAACTCCTTCGTCCGTACAATTTTCGTAAAAAGGGATCCAAAGTTTTTGCTTCACGTATTTATATATAGACTAGCGAATCCGACAGACGTTGTCTTGTACACGCGTTTTTGATTTAAAAAATCAAACTTTAAAAAATTATATATTAAAAAGTTATCACAATGTCTAACGTCATTACATGTACATTTATCATAATTCGACCAATCGATACCGTATGATTATAAAAATAAAGTTTTTTTGTTTGAATAAATGAATTTGTTCTAATATTTTTTTTTAATTTCACTTTTTACGTAGCTTCGGTCGTATCAGGCCGCTAGTACTACAATATTTTTCTTATTTCTATCGCAACGCCAATTGTCAGGGCAGACTATAATTAAAATATAATATTATTTTGACATTGCCATGGTAACGCAGTCCGTCGGAACCAATGTGAAACATTCCAAAATCACCACCTACTTACACATTAAAAATTAATCAAAAAACCATTTTCCAATGGACCAAATTGTGAATCAAAACAATTCTCTAGTCCCCTTGAACATACACAAAGAATTTCATAAAAATCGGTCCAGTCGTTTAGGAGGAGTTCAATGACATACAAACGTACACAAGAAATATATATATATATAAAGATTAGTAAATATATTTTCCAATAACATTATTTCGAGCAACTTTGTATTATAGAATTCAGCTTCAGCTGTCAGCGTATCGAACTTAATAAGTATTAACACTAAAAGATTAAAAAAATATTTACAACCCTTATTTTATGAGTTACGGAAATAATTACCAAAACATGTAATTATATTACGTATTGCAATAATGGTGTTAAATATCAACTCGGCACAAATAAAACTGTTGTTTTGAAAACATTAATGACATTTCAAAAGGGCGTTTTATTCAAATAACAACATTTAATCATGATGTAATTAATGTAAATATTGACCCTTACATAGCTGAGAAAATAATGTAGGTACCTGAAAAGAATTTTAAGACATTAGGTAACCCTGGCACAAGAAAGACAATTTTCTTCGTAAAACTTATGATTAAATCATGATTAAGTAGTTAAATAACAAACATCTGAAATTTATTTTATTTATTATTTTAGTTCAATAATTTTTCTCATTTATTATGGTCATGATTAAATTCGTATGCATTTTTCAATTCACATTAATAATTTACAAAATTTTAATGTATCACTAATTCAATATGTTTAAATTCATCAAAAGGAATTAAAAGCTTATAAGTAGGGAATATCTCATTATCCTTCACAAATATGCAAACTTAATGGTGCATAAATGCTTGATGTTGGTAATCCTACTCTTGCCTCGTCAGAGCACACATGGAGTTCAGAATTAATACCTGTGATAAGTCTCCATTCATCTACAACTATTAGCAATATCATTTTACAATCAGCGAATAACCGATTAAACTCTGAATATGAATTCACGTAACGAAATTCTTTTGTTCTACATTT
This sequence comes from Napeogenes inachia, assembly GCA_959347355.1. Taxonomy (NCBI): domain Eukaryota; kingdom Metazoa; phylum Arthropoda; class Insecta; order Lepidoptera; family Nymphalidae; genus Napeogenes; species Napeogenes inachia. The sequence continues at coordinate 4,855,870 of OY365800.1, read as the reverse complement.
AAATATATACAAAACACTCAGTTAAAATGTTTTTGAAAGTACGTGCAACAGTAAAATACAATGAAAAAAATAACTGCAATGAAAATAATTACTACCATTAAAGCAGTTCCAACAATGTAGATCTCGGCATGAATCACAAAATAAATTGCATTAAAAACTCAATAGTAATTACGAAATCAATTGTTTAATCTTTAAATTAATCGTTTATAATAAATATAGAAATATTTTTACATTATTAATTGGTGTTTGATGGTACTGTATACTATAGTAATGTTTATTTTATTATACTATTTCAAATGTATTTTGTGCCTTTTTCAGATAACGGAGTCGCTGAAACGCTTGCGCGCCAGCAAAAAAACTTCACGTTTTTCTGATGATATCGACTTCGAGAACAGCGTCGCGAGCATTGAGAATCGAATGAAAATTTCGGACAAAATTATGGAAAGTGTGGGTTTGGGAGCATCTGAAGTAAGTAGCGCCCGTAAAGCTCTTAAAGAAAACGAAGAACGCACAGAAAAACGCATTTCTCGTCGGTTAAATGAAGACAACGCACTTACCAAGTGGACTGCGCTGAAAGATATTGATGAAGAAAGTGCCGCAGCCCAAAGAGCAAGGGCCACAAGGGCCCGTCTTACTGATTTAGAGGACGAGATGACAGAACTGAGCGAGAAAACAGCAGCTAGAGAAAAACGTGCGGCTCGTCTCAGGGCTTTGGTTGCCGACAGTGAATCTGCTGACACAACCGTCACAGCCTCAAAGGTTACGATTCGCTCCGAAAGGGAGAAGAAGCAAGTAACCTTTTAAAACAAATAACACATGAATGCTACTGATATCCCAAAATCTCTTTATCTAATATGGAGATTACTGTTTGGGAATATATCAACTATGCTGGACTGTGTATTCCTGCATTTCTCAATGTAAAACGTTCTAGTCGGTATTTATTTTATATTTTTGCATAGAATTAAAGAGCTTTGTATGACCCTACCTTATTTATTTCTTATAAAATAAATAAAATATAATAAAAAAACAATGGTGTCAGTATTTAAAGTTTATACTTGCTTATACTCAAGGAACAACTAGTGGCACTTACGGTTATTAAAACTTATAAAATAAATGTAATAGTAAAATACTCGTAGTAACTATTGCCATACAATAAAACTTTTAATATTTTACAAAGGTGTGGATCGCATTTTATATATATAGGTATATGAATCAGACTTATAAAAAATAATTTTAAAATATTGATTTTTGCTCGTCGATCCGTTCGTCAGTTTGTTTTTGATCGTATACCATACAAAAAGTTGTTTGATAAAACTTAATCTTATCTTTTGAGTTAAAATCTATGTTACTTTTTACAACGATATTTATTTTTGCATATAAACGGAAAAACACCAAACCTCACTTGGGCTATCATAAAAATAGGACTAGAAAAATAATTAGTTGATAGTAGGCTTAATATAAGTAGATGAGATGGAAAAAAATAGATGACATAGTTCTCTACAGGACATTAATCTTAATATTAGAAGTCTTTTTTAAATTCTTTAAAATAGGTTTTTTAATATATTTGTTAATATTTTAAAAAATATATATTTTTTTGTCATTATTTTAGAACCTTAATTTCTATTCATAATATTATGTTTTTTAATTTTTAAATATTGAAGGATTTTCTCCACATATAGTCTATAAAAGAAGACATTATAATAAGATAAAAGATAGATAGATAGAAGAATTTTCTCCACATATAGTCTATAAAAGAAGACATTATAATAAGATAAAAGATAGATAGATAGAAGAATAAGAAGACAACGCATGATGGTGCTATTACTTATAATTTATTAAAATTATGATTTATTTATAAAATATTATTAATAAGCTATCAAACTAAATTTCGCTTATAATTTTGTACAACAAATAAATATGAGTAGACTTACATACAACGCTCATATTCTAATTGAAACCACTTCCGATCTGCGGAAATGTTTGGATGCAGATATTCCACTGTTCGTCTGACAGAATATGCTGAGTGTGATGGTAAAGAAGAAAGGTGGAGAAATATTTCTTTTTCCTAATATTAATACTGCGATTGTGCCTTTTAACTTTTAAGCACAATCGACAGTTTGTTTCGATATGATATCCAGGTGTTTCCAATCGCAAAGATGTCCAATGCACCTGGGGCACTATTCTATTATACACTTCCGTATTAAAAACATTTCTTTACTAGTAATAATTAAAGTGACGCATCTTTTTAGAAGTATATGTTTAAACATTGTTAAAAAGTTGGCTAGTTCTAAGAAGCTTCAATCTTATCCGCGTACCTTTGTGAAATGCAAATAAATATATCGGATAAGGGTTCACTTAAGATTCGTCAAAATCACCACAAACCCAAATCTAGACGGGTATATAATAAAAAATGTCATCATTCAAACGCTATTCTTGTCCCAGATACGTTCATGAAGCTAAAAGCCTGTCAGAATCTTTTTAAATGATAGATGGTGATTGTTGAAACGGGAAATTCGAAGTCAATGTTTTTATTTATTAAGAAATAATTATATTGTATCATTCTTATTTACATTTATTATTTTATGAGGTTTACTATAATTAAAAATAGAGATTATTTATACAAAAATCAACTATAAATTCCCACAAAAATTTTAGCTCTTTCATAATATTATTCTTTCTAGTAAAACTTTTGATGAGGTTGAAAATCGTTGTGTATGAAAAGTCGAAAATTCACTTTATAAATGAACCGCTTGTTATATGCTGTTTATGAATACCCTATGCATTGTTTCAAGGTCTTAAGCAATTATCAAGTTTTAGCCTGAAGAGATAGCCTGATTTTCAATAATAATCTGATGACTCATATATGATCATACATATAGTATGGTGAGTGATCTGCAAGACAGAACTATGTTGGAATACTGTTTTACCTATTGCAATCTTAAAAAAATATAATATTTTACATTTCATATACCTAATGATATACTCGTATGATATGAAGTTGTTTTTCATAGAATATGTTTCCAATGTACATGTAATATACATTCCGACATACATATACTAACCTTGGTCTATCATGAAACAAATTTTTCACAACATTTTTCACCATATTTTCTAATAGGCAGTGTTCTGCCTATTAGAAAATAGACAGAGAGCCAGAGGCAATAAAGGGTTCCAAATATGGTTTCTCGTTGATATCTATGATAGTAGCACGAATGGGCAGATTTGATAAGCTACCACAAACACTAAGAAGATCGAAGTAAAGCAATGTATAAATTCTATTCTCTTAGATATTCACCAGTAGGTACACATTTAAATAAACTCATTTTTAGCAAAACGAACTCTTGTTTATTTGGATCTACATTTTAATTACGAGTAACCCCGATAGTCAGATAGACAGTTAATTAATTACTGCTCCCCCATGACTGATACACTAATCTGTTACAGAGACCTGCATCTCGTTTTCAAGTGAAAACGATTGCTGCAAATCATTCAAAACGTCAGGATAAATTTAAAGTTTGTAGTGCCTAAATGCCACTGCGCTTAGCTTAGTAGGTAAGATTGGAGAACCGTCGACTGGCGCTAGTCCCCTACTTGAGTATGACTCCAGTCCTAATTGAGATAATACTCTAGGAAGGTACTAGCCCCAATGGTGCTGGAGAATCTGCGACAAGCCGCTTGAATTGTCGGAGTCCTTGTGATCTGTAAAAGTCTTGATCAGTTGGCATTGTGAAGTGATATAGCATCTTCAACCATATACATCATGGTCAATCTTCCGGAGAACTTTTGATCTGATTTCTATCTCCAACTTTCACAATCGTACTGTGTGCCATTCTCTGCGATACCAGAGCAGACGTAAATCGCACTGAACAGAAAGATGTTAAACGTTAGGAATATACTGCAAAAAGGCAAATGGAAAAGAAAATAGTCACTTTAGCACAAATTTTACACATAGGGATAGGACAATAAGATAAACATTTCTGTATTAAATAAAAATAATATTATTTTACTGGCAGACTGGCTTTAGTTTTCAACGAGCAATCAATATGATCATGTAATCGTGAAGAATATGCATAATACCGGTAAGGATCAGAAAACTGGTTTCCATTCTTTTAAATAAAGGAGACGCAATTACTGAAGAATAAAGATTTACAGGCACTATAAAAAATTGGGATTTACGTAAAAGTAGTACAGTGAAGAAGATAAGAAAAAGAGATAACTAGGAGCAAATTCATTCACATGACAACTCCATACTTACGTTAAAATATCAAAAAGTGTTTAAAAAGTTATAAATAGTTTTTGTTGATCTTTTAAAACACTTTTGAGTTAAGACCGCAGGATACTGAACTACTCAGGATACTGAGATGAAACTAGAATTACGGAACCGTTTCATTTGCCCCTTTTTTATGATTTTAAGCCAATTTTTATTCTCAATTTAAATTATTACATTACCTGCAGTAAATCAAAAGCTGGCTTCTTGGTGTATGTTGTCGGCTGATGATGTGATACGTCGTTACTCGATGGTAGAGATAGTTAACTAAGCTAAAGGAAATACAATTGGAGTGAATCGGACTTACGATATAAAGGTCTGTAATTAAACAAATGTACTGCGACTGCAACTGTCTCTTCAATACCTTCTTGATTACTTTAGATGTAGATAGAGCTCCGATTTTCAGTACCTAGGTACACTTTTCCATAAAACCAAACATGAGGTCTTTGTATCAGTTGCAACATCTAGCCAGAATGTTGGATATTAAAAAGTCCAATTACAGTTAAATGCTTGCTTGGGACGAGAGTCACTTCCTTTGTTGAACACCGTAGTATTGTTTATTTTATTCTTAATTAAAAATATTTGTCGATAGTAAGTTCAAGTTTCTAACACTTTTAAAATAATACAAAACTTTTGTCTTGTCTTGCCATGGACAGTATAAAATTTCACAATATTATATATATGTAATAGACCATAATATATTTTTGGTCTTTTTGATACCTCATTTAAAATACTAATAATACTGTTACATTAAAAGATAAGTGTGTTTGCTTACAATTAAGGTAAATTGACATATAAGTCTATATTATAGACACTTAGACGCACTTTTGAATCTTCAATAAAATGAATTAGGAAAAAAAATAATTTGTGAATATTTTTTGACCAACGAAGAACCTACTTAATTAACTAACCTTCCGTAAGATATACCTTTAATTCAATATATCATCCACGTATATTAAAATAAAGAATTATAATAATATACAACATATAATAACATTTCATAACATACCTAACTCATTTGTGTACAGACCAAATTTGTAAGGTTATTATTTGGATGAAGTCTATGATGGTTTCAATTTCATCAAATTTAGTGTAGAGAGTTGGGATGGTATGTAGGCATAAATGATAAATTCTAGCGCTGTTGATTAATTGTAAGGGAAAGGTAACCTTAATTGCTGTTGCATTCCAATATTAAATGTATTTACGTAAATTTACTTAGAAAATACTTGTCTGAAACAAATTTACATTACATGGTTTTCATTTGTTTTCTTTTTGATTTAAAAAATAGTGCACGGTTAAAACAATTATCCTTATCATACTTTATATTATTTAGGATACAGATAATTTTATTTGTAGTAGGTGTCTACTAAAAAAATATTAACTGTCGTGACATATAATAATAATAATAATATCATTGGACAAATTGCACAAATTGATCCAACCCCTCAGTACGCAAATTTTTTGCTTGTGTTAAGGGTGTTAGACAATGATACAAATGCATAGAAATACACATTATAAGTATTTATATGTTTAATAATGTATATTTAGTATATATTTAATAAATAAAACGACCAGACCCAGGAATACAGACATCTATGCTAATCACATACTTGCCTGTCCTTGTCGGGAATCCAACCGGAGACCTTTTGCGCCGCGATACGTTAGGCATCTGAGCTAAACACTTGACTAATCACTCCACCAACTCTATATAATTTCTCTAAAACCTTGCTTAACTTCATTACAATAAAATTTATATCGAAGGTATTCCATGGAACTGAGAGAGTGATTCTGTACATCATCATAACATCAATACTCAATATAGAAGTTATACCTTGGTAATTCTTTGTTTGAAATATAATTTATTAATTAAATAAATAGATTTGTTGTTGTTGTTGTTCTTTGTTTGAAATATAATTTATTAATTTATTACTTCGCCGTTGACGGTCCCAAGCCCGTATGAGAAAGAAGGAGGGTTGGTTGCTGCAGAGAAGGCCTCACCAACCGTAAAAGGTCAACGTCGAGCCTCGGGCGACGGTCAACTAACCCGATCGTACATTAGCAGAGGTAGGAAATGATCACTGCAACCCGCAACCCTGTTTATAAGCAGAATCGGGGGTCTTGGCTTAGCCGCCTGGGCCAAGAGGTAGAAAGCCTCTATAAAAACTTACCCCAATCCTACGGTGGGATACGCGCCAAGAGGATGAAAGACTGATGGGTTATCAGCCAATAGCGCTAACCTCAATGGACCTGGCTCACATTGTTGTATAGTGCCTTCACATGGGAATGGCGTTACCCTATGTGTGACCTGTTTTTAATCGACCTTACTCGTGGGAACAATATGCAAAATAAAGAAAAAACTCCCTCTTCTCAACCAGAAAAAACAATAAATAATATACTTACTCAACAGATTCTCAGCAAATCCTTCTTCAATAAGACAAGAACTCAGTCATTAAGCAGTCTAGATAACATTACACCAGCTGACACGGATATGGAAAAACTTACACTGACTGATAACGACCAATGGAAAAAAGTGCCCGAAAGAAAACGGCAACGAGAAAGCCCTGAAATAAACAAAGCGCAAAAGCAAAAGAAACTCGACACCTATTGGCTAAGCCAACCTATACCAACCAAGAATAGTTTTTCTGAACTAGTCATTGATTCGCAAGAATCACAAACCATTGAAGTCGTAGAAAAATCTGTTAAAGCTCCACCCTTATATGTAGACAGGGTTAGTAATATCCAACCGTTACTAAAAATGCTTGACGAGGTAGCAGCCGAAAACTATGAAGTAAAAGTCCTCCGAAACGACCAGGTCAGAATACAACCTAAGTCTACAGAAATCTATACAAAGATAGTTAAAAATTTACAGGAAAAAAATACGGAATTTTACACTTACAAACTCAAACAAGACCGCTGTTTCAAAGTGGTACTTAAGAATCTTCACCCTTCCACAGACATAGAAGAAATAAAATCCGAACTTGAAATCCAAGGGTACAAAGTCACTAATATTTGGAACGTAAAACAAAGGAATACTAAAAAACCATTACCGATACAGAATATATACCGAAAGATAGAATCTAATAGTAACAGTAAACATATTTATAACATCAAAAATCTTTTGCACTGCAGAGTTATCTTCGAACCACCAAGACCTAGACGGGATATTCCTCAATGTAGCAATTGTCAACAGTATGGGCATACAAGGAAATACTGTTTTAGGAGACCCAAATGTATAAAATGTGCTGGGGATCATGCATCATCAAATTGCGAACGTAAAGAAAGATCGGACTCAGTAAAATGTATACTTTGTGATGGCAACCATCCTGCAAACTACAAGGGCTGCGCAGTATACAAGGAGATCCAGAAAATTAGGTATCCCGCTCAACCAACAAAACAACGACAACAAAAACGCCTCGAACATCAACCGGACCACACAATAACCAACAACCACACAACTACTAATCAACAAGACAAACCGTCATATAAGCAAGTACTTATATCGAGTAGACCTTTACAACCATCTGCTAGTAAGGGGTGCCCAAACGAATCAACAGAAAACCAAACAAACAATAATGATATTAAATTGATTATTAATACTATGTCACAACTAATGCAACAATTTTCTACAATGACAAATCTTCTAATGGAAATCATGACCAAATTGACAAATTCTGTTCATTAAAAATAGCCCTCTGGAACGCCAATGGGCTCTCACACCATGTCCTCGAAGTAGAGACATTTCTGAAAATAAATAAAATTGACATCCTACTCGTATCCGAGACACATTTTACGAATAAAAATTATTTCAATATCCACAACTACAAATTCTATCAAACAATGCATCCAGATGGTACAGCTCATGGAGGATCCGCAATTCTTATCAGGAATAACATCAAACATCACGAGGCTGAACCATTCAAAACTCCTGAGATACAAGCCACAAGTATTGTGGTTGAGGATTGGCGGGGTGAATTGACTATCACTGCACTGTATTCTCCCCCAAAACATGCTATTAAAAAAGAAGACTACATTAACTTCTTCAAAACCCTAGGACCAAGGTTTATAGCAGGAGGAGACTATAACTCCAAAAATATTCAATGGGGCTCTCGCTTAACAACTCCTAAAGGACGCCAGTTACAAGCCGCTGTAAATGAGTTACATCTGGAAACAATATCAAACGGAGAACCAACTTACTGGCCAACTGACCCAAAAAAAGTGCCAGATTTGGTAGACTTCAGTGTCACTAAGGGAATTCCTAATAGCTGTTCCAAGTGTACTTCCCTCCAAGACCTCTCATCAGACCACAGTGTGGTTTTGTTAGAGGTTTCCCAGGAATTCACCAAAGTCAAGCCCATAGCAAGGCTACACGAGCGTGGAACTGATTGGGATATATTCCGTTCCATGATAGAGTCTAGGATCAATACCCAGATGCCTCTTAAAACAGAAGAGGACATTATCATAGCTGTCGAACACTTCAACGAATGCATACAAAATGCAGCTTGGAATAGCACTCCAACTACTAAAAAAAACGCGGAAACATACTGCTCGAAGCCCATCCGTGACCTAGTAGCTGAAAAAAGACAGGCCCGTAAATTATGGCAAACTGCTAGATATGACAGGCACAAATCTCGATTGAACTTCCTAACAGCTAAACTTAAGAAACTAATACAAGCAGAAAGGAATGAAAATGTCCAATACCACCTACGGAACCTGGATGCTACAAAGGCTACTAACTACTCACTCTGGAAAGCAACCCAAAAACTCAAAAGACCCATTACATCTAATCCACCGATACGCAAAAAGGACAAAACCTGGCCAAAAAGTGACATGGAAAAAGGTATGGCTTTTGCCTCTCACCTAGCTGATGTCTTTGTACCAAACGCGATCCAAAACGAATCGGAAACCAATAATGAGGAACTTACTAGCTATTTTAACGAACCTTATCAGCTCGATCTACCTATTAAAAGGATTAAGATATATGAGGTCATTGAGACAATTAGGAATCTAAAGCAGAATAAAGCCCCGGGGTACGATTTGATTACGGCAAAAATTCTCCGTGAATTACCTGAAGTAGCCATGCACTTTTTGACACACATGTTTAATTGTGTACTAATCAGAGGCATTTTCCCATCTCAATGGAAAATAGCTCAAATAAAAATGGTTCTTAAACCAGGTAAATCTCCTGAGGATACATCCTCCTACAGACCGATCAGTCTACTACCTGTTTTGTCGAAAGTCATGGAAATACTATTCCTGAAGCGATTAAACACAGTATTAGCAGATAATAAAATCATACCCGATCATCAATTTGGTTTTAGGAAAAAACATGGCACAATAGAACAGGTACACAGACTGGTGGAAGAAATCCATAAAGCTTTCGAAACCAAAAAATATTGTTGCGCAGCATTTCTAGACGTTTCCCAGGCCTTTGACAGAGTTTGGCACAAAGGTCTACTATACAAAATTAAAAAACAGCTTCCAACAAATTATTACATTTTCCTCAAATCATATCTTGCTGACAGATACTTTTATATTAAACAAGGGGAAGAAATTACAGGATTATACAAAGCTTATGCAGGTGTGCCACAGGGAAGCATTCTTGGTCCAATCCTTTATCTGGTCTTTACTTCTGACCTGCCTACGATAGATGGTGTCGTGATAAGTACGTTTGCGGATGACACAGCAATTTTAACTACACATGACGAACCGGCACAAGCAAGTAACATGCTACAGCACTCTTTAGACAACATCATGGAATGACTAACTACCTGGCGGATAAAAGTAAACGAGACTAAGTCAGTACAGGTGACTTTCACGACTCGGCGAGAAACATGTCCCCCTGTAACACTCAACAGAATAAAGATCCCCCAAGCAAATGAAGCCTTGGCCTTTATTTAGATCGTCGTCTTACCTGGAGGAAACATATTTTTACAAAACGCAAAGCCCTGGGGATCCAATCGAGGAAGATGTACTGGATGCTTGGAAAACATTCACAGCTGTCACTGGAAAACAAACTGCTGCTATACAAATGTATTTTAAAACCAATTTGGTCTTACGGACTCCAACTCTGGGGTACAGCCTCCAACTCAAACCTGGAAATATTACAGAAGTTTCAGTCCAAAATTCTGAGGACAATCACACAAGCTCCGTGGTTTATAACAAACAAACAGCTACACCACGAACTTAAAATCAAAACTGTCCAGGAGGAGATTAAACACTCAATGATATCCTATAGAAATAGGCTCAAGAACCATCCAAACATTCTGACAACTCACCTAATGAAAACTCCAACACTGAAAAGGCTAAAACGAAAGTCGCCTAGAGATCTATAGGGGCCATTACGCATAAAGGGCGCACGTCGCTGGACTGTCTGCCCCCCAAGTCAAACATATAATTTGTCTGACCCTAAGCTAAATGTTCACATGAAACAGATTGCAGAAATAAATACAAAAAAAAAAAACAAATAAATAGAAAAGTCTGTTGAGAATAACAACTAAATCAAAAATGAGACCAATTTGAAAAGTAAACATTAATATGATGATTTTTTCATTCTCTGGACAGGACAGGAAATATTAAAATCCTAACAATATGTATTTTATAAAAAAATAAATATTATAGAGAAATTACATCATTTAATAAAGTACACTAATTTTCAACTTCAGATCTATCTGTCCACCAAAACCACTGATTCTATTATAACCTTAATATTTCATAGGAAATTGATTTCCTGCTCACAGGATGTGCATTTCATGACTTAATAGTATTAATTGTGAAGGCACGTACATAATATGTCGAATTATGAACAGACATCCTAATTACAATAGTTGGTTATGATTTAAACGTATCTCGGAACCCAATAATTAAAATGAATGTGTTTGGCTTAATACACAGAACAGAACAGGAATATTAAATATTTAATAAAATTATCTCTTGATATTTGTATTTAATATTACTTACTTCTAAAAATATGTAAAAAAACCTGTAAATGTTATCAAATTTATAAAAAGCCCAAAAAAAAGTTATATTATACTAGCAGACTCGGCCACGCGTTGCTGTGGTTGCTAAGGTTTTGGATATACCTATTACATTGTAGTAAACTATTTAAGAAGTCACGGTATTAGAAAAAATAAAATTAAAAAACCCCCGACCGCTAAGTAAAGAAAAAAATTTAAAATGCAAGTAAATTTATCAAGGCCAATAACGAAATAACAATATTTTGATATAAAATAATATTGTGACTTAAAATTAAGATGTAAGTTATCCTATGTTTCAAGTTGGATCAAACTACACACGGTGTGCAAATTTGATTAAAATCGGTTAAGTAGTTTAGGAGTCCATCGCGGACAAACAACGTGACACGTAATTTATATATATTAAGATAATTGAGTATGACAATTAAAAAAGGAAATAAATTATTAAACTTTAAAGAATACTTTGCACTCAAAAATGTTAGAGATAATTAAAAGTTTTAAAGTATAATGACCGTAAATTAGTATCTTCGTACGACTAAAGAAAACATCAAACTAATGTTTCTGTTTCGGTATACATTTTTAATATCACAACTGAGCATATTCCTTTCTACGTACAGAGAGACCATTAATCATAAAACACACTTGGCCAGTTGTGTAGTTAAGGTTAGAAATTACAAATACAATACAAATCCTCTCTAGCCATATTGACCAATAAATAAACTATAATTAAACCGGAAATGGAACCTATATCGGACAGTCGTCTGACAGATTGCAGTACTCGCAGCCATCTTTTCATCATTTAATATGATATCGTACGTTTGCAAATTCGGGTCTATTTTAACTACCGAAATAGATTGCTCGACTAGTACATACACTAGGTAAAGTATTAATAAATATTTATATCTGCGTAAATACCTATACCATAACACAGAGTTCCAACAAGTATTTTAAATTAATGAAATAGGATAAAAAAAATTAAGAACCATAATTATTATTAACAATTAGCTATTCACACACGGAATAGCACTTTACGATAGCTCGATTACATTCACTCACGTAAAATAATGAAAATGTCATTCGTTCATGACATTCACTTAGCTGACGGCTGAAGTGCGTCCTCAGAAACCAATAACATATCCCACAACTGGTTTACGTAATTGGAAAGCAAAATATCAATTACTTAGTTAAGTGCAACGTTCTCATAGGAATATTAATTTAACATTTTGTGTCTTATCGCGTTGCACTCGAAGCTTGATAAATGAAAATAAAACTTCCAATGAATATTTATTTTTTTATCTTCTGTTAGAACAGATAAGTCACAAGTCAAGAACACATTGTAGAACTAATTACTTTTCAAGGGCTTGAATATTTTTTTAAACGTAATCTATGACTGTTCCATATTTAGTTCATCCCTCGTTTACAATACAAGGCCACCAGTCGATTAATTGCGACCGACATATTTCGTAAATCGTCTATTAAATAGGGGATGATTTTTATTTAATAATTATTTGAGATAAATAAAGTACAATGGAATGCAATAATATACAGAATTGTATATATATATATATATCTTTTTGGGTACAACAAATACCTTAATAATACTTATGTTCTATGATGTATCTATACATTCAAAAATATAAAACTTTTCAATTTAATTCGTGTAGATGTATTATTGTGGATACTTATCGATGTTTAATCCTTGTTGAGCATAATAAGTATATTTTATATTTTTATAAGATTGTACAAAATATCTTCAAAGTAGAAAAGAATATAAAACTGATCATGCTGTAGATTGGCACAAGTAGTATCGCAATGATTGAAGCCAAATTATTCGTCAATACTGCAGCACCGTCAATCATTACAAGACCCGGAGATATATGTCAGAAATAAGTTTGACAAGGTCTTCCTAAAATTATTGGCAAAAAGTAAAATAGCCGAGTTGCCGTTCTATTCTGAAAAGACATATTAATTAGTTTTGCGTTTTGGATACTTCGTAAATAAGTTACAATATACAAACAAAATAAAAGTATTTTAATTGAGTTAGTGTTTCATTTATACTTATAAAAACTTTTATTTTATACAATTTTTATATTTACATTTATCAAATTAAAGTAAAGGGATTCTTAATTCAAAAATTTCAATACCAAAAAATAAACATACCAAACAAAACAATTTAATATAAAATGAAGTTACAACGAAGACATTAAATTTTTACTTATAGGTTTAAAGTAAAAACTATCTGATCTCTCAAGTAGATTATGTATAATATAATATTGGTTTTGGATTATCCCCAGCTTTTGTTTCGTATAAAGCACCTTTAATCTCCTTCTTACCCTTTTAGTCACACCTCAGTCTAGTTATGGGATTTGCCGATACCGACACTAAAGTTTGTTTATTCAAGTGACGCGAACTGTGATTTGACAGACGTTCCAAATTCTCTTATTGTATGAGTGACAGACAAACAAACAAACACTCCCTCTGATGGTAAATAGATCCATCGCAGACATATGCAAAATATGGAATGTTGCAGATGCGATACCATTAAGGTATGAGGAGAAGTACAGAAGATAAAACATATTCGCAGAAAGGAAGTTTTTCTCAGTATTATATTAATTTAACCCTCCCAGTTATTTATTGCCCTTTTAAAACATACATACATATTAGTTGTATATAAAAATAACACAATATTTTCGTTTATTAACATTACCGTGTGTGTATTTTGTAATTTGATTGGTTGTTATATGAGAAGAAATAAACAGACCAAATTAATAATAGTACTTAAAAAATATAAATAAATATTATAATTTATATCACACTTCTTACATTAACAAGGAGTTTATATTATAATTAAATATAATCGACGTTTAGGGTATGTACATTTAGAAGCTAAACGTGCAATGTGCATTGGACAGTCAGGATTCCAGAGTGGAGGAGATAGATAGTGAAGTATGTCATCCCATGTTTAAGGGTCCGGAGATAAGGATAATAGCTGGGATTCGCGTCCAGGTTTACGGAATTCCGTACATTAACCCAATTTTAAACAATTATCTTAATAAAAGATATCTACTTATTTCATCGTATTTACCTTATATCCGTTCTGCTATTTGTTTTTTTTTTTAATGGTATGGAAGTAAAATTAATTATTTGAAACAAAGTTGTTTTGTTTATTCGTAGAAAATAGTTGTTTAAATATAAATCAAATACCCATTATATACTTCTGTGCTCTGAATTGTGAAAACTCAATTACAACTTCATTATATTTTAAACGATATAATTTAACTGAGTAAACTTTTAAAAATACTTGAAATCAAATTGAATTTTGATAGGAAAATAAAACGGTTTTTTTACGTAAAACTTAATATGAGAGGAACAGTTTATAAACTAAGTAAAAAAATATATACTTTTATAATTTATGTACAATACAGGTACCACAAATTGTTTCTGTCTTGATTTTCTAGTGTGGGGATTGAACTCACTATAACCAGCACAATAATCGAAGTTATAACCACTGCGCCAATCAGACTACGAGTTAGTAATTATTAATTTATCACGTACGTAACAAATAACCATAATAAATATTAATTTAAAAAATAAACAACTTTTTCTAGTATTCTTAAGCCTACATACCACAGACAGGTCACGCGACCAGGCTGACAGACGAAGCTTCTTAGCATTCCATGGATTCACGGTGGAGGTACCAGGCCCATCGCGTTGCAAGGAGAGAAGTACAAACAGTGCCTGGAACTTGCGAGCCAGGTGTAGGTTTGTAAACACATATTTTTAATACGTATTGTCAGATTAAATAAAATATGAAAACAGATCATAATAATATAATATAATATAATATATCAGGACAAATTACACACATTGATCTAACCCCTAAGTAATCAAATTATTTGCTTGTGTGTAGAAACACACATATAAATACTGAGAATATACTTAATCGACCAAACCCAGAAACACAGACATCTATGCTCATCACATAAATTCCTGTGTCCGCCGGGAATCGAACCCGAGCCCCATTGCGCCGTGACACGTTAGGCGTCTGCGCTAACCACTCGACCAACGGGGCGGATAAATAGATAGGATAATAGATCATTATTGTTACATCGTGATAGTATTGTTTTGGTTATGTATAATAATATAACAAATAAGCTCCTAATCAAATCAGTTTATAATAATTATCCGAGATTACTTTACCGTTAAATATACATTTTGTTTATAGAAAGTTGAGGTTAATTAACGTGAATATTTACTGAATATTATATAATAATATAATATATTTGGGATAATGTTGACGGATTCTGTTTTTAAGCCAGAGCTTCAGATTATTATAAATAACGTAAATGTTGATAAGTTATTGAAATTATTTCGACTATGAAATTATAAATTGGCATTGACTTACGATTAACCTTTGAAATATATATATCAGATAAACAAACTCTATTTTGAAACACTGTATGAATAAAAACGTTTGACACGAAACTGATTCATCAACAGATTATGCAGGAACGGATCATTTAAAATATTTGTTATATTAACAATATTATAAGTAATTAATTTTTGTTTCAATACAAAAAAATCAGCGTCCCATATAAAATATTTTAAAATATTTCAGAAGTTTAATTTGAACAGGCGCTGATGACCTCGTTTACTAATAAGATTTTCTTGATTGACGGCTGCTGTGTAAGTAAGCTTTGATCTTATTATGCACTGAGGTGTAACGTTAATGAAGTGTTAAATATCGTGATACAAAGAAGTGGTTTCTGAATCAACGGCCCCAAATGAAGATTGATAGCAAATTGCCCCATTGTACACCTGTTGTTAAGATTTATTCTTTTATTCTTATCGTAACTAAACTTTGGATTTTAAATGTTTCTTTATGATTAATCACTGTTCTCTTAAATTATTTACTGCAAAATATTTACAATCTGATCTCCAAGCACAATGAGAATAAGCTCTATTTTGATTCAGAAATAACCAATGAAGTCATCAAAAGGAATATGTTTATAAAATATATTTGACAGTAGATACTTACGAAGTACTAGACATCAATGACTACACCAGACCATTGAATTATTTTAATTTCATAATAAGAATAAATATTTATTCAAAATGATATTATACATCGAACAAACTATTTATTTATTCTATTATTATAAACTCGAATATATTAAAATATTGAGAACGAAAAACAATTATAGGAACCACAGTTTTTAAGCACGCGAAAGCTTTTTATTTTCTTTAAGGAAATAAAAATAATAATATTATTACGATTCAATATTTGAGATAAATTTATGGGATTTATTTATTTATCAGACTTTTAATACAAATAACTTAAAATAAATATAAATTATCACATTTTTTCAGAATATAATAAAATCCCGAGCGTCTGTAATGGAAGATAAAACACCTTATTTAAGCCATATGCCACTTTTTAAAAGATTTAGCGCAAATGAATGAAAAATATATCCTTAGTCATATGTAGTTAAAGTCAATAAGCCAAACAAGACAAGAATAATTAAAAAATATTAATAAATGACTCTTTATTAACACAATACTTAAAATAGTTATTTACAACTCTAATACATACTCCAAATAAATATTTAAAACTATAATATACATATATTTATAATAATTAAACGCTTCTATTAAAAGGAATGAATTAATTTCTTTTTTTTTAGTTAAGGTTAGTCTACTCTACTTTAGTCTATGTGATTTTTTTATGTCTGGAGAACAAATGGTAGATATCCAGACAATGTTGTCGTCATGACAGCTCATGAATATCTACGAAAATTCTGTTATTCAAAAACAGTTTGCAATATGATAGCAATGAAATATTAATACAGCTCTTTTTGTTGATATTAAATAATTAGAACTCAGAAGTCATTTCATTACTAAAACACAAGTAATGAAAAATAGAGTTATTTTTTTTATTATTCATACCTGTTTGTGAATATTTACAACTACGTATAACTTTTGATATTAGTTACTTCTACTTTGATTGAATTACTATTCATACTTCAACACCCTTATTCGAGTCGTGTGGGTTTCTATTAGCAAAAACAGAAAAGGCGTTGTATTGATATCTAGCCATATACTATGTACCATATAATATATATTTACCATAATATCATATTAAAAATAATGTCATATATATATTAAATACGATTTATTAGTAGATACTTACGTTTCAAAAAAACCTTCTCTTTGGGGTATTTTTTATGTATACAACTATATTACTCTAGATCCAATTATATTTTTAGTACTTACGAATTATACTTATTATTAATTTGTTTTAAAGATACTTTATAAACAGTTCCATTAATCTTTAGAAGGCTAATGAAATCGAGTCTTATTTTCATTAACAAGTCTGTATGCTCACGTCAGTCTTACAATTCGTGGTATAATTATAAATAAAATTTAACAAACTGTAGAACATGTAATCTATTACAAAATCTGGCTGATTTCCATGCTATTCGTCAACTCAGGTAGCTTAAATAAAAATATATGTTTCTCATTAAACTCTCAATTGTATGTTCAATGTCGAAAATGAATGTCAGTTAACAGATAGTTTACATGCTCTTTGTCTTGCTCGTGTACATCAAGAGGACCGATTGGCAAGGTAATTAGTCTTAAAAAATTCGAGGTGCACGGTCAGTATATTGACAGAAAATCATTGGCAACCGGTACCACTAACAACGCTTACGACAGCGGGGTCGTAGAGAGATAAATCGGGTGGCTGCCTTGCCACCAGGGAACGACAGCATCAGTCGTATTCGAACTATCAACCTCTTCACACGTTCTCCAATTCTAATTAGGTTTGTGATCTTGTGCTGTGATATATTTGATATAGTCATTTTGTGGTTTATAGTGATTTTATTCAGTAACCGGAGGATGTTTTATCTCAGATTACCCTGACAACATGTGGGATGACGTGATTGAGGAAGATGCGGGGGCCAAGCCCGCGGAAGCCCCTGCTGCAGATGCTCCAGCAGATGGGTCAGCACCCGCGGCTGATGCAACAGGCGCCCCTGATGAAGCTAATCCTGAAGAAGCCGTCCCACCCCCGCCAGAAAATGCTGGCAATGCTGCGGACAAGAGACTTGTTTGCAAACACTGGGTCAGGTAATTTGCAACTGGAAAACACCCAATATGTCTTTCCTTGTCGCACATCTTTTTTTTAAATAGCACCTAGTTCTTTCAATCTTTTTTTTTTATGATGTTTATATTAATAATTAACTTAGTAGATAATGAAAATATGACTATAATTCATGTTAAGAGGATAACAACATATTTAATTAGTTGCTTGTAATAACATATTATTATAACTTTTTCAGACCCAAGTTTCTCCAGTACAACTATATTTATGACTACCAGAGAAATTACTATGATGACCTGATTACCTACTTAGACAAACGTAACCACGGAATAGCTGTAGAAAGACCGCAACCACAGACTTGGGGAGAACGCGCCCTTAGAACCTACATGTCAAAAGGCTATACATACAGCACTAAAAAATACAGCAAGGATACCTCGCTCTTATATCACATCTCCGTCGGTGCCAAGTTCCAACGCGCCCACACTAAATCCCAAATCTCGAGGAAGTATTCCAAGCTAGGAATTAACTCCGTGTCTATATAGCTTGGCTCTAACAATCGCTTGTCGTTGCTACGCGGACCCAGCTTCAGTCTCCCATCGTGAACTTTAATGTCACTGTTACAGGATTTCGTTGTCGTGATTCAAGCAACGCTCCTCCAGCTGACCAGAATCAATGTTTAAATGAGAGCTGTCCGCGTTCCGCTCTTGATGTCTTCTTACCTTTAACAACGAATAAACGATAAGTCCTAATATTAGTTTTTATTTACACCTAGCTTGCGTTTATATTATATACATTTTAATTAAGTTCTTAATCAATCTTAATTAGTTCATTAAGAAAGTGCACCTTATCAAATTAAAGCTTTATAGTGCCAAGCGAATTTAAATTCTGAAAGGAATTGCGAAGTGATGTCCGTAGCACCTATTTAAAATTTGCAGTAAATACCTATACAAGAAGTCGACTATTCAGAACAATAATCATATACCTATATTATAGAATTAACTTATTAGATAGTTAGGCTTAATGGGATTACATATAAATGCAATACTAATAATGTTCGAACTATGTGAAATTGTCTTCATAATTACCGACTGCTATGAATGTCATGCAGCAATTATTACTCAAATGATACTAATTGAATATGACAATGAACAATTATATTAAGCAATCGATCGAGTTTCCTAACAATTCACCTAATATGCATTTAAATTGTTTATTTGCTGTAAAGTAGCAAAAATTCACATAAATTTTAAACTTTTAAATAAGAAAACTTGTCAAATATTATAATATATTTTTGTCAAACAATTGGAAAGAGAACAAAGCACTTAACACGTTCAAATCATTTGTTTTTACATCATCTGCGACATCTCTTCCAAAGTTTCAATGTCGCGATATCTAAAATAACTTATCTTTGACAGTTCAGTGAATGTAATCGTTTGGACTTGAGCCAAAGTGTTAGACTACCTAGCAGGTAGAGCCGGCAATCAGCCAAATTGAACATAATTAAATGTTACAATGATCTAGGGAGCCTAGACTGTGATTGGTATTAAGAAATTACAAAAATAAACTAGATAAGTTTATCGACTTAATTTCTAATCAAATTACAGTTGATGATTTGAATTAAAACAATGTGAGGACATTAAACTCTGTCAATATAATTAAACCGAAGTCAATCGATATACAAACAGCAAAAACAGATTGAACTTGAAGATTTAAGCCCGAATAAGATCGTCTGATAAGTATCTTGGTTAACCAATAAGTATCCATGATTACGACAAGGAATGATACGCTTTTTATAAATGAGGATATTTTAGACCAATAAGCCCACTTAGTAATGACTTAGACAAACAACAGATGAAGCTGAGAGAGAAATTTTGCTATCTGTAATTTGAGCCTCATTCAGAACTATGTTACTAATAGGACGAAATTTTCACGATAGACGTATATATATTAATTAAAATTCAGATTCTATTCTTTTAGTGTGGTTGTGACACAACTATTACTAACATTTTGTTAATAGTTTTTTATCTTAGAAGCAAAAACCTTTTATATTGTATCTACAAGTTATCTTATCAAGTTATCGTAGCTACAAGTAAGTTAATATTATAGCAAATTATAAAGAAGATCAGATTGATTTGTATTCAAACGATGTTTTATTGATCAATAAAATATTTCTTGGCTCAGTGAGTAGCCAAGATTAATGGCCATTTATCAAAAGAATACGCCACAGCAGTGTCAATATGCTCAATATAGTGAGTCAAAACACAATTACTTGTTACAATGTTCACAGACTGCAGAATTTATAATATCTAGAATCTTAAAGTTTCCTTATTTATTTCGAGATTGTTTTTTCACAAAAATGGGGTGATCAATATATACATTTATTTTTCTTTTACCCTCTATGTATATCCTATAAACAATCCAATTATAAATATACGTTATAGTCATTTATAATATTACATAATATATTTTTCATTCGCCAAAAAATGTGAAAACTGAATTGGCCTTCAACCATACTGAGCATAGAAATATAGCTGATTCCTAAAAACACTCATCACACCTTATGTCATCTGTTTGTATATATTTATTACATTCCCTCATTCTTTGTCACTATGTTGTGGCTATTATTATCTCGCACCCAGCAAAACAATTGTCTTGTCTTGAACTCTTTCGCCAATTGGAAAGAGTTTAAATCCAGTGACAGTGATTTATTACATTACATAAATATTTTCAACGACTACCAGATGTATAGAATACGGTTAGTGTTCTTTGAAATATTTATAAGATAGATTAAAACTCATATTGGGGATTTTTGAAAATTATGTAGGATCTTATTAAAAATAATAATTCTATTACTTACTTCAGATACTACCATGAATATTGGATGTAAAAAAATATTATTAATGGGTAATTGATCACTCTTTATTTTTTTGTATTTTCATTAAATTCCATATAATGAATATGAAAAAAATGCTTACATCTAACTCAAAGACGGGCAATGCTCTTGTGATTTCTCTAGTATTGCAAGAGATCATGGTAATCAATCGTCATCACGTGACTCTAATGCTCGTTTGCCCCCTAAGTTAAAAAAAAAATTGCTATATCAATAACACTAGAAAATCTTTACTTTTTATCTTCAAGAACATATAGTTTATTCTTTATAATATACCTTTTCACAATCTAAAAGGATATTTTTCTTACGAGTGCTTTAAAAAAATACTGATTTTTAATTATTATATTTCTATTTCAACTCTTATTATCAGTACGTCAGATTTTCTACTCTACACTATATATATATATATATTTATCCTCTTTTAATTGAAAATTATATATAACATTTATTTCTTAATGTAATAAGCACGCAATCGAAAATATAAATAAAGTTTTAAAGTATATTTTGAAATAACAAATGTATAACACGAATTGAATTTCAATCTACAGTAAAAGATTGGAAATAGTGAAATAATAAAACATGTTACCTCTGATTATATACCAGCGTTGTTCAGAAATTAATATCATTTTCTTTGTTTCAATTGAACTGTATCTTATGATTTATTTTATATATTTTTCATCAGTTTTATCTGAAGAACTTATTGCAAAAGACGATAAAATAGACAATGCTGTTGATGGTGAAGAATTCTTGAAAAGTATTCTTGGAGGACAAAGTAAGTGTATTGCAAATATCTTGGTTTATTATAACCCTGTGAATAAGAAAAGGTTTAATTCATTTATTTATTTCCACCTCTGCTGTATAAATTGAGAAAGATCAATCGTTACTACTTTTATTACAACATACTAACATATTACTTCGAATATAAAAAAAGCAAAAGTATAATTAAATCTTCCTCATTTGCTCTTACTTCCTCTTTCTCTGAATAAACATATCTTGAAAAATAATCTCTGATTAAAACTTTTTAGAACCAACTGAAAATCCAGAGTATTTATTATTCACTGCTCCATTTAAAATTTGTAAGGGAGTATGTAATGAGAGTAACTTTGTAATGTCTTTTCCTATGTATGTGGGTATTAAGAGAAGTGCACACATTTATAACAAAACCTATTCAAGAGATATAAATTTATATAAGACGGATGACAAAATTCCTTTTAGAAAGTCGACCACAAGATGGACTTTTACTTTGTGCCCTGTGTATTCTGATGAGGTAGCCCATCGCCCTAAATTAAAACTTCCTTGTCGAAGTGATGTTAGGGTTAGTAAAGTAATTTTTAGGGATAATTTGGAATTCAAACAACATAAAGAAATCGCAATTGATAACAAGCCAATAGGTAGAAATTCTGCAACGACACCCTATAACTTTGAAGAGATTTTACGCTCAAGAAATAAAATTTGGCGCCCACTTAATGCACTGAGTAATTAAATAAATATAATAAACTTTATTTTGTGTTTCTGAAATTCTTCAACTCGTCTATTTGAATAAATACTTGACAAACATCCTTCCAGACGACATTTTTAAAGATTGATAAGCCTAAGACAAGTCAAGAAAAGAACAGAGAACAGTATTTAGTCAAAATGTTTTTAGAATCCAGTCAGTGTAGTTGTATTTTTTTTAGAAAAACCTTTTTTATTGCACTATATTAAATGTATAAAAATCTGAATCCATCTGAAATGGAAATCACATTTGATCAAAAATAACTATGTTAAAAATATACAAAAAATATATGTAGTGCCTTCAATATTTTTTCTGCTTGCTGTGAATCCAGATGTCCTCATACCGTCCTTGATATAAAAATAATATTTAAATTAGCACAAGTAAAATGTTCTTATAATAAATATCCTTACAAAACATTTGTTTTACCTCTAAATAATAATAGTGATAAAAAAAATTGACCTGGGAGCCAAGGTCAAGGCCAAGCCATCTTCTGATTATATTTTTCAGACAAAATGTATTATATAATATGATTAAAAAAATGATAGTGTGTATAGTGCTATTCATTTTGAAAGTAAAAAAGAACAACATAATAAACAATTTTATTATATAACACATATCAAAAATATTTCTTTAACTTATTTTTAAAATATTAATCGCTTTTATAAAAGTACCATTATTTTAAATCGTTAAAATTTTATAACCATAGAATTATTTATACAATTTTTATAGTATAAGTATCGAGTAAAGCAGATATATCTTAATTAAAGGTGTAGGAGTAAAAAATATTCTATATCTGAACTATTTAATAATACAAAATGCTCAGAAAGCTTTGAGAGAAAATTAAAAATATATTTTTAATTCATTTTACATATTTTTTTTTATTTTTCAGGTAAAACCTTTTTCTTTTAATTTTAACCCTTAAGATCAGGATTTCAAAAATAACATCTTATTACTTGCCTAGATTTCTCATTTTAGACCTTCAGCTTCTTGATTTTCTTTCATTTATTGCTGTCTTAAATTTATTACGGTCTTTAATATTTGGCACAAAATTAAAGTTGCAGATCCTATGTTATATTTCACAAATTGTATCTTGAAATACAAGACGAATGACAATATTATATATCAACATGCAAGAAATACTAAGGAAAAAAAATTACAAAAGTCTGAGGAAGACGTCAAAAAAGATGAAGATAATATTATTAGAAATGTAGACACCCACCGAATAAAGAGAAACGTTATATTGGGTAGAGAACCTATTATTAAAGAGTGTTGCTGTCCTATAAGAACAGTTGAAATTCCTACCTTTATTACAAAAAAAAGATTTCATGATATTATTGAGAGATTTAATAAATTAAACGATAAATACGATGTATTTTTTATTAGTTTACTAGTTAACATAAACTGCTGTGAAACCTACTAGCAAAATAAAAATAATTCGAACAAGTAAGGCACAGAAGTTTTGCTCGACAAGCAAAGTACAACAATATGGGTATTCAAAGGGCCATTTTATTTGTCTTTGTATAACTCTAATTAACTATCATAAATTTTTCCTCACTTTGTCTTTTAATTTCATCTCCAAATTGTGGTAGTTCATTAGCTAGGAGTCTGTAATTATAGCTATCACGTGTACCGCTCTCATAAGATCCCGGAAGACCCTACGAAACGGTTGATTGGCGTTATCCAAGTGATACCCAAAGAATAGGATATTTGTTTATCCAACCTCAAGTGGCTATTCTGCCATTAAATTAAACCTCGCTATTAGTTTGTAAGAGTGGAAAGGTGACCAGTGGGAAATCCATGGAGCATAAATATTGTTTAAATTAAATGAAATGTTTATACGACTAGCATTTTGTCGGCCAAGTTGTCCGACGTTGTGTGGTGCAACGCATTTCATTTGGTATATATTCTGTAAAACCGTTAATTTAGAAACGTTAGAGTCTTTGATATATTAAAATTTTTCATACCATAAAATATAAAAACTCATATCTTTTTCTTAAAATAAATGTATAGCAATCTTGATGGAATACTATACTATAATTTTTAATACAATTATGGTTTGTATGTTTATGCTTTGTGTAAAATAAATTCATTTTAATGAACCAACCAAACCCAATTCTCGCTAAGAGAAGTTAAAAAAAACTATTTTTTCGGTTAAATTGGTTAAACAAATATACGTCAGATGGATAAGTGATATTCAACTTCATGAGTGTCTGTCTCCATTTATTTGCATGTATGAAAGATCATTCAAATATAACTTAGGTATGAGTATTTCTGTTTCATCGTGATTATGACGCTGAAGTCCATATAAGTTATTTTAAAAATATATATCTTTCCCGAGCTTTGGAAAAATTATATTTCTATCTAAATTTAATGCATGATCATTTTCCCTCTCAGGCAAATATTTTTTTCTCTTTTTAAAATCTGATGTTATATATGCTAACGCAGACAAAGCTATGAGCATTTTATTATAGATTTAAAGCCGGCCAATTTATTATTATTTTCTATGCATCACTGCCAATTGTTTCTAAATGTATAAGTAGCACAGCATTACACATATGTCTACAGGGTTCAAGACAATAGCTACATTATAATCTTCTGTGACAATTGATAATATATCCTTGTTAATAGAGTCGTGACTCAGATTATCTTTTCTGTTTTGACTGAGAGAAATGATGTGGGACATATTTATTATAAATCAATTTGAAAACTGTGACCTAGAATTGATTGCTGCTGCTAGTAGTATTGTATCTATAAATTTTAATACTTAGTTAATATTCCGATTAGATTTTACTACTTTGTTAATATTTGTTTTACTACTTTGTTAATATTTGTTTTACTACTTTGTTAATATTTGATTTTAATACTTTGTTAATACACATGATCGTGATCTTACAGAAGATAGATTTTTTGAGCAAACTCTCATATTACTAACTACTTGACTGACTGTCTGTTTATTTGGGGTCTCAATTATTTGGGATATCTTCCTCACTCTTCTATTAAACGATATCTCAGTGGAAGCTTGCTTCCAGCTAATCTTCGCTAATATAAAATTTCATATTAATACTAAAAACTAATTTATATATGCTTTTCAACCATCTGACCATACCAAACTATTTCTTCTCATCTTTCATACTTATTTATTATTGTATCCATTCTCATCTGTTTTTAATCAAAATATAAAAAAACGTACATTTAAACTTAAATACCTATTATAATAATTGTAGTAAGCAATATCCAATACGCAACGTTACATTTTCCTCACGACCGTATTGCTATATTGTTATTGTTCGAGTTGAAAACAATTGTAACAAAAATAAAAAATAATTAAATATTTTATTACTTTGCGTTATAGCTATAGGCTATAAAGATTTAAAAATAGTTGCATTTTGTAACGCAATCATGCATCTATCTATAGCTATTACCTTAAGTTTAATAATCATTTATTGTTCATTTATTGAAACCATAGATAAAATAATTAAAAAAGGTGGGTTGAGTTTTGATATGTTAAAGGTGTGAAATATAATGACCCCAAAAAAAATGAAATAAAAAACAAATCCGCCATTACATTATTTTTAATTTCAGAATGCTCATCAGATTGCGACAGACCACCCATTGTGTTATTACCAGTTTTCATCAAAATTTTCAGGTACCCTGATATTTGATAAGAAAAAATACCGGAATATTTATTTAAGTAATAAGATTAAATGTTATCATTGAGTTTGTTATGGGTTTTAAATATAATTGCACTATAATTATTGTTTTAAACATTCCTTTCCGCTTTTCACCTTTATTCCTTTTGCGATAAAGTTACCCTGCGAAAACGTACGAGTTCTAAGAAATCATTCTATTATTAGATAAACATAAAATTGTTCCACATTATCTTCGTCTTTCTTCATGTGTAATTAAAGTTTATAAAAATATATATCAAAAGGACTATAAAGAATATAATGATATTACTTTATTCACTACAAAAGTATCAAAAAAGATTTTTTCTATATTTTTATCTAAAAATTTGTCAATTCGCTGATAATATTTACATTTTTTAAATTAGCTGTAAATAGCCCAAGAGCAATATGATTCCTTGCTTTTGTAAATTTTATTTACTTTTAGAAGAAAATAAAATTACAGACTTTGAATGTAGTTAGTGCATAACAACTCGCAGGTGGCATTTGCCAAGAAATGTGATTTTCTTTGAAACAGGAGAAACAAACGCAAAGAAAAAATAAGCAGATGATAACAATGCACTGAAAGACGTTGGTATTACAGAGATTTTGCACGTTTCTTAACTTGTGAGAGATGAAAAGGTAAGTACATATAATTTATTACTAAATTTATACCGAGTAGTAATCTGAAATACAAATCATTTTTAATTTCTCTTATTATTCAAAAAAATATGTCAGTGTATTGATTTTTAAAATACACTTACATACTTTTTTTATCTTAAAATAATAATAAACCTAATTCTAAAGACAAGTTACTTTACTGTGGATTTAAAAGCTTACTGGAGGGATTAATTTATTGCATTACAGCATATATTATAACTTTTTATTTGGTTAGGTAGGGAGAGGAGTGTGGAGGGTGAAGGCGAGCGTTTTTGCGCATAATAAAGGGGCCCCTTAAACCTACTCCTGGGTCGCAAGTCCCAGGCACTGCTTGCACTCCTCTCCTTGCAACGCGATGGGCCCGGCAACCGCACGGTGAATCCATGAAATGCTAAAATGCTTCGTCTTAAAGATTATGTTAATTGATTCTACTTTATTTTTTAAAGATTAGGTCATCATTAAGAAACTTTTCAAATATAAAAAAAATAATTAATTAGTAAATACTCAGTCCTCCCAAAATAAAACAATTGATGATTATTAATATTAACTAAAATTAATTGAATCAGAAAGTGGTTATTCAAATATATGTAACATTAATACTCTGCCCACATTGGTTAGCATAAAATTATGTTCACATAATTCTATATACTTATTAAAATCCAATAGAAAACACATTTTACTTAAATGTTTATTTTGAAATGAGTATTTAAAAATAGTTAAATTTGAGTTTCATTGCCCCAAACAAATAAAATAGTAGTCGGTTCTTATATAACATACTTTTATTCTAAAGTAACTTTAAAAATATTATTTCTTTCAGAAAATACAGTTTCCTTTGGCTATTGACATTAATGTTGAAAAAGTTGGCATGGACGAATGCATCTATTGCTGGCGTGACATATATGGATAACTTTGATTTCCAAGAACGATATAGAGATGTCAACGAGTGCAATCCTTATCATTGGCATCCTCTGCATCTACCAGAAGAATGTATTCGTATGTTTGATACATTAATAAGATCTAGACTAGGAACATTTTCACCGTACAGAATTTTTAAACAGGAGGAAAGAAAAGTTGAAGTGACGTACCCCTACACTATTATAAATACTCCCATACACGATACTCCTATATACGAGTATGTATCTGAAGTTCAACAACCTCGTACGCCATTGGAATTGTTATTTGATCTATTAAGAAGAGATGTACTGGAGAATCCCAGCGCGCCTACAATTAGAGTCTCGCCCTATTTTGGTTCTGTCGCTGTGTACAAGCAACCAGTTTCATTAAAAAGTGTATCGATGATTAAAAAACTTGGTCGGGCATATGCTAACTCGTATCCTGGTTTTAATACTAATTCAGAATCATATATAATAGACGAAGAGGACGTAGAAAAAGTAAATAAAAAGATTAAAATTAATAAGAAACATAAATTATCGGAAACATAGTAAAACTAAGAACATAAGTACCGACGGGCCAGCGTTAATTTTATATAAGAAGCACAACTTTGGTTTTTATGTTTATAAAAGTTATAATATACTATTTATTATGAAATTGAAGTTTTTTTATTCTTTTATATTAGAGTCATTTACAGATTGGAGTATTTTGGGTCCGTTAATCTATAAATCATTGTTTAGAGTTTTCTAAGGTTTTCACGAGTATTACACATTGAAATAAAATTATTTTTACGGATTTGACTCGCGTATATTGAATTAAATTTTAAATTTACATTTTAAATTCAACCCGACGTTTCTAATGCTTTGCAGCAATCGTGTTCACTGTAAGACGAGATGGAGGTGTCTGTCAGTAAGTCAGTTAATTAGTCATCTACCTCCAACGGTTTCTAAGCTTCCGGGCGTATAGTTCAGGATTCACACAAAACGCACTAACAGTATCTTGAGGTCTTACAGTGCGGTCACAGACATGGGATTTTAAATTTTTCAAAAGTGGGTTCCAGGTGATAGATAATCCCCAACCATCTTCTCTATTAACATTAGGATGTTTTTTAATTTCAATAGCCTCATGAACCATCCTTGGAATGTAATGTTGTTCTTTAGCGAGGATTCTAGGTTTATCAAATCTTATATAATGATTGGGCTTGTCTATAGTATGTTCACACACTGCTGACTTCGATGTACGCCTATGCTTGATATCCGAGATGTGTTCCGTTACTTATCTACTACCGATCTTTTACTGATGCTCCTCTTTGTTTGACCTATGTATGACAACCTCTGTATATATATGACAACAGATATATTCAGAGATTAAAGCAAAAATATGTATATGTATTAATATATATATGTATATATATATATATGTATATATATATTATACATATACATATACATATATATGTATTATTGTAATTATTTATCGTAATCAAATGTAACCTGGGGGACATATAAAATATGTCTACATATTATTATTTCACGTTAAAAAATACATGTCCAAGCAATTATTGGTTTTTACCAAAAATTACGAGTATAAATCCAAAGAAGTATAAAAATGTTCTGAATGCACCTAAGTAACGCTATGTCGCTGTGAAAAAAAAGCTAAATCCAATATAATACAGGGTTATGTGTAATAACCCTGTATAAGAAGAAAATGTTTTTATTCACCAGATAGCTTTATAGAGATATTTTGTATTATCTATTTTAAAAGCATTATCATATAAAAGAACAACTTTTAACTACTACTAAAAGACAATTGATGGATGACATGTTTCAGATATTGTATCATAGAATACGACTATTAAACTCGTCCTATTTTAAATTACGTAAAATTTGCACATTTTCTCTGTTCATTGTTCTATGAAAACAATAAACGAGACCCTATTGTCCGCTAAAAAAAGTAATTTCATTGTAAGGACGTTCCAACATAGTGAGAAATTTCATATCGGCATCAAAACTCCCAGCACATTTACCAACTACACGTTAAATAAGAAATCTAAAATATGACTTTATTGTATAAGGTAAATATTTTATTTTATATCATGATTATATAAAACATTTCAAATTAATTTGAAGTATTATTTTTTTCAGAGCTTTACTATTTTCTTATGGAATAAACTGGTACTATGTACTATACAAGGGTTATCCTACATGGACCCCATAGTACAGAGGCCATTAGACGGTAAGCTGCCTGGAGAAAATCCCTGTAATCCATTGTACTGGTACCCGAAGACAATCCCAGAATATTGCTACTTTAAGCCTCCTGTTACTATTATCACCACTGAAAAACCACCTTTACCAGTACCACTTCCCGTTCCTGTGCCACTTCCTGTTCCTATGCCACTTCCAATTCCACTTCCACCTCCAATTCCACTTCCACCTCCAATTCCACTTCCACCTCCAATATTAATGCCAGTGCCTCAACATCATCCAGGCTTACCAATGCCACTTCCAATTATGCCACCACCGCCTCCAATAGCTCCACCTCCAGCATTACCAGTACCCTTACCCCCTATATATTCTCAATCCCCAATGATGCCAATTGCACCAGCTGCTCCCTTAATGGCTTATAGTACAAATTCACAACCACATTTTCCATTTTCATATCCTGTCCATGAACCCCAAGCCGGCCTTGTACCTGGCTTACCAGGTCTGGTAACAGAAGATGGTGGTATAAATGTTATGCCATTCTCAGATGCTTACAGTGATATGCTGGAAAGACATAAGAATAAAATGATTCGTAAGAAGCTTATGCGAATTATAAATGAATATGAACATTTTCCGAGTTCAAGAAAATATTTACGACTAAAAAAATTTAAAAGAATGATGGATTTAGAATAAAATATAGAAAAGGATAATTTCAAGAAGTAAGAAGGCTTGAAGAGAATATTAATTATTAATATGAAATTCTTGAAATAATATATGTTATTTGTTATGTTTATACATTATTAAAAAAACAACAGAAATGGTGTTTGATATATAATGAATACGATGACAGAATTGAAAAAATATATTGAGGGAATAATTAAATTATAAATTATAATACAGAAAATCAAAATAAATTAAACAACAAACAAAAAGTTACCAACAGTCACGAGTTAGTATTAGAATAATATTCTTTCTTTATTTTGAAACAAAAAACTAAAGACGTAGTAATTACAGAGAATATATATTTTTGTACATTTAATTAGCTTTAAATAATCTAATATTTAATCTGTGATAAATGGTGTTGGTGCTAAGTACTATGGTAGAGTTTGTACTGTTTATCCATATATATTATAATAGCGTTTTTTCCGTAATAAAGAAATTAAAGAATTGAAAGAAAAATAATAGGTTATTTAAAATTGTAATTAAATTACTGTTAATCTTTAAAATAGTTAAAATTAAATTCGTGAAATGATATTTTTTACGTATTAAACGCGTAGCTATTTGGAAAATAAATTTTAGGAGTTATTTAGATCACCTCTATTTTCCTGACCTCTATTTTCCTATTCCTAACGTACTAGAAGGTAAAGGTGAATATAAATGAAGTAGTTGGTAGCTCGTCGTCAATTACGAATAAAGTCATTTGTTGTTATTGTGTTCACGTCAAACAACGTGCCAATATGGCTGCTTGCAGGAGCAAGCGTCAGTGAAAATATCAACATCGATAATTCATTTATCCTTTGTACCTTATTGCTATTACCTAACTTCGTTTTGTTATAAAAATAGGTAGATAATGTGAAAAGTGGAAAATCAATATATATTAGTAATTACACAACAGGGTCATTTTAAATTTCTATATCATACTATTAGAATTTGAATATTACTTTTAGAATTTGTTACAAATAACCGTTTTATTACCAAAAATGATAGTTAACGATTTTCGTTCGTAGAAAATGAGGGATGTATAACTGTAGGCGCAATCTTTAAAACTATAATTCTAGGAATTTATAGATATCTTCTATGACAAGGAATATTTGGTAATCTATTTCCTTTGATAAAACCTTACGATGTTCTTCGCTATGGATTATGTGTCAGATGAAAGAACGTTGTTTGAGTGTCGTTAATCAGATTTAATTTTCAAACAGAGAATTTAACCCTCATAAGAATCAAGTCATCATTTAAACCCTCTCTCTCCAAAGATAGCTCATTGTCATATTTATACTACATACTATATGAAAAATATAGACTAAGATTTACCTAATTTTATTTCACTATGCACCTAAGCCTCTTTGCAAAATGGAAAATAACACTCGTTACAAAACTTATAATGAAAATATGTAGAGCCGATTCCGATATTTCTAACTATCAACTACCAACTCTGTAGTATACTTAAAGAATCTCAATGGACCGATTATATACTAAAGATTTCATGTATATAAATAAACTTATACTATACTATATAAGTTAAGCTTACACAAAGCTTTTAAAAGACCTAATATTTTTACAACATACTACATTGAGGATAAAATATCAAACAAAAATATAGAAGTGGAATATTTAAGCATTTACCATATTTATTATTTATTGATTTACAATGTATTTACAAATTTATAATTGATATTTTTACTACTCACAAACGTTATAAATTTACAATCATAAAATCTTTATAATTTTCTCATTTAAAAGTATAAATTTTCTAAAATCCTATATTACATTCAAACTATTTGTCAGAAGATAAGTAAAATATATATAAAATGTTAAGTATTTAAATTTAATCTCTGACAATATGAAACGGCTAGGAGTAATTCTATCACAATGGAGTTTATAGAACAGACACAAAACAACAGATTTCTCAGTGAAAAATCCTTTAACCTAAGAGAAAAATGCTCTTGGCTCTTGGATATTTGTATATTGACCTATAAATCCATATAAAAAATTAGTTAAAATAAATCTACCTAATATAGATTTACTTCATTTTAAAATATTTATAAGGCAAGACAATTTATAAGTTATAAAGGTATGCTACAAATTATTAATTCAGATATATTAAACTGAAACAATAAACGTGTATTTAAGACTTATTTTGTTTTTTAATAATTTAACAACAATATTAAGTGGATTGAAATATGTGTATGTAACAAAAGTTGTCAATAACTTTGTATTTGAAAATGTCTATAAACATGTATAGCAATGTTAAGCTTATTTGAATTTCCCTCAACAAAAGCGATAAGGTAGCTCAATTGTTAGAGCGACGGGACGGTTTCCCAGAGGTCGTGGGTTCGAATCACAATTTTTCATTCTATATATAAATTCATATAACTTTGTAATTAAGCTAATTCGTTATAATGCTACAACATTTCTTATTATATTATAACAAATTAATATTACAATACCTGTAAAGTATTATAATCTATCATATTTAATTATTAGAATTTAAATTAAGTTAGAAAGTTTAAACAACGCTGAAAAATATTTTAATTGGTAGTAATAATCAACATTCAAATATTTTTTTTTACTTGTTTAAAGCATTGACTGAACATGTTTTTTAAGATATATTAATTTTAATTAAATAAGAATAATATTTAACTTTTTCAACACTAACCAAAACTCAAAGTTAAAAAAATGTAATTTGGAAAAAGAATAAACAAATTTAATAAAACATTATATGACCAAAAAACTACATCATGCCATCCAGAAAATGTATTTCAAAGATTAATATTCGACTCGATTAATACGTGTACAATATTAATAAGCACAACAGTATAATGGTGAAAAGGATTTCAACAATAATTTTAAATTAATTTTCAGTTGTGGAGATATATTACCTGAAATATATGAAGGAATTTACATTCAAAGTATTTTAAGATACACTCTATTTGAAGTGAAACATGTGCAATTTTATTCTGTAATTAGCTACGTGGAGTGATGTTACGCTCGATTAAAATTTCTGGCAATAATCAGAACTCCGACATAATTTACAAATTGAGCTCGTGCTTCACTCTAAAATGAGCAAGAGTTAGTTATTTATTGCTTTATGAATACACGTATCCTTGCATCTAACAAATTCATTATAACTGGGTAACGAGGTAATCTTACTAATATATAAGTGCGAATGTTTCGATGTTTGGATGGATGTACGTTTCTTACTCAATCACGCCAAATATATATATATATATATATATATATATATATATATATATATTAAAACTATTATAGCTTATGTACCAGAATATGTTTATGTAAATAGAAATAAGAAATATAGCCAATTATGCTATTTGTATGTTCCCTGCTACAGCCTAAACGGCTTAAAGGATTTTGACTTATGACGTTGCGGTAGTTACGTCTTTAAGTCGCAAGTGACATTGGATATATTAAAAAAGGAAAATGAAGGATTTTGGACGCCATATTGTGAAGTCTAAAAATTATATTTACAGGCAAACCCATCCAGGAACCTATCAAAATGAAGGGCGTTAGATACTGTAAAAATAATATTTTTATGACTAGGAACATGGGCCATATAAATATTATTTTTACAGTTTACGTGGACGGAGTCACCGGTAACAGCTAGTATACAATAAAATAACACCTCAATGTTTTCTAATTTATATTTGTGATCATTTAAGAATATTTATGTCTATTGTTTCAAAACTTTCAATGCACTCTATATTTTCCGGGATTGCAATAAGATAGGAATAAAATATGCAAAGCAAAACAACCTATCAAATTATATAATTTGATTTACTTCTTCTGAATCGACGCTGCTCGAACACGGATTACGAAAATTATAAATTCGAAATTTTTAATAACTTTCCTGGTTATATTCCTTGAATATTTGTTTTCGAGATCAGACTAAAATTTACTATAATTCATGTAAATTCTGTGTTGTAATATTTTGAATTAATTTAAATTATTTATTGTAATGTTTTTAAATAGTAGTTCCATCAATTTTCTTCTCAAGAGATATCTAATTATCTAATGTAACATTATGATGCATCAGATATGCATTAGTGTTTCTAATCAGGTATTAATGAGCCCTAGATATGTAAAATTATCCGTAATGTGCTAATTGTTACTAGCTTGTGATGAATTCAACTGTGATTATCCTCAATTCAGCTAATGAACCCTCGAAATTGCTCAATTTTGTAAACCGTTTTCCGGAAAACCAGTAAAGTTATTACCAATAAACTATTTAGTTTCTTATTTGTTTAATAATATTAAAGAATGTTAATTATTTCAATGTATCATTTTTATATACAAAACAAGTCCCTCCTATATAGTATACAACTACAATATGATTTGTTTATTTTTTTATTTATTTATATGTTTTCTACTGAATCCATACCAGATTTATTGAAATAAGAAATATGATTTGAAATACTTTTATTTTTAACCGTTTTATATTGCAGTTATTATATAATTTACTGTATTTCCCTCAAAAGTGACAACGTGATTTGTTCAGGTGGATTCACTATCAAACCTATGTTATTGTATGAGAAGTCAAGAGTAGTACAGTAGAAGAAAGCGACAGCCCGCAATTTTTGAATTTACTTAAAAATTTAACTAAATCAAATACAGAATTGCAAATAGCAATTTCTCCGTAACAATGATTCTTACGGAACTGCTTAGGTATAGAATTTAATTGAAGAAATATTTTCTAAATTACCTAGTAATTTTAATTGTCGTTGGAACAACGCCGCCTACGAATCTACCAATATAGGGAATTTATAAAGGTAAGGAGAGGCTTCATGAACTGCAGTAAGTTTTCCAATAGTTGAATTGAATGGATATATTAAAAATATTTACATACATAATTTTAATCAAAAATTCAATGATACTAAATTCTTTAAAAATATATAAGAAAAATAAATTATTAAATTACAGGAACATTTTCACTATACAGAATTTTTAAGCAGAAGCAAAAGCAAGTTCAACTTACTCGTACACTATTATAAATACTCCTATTAGAGTACCAAAGCTCGACAAATATCGAATTAATAATATCTTAAAACATAATAACATGTTACTTTTGGAATATATAAAAGCTCTCCTATTTTATGCGCGTAACAAAAATATAAGTGCCAGCAACCATCATTGGTTTCAACTGGATTCATAATTAAATATCAAAATGAGGATGAAAATTGACAGTAGGAATTACATATAATCTCCATAATAAATGTGGTAAAGGATTCGATAGCCCTTTATCTTATGTAAGGTAAATGGTTCAAGTCAACGACGAGGAGAATTTTGCCAGTGTCGGACAACAGTGTAGCCATTGCTATGGCTCCGAAATGGTTCATAAGAGCCTCGTCTATCACCGAACGGTGATAGTTTTCTAAATTTTTGAATCTATTTACAGATGCCACTGTACGCGCTCGATTTCTTACTGTTATTATTTACCTCCACGTCAACACATCAACGTCAACAACAACATGTCAGCATGTCAACTTGCAGCAAAATGCGTCACTAAGTATATCTATATGAATGGTGCAGTTAGCCTACATATATATATAGAATAAAAGAACTATGGCAATAAAAGTGAAAATTCAATATAAACTCCAGTAAGTAGCTTTTATAACGGAAAATGGTTGTTAAGTCGTACTCGTACAGAAGTTGAAAATAAGGGTACGTATAATTGTAGTAGTGGTCCTTGAAACCATAATTCTAGGAATTGAATGAAATGTTCAATGACAATTATTGCCAGACTACTTTCTTTGGTAAAACCTTACAATGTTCTTTGCAGATTCTGTGGCAGATGAAAGACATTTGAACAGATTCTGTTTCGAGGTGAGAATTAAACCATTTTAAGTATAAGCGCCACCATTTAAATCCTCGAGACACCTCAATGGCATTTTTGTACTACATACTACACTTATTAATGTTATATCTTTTCCCGTAACATTGATCACTTATTTTTTATTTCTTGCATCGCACCTCAACACTCATTTCGTGGCTTACCGACATAAATATTAAGTTATAGATAACATTTTTGGTTGACAAAAAGTTCTATAAAAAACTGTAAATGTATGTAAACCTGTATGGATCTGCTCTTTTGAATATTAACGAATTAAAGGATAATGTCTATGGAACAGCAACGTTGTTGTCGACTCAGAAAGTCAAGTTGTCTGTAGAAAAAATTGTTTATGAAACTTCTAAAAAACCCGGGCATTATATTTTACCTGCCGCAAGCCGGCGAAGGCAGGCATTGAACTGCCAATCCTGATGTCATGTATGTTATTGTCTTATAAAAGTTTGGAAACGAAATCTAGTTTGAGGAGCCGGTATTTATATATGGGATATATTATTTTAATGACTATAAATACTCAGTATTATTTTTAAAACATTATTTAAAAAAACATACAAAACATGTTCTTGAAGAAATAGGATAATATAACTAGAAATACTAATTTCATTTCAATGTACAACCTTCGGCAATATCTTGGAAAAATAATAGGTTTTATATAATATGTATATAATTTGATTATTTCGTAAGGTCTCTTTTAGTAATTTGACCTTTAGTTACTAATTGAAATAAGAGTTTTGACTCTTATTTGCCTCTGACTATTAAGATGATAGTAAAATATAAGTATGTAATAACAAAATTGATAACGTCATTTAAACGGAATAGCGTTCTTTAAAATTAAAAAATATATTAAAGAGAGTATCTTAGAGATTTATATTGGGCATTCGTTCTCTACTCTCTCATTACAGTTCTTAAACAAAGGTTGTGATAAGGTAATTTAAGAAAAAATATACACTTACTTGTAATTGCAAAATTAATAAGAAAATCTGTGTTGAAAATAAATAATCGAAGTTTGTAAGTTCTCGCCATTACTTTTTACTAATAAAGTATTACAGATAAATTAAAATAAATTATACAATTCAATGTTTTAATCAGCTTTAATCCTATTTTAGTCGTGAAGAGAAGAGTTAACGTAACCAATACACATATGCATTTTATATACAGTTTCACACATTTGCAAAAAGAACACACACACATTTGCATAAACGTTCACACATGTGAATTATTAAAAAAGTTATCGATGCCTCAGAGAAAAACGATTGAAGTAAGGATTAATTAAGGTAGAAAAAGTATGAAACAAAGAATATATTAATTACAGTAAGAATTTAATATTTATTTACATAATGCTTTTATGGCACTGGCATTCTATTTTTTTTTAATATTTACTGACCGAGATTTTTCGGTAACAAGTAATTATATATATAGATAGGAACATTTAACCTTCACTTTAAGGTAAGTTTATAAAAAAGTATTGTAGAGATAAATATTAATAAAATTTAATTATGATGGTGAAATAAGTAATAATCATATATTTTGACAAAACTTACAGTAATCCAAAATATCAGTTAAATACGTTTAATATTTGAAATAACTTTTTTAGTATAAATCGATTGATTTACTACAAAGGATATAAATATAAAGTATTACTACTTAATTAATTAAAAATAGTATTACTTTTGTGAGTAAGCAGAAAAAAGATGTAAGATCTAATTATTTTAGTTTACTCTATAATCATTTGAAACAGCATAAATTAATTCTAATCACAATGGAGTTTGTAGACAGTTTGCTTAGTTAGTAGTTATCTTATGTCTGTAGCGAAAAATTGTACTGAGTCATGTATATTGAACTTTGACTTAACAAATCCATACAGATCGTATAAAAACTACTTATCAATTATATTATGCATTTCACTAAATCTTCAATTATTTTACAGTTATTTTAATTGATGTCCATATATTTTTATAACAAAATTAATAATATCTACAAAATTTGTTATTCATAATTCAGTTTTGCCTTTATAGTCCGAAATTTCCAGTCAGAAGTCAAACCATGCATCACCACAAAATTGTCAATCAATCTCTCAAATTATATAATAAATTACTACTAGGTATTTTAGTCAATAATTTTTTATAATTTGTAATTGAACTTCTTTATCGGGGTTGGAAACAAATTTTGTGTAACATTTTTTCGTTACGCGTCACATTTTTCCGTTACGTGCCATCTTTTTGAAGTGAAACTTCTTTATCGACAGATGGGATAAAATTTTATAGCAATGTCAAAAAATTATGACGTTTTTCTGTTACGCGCCATCTTTATTTCTAAGTCACATTTTTCCGTTACGCGCCATATTTGAAGTGAAACTTTTTTATCGACGGATGGGAGAAATTTTATAGCAATGTCAAAAAATTGAAACGTTTTTCTGTTACGCGCCATTTTGATATTTGCTTAAACTTTATCTAATTTAGCTAATTAGCCATTCCTGTAAAGTTGTAATTAGTGAATCATTTTTCAAAAAAAATTGTCATAAAAAAATTTCACTTCTTACATGTGTACACTAATACACACACACATATTTTTTTTATAATGTTTAATTTAATATGTTATGTTCACTTATAATTATATAAATGATGATATGTTATGTTTACTTATAATTATATAAATGGTGAAAGTGTCAAAAATATAGCTGAAGATAAATCTTATTTAACAAAACATGAAAAAAGAAAAGAAAACGCATCATGCCATGCTAAAAAATTATATCAAAGACTTACTTGATTAATACAAGTTAATAACTTTTTAACAATAATATTAATAACATTTTCATTAGTGGAGCTTTTTGCTTAAATTTAAATAAAGGTAGCAGTACTCTTCCAAGTACGTAAACAGACACTTGATTTCAAGAAAAGCATGTCCAATTTTATTCTGAAATTAGGTACGTGGAGTGATGTTACGCTCGATTAAAATTATTTTCAACAAATTACAAATCACATTACATTATTTTCAAATTGGCTTGTGATTGAATATTAAATGAAGCAAAATATAGAAACAATTATTACATTCATATCCAAATATTTTATAATATATATTTGTGATGTGTTTCATTTATTTGTCTATTATTTGAAAACTTTCAATGCACACTCTATATTTCCCGGGATTGAAATAAGATAGGAATCCAATATGCAAAGCAAAACAACCTATCAAATTATATAATTTGATTTACTTCTTCTGAATCGACGCTGCTCGAACACAGATTATGAAAATTATATATTCGAAGTTTTTAATAACATTCCTGGTTATATTCCACCAATATTTATTTGCGGTATCACACTAAAACGTACTTTCACTCTTTTGAATTATCTTTGTAATGTTTGTGTATTAGTTTCATTGCTTACAAATAGCAATAACATTAATTATCTTAGAAAACGTCATACATAGCAAAGCAGCTTAATAGCAAACATGTAGTTATTATTTCAATTCTATGAATTCATAAATATATTTTAAATTATATTTTATTGTACCTGGAAGGCTGAAAATTGCAAGACAATTTAATTATCTTAAGCTTCTACTTTATAAGAGTAGTTTGTAAACTCATTCAAATTAGATTGTGTATTGACACAATAATGTTTTCTACATTTTTAATGTTATTTTACTACATGAATATATTCAAGAGGTACCTAAGTGCCTTATGCCTTATTAGGATGAATTAGTAATTCTAAGCAGATGATATTAATGACCCCGAGATGTGTAATATTACCCGTAATATGCTAATGGTTACTAGTTTGTGATGTATTGAACTGTAACTTTAGGCAATGAGCTAATGAAAATGCTCTATTTTTTAAAATAAATGTTTTCCGGAAAATCGGAAATAATTATTACCAAAAAACAAAACCATTTTCTTGTTTATCAATAACTTTAAAGACTACCAGTTTCGTCTATTTTGGTGGAAACACATTAATTCCCATATTATCGTATAAGAAGTTAAAAGCTGTTCTTTTCACGGTGTTATGTTACGGTTGCTAATAACAGCAATAGTGCTTTTCGCTGTGGTGGCTCCGTTTTTATTTATCGGTGTTCTTACGTCTAAATCTCTAAATCTCTCGCATTTGGAGTTTGTGGATTCTGGTAATTCGTGGTTCAGGATTTCGTATTTCCATTCGGCCTAAATGTCAACCTTTCATCAAATTCTTATAAGCTTCAACGAGAATCAAAACAATAATATTATATTTACATAAGGTTTTTAATAGAAAAACAAAAACGAAACTCATTCTATATACATCTATATAGAGCTTCAGTTTATGTAATGATTAATATGTTTTAGCTATTAACAATATCTCTTAGAATCTTCCATAATTAAAATCACAACTTAGTGAAGTTCATAATACTCGATTTTCAAAAATTAATGAAATAAAGCGGATAAATGGGTTATATTCAAAAGCCAGAAAATCATACGCAAGAAAATAAGTATCATATACTTTTTAATTCAATCACATCTTGCACCTTGTGCAACGTGGTCTTGATAGTGGAAATATAAACTGAATAAGTTATATTCTTTTATTTATGTCATTTTAATTTTACTAGGAGGGATGAAAACTGATCACCACCGCCCACTGATTCTTACAATATTAGAGTCAGCCATTGCCAGCCTTTAAGGAGAAAGAAGGCGCTTCTTTTGAAATAGCCAATGTCGTAGCAATATCAAAATCGCCAATCGTAAAATCGCAAATCGCCAACGTAAGTTCATTCCATACCTTGGTGGTTCATAGTGGAAAGTTCCTCAAGAGCCCCATTGTTGGGGAACGCCATATCATTTGCTGTTGCAATGTCAAATACAGATCTCCCTGCTTAGTCTACAGGAAAACCGGTATTGTGCACTTTGACGTTTCCAAGGACCTTGTCTTCATTGTCTACGTTAAATCACAGTGCTAGGCTCCAAAATTGCCAAGGTCGACACAGCAGTGGAACTATTCAAAGTCCTTGTTATTTGAAAAATATACCATAAGGACTTATTTAAATCACGCTTAATTTCCTATTTCTCAGTACACCAAGAGAAAAAGGTCTGAAAAGTATCTTCATGAGGTAGTTCGATGTCACTACAAATTATGTCATGTGTTGATATTGCTTTCCTGCCGAATAACATGATAACAGGAAACAAGCTTGTGGAACGAACTCCCTTCGGTGGTATTTCCAGATCGGTACGACTTGGATACCTTCAAAAAAAGGTTCTACTCCTACCTAAATGGCCGGCAGCACTCTTGTAAATCCTCGGATGTTGCAAGAGTTCATGGGCGGCGGTGATCACAAGTCATCTGTGACCCGCCAGCTCGTTTGCCCTTCTCTTCCATAAAAAAAAGCGCCAGTAAAAGTATTAATATCGATAGTTCAGTATATTTTAACCCTATACCGCTATATCTTTTGGTAATAAATGTAGAAATTCAATATAATAAATACAATAATTACACAAAAGTAACTTTTAAATCATGTATCATGCTACATAGATCCAAATAGAAATTTATCAGATAATTTGTTACACCTTAAGTAGCTCTTTTAAAAATCTAATAAATAAGCTAAGTATAATTTTAGACACGACCTATAAAACCTTAGTTCTAGAAATTTATACATATGTTCTGTGGCAAAGAACATTAATTGCCAATCTATTTCCTTACGAGTATTTGATACTATATAACAACTATTCAAATCTTACGATGTTCTTCGCTGTAGATTCCGTGACAGATCAAAGACGTTTGAACACAACTTTCATGGTCAGGTATATTAGCCTGCTTTTGAACTGAAAACTGATCCCTAATATGAATGACGTCATCATTTAAATCCCTGTGAGACATCAATATAATTTTCAATTAACAAACTACATAGATTATTTATTTTATAACTTTTTGCTTAACGCACTTTATTTAATTATTTTTTTTATATTTTGTCAATAATTATTGTATTTTGCGTAGTAAAGTTGCGTTTTTACAGGCCAATGTTAAAAATGTTAGTAAACATAAATGAGTAATAGATAAAATATATAAGATGTAATTTGGTTTTAATCTACAGATTTCAGATATAAAAATAACTAATATTTTGATATTATTTCTTTTAAAAGGATTTCTTAACAGTTGTATTTTCAATATGTTGTATGAATTCATAACATAAAGTCTCTGTTTGCTTTATTGAAACAAGGAAAAATAAAATCTGATCAATTTATAGAACAGTGTAAATGAGGATAAATATCGATAAAGATGAAATGATGTACCTACCTTAGATAAAAAAATATTGAGGATAGGATCTCGATGAAGTAGGTATATTTTCTATTACATAACATTTCTAGAACAAAGGAAAACTATATTGGGGAAAAATAACCACTAATTGAACACTTGGTAC
Organism: Napeogenes inachia; assembly: GCA_959347355.1. Taxonomy (NCBI): domain Eukaryota; kingdom Metazoa; phylum Arthropoda; class Insecta; order Lepidoptera; family Nymphalidae; genus Napeogenes; species Napeogenes inachia. Next base: position 4,812,776 of record OY365800.1, on the reverse strand, counting down.
TAATGAAAAATATGGATATGTAAAATCTCTCTTGAACATTTATTTTTGAAGCTTCCGTAAAAGCACCAAATAAGAAAATCGAAATTTACAAGACAGTGCTTTAAAAATTTTGACAATATGTAAAGTTCTAGTAATAACAGATGAACATTTACCCAAATTATAAACATAATTTAGATTTATACAGCTTTAAATTTAAGCCCACAAATTAGCAAGTTTAAAAAGTACATGTGATCGTCATATTCTCAGTTCTATTATGTTATAAACCAATACCAAAATACAGGATTTTGTTTTGTCGACATCTCTGAAGGAAGTTTTTCCATAACAGATTACTTATTAAGATAGAAACAAAAATGAATTAAAGAAGATATATACTAAGGAATGAATATTTTATCTAATAATACCACTTGAGCATAATACTTTTTTTGTAAAATATGTATTGATCAGGATTTTCCAATGAAAAAATTAAAAGTTGGTTCGAAAAATAAAGGATTATTGAAATAAACATTAATTAAATATAATGTTATGATTATGAATAAAGTGATAATTATATATTTTAGATTTATTTATTTAAATCGAAAATAACAATACCATACACATATATTTGAACTACCTTTTTGTATAAAATCGGCCAAGTTCATAAACAATTTAAATTATTGCCAGTCTAAACTAAACTAAACTACTGTGCAAAATACCACTAGTTACAGAACCTGTGATAAATCTTGAAAAGCTGACTCTGATATTCTTAAATTAAAACTACTCGTTCTTAATTATAATTTGTATATACTTACAGATATCTCAATGGACGGATTACCTGAGGGTTTCATATACATTATTATACAAACTTATACTAAAATCTTAAACTAAAATCTTACAACCTACTATTCCATTAGCTACAGAAGAAGGACAGTTACATATAATTACTCACAAAAGTTATATATTTACAGTCGTGAACGCTTAATAACTTTCTCGAAGAATTATAAGGTAAAATATTATAAAATGTCACAGAAATAGCTATGACCTTATAAACCTATTTAAGTATCAAATCACCGCAGAATAATTGATTTCAAAATGACTCGTTGAGTCAATAACTATAATATAAAAATGTCAAAAATGCTATAATAAGTTCTTAATATCTGTCACAAGAAAAATATACACAGTATGTAAGATACAAATATTTAAATTGACTTTACAACAATATGAAACAGTTAAGAATCATTCTAATCACAATGGAGTTTATAAGCACAAAGCTCAGTTAACAGACTCAAAATCACAGTTTGCTCAGTTAACAGACACAAAACCACAGTTTACTCAGTTGGCAGACACAAAACAACAGTGCTCTGTTAACAGATACAAGAAAACTGTTTGTTCAGTAAAGTAATATATTATCTTAGAGAAAAATTCTTCTGGTTCTGCGACAATTGTACAAAGACTACCAAATTCATATAAAATTTAATTAAAACCACTAATTACTTACAGTTTTTTTTACTAAATCTTCAATGACAAGGTTTATTTGAATTTATACTCCAATATTTTATATAAAGTATAAGTTAGTTGCTACATACCTATTCATTCATAATAAAGGTTTGTTTAATACGCCAAAGTGTCCAGTTAAAAGTCAGATCATACGCCAACACAGAATTTTCAATCAATCTCTCAAACAGTTGTAAAATAATAAATAGCTACTGTCTATTGCAGCCACGGCAACAGCAACAAACTACGTGCTGTTCAGACTAATTATGTTGTAAATTTGTTTTTCAATCAATCAATCAAATAATTTAACAGTAATTGGACGTGGACTGCAACATTTATATATAACACAATATACATATCTATAATTATTATATTTAAGTTATTTGTTACTAATTACTACATTATTTTCTATTGGAATGATTCGTATGGACTATTATATACGCGCTAATAAATATTATAATAACTATAAAGCTATATTATAATCTATAATATTAATTTTATAGATTTATTATTTCAGTTAGTTAATTCATCTCTTAAAAATATTCAAATTGTTATTATTATAATCGGAATTTTTATTTTCCACTCCTCCGAATTATTAGTAATTCTAATTGCATTTCAGTAAATGTTGTGTAAATATTAATCAAACAAAAGTAATATAAAAAATTCTTGAACACTTACAAAATAAAAAAGTTAAAAGCTGTTGTGAAGTCAAATGCGAAACTATTCTCTTTAAACTAGTTCATCAAACATTGACGTGTCGACAACAATTGATACACAACACTAATAAGACCAGAACACAACAAAGAAAACATCACTATGAAGTTACAAATACAAACAACTAAAGCTAAGGTCACTAGAATTTTTACATTCTTGAGCTAAATATTTGTTGTTTACTTACAATTATAATAACGTATTAAGTATCAAATATTTAGCCAAAGAATAAACAAATTTAACAAAACATTACAAGACAAATTAAAAGAAACTACATCAGCCATGCTGAAAATTTATTTCAATGAGTTTGACTCGAATAATGGACGTTATATATAAATAAGCACAAAAAGTAAATAAGTAAATTTCAGTGAGATATTGGCTGTGAAATATGTAAAAAGATTCTTCTTAGATTCTTATATTTAAAGTACATTAAAGTATAATAGAACATTGTGCAATTTTATTCTGTAATTAGCTACGTGAAGTGATGTTACCACTCGATTATAATTTCTAGTAATCTGAACTCAGACATAATTTACAAATTGAGCTTGTGGTTCACTCTAAAATGAGCAAGAGTTAGTTATTTATTGCTTTATGAATACACGTATTCTAAATCTAACAAATTATAATAACTAAAAAGTAATATATAATAAAATAACGATTATTTACACCCTAACGTTTCATAATCAATGCTTGTGATGAATTATTCATTTATTTATATATATTGTTTGTTTTTCAAAACTTTCAATGCATTTTCTTTATTTCAGAACTTGCAATAAGATAGGAATCTAATATACAGAGCAAAACAACCTATCAACGCAGCCGGAGCGCGGATTACACAAATTATAAATTCCAAGTTCTTAATAACTTTCCTGCTTATATTCCTAGCATACCTATTTCCAATAGCAGACTAAAATTTACTCTAACAATATTAGTTTGTAAATTCTCTTATGTAATATTTGTGCATTCATTAATTTTCAAATAGCAATAATATAAATTTTCTTAGAAAACATCCGACATAAGTTCAGCAAGCAGCTTTATTGCAAATATTCTCTAGAAGCAATATTAAATAATAAAGACTTCAACATATAAGTAGTTATTATTTCAATTCTATGAATTCATAAACAGAGGTCGATCTATATTTTATTGTACCTGAAAGGCTCGATAGAGGAGAAGTTAAGTATTTTAACCTTTTACTTTATAAAAACTGTTGTAAAACTTTAATATACAATAATGTCTTAAATATTTTTAAAGTTATGTAATCAATGATTCAAGAGATATCTAAGTATCTAATATAACATAATGATGCAACAAATATTCATTAGTGTTTCTAATCAGGTATTAATGAGACCTAGATATGTAAAATTATCCGTAATGTGCTAATTGTTACTAGTTTGTGATGAATTGAACTGTGATTATCCTCAATTCAGCTAATGAACCATCGAAATTGCTCAATTTTGTAAACCGTAGTTTTCCGGAAAATCGGTAATTATTACTATTATTAACAATAAACAGAACTGTTGAGTTTCTTATATGTTCAATAATTTCAAAGACTCTACCTTTTTTCTATTCATATTTTAAAACGTTAATACTGCATCGTTGCTTATACTTAAGTATGTGTATTGACAATATAAATCTCTCCAATACAACTACAATATTTATGATACTCTAATTGAAATCGTTTTATATCGTAGTTTTTATATAATTAGATATATATCGTAATTTCTCCTCCAAAAGTGACAACCGGGTCTCAAAACCTATGACTAGTAGCCTGTTCAGGTGGAGTCACATTCATTCCTATGTTATCGTACGAGAAGTCAAGAGTGGTATCTTCAGCAGGGTGTCGGTTGCTAATAGCAGTGCTGATAGTTTTCGGTGTGGTAGCTCCATGGCTTTTCTCCGTCTCTGTTCTCGCATCTAAATCCCTAGCATTGAGAGGTTGTTGATTTTGGCGTTTCGGCGGTTCGGGATTTCGTATTTCAAGCTTCAATTCAGGCTTTGGCTTGGGCATTTCAGCGTGCGGGTTATGGTGAGTGAGATCAGCTGGATATTGCTTAACTCGATTCTGTGTGAAATACAATGTTATTACCATATGTTTGTTTTAAAATATACATTTGAGAGAGTTACTAATTAATTTTTACTTTTGTAGGTTGTAACTTCTGCTTAATATATCGCCAGGAGACTCGTCCACGACACACTATGATGAGAATAAGCAGCAGCACAGCGAGAGCGACGCTGCTCACGATCAGCGCAGTCTGTGCCTGACGCTGGACACCTTCAGATACAAGTATATAAGTAGTAAGATAAGTAAGTAGCTTACAGTATACAAGTTGGCATATAACACATATAAATTTGTAAAAATGTTTATGTTGTGAAAGAACTATTAATAGGTCTAAAAGTATATTAAAGATTTGTTTCTTCTTTTAGATTAATTAGTTATATAATCTTCTATTGTCAGCGCTACTAACTTTACGACTATTATGTATATTATATGGATTTTATGAATTTCAATGCGATTATGAACAATTATAATGAATAAGGTTTCTTAAAGATTCTGAATATTTACTAACTAACTAACTAAACATTCCCTTTCTTAAAATATATAATAACATAATAAATAAATTTATTTGAACATTTACCCACAATATAAGTCTAGTTCTTAAATAAGCCAAGCACGTATTTGATGCATAATAGCAGACCACTGATCAATGTACATAAAATCCATTAATATACATACATAAACATACATAAACAACACTTAGATCCAAGAAATATAAAAATTATGTTACATTTTTTTTTAGTGTGGGAATCGAACCTACGACCGGCACAGTAACCAGCAATAATAATAGTTACAGCAACATTGCAAATAAACGTTACAATTAAATTCTGATTATGCAGAAAATATATTATACATTTTAACTAAATGATACATATAATTATAAAAGTATTTAAATTTCGCTTTGCAAATACCAGTAGTTATTTCGCTATGGCACGAACACATCATCTTGACAACGTTTATTTTAATTAGAAATTTGAATTCGCACACAGATTATATTAATTAATATTACAATAGTTAGTTAACAGAGTTTCGCTTTGCTTCTTTTATTTTTAAGAATATATTCCTTTAATAAATAATATGATACATTAATTAATTCATAGTAATTTAAAAATAAATAAATCTTGTTTTTTATGCCTAATAAGTATATTGATATATACTTATTATTAAAAAATCGCTTGATTAAGCATAGCACGTAAAAAGTTAGAAAGGAAGGCGAACAGTTTTCCAAAGGTCGCCGAGATTTAATTCTATATTTACTTATATATAAAGATTATGTATTATTATATAGTACATACTCGTAATATCAGCAGGTGGTTTTCCAGTCTCTGTCCTAAGCATGTATCTTAAATCCAGAAGGTAACCTGAAATTTTGGAAAAATATAATGTTAGTTACGTTATTTTTTATAAAGTATTTTCTTAAACGAATGTAGAAATGAATCACCTTAGAAAATTTTATCAATAAACTAATCAAACCACGTATGTATGGCAGGTGATTTCAAGATTACTAGTAAACTTGATAGTCTTTTTATTTGTGTGCGTAAAACCTATACGCATGCTGCGCAAATGTGTATGTTGCAAGCCCTAACTGTTGTATATAATATGATGATGGAAAAAGTTTCTTCAACACTAGTACTAATTTAAAATAATAATTTGAAGCAACAAAGGAAATAAAAATATATAAAAATGTCAGAAATCTATTTTATTTAATTTTTTTTATTTCTAGATTACGATAGTAATTTTAAAATACAATTTTATTTTAATTTACTTAAATTGAACAACCTATTCTTTATTAAGGTCATAGTAACCTATTCTTTATTTAAGAAATATACTTGAGTCTTAAGCTATGAGATTACCTTTTTAAATCGGTATAAATTTTAATTAGAATAGTAGAACGCAACGGTTATAAATAAATTGCTTCTTTCTCGATCGCGTCGGAAAAAAAATCGTTAGCAAGTTAATTTGTAATAATAATGTTTATTCATTATTTACCACATGTATATTTCGTATATTTTAGTTGTTTTTTCACTGCAATTTTCCTAATTATTATATTAACAGGAAAATACAAAAATAGCTGGAGCCCTAATTAAAAAAAAACTTAAATGTAGTATGTACGTATTTGTAGAGCAGAGGAAGTTGCTGGCAAAAGTTGTTTTACTTTCACTTTAACTAATCTGTACACCCTTTCGTATCATAAAAAAAAAACAAAAAATAAAATTAGAATCAACACACGTTATACTAAAGAACATTCTAGGCTTAAAAAATGTCACAAGTAAACATTTGTAAGCCGGGTGCGTTGTTACCTTCGTGTCTGTTAATACGACAGGTGCTTACCTCATTGACAAATGCTATTCACTATCCGTCTCTCACAAACACATGGATAAACAGTAACACATGGCTAAGAGAACATCACTACTATCGATATTCGTATTCCTATAGTGTTAAACATATTCCAACGATAATTATGCTTAACATTGGGATTCCCTTAGGTAAATAAGTTTAAATTTTAAGGAAAACATCTAACCATCAAGTACTTCGTACATTTTAGTTTTTATATAATATTATCACTTTCAAAAACATTTATATACAAATGACGTCACTCTTGATAACTATGACGTCACCCTTGACCTGATGGTTTTAACGATTAGGATATCATATAAAGACAATAAAGACAAGTCATTAAATTTTGATTGCACTATAATTCGCTGTATGAAATAGGTAATTAATATCTGACTGTATATTGTTTCTTCTAGGATATGCGGGCCGAAATATTTTCCTATTTGAATATTTAGTTAGGACCGGGGATAGAACCCGAGGCCCATCAACATAAAGATAAGCTCAACGCCAGGCAAGCATCTCCTATACCAGGGGTCGGCAACCTGCGGTTTTTTTAATGTGAAGCTTTAATTCCTTACCTAGGGAATGTTGTATAAAAATAACATTTAAAAATCCTTCTGAATCGATTAACGAACGACGTATTTTGAAACTGATTTTTTGTAAATTTATAATTTTTAACTCTTTGATTCAAAAGGTTGTCGACCTCTTTTTACATAATAACACAAAACGAAAATAATATGGATTTTTTTTTTATAATTTTTATGTATAATACACAAATAAACAATATTATTTCCAAAATACTATTAATATAAACATTTTTTTAAGAAAGTTGTTGTTTAAATAAAACAAAAAAATCTAGAATCATTCGCTTCATGGCATCCGACAGACCTGCTCCATTGTACTCACACAGAGGCAACTTTTGTATGAAAATGCATTCATGCGTGTGTGAGTGGCGGTACCTGTCCAACTCAACAGACCATAACTTTATGGGCGACGTGGCACCCAATACCAATGACCGATTAACTGTACTTCATATATTGAATCTTGATCTGACTTAAACTAGAAAATACATATTTACTTATATATATTTAATATGAAGTGAAGTCAATATCCACTTCATATTATAGAACAGCGTCAATATAATTATAGAAGGTAACATTCTCATTATTTCATAATAATGTGTATCTCGCAGCTTGTTATTTCAACCGTGTCATTTATGCAAATGCATCATAATAATCCCAAAATTCACTTATTGTCTTTTCCTATAATAATTATAATCGTGTTCAATTTAAACAATATACGAACATCAAATTTGCTAACAAAATAAAATCTATGTAGATCCAAATAGCAATTTAATATAACGGCCTAGAAATAAATTAATAATTTAAACACGAATCAATATGTTTTTCATTATTTAAAGAATACATAACAATAAAAAACAGGTTTTATTACTTTAATTACTCCATTGTATGCGCAGTTGACTACCTACTTTAAGCAAGAAAACGCACTTAGTAATCTTCTAAAACACTTGGTTTTTCCCTTCAATTATTAATTTTTAAAAAAACCTGGTATATTTGTATGTGGCTTCGAAAAAGTTTATCTATTATTGAAGTGAAAACTTAATCAAAACTAAATACTATGATTGAAGGTAACTTTAACTTCATGTGAAAATGCTCTTGTAGAGGTTTGACCTGAAACTTGAATTCTTTAACAGATGTGTGAGAGAGATAAAATAAGTTAGAGTAGGCGAGAGAAGTTGTAGGCGGTTGGTGGTCACGAAACTGGTTGTTAACATTGAAAATAAATGATTTAAGTCTCTATGACATATACAATTAAGTTTAAAATCGTGTTGTCACCTACGAAGGCCCCTATTATTATTGTATGTGCACGAATATTAGTCATCGTCATAACACAACCATCCTGAGTAGAGAATTTCCACATTGCGGAATGCCGGTTCAAAGTTTTATTATTTTTATATATCTATGAAAAAAGTCACGTTCTGTACATTACGCAAAAGCGTAAAATGCAGTCGGGTGGTCATTTCTTTTTTATGTAATGATATAAAAATAAATGTATAAAATAAATATAACAAATGTTTATCTAGTGTCACAGCTCTATAATCACGTTTCATTGAATATGACCTTTTTAGAGGTCCAAGAAGAAACGAACCTTGGCACTCCTTGATGCAAAGGCCAGAGTCGTAGTTGTGATTTGTCTTGTTACACACGGTGTTGCAGGGTGCGCATCTGTCGGTCTCTGTAGAGCAGTACTCCTCCAGCGTGCAGGTCAGCTGGCCACATTTGATGCCATCGATTGATAACTGCGATGAAGCCAGGCTTACTAAGGCCAGGACGCAAGTGAATCGTAACATTTTCCTGCCTGAAAAAATACTTTATTAATGTTACGCATTCAATTCCAATCCATAGTTAAGATTATAATTTAAAATAAACCCCACTGGTATTAATGTTTTTTTAACATACTGCTTCCCAATTTAAAAACACTTTTGTATTTATTTAATTACCACCAATATATCTCGCGAACTAATTTAACACGTCGATTCAAATTAAGGATTATATACAAAAACCATCATTTCGTTTTTATGAGCATGGGACAGGTAGAGCTTAACATATATTTGAACACGTAACTTTATTGGTTCATCCTGTATACACCTGTGAATAATATATTGTATTTCCTAGTATTTACCACATCGTCAATTAATATCAACTATTTTGTTATAAAGCATCACTTTAGTTAAGTTTAGTTTAGTGTTTAAATAATAATTTAAAAATGTTCGTTAGGAATCTAATTACTAAAGATTTTGGTAGCTGTATACCTGCATTAACAAAAGACTTTCTGACAACTTCGTTTACCTGAGAAATCTTTGAATACGTTTTTCATTAAAACTACTGATAAACTTACGCCCTTTCAAGAAATCTCTCTTTAAATAATAAATAGAGTGAGTCATAGCTCGTGCAATGACTGGCTTCAGCGGACACAAAACGGGCAGTCTTTTTATTGTTATTCTTTTTATTGTTAAAACTATACATAATATGTAAATACTTTACCCCATTATTTAAAAATAATATTATACTTAATTGATATTATATATTCTTTTCAAGTTTGAGTTATTATTATTTTTTATATATTACATTAATTACACTGGGTTCTATTAAACTTTTTGAATAATTTTTAAATAATTAAATAAATATAATATAAAAAAATCGATTGACACAAATTTATACGCACCAATTTAAGATTCACCAAGGAGCATTGTGGAAACGAAATTATTATAAAGTTACATCTTACACTTAAAAAATACTTCAAGGAGGGAACATAGAGTTTAACATAACATTTCTATTAATCATGATAAATTAATTAAAACAAGCAGCTACATTACTCTGAAGTAAGCGCGCAGTTTTTACTGTAGTTGCCTAGCAACGGAACAAATAATAAATCGCTCACCTCTTCGAATTACGGGTAAAGCAGTTAAATATTACCGAATAATTTTGTTATATTGAACTATTAAGTCATAATTATATACATTTTTAAAATTTGAGTTTGGTTCTATGTTATATATTTAATTAAAAAAAAATATTTTATGATCAAAGTAATGAAAATTAGGTAGCTAAGTAGATACCTTACCTGCAGTCGACAGTATTTACTTTTTAGATTTTACATTTCATTATTATCATCACGTAAATACACGTTCGCTAAAATAAAGAGTGACTAATGGTCATTCAATAAACTTATAATAAAAAATAATCAATAATATTTTTTCTGAGCGTGACAAACAAGAAATACCATGAGCTAACCGCCTGCTCACCTTGAGTTGTTTCAGAAGCCTCACGTACGGACACATTATATACTTAAGATATCTTGATGTGTATACCATGCGTTATATGTAGAGATTGACTTTACTCTCATGTTTAGCAACTAAACTAAAATTACCCAATACACATTACATACTTTGGATAACATGATGTGTATATACCATGCTTTATATTCAGAGATTGACTTGATTCTCATACTTAGCAACGAAACTAAAATTACCTATTACACATTATCTACTTTGGATATTATGTGTCTATGCCATGCTTTATATGTAGAGATTGAGTTTACTCTCATATTTATCATATAAATTAATTATTGAGTTGATTTTTTTATTATATTATTAATTAAATGTATATGTACATTGAATTTGTGTTTATAGAAGTCTTTAATTGTATTTTTGGTTAGATAATTAAACTTAACTGTCATTTTAATTACATAATTATGGAGCATCGTTTTTCTTATCATTTATATATTTAAAGTAGTTTCAAAACTTCAAAATAATTTTATACTATTCTCTAAGATTGTGTAAAACTTTCTCCTTTATATTTGTTTAGATGTATTTGAACTAATCAAATTTCTTTTTTTCTGTTTGACGGTAGTTCTAAAGTGAAGTTTTTATACAAAGTTTTGTTTTATTTTTTATACTTGGTCTTTAAGATTTTTTATTATTATAAATATTATATTAACTTAATAGAAAAAAATTTCCATTAAAAAATGGTATACGATACTATTCTTACCAAATATATTAATAACAGATTTACATCAAAATATCAATATTAGTATCAATTCTGCTCTGTAATGGATGCTTTTCAAAAATAAAAAGATAACATTCTCAAAATATTAGAAAATACTAATTTAAGAGATTTTACGAATGTATGGTATATCTCTACATACATACATACATACATAGAATGTTGTAACAAGATAACAATTTGTACAAAGAACCTGTGATACTGTAATAACTTAAGCTTACAAAGGCTTTCAGTCTATCAATATATCCAAGCTTTGTTTGAAACGTCGGCTTAACAAAAGGTTTGCCATAGGCCATACCGATTTTGATTTCCTAATCCATTAGATCACCTAGCGTGATGGAATTAACAAGAGTATTTCATCTTTGTCAGTACGGTAATTAATTTGACTGAAATACAGATTCGAATTAAATTTAAAAGCATTATATTGAAGCAATTATAAATATTTGTAACTTGGAAGAGTTCATAAATTTTAAAACAGCTCTGGTTAACCGTGACTCGTATGACGATATTTCAAAGTTAGGAAAGCCATAGCCACACAGAGGTGCGGGGAATGCCAATGGTGTATTTATTGTTTTCATCTTATTTGTATGCAAGTGCGGTCTTGTCGCGCGCTCGCAAAGGCTCTCGGTGAATCTGTGTTAGACAAAGTCATATGAAGCCTGTATTTTAATTACCTGTGTGTATAACGCTGTTACATACTTAAACTTTACTTTAAGTTAATTCAATTTATTTAGTACAATGAGAAGATTGAAATCAGTATTGGATTCAAAATATAATTTAATATTATGGAAGTATATATGGTTTTCTCTTCCGTTCAACGTGTAACAAGAGTTCTCTGTGCTATTTAATCAATGTTTATTTTTACTAAAACAACATAATGTACTGATGCATAATGAGCAGGTAACCAATAGTGTGTCAAACTAAAGGACCGCTACCGGATGTCACGAGGAAAACAGCGCTCTACCGGATATTAAACAGAGCTATCTGAAACGTTATTTGAGCAAGGTCTGGCAAATAATTAAATATTTCATTATACACTCTCATTAAATAAAATATATAACTTTACTTTCAGTAATAGATTTTTAATAAGAATGAAAATATCTTGCAACTGACAGCCTTTATTCTAGATAACCTTTTAAGCGTTCACGTTAAGGAAAATTCCAGGTAAATCATGTTCTTGGCTACTAGAAATCTCTTCTCACGTACAAACTTAATAAAATTACGAACACGATGAAAAGCACTAAGTTTACAATTTCCTACTAATTATATTAAATTTTAATACATTTTCTTCAGTTAAATGAACGAAGTACCGAAATTACTGGATCCGTTAATATCACTGTAGAAGAGTGTTTAATTATCTTTTAATTTTCATGAATTTTGTTAAAGTGTTCATTGTGTTTTTTAAGACTTCTACGAGTGCACTTTTAAATGAAACTATTTTCACGAAATGTCTGGTAAATAAATGAAATGTTAAATGGTATAGGTACGTGAGCAATCCATTTAAAATGTTTTAATATAATGATTATATTATTTATATATAAAATGTTAACATGTAGTTGTAATTCCACATTAGACTAATTAAATATTGAAGAAAAAAATATTATGTTATCCTTTTCTTTCTTTTTCTTTTTTTATATCTTATCTTGATATTTTGTGGTATATAATTCTTCTTGTCGTGTGTTTTTTCACTATAATCCCCTTTTATATTTTTGTGTGCGAGTTTGGTACCCTGAATGGTTTGGAATTTGTGTTCACCATTAGGTCCTATAGGTGGCGCTTTAATAATTCCAATTTTTTATATATTATCTACTATTATATAAAATTTCCAAATGAGACTCAAAACACATAATTATAAGGTCTATGTGTAACCAATAACTAACTTTGAGCTGTGAACGTGGCATATAAAAGAAGAACTATGAGTGTGAAATGGTTTCAGTAAAATACTGAAATATATATGATATATATAATAATAACGAAATAAAATAATACAATCATCATGAACGAGTTTCTTTATCTGTACTGTACTAAACTTTTTAACTTTTCTTAACCATAATTACTAATTTGCTTGAATAACCCAAATATTAAATTTTAATTTATTGAGTAATAACTTTTAGTTAATTAATCCTACATCCTAAATAATACAGGTCTTACATTCTGGTCTTTTCGCCCGCTTTTATGCAAACTTTAACCACCTCTTAGTTCCTACCTTCCTGGTTTTATTTATTTATCATATCTAATATTACAAAAAGTTAGTAAGTTATAGCTGCAACAGATTACTAAGTACTCAGTAGTATAGGTAGATTTAACTTTCATTACTAGATCTTATCACAACTACAAGCTAAAGTAAAAATATCTAGCTAATATTAAGCAGTAACACATTACATACACCTTCTATATAAATGTTAATTCTCTATAATAATTCTTTAATATCTTGTATAATTATACCTTTGTTAACTATTTTGTTATTAGTATAATGTACAAGTTCTATAATTCAGACAAAATGTTTAAATCTACTACTGTCTGAGCTAGGCTTAGGTATACTATACTTTTAATATGTACAACAAAAGTTTATGATCATAAATTATCCAAATGGTATTGCAATCTACCTAACTTTCCAACTATGAGAATTACTCTCCTGCTTTGAAATATGCAAACATAAAGAGTTCTTTTATGTTTATTTCATTTTACTGGCTATTGTTCTCTGTATTCTTGTTTTATTCGACTCTATTCCTTTTTATTATCTCTTTTTAATGGACATTTTTTTTTAAATTATTAGTGTTTAATATTTAGGTATTTATTTCGTCGAAATTAAAAAATCAATTGGATTGACTATTTTTGGATATAAGTAATTGAATTCAAGAGATTCTATGTATATGAATAAAAAAAGGTCAATAATTTATAATTGTTAAATGTTTTTTATTTCAATATCACTATAATAATAATCAGGGATTGCACTTCATCTTTTTTAATACCGATTTAAAAATGAAACATCCACCATCTTAATCAGGCTTTACTCTTAGATCTAATTATGACATCGAGGGGTATTTACTTTATAAAACGATTAACCTAGCTCTTCTTTTAAATGTTTTATCAAAGGTACCAGTCTTATCTTCTTTCCGCTCGTTAAGAAAAACTGATAACTAGAAGAAACAGATGATTAACTAATGAAAATAGTAATTTAATATATGTAGAATTCAACACATTTAACTATTTATAATGTTGTGAAATCTTTATATTTATAAAAAGCTTTCCTTAATAAATGACCGGCAAGTAACCTCAGTTCAAAATATCAAATTCTTTTAAACAAATTGAAAGTATTTAAAAAGGGACTATTCACTGCAATGGAGTGTCTATTATTCTTGACTGACACCTTTTTATCGGAATTGTTTATCAAACATTGTCTGTTATACCGTTCGTATTGTAGTATTAATAAACAAATGTGAGCTCAAACACTAAAGATACTTGGGAGATAATAGTTTTAAATTCCAGTAAGCTATCCATAACCACTGATGAAAAGGTAACACCTTTTTACAGTATATCATTATATTCAATTATCAACATTTTATCGAACTACAAAAACCTGATTATTTACAATATAAGCAGAGTAATACATGGAATAAAATAATAATACATATATTGAATATTCACCTCGTTAAGTAATTAGGATAATAGTATTAGGCAAATCTAATTAAGTAATGGTTCAGTCTTGAATGTTGGTGAATATAATTATAAATATAGGTATATCAAACTGATTCATAAAAAGGGTTTTTTAGAAGGATAACCGTCTGATGTAATTAAAGGAAATTTATATCAGATTTATAAAATCTTGTAATAATTGTTTGTGAGACATAAACCTATATGGAGTTAGGGATCATGTATGCGTAGGATTTTTACTTTTGCTTTCTACTTCTTAATGTAGTTACCTACACTCAACTATAACGAGATTTTTTATAATTGTCTTCTATGCACATACTGTTTGTTATATGTTTGATTATACTCACTAGGTAACTTCGGTATAGTTTTAAATATAAAATAAATTATATAACTTCCAGAATCGTTGCATCACATTTGAATAATAAATAAAGTATTGTTTATATTAATAGTAAATAATATATACAAATTTAGAGTCCGTAATGAAAGTTTCTAACGACAATTTCGGTTCCGGAAGCCTTCAGAGATTTTCTTAGAAAATAAGTGAGTCATTTTAATACATAGCTAATTGAAAACGTTTGAGATAAATCACAAATTTTCTTAAAACTCTATTAACTATGTACACAATGATTATCATTTATTGTTAATATTATAGTTTAAAAACAAAGGTAAGTTTACCAATTATAAATTAATTTTAATCTTACATGTATTAAGAATAATTAATTTTCCGAGCACGAATAATTGCCTTATTATCCCGCCTCATTATATACGACCATGAACATACTATAAATGGCGAAAAACTGAGATAAGAAAAGTCTTTAAATATTGAAAAATATACTATTCATTAAATAGTTAATACTAGCGAATTCTACTTACCCTAAGCTGTTTTCATTTTATCCCTAGAACCACACACTTGGTACACTGCCAACTTTCTAAAATAACTTCTAAAAACTGTTTCGAAGCCTTCACAGGCTCGACGGCCAATCGTGAACGTGGGTGACGGAATGCGACTCTTGCGCAGGTAGAGCTGTCTCGGTGTTGGTAAATGCCTGTGTGTGAGTCAATGTAATTATTTACATTGTATCAACGGAACATTAAACAAGTGTGGGTTTAAAGGTATGAAATAACAGGTCTGGACTTTGCTGAGAATAATAACTGAAGGAAAAAGTTAAGTTACAAAGGACCATCTAGTTGTTTTACTATTATAATAATATCAGTTGTTATAATAGTAAGTTTCTATTAAAATATAACTAAAATAACTTGGTAACTTTAGTAAATAATACGAAAGTAATAGTAGTAATTATAGTAACTGTAAGAACGGGTTCTTTTAGTTTGTCTGGTTTGGAGTATTTTAAATAGAATGTAAATATGGATAAACCTTTTAGTTATAAAATAGGAAACAAAATAAAATGACGGATAAAAAACAAGTAATAATGACAAACTCGTAAGAACTGATATTAATATTAAGCCCTGCAATGAGAGCAAAAATATTTACCTAAACACAGTCTACTAAATAATAAGAAAAACCATACTGTGCGGCATTAAATGAATATTATCTAATAATTTGTTGTCTAGTTTGTGAATTTTTTAGGTAGGTACTTGGTGATTGTTTATTAACCGAATCGGGACTCTGATTCTTTTATATGCACGATTTTTAAATATCCTTTTTTTGCAACACATTATGTTTTATGTACAGAATGTCCAACCCTCCAAGTTGTCTTTAAAAATGTTAAACATTTTTTTAGAATCTTGAGACCTAAAAAACCTAAAAAATTAAACTCCTCACTTGAATTTGTTCTTTTTTAATTTTATTTATTGAAAACCAATGCTGTACTTTTGATTACCATTATTATTGCAATCACGATTCAACATATTTATTAAATAAAAGGAACGCCGGATTTATTCCGGATGTGACAAAAATGTTCGATGACTTGACTTGACACTGGCTTGTGTCCAAAACTAGCCTACCAAGACGTAAAAAGACCTGTATATTTTAGAAGAAATTCTATATGTATCGGGAACAGCTGTAGAGCATATGTTGGCTTAAGATCTGCATTATTCCTTCTGAAAAATGTAAAAACTAAGATTTAATCATTTTAAAATAGCAATACTCCAAAAAACTTCAAAAGCTTAACAAGGGTATTTAATATATCAAAACAACGTACATACACATACGTACATACATACCAAGTTAAGTCAAGTTATATAAAATTCTTCAATCATTATAATGATGTAACACTGACATCCTTTCAGACGTTTTTAATTGGTCATACGAATGTAATCCAACACAATCTAAATAATGGTATAAAGTTTCTTGATAAGAAATGATAACATTGCTCGTCACATCCTGATCGTAGTGTAAATAAATTTCGATGGAAATAAAAAACATATTAGATATATAGAAATTTTATTATATTTTTTGCGAAATAAAAGATTCGCATTAAAATTATTGTAAGGTTTTCCATAATTAGATTTAACATAATGACAAGCACTCCATCCCTGGGCATATACATAAGAATATAAACTTAACTATGAAATATATTATTTATTTTGTACCAAAACACCAATATTTATTTCCAATTTCTTAAATATCGAATTCCTTAATACATAATCTATAGACAGTATATTTAGGATTCTAGTTTTTGGTCCAACCACAATAATAGTTTACTTATATGAAAAACATTTTAAATCAAATACAGATCATTATATACTTTCATATTTTTCCTATGCAGAAACATTTTAGAAATATCCCTCAATTTAAAATCTTTCAAGCAAATAACATGTATAATATATTATATATCGATTTGATTAAAAATATATTGAATTTAAAGCAGTAAAAAAATATCTTAAAATTATGCTTTTTGAGCGCATATAACTAATAATGTCAAGGCAATTAACGATATTATATAAGGCAAACAAGTTCAACTTCACACAAATATACTCAAAGCATATGTATACTAAAACACTGAAATTCGTTTCTTAAATTTAAAACATGTAAGCAATAGAATAAAATCAATAACAAATACAGCAAATCAACCAATCAATAGAATCAGGAAAAAAAAACATTATAAATCAACAAAAAAAAATAAAAACATAAATTATATGAAAACCACAACAAAATGAGTGAACAAGACCTACTTGGTATCATTAATATAAAATAATTGTAAACACGTTATCTTGAATAAAGATATTGTAGATTCAAATTTTAAATACAGGTAACTTTATAAATAACGGAATAATTTGTATAATCCATAGAAAAATGTCTATAAAATTCACAAATTTATTCCCTGGTTAAATTTTATCTAAGGATTAAAAAATCATCGATTAGAAGAATTATGTTAACACTATTCTGAATTGTAGACGACATATAACTAATACATAAATATTTAAGAAATATCTTTTGCGATGAATTGTATTAAATAAATATCTTTTGCGATGAATTGTATTAAAAATATATATATACATATATAACGTCACAAAAATAACAAAGAAAATTCATACAATCCGTATTTACACCATTAAATATAACAAGTCAGACATTTATATAATATTATCTACAGAAGCAGAAACTGAATCATAGAAAACTTTTGTAAAAATATTAGATCATAGATTAAAAAACATCAAAGGGGTAATTTGATCATTAAAATCAATTCATATATTTTTTATCTTATCACTGACATATAACATTGACATTTTGTATAAAGATAGTGCAGACATACAAACAAGCAAGATCAACATAAATAAGCTAAAATATCTACTTACAAAAAAAGGATTACATAAATTTATTTCAGATTATTCTTTAAAAGAAAGTCAAAAAATTGTAATTAAAAAGTGAGAAAGAACCTCAAAATACATTCTAAATGAATAATTATATAAATGTTAACAAAGCCTTAACGTATCATTCGAAACTAGAAAAACTAGATAACATTTTCTGACTTTGTTCTGATTTGTACCCCTAGTACAAGTTTTGGCGTTACGTAAACAGTTTACCTATGTTTTAATTTTACGTTTTGGTAAACTGTCATAATTTTCATAATGTCAAAACTCGTACTAGGGGACTGTATGTGTGACAGTATATTATTTTTGCGTCAGTAACGCTGTCAAAGTCAATATGGCTAATCAAAGCTGTATAACTCTGAACCTTTGCCTGTTAACTATACAAACAAAAATTATTCTGACAGCTTAGATTAAAAATATATATACATTTTAAATATTGTGCACTACAATTTATTTTACATTTTAATGGCAAGACAAGTAACCAATAACGACAAAGTTTTGACATGTGACGATAATACTAAGATTTAGATGTACTAGCGACGTTCTCTGGCGGTGGTAAGGGGGCGTCTTCTTCGTATATCATAACTAATTTGCTGTATTCGCGCTTTCTTCGTCGAATCTGAAATCAATGAAAGAAATACATGTTATTTAAGGTTTTACATTTTTTTGTCACAACTTTATAATAGGTTTGAGATTTTATGCACAATAAAAACAACACATATATAAAACTATCTACAACATTATAGATATAAAAGTATTTTCTACTTTAGATATAATATATCTGTCTGCCTGTTTGTCCATGCTAATCTTTAAACTGCGGTTCCGATTTTTATGGGATCTCCGTAGATGAGATGAGGAATTTTGAAGGAATGATCTAAGCTCCACTTGTCCTGAAAATGTCAAAGTATTCACACAATTTATTTAGGCCTATATTTGAACTGAACTATCTTATTTCTAGAAGAAATAATGTTTTCAAAAGTTATCGTTCCAATACAAAGCTTAATTATTCCTTGGCAACGGCTATATTTTATAGATACTAGAGTTATATCCAAAAATATGTCTGTATCTGCAAACGATAGAAAATATTGATTATAAGAATAATACTATCAACAGATGACTTAATATATAATCCATGCAGCTTATATGAAGTCTTGAATCTTGCTCTAACACATGGTTCGATAAGGATCTAGACCATCAACAAACATCAAAACAAACATCATAAATAACAAAATTGTAATCACACCCACGATGACCCAGTTCAGAACTGGTGTTATGTTGAGAAAACCCAAAAACGGCAACTCTTGTAATGAATAATTTGTATACCACTTACATTCAACTAAAATTATATGACAATCTGTGAGTACAGCAAAATTTACCTTCACTTTGGATGACCTTGAGGTACTTTCTTCACCAGAACTGCTCGAACTCGTGATACCTTCTTCTAACGTCAATCTAGCAGCTACTCCTTGTAATTGTAAATCCAAGTAGAGTTGACCGAGTTGTTCGTTAACCAATGCGGGCTGAAATGTCATTTAAATATTAAATATTTATTGAACAAAAGATGCTATCATTAATTCATTAAATGATAAGATATATATTTTACAATAATATCTTACTTGTTCTAGAGATTCCAATTTCTTTTTATCTTCAGACAGAACTTCCTCCAGATTCTTTGTTCGGATCTGATATTTGTAAATAAGTTCCGATGTAACGCAAACCTGCAAAAAGTTATAAATCAAGAAATAATTCGGTATATTAACTCCATCAAGGCGGTATACTCTTCACTTATCCCTATAGCACTTCTGCACATTGTGTGGTTTGTGTGTGTTTGTGTGTGTGTGTGGGTCGTATGTTTTATGTTGTATGGGGGTGACAAATAAGGGGATAAAGTAATAGGTGCGGTAGCCTAACGGCTTTGGAAATGCAACTGCAGACTAATAGAGGATGTAGGAAACTATACAGACGGAGATAGAACGGTTTTGAGACTCACAGTACGATGGTTCAAAAACATTTAAATAAATCTGTCATGTGGATATGTTATCTATGTGCTTCATATTTGGCAGTGTTATAAAAAATTTAACATAGTAGCGGTGATTAAATTCTTGATATATAATTATTGGCACAATATAGTTTGTTATATAAAATGTAATACTAACTTCTTCCATCCACGGCGGATCATTTCTTTTTCTAATCACCTTGGCATGTTTCGGTTGGTACGTGTGTGCGTCAAGTGAACTCTGCAGCGACATAACATCGTCAGTTCTTACATTTTTGTGCCAACTCTGTAAAAATACTTGTATAAATAAAATGTGTAAATATTTTAGTATTTATTTACCTACATCTATTTATCTTTCGAAAGGTTATTTTGATCCCTGGGGGTACCTCTTATGAATTTCAATGCAAGGGTCATTAATTGGTTGAAACTTAATTTATTTAATAATAGTTTCCAGTGTGAAATTCTAATATTTATATCAAACATCATTGAAAAAATTACACAGTATTTTTGGAATAAATATATAACAATTTGTTGTTAAATATTTTATAAATATTATAAATATTCCTTTCAAATTCTATAAATTGTACGCTCACGGATTATTGAAAAAAAATATATTTAATTTATATTTAATATAAATATTGAGCATCTTAAGATATGAAAAATATAAGTACTTATATTTGAACGCTACTAATAAAAACTCTAATATGTATACATATTAAAAAAAATACTTTTGTACCGAGATAATTTTAAAAAGATTATATTTGTGGGCATAAGATCCAGTGACCTGATATAGTTTAATAGATGTGAAGAAAATACATACTACATATTTTATGAAGTATTTAGATATTCAGTAGACAGGAAAACCTATTAGCGGAACTAATTATCAAGCTACGACCTTCATTGTTAGAAATTTGATCTGGGTCAATGTAAACAGTCGGATAATATAAACAAACAAAAATGATATTCGAAAAATAAATACAGGTGAAACTTAATACACGGAAATATCACAAAAAATACAAATAAAGGGTTAAAAATATCTTCTTATCTTATTTTAAGTGTAATATAAATCGATTGATCAACCAAATAGTTTAACATTTTGATTTACCTACCTTTTTATTTACCTATTTCTACTATTCTTACCTATTTTCTATTATTATTTTGACTATTATTTAATTTTTACTATTATTCTTACCTAGTTTCTTTTTACTATTATTTAATTTAAAAATTTAAAATTATAGTAAAAAGAATTTAATATGTATAATTTTGTATTTATATTGTATCACATTGTATAAATGCACTGTTTTTTGTTATTTTGATTTTGTATAGTATTGCACTGTTTGTTTCCTAAATAAATAAAATAAAATAAATAAATATTTTTTTAAACTATTAACCTTTTTAGCGTCGCTTTCTTCGGCGCTACCGGATTCAGTTTTGAAAAATGATGAATAAAATGATGAATAACTAGATTCTTCGTCAGTTTTTTCCACAGTTCGACTGCTATTACTTAGTCGCATTTTCCGATTAGTTATATCTTTCGTTACTTCTGTATGCTGTTGACAAATAATTATTTGTAACATATATATTTCAATTTTATATTTATACTTAACATATATTTGTAATATTCAAAAAATGTATAAAAAATGCAACATAGTTTATAACCAAAAAATTTGCTAAAAATAAATTAATTTAAAACAAAAACCAGTCCTCGAAATCATACTAACATAATAACAAAATAATATTACACCTTAGAAACAAAACAAAAACAATTTATAAAATATGAAACCAACAATAATGTAAATCGTTCCTATAATTGAAGACAAATAAATTGTTCAAAGTACTAATTTTGAAACATAATTTTATTTATATAAGTTTAGACTGTATATGCATTTGTTAAATAAATCAAGGGACATTTTGTAGTAGAAGTGGACAGATAAAGGTCCTAAGAAATACGACATAATTCAATTGTTACAGACTTTAAATAAAATATATATATATATATGTATAAATCTCAAAATTTTATTATGGGAATGCAATCTTTGAAGATTAAGAACATTTTGTTTGTGATCACATTTTTCCTATAAAAATATTTACAAAGAAAAAACTTTTTGATTTTTGTGCAGACATGTACAACTTAATTTACAGGTCGTAAATCTGTAAACAGTGTTAACCCCACTGTAATTTTAGATTAAAACAATAATAATTTGATAAAAAAGCGCCCATTTAATTTATTATAATACACCCTAAAATAAATAAATCACTACCCAAATCAAGTTTATAAACTCTCAATTAGCGTATAACTCCAAATAAAGTTGAGAAAGTTTAAATAAAATAATAATTGCAGATATCAGAACAAATTATAGAAAAGTAAAGGACTATTTTACCTATTAAGTTTCTTTTTATATTAAAATTATATATTTAAATATTTCATAATTCCATTATTCCCTGCGTCTGTACTCATTTTGTAAATTGCATAAAACTTATATAATTTTTTTTTTATATTTTTAGCCCTGCTATCTCATTTATTAGATTATTTTACTAACATTTACAACAGCTAGTTCAAAGTTTATACCAGATTAGATGTGCTTGCAGATGTATATGTGACGCCTTCTCTCCTTAGTGCTTGACCGTGTGGGAGAGTCTCCCGGGAACTCCGATTCGGTTTAGAAGTCTTCATTGGCACAATAAGTTTACACGCCTGTGATTTTTCAGTACTTTAGCTTGTTACCTTACAGTAAGCAATTATATAAGCGATAAGCCATATTTAAAATGTTTGTACTATCGTTCAAAGTTTTGAAGTTAATAATAATTCGAAACTTTCAACGATGAGCATGTAATTTATTGTGAAATACAAAAGCTAATAATGCAAATGAATATTAGTATGAATATATTTAAACATTTATATAACGTTGTGTTATGTCCAGACACTAGAATCGTTTGGAATATAGAACTTTACAAAAAAAATTGTTTTTAAAATCAACTTTGACCACCAATTAACTATTCAAAAATATGACCTAATCATACATATATACAGTGAAGCATATTTATGTAATTGACTTATTTATATGCATCATACATATGGATATTATATATATTTTATTTTTAATAAAAACTCTATATTCCAAAAAGTATTCTGTGAATGATTTGTTATAACCACTAAAATAACAGTGTTAAAAAGAAATATAGTTTCGTTAATAACATTCCATCAAAAGTTTTATAACTTTATACATGATTATATCACCATATATCAGTATATATTAAACATTCCCCAATAATGTTACATTGTCAGTAAACAAATCAATGTAACATTATTGGGGAATGTTTAATATACATTATTAATAATATTAACCTATCAAAATATTTACATAATAACAATGACACAATGACAATGTTCATGTAAAGTCAATAATTTTTTGACAAATGTTCTTATTCATTAAAATACAGTTAAAATAAACAAATAAACACTCCCACATATGATGATGCAATATAAAGAATTT
The DNA here is from genome assembly GCA_959347355.1 of Napeogenes inachia. NCBI lineage: Eukaryota > Metazoa > Arthropoda > Insecta > Lepidoptera > Nymphalidae > Napeogenes > Napeogenes inachia. The sequence continues at coordinate 4,788,704 of OY365800.1, read as the reverse complement.
GTGCTCCCATCTTAACCCTCACACATTTAAAAAAGTTAAAATATGAGATGTATGTATGTTAAAATATTTAAACCATTCATACAAATTCACTTACTTCTTGGTAATTATTACTGGATAGTCCAAACGGTATATTCTGGGGCATGGAGGTTGGTTGCACGTATGAAGTTCTAGGATCAACTGACGGGTACATGAATGAAGATCCATACATTGCTTGCCCATACATCATGTATGGCACTAAAAAAAATAACTATATTAGAATCAATATTTTGAATTAGATTTGCAGAATATTTCTGTTTCTTATTGTGTACATATTAAATAAATATAGTATTAAAAAAACCACAATACCATCAGGATTCGAACCTGCGACCTGGACCTATGTTTCCGTCGCTCTTCTGGCTGAGATATCGTGTTTACTAATTTATCATTATAAATTGATTTGGAATTGATATAAGCACGACATATTTATATACAGTTAGTTTATGATATTAATTAACATTGGTTTTTGTGTTTTCTGCATCTATCTCTTGAGTTATTTAATAAATACATAATACGTACTTGGCTGTGGTTGATATGGAAAACCATTCACATTGGGATTTGGTTGTTGGAATGTATCTGACGTAGTTGGGACTGGCTGCACCGGTACGGGAATATAACACATTGGATGTTGTCCTGCCATTATTAAAAACATTTTGTTACATATATTTTTTAAAATATATATAATTAATAATAATATCACAGGTTACACACATTGATCTAACCCCTTAGTAAGCAAATTATTTGCTTACTTAGGGGACAACGATACAGATACATAGAAATACACATTATAAATGCTGGGAATATATTTAATAAACGACCAAAGTCAGAAATAAGGATATCTATGCTCATCAAATACATTCCTATATTTGTCGGGAATCGAACCCGAACCCATTTAGCCGCTATACGTTAGGCGTCTGCGTTGACCACTCGAACAATAGGGCGGTATATAAGTTCATTAATTTGAATTCACTTAATATGTTATTTAAGTAATATTATGACATTATCTGTTAATATTGCTCGTCATAATTGCATAACATGTTGTGTTTGATTTTGTAGACGCAAAAAAATAAAATAAATTAATAAGTAGCCAAAGGGTATAGACAATAACCAAGATATTAATAATAGTTTATATAAACATATATTATATACCCGGTATCGCCATAGGAGTCATGAAAGAAACTTGCTGCGGCATCCCCAAACCCAGTATATGATAAGCGCTCGCACTGCTTGTTGCTGTTGCTGCCCATGGGTTAGCACCTGGTGAGAAATATCCATAGATTTAGATATCCAAAAATAAAATAATCTATAAATATATTATAAACAGAATTATTTAAACATTATTATATTGGTATCCTTACCAACATTACTCGGTGGTGGAACGTTAGTAGATGCCGGATGTTGTCTGGACTGACGTGGGGATGAACACCTGTGCTTGTGTGCGCTAGCTTCTTCCGTCTGTTTGGATGGTCGCTTCAACCCGTGGGGCTAGATAAGTGAGAGCGAGATAGATATAGTAGTGGAAAAGAGAAGTTATATTTGGAATCGTATGCTTGTGGTCATTCGCAATATTCAGTTTATCAACTCTTTCTACTACTAATGAAAGAAAAATATATCTTTATAATTACTGTTCCAATAACATTAATGACAGTAGGCAAACTTTTTCGATAGCTATCTTCCGTTGGAAGGTCGGATTGGCTACTCAAATAAGTTCTTTCTACATTTTGTGCTTCCTAATATTCTCAAAGGTTTCTTTTGTCAAAGCAATCGAAACTTACGTTTGATAGATTCCTAGTAAAACTATTTTATTTTTAATTTAACAGTAGAAAGGTTCAGTTTCAATAGAAATTCGAATCACAGTAGCATTATTTTGGAATATTTGAAAGACTAAGAATTTTATATTAAGATTTGGCTGTACTACCAATACCAGTCTGATACTATTGATCGCCACTAGAAATAGTCAATATATTTTTGACTTATATATTTTTTATCTTTTGAAGCTGTATAGCTTCAAAAGATAGATCATTACTGAGTATATATAATTGTGTCTATCTTTTACTCTAATTAGAATATTAGGAATCGCTATAACTCTAGTGTCTGGGGTAGGGAGTGTTTTGAACACTCGCTTTATCCCGTGGGTTGAACATAAATGAGAGTATTTTGTTTGTTGAGTGAAAATTCTATCAGATATTTTTTCAATGTTTTTAGTATGTAATTATAAAAATGTTACCTGAGATTCAGTAGAAATGCCTAGAGAGGTCGGCTGAAATGCCGCGTTACATCTCGCCAAGTGTTGTTTCTTCTTTTGTCTTGTTTCATTTGATGCTTTCTCCCTCTCACCTTTGCTTGATCGATTCTCTCTGTACATTTTAATTAGGTCTCTCTCCATTTCTGTATTATGTCTGAAAGAAAAATAGACATGTTAAAGCAAATACGTATATTATGTCACTTTTATTAGACTGACCCGGAATATAGCCTCGATAACTATATATACTACTTATAATACTTATATTAATAGTAATAATAATCAAAAAAATATTAATAGTAATAATAATCAAAAAATGGTATGAATATAAACAAACCATTACACAAACGATAACTTAAATTATATTACACTAGCTGTTACCCGTGACTTCGTCGTCGTAGACTGGAAAAATAATATTTTTATGGTTAGCCATAAGCCATAAAAATATTTTTTTCCATTATTTTTGACATATCTACCAATACCTCATACATCAAAATCCTTTAATCCATTTAGACTGTAGCAGAGAACATAAAAATAGCATAATTGTCTATATTTCTATTTACATAAATATATTTGAACAACATAACACTCCTTCTAAAGTCGTCGGGTAATAAGAAGGATTTTCACAAAAAAATATGTAAAATTTAGAGAACCGATAAAAAAATAATAAAAACTGGATTAGAAACTGATGAAAACGATTAAAAACTGGTTTAGGATCCGGAGCAATTAGTTACTGCGCTTTAATATATGTAATATCACATACAAAACCACGTGCAAAGGTTGGTATTTCTTATAGACTATTTGCTATTTTTTTACGTAAGCTACAATATTGCTAAGTTTCATCAAAATCCATTCATTAGTTTTTGAGTGATTGAGTAACAAACATCACAGACAAAACCTCGTGCAAAAGTTAGTATTTCTATAGCCTATGTGTTATTTTGGTACATAAGCTGTAATATTGTTAAGTTTCATCAAAATCCATTCAGTTATTTTTTGAATGATTGAGTAACAAACATCACAGATGAACCACGTGCAAAAGTTAGTATTTCTATAGCCTATGTGTTATTGTGGGTCTTCAGCTACCTACCTACATACCAAATTTCATCGTAATCGGTTCAGTAGTATTTGCGAGAAAGAGTAACAAACATCCATACCTACTCACAAACTTTCGCATTTATAATATTAATATGATATGACTTAGTATGAATAAAAAGCTCACTTGTTAAGCAGTATCTCAGTCAGACGAATTGGCTGATAGTCGCATGGACAAGTGCTGGCCAGTACTATAGCACTTGATTCTGATGAGCTCGTGCGGTCATAGTCCGTTGAAGCCTGAGCCATTGGGGAGAGACTTTTGCTGTAAAAAATATTTTTTAAAGATTTTTAATTTTAAGATTTAATACTTTGTAGATGTTTTATTAAGTCCCATTAATAAAAATAAAAAACATTTTAAATTTCACACATATTTGTCTAGAAAGAGGTCTGACTATTTGAATCTTTATTAAAATCTTATTAGATTAAATACAAACCTAGGCATCTCGCCGACTTCTTTTACTGGCATTTTATTTTCGTTTTCCATCAAATTGTAATCTTCAAAGTTTAAAGGTTCGTGGCTGTCGAAATACCTGAAATATAATTACACATTTAATAATGATGCATTTAATTTTAAATATACGAATAATACATTAAAATAACTAAGACTCACCGTTGAAGAGTCTCGTTATAATTTAGTTGGTTGTAGCTAACTGGTGTCTCGGTACCAGATTTGCTGTCACTGTAGTCGTGATGCGGTGAAATACCGCCAAGCATCACCGAATCCCGTTCCTGTAAAATATGACCTTTAATGTTATTGATATAAGGAATGTCGATAAGTTCGAATTTGCCTTGAACGTCTTTATTGTAATTGTAAATGTAGCAAGTAGCATATTGGTGCATTGGCTGAGCAATAATCGATAATTATGATGCAATGAATATTTAATGTAAATTAGATTTATGTTTGCATCTTCGGTTAAGTATAAAATGGTTATTTAGGTCATCGAATTATTGTCAAAATTTAATGTCAAAATACCAAAAGGACATTGCTACGAGGCCACACATCTGGGGCCTAGGATTTAAGTATTAATAATTCTTACTACGAACACAGGATACAGGCAGGGTTATAGACTATTTTGGTTATATGGGTTAGTTGTAGTTAGTTAAGTATTCTGGATTTTAGTTATTTAAGTATTCTAGATTATCACTAACTTACTAGTCACTACGCTCAATGAGTCTTACGCTCCCATCTCTAATCGCTTTCAACCGCTTAAAGCGGTTAAGAACGCTTAGCAGTTGAGAGCTCTAATATTTAATATAAGATCGTAATATCGTTAATATTTAACAAATCTAACCTTCATAAACGAGACGTCACTAGAGTTATACATAAGGGTGACATTTTTGTGACGTATTTTATGAATGAGTTCTTTGTAGTTTGAACTCAATTGTTACCAATTGCCTTTGTAGAACAAATAATAAATAAACACCAGTCACTTATATAATCGTAAAACATAATTGCTTACGTAATAGCTATGATCTTGATCCTGTATTTCCAGGCGTAATTCATCGTCAGTTTTCGGGGTTTCTTCCATCAGACTCTCCATGAAGGAAGCGAGATCCTGACATCGCTTGCTCATCTGTTGTTTGGCGACTTCAGCTGGTTTTGTTAGGACCTGGTTTCAAAATATTTTTTATTTATTTTATCGTTCATTTAAATACAATTATAAACATAGGTCTGAAACTCGTAATGAAAAGTTAAAAGAAATTTAATAATACAAAAAAGTTATAAACTCGTGTTTATATTGTTGATATTATTTATGTTCCCTTAAAAAAAATCTTTGTAACTTTTCTTTGTAAGTCAAAGTTGATCAGTTTAAAAGTTCTAACTTTACGGCTTACGCATTTAAGGAACTTTCTCTATATTTGTCTCCATAAGTAACTCCTAGTACAAGTTACTGCTCCGCAAGTAGGTAACACGCAAAATTTGCTGAAGAAAAACTTTTTAACGTGATAAAATTTTAAAAATAATTTTACATGTTTCTAACGTTCTTGGAAAATATCTTAAATGATAACATGGCTAATAACTCAGATATATCTTAAGGCCGGTGCTACTTTACAACCTCTTGGATTGCAGTCTATAAGAAGACATTACTTCAAGACAGGATTAATTTTGTGCGTAGTTTGGTCATAATATATGTACATACATAGTAAGTCAATTATCTCACATATATATTTATTATCATCTCCAGAATCAACTATCATTAAGAATCAATCAAATTAAGATCGTTGTATATATATAAATCAATTTAATATCATAACGTTAACGTCTAAAGTGCATATACTATTTGTATTGTATATATTGTATATATTTGTAGTGTATATATATATCAGTCTTAAATATAAATCCTTCTAAAGTGTGTAAACAAGACCGCTTTAGTCTTGTTCACGTTTGTCACGTTGTTCGAAACAAGTGGCGTGGACATTCACGTTGTTTGAACAACTGATATAACCGACTTATATATATCTTAGCACGTTTCATTTAGATATTGAATTTCTGACATGTTCACTTTCTTATTTACCATATAAGATGAAACCTTAGTATTTTATCTTAATCTTAATTAGGTCTAAAATTACTGCAAGTTATGAATTACGTCAATTTTCATGGTAATTTTATATTATAACTTACTCAATATTATTCATTGATAACTAACTAAGTGGTTATTTATTTAACAGAAAAATGTTTCTTATTTAATAAATTAATAAAAGATAATCTAAATCGATTTTGTTATAAAATGATAGACTTCACTCATATTTATTTAGAACTAATAATACTGTGTAACAAATAAAACAACTGTATGACTGTATAATGGACAAAACTATATAATTTTCAATTTGATATACTTTAACAAATTCTAGAGCTATGCTATGAACAATTGACAGCTATATACAAACTCGTTCGATAAGGGACTATTCTTGACCTCCCTCTTGCGAACTACACACTGGCTTTAAGAATCGGCCTGAAAGCCACTTCATAACATAATTTCCAAGTACATACCCCTATTTCATAATAGAGGCAATTCAGCTATTTCTATGAGCGACGGTGACCACTTACCATCAGGAAGTCAGCAGCTTGCCTCAATGTGATCTCTGAAATAATTGTAATTAAATAAGCTAACCTCATTCATAACTCTGGTGATTTTTTCCCTTTGAGCTAAAGCTTTTGTCTTTTCTTCTTCAGACAGTTTCAGAGATTTTTCAGGATCAGGCGCCTGAAAGACATCTGGATTTAACGGCCCCTAAGGAAGAAGAATAAAATAAATATGGTAACCTTTTAGACATCAGAAATTTAAATCCCATTCCTTTCTTGGAATATTATATTTTTCTGAACTGTCAAACTTACCTCAACAATATAGTGTTTACCAATAACAAATTCAAGTTTCTTAGACCACGGATTAATAAACGACGACCATTCAGTCTCTAACTTTAAATAATCTCCGTTTTGTGCCATCATCCTACAAAATATAAAAATAATTCATACGCGCACAGCAGTTTATTCAGACCAAGTACTCACTGAGTATGACTATCCATGTACTTCACTTACTCACATATTGAGTACTCACCTATAAGGTTTAGATCTCTGGACACCTCCCTCTCTAACAATACTTTCGTAAATCTGCCTCAAATATCCAAGATCACCCGGATGATATAATTGTAATGCGTCCTTTTCTACTATATCCTGGGGCAAGTATCCGAGATAAGGCACGGATTCCGGATCGATATACTCCAAGCTACCAGTAGCTGAATGCCTTATTACAAATGGTACAGCGTTGTGAATAACTTCAGTTGGAGCTGAAAGACAAATGCACCCTCATGAACTTAGAAACAACAAAAAACGGTCACAGCTTACCGACTAGTAAAAATTGTAAAACTTTGGTATAGAACCTTTATAGCGAATTTTCTAGGATTTCAAAAGGGTTGTTCTAGAATTTTAAAATATATGCAAGGTGGAATGTTGAATGAATTTTAAATATATGCAAAATGTATTTCAAACACGAAACACATTTTGTGGTATGGTTTTTATTTAAGTTATAATTTTAAAAATACTTAAATCCTAAAACGTATTTTTGCAAGGGCAATAAAAATAAATAATTGATAATCAAATTAGTCAATTATTATAACATATCTATACACTAGTATATACATAATATTACGATGATAATATTTGAATGTATTTTAATAAATTGATGAATTTTATTATATTTTGTAAATAGTTTTGTAATAGTAATAATTAAAGATCTGAGAGCAGAGGATTTTAAATGGTCCACTATATAAAAGATACTCACTTTTGAACGCGGAAAAAAACGGTGTGGCTTGTATCACTAAGTAAATAACTTGTCCTTCCTCATCATTAATATTTTTGAAAAAGAACTTTAATAGGAATGGCATAAATGAGACTGATTTATCTTTTATTCCAAATCCAATATTTAATCCTCTGTAACGCCTTATACGGCATACCATCGTTGAGATATGGTTTCCTGGAACAGGAGCTGTCAAAGGTGAAATGTGTACATTATTATAGACATAGAAACGAACGTACCGTCAACTTGTAAGTCAAAATTGTGGAATATTCTTTACCTTTTCTGTCAACAAACTTAACAAACGCGGTACACAAATCTCTTCAGTCTTATAATCAACGAAGCCAATAAAAAAAATAATCATTCCTACAAAGTATCGGAAATATATATACATAATACTTTTGAAGCAATACTGAGCTAGGTATTTGAAAACAAAGCCAGCAACGCATATCACAAGGTACTAACTACTAATAATGCACATTACGAAGTGAAAGCTAGTGTTTTTTTAAACTGTTATATTTAGAGACAGATAACAAACATTCTTGTTATTGGTACTAAAGTTTAAGTTTAACCAGCGTTCACTCGTTTTATCCATCTGCCAATTACAATAAACACAATATAATGCACAGAACAGCTCAGGATTTATGATATCACATAGACAGGTCTTGCACAAAACTCACAATGTTAAAGTTTTAAACTTATGGATAAAATCACTTAAAATGGTTGAAAAATGGTAAATAATAACTCATATTCTGATTGACCATAATTTTTATTAGTGGCATAACATTTTATATATATTGTTTAAGATGTTTTAAAACTGGTTAGATTAATTTGGGATCATTTAAACATTTATATTAAGTGTTTTTGTATATATTGTTAAAGATGTTTTAAAACTGGTTAGATTAATTTGGTACGATTTAAACATTTATATTAAGTGTTTTTGTGTTGCATATTGGCATGATAAACTCTTGCTTGGGTGTTTGTTTGTGTACATTATAGCAATACAGTAGACCGGGGAAAAAAAAATATTTACCCTTTTAAGAAAATTATGATCTTTATGAAAAAACCTCTCAAGAATTATTATGATTCTGAGAGATAGAATTGATTCGCAGAGATGATTCTGATGATGAAATTGATTCACATATTGTCGAAAGGCAAAAATATATACTTATAAACTGAACTACATATAAAACAGATTAATAATAACTATTCATAATTTAATTATAATCTAAACAAATAACGGATATTAAATTAGATCACGTGGGCTTAAACAAGCGTGAAATACGCAAACAAGTGTTGGATCAAGAAAGTATTATTAATACTATTATTATTAAGCCGGGTGAGATTTTCTCATCAGTGGCAACCCTATAAGGTCTCAAATTATAAGTTATCGATCAATATTTTAATATTTATACAAATGCGTATAATTTTAAAATATAAATAAATATAGAATGAAAAATATATACACGAAGGAATTCGAATCCGCGACCTCTGAGAAATGGTCCCGTCACTCTAAGATTTGAGCTACAGTATTGCTAGCTAGCCGCTTCGATAAATTCAGAATTTAATATTCAGGGTTGTTTGTAATTAATTGGCTACCTCTTGCAGGCAGCCTCTCTACATCAATCCTAGCAACATTTGTTCTACGATTTTTCACAAATCTTGATAAACAACACAATAAACACGAAACAAAAAATGTTTGCTCCCTCTGTAAAATATTACTCTGTATTTTGTAAGAAGTACTTAAAAGGTCAACGTATAACCCCGGGCGCCATATCTACGCTCGGTGTTAATGCCAGTTCAGAGGCAACAAATACATTTTGTATGGGAAAACTAAAATTTTTAAAACTCTTAATTTTAAAAAGTCGTGGAACAAATGTTGTTGTTATTGATATAGAGAAGCTACCTGCAAGAGGTTGCCAATTAATTACAAACCACCCTGTATAATCGTCTTAATCAGGATATTGGCACCAATTAGGCTTATTTCGAAAATCCTGTATGTTTTTAGTTTTGCGGGGTGAAAACATATAATGTTATATAATGTTGACTTCAAATAATGAAAAATAATTTTTTATTAGACCATGTCCAGCAGTATTAGTTTTGTAATTACAGTACATTTTTGTTTTCCCGTAACATTACAAGAGAATTTTCTTACATTTTCACAAGTACTTAAGTACCCTATAATTGGAATTTTATTATACATTATAAATTTTAAAGAACACTCGATCTTTTACGAAAATACGAGATATATGTGTCAGTAAGTCAGTTAATTAGTCGCCGATCTCCAGCGGTTCCTAAAATTCCGAGCATAGCTCATAATGCACACAAAACGCTAGATAACAGTATCATTAGATCTCACAGTGCGGTCACAGACATGAGACCTTACATTTTACCGGAGTAGGTCCCAGGTGTAGTCTTGGGACCATTTTTGTCATGTCCCATTTTGTTAGATGGTCTCCAAGCATCTTCTATTTTCGGTATCTTTTGTAATTTCAATAACCTCGCGAACCATTCTAGGAATGTAACGACGTTCTTTAGCGAGCTTAATGAGCGAACAAAATGTCATAGAAACCGTACATAGTCTTTTTACGTATACCGAACGCGTAATAATATATGTACCGACTAACTGACGGATATTAACATGTAGATCTAATTCACTTAGTAACGCCATCTAGTTATATAAAATATAACTTTTGCGTAACGTCACTTCGCAATATCCGTTCCGTAATTTAAATTATGCGAATGTCTCAACGTAGTTTTTCTTCAATTGCTCAACTTGTCTAGTATTTGTAATGTAATATAACTATGCTAAATTTAACGCCAATAAGGAAAAGTCATAAAATTAATCTGTTCAGTAAATTTTGAGCGAACATACAGACAGATAAAGATAATTTTCATTACTCATAAACTATTTTTAGGTCTTTGGCCTTTATTATAATTAAATTGAGTGATTATCCACATGCCGTATCTCAAGTATTTAGGGTCTTGCACAAAATGTCAAACATTAACCTCCCCACCCCCTCCCCCTCATCAAAGGTTAAGATAGTGACCGGTCCTAAGGAAAGGTCCTTGGATATTGGTGGGATTTTCGCCACCTTACGGATAAGTATTATAAGATGGTATGCACTTTTATTTTGTCCTTTACCCAGCCCTTACCGGAATGGGAGATGAAATAGGACTGTTCTAAGCCACTACAGCAAAGATATTTATTTGTACATTAATATTTTCTGCCAGTATCACCATTATTTTCTCACCAGTAACATTTCGAGTATATCTATAGCTAAATATTTATAGCAAAATTTTATTTGTAAATATGAATTTGGTGTGAAAAAAAAAATGCTAAAAATCAGCAACTGTCGCCAAAGATACATTTTATCCAAGGCATCCAAATATAAATAAGTATCTTTATCTTTTAAAATTATTATTGAAAATTATTAATGTTTATAAACTTTTTCATTGCGTTGGAGGACATGCATAGCCAGACAAGCTCTAAAACAGTAAATTGGCACTATAGACTATATAATAAAAAAATTACCTTTTTCTTGCGTACCATTAACATTTTTGGGCACTGCCAGCCCGTTGGTTATTTGCGAGGCAAATGTGTTGCGATCCTAGAAATATTTTAAACGTTAACACTCTTCTAAAAATCGTTTTTTTTTTAAGTTTTTCCTAGTATTTTATTATTCATATTATTAATAAATTCAGCTACGATCTATCAATTCCTATTTATGAAAAAAAAAACAGCAAGAGGAACATTCACTAGTCTAATAACTTATTTAGTTCTACACTGTACCTACGAATATAGTATACACTAAACTATAGTAGTATAGACTACCATACTACTATACTCTACTGTACCACAATACTAATAAACTACTATACCACAATACTAATAAGCTACTATACCACAATACGAATATACTGCTATACTGCTATACTACAATACTAATATACTACTATACCACATAATATTATACTACTATACCCCAATACTAATATAATACCACAATACTATTATTTATATACTATTATATGGCTACAATACTACATATATAAATAAATATTTACCCTCGGATGCACAAAATCTATAAATGATCTTCCTATCCACATATCTTTTGGAAAGCCAAGTGCAGTAACGATGGACGACGTTGTAAACATGACCACTCCATCTTGCATCGATATGACACAGGAAAAACTTTCCTAAAACATTGTTAAGAAACATCAAATTAGGACAATACTAGAACATTATTCATATTATGTACTTTTTTTTTAATATATATAGAATGAACAATATCCCGGGACCTCTGGGAAAACGTCCCAGAGGTCCAGAGGTTTCAGTTTGTCAGAGGTCGCGGTTCAAATCCCTGCTCATATTGGTTTATTTTTCATTCTATATCTATGTAAAAAATAAAATAAACCCAACATGGCGATACATGTTTATAGATATTTTCAAACATAAGCATATTTATGTATATGTATATACGTACTGGGCATTGGGATGTAGTAGACCGTCCTGATACTAAGTTCAACGAAGACACTATTGGTGTGTTGATGAGGCAAGACTGAAACGAACATAAGAATCATTTAGGTGTCCAAAATTTTATTTTGAAACCAAATACTACACGAAACTACATTCATGTAATGTGCATAATTTGTTTAAAATACCAAATTTATATATTTTTTTAGTAATAACCGAATATGTTAAAAGAGTATTGATGGAGGGATTACCGGTTCTTCTCCATCGACCCTTTGAACCCTATTGAAACCCTTTGAAACTATCGGAGCATTTTAATCGGAGCCTATTCGAAATTTAAAATTTAGACATTGACTTCGACTTTGAATGATATTGAAAAATACCTCATCCTTTTCATCGCACCTCTCCAGTGTAGATATCTCCATGTCCTCCGGCACCATCTCGGTTTGCACCAGAGGTGGAGGCGGGGTGGGGTTAACTGGATAACAAGGGCACAGACGGAAGATAAACATAAACCTAAATCTCCAGATTATGTATTAAATAAGCTGAAAAGAGTTGATGTCATCTCAACCAAAAAAGCATGATCTTTACGTACCCAATCTGGAATAAATACTTCTTTCACGTTACCTTACTACCTTTTTTTTGTTGCCTGTACTATCGAGGAATATAGAAATATGATAGAAATGGAATTATATTAGCTGATCCTTGGCCTGTAATAATAGTAATTAGTTTAATTGGTTCGTTATATTTTTTTTATCATTTTTTTTTTAGGTTACAGTTAGGTTGATCCTATACCTGGATTCGACCAAAGAATTAGTAAAATCAAATGTAAGTTATGTAAAAATAGAATTTTCAAGAAGTTCAAAATATAGGAGATAATTTATGTTATGACAAATTTTTAAGAATTATAACAATCGATGAATCGATGATCGTAATCGTTTTTGTAAAATTTATTATGAACAGCGAAATTGAGTTTGGATGTTATTGAAACATAAGGTTTCTAAATCGTGTTTTTACAATATTTTGAAGTAATTTGGACTTCGGATCTGTAACTTTATCCAGCATTAAGAATCATGATATCATCCATATTATCTAACAGTTGTTTAAAGTTATAATATTAAATAAAGTATTTGTTTCGATTGAAAATAACTTTTTGCAGAACGTGACTTAAATTGAGGTTAAAATGACAGACAACAAACATATTATATATTGTGTTCGGTCACTGGGGATAACAATATTATTATATATTATTGATATTTATAGTTATTATTAACAAAACACATTATTATATTAAATATTAGTAGTTTTCAATTAGTAGATACGTGCTTTAAAATTTAATAATAATTTTTAAAAATCATTTATATATAAAATTAACAATTAAGAAACACGAAACGGGCCGGCGAAAACATAATTTATGTAACGGAGATAATCAAATGTTTAATTAATATAAACATTTCAGCAAAGACAAACCGAAATGAAAAGGAAACCATTAAATAAAATCTCAGTTTTTATGCAAACAATATTTTTTTTTATAATTTTATTTTAGTGTTTAACTCCTTAGTGGAATTAGTGCAAAGTTACTCCTTAGTGGAGAAGAAAAACTTAGGAATTATAAAAACTCATCATCAAACATATTTATAATTCAAAAAATATGTTAAAAAATACGCCATCTTTGTAACTGGCACACCCCAGACAATAGGGTTCATTTTCCATATCGAAAAACCATTTTAACATATTTTTATATTAATATTATCTGTTACTCACCATCATTGATCTCTTCTTTCGATGTCTCGAACTCTGGTATTGGTTCTTGTGGATTTTCTTCAACTTTTTCTTCAGTCGGTTTCAATTCAACTTGTACAGGCTTTTTCTTTTTTGATTCTTTTTCTTTGAGCCATTTTTCCGGGGGTTGGCCTAAGTTATTACTAGAGAAAAATAATACTACGTAAATCAGTGAATATTTATAATTATAAACACACGGTTCCTATCCAAAAGTTTGACTTCTTTTTGTTTTTTTTTGTTTAAAACCATAAAAAACAACTCCCTCATTAGAGATTATATAATTTCTGTGTCACTGGGGTTTCACAAACACCTGAAGAAAGATTTGGTACAAAAATCTGTGGATCACAAAAAGCATTGTCCCGTGTGGGAATCGAACCCACCACCAATTGGTTCAGCAGTCTTTCATATTATTATTACTTTCGCTCATGAACTAATTCTTCACTTTCATATGTAATAAAAATACCATTTTCTGATAAGTTAAGAATAACTAGATTCTCAAACACATGGGAGTTTTTTATACAAACCTGTAGGTAGAAGTCGATTGTTTGCCGCCGTATCCACTGCTACCACTAGAGTTGCTACCAGAATGAGTGGATTTGGAGCTGTGACTAAGACAAGAAGAGCAAGTTAAATATCAATAACTTTAAAAATATGCCTGAATTATATGTTATTATCTATTACCTTCTCCTAGACTGGCTGTTACTGCAACTGTTGGAATACGCTGAATCCGAAATCTTGGCATTATTTTCTGAATCGTCTAAATTATCCATTATCTCTGAACTGTAAAAAAAGAATACATCTTAACTTCCATATCTATACATATAATAAAATTATCGCTGTTCGATTTCAGTATATGGAAAATATTAAAAAAAAACATAATAGGGGGCTTTTATAAGAGCAAGGGAACCCAAAACATTGGTTTTTTATATTGTCTGTTTGCCTGTATGTCTGTATATCAGTATGTCTGTATGTTTTTGCACGCTAATCTCAGGAACGGCCAAACCAATTTGGATGCAGTTTTCAGGAATATATTGTAGTCTTCACTTAACAATTTAATGTTTATTTCATTTGAGTCGGTTAAGAAATAAAAAATGCTATGTCAATTTATATCTGTCACGAAATAGGTACCAAGCAAATCTTCTTTTATCTATACATATAATAAAACTGTCACTGATCGAAAACTGTACATGGAAAATATTTTAAAAAATACATCGTTTGGAGGTCTTTACAGCTCTTATAAATGCCCCAAATTATGTATATTTATTTATTAAGAACCCAAAACAATGGTTTTTCATTTGGTCTGTTTGTCTGTATGTCCACTTGTCTGTATGTTTATGCACGCTAATCTCAGAAACGAGTAAAAACCTATTTAGATGCAGTTTTCAGGTCATCATTCATCGTCATTATTGTAATAGTCCTCACTTAACATTTAGTGTTTATTTCGGTTATATAATCGGTTAAGAAATAAAAAAGTTAGGTCAATTAATGTCAAACACGTTATATGTACCGTGCAATCTGAAGAGGAGTAGTCTCTGTACATTGAAAATATAAAAAAAAATATATAGTCAGGATGAGAAGGGATAACTAGCAGAATGCTTTTCTAACTTTAATGAAATTTTTGTCTGTTTATCTGTTTCTCTTTTAGCTGTGCACGCAACACGAAAGAAAGATCTGGATAATGTAAATAGCTTTAACATAATAATTGAGCGTCACTCTGAATAACATTTAGTTTTTAATTTTCATTGCGCACTCTTCACCTTATCAAAACATATAAGTATTTAAAGTGGTTCATAAATTTATCTTTATATGTATATAATAAAACTATAACTGATCGTTGCCTGAACATGGAGAATATTTAAAAAAAATCGTAATGGGCCTTTAATTAAGAAAGAGAACCCAAAACAATGCTTTTTCATTTTGTCTGTTCGTATGTATGTCAGTATATGTCTGTATGTTTGTGCACGCTAATCTCAGAAACGGATTAATCAATTTGGATGCAGTTTTCGGGGACATATTTTATTTTTTTTAACAATAAAAAAAAATAAAGAAGTTAATAATAATGTTGCACTGATGGCTGTTGAAAGAAACTCAATGATTTAATTTATTAATTTAAGAGTTTAATTAATTTATAAATTGGGCTGCCTAATTTATCATTATCTTTGAGAATTTCTGGAAACTTATGATATTTTAGATTCAACGATGGGTTAAATAACATCAGTAATATAATTTTGCTGATCACAAAATATAGATTTTAATAAATAAAAAAAAAACACACACACATTTAAACCTACTAAAATGCTTTGAAAGTGTCTAAACAATGCATAAACCAAAGCAAAGTTAGTTTGTATGTATCATAATATAACAAGGTCACAATTAAAAGGAAAATCAATTCAACTTTTGTCGCAAATAGCTTATGCAATTAAAAATCAATTAACCAATCAACATCCTAATAAAATCCTGTCCGGTTTTAAAAACAAAGACGTGTGTTAAGTTTAACCAGACAGATCAGAAAGCAGAAAGGATTTACAAAATATAGCACCATCCTTCACTAACTTAAGGATATAATGTCGTATAAAACTGAAATGAAAAAATGAAAAAACACTTAAATATATCTACGTGATAATTTTCCCATAAGGCCATATGATGTTAAAGTTTATCAATTTTATACGTAACATCTATTTATAGATATGTCTATGTCTATCTGTACTTATAAAAGAGAAAGTATGTATGTGTGTTCCTTATAGATAAACGTCGAGAACGATTTCAACGAAATTTTCAGACAATCTTTAGATTGACCAAGCGGCTAATCCTACAAAGTTTAGTGTGCAATGGAAGAATTTTTTTTTAAAACAGACATGGTTAATTTTTTTATTACTAGTCTATTGAAGTCTTTTGTACATTGAAGTATTTAAGGTCAGTTATATCGCCATGAATCTACCCGTCTACCCACTAGAATAACTGAAGAGAAGAAAATTAAATTCAGGATGAATCATCATTATTATTGTGATGGTTTCATTCTTATTAAATTATTTTTTCTTTCTCTTGCATAATGAAACACCGTTAAATTGACAGACTGACAGCATCTTTATTTCATCATATTCAATGTTTATAAAAATGAATCAGATACTATATTTTATTTGATAATGTTAATGATTTAATTATCGACATTTTTAGCAACCTTTCTTAAAATAATATAAATAAATTAAATCAACAATATTAAACTGTATTGTTAATGCACATATTCTACAAAAACATTTATAAAACCCTTTTTTAAATTTATTTAAATTTTTAATGAAAAATAAACCGGCAGGGATTCGAACCCGCGACCTCTGTAAAAACCGTCCCGACGCTCTACCAATGAGCTACCGTATCGCTGTCCGCCTCGGTGAATTAAGCACGATTCTCTATGTAATTGTCTTTTATCAAGACGGTGGTGACATCAATTGTCTTAATCAAAAGCTTGGCCGTTCTATAAAACTATTACATGGAATAACATTAATCTCAGTTTTCATGGTATATCATAAATTCATTAAGCCAACTGTCTTATGACAAGAATGTTTTTTTCTCAATAGTGATGAAAAAAAATATTTATTTAGTTAAAAAAATAAAATAATTGATTTAAAAACTTGATACTTTTCATAAGTAATGAATTGTATAGTATATTTTTTTTATCATTGATATATTTCATAATACATCTTGTCTTATGTCAGACAAAGACTCAATGTCATTCACTCGGACTTGATATAAAATAATTAAATACAAACTTGGAATATTTGCAAGGCTTTATTATTAGTCGCATAGCTTATAATTTCAAATTCTTATTCTTGATATTATGTTGGAGTTTTATAACAATGGCTTATCGTATAAAACACAAATAAACTTTTATTAATAGACAAATACACAAGACACAAATCATTTATTTACATTTTTATTAATGTTTTCCATACATAAAAATGCAAATACTAAATAACAAGTGGTGTCTACAAAATGCATTAAATGCTATAGGCTGCCTTATCACTAATATATTTTTACCAAAACCTATTAACTTAACATAGGGGAAGTTCAGACCAATAATAAATTCCATGGGGTTGTTGTGTATCTTCTAATATTTAAAAATATTTTTTATAAAATGCCTCCTTATCCTATACCTTTAACAATATAAGTTCAAGGATATAGCCATTGCTGGGAATTGAATCCAACAAGAATGATAGAAAAAAAAGACATTTTAAAAAATATACATCGCTATGCTTAAAATTTGCAAGACAAAAATATCACAATATTTGATTAACTGTTTTTTAACCTATGTTTACTTTAAAGCAGTAAACTTATGTTTAAAAACATTATTGGTAAAAGTTGTGTAACTACATATAAATGACCTTTTATGAAAAATTTGACACTGTTTACTTGTTGTAAATCATAAAAACTTATAAATATATTTTTAGAGAAAAAAAACCTTCGCATATGCTTTTATAAAAGATAAATTCGGGCTAAATACTACATTAAATATAGATAAGGACTAGACAAATTTAAAATATGCTATAAATATAAGATGATACGCTAAAATAAAATACTAATGCTGGCACTAAGACATTTTAATAAAATGATAAAAACAAACGAGATAGTTTACCTACCCAATTTGTTTGTATTTATTGTTTATATTCAATTTTTAATTCAGGGCCTAATAAATCGGTCCCGGACTAAATTTTAGGATTAGGCTTAGGATTAACAAAACTTATTTATAATATCAAAACTTACTTGCACTTTAATAGTCCATATTAGTTTCAACTTATTTTTATAAACACTTATAAATTTTATAAGCACTTGTGGAGATAGTAATTTTCACAATTGTTAAGTTTCACAAAACACTCAATTTATGCGACGTAATATTATTCTTACTAATAATTACCAAAATGTTTATATTATTTATGAACAAAGTTATTTATTGCCAAGGCTCTGATCACCGAGCAGGCTTGAAAGTATATGATCATAATTCAGAACGGTTTACGTTTGTGGTGACTAGTGTAGCAACGCTGTGCAGGAGACAGAAAACGCTTATCGACATCGATATTAATATATTTTATATCTTAATTCAGATATGTTAGTCCAATGTGGTAGGTATTTTTTTTTATATTTCTAATTTTCATATACTTCAAAGAAACTGTGATAGTACTCAACAATAAAATTTTATTATTACCTACTTTGGATAATACCTGTAATATGTCATACTGGTTATTAAAATAGTTATAAGATTTTTATAAATTGAGTTATGGACTCTTTATATACCAGTTATTGTTAATTTACAAAATGTTAATATGTATATTCTAAATTAGGTCACAATTAAAGTATAATTGGTAACACTTGGTTGGTCTTGGTGATTTCTACATGATACCTACTTATTTTAAGATGACTTAGCCTATTTGTTATATAAATAAATAATGATCTATAAAAAAAACATCATTTACTAAGTATAAATGTATATTTAATTAGTGTATATTTACTCTTAAATTGTTATAATCTTATACTATTAAAAAAGTACGTAACTTTTATCGATAAAAAAGACGTTAGTTAACTCTAGCGACGATTCACTAGAGTTCACGCTCAAAAACACGTGAGCGACCATACAACGTGAAATAGAAATATATACGGGTCTCCTCGGGCTGTGTGTTCGAGCACGTGGAGAGAAATAACGCTGTAATTGCACATAAATACAAAAGAACTGTATCGACTGTCGAGTCCCGTGGAGAATTGAAGCTACCCGAAGAAGTTTTGCACGTTTTTTTATAATACGCAGATAAGAAACGTTTATAAAGTACAGAATCTATATGTATATATATATACATAAATACATATAGTTATTATAATTATTATTTTAAAAACTCTTGAAACATTAGATTTTTCTTCTTATGATGGACTATTTATACCGAGTAGTTGTTCAAATAATATTTATACATAACATGACTAGTAATGTTAATTAAATTAAAATTAGATACAATAGTAAACGTAATATTTTACGTTGTAAAACGTTGAACATGGGTAGTTTTGTACCATTTTACATCCTTTATACCACTAAGAGAAACTATACCAAATTTCTTGAGATTAATCTTACTAGGTACTTAGGTACATGTATATCAAAAAATTAAAAACTTATTCCTCATCTTACATTAAAAAAATATACATACTAACCTTCATCTTTTTTAATTTTATTATTTGATAAGAACTGCTGCTGCTGCTGCTGCTGAAATAATGTCCAGCTATTATAACAACACCTATTTTTAACTTTAACAACATTAAAATAAATATATATCTATTCCTTAAAATATTAAATATCCTAATAAATATCATAAACAATTTCACATTGCAATGAACGAAAACGGGTCATGTTTAGAATACCTACGATAAAAGATGTAAATTTGGTACAATACTTTGAAACCGTAACCCTAATTAGGTATTTATTCAAAAAACCCATTATATAAATTCATAAAATCCCATTTAAAAAGGATCTAGGATAGGATATAGGATCTATAATAGACTATAACTATCATATTTATATCTAATACTATAATGTAATACACCTATATACTATGTATACGTAATAAGTACCTCATTGCACAATAATAGACGTAATTAGCTTGTACAATTGACTACACGGTATATTTTTGTATGTTAACAGGCCATGAAACTAGATTAGGCTCCTAGTCCTACCTACCTTCGACCTACCTGCGCCCTTGAATTATTCACTGTATTTTACGTAAGATTTTGACCTAATAATATGATATAGGTACGTACGTAAGTTTAGCAATGATTTTAGATAACCTTGACATCATTCAGATGAATAGCCTGAACTGCATGAAAGAACAGTAAAAAGTTAAAACATTTTCAAATAGGTATATGTACCTATCTATTTATCTAATCACTATAGATATTTGTAGATAACTAAAGTTGGTACATTAATGTTATTAATTATATTTATCACAGCAAGAATGTGAATGTATTACTATAACTAAATTTAAGTTGTAATATAGTAGAAGGTAAAATTTGCAAGATACTACCTATATAGTATCTTAAGCAAATTTCAACACCAAACGAATTCTTAGGATATTGGTGGACCTTAAAAACTAGAATACCGAACGTAATTTATGATTTTCAAGATTTATTTTTATGTCAGCTGTACCTACGTAAATGTCTCATATTACATAACAGTAAGATCTTATGAATTACAAATAAAAGATATGAATTACAAATACGTTACATGGAAGTCATTACCGTAATATCAAAGAGGATATGATTTTATTCTACGTCAGAACGATTAAAAAGAGGGGTGTTATAAGTTTGACCTGTCGATCTGTGTGTCTGTGGCAATGTAGCGGCCAAACGCGTGGACAGATTTCAATGCGGTTGTTTTTAAAATCAAAAGCTATGTTCGTCGAGATTGTTCTTTGCTATGTTTGGTCGAAATAAAACCATTCGTCTCCAAGATATTGAAGTTTTATCGGTGCGGGTAAAAGATTCTTATGCAATACTAGCAGTCTCCCAGAGGCTTTGCCCGCGCTATATAGGAAAAAATGCCTTGTTATGTAGGCCAAAAGGTTTTACACTTACTTACTCAGGTTAAGTACTTTATTAGGGATAGCTATTGCCCGTGACTGCGTCCACGTAGACGGTAAAAAATATATTTATATGGCTTATGATTTTAGTCATAAAGAGTCACGGGCAACAGCTAGTGATAATATAAATCCCTTGATCATAGTTTTATTAGTGATTATAAATCATTTTAATACTAAATGTTAATATTCGTATATACCTATATGAAAAGTCTTCAATCATGTTACTTAATACATTTATAATTTACTACATTGTCGAAATATTCACACGGATCCTTACTTTTTTTCGTATTAAATATAGCTTATGTTCATCAGAGGGATGATATAGGAATCTAAAGGTAAAATATTTTTTAAATCGGTCCGTTAGTTTCGGAGCCTATTCAAACAAACAAACTAATTAATATTGGTGATGATGATGATAATAAAATATAGCCTATGATCGTCAGGGATAATATAGGACTGTAATAGTAAAAGAGTTTTTTAAGGTCTACTAGTTTCGGAGCCTATTGAATTCAAACAAACAATTAAATCGTTTAATAAAGGAAGAAATTAAAATGCAAGTAAGTTACCAAGGCTAATAAAGAAATTATGATATCGAATCGTAGTCTAAGTCCTCAATGATGAACTTCGTAAAATAGACACAATCGTCATCGTACGAACAACGGTTTCCCGACGCAACGACTTCAATAAGTACATAATAATATTGTTTTTATTCTTTTTAGAGGTCTCTTTGTATCGGGGTTTTTTTAATTTAATTCTTACATAAAAGACTTTAAGTCGGTGATGTCTCGACCCTTATAAATTTAGTATAATGTGATATTGTATTTACTAAGTAGGTGATACCCACCTCCAGTTCATATTAGCTTAACTTTCATCAATGTCTTCCTGACCGAGTAGGTATGTCTCGTATATTATTTCATAATATCGTAAGTAGTATCATACAGTGAAAATGCCTTAAGAAGGCAATTGCTAGATTATTATTATTGATAGTTTACTGTTTTATTATATTCAAAACCTTAAGCATTTTATAATACATATTTGTCATGTACAGATCTTCTGAAAAGTGTAATCCGTCCATTTCAATATCTTATCTACAGCGCACTATTCGACCCCAAGACTTAGAGTTTAAAAGTATCCAATCAGATGGGAGCACTAGCTCATTTAAAAACCTTTTCACCATGCGATATGACCCTAGTTGACCTAGCGCTGGGTAAATTGGATTGGACCTGACAAGTACGTCAATGGTCAGCTTATAACCTGGTGAACCATCCGGCAATGTAGGTACCTATAATTTGATTCGTGGCAGCCTAGAAGATGACTTTTACCATTAATAGATGTGCAAAATAACAAGCATTTAAGTTTTCGTCTAAAATTATCAGTATTTAATATTACAAGAAAGATCAATTTCTCTTAACAAAGTGACTAAGATTTCTTTACGTTATAAATTTGCTATGACGGTTTAATTTACCATTCGTTTCTGATCTCTTAATTTTAATTGTATTGACATTATATAATTATATTTATAAAAAAATTGAACTTCTCTTAACAAATATATGTTTATAAATATGTGCTCTCAATGTCCCCATATTGCTACAAAATGTTTTATAACATCAAAAGCAATAATCAACTAAGTCATAAATAGTAGTAACCTTAGTGTCACTGAATCTGAGTTCTCATAATATACATCATGCGGTGCATCCCGCGATCCACTCTTTCTAAGTGGTCATCATACTATTTATGAAAAGGTATTTTACAAGTATAAATCGTAACTGCATCTAAGGTAAAAATATCTTGCCGGCGGGGTCGTGGATGAAGGTCTAGCCGTACCCACGACTCCGCCAATAAGGCGAGGAAGGAGCGCCGCGGGGTTTTTAGTGGGTACACCGTTTTCGGGAGTCCCACACACGCCCCTCGCTTCCCCCGCGAGGGGTACGGTGCGTAAAGCATTTTCCCCGCGGAAACAAAAAAAAAAAAAAGGTAAAAATATCTTAGGTTTTTAGGATTTCTTATATCCATTGGAATATTAAGTCTTCTCCATCAAAGTTCCTCTTTTGTTTTTTTTGTAAATGTTGAATAAAATATACAAGATCTATATAATATAATTTATTTGTCTTAATATAGGTCAAACATTCGAAAAAATACAACAATTTTTATGTTAGTAGAATTATTGTGCTTTTGGAAAGCTATCCTACTTCTGATAAAACTTAACTCCTTTTTTTGTCGTAGCTAAAAGTATTCAATTATGATTATTGGCTTTTGGGGATCTGCTAAGGAGAGTGTTTTCTATGTATTCTTAAGTTGTTTATGTAAGGATTATAGACATTTAAATGTTTTACATTATATTATCGTATGTATTTATTATAAAGTTTTTGAAGATTTATATAAATTTTTAGCCAACCGCTGCTAGAAGTAGAGTAGCAACATCCTCTCGAGGTGACCGAGTAATTAGCTTCATGGTAACAGATCCTTGAGCTGCGACCAAACGAGCTCGTACCAACATTGGAGTTCCCTCACGCCACATACCGCCACCACGAATTTCTTTAACTGCCTCACCTGATACAGCACCAGTGCCAGATATAGCCGATTTAGGTAAACCTAAATGATCACAAACTGCCAATGCTGCATCGTTAATATCTGATTGCGGCAATACAAATGTATCGCAAGCTTCCGGAGCTGTTGATGCTCGTTCCCAGGAAGCTTCCCACTCATCCGTCGCAGCAACAGTCCGAAACTGTTCAGCGCATCCGATATCCACTTCTTCTAAAGGATACGTGTCGGAATAACCTTCTCCGCCATCAGGCAACCCAGTTGTAGGGTCGCAATCTCGTACTACAAACTCGAGAGTAGCTCCAAAAGTACCCAAGGTATCGATTGGGCCGTGAGGAAATTCTAAAACACAGAACGCACTACCTTGTTTATCATATGGTAGTAGGTCACAAGCAACTTCACTCAGGATTTTATAACCAGGAGCACATTCTAGACGAATGTTCACTTTTTCTAAAAGTTGATCACTCAGCGTGTTTAAGCATTCAAATTGTAAAATCAAGTGTCGGGCAAAGACATGTTTTACACATCGCACTCGATACTCTGTTTCTGGTTCTGTCAGATCAATAGCTTTGCATGTTTTAAATCCTGGTCCAAGTTTTTCGATACCAGGTATCACTTTAAGTTGCTCAGAGTACAATTCCTCAAGTGAGACAACTGGTTGTTTACGAGTTTCAATTTGAACTGGCGCTTCTTCAGGCTCCTGCGACGGTTGCGATGTCGGAACAGTTGCAATATTAAAGGGTTCTTCGGGTTTCAAATTAATGTGGTCTTGTAAAGCTTTCTCCAAAAGAACTGGATTTGGAATCGGCACATTGATGATATATTCATCAATAAGCTGACGGTCATTGGAATCCAAAATAGCACTGTAAAAGATGGCTCTATCACGGACCTCGTCATCATCGTCTAATTGACAACGAGCTAAAAGAACGCTTACATTGGGAAGCAGATCTTCGCAAGTAGCACCAAATCGAGCAACTGCGGACACAGCGGCAGCTCGGACCGGGCCAGATTCTAAAATTACTCGGTTATAGATGTATCTGATATATCTAGATGGTTGACGAGCTTTAGGTCCTTCACGACCTAAAATGTACAAAATGCGTACGGCCAATGATGTATGTTCGCAATCTTCAATAAATTCACAAAGATGAGCTAAACCTGTTTCTTTTGCATCTGGATTTTCTTCTACCAAGGCAATTATAGCATCTGCAATCGCTGTCTTATATTGAACACCACCTTCATCCCGTAACATGCCAGCTAAAAATGCAGCAAGTGATTGATGCTTTCGTGGATATTTAGTACACAGCCGCCTTATGGCTCGAACAACTACAATTTTGAACTCATCAGATATTTCTGACATGAAAGTCGAAATTTGTTTCATCAGACGATCAATTGAGCTTTCAGCACCAGTAGCAAGCAAAGTAGTCACAGCTAATGTGGCAACAGAACGATTTGAGTCTGAAATTAAATTTTCCAAATCAACTGCACAGGCTGCTACGGCATTGGGATGTTTTGCTGTTAGTTTTGCTAATGTACGGGCACCAGCGAGACGGCTGGTGGCTTTTGGTGAATTGCAGAAAATTTGTAAGACGCTTACGGCCTGGGCAAGATCTCTAGCTGACTTTCGCAAGTTGACAATTGCATAGGCAGCTTCATAAACAACGATCTCAGACTTGTGACGAAGACAAGATTCTATAAATTCCAAATATGGCTCTGATGCATCACTTTGATCTTCTTCAGCTAATTTTGCAGCATGTCTGACTAACAGACATAGAGCGAATGGAGACCGTAGAGGCGAACGGGATAGCTTTGTAACCAATTTTACAGTTGATAGCCGGTCGTTGCGTCTCGCCCCTGCTACAACTGCTAGGGCATGGTATGACACCATAGCATTATCTGACATTATTGCCTCCTGAAAAATAAAAAATAAATATATTTATATAAAGTAATAACGATATACCATGACTTTATTATATTATAGTAAAAAACTAAGCATGAATGCAAAAAAATAGAAACACACTTAATTAACTTGACAGTCATCTAAACTATTTAACTAAAACAATGCTGGTACATTATAAACATTGAAATATGTAATTTGTCTATAAAATCCTCCCTGCATTAAACAAAGTGATTGTAAAAGTCACAAATCTAAATAATTCTGTTAATTCACCCTATATTCTGCCACATAGATTTAGTAATATTATTGTATTTTTTTTAATAATAACTAGTAGGTACAGAATGCTACAAATCCTATTTATTTGGCTAAAATGTACAACTGAGCCTGAGTTTTTTTCAAAAAGATATGCAAAAAAAAAATCTTTAAAATGACTAAAAGTTTTTAAGACAGTGTTCCTGTATCTATTATGGATGTCCCCTGGCTTCAGTCAAATATTATATAGGTACCTGAAGTAATTCTAATTTCATACTGCTTATTTATTTCAATAAAAAAGTAGGTCCATATTTTTCAATTGAGAGTTCTCTTTAAAAAATATAGGCTTATACTAGTTATATTTTTGCATAAACAACAGAAATGTTGAATGTAAAGTGGAAATTAACATGATTAACTTATACCTAAAAATTCAAAGCTTATAAAAATTACAGTCAAATAGATGGTACATGGCAGTTAAAATTGTTAAAATATCCTTCATAAGACAACTGTAATTCAATTGGGTCAATAATGTACCCGAGATTTTTATAGAACAACTAAAGAGATAACGAATATTTGTAAAGCTATTACTTTTTGTTACATAATACCGTACTTTAGTTTTCCTTAATATTTTATTTGTCTAGAATGCTAACATAACCTTAACCCACACTATATATAAAAAAACTCCCACATTATGATACTCTCTCTCTCTGATCTCAATAATTAGTTAGTTACAAGTACTTATTGTTTCAGAGAACACTACCTCTGAACACCTACAGGAAGAATTTTAGCATGCCAGGCATGATTTGTCAATATCAAGCTGTGTCTCGCCAAAGTCTTAGGAACCATACTAAACTAACCATAGTTGAGCAGTATCCAATACTATCACCATGTGTATGGGGGTTACTGACAGAACAAAAACCTACAAAAAGTTTTCTATAGAGATAATTGTTAAACCATTTAAGTAAGTGAGCAAATTCTCTGGACTATTTAAAAGTTACTTTGCAAAATAGCGGGAGTATAAGAACTCAAGTGTCATTTTGGCTCGTCATACATCAGCCAATCAAAAAGAAACATCAATATTAGAATTGGGAAACTAATCTCCAATGTAAAAAAAAATTGTGTATATCAAAGCAGATAAAGTGTGAATATTCAATAAACAAGACCAAATATTGTCTCAAAATTAATACACTACAATTTCTTGGTCATTAACACAACTTTTTTGCTAAATGTAATGCAAGTCTATTGTAATTTAAAACGTGCAATTTTAATGTTTGGTATTAGCATCAAATATCAAGCCGTCTAATGAAAAATAAAAGAAGTCCATATCTGTGAACACATAGCCAGACCCAAAAATACTGTTAGTGCATTTTGAGTGAATCCTTAACTTTGGCAAAAACAAGAGAGCAGTCAGAGGTAGATGACAGTCAACTACATCTATTCTTCCCATGAACACTAATGCTAATGCTTTAGTGGCTCTGCTTTCTTAGAAAACATATATCGTGATGTTTTGTAAGTTGCAATATACACCCAAGTAAAAAAAATATTTTGACTTTCAACTAATCATTTGTCCGAGCTAAACTGTCCTGTTGTTAATATTAATTAAACCAATGGTTCAATAAAATGGAGCACAGGAGATAAGAGAGGCCTCGTGATGAAACATTACCTGTGCATCATTCACCCAACGCCTCACTAAATCAGGGACAGTTGCAGATAAATGAAGTGCAGAAACAAGAGCGGCTGAGCTGACGGCGGGGTTCTTGTCAACAATAGCTTGCTTCATGTATCGCTCAATTGCTTGCAACATAGTGCTATCTGTTATGCTGCATAGGGCCCGGATAGCTGCTGCACGATACAAATCCTCCTTACCAGTCATATCTTTAGTCAACGAAGAAGTCACAATAATTACATCTTGAGCCATCGAGCTCAATTCTTTGATGCACAAATAGACGAGACGACGTAAAACAACATCCTTAGATTGAAACAATTTTGTAGTCGCAAAAAATATTTCTGTGGATTCTTGAGTTGATAATTTTTCTCCTTGATTTAGTAAGTAGATTATTTTTGTAAGTATGTGGACACATTTTCTTGGATTCACAGGAGTAGAATTGAAGTACCGTGCTTCTTGCAAAAGAGTGGTTTTATCAAGATTTTGAAAGATATTTCCTCCACCATCTTCCTCCTCTTTCTTGTCACGACGAAAAGAGCTCATATTTTTTATTTTTTAATAAAATGGCACACCAGACTTATTTGTATTCACCGGTAAAAGAATAGAAAGCCAAGATGGCAAGATGATATTGATTAAATTGATGACGTAAAATGACATACACAAGTGCTACGCTGTTCGCTGTCAAAATTTATTAAATGATTATTGTCTATTACTGTACTCTTAGTCTATGGTGCTCGACATATGTTCTTTGCCTTATTTTGCTAAATTCTAATACATATTAAATTGAATTGTGAAATGAATTAAATTACAAATGAAAAGGAATAAATGGATAAAGTATATGAGGCAATCAAATAGCAAATAGTCTTAAATGCTGTTGTAAATAAATAGATAAAATTTAAAACATAAGTTAATATAAAAATAAATATGTATATATTTATCAATATTCTTAATATAATTCATATTTATACTAAAATTCTAGTTATAATGTAGATAAAAATGTGAAAGAAACTAAGATACTAACATGAGTTTTTATGGGATGAGAGCGTTATAAAAGAAAAAAACTTTTACTCTTGTAAAAGTTTTTTTCTCTCTCTTAGAGAAAATTTTGTCAAAATATTAACATGTATTACAGATTGTTTTATTTTATTTTATTTTCAAACAACTCTCCACCACTATTTAGTAAAAGTTTTATAAGTCTGAACCAATTTTCAAGGTACATTTTTCAGGACCCAACAGATAATTAAAATTGTATCCCCTTGAGCTGATTTTTAATTTTAGGGTTCCAGAAGTCACAAAACAGAACAGTGTTCAGAGTGTGTGGTCTGGAAAGTTTTTTAGCTTATTGTCGAGCCAAACGCCACAGTCTCATGTTCGGTTGCTTGATAATTGTACTA
This sequence comes from Napeogenes inachia, assembly GCA_959347355.1. Taxonomy (NCBI): domain Eukaryota; kingdom Metazoa; phylum Arthropoda; class Insecta; order Lepidoptera; family Nymphalidae; genus Napeogenes; species Napeogenes inachia. The sequence continues at coordinate 4,759,429 of OY365800.1, read as the reverse complement.
GTTAAAACTTTTGGCAAACTTTTTTGTACTGTACTACTATACATGGATATAAAACTAAATATCATGTATTTAGTAAAATACATTATAATCTTGGAGAAGCTTGGGCGCGATATTTTCAAACTCAAGAGGCGTCATCCACCATCTATTCAAAATTACTATCGTATCTGTTGGCAACCAACGTTCCTTAATTCCTAATTAAAAATGGTTGTAAATACTAAAATGTTTGAATTGAGCTTGTTGAAAATGTATGCATTGCGAGTATATATGTTTTTCTTTTTATTTTATTTTTTGTGTATTCTTGTGTATAGCATCGCATATGTTTTTTTTATGCAGAACCGAGTGTACTAGCCAATCCAGTTGTATAATTATCCTATTGCAATGTAGAATCAACAATAATTCCTAAAAATCCTGTGAATTTCACCTTTTCCAATGATTTCTTATTTCGCTAACTTACTGCTATTAAATTCCCTCTCTCTGTAGAGATCATACAATTTTGGTCTATCTTTATGGATTATGGAAGTCGGCCATACCACAAACGATAGGTGATTTCTTAAAGTGCATTTTAAGAAAAGAATACGAATTTGACAAAAATTAAAAATTTTATGAACACATCGTAATTCAATCTATAGACTATGCTTAATGGACTTATGTGATTCATCGGATTAGTTAAAACAACAATTTTACTTTTTTTTGCCAATATTTCATGAGTGGCCTACCGCCTACATTTAAAAAAACTACTAATAGATATGTCACTATGTGCTTAAATTTTATCTTTTAAAATATCTTCTTTCTTTTATAACGTTTGAAAATCAATCGTAAATTAATTTATTTTAATATTGTGAGATGAGTAATTAAAATTCTGGTAATGTTCACTGTTGTTTCTTTGTTTTGTTCTCTAACTTAATTTTTTTCTAAAAGCTTTGAGATTTTTTAATTAAAATTAAGCTAGAGACCATCTAAAGGAATAATACACTTAAATAGTTTTATGAATACAGCTTTAGATAGCTGTTTAAAAAAAATGCAGAGCTCCAACATTATTTAAATATTATAAATAATGTTAAATAAGGATAAAGATGATGATGTTATCAATCCTTCAGAGACAGACAGAGATTATTTTACAATATCTTACGAATACTTTCAAATCTTTTATCTGATTACAACTGGTCATTAAATATAAGTGATGCTTTATCAATAATATGTAATTATTATTTATAACCAACATACTGTAGTGCTAGTATGTAAATTTTATATACTATTAATTTTACTTATAAAAAAATTATATCAGCAACAATTATTTTTTTAAAATAGCTTTATTTGTCTTAACTTGTAATACAATAATATACATAAGTACCTACATGTATTTGGTATGGTTTTCATTTATATATATTGAATATATTTTCTGTAGCAGTCATGACAATTAGTGATACAAAGGTTCATTTTAGTTTTGACGTATTAACAAGAAAATAATATTTTTTTTTGGAACTAGCGTGTCAAACACGAATATTGAATACAAAAATCAAAAACCGGCCAAATTGAGAACCTCCTCCTTTTTGAAGAAGTCGGTTAACAAAGTTAGATGGCTCTAGTCTAGATGGCGTATCGTTAAACTAGGAATTTGATATTTAGAACTTTTATTTCAGTATCCCTGTCATCTGTAGTTCGCAGCATGAAACTTTACAGACTTCAGTTCACAATTTAGTACTCAATATCTGATATAATACAGGTAGATTAAATATATACTCTGCTATTCAGACGAGCTGCCATTATGACAGCGTTTGGTTGTATTTTAATATTCTATTTAAGCTTTTGTAATTTCTACACAAAATGTTTTTAAAACGAACGAACTCTATGTTTATATATATATGTTTACAATTTTATTTATGAGATTTGATCGTTTAAACACAAAAGTATTTTACAAGAATTAGAGACTCCCGATTCCGCAGTCAAACTGATCGATCAGTTTTGCGGAACTATGTTGTATTTTAAGTTGTATTTAAATTTGATATAATAATAAATTAAAAAAAAAAAAAAAAAATAAATGGAAAATACTCATCTAAATTATTGTTATGCCAAATACCTATTCACAGTCATACATGAATTCCGAATTACTACATTTTTTCGGACTAACCGACCGAGCGTATCCTAAAAAGATTCCCCTTTAAATGTAAACGTATTCTTTATATATCATAATAGTGACAGACAAAATCTACACCCAAAATATTAAATAATAAAATAATTAATATTTGTTCAGTAAATAAAACATCATAAAAAAATATTTGTTCAGTAATAATATCTCATAACAATATTTTTTATTTTTGTCAGGTTGTCTATTTATGTCTTTGTCCCAAACCCAAAAGTTACTTGACGGATTTCAATTAAATTTAATGTGGTTATAGGTTTTTGCCCCATTCAGAATAAAGAAAACTTTTTACTCTGGAGATTTCTCTTTATTTTTAACATTATCTATGTTATTTCGGAAATAATTACAATAAAATAATATACCTATATGAATTTAAAAAAATAAATAATTTATGATGTTTATAATTTATATAGGTATAAAATACTTAAAATTAATAACATAATATCTAGATTAGGTACACAAAAAATAATTAAGAGACATTGAACTCAAAGTATCAAAATTAGTTAATTTTTAACACGCTTTTGTTAATTTGACGTGTATTTTTGCTTGTTTGTTTTTATTTTTGCATATTTATGCGTTTAAGATTTTTATGTAGTTATACACTTTTATACCCACTATTTTCGGAAACGCGTCCTTAACGAGATAAAAATAAAGCCTCAAGGTTACTGCAAACTTAATTACACGGTTTTTTCATTTTGATTTGCTGATTCATATTCGATTTAAGTAAAATACTAAAGTATATATGACGCGTATGGCTCGAAAAATATAAATGGAGATGATTGGAACATAATAGTCATAATGTTGTAGAAATAACCACGAATATCTTATAATTCTATTAAAAACGTAAGTTATTTTAAGCTATAGAAATAGTGACTCTCTAGTGTGGATTTTTGTTTTGCGTTATAAAAATAAGTTACGGATACCCGACGGTGAAGGTGATGATGGGGGTTACGTGGGTCTACCCGGTAGGATAGAAGACACTGTCATTTTTAAGGCTACTAGTATGTTCTTTGAAGGAACAACTTAATGATAAAATGATATATTTATTACGTACCTACATAAATTTTTTTATTGACTTTTTATTTGTGCGTGACAAGAATTTAGAACATTTAAATAACAAACTTGGATTTAAAACATAAATAAAAAGTTTTAAAGATAAATACTAACATAGTTACACATTTGTTTTGAAGCGAATAAATATTAAATTATTTTATGAAATAATTTCTACAAGTAACGTCAAATCTACTATCCAAAATTATATAGGACAGAAGCTGCAATGTATCTTTTTTGTGAAAGAATTAACAGGATTTTACCAAGAGAAATAGTGGGCCGCATTTGCTTGGTTTAAACAGACATCCGTTAGTATTTTTATTGTTGAACTGACTTAATATAATTTATTTTTATTTTTCTCACTTAATCATAAAAGTGATGAATACTATAATAAAACGAACCTGTTCCGTTTAATTATTAGGTACAAATGAGATATATTTTTTTTTATTATGAATTTAATAACAAAAAAAAGAAAGACTACTGTAGCAGTAGTTTGTACTAATAAGTATTTAGATTATATAGGTATACCTAATCTTTCTTTTTGCTATCAAATTCTTGACAACAATAAAATGGATACAAGCATGTTTCTTCTATTTTTTCACATTTCGGATGTAGGTAGATTTTTTCAAAAAAGACTGATGAAAAAAAAGCTCTTATAGGCACCGTCACAAAAACATTCTTCAGAATATTACAGTACACGTTAGAACTCAAAGAGGATTTTTTTTCTCTTTTACCAGGCTTAATGTGTATACTGGCTGGTATACACATTGTATCGAGTCAAGTGGTTCCGTTGGTAATCTCTAACACCAGTCACTTTAGGAACACTACCTCTGTGTCGAACTAAAGTTAAAACTGATTTCCGGAGTATTTTTGTATAAAGTTATTAAAGCACAACTGTGTTTTATAAGTTTTGATTTAACCACGCAATTTTATTGTTAAATTCTAGCTGTTCTTACGATGGAATTTCATAATGAGTAATGAAACTCTGATTGTTTTGTTGCTATGAATACTTTCCATTACAAGAGGATGTTAAAATGGAACCTGAAAATTTGGACTGCAATTCTTTAAAGCTAAGATACTCGAGTTTGGGCTTGTTTGCCTTGTTGTCTTGAGTATATGCATGTCATTCACGAATGAAGATGGTGTCTCTGAAAATTATTCAGATCAATTTTAATTTTATTTTTTTTAAATAATTTTACATAAAAACACAGATTATCTCATATTCATTCCCCTGTTTTATATTATATCTGCTACTGGTTTTCGTCATTGCACTGCAAGTCACTAGCTAAAGTAGGAGTCGGATAAGTAAGAATATGCATGGCACTACCATAAGGAAAATATCTTGGAAGTAGATATATTTTTAATCTGAATCAATTTGAATTGCTGTGTGACCTTTAACCTGTTCCCATTATAGTTTAAATGAAATGCTTTATTCTTTATCTCCTATATTAAAAAATATTAATTCTTTATGATTTATATTTCATTTTTACATGGATACAATTTATTTTCTCATTAATGAGGTATCATCTTAAATTTATTGAGTTAAAAAATGATAATAACGTAACTTTAAACGAAGTCCATTAATGTAAGTTGCGACAATTAGCTCGAGTCGCAAGACCCTGTCGCACACCTCGGTTCCACTGACCCTAGGGTAAATATGCTGATCTCTGGGTACTATTCACACTGTCGTAACAGATATTTGTATGACGTCCGGTTAGAGACAAGATGTCTAGTTTGTAACCGGGATCAGGGGCGTGGTAAAGAAGGGTAAGTCCGGCTTTGCCGTCTTATATTTTGTGGACGGCGTTCAAACTGGAGTGAATTTATTTTCTTGTACATATTTATACACAGCGGCCATTTTTGTTATTTTTAACATGTTCATATAACAATGATTTTAGTATGTTTCTTAATACTCGATATTTTTTGGTGAAATTGGCGAACCTACGCAATGATACTATCAGTGTTTTGAGTTCAATCACCGCCATATTTAAGTACTTAAAGAAAAAAAAAGGAATTACTAATAATATTTAGTATAAGTTCTACAGCTTAAAAACTAATTGTTATCTAGGTAGGTATCTACTAACCTAAAACGGATCTCATTAGGTAGGTAATTGTTGGTATTATATCATGACATCTATATTTACATCATAATATGTTTGTTATTTTTATACAGAAATGTCTCTTTTGCCAACTACATCAAAAAACAATCATCATATACCTAAAGTTTTAAAATTAAAAATTCAAACACTTTCGTTTGGGGTTTTCCCGTCCTATGACTACACCAAAAAAAAGCAAAATTAGTATTTTATTGCGTGATTGTGAACTACCAAAAAGATTAACTTATAAACACACAAAACAACATTTTGCTTTATTAGTCTTTTATTATATCTATATCTAGAATACGGTATAACTCAACCTACGCTTTTCATAATTGCATTGTTCCCTTAAATGCGTGAATAATTTGAATTTCCTATGATGTCTGCTGAAATTAATTCTAAAATGTTGCACCTCAATTTGCGTACATAACAATTAGCACTAATGGTAGAGAATTTGCTAGATAATTCTTTATTGGTTCCAGCAATGCCAGCGGCAGACTAATCTTTATCTATAGTTAAACCTAAGTCCCAAGCGATAGAAGAACTAAACTTTATCTATAGTTCAACTTTGTCTAGGGTGTGAATTCTGTATTTTATTGTGTAATTTAAAATGTTTGTTTATTTAAAAATTAGTTTTTATTAGAGGGTTGTGAATATCGGCGGCGGAGAAAAAATGTGTTCTTTTCGATCTTTTCTCTGTCAGATATAATAATAATAATAATAGTATCAGGACAAATTATACAAATTTATGTAAGTAAGCAAATTATTTGCTAAATATAAGTAACATGGCTGTAGGTATTTTTTATAATTTAAGCGAAAACTTCCTATGTTATCACTGGGACTCATGGGTGTCACCCTTAATATTGCTTCTGTCTTTCCTAAGACTTACCGCAAACAGGCTTCCTCTAAAGACGAAATTTCCATGTAAGCCAGGAGCGCACCGTTAACGAAGTCTCCTCTTGAAATTGGTAAATCTATGTAGTGTAGGTATCGGTTGTTTGTATGTGCAAGCCAAGTGATATTCCAATTATACTGTGAATGGTAGTAATAATAACTAGCTTTAATACTAATACATATATATTATATTTTAATATGCTTGTATTTATATTAGTTATATATTATGCATCACCCTAATTTGTTTTTCATACTCTGATCTAACCAGGATAAGGTTGTCTGGAAGAGATCGCTACCTAGCGATAAGGCTGCCTTATTGTATACCCTTCAGTGGTTTTAATGTTTTACCTTTTTATACCTTACTTTCATGTTAGTGGTATGCTCTAAAGTATATTATTATTAATACACTTGGTATCCTGAAACGATATATGCAATTGACTCTTAACTATCGAAAAAAAAGAACTTATGGCGATTAATTAATAAACACTTTAATTATTGATTCTTAATAAGATATATAACAATGCCGTGCTACAGACGAGAAATTGCTGTAATCAAATATATTTAAAACTGATTAGCGACGCCTCCCCTAACTGTTTGCGGAAGTTATTAGTGCAACTGTAGTTTGTGCTCGGGTGAAATAAATAATTAACTAAATCATTTACGTTTCTTTCCTTTAGTAACTAATTACATTTTTTGTCGTAAATTTTTTTTAGAGGAAATATTTTACATATTTTTTTTAATAACATATTGTCATTTATAATTTCAATTTAATTTACCCATTGCTACCATATTACCTATTTGTTACAAAATTATTTGTTGTCACATTTTAAAAGTTTGAATAATTAATTCTTAGATCTTATAAAAAAATATGAATTATTAATAAATAATATTTATTTTTGTGTACCTAATATAGGTATTTATTATTATGTAACAAAGAATTTAAGACCTTAATTAATTTAATATTTATATATTGAAAAATAATACAATTTACAAAATACTTAGGTGGATAGACACAGATCAAATTGATTTAAAACTGATATATTTTTTTTATCTTCCTTTCGGGTGAAAAACGAGTGTTTCCGAATATGTTCACAATTAAGGCGGTTATGTTGATCTTGGTGAGGGTCGGCGATGACGATGGCGGCGGAGCTGAAGCCGCGATGCCGTTGAGGCGGTCGTCCCGATCGATAGGCGGGCGCGGCGCTGCAATCGCTCCTCTGTTCGCCAGCCACTGTCGCCTGCCGACACTTCACCATTCCGGCGATCGCTTGCGCCGCGAATACACGCGACGATGCGCGCAGAACGCGCCGCTCGTGACACGCGACATAACAAAGATTATGAAAACTTAAAGTCATCACTGAAAAAAGGGAATAAATCCAAAAAGCATAGAGTTATATTCGATGAGAGCGCAAATGAATTTTTCGAGGCAGATTATATTATTGTTGTTCGAGATGAATGCGGGTATTCCGACGAGGGAGAGAACGAAGAGTGCTCCGGATGCGGAGCCTGTGACCGTTTTCAGGAACCGGAGCCTGGGGCGCTCAGTCCCCCGGAGGGTTACAAAGACATGGGGCTTTTTAACCGGGATGGAACTTTGCGGGAGCAAGCCTGGTGGGATGCCGGTGACGTGGTCCTCGTGGGAGAGCGCTCTGGAACTGTGTTCACCCCGCAGCACTTGCAGCTTCTTCGTAGGCTGCAAAGAGAGAGGATGTTACGATCTACAGTGTGTGCAGACTGTGACGCGCACTCCACGCACCATCAACCTCACGGTGAGTCACCAACGTCCTTGCAAAGGACAAACTTCATCTAGTTGGCAGTGTCGTTAACACCTCAAAGACGTAGACGATAAAGGAATTATTCAATCTAACGCTTTCTTATTTTTAATTTCTCATTATATTGCAGGTTGTAAACGGTCTAATGCCGTGGTAGAAGACTGCGAAACCTTATGATTTCTATACTTTCGCTACGCATAAGCTAAATGCTAATAAATATATTTTACCGTATTTAACACGACGTAACACTCTTTTAATCTACTAGGAAACCTTAAGGAATACGTACTAAAAATAAATAAAAAGCTATTGCGATTGTATAATTTTTTTGCGAAATACAAAATATTAATCCTATGGATTTTTGCTAAAGCGAAACTTTAAGCGATATGTTAAATAATCTTGTTTCAGTCATATTTTTTTGGTAAAATGGTTGACTTGAAAGGTAACGCCATATTGCGAAGATTCATCGTGTTCACAATAACTATATATGACAAAAAAAACTTGAATATAAAGAGTTAACAACCTTGTTTATATGAGATACTAGATTATTATTAATAAAATATAATAACATCAACTAATTAACCTAGTAGTTTTACGTGATACTAAAACAAAATGTAAGATATCATATAAATGATAGATACACATTCATACAAAATTTATTAAAATATTTCTTTAAACCAATTAAATGAATAGTTTAAAATATATTAACAATAAGGACTTATTCTATTTTATATATTTCTACTGCTCTTACTCTGAAAATTATACTTAAACAAGATTTTTTAATCACATAAATATTATATACAATTATTTATAGTTTAGTAAAAATGGTTAGATATTGTCTCTTCAATTGCAATAAAACACTCTCGTACTGAATAGTCGTTACAATACTAAGCAATACTTCACATAAAGTTATCTGGCCTTCTCAAGTAGGTACATATAGGTATTAATAGCAATTTCTAGGTATTTCTCCATTATCCCGCAAAAGTTTATAAAATGGCCTCCCAAAATGGCAAAACCATTCAATAATAGCGATATTGTTATAATGAATTACAAATACAGTTATGATACAAATATATAACGTAACTATTTTTATATCAAGGCCATGCTAAAAATAGGAAGTGTTTATATTAAAAGAATTTTCAGACAAGTTGTGAAGATAATACATTATTATGAACCATAACAAAAGACTCTGGAACACGCACAATGTTTCATTGTCGGGGATCATAACATGACTGGATCGACCTTGTCTTATTTCACGCCATGTGTAAAGAGTTTGTTCGAACTGGTTTACTCCAGATACGTCGAAAGCATATAACAATCTAGCGCCCTAAATATTGCATCTAATATTATGTAGATAATTAGCGCGCTTTATCGTTTAGGCCACAATTTGCTATATATGTTTTTCCCATTATAAGAAATATTGAGAATGTAATTTAATTAAATAAGCATCAGACATATTTCATTTGAACTCAGATATTGAGTTTATAACAAAATCTATATATAATCTTCCTTTAACAGTTTTTATAATTTTACACGAGCCGTTTAATACCTTGATTCAATTTGAAAATCCCTATTAATGTTAAATATAAACATTCAAGTATGCTTAAATGTTTAGTTCATCTCATTACAAGAACATATAACAAATTTTCAAACATGATTCCTCTAATAACTGTAAGAAACTATGGAAATTTTCAAAAGAATTTCTTTATGAGGTTTCTTGAAGGAACTTCCAATAGCATATTATAATCTTTGGACCTTGACTAGATCGCAAAGGTTAATTCAACGGGTGCTAGTTTCTGAGATTAAATATAGACGAAGGTCGTCCCACATTTTCTATAGCAAACAATAGGTTTGCAATTTGCGATACTTAGATTTTATTCCAAATATTTCTATCAAATTAGTTATTACGTTTGTTTATATTATTCTTGTATAAAACTAATGTATCAATGGTTCTTAGATCACAAAATGTTTTATAATAAAGCATTTATTAAAGCTAACGAAGGCAAGAAATTATTCTCAGAATTCTATAATCAAAGCACAATCTATTTCCATTTTAGTTTGTAATTCCATATACGAATACTAAAATAATTGGCTGTTCTGTACATTGTACCTTTACCCTCGATATTAAAAAATGTTCCTTAGGTCTACCTAAGAACCTATAATACAAGGTGAGAACTAAGCTACTGTTCACTACATCTTATTTTCTAAGAGTCAATAATGTTATTTGGTGTTGAGCATTTAAACCTTGTTAGTTAGTGACATATACTGTCATGGCACAAATTTACAAATAGTAACTCTTTTATCCACAAATTTATGGGCTGAATATTGTAAAAAAATCAACTCTTCGGTGTATCTTATACAGACACAAATCTGATACGATCTTATATAAATGGTATTGCATGTATCATAAAAGCAATTATAGAGTAATTTGATACAAAGTTAGTCACGGAGACATATATTATCACTACCGTATCAAGTTGTCCCCAATTACATTTTAGTGTTAATAATATTTAATTAAATATATTCATTAATTCCTGTATTCCAAACAATAATACACGATTCAAATAACGCATGATTGGAATCAATTCTGTCTTTTAACCGGATTCAATTCGGATGTTTCATATTCGTTGAATGTGGAATTAATTTTGGTTTCGAAAAAGAGTCGGAATTATAAACATGTCTTTGAGAATTAAATATATAAAAGATATATACAGTCACGATATAATAACAATTAAGAAGAATAAGGTGTCTGTTTATAAAACATTTAATCTCATTTTGATTAAGAGATCTTACAAGACAATTATACATTCTGATATCTTGAAATTCTTGAAAGGATTTTGGATTGATTTAAATACTTTCGAACATTGCGATCCAATTTAAAGTTTAAATCAAGGCTCCACTTCCGTTTGGTGTAACCTGAGTTATTAAGAGAATTGTTGTATTGGCTACGCAGATAAATTCGTCAGCATGTGACATATAATATATATAGGTAGAGAAAATATAAAATAAAAATATAGAATAAGAAGAAATAACGGATCTTCTTTTATAGCCAATAATAAAAGCAATATTAAAAAAATGTACTTCAAAGTATAAAACATTTATATTTAAATAAGAAATTATTAAATATAAATTAACAATGTTTCCTGTAAATCTAATAACTTAGAAAACAAATTAATTTCATTCTTGGATATAACTTGGATATAACAAAATATAAATGTTAGTAATAATATTTAAAAATATTATTACTTTTAATACTTAATGTTACTTAATTTGTAATATTATCACCAAAACCAATTTGTATACTATTTATAAAAACTTTGTCTGGCCATAAATACTGTTACAATAAAAAAAAAAATTACTTTTGAATTTGGAATCTGTGATTTTTATAGAATTGTTCATTGTGTTTTCTCATTTTAGCGCCAATACGTTGTAAAATATTTTGCGATATTAAAATGGAGTGGGGTGATAAAGAGAACAGAATCGTTGTGATTGCATTACAGAAAGTAGGTATGGAGCCAAATGCAATTTTTAAAACTCTTCATACACTTGGTATTAGTCAAATGTATGTGTACCTGGCTATTAATAGGTACAATGAGACTTCCTCTGTTTGTGAAAAAGAAAGATCTGTCCGTCCACGTAGTGCTTCTACGAAAAAGGTGCTCAAAGGAGTAAAGGAAAGAATTCGAAGAAATCCTGTCCGAAAGCAAAAGATTTTATCTCGGGAAATGAAGATAGCACCTAGAACCATATCGGATATTTGAAGAGATAACTTAGGACTTGCAGCCTATAAGATTGCGCCCTGCGCAAGCGCACTGGTGATTTCTTAACTGATACTACAACACACTAACAACTGCTAAGGTATCAAAACAAACAGGCACAAGTGTAGCAAGATACCATTCTTGAGAAGGCAGTTAAGCCTTTTAATAACTTCATGTTTAATAACCAAATATGGTTCTTCCAGCAAGACTCGGCGCCGGCTCTTAAAGCTCAGTCCACGCAGTCTTGGTTGGAAGCGAACGTCTCGAACTTCAACAGAACTGGAGACGGCCACGTCGTCTAGTCCCGATCTTAATCCACTGGATTATGATTGATGGTCAGTTTTAAAGAGTACAGCATGCTCTAAACGCCATGATAGTTTGGAGTCCCTAAAACAATCCATACGATTGGCTGTGAAGAATTTTCCCATGGAAAGAGCGCGTGCTTCTATTGATAACTGGCCTCAACGTTAAAAGGACTGTATTGGAGCCAATGGACACCACTTCTAATAAGCTTTTATATTTTTAATTGTTTTATATTTCACACTGTGAAAGTAATAAGGTTATTTGCCATTTTTTTTCTCTGTTACAATATTTATAGCACGACTAGGTATAATAACTCTATGTGATCAGACAAAGATAAGTACGAATCTGTCATTTTGCCTCTGCTACTATTTATCAGACAGACTCTTAGGACTACTTATGGCTCCCCTATTCTATGTATACCAATTCTATGAAGAAAGCTCGGAACGCCATCTCATGTGAAATGTTATAGATGAATAAATTAATGTCCAAATCAAATTAAAATAAAATGACTTCCAAAACTTAGATATGTATTTATAAATTATACTCAATTAATTAGAAAATATGTACTGTATATAAATACTACACTTCTTTTTTAGTTTCTGAAACGTCTGAAATGCCTTAGTATTTGGTGTCTAGTCGGGAAAAATTCAATCTTGTCTGTTGGGAGCACTGAACCAAGAGTAAAAGGTGACCCCGTGGTCGGGTAACGCACTTGGACAGACAAGAAATGAACCTAGGTTTTGATTAGTTTTTAAAATTGATCTAAAATCTATTTTTTTCATCTAATGAAACAGGAAATAAAATAAGAAAGGGCGAGACCTAAATCTAAAAAAAGGGATTTGTTTTTCTAATTTCTTTTTATGAATGACCTGTAAAACATATTTTTATTTACATATATTAATAATATAGTCATATATAAAACAACATAATAATGCAACTTCCATAGAATCATCGATTCGTAGAATTCCTGGAATGTAGCAAAAGTGGGAGGGAGGACAATAAACTTTATCTCATATGAATTGATGAATGAATATTTGCTGAACAAAAAAAAGTGTCCATTAAAGTATGTATTTGTCTATTATGGAGATATTTTATTAGTTACATTTTTTGACTTTGAAATATTTGTCTCAAAAATATTAATTAACATATTTGAAAAAAAAATGTATAAAAGAGACAATATATGTACATGCGAACATGTCGAGTCTCGGTTGAAATTCCATAGACTTATTATACATAGAATAGGGGAGCCATAGGCAGGCCTATGAGTATGAGTGTCTGACAAGGAATAAAAGAGGCGAGATGAGAGACCGATACTTATCTTTGCAAGAAAGAGAGACAGATCGGTTGCCTCATTAGCTTTCTCTTTTATTTTGATAGACACATTTTAGGCCGGTTTCCCCACTCTATGTATATATAATAACTCTACTTGAAATTCACGTAATAGTAGGAATAGTAGATGCTTTGACTTGTCATGACATTGCTTACATTCCTTTTAGAGCACTGAATAGTTATGGGTAACCTAAACTATCGCCTGTGTGGCATCTATGTGTTGTATACCAATTATTGTATAGCTTTGTGGTTTTTAACTGCCTCTACGTTTTTTAGAAATATTTGAATCATGCTATTTAACCCAATACTAATCCAACTTTCGAGTATTTTTAACATTAACGAATAAATGTTAAATACACTAAAAAATATAATCTAATATAATAATAGATAATATCCAGAATTGCAGAATTAGTAGAAAATAAATTTAGTAGAATAAAGATATCTTATCTCTTAAACGTTATATTTCTAGCAAAGTTTTCTCAGATTGGGAATATATGCACATTTTCTGGATTCGCTATAACCGCAAGTGGGTTTAGCTGAGGGACCTCTACAATTTCTCCATTATAATAAGACTCTCTCAGTGTTAATGCAACAAAAGGAAACGAGTAAATTACTCACTCAGCTCAACCCCAAGATGTAACCATTTTGAAATAAAACATAACTGGAAATATGCCCTATTTTGTAATGTTGAACTGGGCAAATTAAAAAGTGTCGTATGTAGCTATAACGGTAATCGAAATATGTTTCTCAAATATATAAAACCGACAAATGTGTGTAAATAAATTGTGAATTTACGAGTACTTGCACTTGACAAGCAAAAGTGACTTTATATTGAAGGTATTGAAGAATTTACCAACCGATTAACTTTTTGTGATTTTAACTTCGCCTGCGCTTTGCACATTTGGCGTGGAGGAGACGTGCCCTGAATGAAGACGCAAATGGAAGGATAAATGAACATTGTCTGTGCATTATACTTCGAAACATCGTCTAGCAAGTTAAGCTCAGAACACGTTAGAGATATCAAGATAGATTGTAAAATTATTAAAAAGAACTTCAAAGGAATATAAAGTTGATATTTAAATAATGATAAATAGTGTTTTCTTAGAGTCTTCATGAGATTCTATTGGAAGCGGCTTTTCTTAGATTAATTTATGATTTATCTTTGTCAAGACTTCTTCCTGCCATTTCAAAATGATATTAATCGAGATACTTTGAATGTTAACTGTCTGTAAAGTTATAGAAAAAACTATATATAAAATGTAGAAGATAGTTTTCCTTTTAGTTTAGTTTCTTAGTTTAGTTTCCTTCAAAAATAAGCAAAAAATTTAATTGAAATTCGCACTGTAGTTTTTGCGTAATGTACAAACAACAAGACAATACATTCAAAAACAATTCAGAAGATCGGTATTATGTACTTATACAATATGTACATATTATTAAAACATATATATCTAAACGTCTAGTGGACGATTGTCCAGACTCGAGCCCTGACTGTATTTATATACTTTCTTATTATAGGATATGTATCAAATTATTTTCTATCAAATTAACCTTGACCATGGCTTTCAATCTTTACCCGTATTTACGTAACAATGAGACCTAGAACAAGAGAGTGCTTTTTCATATAAAAAGCAAAATGTCTCTTATACCAGGTAAAACATTACACATACATATTTTATTTTTTACTATTTTAAGCAAAGTATAGGAACTAGGAAGCCAGAAAGAATCCAAGCCGCTTAAGTAAAGTAAGTTGCCATCAACAATTTTGCGGATTGAAGTGAATTTAAGCCCTTGAGATATACGATTGAGGATTATATACCTAATTATTAGTTATTGGAATATATGTTTATCAGTCATCAATTATTATCTGTGTCATAATGCACTGATGAATAATTTAAATCAAAATATGGTTCAAGAAACAATGCTTCTAAATTAAGGGAATTTTATTCAGTATATATTGTGATATAATATTCAATGGAGATTTATAAAATAAAAATCTTACATAACTACTTATTATACTATATGGATGCAATATATAAGACCCTGTTTTGTTTTCTCTGTAAATTAATTTGCTTGATAATTACCGATCACAGGGTTTAATCTTGAAAATTGTTCTAAGAGAATAAATTCTGTTACAAATAGTTATAACAAAAACGACGGAAGCCAATGCCAACATTCTCCCTGAAAGGCTTTTGTAAAACTGACGTTTATTTAATAACATAACATAAATAAACTTGACGTTTTATAGGATTACCAAGAAGGAGATAATTCCATAGAGTTATTATACATAGAGTACGGAAGTCGGTCTAAAATGTGTCCATCGAAAAGAAGACAAAGCAAATGAGGCAACCTTTCTGTCTCTATCTTGCATGGATGATTAGAAAGATAAGTACCGGTCTGTCATATTGCGTCTTTTATTATTTCTCAGACATTGACACCCAGAGGTCTGCCTATGGCTTCCCTAATGTATATATAATAATGTTAGGGACAAATCACCTTACAGACAGTCCTTTATGGTAAGTGATGCCCCGTCTCAATGACATTTGCAGATATGCAAATGCATTCTCACCTCTGATGAATAGGAAGGATGCGGAATGTCCTACAGGACATCAGGCTCTCAAACTAAACATACGATACCTATTTATAGTAGGAACTTCTACCTCGGTACGTCCACGCTCATGGATACGAGGTGGAGTCAAAGGACTACACGAGTCTTCCTCCTACATAAACTATTTCGTTGTTAATATTTTTAGAATACGATTATCTATACATACCATCCGATATTATCATTTATTCATTCACTTTAAATAGTTTATTCCATAGTAAATAGTATAGTAGAAAATAGATTGGAGTAAACTTAATATATTTACAGAACTAAATATATAGAACTCCAATACACTGAATGGTTTAACTATATATTTGTTATTCAATCTTGTCTGAACAGCTGGTACTGCACAGCTGGAATAACATAGTTTTAATAATAATTATTCAAAAATATACTGCTACAAATAAAATCATACAAAAATGTATTTAAAGTGAAACTGATAAAAATAAAACAAATCTAATAATATGAATAAAATCTATATTGATATTATTTGATAACCTATATCAATTTAAATGAATAAAGTTCAAAACAATAAAAGTACTCTTCAAAACTGTCGACGAATCTAATAAATATTATGTTGTTCGGACTGAAACTAAAAATGGTTGCAATAGTTACTTTAAATCCTTTGAAATAAATAAAGCCCATACAAAGGTTAACATTTTGGAAACTAGTTTTAGAAACAGAGCTTATTTCCTTGTGTAACAATAGGGGCTTAGAAATTATTTTGGAACATGTGAAAAGTTAAAGTTGAAATTTCCTTTTAATTGTTACATATAATTTAAAATATGGTAGTAGTTTTAATAGTATTAAAAGTATAAAAAACTATTATCAATTGTTTTGAAAAAAGTATGTCAATTTGTATAACAAAAGTTTTTTTTTTTTTATTATTACATACTTATATCCGCACTTATAATCCCAGAAAAAATCTTTAGTTTGAAAATTAAGAACTACGTACAAACAAACTTTTTACATTTATAGTATTAATTAAACCATAAATAATACTTTACCTCAGACTCCAAAAGTAATAACTAAAAAGCTGCTGTTGCTCGCGTACAATTACTTCGACCTCATTCATTAAAAAAACAATGAGTTCAGAGTTTGTCCTTGAGACGAATTTAGGGCTAATCGTTCCAGATGCCCCAGGGGTACCAACATGCGAACGAGAAATTATTGAATGTACAAGAATTATTTGTAGTTGATTAATATTGCCATTTTGTGCCACTTAGTAAATAATATACTATCTAATATGTATAACAAATGAAGGCCATGAATGATGTTTAATAATCAATTACCTTACTACTTTCTTGTGTATTTTACGTCTAATATAAAGTAGTATTTTTTGATAAGCGACTATGTCATTTTCTACTAATGTTAGTCATAAATCATTATACCTAACTGTAGTTGTTGGGTGAGGTAGCTATACAAAGTATTGTAAGATGTAAGGCAAAACCAGGCCAATGAGAGCAAATGGCCTTTTATTTTGCTTGGTTTCCTTCTAGTGTGATGTTTCTCCTGTATTGAATAATAATAGCGTGGCAAGCGTGTTCTAGAAATGTTTATTAGAGCAGAACCGTCTTGATAAAACGTATGTTATTATTGATTTAAATTACAGAACATTAGTGTGAAGTATGGCCTAGTTACGAAATACTAATGATCTGAGGCGTCATTGAGTGAAGTTGACTTCGTATTCAACTTATTATCGAAACTGTTAAAAACATGTCCTCTTTCAATTGTTTATATTTTATTACGTATGTATTCTCTCAGTATTAAATAAAAAACAACCGTATACAGTATACCGTAATTTAATAATATATTGAATTATTAAAACCAACTAATCTAGATCATGGATATATATATATAAGAGCTAGATTTCAATAATAATAATAATATAACTAATTGCACTAGATACTAATTCCAAATTGGCCTACAAGTGCAGCAATTAAGCGTTGGTCAAAACAGTCTCATATATCAGATATATCAGGAGGGTTATTATCTACAAATCCGATTACGTGGCTTTATGATATATGCAGTTACACGTACAGAAACTATTATAAATATGATGTTACAAGACATATTTATATAAGTTCGAGGTGTCAATATTTATCACCGCCTCTCCCGTCTCGAGAGATTCAATTTCTTGAAGTTTCTAGGAAATCTCATAAAATAATTTCCGTATTGTAAAGCTTCTATTCCATTTTAAACCAATAATAGTTCGAAACTACATTAAAGTTACTATTTTAAGATAAATATTCTCTTCTTATCTCTCATATAAAAGTAATTTTATATTTTTGTACATATTATAATGGAGTTCCTCTATTTGATGTAAAAGCCAAACCATTGATACACACCTCTCTTAGTGCATGTTGGAACGGTATGACTGGAGTTTACTGAAAGGCTTACAATTTAACAGTTTGATATCTGTTGACGAGGAGATTCATATTTGTTCACATGTGAACGCAAACAAAAGCTTATGTATGTGTGGGTGGACTCTGACAATAAAAAGATTAATCATTTTATCTTTTCTTATTATATATAAAATTAAAAAAATCTTAAATATTTTACATCCACATGGTTTCCATTAAAAGTTTTTACTATATTTTGACTTATCGTTGTATTATAGTAATAAAATCTATTTTAATTTACTGCAATTATTCATAACTGCCCCGTTATTCTGACCTACAAATCAAGTAAATCTAATTGCTCTTCAGCGGTGTGGCCTCTAAGTTGTCATATTATATAACACTAGCCTTTGCTCGTTACTAATAAAAAGAGTTAATATCTCGAACTCAGTGTCTAATTTTTTATATTTGTAACAATTAAAACCATAGAGTTATTATAAATAGAGTAGGAAAACCAGCCTCAAATGTGTCCAACGAAAAAAAGGAATGCCAATGGGGCTGCCTATTTGTCTCTTTTTCTTGCATGTATGTTTAGATAAAGATAAGTATAGGTCTCTCATCTTTCCTCTTTTATTATTTACTCACAGGCCTGCCAATGGCTCCTCTAGTATAAGTATAACTCTATGGACAGTACTCACAATTATAGAATTATAGAACACAATTATAGAATTATAGTTTTTTTTTTATTTACAAGAACAGCCTATGTTGCAAAGTAACTTTCTATGGTGAATTATTGAAATCGATTTCAGTGGTTTTTCGGTCTCAGACAAACAAATAATTTCTTCCTTATAATATTAATGTAAATATACCAGGTCATACAGTTTAAGCCCAAGCTTGGGCGAGAAAAGTTGCAGTACTTCCAACAACGATTGATTTTAAGTTTATATTTGACGCAACAAGTTTAAAGTGGAAATTGATCGTGACGTCAGTAACAGATAAAATGAGGAACGTACTGTGAATATCAGAATCGGGCAACACCTTTTCAAATGTTATAATAGAAATATTTCATCTTAACCGTCGTTGAATTTTATCTACAAGATGTTGATTCAGCTTTTTGAAACTTTCTTGAACCCATCATTTTCCTTTTTTCCGAACCCATTTTCTAATCCACCATGGATTAACAAAAAGAGATACTTCACATGGGCAATGTTAATAACGAAATTAGACTAATCTGATCTTGATCCGTTGGGATCGTATACGATCTAGATTTTTATAGAATAATATGATTTCGTCATTCACAAAAAACGTAACATTATTTTAATCTGCTCTCAAAGTGAGGTCTTAACGAATTAAAAAACTAAAACTTTATTGAGAGTAAGATTTATAAAAACTTTTTTTATATTGTCTACTGGAAAAGTGGATAGAAACTCAGCAGACTTTTCTTTTGTTATTGTTTTAAAAGCCATTCCGAAGTCATAAATTACAATTTTAATAAATTTTGGAGAAGTTTGAGGCATCAGTCGCTACTTACCCATATGTTGCAACACTAGATATTCGATAATACTGTTGTTTCAGTGAGCACAAAAAGTACCAAATCCTTAAGTACATTTTGGAACAGTGTCTTACCAAAATTTATTGATTAATTGATTAATTTATAGTTTAATTTATATAAAGGTCTTAACACATTAAGTATCAAACACAAATTATAAAATATGTATACAATATTATTCATCTAATTAAGCATAATTAATTAACAACAAAATTGTGCTCATCTGAACCTAAACCTACTGTCTTGGTTTCATTCGTCAAATTAAATAGAACTCATTGTGTAAGCATGTCCATTATAGTATTATGAAATTTATTTGTCTATATCTAGATACTATAAGCACTTCAGGTAACTGTATGAGCTAACATCACGTTAACTTAACGCTCGATGGGAATTCCAGAATACAATACGTTTGACATGGCTGACTGGTTTTGACTGGATGTGCTGACAAGTCATTGGGATTTAATACACTAGTTTCAGTCCAAACCTTGCTTTGTGGGAGAGAGAAATGGAGTTGATAATACTATCAATTAAAGTAACATATCCTGGTCAACATAAACCTGTCCTTTTTCAGGATATGGTCAACATGTCTGCAAAAGCTAAATTTATAAACTTTCGTACTTTATGAATAGATGGATTTATATAGAATAATTTAAAAGGCAAGTAAATAAGTTGATTTCTTATAAAAGGCTCGTAAATATGAGGGATTTGAACTGTAAGACAAGTAGATAATCAAAGTAGGTTATCATATAATATTTATGTATTATATGATAACTTACCTAACTAGATGTCTATTAGATATGGTTATATCTAATAGACATCTTAATATTCCAAATGAGAAAGAAGTTTAAAAAAATTTAAGTGTTATAAGTACAACATTTTCATCGTTAGATTCATATTTTATCCATAAATATTGTAATAGATGACGAAATGATTTTTTTAAAATAAAAAGTAAAAACGCACAAAGATCCAAAGAGGAAAACCAAAAATATAACGATAAACTTTATATTATAATAAAAACATACATGTATTAAAAAACCATAAAATATTTATCTTGCATTTTTATTTAAAAATATTGAAGCAATAAATTCTAAAATCGTACTAAGGTAGAATAAATTTATCCGTAGATTATATTTAAGAGATTTTAAAATGAAGCAAAACTTTTTCACAACTTTAAGACGTGCTTTTTAAGTTTACGCGCTATTTTAGTTTCTAACAGTATTTGAATGTTTGAATCTCACTTGCCATTAATTCTTTGCACCCACAAGTGTTCTTTGACTATTTTTATTTAGTTTGTTAATTAAGTTAACTTAATTAGGTATTTACCTGATTATTATTATTATTGCTATTATTAATTATGATTATTATCTATAAGGGAAGGTGGTACAAAATGAAAAGAACTGTAAAACGAGTGTATACATACAACTTTTTCTTAAATTTAAAATATTTAAGAGGTAGATAATCAATCGAACTACAAAATTAGTAAGCGTTGAATTGCATAAGTCATTAGAAATAATTTATGTTAAGGTTTTAGTGAAAGTCTACTAAATGATCATTTAGTACACCCCTGTGTCCAAAATGATCCCCGGACCATCTGACCCCATACACAATTTTTTTGTGAGAAAAAACACATCCAAAATTGTTTTTAATTGTTTTATTAATAATTAAAAATCAACAGTGGTGGTATGAAGTTTCCTACAGCCGATCCCCAAATAACCGCTGTAGTTGAATCACCTCTATCAGCAGAAGTTATTCTCGCTACTTGCTTACGGCCTTTTTTTTGCAAAAATTTTACTATTTTTGGTTGGTGTTTAAGCTGGTCTCGTCAATATGAATAAATGTGATGAGGAGGGAATGGGTCTTTTTCATGTGCTTTTTGTAAATTACTGTAAAATTTGTCAACAACCTGCTTGTTAAAAGCTTATACTCGTGACGCAGACGTTGACTCTGGAACACGCAGAGTGATATTAGGATGTCTTTGTTGAAACCCTCTCTGCCAGTCTTTACCAGCTTTATGCGACGTAGCAGAAAATGGATGTTTTATTTGGTTTCTTTCAGCTATCTCAAAAGCAAATTTAAGAACGTCATCAACCGAAAATCAGTTTATACATAGTTTTGTACCAGCTCCAGCTCCTGATCATCTGTGAATACTTTTTTAATACTCCCCAAGGTTTTGGTGCCTCCTGCGTACACGTTTTTTCCTTTGATTCTTCTTTTGAGTGTCATAACTGGTACTGAAAATTGTTTGGAGGCAGTTTTATGTGGTAAACCATGTTTTAAAGCATTAGTTATTCTATGGTTTTAATCATTTTGTCTCCATTCCAGTTCCGGCGTGAAGTTTTTCAGATGTAATTTCGCGGCATGATTCCTAAAAAACAAAGAGATTATATTATTGTATATTGTTCCACTTGACTTAAACATTTTGTCTTGATTTAGCAACTGTGGGCTTATCTCTATAAGAGTTCTCTGACAATCAACCCCCAGGAACCCAAAGTGATACAAAAAAATAATATCATAAGTCTATGGATTATGAAAATATAATGATTATGACGTTATTAAATTGCATAAAAAAAAAACAAAAAATATAATAATATTTTTGATTTTTATAAAATCGGTAAATCAGCAGGGGATCCTTTTACCTCGAGGAATCATTTTGTACCACTTTCCCCTATATATAAAACTATTTCGTTACTGATTGACTGACTGACAGACTGACTGACAGACAAGACGCAGCCGAAACTATTGAACTCAAGAAAGTTTAGCATGTGTTGTTGTGTTTGTTGGGGGGTTTGGGTATGTTGGGGGGAGCACTAAGAATGTATTTGTGGAAATTTCTCTCCTAGGGGGAGAAAAATGGGATAGACAGAAACTTTTTATTTCTTTTATGGATTTACTTTAAACTTTATACGTAGGTAATAATATTCCTACAGTATACAAGTTTTTAAGAAATTTTGGAAATTTACAAGGGTTCCCTTCCCCCTTAAAAGGTAAAAAGGCGGGTCCGAATTTGTTTGACAGCTTTCAGACAGTCGAACGGTACAACCTAATTACACGTGGTCAAATCAGCAAGGGCAAAACTAATTGCTTTATAATA
This sequence comes from Napeogenes inachia, assembly GCA_959347355.1. Classification (NCBI taxonomy): domain Eukaryota; kingdom Metazoa; phylum Arthropoda; class Insecta; order Lepidoptera; family Nymphalidae; genus Napeogenes; species Napeogenes inachia. The sequence continues at coordinate 4,736,506 of OY365800.1, read as the reverse complement.
TGTCAAACTAGTTTTTTATATCCTTAGCTAAATAGCCAAATATCAAGCTAAATAGTCAATTGAATAAATAAACTATTTAGCTAATTTGTAAAGCAAACAGAATTAAGAAATACACAGTATTTTACTACCACATTCACCAAGCTATTTAAAAGCTACAAAGACTGTGTATGAAGTATGTCTCTACTCGTATTTATGAAGTGTGTGATCATAAGCCGCTTATACTCTTGATATTTGTTGCAAAATAAATTGATATAATACGACATAAAGATTTTAGACAAAAATGGAGATATCATTAGTTACCTTAACTTAACTATACCCTAAACCTTAATTATAACTAAACTATATTATTAGAGGATAAGAGAGAAAAACGTATTGGCTCAATAACTATCCAACCCATGTTAACAATTATTTTACCACATTAAATCCAGTTTATCAGCGAGTAGGAAGACTACTTTTTCCCGATATATCCACGAGATCGGGACTTATTCCCACACTGTACCAGAGAAAATTGGCGAAAAACGCTATCAATCTGCAAAAATAATAGTTTACAATAGATTTAATATAAGTAGACACCATGTAAGTACTTAACTTGATGTCCAGCGATGTCAGGAGTCAGCAGTTATTTTACAAACCTTGTAGTTCCTATACTTCATATTTTCGGTTATATGAAAGAAAGAAAGAAATTTTTATTAAACTATAAACTATAAACTATGATTAACATGTCTGTTAATGAGTTATAGGAAATGGCTGTTCTATCAGAGGTGGGGAGTCATTGCTAACAGGAAAGAGTATGTCTCTTGATGGAGTTAAGATTTTTGTTAAAATTGCAAATTGTAATATAAACTTTAATCAATTGTTTGCACATTCTATACAAATTCATTGTTTAATATCCATTAAGTAAATTGTTTGTAGATAATTGAACGATACGTGTTTTTCGATAATATATCGAAATTGGTGTATTTATATTCTCTTTTAAAAATTTTAGCGGTTTAAGTGTGTTGTGTATTTCATTATTGAATACGTTTATTTAACCATAATTTTTAATACATTAATATATTTTTCGTTAATGTGGTATTGTATTTTTTTGAAGTGTCTTATTATATAATTTTTATTAATAAGTATTAGTTGTTTAACAAATCAAGTTATTATTTGTACTACCATTGCAGTCATAACATTTTATCTTACAACTTCGTTGACACCTACTTATTATTGACGGATGTAAGCTTCCGGTATAATATTATGAACCTTGATATATCAAAGTAAAAACAATGTTCTGTTTACAACATTAATGTTTTATGTACTTTAATTTCGAGATCATTTGAACTGTAGTAGGGCGTAGGATAGGGAGATGAAGCCATGTAAAGCTAATCTAGAGTAGTTTCATTAAATCTAAACATTGTAGAATTGTTTAGAAACAGTATGTTATCTAGTGGATGATACACCGGTACTTGCACATGTTACAGACTAAATTTACATAGAGTTTACGAGCAAGGAATCCTGTGCTCTTAGTAATTTAAAATACATATGAATAAAACTATCAAAAGGGCTTTTGAATGTTGTTTAAAATAATCATTCTGTTTAACTTTTTTTTTATTCTATTATTATGATATAATTATTTTGTATTATAGTAAAAACAATATGTAAGAGAGTGCAAAGTTATTAAAAATGATAATATCAACTGGTAATTATTATAATACTATTTTGTCCGCGACTACGTACGCATGGAATTTTGAAAAGCTGAAAAACTGAAAAGATTTAATAATTCGGAAAATTCATTAACTATTGGTTGAAATCGAGACTCAACACATAGAATCATCCTCATTAAGTTGTCTTTCTCCAAGTATATTCAAGAACATAAAAAAGGACACAATGAAAATAAAATAAAGTTTACAATTTCTGTGAATCGGCACTTACTAATTGTTATTGAATTTATAAAAAAAAACAAATAGAACCAATAAAGTTTTTCCACATCTTATCAGCAACTTTGCCCAAACTGTCACAAACATGAAGAAAAATACCAATTCAGCCAGTAATTATTATTTTTTTTAAATAAGAGCAATGTTTAAAATTATATAGATTTAATCACATTACATAATTGTTTTGGCTGTACACGTAAACCTATTTTCTTAGAACTAAAAATCCCAACAGACGTTTATTAAAACGAAATAAGGATCAGGAACACAGTGAAAAAGTGAATGTTACAAATATAAATTACTTTAAAGAATTTAATTAGCACTACGTAAATGCAATTTCAATACGATATTCCATTTCAAATTTATTTGTATAAAAATTACAGTTATACGCCTCCATGAACCACAAAAAGAGTTGTCATTAATTTGATGGATAAATATTCTCCTCTGAAAACCTACCACATAATGCATTTTACAGAGGCGAGGACATACTCATAATACATTTAAGGTTTCACTATCAGAGCTGATAGCGAAACCTTTTTCGCTAAATGGAATGAAATTTTGAATCGTAGAATGTTATATTGTAAGATATTTTGTATATTTATATTGACATCACTTTTATTTTATTGTTTATTTGTTTCATTGTTATAAATTGTATTTTAGTACTTTGCAAGTGTTATTCGTTATCGTTGTTGTTAAAAGTTTACTTAGACATTAATTGGACATAAATAATATGTAGTCATTAATGTAGCAATTAGGATTAAGAGGGTTAAAAAAGGATGTCTGCTGGCAGGTCAGGGAAAGCGGGTTATAATTAACAAAAAAAAATACTTGTTAGATCCAAATCCACTTTTTTTGACACGACATTATTTTTCTACGTACATAACAAGGCAAGTGATAACATAGCTTATAGAGTTATATACCTATGACACAAATTGGATATATAATGGCCAAAAACATTTGTTGCAACAACTAGTGCAACTCGTAGGTAACGCCTTCACCGGAAGAGGAAATGAAACTTTCTCATTGCTGTGACATTTTACAAACTTTCTACAACAATCTTTATCAGTTTTTGCAGGGTGGCTAAACCCATTTCGTCAAAGTTCCAGATCCGGAAGGAATAAATGCTGCATTGCAAAAAAGCTCGACTATATGCAGCCAGAAACTCGTATACTTCTTAGAACGAATCGTAGTTTTTTGTTTACATAACCTCATGTCGTTATAAAAAAAGGTACAATAATTATATAAAAGTCACGTATTCTTTATATATTATGTCGCCCTTACAGTTATCCTTACATCCAAGGTTAACATGTTAGTACTTACCCAATTGATTTTTGTTTCCATAGCATTGTTTGCACATTCATCTCCAAGGCCTTTTGTAACCATGCAGTCTGAAGTTTCATATAGAACTTTTTTGTTTGAAAGCTAACCAAAAATTTGATAAAATCGGTTGATTTGGAATATGTGAATTAGGATTTTATATTTCATCAGTAGTATCAAGCATAAAGTAAAAGTTAATAGGGAATTAGAGACTTTGTCAAGTTTTACATTAAAATTAAATTATTATAAGAATTTTCCTATAATCTACTTTTTAATCTAAGTGGCAAGTCATGTGTAAAAATCTTTATAATAATATTATGTTTTTGAAAACACACTTAAAGAAATTAAAATTTAAATTATCAACAGCTACATCCTACTAATTATAAAGTAACAAGTTGTGCATACTAAGGATGTTGTACATTAAGAACAGAGAAGGTGCGTTTTGTTTATAAATAACATATTATAAGACAAACCAAACAATAAAAGAAAGAATAAATTAATAATAACAGTAACATAGAACCATTTGCACTGAGGTAAAGGAAATTGATATTCTTTCTAAGACATGAATAGTGAAATTTTATAACAAATTAAAAAAAAAGTATGAAAATGAAATAGTTAACATTTATGTTAGTAAATCAGATAATTTGTATAATTGAACTCATATTTTTATTAAAACAAACCGTAATGTTTGTAATTTTATCAGTAATTTTCGTACCTTTTTACAAAAATAACTTCCTAGAATTTTTTGAATAGTCAATAAAGAGTCACAAATGCCTTTTTCATTATATATATATATATATATATATATATATATATATATAAAATTATATTTTATAACAAATTTATATATTATATATAAAGATGTTAATGTTATAATACCTGTATAAATTGTGAATTTCATACTCCCATACTTGTTGTATAAAAAAAAATATATATTTTGTGCACAAAAATAATTTATTAACAAAATCATAGAGTGAAAAATCCACGTATACATAATCCATTATCTATTAAAATCATAAAGAATACAAAAATATATAATAAATTTCTAATTGATTCTGTATGGTTCTGTATGGAGGATAATGTATCCAATATCATAATTAATGCACGCTGCATCAATAAGCTCGTAAAGGAAGCGTGATGAAGCTCGGGATATTGGATTTTAAACACGCTATTTAAGTAGAATACAGAAAGCTACTTAATTATTCGACATTCAAACTAAGTATAAAGTAGAAATTAATAATATAGATAAAATCCTACTAAAACTATATTTTTCTATATTTATTTCAGGTAAATTTACAGTTTTTAGTTTAAATAAATATACATATTAAAAATTAGAAACAATTAATAATTCACCAAAATACATATAAGATAGTAGTGAGCTTAAAGTAGAACAACTTATTACCTGACATATTATTAAGTATGATTATAGGTCATTTTAATTAAGAATGAAGACTTTTATAAGTTTTTATTTATAAAACCTGTCTCCAGGCTTACAACTTGACCTGAGTATAAATAAAACCGTTCTATATAAAATTTTTTTCGCTTTGTGTTAACTTTATTTATAAAAGTAAAAGCAGAGTTTTATTTGGTTTATCTGTGAAAATATTTTATGAGATATTGTACCTATATTTATTTAAATATTCAATTCGCTGTGTTAAAAAATAAATTTTATTTGATTAAATATATTTTTAACCTCCGACTCAAAAAGAGGAGTGTTATAAGTTTGACCTGACGATCTGTGTATCTGTGTGTCTGTATGTGGCATTCTAGCGGCCAAACGCGAGGACGGATTTGCTTACGATTTCTTAATCGAAAGCCTGGTTTGTCGAGATAGTTCTTAGCTATGTTTGATCGAAATAGAAACAGTCGTCTTCAAGATATGGAGGTTTTATTGGTGAGGGTGAAAGGTTCTTATGCAATATTGATAGAAATACTTAAGCATGTGAAAATTTGTGTGTGACCGTTTAACAAAGGAAGAAATTAAAATGGAAGTAATTTACCCAGGCAAATAAAGAAATTACGATATGGAATCGTATAGTTCAAGTTCTCATTCATTAGCTTTTAAAAAAAGCTAAAACTAAAGTTTTGTAAAATAAAATATACAATGTTCCCCTGACTCAACGACTTTTATAAGTACATAGTAATATTCTTTTTGGAGGTCTTCTGTATGGTGGGTATTTAATTTTTTTTATAATGTTTTCATGTATATAAAATGTTTTGTTTTTACTGAGATATTATTATTTCGATTGTGGTACGAATAAGTGATAATTCACCAATTAAATAAAAGAACTCCTAAACATAATTTAATTATAATATGTGCAGTTCCACGAAATAAAAATTTGTATTGTTGAATTTCGTCATAAATATATCAAGTAATATAAAAATTAATTACTCTTTTTTATCAACACCATCGTCAAAATAATCATATTTTTATTTCTAAACGGTTTTTTATTTATTTTCATAAACGGTTTTTGCTTTCAGTGATTGTTTTTGTTTATTTTATAATCATTTCATTAATGTATTTCAGACGATAATAATAACAAGGCGTCGTTACAGTTTTAAATAAACAATATTTAATTGTAAAAATAAATAATTGAATATTAATTCGAGTTTCAAATATTATAAATTTGTCAATAAATATATCTTTACATATATCAACAGAATTGTGTATATTACCCAATTGAATTATATAGTATAGACAAGATATAGAGGAATATCGTTCTAGAAATGATGAGATAGCCCTTTTATGGTTTGTTAGTAAATAGAAAATGTATTCCGAACACGTATTGTACTTTAGATACGCAATTTAAATGCATTTTCATCTCCATTCAGTAATGTTAAAAATAGTTTCCTGTATAATATATTATTGAAGTCGTCTAAAAGAGATTTATGCCACTCTCAGTACTAATAGTATGTACATATTTAATATCCATTACAAGGTTTAATATCTCTTGTTATAAGTAATATTAAATATTTCTGAAAGTTAAGAACTTATTTAGATATTCTTACAGACTCAATATTGAAACAAACAATTATCCATTTTTAATATATTTTTTATTACATGCAGACATATAAAATTATATGCTTCATACCCAGACAAATGTACAAGAATAATAAATAATGTAATTAGAATGCTTCATAAATATTTAAATTAATTCGAAGTCACTATATAATAAAATACCTAATCAATCCAAATATAAAATTTTCTAATAATTCTCTTTTTTTTTATGTAACTATAATGTAGAAACCAAGAAATAGAAAAATCTAGTTAGAAACGAAGACATTTGTAATGACATCAATTATACCGAAGTATTTACTTCGATAAGATCAATAAGATAAATTAAGACAAGTCAATGAAATTTTTATGTTATATTCATTTAGAAAAGATTTAATATGAATTGTGTATAAAGCAGAATATTTTATAAGGGCTTGAAGAGGTATTATTTCCATAAATTTTCCACTAATAGGATTACACACCGAGTATCACATGTTAGCGAATATCTATTCTACTTAGTGGTAATTTATTTATGAGCAATAATTGTTTTTAACTATTCTTATTATAAATAAACTTCTGATATTTTAACACGTCAGGGTTTTACATCAATGGAAAAAATATTATTCATTTTAGAAAAAAATAAAGGTTTTCAAATCTCCATGGGAAGTATAGACCTCACTTTAACTGAATGTGTTTTAAATATTGAATGAAAATCAGCTTATAAATTTGTACCGGGAGAACAAATAGCAGTATTCGTATATATACAATTTGTTTTTTAGTCAACATGACAATTAGTTATTTAAGAAATTTCACTTTCAGTCAGCTATTAGTAGCGAAACCAAATTTCAAAAATTGTCACACAACGTAACATAAAAAATTAACTCAAGTTGTTTAGTATCAGACGTGATGGATATTTAAAATAAAAAAACTTCCTTAACCTAAACACCTGATTGACAAAAATACTGTTAAAAAAAATATCTTATGGTCGCAAGCTAGAAATGTTATTAAACATATTGGTATTACATGTTTATCAACTGTTTATATGTTAAAATATTAAATAGAAGTATTTATTTATAACAAAAAAATTATCGAATATCGGTTTCATATTTTTCATATTAATATTCTTAATTATTTTGCTTCTCATTGCAATTATTGTAATAAAGCTAGAAAGTAATAAAAACAATTGTAAAATAATGAGCTTTATATTAATATTAATATTATTTTATATTTTTATTTTATCTGTACAGATAGAGTATCTGTATTCGGCACTCGTAACCTGCTTACAGCGCTGTACTACCTGCGCAACAAGACACGTAACATGGTTGTTGTATTAGTTATAGACTGATATACCCGAGGTGGCTGGCATATGAAATAATAGTTATTATATTACGTATTTTATATAAAAATAACTAATGTGTTGAAGATACAACGAAAAGGCATGCAGGCAGGCAAGAGTCAAAGTCAAAAATTCTATATTCCATGAATAGGTTTTACATTTATGGATGGATGGATGGACACGTCAAAATTAACAAAAATTGCAAAATAATAATTATGTAAAAAAAACAATTTCGACTTGTTAAAAAAGCCCGTATTATAAGTTTGCGAGAAGTTTTCTATTGCCAATTTCAGATTTGTTTATGCAGATAAACAGAAAAAAGAAGCTCGATTTACTAACCCCTAAAAATGTTAATTAGCATTTTACATACCCAATGTATATTAACTGTCAAAATTAACTAATCCTATTTTTTAATGAATAAAATTACATTTAATTCTTACTAATATCAATAACAGACCTGTAGATTTAGTAAACAGGAGTCTATCTATACTTAATTTCAAATTCAATGTTTATATACATCATAAGTATAGTAAAAACCGATATCAGAGTGATATACTTTTCTTAAAGAACAAATTTTCATTTTATGTCAACAAAAAATGAGGGCTTATACCTTTGTCGCTAATCCTGCCATTGGCAGCATCCTGAACTAGACAGGCTTGTTCGGTTGGCCAGTGAGAGAGCACAGTTGTTTGAAGGATCGGTATTTTCCATGAAGTATGCTCCACTTTAATACACGAAGCACTAAAATTTGTCGGAAAACGTGACCGTAGTACGTATTGTGGGATAGATTAGATATAGTCCTTATTTTGAAGAAACTTTTTCTCTATTATTGTAACATCGGACTTCTGTATTCCTGATAGAGATATAAGATTATCATTAGAACTATGAATTATTACTAAATACTACCATGTAATAATTCTTCTCTACTACTGGAGACTACTCTTTCAAAAATATTCTGATGGTCTCAGTTTAAGATATTAAAAACAAAAAAGTAAAAAAAAGTAAGACAACCTTTACAATTTAAATGAAATTATAGTACATATTTCTAGAAAAATATTAGCAAATTATTAATATATTTTACAATCTTCTGTTTTTAATGTTTTATAAAAATAATGAAAACTACATGTTAATTAGTTTACCTTATCACAAAATAATAACAACAAATGAAAGAGGGATATAATAAATTTCTTTAGTTTTGTTTCAGTAAGAGTATCTAAACTCGACTGCCAGTGTTATCTGATATAAAAAAGGTTGACAACGCAGGTTTTACGGAATTTTTAACAAAAATATTCGATTTCACGGTAAAACATAAATATTGTGTTTTATCAGAGAACTCTACGTTGTTGCCTATCACAAAAAACACATACCATCAAACATTATGAAATATGAAAACAAAGAAAAAATAACATCCGTCATACTTCGAAAAATGGACAATATTTTACCACAAATAATACAATTATAACACACATAGCATAGAAAACCATTGATAGGAGAACTTTAAAATGATTTAAAAATATACGAAAAATCTGAGAATCAATACTGACCTTAGGTCTAACTTATACTGGGCACTTATATATGGCATAGAAACCGCTTTGGTCTTAAGTAGAGGAAGACCTTAAGAGCGCATCCGTCGTTTCTACTTCAAAATGCATTTTAAGATCCATATTAAAACCACGCAGAAAGATAAAGTTTCGCAGTAAACTTAAAGCCAAACCGCAACGAACATACAAACTATTGTATTCTTTAAAGTTTATTTTAAAATATACAGACATTATACAAACAATTCAACATATATCCAATCTCAATATAGTTTATATTTATATCAACCAGATTCGAAATGTTATGTAATTTGTTTCCATAAAGTTTCATCTTGTAAATATCAAATATCAAATAATGGTTAAATGAAAATTGAATATCCGTTAAATGAAGCCCCATAGATGCACTAAGTAAGGGCAATCGAGATATTTCACGTTCTAGAAAGATCTTAATCACACCAATTGAAAGCATTTCATTTTATAAATGTTTTAATATTTGGCATTTCATTTAAACGATATAATTAAGAGTAGAATTATTATATATTTTATCAGGAATGAAATTTAAAATAAAGATATTATTTATTTGGATATTATATTTGTATACTATCGATTTTAAATTAGTATAACATTTTTAGTTCTTTCTAATAATCCAAGATCACTGAATAGAATCTAATTGGATTAACTTTAATTGCATTTTGAAATAAAACGATAGTCTTATAAATAAATGACTCTGTTAAATCTATAATGATTTCTAAAACAATAAATTCCCTTATAAGACATAACTTCATCTAAATATGTGCCAATAAGCGAAGTCCGTCTACACATTCCCTCATTCCTGGAACGTGAGTAAACATATTACGTCTCAGGTATTGCATTGATACAGCATTGACGTCATTACTTATTTCGAATACCGCTCAGCTGATTTCGTCTCAACAAATTCATTTCAAAAATTATAAAGGAATTCATTTTTATTTAAATTTTTTTATCTATTCTATTTAAACATTTTGAAAAGATATTGACATTTTAAACAGTTTAGTATAACACATTTTTGTTAATATATTATAAAATGAGGCAAACAATGTTATTTAATACCAATCAAGTATTGTATTTACCTTCGACTATTCAATGTTCCCCTAAAAAAAAAACTAGAAGAAAATAACAGTGAGCGCGCAACTGCAAGGAAAAATAATTAAAAAATAATACCGCGAACGAAAATGAAATTGTCGCTAAGTAAAAGAGCTCGTCTCTGAATCGAAAATGTGCTATAAATAATATTTTCTTAATATTTTCTATTTGAAACATTCAATCTTTATTTTAGACATCTATATATTTTTCAGTACAAGGTAAACTCCTTGTAAATATAATTTCATAAGAAAATGATTCTCAATGCACATACCGAATAGTTTATTGAACTAAACTGTTATTACGAAATTATAACTTTACCGTTTAGCGTCACTTAGAAAAAAAAACTAATAATTACTGTTTTATTTCCTTGGCTATAATAAAAGCACATATATTACCTCGTCCTTATTATTTTTCTTTAATGTACTTTATTTACACATAAAAATAATGGAAATACTTAATAACGGCTACTGGCTAGTGGCTAGTGCTTTATAATTCACGCCCAAAATATCATCACATAATATTAAAAATATTTAATTTGTTCTTAAGATTCATGTATGAATGTTTTATGTTTATGTAAATAAATAAAATAATTAAAAATAAATATTTATTAAGTCAATAAAAAATAATAGGAAATTTTAAATATAATAAAATATACTATAAAATGATTATTTATGTAGTATTAGGATGGATTTGATGTTTTGGACCGTAATTAAAAAAAAACTTTAACTTCGACTTTGGCTTTCGCATGATACTAACATATTGGGATTTTCGGTATAAAGAATTATATACACACAGATATTCTAGGAAACTGAAATTGAACATCCATTCTAATTATATACATGTGAGTCTGTGTTAGTAGTCTGTCGACATAAATTATGTATGTGGTATTTATGTGCCTTTATTAATTAGATACCAAATATCAATGAAAATGTAGAGACCAAATATGTATGTAAATATTTTATTTATAAAATATTTACATAAATATACATACTTATCCGTTGTTATATGTTTATGTTATATTATTTAAATGAAATATTTAACGTTATAATATTAAAAAAAGCGGATAAAAAATTTTGAATACAAATATTTTATATTCACAATTTTGATATATATTTAATAAAAAAAAGTATTATACAGGTAAACGTACGTACCGAGTAACATATACACGATAGAATATTCCTTTAAAGTGAGCTCCTTTTTAAGGGCCTTATAGCCCTTTATAATGACGCAGTTTAACCAATATCTCTAACAGCATTTTCAATACATAGAAATGTATTGAAATATTTATAACACTTTCCAAGAAAGAAGTTAACCGTGGATGCATACAACATTTTCAATTTGTTTCTTTTTAATGCTAAAACTAAAATAAAAGAGTATTTCTATACTAGTACTACATTAATAATGCACCAATATTTTTATATATTGTAAGGTTGTTTTATACATTTTACCACTTCACTTCAATTCCTTACTTCAATTTTACTTAAATTCACTTCCTAACATACACAGAGTCTCCGACGGCATATTGCCTCTTACATACTATATTATCTCTTTTATATAAAATTGAACAACCCTTTAGTTTAAACTACTCTCAATTTATAAAGCCTTTGACATCAAGGATTGTTTATAAATTCTAAATAATATTTAAATAAATACAGAATGAAAACATAATAATACGGGCAGATTCGAATCCGAAACCTCTAGGTAAATGTCACGCGGCTTTACGAATTAAATTCGTTAGCTTAAATTTATTACATATTTATTTAATAAGAATTACTCAGTTAAACTAGATATATTCAAATAAACAGTTCTATAATTCTATCTCAATTTAAAGAGGGTTAGAAATTAATAAGATTTTTGTTTTAATTACAAACAAAACTTTAGTTTGTAATTAATAATAGAATGAAAATTATTTATTGATTTGAAGATAATCCGAAGAAGCGATGCTCCGACCACCTCAAAGAACTGACCGCACGTATTGTTGAACATAGGACGATTATAACATTTTAATAGACAATTATTGTAGTAATTATGATAGGAAATATTTGTTAAAATATTAAGAATTTATTAAACCGACTTAGTTTTTATAACCTTTTCAACGTTGTGTTCTGTTGGATTATTTTTAATATCATAGTTCAAAAGCTTTCTAAAATTGCTCACTATTTCAAAAAAGTTTTAAGCATTTTTATTTATTTTCTAGTGATTGCTGTCAGATGTGATATACCAATCTCATTTTTCAAACAAACCAATTTCCGGTGTCTGGATAGGATAGGTTAATTAATATTCAACATATGACTGATATTGAAACATGATGGAAATTAATTCTATGAACAATGAACATTTTAAGGATTAAATTACATATACAAATTTCTTAGCGAAAAAAAAATGGCGACTCCATTACGTTTTAAAGTGTTAAATATGTTATACAATTGTCTGAAAAATAATACTTTATTTCATTGAAATTATTATGAAGTTTAAGATAAGGGGTTTTTTCAGAAATTGAATACAACTACGAAGACGAAGAGGGCAGTGATGTGGACCGGGAACTGAGACCACTGGTGAGAAGAACTGGCAAGCACATCGCAGCTGGGGAAGAACGACCGCGTATCAATTCCAGCCAGCAGACCACGCCAACGGAAGGTGAGTTCTTCATCTATTATCAGCTTCAATCAGGGACTAGAGATTTAAAATCTGTGTCTATGTGTGTGTGTTTCACAAATGTAAGAATAAAGGACACAAAGAACACACAGACTCGAAAGAACTATCTGTAAATCAAACAAACAACTCTCCCGAGTGGGAATCGAACGACTTTTACTTCAGCAGCAGGACCATTAACCACTGAATTAACAGGCCGCCTTTAATATTACTTTCATCGTCTGTAGTAGTTATTTTATACAATACGCAAATAATAGAAAAAACGCTGTCTTCTGCTGAGAAGTTATTATGTTGCAATTTTGGTTTATTTTTGCTGCGGATAATATTCATATTCGAAAGGGAAATTCAATTTTAGCTTGCAAATGTAGTTATTAGTCTGTGCTCGAAGCGAATTCATTGAACGCGTTTCATTGAGTTTGCAGGAGGACCAAATATCCAATTAGAAGGACAAATATTAGTCTGTCGTTAAATGGCTCGTAAAATGATTGTGAATATAAATAAGAATTCAAAACTTTCTGATGTGTTGTGAGTTTACTTGTAAAAATATATAAAGTTACTTTCATATTATTTGCTTGTTAAAGTTATCGGGACTAATATTAATTGAGTGTTCCTGCTATGATATACTTTTATAATGAATATGGACGACATTTAAGCTTATTAGACCTATTTATTTATTTTAGACTTTTTAATCAAATGGAATATTAAAAATATAAAATAGATTCCTTGATTTGACTACAGTATCCGAATCAGATTCTAGTATTTAATAAAACAGAATATTAATTGCAAATAGTGTTCCAAAATGGGGTCATTTGAACACCAAAGGGGCGCTACAAATGCTATGTGTGTTGGAAATAGAATTTGACTGTAACGAGGTAGCCATTAACAAGTTTGCTCCTACCTGTTCCAAAACACACAGAATGTATCTGAATTATATATAAAGAGATATTATTTATTTTAAGATTCATATATAGCGTTAAACATTACAAAATATAATATTTTAGGCAAGCTAAAATAGGACGGGAACAAATTTATGGTCTCTTTATTATTATTAAAATTATTATTAAAAAAAATGTTTTTTACGGTACGGTAGCTCAACTGGTATAGCGACAGGACGATTTCTCAGAGGTCGCGGGTTCGAATCCCTGCACATATCGGTATATCTTTCATTCTATACTTAGTAAAAAATGTTTTTTTTTTTATAATTTATATTATTTGAAATATATTGTCTTTTAATTCGTTCTAAATATCTTAAGTTAAACTATGTAATAGTCAGTAAAAGTAACGAATTAATTCTAACAAATGTTTAAAGTAAAATTTTAGGTGCAACTTAGTAATAGTATTAAGTAGTAACCTGTCGTGTTTGACGAGCTGTCTAAAATATATTGATTGAGCCCTAGATTAACTGAATCCCTCTGATTGTAGGATATCTGGATTACATTATTCTGATTGTTCGGTCATCGGGAGACAGGACTAAATTGAAAATTTAATTGAAAATTTCTACTGTTATTATAGAGACACTAAAAGACATTTATGAAGAAGAATATACTAAATGTACTACTAATCATTTTATATCCAAAATCATTAGAATAAATATTTATATAAAGTAAAAACCAAAGTATTGGTAAACTTATAACAATCATAGTCAATCACTTTTTCACAACTATTTAGAAAATCACTATTGTATGACGTACGTGTGTCAGTTTAATAGACCGTAATTGTGATCTGTCAGTCTTACTAGTGATGTAACCTGCCTAAAAACATCGTTTAAATTCTTTCAATCGATACGTATTTAAATCATCTCTCAATCGAAAGTAGTTCATGAGTAGGGTAGGTAGGTAGGGTAGTAGAATAATGTAATTTAAAAACAATTTTATTGATAAGCATCAGTAAAATCATTATTTTTATATATATATAGTAACTTTAGAAGACAAAATAAACATTTCTTTATTTTTCTCAGAAGAGCCCGATAGCCTATTCTCTTAATTACAATGTGGCGAAAACATTTGTCTTAAAATTTTCCTTCACACGTAATAATTACCATTAACTTTAACATACTAACGAATTAATCTTTTGATTGTTTGGATAACTTCTTCACTGTTTACTGTTACTGAACACTGTTTTCAAAATAAAAAAGATTCACTGAAGTAACCTTGTAATCTTTGGGATTTAATTACAAAATTGTTATTATTTTATATAATAAGTTATTATATGAAGAATTACTATATATATTTAAAATGTGAAGAATGGTTTATTAGTCAAAGTACATCGGGATTGTGTTTGGTCATTATGTATTGTATTATTGTATTTTAAATTAAGTTTAATGATTGCTAACTTTATCGTTGTATATTGTATATGTGTATGTTGTATAGAATATGATCTTTCGTATTGCACCAGACAAACTAAATAATAGTTTAAACACGACCTTGTTAGTCTATCTATATTTAAACATATAAGTAATTTTGATCATGTTAAAAGAAAATATAATTAGTGTTGTACCAACCACAGTTCAATAGAAACAATTAGTCGATGAACATTTCGAACTGTTTCTGGATTTTGAAATTTTATAATCCAATAAGAATACTGGACAACTCATGTTCATTTGACCAATTAATAGGTTTCTTACTGAAAAATTGTTATTAACTCTGACTTAATGACTCCAAATCCAAATAATTTGTTGCTATTAGAATAAAATACTATACAAAAACCGTGCGAAAAAAATAGCTCTAAATGTTATCTCTATGGGACACATTTAATGAATTATCTCGAAAACTACAATTTTGAATGTCACCAAAAAACTTTAAAACCACCCTCGCGCTGCTTTCGAGGGCTATACCAATTTTCAATGCTCTACCCTCATTGGTCTAGGATTAGGAGTAGTGTGTCACAACGAAACAGTTTTAAACGGTAAAAGCAAAGTATTCGGCGATCTTTTGTTATTTTCAATTAAAATATTTTGTATCATTTGGTATGTGTAAGTGTTTTTTATAACATTTCTTTCTCTATATAATTCTTCTAATTTAAAGGCCTACGTCATGTGCAATAATCAATATCCTATTTTTTTATATATTTTCATACAAATAAAGAAGGTTTTATGTTGAAAGTATAATTTTATTAAATAATCCAAAATTACCTCAACCGAATGAAATATATTTCATATAGATTACATCAATTTCATCCGTATAAAAAACAGTTACTAATTCAATAAATTTATTTTCCTAAAACAAACTTTGACTTAAACTGCATTGGAGTAAAAATTTTCGCAATCAAGGGAATCTATTAACAACAAAGTCGATATTAATATTTGTTTCCCCTTAGTTTTTCTAACTAGTCGACGAGTTTTTATGAACTTTTCATTATGCTTTAGGGAATATCTCTCTGGTATGTATACTTTATAGTTAAAATAATTAATAGATAAAATCTACATTATTTAATTCATGAAGTAAAATAATTTATTAGAATCCATAATTATTTGTCATAACAAAGTTCTTTGTCACTTTTTCGTAACCATTAATGAAAATTTTAATAGGATAATGTTTTTCTTATCCTTTTTTTTTCATATTAGGCATCTTATAAAATTAAAATGTCCCTTACATGATTTTTAAATTAGATATTAAAAACAAACGCTTTTAAAAATTAATAATAAAACATAATAATTAAATTGAAATATGTACAATGAAAAAGCTAATCAGCAGTGTGTTTAATTTAAGATAGCTATTTAATACAATAGAAATAAATGTATTGTAAACGCATTTTGAGTGTCAGAACCGCAACGAATATATTTTTATGTTTAATTTAATTTATAATAATCACAAAAACTTGGTGCTTTGTAAAGGCGGATAACACTCTTGAGCATTCTCTGATATTGCTAGAAACTGTTGGCCAACCATGACAATACCTGGTATTTATTAATTTCGTTATTAGACTAAATTTGATAGGACCATTTTAGCACAATATTCTTGGTTTAGGGTTTTGTTTTCAATCATCAGAGTTTTAGAAAAGAATCCTCTATTATGACTTACATCAAATTTTAATAAAATCGGTTCTGTAGCTTTGCATAACACACAAACAAAGATAGCGATAAACAAACAACATTGAATGGCAATAATTATAGCCTGGATAACATAGAATAACTTGTTAACTTGCCAAAAAAACAGTGTCTGCTTTGGAACTTAATTGCAGCTCTCGTTACACTGTTAGCAAAATGAACAAGCAGAACGAGCAAACAGACCCAAATTCTAACTCCATGCGTTTTTGTTCGTTAGTTCTTCACGTAAAATTCTTTAAATTAAATGTAATTTTTATCGCAGTTTCGTTCGTTTTTTAAATAACACTACTATTTTTTTTACTGCTGCTGATGTCTGCTGTCAGATTACTAACACAATTGTTTTTTTTTTCATTGTATACTTCATGGTAGTTAATTGTTCTAATGCTTTTAAACTTAGATAGCAATTGAAACTAGAGTATTTGTTTTTAGAGTAAACCTTTTTATGAAACAGGGCTTTCGAAAATGACAATAACTTTATTTTGGCACATGTCAGATTTTGGACACAATTTGGAGTTAGTTATCGCAGTTTTTTAAAATAAATGTCCTATTAGAGTAGGAGGATAAAATGTAGGAGAGTAAAATTTTCTGGTTAAAAATATGAATGATAACTAAACCAATTAATTAATATATGTATGTCTCTTTTAATTTTTCATCTAACCACCTTGTAATATTTTATATTAAATAAAACGATACGGATTGCAACGTTAAATGTTTCGAAACAGTTAGACAAATACTGTCTTTCAACTATCTTTAATGGCTAAATCCATTAATGAGCGGAGCAAAGCATAAAGAGCTGAGGAGAACTGTATTGTAAATACTGCTGAATACCCTTTAACTTCCTTCATAGCTAAGCTCCGTCAGCTTGAAGTATAGCAGTGCGTTTAAGATGACTCAAAGGCAAAGCGAGACTACCTGCCTTTACTAGACGCTTTTCATCGAATGCTTATCATTATAGCGTTGAGTATTACTAGAGGATCTAAATCATTACGATGAGATTATATTAGCAATCTATTGATGATCAAAATATGCTCGTGTTTTCAATGGAATATAGGTTTGTTGTCTATTTATAAGTTTTATGATTTCGTAGATGTATATGTAGGTGGTAGCGCGTAGCTGTGTAATTTAATTGCTTGTTCGGGTTGACTCTACCAGGGTCAATAACACTCTCTCCGAAAAAATAGCGTAAAATAGGTGTTATTTTGAGCAGTGAGTGAAAAAACTAGTAGTTGAACTACCACTGTTCTACCCTTTCTAGCTTACTTCATCTTTCTCTATTTGTCAATGGTGGCAAACGTGTTTGCATCTTTATTAGCAAATTGCCGTGACGTCACCACTTACCATTAGATGAACCGTCTGCTCGTTTGCCGAAGTGTCGTATATTTGTATGCGACAGGTGTAGGTGATTTCTCCGGGCACACATTCCTGTGATGATATTTTGAAAAGTCCTAAAAAGGGTAATGTTTGGTATGAAAGCTAGGATAAGCACAAAAACAGAAAAAGGTTTGTTTGCGGACTGGGATTAGTTTTTAAATTAGTATGTATATATGAAGAAAGAAACTGTTGACGTAATGAAAACTTAAAGTAAATTAAAAGGAACAGATCTTAACAATACAAAAGCAATCTAAAACGAATAAAAACCAATTATGTTTTATTTATACTTGATATAATGTTTGTTATGCCATTCAATATACCAATATTGTTTTTCAATGTTATAGTTTTAATTTATAATTTCATTCGTGTCAAAGTGAGCACGAAATTTATGTCACATTATAAATTAATTAAATTTAATATATTAATTAATTATCATTAATTTAAATATATGCTATTTCTCTGTAAAAAAAAACTATTTTTAGATGGCAACTAATATTTTAGACACTAACATGCCACCTTATAACATTATATTTGCCTTTTGCTTTTTATCTCATTATAACGATATCACGGTAACTTAAAGTATTTGATGTTTACCGTCCTTTAAACGATGATCGTTAGTGTACTTTATAAAATTTTAAACGACCAGTATTTCATGGATAATTAGACTTTGACCAAATTTTAATGAGACTGCCTCTTGAGTAAAAACATTATTCGCGATGCAAACTTGCTTAGGAAATTAATACATATTTGATGTTTCTCTTATAATCTGATAGCAAGGAAGTTGATTTGATAAGTTTACCCGTTTTTATTTGCAGTTTATTCAATGAAATATATTTAATATTTTATATATATTCAACTAGTTTTTATGCATCAAAACTCATTTAAAACAGTCAAACTACGGTCGCCAATTTTGTATCAGATTTCAAAAAAAAATACCACAATATTGCCTAAGGTTGGTGTGGTCTTTTTGTTTTTCATGTATTGTTAGCCATGGCTTAGTTAGTATAAAACATTTTTTTTTATTTTATTACGTATAAATATATTTTTAGTGACGATAGATTTAGGCTGCCTACTGTTCTAAAACATTTTAGTTTTATGATTTCTTTTTAAATACTAACTCTATTTAGAATTACTTATTGAATTCGAATCACTTAAAACTTTCTTCATTTTAAGAAATTATTGAATTAATTAATATCCACAACACTTCATTAGATTTCAGTATTTGAGGATATTTTATTATTATCCTTTAATGAATAAAAAAAGCTTTCCAAATTAAATAATAATAAAAAAAAGTGTGGCAGGGCTCTTACAAAAATAAATACAGAAATAAAAGACGCGAAGAACACCCACACTGGAAACTAAAATCTGTGGATGACAAAATCCGATGTCCCGGTTGGATATCGAACCCACGCCTTTCACTATCGGCTGGTTCGGCCTCTAGCCTTTTGATACAGCTGACCGTTACTTTATATAGTTTGAGCCTATACAGTTAATAGTTGCTGCAAAATCCTCGCTTCTGAAGATAAGGTCCTAGCTGCGAAGCCTTATCCAATGGTAGTTGTAGGACTGCGGACATATTATCAAAAGTTAATAAGTTTATATTGATGTTACACTGTCATGTTAATATTTCGAAATTAATCAAAGTCTCTCATTATAATGATAATTATTCATAGCTCTAGTGTGGGTACTATTTATTTTTGTCCATACCGAAATAATTATTTTCAAATAAAGAACTAACTAAAATTTCATATATCCCAAATCAGAATCACAAATATATTATAAGAATATAAATATTTCATTTTAAGATCATTTCAAATATTATATATTTACATAAACCGGATCATTTTAAAAATAAAATTTCAGCAACGATATCTAGAGCAGCATAGTTGTTGAAAAAATGCTATTATTTGCTTATTTGGTGAATCTGCAGTTCTGGTGTTACAAGTTCAATCGATCGTTCTAGAATCCTATATTTCCGCGCCACGCTGACTCCAACAGAATCATATGACGTTCTAGTGTATTTTGAACAAGGAACACGCTAGAAGTAACGACTCGAGATATTGTTAGATTGAGCTCACAATTGAATCATATTGAACTCTTTCTGATTTATTTTAAAATATTCTCTTTCAGTAATATTTACATTAGCATTTATATTTCTAGAATATCAAAATATTCAATTTAAATATATATGGCGTATGCGTTTGACAGATAAAAAAAATGCAGTTCTATATCCATACAAGTCTCTCACGTGTTTCATAAAGGGAACGTCTATGTAATGGCCGCTTATAAGCATCAAATGTCAAATGCATATGGCTCTGCGAGCGGTTTAAAGGCAGATATAAGTGATCATGCAATGCGTGTGACTCACATTTGAGTCACATTTGACGTTAATTGCTAGAGTTGTGGACGGTGATTAAATTCGAAATACGTAATTTGCTAACCCTGCCTTCATTGTTTATAACTGAAGTGATTGTCAAATTGTCAACTTTTCATAATTACAGACACGTTATGTCTTTATAATATGACATGTTTTGTTGAATCTTTACTTCACGATTTCTGTTAATTTGAAGCGGCTTTCAAAAGATATAAAAAATATATATATTTTCTGTTTTCTTTGAAGAGCGACCGAAACACCTGAAACAATATCAGGCCATCTTGTAAATAGCCTGAAGGTACGACCCTCTCTGTATGTAAGGCCAGGCTCAGCCCACCTAACCCACAGCCATCAGCCAAAGCAAATGTTGCAAAAAAAGCAACGAACTAGGTCGTTCAACTTCCATGTCACCTTCGAACTTAATATCGTATCGTCGTATTATAGAACTTCGTAAAACAACAATGTTTTAAAATTAATCACTCTAAGTTTATAATAACTATAAAGTAATGTAATTAATGTTCTAAAATCAATTTTGGTAACTGTAATTGTTTTGAATTTAAATCTATTTTTGGGCTTAGTTTATTAAAATAATTTCACTCCGTTACGGACTATATACTAATAGTTTTGTATAAAATTGACCATAGTTTTTTTGCAATGATTTGTATAACCAAACTAGTCTTCATAATTAACTCTTATTTTTATCTCTTGATAGAATTTAATAATATAAAAATACAATAAAAAATACAAAATTAATTTTAGAAGATACAAATTTATTTTTATTGATTGTTTTTACTTTAAATCACAAAATATTTTATTTAAGATAAGAAACTATATGATTGTATACTAAAATGGCCAGTCCATTCATTAATGTTATATACGGGTTATTTAACACTTACTTCTTTTTATTTACTTTCCGATTTTTCAGTACTGTTACACTCCGTGAGCATGACGCCTGCAACATTGTCGAAATGTCGAAAACGATTTACATTTAAATAACATGAATAACTTTATTTAAGCAATTTATTTTGCAAAATATACAACCTCTTTAAACTATTAACATGTTTAATTTTAACTGCATGTAATTCTCCAAAATATTTCATTCAATGACGTACAGAAGAATGTTCATCATTTATTAATTTATTGGTTTTGCGTTGAAGTATTTATTAGGAGGACAGTTTTAATAAAAGTTGGATGTTGAAGTCAGAATTTACTTTGATCATATTTGGCAACTTTCTTGCTATTTATCAGTTATTTCGCTGGTATTTTATCCTTATCTGTATAGTTTTCTGTTTGTTATTATTTTTATTAAAATAGATTAACTTGAAGTAATATAAATGTCTATATCATTTTAATGTAAAATTATAATTAAATTAAGTCACTATATTTATGTTAAACATCTTTTTAATACCCAACGTTTTACCATCTAAAGTTATAATATACTATATTAGTAACATAATAAACAACATAAAAAGTAATTAATTCCTGAGCAAAGTCATTGAAATTATGTTAGCATTGTTGAGTATAATAATCGCAAAAATAATGGCACTATTTCCTTTCTAAATACATTAAACTAAACAATAAGTTATTAGAAAGACTGGCGAGTGAAATAAAAAACAAAAAACCTAACATACTTACTAACACTCATTTTAGTAATATTAGTAGTTGATATTATGTTAACTACATAAGAATTAAGCGTTGGATAAAATAAAAAGAAAGAAAACTTATAGAGTTATATTTTTAATCAAATTATGTACTTTTATTTTAAATGCACTTTCGTCATTTTAAAAGCAGTTCAATAAATTGCTCAAAGAGTTGTAAAAGCGATTAATAAATCTTTTTATGTGGATTGAACAATTTCATTGAAATTAATTATTTTGTTTGTCAGAAGTTCTCCAAATTACGAAACAAATGGTAATCTGTTTGATTAAGATCCGGGGTATATAGTGGGTGACGAAGACATTCTTCCGGTCTTCCTTCTCTCGGCTTTCTGTCGTGAAGTATGGAGGTTATTATTGTCCTAGAGTATCAGTGTGCCGGAATCATTGACCAGTTTTTTAACAGGTCTATGGTCTATCATGGTTTGCAATATCTGATAATACAACTCCGCTATAATCGTCTGTTCGTATGACACCAGAAGAAAACCTCCAAATACTCAACAGTATGTTTATCGGATTCAAGTTTCGTCTGGGACATGATTAGGCCTGGGTTCAATCACTGTGATGAGCATTTACGATTATCGAACAGGATGCATTTTTCATCATAAATATACAATTAAAATTCTTTCGTTATTGTTGAGTAATGTAACGCAGGCCTTAATGCGTGTTTCTAGGTGTGCTCCAATTCAAACAGTATCCATTGCTCATTTATTTAGTTTCCGATTTGTTTCAAGTTAATTAAAATCATTTAATCAATTACACCGGAACCTGTGTCTACCTTCGATGTGATGTGATGGATCTGCTTCTGCAATTACCTCGAAATCTTTATAGTGAAACCTAGTCATCCACGGGGTTTGTTCTGTAGGTAAACATTTCAGAAAGGAAACTTTGGAACTAAAAACGTTCCGTGCTTTTTTCAAAGTAGGTTCCTCATACAGGTCATTAATTTTTCAAACTGTTTGTTCAGTGTTGGTGCGACCGTCAGTAGCAGTCAGCCACCGTGAGTCTCGTATTCCTTTTAAGTTGACCATGCTGTGAACCAACTAATATCAAGAAAAACCAAATTGTTCGAAAACAAATGAATTCACGTGCGTATGAAAGAAAATACACGTGCTTAAATTTAAAATTAATTCGAATAAGGTATTCCAAAAGTATCACATTTAAAGTCAAAGGGGCCATCTCATAAAAAGGCTGATTTCATTCTCGTATGAAAGGACTTAATAATAAACAACTAACATATTATCGTTCTTAAATCCCTAACGATATGTTTGAAATCATTGTAAGTTCTTAGTAAACAGACCAATTTTAATTATTTTAAAGCAATTACAGTATTTATATAAGATAAACCTTCGAGATTTGCTCGGGTATACAAAAATTAAAGTTATCTGTATTAAAATACGAATAACTAATCAGTAAACAATTAGTAATTGTTTCTCTTTGTTTAATCCGTATTTCTTACTACAAAAGTACATTGCAATGTTAAACAGCGGGTTTTCCAGTAGAAAGTTTATTATCCTCGAAGACGAGAACTTTAGGAATATAAAATAAATAGGGGGAGTTCCGACCGGAATGCTCGAAGACGGCGCCAGACAGATTTTCAGTTTAAGATATCTTTACCCACATCTTAAAATCTTGTTGGACCATTAAAAAAAATACATTATTTTTGAATTTTGTGGATAATTAAAAATATAACATATAATTATTCTTATATGTGAGTATAGTAGTTTGATTAACAAAATAATTTATTTCTTAAAACGAAAATACACCTTTTATTAAAAAAAAATATTAAATAAATATGAAATCTAACTCAAGCTTCTTTGTCTTGCACATATTATAATATTTCAGATTTTAAGTTGAGAAGAAAATATGTGTTCTTAAAATGGAAATTCAGAAATCTAGGCAAACTTAATCTAGTAGAAATATGATATTTTTATTTTAGGTACTCATGTTAATTTTGGAACTAAAAAATCGCTGTTTGTGTAGAGCAAGAGTTTTCTAAGAAATTATTTCAAAATATATCTAAAATTATATCTGATATCGTAATTGCGTTTTTCAAATTAATAATTGGTATAATTTTTTTCTAGCACTTGTATTCTTTAAAACATATGTATATTTCTAGAATCGTTCCATGACGTCTAAGAGAATACTCTCAGGCTATTGTTTATCTTCCCCACTTTCCTGAATGCGTAGGATACAAACTAAGAGAGCAAGATGCAATGGAAGTAAATTTGATATTTGGAAAATATTTAACCTACTAACTCACTTATTAATACTTAAACGAGTGAGTAGAATACACTGGTACCTGTTTCTATACCTGGCCGTGAAAAAATCTTGGTAATTGTAACCAGTTCTAAAAATTACATAATTTAATGAATTAAATTGATTTATTTAGATTAATTTTATTCTTCCAAGTATAATTTTACCCAATTCTCCTCTAGGTCGTAAAATGAAGTTGTTAGAAATTATGAAGCCATTAAAATGTTTTATTTTCGAAATTTCATTTCATTTTAATGCAATAAATACATTACAATGAGAGATACTGATTTAAAATTATTTATCTACTCTGATACTATAATACAAATATTATAAAACTGTAAACAACATTCTTATGACAAACATTACGTACAGGCTAAAAATAAAAAATAAAAAGTTTTATTACGATACAGGTCTTGTATGGACACCTGTATCATAATATAACTTTTTAATCATAACGATACACCTATACAACCTTCAGCTGGACCAAGGAGGTTGAACCTCTTCTTTAAAAAAAAAAGGTTTCAATGAACGAATCCTCGGCGACGCAACACGCATGCGCAATCGATGTTTGCGCCTTGGCGCCAACGTTTAAATAATTATTACAAGTAAAGATAAATTTCTTGTTATATTCAGCGTTTTATTTGCAATATTATTTTACGTATTATAGTATGAGAGTAGATAAAGTAGTGTATGACACTGTACATTACTTGGTCTTATAACACTCATGTTATAAGAACCCCTATTATGCAACAGTATCATAATCTACTATTATATTATTACTCTTTTAGAAGAATTAACTGTTTGTGTTATCTACATGAATGATTATTTAATCACATATAGTCAAAAAAACACTACAAACTTTCATGCTATTGGATTTTTCTCATAATACTTTATTGCTTCTGCGAACAAAACTCTGTAAAAAAAAGTGTCAGTGTTCGAAATTCGAATATGTCCGTCAGGGGTCCTCTCTTTATGAAGTTTATTGAAAAATGAAAAAGGGGTAAACGTCTATTTCATGTTTATAAATATTATAATTCTTTTTTAACATGTCTGTTTTATGGAACGTTTAGTGTGACCGTGACTTATTTTAGTAGCGGTGAAACTAGGTCAGGGGAAAGTGGACGTCGAGCAGTTTGAGATCAACCTTACAATACCAGGAAATATTTTCTTTACTTAATTACATTATATATTTATTCATTTAGTTTTTATTTTTCTTCCATCAAATTGGTAATTGCAAATTGAATTGCTTATAAGAGGAATGGCACTTCTTCGAAATGGATGTCTTTGGAAAATTTCTAATTATTTTTATAAGTGCTTTTGCAAGATATATTTTTAATGAAACAGAAACATGTTTAAAATGAGACAGAATGGATTCGATAAATGAAATCTAATAAAAATCTTTATCGATGGAATATTAATTTTAAGTCTTAAAATAAAATATGATAGGATTTTAATTTTTACGAATATTTAGATAGAATAATATATAAAATACTCGAATATCTACTTAGAAATAAATCATACTTTCTTTACAATTGCTAAATCCTTAACATTCTTAGGACAGGACGCTGAGAGGAGAATCTGAATGATACTCGATTTAGCCAGCATCATATTTAGATAAAACTTATTCTATCATTTATTATGCAGGATGTTCTTTTGCACAATTTGTATTCCAGTTCGTAAATTCAATGCGATATTCATATTATACGTATATTTATTTTGTAGCCAAAATAAAAAAAAAAAAACATTAATACTATTATCTTGTATTTGCAATTCCTCCTACACTTTTTACCGTACACAAATCTAGACGTGATATATTATATACCCAACTCAAAACATCGAAGCTCGTAAAATTAATCAGCTGTTTTGTATTAAATAATCAATATATATTTATTTATCTATCCTAAATATTTGTACAAAGAATGGTTTGACCTGATATCGATTGCTATACGCACATAATAAAGCCCTTCCTGTTACCAAACGAAACGTCACTGTCCCTTCTCTCCACGTTAGCTCGTTACGGCATAGCCCATTGTCAAGTACTCAGGATATTATTAATGCAACCCTCATCAAGGCGACTTTAACAGTTTGAGTTAGCTTTAACGGAGACTTTTATTCAACCCTTCAATGCGTTTTGCGTTAATTGTAGAACTGGCTGTCAATAAGTAATCGTTTTTTCATTATTTATATAATCGTGGCTGGATGTTTGAATTGTTATATCTGACTAAAATGCCAACGTTTTGGTTATAGTCTGTTTATTGAGTTTCATTTGGCAATACGATCTTATTCTCTTGAATAATATGGAATATATTCAGAATAATGAGGAACTTGCCATTGTGGATTACAGTTAAGTTTAACATTTGCTAGAAATTCAAATTTCGCTTTGATTAATTATAATCAACGCCGCTATAGTATTATAGTTGGAATACCATATATTTAAGAGTGATATCACAATACAGACTTGATTTGATATCGACCATGATTTGACTGAAATCGAATTTGTATTTCATTAGTTGTATTTAACTATATATATATATATATATATAACTTTTTATATAAGGAAAACAAGTTGATAGAGCAATTAAATATAACTTTAGTTTTAACAATTAGTACTTAAAATAATAGAGATTAGAATATAAATTAACATAAAGTATCAGATAAGGGTATCAAAATAAACTAAATGTTTGTACAACATCTATTTTAAGAAGAACCAAATTGATATTGATCCCAATATCAACCGTTAAACCCAAATTAATGCCATCCCATGTGCTTTCATAATAAATCCTTGTAATAGAAAAGTGTTTAGCAAACTTAATTCTCACAATATATTAATATATCTATATATATATATATATATATATATATATATATATATATATATATATATACATATTTAAATTATTTATACGTACTGCGGCAGGTAAGTACATAATAACTTTCTAAAAAAACAGTCTTTCATATGAAAGAATGAAATAAGATAAGATATAATATTACATAATGAATACAAATATTTATTCTAATATGGCTTTAAATCTACTCCCTTCTAGTCTTATATTATGGCTGCCATAAATATTGTAAAAAAGAAAAAAAAAATTTAATTGCAAATAGCATTTTTACTTTTACTGTGTGTTAGTTTTATACACAAATATAAAACAATTTAAAATATAAAAAGCTTATTCGAATAGCTGTCCATTGTCTGCAATACAGTCCTTTAAACGTTGAGGCCAGTTATCAATAGAAGCACGCGTACTTTCCATTATTTCCCTAAATTCTTCTCTGCCAATCGTATGGATTGTTTTAGGGACTCCAAATTATCATGGCGTTCAGATCAAGCTGTACTCTCTAAAACTGACCATAAATCATAATCCAGCGGATTAAGATCGGGACTAGACGATGGCCAGTCTTCAGCAGTGATGAAGTCCGAGACGTTCGCTTCCAACCAAGACTGCGTGGACCGAGCTTTATGACCCGGCGCCGAGTCTTACTGGAAGGACCATTTTGGTTATTAAACATGGTGTTATTAAGGGGCTTAACTACCTTCTCAAGAATGGTATCTTGATACACTTGTGCCGATGTTTTGATACTTTTTTCACAAAAATATGGCTCAGTCACTCCTTCATAGCTAAAACCCCACCAAACTATCACTGAAGTCGGATAATGCCCACGTTGCACTCGACGTCGACTTATTGGGAAGCTTCCTTAGAGCTTTGAGCATAAATACGGTCATTTTGTTTGTTAAAATGTTGCTCAATTTGAATATTAAAATTAACATTGTATAATATTATTTATATATCAATAAAAAGCAAAACAAACTCTTAGATTAAATAATCAAAAATAATAAGAAAACCACCTTAAGGTTATAACCAGTTCTTATTATTAAATAAAATTCAACAACATTCTTCTCTAATTTAAATACATTGCTCGATAACATGCTCGATAACATCTTGTATTTAATAAGTTTCGTTCTATTTATTTACGTTATTTATGTGTATATAGTAGTATTTTCCTTAATTATAAGTTATATTAATCCTAAGAAATGTTCCTCTCTATAGATAAGATTTTTAACGTAATATTAAAAGGCTTGACTTCAAGTACTTTCATCTAAGTTTCTTACATGTACAGCGTAATTAGTATGAACGGATCGTAATTATAAGAAGCTAATTGATTTTTGTTTGATTGTAGATTTAACTAGAAATCAGCGAACATTTGTCAGGTAGAGTTCCCAAGTCCTAGTTTTTAAACACATCTCTATAATAACTATGTGAACGATTTGGGCGACGATCCAAAATCAATACCAAAATATTGTAGAGAGACTGGATAAAAGAAAAGTTTTGTTGTAATAAATCCGTTGACGAGAAAAATATATTTTATTGAAGTCTAAAATGAGCTACAATTTGATAAAATCAAACATGTATTATAATTACTTTTCTCCATGTATTTATTTACAAATATAATTTTTAATCATCATTAAAAATGTTACCCAAATATTATATTTAACAGGATTCGAGTAAAATAACTACCAAATATTTTGAAGCTGGCAACCATTTCATTATGGAAAGATCGTAGACCAGATATATTTTATAAATATTTTCATTTCGAGAAAATATTTCTAACAATCAAATGAATTTCAATGCACCTTTGGAAAGTGTTTACAACTACAGTGAATTCCATTACTTCAAGAAGTGAATATGCGGAAAAGGCAGTCAAGTGACTTTTAACTGGGAAATGGATATGTGGTCCATTTAATTAAATAAAACTGCTTCGCACACTACTTCTAAAATTCTTTATATTAGTATTAGCCTGACTGTTGCCAATTTTGAGTGCAGCTCATTTAGAGGATGGCTCAACGTACGGTATCCCGTAATCTCTTCCGCCACTCTCTTACAAAAGAAAGTGAAATATATGAAATTTATGTATGAGACTATTAAAGCTCCGTTCAGTATGATGGGTGAAAGAGCCGCAGGGCCGCCCACACCTCAACCCGTACTGTTTTCCCTAAACTCGTTAATTCTCACGCATTTTTTAAGGTTAAGGCTTATTTGCAACTACCTATGTTTGCGTATTTTCAAGACGAAGATTGTATGATCTGGAAGTGTGTACTCTGTACTCGTTTTATTCTGCTAACAAAATTATATATAAATATAAATTAAGTAAATGGTTTGTAAAGAATTACTCAGATGATTTTGATTAGTACCCTAAAAGTTTATTAGGTCACAACAGATTAATCACAGCTATAATTTTAGCCACTTAAGATAACGTGCTCTGTTTTCTTTGAACGTTCATAAGGTGACTAAGTGAGCCTAATGACATTTCTCCAATCATACTCCGATAATGTGTCTCAGATTTGACTCAGGTGCTAATGATACTTCTTGAATTTCACTAGTTAATCAAGGACTGACACTATGGCTTCTGCATACCACTTTTACGACTATGAGAACGCCATTTGTGGTATCGCCGCTCTTCAAGGGCACAGCTTTCATACCTTGCCCAGTAACAAACAACAACAAGAAATTGGTTCCTTAGTTTTGTGGTCTGCTGTATTTAAAGCTGGAAGTTGATCTTAAAGAAACTAGGAGTGAGCAATAACATGACGAAGTACATTACGCCGGACCAGACAATTTCCCTCACTTAGGCACAGGACCCATATGGTACAGTAAGGTTTTCATATCTGTTCCAGATAAGCCCAGTATTGATAACAGCCACATACAACAAACAGATATACACTATAACCGTATAAAATTAAATGTGAAAGTTGCGTCGAACTATTCAGATTTGCCAATATTAAAAATATATATACATATCGATACAACTATTCCGTAATATATTTCTCTGTTAAAGTTCAATAATTTAATATGCACATACAAATGTAACGTGCATATATATTATGATTGTGTGATTTTATTAAATTTCCAGGAGGAAAATCTTTCCTTAAAATTTTTTATCATCCATTATAATAACTCCTTGATATTTTCACATAACAGGACATATTTGTGTAAAAAAAACAGTATTTGCTTATATTTCTTATGTAGTAAAAACTATTTGCAACTTTAATTGATTGTCCCACTAACTTCAATAATAGATTGAATTTAAAAATTCTTGTATGGTCCAATAGTATATTATTTGCTCTTATTTACATAAATATATTATTATTTTATTCTATTAAATAACAACAACAACAATTTCTGTGTTAAATTAAATTAAAATTTGTTTAGAAAAAGGCTTTAGCAATGTTAAATGAAGTAAATAAGTTTAAAGTTTATTTTTTTTTTATAAAATATTGAAACCATTTCCTGAGTCAGACAAGACATATTACATGTTACTAAGCAAGAGTTAATCCTTATTAACTCTACATCCTTATGTCGCATCTTCTAATTAATTTAGTTTATATAAATACTTAATATAAATAAATATAACGCAGAACTACGCTCAGTCAGGTGTATGTTGATAGAGATTCATAAGTACCCTTGCAAAACTTTTATTTATTTTCAAATTCGATTTGCGGTGACAAGTTATATATGAGACGGATTCCGAAGTACAAATATTCAGAATTGTTAACTCGGTATATGCTTTTAAAATCACCGTTCCTGACGTTTATGCAGCTGTTTTTTCACGAACTTCACCAAATTGGAGTAAACATCAAAAAAAAAATCGGCACTTGTACGGTCAGATTGAGTTGTAAAACTGTTTAAAAAAAAACAATTGGTGTTATAAATGTTAACTGGTTGAAGTTTTCGTTAGAAAGAAAAATATCATTTTAACTTTTTATTTATTCGTTGTAAGGATGTGTTTGTTTAAAAAGCTATAAGGAACTTAAAGCTAAGATTGTTTATCTAGTAATAAAATTGAAGTAAGAAATAATATGTTATAAAAATAAAGAAACTGTAAATAACTGGTTTATAATATATTTATCACTATTTCGTGGCCTGAACAAGCTCTCGGCTAATGGTTTTCCTTACACGTTCCGAACATTAGTTCACTATTACAGATCGTACTCGTCCTTACAAATTATCGCCGGCAGAGAGAAACAAATATAAAATTAAACATATACATATAGCTTTATAATATAGATTAGCTTTTCCACTGACAAAATATCCATTATTTTGCTCACGCCGGACAAAATATTTTTATTCAGGAGCTGCGAAAAATTTTCTATCATTCAAAGTTCAATAATAAAATATTTGGTTTTAAAAATACCACTACACGCTAACTACATAACGTCCTGAAAAAGTTCAATATTATATTTATCAGCAAAACCTACAACCATAAAAAAGAGGATTGTAAAAAAAATGTGAATGATATTTATAGCACAGATTATTTTATATACTATCGTCACGAATTAAACTTTTATTAAATTCGCGTAGGTGTATTCGTTTTGTAGCGCTTCCTATTGTATATGTTTTGTTTTGCACATCGTAGCATCCATTGCACGTTCAATAATAATGATGAAGCAGTTTTTCGGTTATTGATTAACTTCTTTTCGTGCTTTTTAGATATATGTAGATATACGTACACTAAAAACGATTTAGCGCTTAGGTTAATTCAAACGTTAATTTCAATCGTTTGTTCAAGTGATGCACTGACATACAAAGAAATAAGATTTCTGAAAACTGTTTATATACAATATAATAATTGATTTAAGATTTCTGAGCTTATTTTTTTTTATTTATATAAAACGTCTAGGATCTTTTCAAGTGGTAGCATTATTGTAAGTATAGATCGACTTATTAATTATAATTAGTAAATAGCCGCATTATCTTAGCTAGAACCTTTTTTAGAGAATAAAATGCTTTTATACTACATGAAGATGTATAAGTAAGAAGTAATTTAATTAGCCTTAATTAAATCTCCGTACTAAACAGAAAAAACAACAGATTTTTATTAAATTAATTCAAAGTAGTAAAGCCTTTTACGTAAGTTGCAATTTACATTCAACTCATACAAGTAATTATTTTGATGCCAACCAATCAAATTCTGCTTTCGAATGCCTCATGACTGGTTGTTGAAATTTTCGCCGGTCGCTAAATTACAGGTCATCGACCTGGAGGAATAATTACTTATGTAAAACATAGCTTACTGTACTTTGACTGCAAAGAGAGCCTAGTCAAATGCCTTACGTGGCAGGAAGATTAGTCGATTAGATTAATATATGTGTGGGTTTGTATATACACACGATAACGCTACACTATTGCTTATACACATTTGATATAAAATATATAACGAACGGTTACCATTTGGCTAGAGCATATCTATAACATATATGCGTGCTTAAGATATTTGTCATTTGACGTTAAACGCTTACGTTAAACGACAGAGTAAGAAACAGAAGACTGTTTTGAAATTATTCAAAATTTTATTGTATAATTAATACATGTAACGACAAATATTTTAAGCACTAGGTCCAGTTCTCAGTGAATAGATCTAGGTCTTAAACAATGTTCTAGGAATATACTGTTATCGGAAGCCCCACGAGCATCTTGAATCATGTCTTGCATAATTTTGGGATACTTGCAAAATCATGTGGTTATTGCTGCGTTTTTTATATTTATATATATTTATTGTTTATCGATTTATGTTTATGTTTTCATTATGAATTAAAATAGACTACAACTGTGTTAAAAAATACTTCTTTTTTAGATGTTACATCTCCAAAGTGTCATAAAAATATATATGTGCCTACAATTTTATTAAAATGTTTAGTAATGAAATCGAAAGAAACACTCAAAAGTCGAAACATTTATAACATAATAATTAGAATCAGTTCAACCCAATTTAGAGAAAAATCCATTGTTTCTGTTAGTAAATCTACAAAAATATCTGGCAAAAATCCTCCATAGCACTATCTGAGTGGTCGCATCTCTAAGAGTAGAGACTCCCATCAGCAGACTGATTGCATAAGAACTTTAGGTTCTTGGTATTACAGGCGTTTCAGGCACTTAAAAGTTCCAGGTATCACCTAGAGAAATGTCCTTCTCTTTTATTTACCCACGAAGATAGTATTTAGTTGTTTGAGATGTCTAAAAACGATTCCATTAAAGTATATTATAAGATATAGGTTATTACAATATGCAAATAGGTTAATTTCGCCATTAGCATGCATTGAAGTACTCATAAAAATTTGGGCTGTATTTCTTGCTCGATTAACGAGCAGTGGAATCAGAGTGGAATGTTGTAACGTGTCCTTGACCCACTTTAGGCTGCCCCTAGTAGCGCTTATTTTTGTAAGCATTATCTGATCCCGAAGAAACCTCTACACGACATTTGTATATGAAGAGTAAATGTGGGAATAACATTTATGATATATTATGAAACATATAGACGCTTTTATTATCAGAACATACGAATATTTTACCTACTCATGTTGGACTTCTCAGTTTTATTCGGATTTGAAAACCTGGGTTTATTTTTATTTTATATGATTTTCGATATAGTGAGCTGTATAATAAAAAAAAAATCCGTCTTCTAGTTATATTTTATTTAATAGGAAATAATATATATATATATATAATATTCGTAATCTCTATACAAAAGGTAGAATACAAGAGCTGATGTGAAAAGAACAATTCTTGAATATTCTAGTAATTTCATTCGTTTCAAGTGAAAGCCTAGAGTACGTTTAAACGAGTTCAACATTTTATAAAAGTAACGATGTAGACGTTTGTTATCTTTTATGTATTAATCAGTTCTTTGTAAAAAAATAATAACGGCTCTTTAAAAAAATATTTTCTTTCTAGTAAGTAGGTATTATAAAATACATTAATACTTGAAGAATTAATAAAATAGACGACAGACAAAGAGATAATCTTTTAAAGGACATTTTTTCACATGTTATATATATTTTGATGACATAAATAAAATTAACGGTAAACATGACTGAAGCTTATTAAATTCCAATGTTAGATATTTGGAAACGTATTTGTATGAATATAGAATGAAAAATAAACAAACGCGGGCAGCGATTCGATATGGTAGCTCAATTGGTAGAGCGACGAGACGGTTACCCAGAGATCGCGGGTTCGAAACCCTGTCTGTGGTTATTTTTTCATTCTATATTGTGGTTTCTTGTCGGTTATTTTTTCATTCTATATTTATATAAATTTAAAAAAGCTTAACATGGCTTTGCATGTTTATAGATATTTTCAAACAACGTTTTTGTAGATTATTTTCATACTAACACATAAAAAGAAACTTAAAAATATTCAACCAATACTTTTATTTATTACTTATTTAAAAAGAAAAGTTCTTCGACTTATCGATGGATTCCTAAAATAAAAAAAAATATAACATAATAAGACATTGGTTCAAAAAACCTGAAGGAGGAATGATTCCTTATACACATAAAGGAGCAGGTACACTAAAAATTGTGCCAAATGTTTTCTAATTAGGGCTTCTATGAGTTGCAGGTTCTTCTTCGAACGTAAAGACAACAAGGGCAAGAAGGCTGGCGGGGTTCCAAGCCACTCCATTTCTAATTTTAAGCCACCATTATATATGGGCATACCTCGCTTCTCACAAATCTCGCTGCTAGGACGCACGAGGAGCGTTTTAATGGGAAAGCGGGGATCTTTGCTGACTGGTCGGCTATTGGTATTCAAGCCATTGTTTCATTCATTAGAACCGTGCCACAAAGTCCGATGCAGCTGTTTTTTAGGATTTCAAATGGTGTATGTATAAAATTCTTTGTTACGTTAAACTGTAGCTGAAAGTTTAATTTTAATAAACATTTTTGATGATAGAATGCAGATATTTATTGCTTAAAAATAGTTTTTTTCGTAATTAATTCTAAATTTACTGATAACAATAATATTATCAGTATTCGTTTTTTATTCGGTTTTTTATTCGTTTTTAATTCTTAACTAATATCTAATGTCAAAATAATGACCATCTTTTTCTGTTACAATTTCAAAAGCATAAAATAAAGTATTCCCTATTGTTTCGTAAAATACCTAATTTTATTGTGAATCGTTATTATTTAAAAATATTACTAAAAAATTGCATAGGAATATGCTATTTCGTTAAATATAATATTAATAAGGTGTTTTGTTTTTTTTCAAAATGGCTGTCAGATAAAAATTTATTTGCCTTTAGGTGACACGGGAAAAAAATATACAAAGTATTAAAGCAATACACTGATTTTGCATTACTTCTGACACAATTTTAAAATTATTTCTGATATTACTAAGTGTTTAAATCAGAATGATTTTTTCAATGCATTTCTGTTAGTTTGCAAACAATAACAATGAAAACCCGCTCAATACAAGAATACTTCAAATGCTAAATAAAGCTCTAACAAGTACGTAATTTGCTTACAGTAAAACAAAAAGCACACGAAATAGCGATATAAGACATAGAGATAAAGACTATAATAAATAATGAATAAATATCAATTAAACGTTATTTTATTAAATGCAAATCGGTTCATAAAATGGAAACGACTGCAAAATATCATCCTTAAGGTAACGATTAAAGATGCTGTGTCGGGAGATCGACCTCAAGGGTTAGATTGGAAGGTAAAGTGCCATCCACGGTGGAGACTGCGACGCTACGGAACCGAACAGCTCTTCAGTAACAAAGTATATAAACGGCCCTTTTTAATTAAAATGATGTCAATCATGATTTAGAAACAAACTTATTGATTTAGAAATTAATTGATACGTTACACAGAGCATAATATTCAGTTCAACGATTTGATTTCACTTAATTACTTGAATACAAATTTGATACAATTTACATTATGATAATTTGTACTGATGTTTTGTTTTATGTTTTATGACGTTTGGATAAGATTGGCTTTTCAGGTTAATAAAATAAATATTATTACAGTATTAATTCTTATAATCTGCATCTAATATTATTAATTAAAAATATAAACTACTACATTAAACCCATACACACACACTCACGCATACACACACGCACACATGTATATACTTGTATAGGGTTCCATTGCTAACCCAAGGCTCTCTTTCACATCGTTTGATGTCGATACGACATCTATATCATAAGGAAAAGCACCTTTCCTAAAAACGACCTATAATTGATCACATTACTTACCACCGGGTTTACCTTATTCTCAAGTACCCTTCATATTATATAAATACAATATTTTGAGACTTAACAAAACAGATACTTTTAAAAATAAGAGACAGTAAGCTACATTTCATTGCTACTAAATTATATTAATTTATATTTTTAATCTGCTTTCTTAAGCCATGTACGATTTCATACTTCGATTTTTTTTATGATATTATTTGGGACGATTTCATATCAATTCATACAAAGCAAAGATTGCTTTTACTGAAAATGTGCATAAACTTGAAAAGCCTGTCATTGAACTAAGTTATCGTCTAGAAGCTTAAACTCAAATATTCATAGAGATTTTAGAGTAATCCGTAGACTTATAGAAATGGTTTTCTTAAAACATCAACATATATATAGTCTATTTATGTATTTTAAGTCAATGAAAATATAAAATACAGATTAGGTAATATTTAGAAAATGGCAAAATAAATATGTGGTCGTACAGTCAACTTTCTTTTTGAGGTCTGTGCTATAAGTGGTAAAAATTTCAAATGGGTATTTTAGAGGTGTTAATAACTCGTTCTTTTGTTTGTACGTACATCGTTTCCACGTTCCTAAATGCGGTTTCATCGAAATTCAATATGGCTGTCATAGCTTTGGTCAAGTACATTTCGTATCTCCTACACAAATTCTATGTATGGTCTTCAAGATACTCAGACATTGGGAATAGTTCAAATTCAAATTAAAATATCTTTATTGAAGTAGTCATAAGTAGAAAAATAATTCTGTACATATGTAATATTTACAGTCATCGAATTATTGTGAATGTAAATTTCTAATATTGTAGTATAATTTAGAATATAATAATAATAATAATATCAGGACAAATTACACACATTGATCTAACCCCTAAGTAAGCAAATTATTTGCTTGTGTTAAGTGTGTTAGACAACGATACAAATACATAGAAATACACATATAAATACTGAGAATATATTTAATAAACGACCAAACCCAGAAACACAGACATCTATATGCTCATCACATAAATGCCTGTCTCTGCCGGGAATCGAACCCAAACCCCATTGCGCCGTGACACATTAGGCGTCTGCGCTAACCACTCGACCAACGGGGCGGTTAAATATAATAATATATCGGTTAAATATACACACACATATATCTTTATATCTATATATATATATATATATATAGATATAAAGATATATGTATCTGATTATAGATATATATACCAGAGATATATATACCAGATTCTAATGTTTTTCTATGATCATGTCATAGTAAATAAGGTTCATTGATATGTTTGCGTATTACCTACAATATGAAACGCTCATACATTGATTTTATATCTATAGTATAAAAATTATACAAACAAGAAATAAAAATGATAAATGTTTGTAAATTTTTCAACGATTTTAAATAGGAATGTAAATAAAACAGCAAATGCATTTTTTTCTGAAAATATATATTTTTTGTGCAGTTTTTAAAATGTGGTGTGGTCTACCGATTCTTTTGATAGAATCGATTTGAATGGCTATCGTTGGATTGACTGATTCAAATTGTAAATTTAATGGGAGACCAATATGGTTAGGTGTACGATAAGATTGTACTTATAATTTAACTTAACCGATGTTGAGTGACATTTTAATACTTATTTTATACCGAACATTTTTAGGCAAGAATATTCTATACGTAATAATTAATTAATTA
The DNA here is from genome assembly GCA_959347355.1 of Napeogenes inachia. Taxonomy (NCBI): domain Eukaryota; kingdom Metazoa; phylum Arthropoda; class Insecta; order Lepidoptera; family Nymphalidae; genus Napeogenes; species Napeogenes inachia. Next base: position 4,698,189 of record OY365800.1, on the reverse strand, counting down.
TTAAAATTAAGTAATTATTGGTTAAGGTAAACTTATATATTTAATTGTATACAAATATACAGTAGGTACTTAAAAGTTTAAGTCAAACAAATTATTGACTCTGACGAGATTTATGACGTCACAGGTTTAATTTTAAATTCTAATATTACTTGTAACATGTATTTTAATAATATTATGTAATCTAAATCTAGACTAAACGAACTAGTTATCTAACATTTAATTGGATATGGATTTATTGGCTAAAGCTTAATAGATCAACTATTATTAGACTGTTCAGGTGTTTTCGATATCATAATTACTGAAATAAACCTGATTATAGACAAATAGATGATCAATTAATATGCGAATTAAACTCGTCTGGTTTGTTACAAGCTCGTATTATCTTACTACTAAAACACTTATAAAATAATAATTATAAAACATAGATAATTTTAACAAATATTTCTCCCCTGAGTCATATTTAAAGAACTTTTAGAAGAAGTACATTTAAATTAAAGTTTTGCAAAGTGCGATAAAAAATATTAAAAAATAAAATTTAGAGAGCTCTGATAAGGTAAAAAACCGTAGTCTATTTAATTTTAAGCACAGAAAAACCAACGAATATCACCTTTTGAATAATGTTTAATTGATACGTTAAAGATAAGATGGTCTTGTAAAAAGACAAAATAAGATAAAAAGTTGATATAATAAGATAGAAAGAAAGTGAGCTGCTGTGGTTCGCTTAGTTAATCTCTAATCAACTTTCTTGCTTTAAATACTTTTTCTTTTATTTTATTTTTTGTATATTCTGATGTAGTACCTACCTACAGAATTGATATTTATTTATATCTAATTGAAAAATCATCTACTATCATTTCCTTTTAACCTATTTTACATATTTTAAATTAACATTTAATGCAGCAGTTAATTAATTCTATAAATAGCTTCACAATATACCTACAATTTATAAAATAAAGTTCAACAAGCGCAGTTTGGGGAAGGTCAGTGACACTTGACGTCGAGCAACAGACGTACATACTTGTAACACGAGCATTGAACGGAGTAAATAAATAATATAGTGAATTATCTTTTTGAAGCACCTAACTTTAACTTACTTATTATTGCTTGAGCATATATTTCAACTTATAATTTTTGAAGCATATATTTCACTTACTTACTATTGTTTAAGCATATATTTCTTTAATAGAAGTTGTAGCAAACAAATATACATATAGTTAAGGTTTCCCGATAAGCCACTGGCGGCAACAAATGGTTCCGTCACGAAACCGCTAAGGGGAAGTAAAATGATTGCGATCGCTAGGTTTTTATATTGTTCTTTTGTACTCTATTTTTACACACATTATTATTGTATATTAAAAGTAGGTATTTTGATGGTTTAATAAATTTAAAATGGTATACATTACTCGATAATTATATTTATTAAATTATGTCAGTATTTAAGCAATCGAAATTTTAATAATATATGTATATTAAATAAATTATAATAATATATGTTCATTTATATCTGTTTCAAGTAATAATAAATTTTAAATCTAATTATAATGATATATAATAAGATTTAAAATGTATTACATTTATGTAACGTTTCTAATATATACATGGAAATATTAGTGAATGAGAATCCAATATGGACTCTATAAAAACTGATGAGTCGTGCGATGAGGGATTATTTAAACACGATAATTTTTTTAATGAAACATTCACCGCATTGCAGATTTTGGTTAAAATAATCAAAAATTAATATTTATATAACAGTCGGGAAATATGATATCAAGCTGTTATTATTATTATCACATTGACAAATATGTTTATATCATTATATAAATTATATGAAAAAAATCAACTAATTTGACAAAATATGTTAAGTTTTTTTAATACTTTGACACATTCACATATCTATATCACAATATAGACATGTGAATTGTATATAATCTATTTGTCCCGATTTCTCGGAGGTACAATATATTTTTAACAGCGTTTGTTTGAACGGTGTAAAAATCGATACAACTAATGGTGAGTTACAGCGAAATGGTAAATGGTAAAATACTCTCTGTACTTAAAAACAAATTTTCATAGTGATTGGTTGAACGGTAGGTATGGTACAGCGCCACCTAGTGGCAAAGTTTTAAAAGTGAACAAGAAGTAAAAGTGCTATAAAAACGCTAAGTATGTTAACTTTTATAGTGACATATGGATATTAGTGTGTATCGGTCTCTAATATACCATTCATTTTAATATATTAAACATAAATATATTCATGTATAAATATATATAAGTTAATATTGTTGTCATTTATATTCCATATATATTAAAATCAAGATGTATATATTTGATACTTTATCGCTCGTAGCAGCTTAAGAAATTCGTAGCGCTTTAGATTATGTGCGTATGCTTTCTATATCGTTACTATTCAATCAATCCTTAGTATAAAAAATGTATAATGTAACTTAAAGAAAAACACTACAATTAACTTTAACGTTATTTTTTACGAATTATTTATTATAAAAGTTGTCTGCGAATAACAATAGGAGAATAAAGAAAACGTAAAATGTAATAAATATGATTGCGAAGCCGGAGATATGGCAATGAGCCAAGCTCGATTCTGAAAATCCATGCCAAGTATGAACTTGGTAGTCAAATGTGGAGGTTTATAGCAAGGTCTCGGTGATTTAATTGTTCATACTTTTGATTAAAACCATTCTTCAATTGTAATATACACTCGAAAAATATACACAAGAACTGAAAAAACAAACATCCAATCCACTTTTACTTTAATCATTTCTGAACATATTGCACATGTGATACCTGATGTCTACATCTATCTCATCTGCCTCCGGAAAAATCTATATCTAGATAAGATTGTCATGTTTCAGTATTGGTATTTATTCTTGAATTTGTTAGACCGAATGTCTTTGACAGTGTCAGTCGTAGTACAGAATTTAGGAATATATGGATTCGCGCAAGCTTGAGGAAAGATACAATCATCTTTGTTTTTTTTTCGGATAATTAAATGTATGCTTCTGGAATACATTGTTAAAAACTAAACCGGTCTGAAGCTTCACCTTCACTTGCATTGAATTTACCTGAAACTATAATTTGAAAATAAATCTTTAAAGCTGGTTCTTTTAATATAATGCAAAACATTTTCATAGCATGAATTTCATTTTAAGCAGTCAATAGTATTTGAAAATATCTATAAACGTGTAAAGCCATGTTAAGCTTATTTAAATTTATATAAATATAGAATGAAAAATAAACAGATACAGGACGGGACAGTTTCCCAGTAGTCGCAAGTTCGAATCCCTGCCCGTATCGGTTTATTTTTCATTCTATTTTTATACAAATTCAGTCAATAGTAGTCATAGTTTTAATCCTTTGGACTAACGCCTACCTGGTTTTATCTCAATAATTATTGGAAGGTCCATATGTCAAGTCCTGCCACGGTGTCCTATTAGTTACTCAGTGCGGATTGGATTTTTTTGCCATATCATTTTCATACATGTACTTCATCCACATTATTTACGACTCTTCTCGGTACATCCTTTTCACTTAAGGATACTAGGATAAACAATTATTTCTCTTTCTTCTATATCACTGCTATCTATCTCTTTCAAACTATCTCTTACATATATCTTTATTTATTTCTTTTAAACACTTGAACCAATTGACAAAAGCTATTTTGAGAATCTTCTTAAAAAAAATAAACACAACGTTAATTTAAACATCTAATTTAAAACAATATTAAAAATACTCAAAAGCGTAAATTTTAAATCAATGACCGCGGTCAACGACCTGATAGAAATATCTTTCGTTTTTAACTTAATTTCCACAGAGGTATCTCTTTAAAAGGAAATATGTTTGTACTCGTATATATATTTGAAATTTCAATAATTCATTAGGAAAAGGAGAAGTGACTGTCTTCAGCGAATAATTTATACTTTTTTTTTTTTTTTCAAAAAAAGCTCCATTTAAAGTGTTCAAAAACATTTTGAAACAAACAGTACAAATGTCCGGAGTTTTCTAATATAGGTTTCATGTTCACCTACGGTTCACTTATTGTTCTTGATAAAGTTTTGACCACATTTTGTTATTTTTAGCCTCAACATAACTAGAAAACGAAGCTTTATAAGCGTGTCCGCGTTAACATTTTTATACACGAGTTGACAACTTTTCAAGGTTTCAGTAACAAAGAACCAACTTTGATATCACCTTTATTTTATCGAATTTTCTTTAAAAACACGAGGAAAACAGAAAATTACAAAAATAGAAGTATTCAGGTTTTTATTTATATAACATGATATCTAGACAACAGAGTAAGAAATGTAGAGTAAAAGGGTATTTAACAGAACAATATACTCCACAACGATTTATTGGTTAAGAATAAAAACGAAATTATTTAATTTAAATGATTGTAGATAGATAATGATTGCATAATTGCAATGCATGCCTATTTGACGTATGATACTTTGACTTTGAACTGACTTTCTAAAAATAGACATAAAAGAGTGCTTCTTTTTATGTTAATACTCTTTGCCTTTATGTAGACAAAGACTGTATACCAAGAACGTTGTGTGGGCGAAGTTAAGACTATAAACCAGAACTACAAACTATAAACTATTTATCAAATGCTATTTATAGTTGATTATCTGAAAACATATTACAGTGTCGTGCATATTGTATGCAGATGAATTAATTAACTGATTTGCATAACGATTTTAAATTGATTGTCTGAAAGACTAATTAAGTATATTTCCTTTGTTTTTAAGCGGACACTTATATAAGTATGCGTATACTCGTATTTTTAATGATAATTTGTAAGTATTTGACACTATACTCAGGCATGTGTGTGATGAGCATAGATGTCTGTGTTTGATCGTTTGATTTCTGGGTTTGATCGTTTACTAAATATATTCTCAGTATTTCTAATGTGAATTTCTATGTATTTGTATCGTTGTCCAAACACAAGCAAATAATTTGCTTACTTAGGGATAGGGGATCAATTTGTGTCATTTGTCCTAATATATTATTATAATGTAAATATTTTAATATTTGACACTGAAAATTTAGGTTTCTATCATAAATGCAATGTACACCCACATGTCATACATTTAACTGAAAACACCCATACTCGTTACCTGACACCCACCGAGCACACGTGACCTTTTGATGATGGATGAACGCTGCCTCAGCATTAATGAAGAAACAACGTTCTTATCTTTGCAGAGCTCTTTGGAAAATAAACAAAACCCTCTTATATGACATGGTGCCAAAATATGTTTTTTGTCCATTCCATTATCGAAGCATTATGTTTAAAGATAATAAAACCATTTGAAATTAGGGCTTATATAATGAAAAATAAATGATTTATGGCACATTTTTATAAAACGTTTACGAAATAATTTAGAATCCAATTGATGTCCTACAATTTTTTTTTTTTTAAATGGTACCCAAGTTTTTGATTCCGTAACGGATTTCATAGTTATGTTTATAGTTTTAGAGAAATTCGACTGTAAATTTCACATGTATAATTAATTTCATACAAAATTTATAAAATGCAAGTTGTACACAATTCATCAGGATAAAGTATTTGAGCTTACATTTCTTTTGCTAAATAATGGGATAAAATAAAATGTACTGCATTCAAGTATTATTGAAATTAACACTTTATACATTGAGTTAATAAAAATAATTAGTATTTGTGAATTTTAGAATATTATAATATTAGTTCTGATCTTAGATTAAAATTGACCTTACATAAATAAAATAAATTATTCTTTAGTAAGATACTATATAAATAGTAAAATAACCTTATACTAAGTAATAAGGCTGACTCATATGTTTTAATAAAGTGCTTACCCCATTTCGAAATTAAATACAATTCTTGTAATTACTTTCTACCATTAGAACAGAGTAAATACGGAAAGATATAGAGTAGCTGAATCTAATATTTATTTTAGTACTTTTGAGGTATATTTTTTATATTTATAACTTTAGTTTTATTGTAATACTTTTATTATATTATTACCTTAATAAATTATGACGGTTATAAAGTATCGCATTAAATTATTTTCTTAAATACGAGATTTATGAAATATGTGTGGAAAATTAATAACTTATTTACAAGCTATAAACATAATTAATTGAAATATTATATTAACAAAATAAGATCAAAACTTGTTTTAATGTATATTTCTTAATACCAGCTTACTTTAATTTATCACATACAAAGCTTATAGTACATTTTATAATCTTAACAGTAACTTACTTACTTAAATATATATACAAAATAACATTAATATTTCTCAAATATTATTCCGTAAATTAGGTTTAAAAACATTTAGTGTTTGGTTAAAGTCGACGCGTTAGTTAAACATTTGTCTAATAAATATCATTTTAAATCCTAATCTGTTATTTTTATATCCTAATATTTACCGTTAAAAACTATTTATCCTAATATTTACTGTTAAAAACTATTTTTTTAGTATTTTACTTGCAATTTCTTGTTGAAATTTATATTAAATAGGTATATAATTAAGGTGAAAAATCTTCTGTCTGTACAAACATGAAATATAAAAACAAACATACTAGGTTTGTTTGCAGCACATATAAATTATTTCACGCATTTTGATATTGAAATAATGCAAGGCTTATCTTATTCAGATTTTATTTGAATAAAATGAAATGATAAGAGAGAGAAAGATATACATCTATAACTCTCTCTATCAAAATATAATAAATGACAGACTCAAGTATAATAAATATAATTAATCAACTAAAAATATTGTCAATACAAGACAGTCACACACTAATATTGCTTCCCATATTTTTCTATTGCTATATGTTTACATCCCACTATGGAATATATCGATATTGTTTAAACAGCTTGAACCAACAAACACAATCGAAAGAACAAAATTGAACAATGTTATTATAACTTTAGCAAAGTGCGTAGTAAAATTAATTTAAGTAACAGTATATTCAAGCAGTAATTGTTGATCCCTTATAGAACAGTATAATTAATATATTGTACTCGCAGCAAAAAAAGCTGATATGATTTTTAACGACTCTTCAATGGGATGCAACGTCAAAACAGCATTCGCTCTAAAAACACTGTACTTTTACTGATCTAGGTTAGGTTAATGACGACCTTGGCTCAGCTACGATATTTAAATGTAGGTAACGGTGATTTTTAATTAGGATACAACAATTTAAATTGTCACTGACATACAATGTTTTATGCATGTTTTCATTGCTATAATTGTCGGGCTTAACAGACTTGGGAACGTATTGCAGTATATTTAAATTGTTTGAACAAAATTGTTTTTATAGATACGTACTTATTGTTTGTCTGTTACAGATAATTAGAGAGCATTAACCAATCTCTTAAAAATATTATATCTTATAGTAAGTATCGTATAAGAAATACGTACAGAATTATAGAATAAAACGTTAAATTCACAGACACAATTGTAATAATTGTCAAGCTCTAGAAGATTACAATTATCATGAGATTGTGGAGGGTGATTATAAAAATCTTTGTGAAATGAGAACTTTTATTTATTTTAATATTTCTTAAATTAATTAAAATATAAAGGAATATCGTTATATTTTTTAAAATTAAAATTGGGGTGAATGTAACTATATATCCACATTTTCCGTGTCATTTGAGCATGGCGTTTTGTCAAAGGACGAATGAAACGTCGGCGACGGGAGTGGTTAAACACGAGTCCTTTATACGGAACGATTACATTTTGCTATGCACAATACATTTTTGATTAAGTAATGTTTGCTTCTAAATTATCATAAGTTACAATTCCCGCAGTGCGGCTTATAAACGTCTCAACTCTTTCAAGGTTTCCTGTATAACAGCGATTAGTAGCTTAGAGTTCTCGTACATTACATAGATTATGTAAAATAAACTTTCTACCACTTATATCATATAACCTTATATTTTAGTTCTCATGTTTAACGCAAAGTATATTTTAAAGTTTGCATTATGAATTTTGAACGCTTGATTGCACAGAATTTATACATGTGTGTTTCTTGTTACAGATTGCCCTGTAGATAAAATATGCACAGAAGAGACAAGAACAGAACTACCAGCAGCGCCGTTGACAAGTAAGATTTTTTTTATTTAATGTAATTTTTTCTTTTAATAAAGACTTTTTTGACTATTTAAAACTCTAACGGTGATAAAAAGATAAATGTCTGTATTTAAAAAAAATTACATTCAAATACAATTTTAGCTTTATAAGCATCCTTTTTATTTTTAAAACAATATAAATACTGGGATAAGATTGTAGTCTTCAAAACAATCTAGACTTTGTTTGCGCTCTTGCTATTTCCTCGCAGGCGTCAAATAGGATTTCCTGTCAGTTTTCCGTTTCACGTTTCCTATAAATAATATTTAGTTTTTTTAACTGAACAAAAATAACGAAACCGTTTAAAGAACAGGAAATTAAATAATTGCTCTGTAGTTTCCATATTGTTTTACACCGATATATAATGATTGAGGTAGAATAAAATATCTTAGAAGTAATATTAAACACCGAAACATATATGAAACAAAATAGGTTCTTCATAGACATCCAAAGTATGAAAACTATCTAACTGTTTTGTGATATTGAAGTTTTTTGAAAAAAAAATGTAATATATAATATTTGAGTTAATTATCTATATAATAAAGCATCAACATTATATTACGTAAACGAACATTAACAACAACTATTATCACATCCTATAATAGCATTCCATCCTATAATAGCATTAAAGATAATACAATAAGAGTAATGACAACACAACGCACACATAAAATAAACCTATACTAGGATTTAAATACTTGCATTATCACCATCCTATCCTTATCCCAATTATCTTGGGTCGGTATGTCAATTTCATTTACTCTCTGCTATCATACTTTAGCTCAGTGGAGAATTGCTTTTTAGGTAGAAGAATTTTTCACGCCTTCATGTCTTCTTCGATCAACCTCTTATAATAACGACATTAATACTTCTCGAATCTCGTTACATGATTTTCGTGAGTTATACGCGGGGGTCATTACCCGACCATATCAGGAGTAATAATTACTATTCTCCTTTCTAGCCGGTTCTTATTTCAAACTTCCGCATATGTTTATACATTAAAGTCATAACCCAGCCATACCAAACCATGAAAGGAGAAAAATGGAGTCCTGCTGTCATTTCATCCACGCTGCGTTGATCCTGTATTTGACAGTTCAATCTATTTTGCCACCATCTTGAACGATAGAGGCAAGGTACCGCCATTCCGAGCAAACTGACGAAGAAGTACCATCGATAAAGCTTGAAACTGAGAGATATCCTAAATTCCAGAACATGTTTTCTATTTTGTCTCATTAACAAATTATTTCTAGGCCAATAGTCAAATCTTCAAATGTCTGTTTTAGACTTCAAATCCTTAGTGATAAAAATAATGTAATTATTAAAAAGCACACAGTAGGGTGACTTTTCCTGTAACATTTCATGTTCTAATCTATACCGGCATCAATTATCAACAGGAAGAGGTAAGAGCCTAAAGTTGACACTTAAGCAGGCCCACAGACTGGTAATGTTTCCGGAAGTCCTTCTGACATGGTTGAACAAAAATATAATTAACTTAATATTTACTATCAAGAAGAAACATTGACAGTGTATTAAATAAATAAAAACATCCGAAGCATCATTTAAAACCTAAGTAAATTTAAGTAAATGGATATAAATAATTAACAGGTCCTTCCAAAACCAAATTAATTAAGCAAGTTAATCTTAATTGAACATTTCCTTGCCTTTTAGAGCGATTGAAGGAACGGTATATTTTTTATGTTAATTGTAAATTACGTTCAAACATTAAACTTACAAACAAATAAACCACATATATAAGCTAATACTATAAGTATATGTATACTATATACATAAATGGCAAAAAATAATGTTATTGAAGCAAATGTAACCATTAATTTCCAATAATTCTCCTAGAACATACTCACTCATAATAACTATAATATTAAATGAACAATTAAACAACCAAACTATTGAGACTCTGTATTCTGGAGTAGTATATACATGCTATAAATGTTTATTTTAGTTGATATCTATGAATTATTATGAAATCATTAAATCCTATAAAACAGTTTTGGTAGAGAACTCGCTAAAAGTCCTAACTTGTAAATAAATATACTTATTTACCAATGTATTTAATATCATAGGATGTAATAAGTATTTAAAATCTATTTAGGCGTATATTAAAGTGCTATAAAGTTTCTTTGAATATATGCTAATGTAAGAGATGAAAATGACAAAAGCGGGCAGATCTTCTTAGCGATCTTTGTTATTACAAACCCTTAATGAAATGAGGGTATGTCTCCGTATGTGTGAAACGTTTACAATGGGTTACAATTGTAAATGTTTCTAAATAGTAATAGATGTATAACATTTGAATGTATGTTTATAACTCCGTGTCAAAGTTGCTAATGTTTGTATAATCTAATAATGATATTATAACGATGTGTTTGTGTAGGTGAGGATAGTGACACAGCTGAAACTGAAGGACGGATATCATCAGAGAGTTCTCCGCTAAGACAGCGTCGGGCAGGAATACTCAAGGGAGGAAGACTCTGGAAATCTCTGGAAAATGACAAAGAGGGCTTCGAGCAGGTCCGTTGTACTTTTAAATAATGTTATTTATTGAATCTACTACTACTACTATACATTTTCATGTTTTATAGATTTGATTAAATACAAACAAAATTTTTATTAGCAACCAAACACATTACTATAAATAGGTACTCGTATTAAGTAATTTACCATGAATTAAGATTAATTTCAGTAATAACGTTGAAAACTTCTAAGGTTTATTTACATTTTAAATAAACGTATGGTCCAGATGATTATACAATAATGTTTTTTTTTCTGACCAGGACAATTTTAATATATATATGTCTCTTGCAACCAAGATACTTACTTTTAAATATGTTCAATTGTAAATAAAAATACTCAATCTTGTGGTTATTTTACGAAATCGAATGAACTTCTACGACTAATAAAATAATAATTAAAACTTTTAAAGCTGCTGACTAAAAACTTTAAAACTTGTGTTTTGAAATTATTAAGAATAATGTACCAAAAAATACATTTAAATGGTTTTAAAAACATTAAGTATATTTTTTAATTAACAAGTAATATCACATTTAAATCTAGTACCAATATCTATGTAATGAGAAGGTTTGTCTTTCCGGCAACACATATTACACGAACAGCTCTTAAAATACAGCAATTAAACCGAATTCTTTAAAGAAATTTTTGTTTCTAGAATATCCCATAACTAGAGCTGCGTCACATAAAAGTAATTTTAAGAAGTACTAGTAATATAATTATTTGAGCAAAACATATTCATATAATTATTTGAGCAAAATAATTTTTCGTTTCCTACATTCTACTTTTTTATATTGTCAATTGGAACAAACCTGGAAGGAACCGTTCTGACTGTTGGGTATCCAGGGTGAGTGCTCCCGTGTATGTTATGATCCATTGCATAACTCCCGTGGGTTCCTGTGATCTCAGTATATTTTACCAACCACTAATCAGCGAGTGAAAAGCGAAGTGACGAACGGAGGTCTGTGTTGTTGAAAGCGAAAAAATCGGTGATAGGTCATGACGTCAGGTGACAGTTATAGTATTCCAAATTTGAAAGGTTTGCTTTGAGTTAAGATGGCACACGCTTTTTGTTTACATTACACGAACAGTAAGCTCGAATATGGAGTGAAAAATCTTTTCAAATTTTTTATGGAACAATCAGTCAGAATATCACCTGGTCAGTCGACCTAGTACTTTGAAAAATTAACTTGGTTTTTAGATAATGTTGTTATTGCTGTTGTTAAAATCTTTATTGTACACAATAACACAATGTAAATTACAATATAAAAAATAAGAAAAATTAAATTATTAAAGTATAAAAAGGCGGATTTATCCCTTGAAGAGATCTCTTCCAGTTAACCCTTGTATTTTTATAAAAAAAATATAATAAAATGTAGCATACATCATGTAACTTATATTGTCTTATTTTTTTAGTTTATAAAATCAGTTAATTAGGTTCTAATCAAAATAAATGCCCTTGGATTTCTTCATATCAGTACCTCAGGGCACAAATAGTGAAATATTAATAGTATATATAATATACATATTTTAACTATATACCACTTTGCAATTCATACAATATCTGCAGTTGTTAGAAAAAATATCTATAAAAAGAAAAAGATATAAAATCAAGTTGTAATTTCTATTCATATTATATGACCCGCAGGTCATTGTCATGGCAACGACAACTAATAATATTTTGTATTTGAAAAAGAAAAGTGTATTGTTTTATGGTAAATTGTACCCATTTTTCTCATCATAAGATCCTTTCTCAAACGTCAAGGATATAAAAAATGCTAAAATAGCCCTATCGTTTTCAATTTATACCAGGACCAAGTGAAATGGGAATTACTATAAACATAAGTTAATTGATAAAAAATTATTTACTAATAGAAAATGTCATATATAATAAAGTATAATAGGTATTTCTTAAGTAGGACTTAGAAGCCACTTGCAATGTCGGTTAGAAGTTGTAAACAGACGGTTATATAGCAGCCTTTTCCTGCAAGGCTATTAGCTCAATAATTACAATTACTAGTTGCGAATCGAATGTTGATGGCAACTGAGATTGTCATAGAGTATGTCAATGCGGTTACAAAATACGAAATTTGCGTTTGACCGACGAATGTTACTCTTTCCTGTAGTGATTATCATTTGAGCTGAAAAAGTAACAGCCCTAGACAAGATCAAAGTATCGGTTATGTGAACAAAGTCCGATAAATCAGGAAATACAAATATACAAAAGACCGCAAAATAACAAACGAGCTTTGTCAAAGCCGAGAATAGACCTTTTTTATCATGTATAGTATGTATTATTTACTTTTTATCATATACCATAGTAGATATTTTAAATTTATTTTTATAACTAATTTATGTTGTTAGCTCTAGCCAGTATGTTTAAAGCCATATAAATTATATATAAGTGGTTATCTTTTCTACGTTTATGTAACTTTTAAATCAGGGTGATTTTAAATGGTTAAATTTATTTCTTATAAAAAACCGAACGAAACCAATAAACATCTAAACATAAAAGGAGAAAACTTCTTTAATCATAACCATATTATTTACAATGATTTAAAAATGTCCAAACCTTCTAAATCTACACCTTCGAAAGAAAAAAATATTAAAATGACAATTACTGCTACATGTGTTAAGTAAAATTTAGAGATACCCGCCGACGTTCCTCCTATTTTCTAGGAATTGAATCTCGAAAACTCTTACAAATAATGCCTATTGTAATTTCTCTACAATTATAGTTTATTAAATATTAAATTAATTTTACACATGCTCCATTAATAAAGGATATTTTTGTTAAAAGAACGATGACCAACGCTCCACAACTACAGCAAGTGACGAAGACGGCTCAGTAACACCAAGATCGGTTAGATTTGTTGAAAAGACCAAAGAAAGGGAAGACGAAGTCATTGAGAAACAAGATTCACAACCTTCACAATCATCAGACTCCGAACTTAGTTCTCACAAGGAATTTGGTACCAATGTTAGTCACAGGTGAATAAACTTATTACTTCTTTTGTATTTTATATTTAGTAATGTAGGCCTACCAACCTACACTGTGACTTTTAAACCATTATTTTTTTTCTTCATTATATCTATTTTAGTTATAAAGCGCTGTTTGAAGTGGAAAATTATAAAGGCTGTTGATGATAAAAAATATTTTTCTCTATTATTCAATCTATGTTAACGAATATTTTAGTCGCAGAGTATTCAGAATTGATAAAAAATGCGCTATTCGGTACACAGCTTTGATCACAAGTGATATACATTTTAGTATTAAAATATCCAATAGAAAATAATTACACCTCGAAAAACCTTTTTAAAGTAAATTATTTTAAACATTATTGAAATAGAACATTAACAAATCTAACTTGTTAAAGCACTTGTTAGAAACTAAATAATTAAGTAATATTCTAAATGTTTCGCTTGAACAGATTGGAAACGCCGTTAATCCTGACGATAAATGCTCCTAAAGCTAATTCAGCAGTTCAACAATTATTCAATAGCAGTCGACCACCACCGCCGGCCATAGAACCTCAATTGGTTACTTCTGAAACACTCAGGTCAGTGGTAGCCACTTCTTGGATATCTTAATTTTTATTCATTCACTTATGCCAACTTTACTAAATTAATGTTTGCGAACTACCAACATGAAAGGTATTTGAGAAATAATTCCTCAAATCTTTATTGAGTGAAATCAAATTTGGTATCTGCAAATAATTCCTCCAATCGATTGATTGATTGATCAATTCTAATAACTACGTGAACAAAATTTAAGTTGACCATTTTGAAATTTATTTTTTGTTTATACAAGCACTACTGTAGCTGAGATTAGAAAAATAGGAGTTATTTCTATACTCACTACATACTAATTGCATTTAGCAAGACAAGATAATTGGATTCATTTCTTTCGCATCCCCAGCTCTAATTCCATGTGAGGGTTCCTCTTTTTTCTGACTGTGCAAGATTTAAAATGTGTATTTTAATATTTTAAAACCTACCTGTAAAAGAACATAAGAAAGCTTTTAGTGAATAATGATATTGGGAATAGTCAGATGAGCTAACAGATTGTATTTTATTTTGTATCAAAGAAAGAGTTCATTTAAATTGAATTAAATATTTGTTACATATCATAGATTTGAACTATAGGATAAAACTTTTTATTCATGTGTAGAACTCAAATTAATGATTCAAATAACTTAAATATTGTAAAGAAAGTTGTTTAGCCAATTTAAATGTTTGCAAGAATTGCTAACTTTAAATTATTTGATTCTTGACATTTCACTCCAAGTTCAGAAAAATCACAACTAATTTGCTGAATAAAAGTTTTAAGAATCTAATCATGGATACATGGATAGTTTTCTAGTCAATTAGTTACTTTAAAAAAACATTAAACTTATACAATTATTTTATTGACTTTTATATTCCTCATTCAAAAGAATATGATCATCATTAACAAGTTTTTAATTTTAATATTCTTATTTAAAATAGAGCATGGGATGCTGGTGTAAGGCCAAAGCCTGAAGATGTTGCCGTCCGCCGCGTCGCTGAAAGAAACGCACTGAGATGCTCACTTCTTCGTAGCGAAGCCCGAAAAAAGCAACAACCGAAGGTAACTGAAGAATTTGTTTATTTGTTTAAACTCTATTCTACAACTTAACACACATACATAATATAATGGCCTTAAATTTAAAATAAATATTGAATCAAAAATTCATCAGCTCAGACAGTTCTGGGAACACTGGAAGCTGTTCTAAAGCAGTCGCAGATCCATGTTGATTGTTTTTGCATTATATGTAGGTATATTCATAATTTCAATAAGTTTAACATAGACAAAAATGTTGACTACATATATAAAAATACAATCTTATCTTAAAAATCTTATCAATTAACTGCTAAAACGATACAACAGAAATTCAGCTGTTATATCATACAAAAATAATTGTAAAATACAGCATTATTAATTCACCGATTACTGCATTCCGATTAGGTTAGATTAGACAAATCAATCGGATATTTCCGATTAGGTTGATTCATTTTAATGAGCTAATGGTAATCTACAAATGGATTTTATGGTCTGAATTTAACGGGTAAGCTTCTACAAATGCTCTTGTACTTATACAAATTTGACATTAACAGGATTATAATCATGTTGGATAAAAAAAGTTCCCGTCAGCCTGAATTACGGCAAAACACCCTCTTAATCTTTCTATCAGGTTAAATATATAATGAAGCCGACGAGAGATAAAAATAAAATAAAAATCTTCGTAGTAGTTGGCGTATAGACTAATTAGTTAAGTATATTTACAGTTTTATTGTTCACTTAAAAATTTATGAGGTAATTTATTTTATATTCTTTTTTATAAATACTTTTAATACCTAAGCTTTGTTCATACAAATTTATGATTAAAAAGAACAACCTCTTTATGGTCAACTTTAAGATAAAGAAATTTAATATTATTAAGATAAAAAATTATTTTCTAGATAAAAGATTCGGTTTCAGTATTGGATCAGTGCGTCTCTTCCTCAACATATTGATCTCTGTTTAAAATTCTAACTGAGTGTACTGGACACTGTTTGTAGTGAACTATATTTCTTTATAATCCCACTAATGTTATAGCTGCAGTATAAAATAGTAAAATTTTACGTTTTGATATGTTGTCTTATAAATAAAAGTAAGAATACTTTTTGTTTAGAATTATTGTGTTTAGTAAAATTATGTATACATATATTTATTCTTACTGTTGATAATTTTATGAATATGTTATTAAAAATAAATATTAAGTAAGTATGCAGGATTATAGTGATTAAACTCGACTAGGAGAAAACCTAGATATATAGGAGGAGATGATCTTATTTACAAATCACTTGATAAACTGACGCTTATTATCACAGACCGGTATTCATCATTAGTTAAGTAATCATTTTCAAGAACAAGGTCTTTTCCACAACTAAAAACCTCACTGCTGTCGTTAAGACGTTAGATTTATTTTCTTTGATCTGTGAAAACAAAATGTTGTATGATAAAAATTAATTGAATTTCGACTCATTGTTTAAACGATTTGGAACTCTATACATGAGACAGGATATATGTTATTTTGTTTTTGTCTTACTCTCCCAATTGAGCAATGGACCGAAGTTATTTTTTGTCCGAGAAGGCTGTAACGGGAAGGTCGGGTTGAGAATATGCTACTTTTCAGTTTAGGAAAAATATATCCCAGAAAACATTTTCTTTAATAACCTGGTCCTATTTGTCTTTTTCTTTACCTTAGCATTTTCTAGAAAAGATAAGTATATTCAATACCAATATCTATGAATTGTGGATGCAGCTATAAGGTATTTGTACTAATATATAGTTACCAACATTCTTCGAGTGTACCTACATAATGACTTCATCAGGATAATTAGTTATTATGTTAAATAAACAATGTTCTCGGTTTTATTATCATCATTTCAATTCGTCAATGAAATAACCGCATTGATTTTTTAATTTATATAAGGTAGAATCTGATAAATGTCCTGATACGATAACTGGAAAAATTATTGTTAGCTGTTACTGCTTCTTTATCTACCGTTAACATCGAAACAAGAGTAGTATTAATAGGTATAGTACAGACTTCTACAGAACAACTAAAAAGTAGAAAGGCTACTAGAGGAACACACACACACAAGAAGACAACACATACACAGACAAACACAACACACACACACAACAAACACAAAACACACACAATGGTTTATTTATTAAGCTTTAGAATAGCTAATAAATAAGCTTTAAAATCTAAATACATTTCTAGTTTATGTAGACGTTAGGCAAACTATGCAATTATTTTCAGCGTCGTTTAAATTCAAATTAATCAGTGAACGGGCATTTAATCAAAAAGTTAGCATTTCAGTGATGTTCACTACAAAGTTTCCCCTATCTAGTCCTGCTATACTGTCCACTTTCTGCATACTTATATAATGTTGCTTTATTCAACTTTATTATTTGTTACTGGAAAAGTTTATTTACGTTGGATTGTATTTCGTTCTATAATTCTAAATATATTTAGCCAATAATATTTATACTTTCTTCAATTTTCATCAAAGTTGTATATATCTTTAAAATCCATTAACAGGTATTTAAAATAAAATTAAATCCTTAATATATTTATTTATAATTTTAAGCCATTATTGTAGTATAGTAATAAGTTATCTAAGCGCTTGTTCCACTTATTAAGTTAATTCTATGTTAGTCCGAATATTTAAATAAAAACGCTAGCGTAAAAGATGTGTAAATTTAAGTATCTGCTTCTATTTTCTTTTTGGCTCTCAAGTCCGCAAATAAGCGAATGTACACTGTTATAGAGATACACATACATTCAGCTCAGCTGTGCAGCTGAGATATGGCGCTACAACCCCAGCAATTCAACTAAAGATCCACATTTACCTTTATTTACACATCTCTTAAACTTTTTAATGACCGAAGCGGACCAGAATTTTAGGGCCTCTACCCTCTACAGCTTTAGTAGAGAGACTCTGTACTAAGATATGAACCAACCAACAAATAGTATGAGTATATAATATATATATATATATATGAAGCTATATGACGTTGTATCTAATTTAAATTTGTGTTAGTGAAGAGTGACTTATGGAAAATCGACAGTTTCAATAGCTGGCATCAAATGTCAGAGTATATAGCATACAAATATCTGGAGCTGATATATTCACACGTAAATTCACTTCAACGAAACTAGACTGAACGAAAATAGGTAAATAAAATAATAAAGTTAAACTAAATAATGAGTACAACAAATAGCTTAATATTTATAATGATTAAAAGTAACGTATTTTGAATATTGAAATAGATTTTTAGAAGATTTTTCTTTTACTTACAATACGTTGTTTTAGAGTTTTAAAAGTTCTTACTTTTTAGCTAATATGGAATGTTTTATGATATATTTTATCATATTTACTCGATATTTTTCTGTAAAAATGTCTATAGAAAAATAATAAAAGATTTTAAATAAATAGAACCTTAAGGGTTCCAATTTCATTAACTTGGATTTGATTGCAAACTTTTCAAACTGCTTAAAAGAGGTTTTTGTCTGTCTGTAGCTTTTAAAACTTTGTCTTCGATAGATCCAGACTGCGTACCAAGGTATCAATTTAGATTGCATTTTTTAGAAAAACTAGTTTCTTTCTAAAATGTGACTTGATATCTAAAAAAATATAATATAACCTCTATTAAAATCACAAAAAAGTTGCCTCATAACTTATAAATATATACCTTGAACTCCACTCACTAAATAAAAAAAAAATTCTTTCTTGTAGCAGGAGACTACATCATTGTCCGAGCGTATTCGGCTGCTAACTTGTGATGTTGAAGACGATGACCATCAAGAAGAACAGCGGTCGTCACCAGCTGGAGCTAGCATCGACAAGTTCTCCAGTAGTAGCGACAAGTCCAGCGATAAATCATACACAAGTATTGACAAAAACAATGAGAAAGCATTTGGAAGTGCTTCATCCAGCTCCTCATCATCGACGTTATCAGCACCAGTGCACACACGCCAGCAACCTCCAGACTTAGGAGATGTTCATCAAGAACCTCATAAGGTATAACTCTTAAAATAAATATTATTCTTAATTATTTGTATTTGGCTTATTACATGTTTTTTTTGCACCACGGAGCATAGAGTCATATTGTACTAAAATATTCTTTATATCATTATGTAAAACTTAAAAGATCAGAGATCACGACTGTTATAAATTTTCTTTTAGCTATTACAGTGTTTGTGGCATAATAAATAAATACTTAGCATGTTTTAATACAACCGCCCACAATAAAAGTATTCCAGCATTTTCATATTATATTTTCTAATAATAATATAACAAGGGTTTTAACAAACTTAAATTGTTTAAGAAAAAAAATCTGCCACTGCCACCTTTTGTGCATAAAAATCTAATAGCATTATAAAATTTTAATTTAATAGCATTATAACACTTAAGCTCTTACTACGCTTATTACTCTACAAAACAAGTAAAATAACAAGATTTTTTTTTAAACTCATACAAAAACTATATAATATTTTGTTGAACATACAAACGTTCTTATATTTGTATTGATATTTAAACAAGTTTTGGGAGAACTGACCAAGTTATAAAGCCTAGATAGTAACCCAAATAATCCGAGGGTTGCTAATCCTAAATATCCTCAATTTATAGAACCTACTACACACTACCCACTAGATATGTTCGTGTATGAAACATTTAATTACTGCAAATAGTCCAATTTCTAAACATTTATGTAGCGTTGTAAACTAAAATAAAGTTTTACCCTGAAAGTATATTTTATATACCAAATATATATTACACGATACAAAATTCTACGAGTATTTTTAAGAAATACAATTTTTTTCAATGGACATGAAGTATTATGTTCCCAATTGCACTAGTGTAATTAAAAGCTGCAATAGTGTAATTAAAAGAAGTAAAATAAACACTTTTTTATATCTCCTAGAAAATCATAGTTTAATAGTTATTTTGGATCACAATATAGGAATCGTGTTTTAAAAGATAGTGGTTGGAACTACCAGTAAACAAATTTAAATATAGAAACACAATGCATGCAAATGCAAGCGTTCAAGCTACCAAATCCCCAAAACAGCTGATGTTTGACAGGAGATTGGTTTTTTTAGTTGTCTTTAAAAGCACCTACTTTATATACAAGATTACTTTATATACAAGAGTATAGAGTGTATACTAATTGATCACTGTGTGAAATATAACGAAGCGTATTTGTGATATCTTAAGTGAAAGGGTGTTGATAGTCTTGACGACCACTTAGAAAACAATATTCTACATGCCTTGAGTTCGTTTCGCATAATTTGTAGCGAACTTAAGATCGGCAACTTAATGATAACGGAATAATTAGAGCTCACAAGCTAACAGCGTATAATTATCCAAAAGTGGTGTATAAGTTTTCAACAATTCTCACTGTTGCACTTTCTGAGTAAAACCGTTTATATGTTTTATAATTCAAATTTTAACGAACTTTTCATAAAAAAAATACTTGAATAAAGTTTTCCTCGTTTTATTATTTTTAGTAAATCATAATCAAAGAATATATTTTCAAGTTACAGATGAACAATTATTTTAAATCTTAAATATTATATTTTACTTTTGTATTTAAAATACACCAGCCAAGGTCGGAGCCGAGACGGCAGTTCCTCTCGACCCTTGCACCACTCACAGCCTGTGTGGGCAGTGCTGCTCATCACGAAGGGTTTTACTACCTGCCACCTGGTGATCGCACTACGGGTTCGTCTGCAACAAACATTGACCTGCAGGAACACATCGATGCTCCAGCTCCTGACGTTGTTGCTGGTACACCAGGTAATGTGATTTTGAATAAACTTATTAAATCCATTTATATTTTCACCTAACTAACAAAAAATGTCTATACTCAGCTATTTTTATACTCAAGGTCTAAAAAATATAAAAGCATGTTAGACATATTTGCTATATAACAAAAAGTCGTCTAAGAAAACGTTTGAATTCAATCATTTGATTTCATAAAAGCTTTTAGAGCAAATACTCTCAATAATAGATAAATTGTTATCGTTTTCTAGTTACGTTTTATGAGGTTATATTTTTTGCTATTCTGAATAATCGAGCTTTACTACTCTAGACACTATAGAAAATATATAATTCCTGAATTTACACATGTCGCTCTATTAAAAATGTAATTCTACCTAACTAATTAGAGTTACTGATTATTCTTATTAAACAACCCACTATTTCAAACCCTTCTAAAATCACCATAGTTCAAAAATACAGTCAATTAAATTCTGCAAATAAAATGAAAATTAAAATATTTTGTTATGAATTAATAAAAAAAAAATTCTACATAATCAAATATACCATGAAGCATATTTGTCACAGCGTATTTGTGTGACTTTTTAGGTATTGACCTTATTTAGAATTCCACGACCTTCAACTTGCCACCTACTTACTAAAAACCCATATCAATCCTAAGTAAACAATTTAACTCTAAGTATAATTCGAAAATTATCAGTTACATGACAAACAAACATATTTTATGTTTTGTATGCTAAGAAGAAATCTATTTATAGGTGCTGGTGAAAGTGACGATAGTTTGGCAGCTTTTGCACGAGCCTCCGCTCCGAGAACGGAACGGCTACGACAACGATACGGCCAGGAGTCGCAAACAGTTAGCAGTGACGACGAACACGACGACTATGGTAAAACAATTTTTTATCTATTTCCTCAATTAGATCTTAATATTATTTCATCATACAAATATGATGATGAATTAATAACTAAAATCAGTCATCCGGTTCCATTTTCTTAATGGTCAAGATTTTTGAAATAATAATTTAAGTTTTTTTTTAAATTTGAAAGGTAATTGTATATTTTTCTAACTATGTCAAGTTTAATTGTGTGTAAAATAGTTTTCTGAAATAAGTCCTAGTATACCTATATATAAACTATCAAATTCAATCTTATTGTCTGTTGATCACACACCTATGAATTTAAAATGCAAAATCATCAAATTGTTTTAAACATGTTATTTGAAATAGAATCTATACATCAATATATCAAATTTTAGAAAATAATTCCATCAAACTAAAATGTTTCATACGTTTTTTTTGCTTATCAAGCTGATAAAGTATGACAGGCACGGATTCAGTAAAAATAGTGACGCTAATTTAAATTGCGTTGTGTGAGTGATTGAGTTAGTTAACGCGACTTTCAAAGGGATTCTATCCGAACTTTTAAATTATCGCGTTTCAATATATATAATTGTTTTAAAAAATCGGGAATTAAATAAAAAGTAGGTACATACCTTTTATTTATATTCTATACGTATTCAAAATAATTTAAAGGATTGTAAAGTTTTAGTAACGACCATAATGAAGTTGATAATAAATAACGGGTGATGATAATAACATTTTTGTTCATAAAATGAAATAATACGTACAAGATCTTCGTTATTGTAATAAAATAAATTATTTGGTTACATTTAGTAATTGTTTCGCAATAAAGTTACAACCGATTCCAATGAAATGTAATTACTAAAATGTTATTTATACAAGGTAACTCCGCAACATAATAAAATGAGATAATTTAAATACGGGATGAAATGTCCCAAATAGAGCCGAGAACAATCAAATTGTCGAGTAAGCTTAAATTAATAATGTGAAACAAATTGATCTAAAAGCTTCAAAGAAAATCGATATTGTATTTAATTAATCATACATTGATTGCATGCTATATTTATATCACGGATAAAGAGAAAGTTCATTAAACTAGTCATATAAAACCGACCATTTACAATTTCACAAAAGAGAGCTCAGTATGGAGATTAAATTTTTGCTATTTATAGACTATCTAGTCAATAGTCTCATAGCAATATGTTTCATATATTATTAATAAAATGTTTGCACAGTGCAATAAAGTCTATGGGTTTCATTGTCCGTTAAGTACACGTTAAATTGTAGAGAAAAATAAATATTGTGGAACAGTTAATATCAATGTATGAAGAATTTGTTCATATCACTGTAGAAATCTATAACTGGTAGACATTTGGGTACATTGAAAATAATGACCAGACTATGAGAATTATTCACCGCCCCATTGGTCGAGTGGTTAGCGCAGACACCTAACGTATATCGGCACATTGGGGCTCGGGTTCGATTCCCGACAGGGACGGGCATGTATGTTAATAGATATCTGTATTTCTGGGTTTGGTTATTTAATGAATATATTTTCAGTATTTATAATGTGTATTTCTATGTATTTGTGTCGTGGTCTAACACCCTTAACACAAGCAAAGTAATTTGCTTACTTAGGGGTTAGATCAATGTGTGTTATTTGACCTGTAATATTATTATTAATCTGAAGCGGTATTAGTTTTACACGCATAGTAATGTAGAGAAGGTATAGCATAAACTGACTTTATTTAAAGTAAATTGTAACAAATTATAACTTTTTAAAATATTAACTGAATTATTGTCATGATGCATTCATATATAATAATATACCTCAACATAAATATATATAAAGAGACTTCTTCAGGTTTCCATCGCCGGCCAGCTGTCCGGGGTATAGCTGTTAAGAAACAACTTGGCTCGTCGAATGAAATACTTCAGCAGATGCAGAACGAACTGCAACCCAGTTCCACATCCAGTACGAGCAGTCAGATGCAAACTCACGCTTGCCAACGTACTAACTCAAACTATTCATGGCCATACTATTCTGAAGCCAACCTTAACTCCAGACCACAAAGTAGATCCAGTATTAATACTAACTGGTAAGTGCATGTAAAAGCTTTTTTTTTCTCTTTATATATGCCATTTCAATAATAAACTTTCCTAACTGTTTGAAAATATCTATAAACATGTATAGCCATGTTAAGCTTACTATAAGAAGTCTAATAGATGTGACCACCGTCCCGATAAAGACGATCACATATAGAGAGCTTAATTCACCGAGATGGACAGCGGTACGGTAGTTCAATTGATAGAGCGACGGGACGGTTTCCCAGAGGTCGCGGGTTCGAATCCATGCCCGTATCGGTTTATTTTTCATTCTATTATTATATAACCTTTCCAAACTATTAAAAAAATAAATTCTACAGGTAAGATAACTCATTTTAATATAAATGTACGTAGTTCAATCTGTTTGCGATTATAATACTATTACTCTTCATGTTATATTAGAGATGATAGAGTGAACCTGCAGTCCAATGACTGTAACTCGTATGGGTTTGATCGACCTGAGAACCAGTACCACCCTTTTAATGAAGATTGACATAAAGTATCTGTAGTATTATGGCTTTACGTTTCGTGAGATTAGTTAGACAGCTGAATGCTAAAATACCCCTTCCCCTCTTTTTCCTCCCATATCTGCCCCCCCTATTCGTAGGGTAGCAACGCATTTGCATTTATATTTGCAAATTTCCATGGACGCCGTCATCTTTTACCATGTGATGGATGGTCCGCTCTAAAAAACAAATGACCAATTGACCAAACAAATGAATATGATCATTTATTATGTTTAATTTCAAGAGAGCTTCATAGCAGTCCCTTCGTGACATTGTCGGACTCTACCTTGCCTCACTGGCACAACTGAAAGCCATTAAATCAAAATAATAATAATAGCTGTGTTAGGTTAGGTTAACTTTAATCTGATATATATTCTCAACATATGGAAAAAATATATTTAGGTACATATAGTATTGTTTATTTTAGAAGGAAAATTACAACTTGGACCTGATAGATGTGGTCCAGTTATTAATAATTCTGAGTTCCCGTGGGCTGGACCGTGTGCAAGATTTAATATTTGTATTAGGAGTTAGAAATATTTAACTCCGAGAAAGTTTGATGATGATTTCTTGAAAATTGTAGATTTATAATTAAAAAATAGTTTTATTACAAAATGCAAGTTTTTATCTTTAAATTAATGAAAAATATAGACATCTGAAACTTTAAGGTACTAAAATGAATGAACACGTGTCATCAATGTCAAGCAATATCCATACAGTCAGAAATAATCAATAAAATTGGGCATCGTTCGTTGCATCACCTTTAACTCCCAGTTAGGCAGTTAGGCGTGCATTTTTAATTAACGCCAGAGGAGTTGAATGATAAAAGCTCATGTGGAGCTTGCTTTATTCTATTTATAATACCATATATCGATACTGACTAATAACTAAACTAGAATATGAAAATATCTAACAATTATTTTTACCTTTCATATGAAACTTTATCCTTTGTTGCGAAAATAATCGTTTAAAGTATTAACCGGACCCTGGTTAACTAAGTCTCGATACTTATTACATTAACTCTATATATATTCTACATTTATACTGCTTCAATTAGTTCATCAATACTACAGCATTGCCACAACAATCAACATGAATCTATGGTAATCAATGTTCTCCAATTAACCCTTAACCTATCTACATGTAAATAAATACCTTTTGTGATCATGTTTGAATTAGAATTTACTAAGTCTACTACATACCAGACTGGCAAATAACCGATCATGTAATTGAACGTATTATATAATTATTATCGTCTGGTTAAGGTCCAAATCAGATTACGTGTCGGCCCGTCAATGTAACAGCACCCCGGTGCCGCAGCAACATAGCGACGCGTGTTATGCCCACGCCCAAAACGTGGCCAGCTACCACTACCAGCGGCAACAGGACTCCATGTACAGGAACTGCTCCCTGTACGCTAATGTTGGGTTAGTTAATCAATATATTCAATAGAGGTCAGTATAACAACACTGCTGACTCTTATAGCTATTATTAATTATTGATGTTTCATATAATATGTAAATTTGTTTAAGTATGTTAAGGTTATTTCATTTATATTAAATAATATATTTATTATGTAAAAAATAATCTTAAATAATATATATTATGTTTTTATTTAATCTTATTATTTAATCTTAAATAATATATATTATTAATATATTAATAATATATATTATGTAAAAATAATCAATACGGGCATCGATTTTATTCATATTTTTATGTTAATTTAACCACGAAAACAATTTATGCCTACTTCACTCTACAAATAAGTTTCATACGAGAACAAAAAACAAAAACAAATAAACAAACAATAAACAGAACATCTATTTTAAGTATGAAAGTGAACAAATGTTTATGCTTTTAGTATAAAGTTAAGACACTTCAAAGAATAAAAGGACGGACGAGTAAAATTGTAAAAATAAAATGACGTATCGTCTCAGTGCAACTCGAAATATATTAAAGTTCGAAGGAGAAATAACTTCAATCTACAGTAGACGCTGCTAGACTTACTTGACCAAATAAAACAACTGTTCTATTTCGTACTGTAAAACTAGAATTCTAGGTTTCTATTTTAAGTATTTTTTTTTGCAAATTAATGTTTGAGTCTTTGGACTTTGATAATTGTCAAATTTATCGAATAGTAATAAAATTGGTACTCATTTTAATATTCCAGGTTAAAATTCCGTTATCTTAATAACAATATTTTATTTTCGAAGCCCTGATTTAAGTTGCTATTTTTGACTTATAGTTAGTTTCAATAACATATAACTTATTGTGAGAACAAGAATGGAAAAAGATTCTAAGGAAAGTTTGAACTTGCATTTTTTATTATAAGTCGGTGTTGGTAAATCTACACTAACTTACTTGAGTGTATGCATATTTAATAAAGTTCCACAAGATATCTTAGATCTTCCTTGTCTTAGTTTTTAATCTAAAATTCAAAGTATATTATTTAGTGAATCTTATTATAATATTCTTCTCCATCGGCATTAGTTCCAAAAAAGATTATTCTTTTTCTTATTCAGGAGTTTTTGGTTGATTAAAATTTGTGGAACTTGGACTGTTGACGCATTTTTAGGATTGATATTATATGTATATGTTTAATGTATAAATCAAACATTGTTATATTTCAATGAAAAAAGAGCAATTGTTGAGTTTCTGGCCAGCTCTTCTCAGGATATCATCATTCCGAGCTGATAGTAGCTTACTCACGGACTGACTATACTTTTTAATGTAATAATTGAAATCAAAAATGCGTAACTGCTTACTTGAATAAAAATATTTAGAATTAGGATTTAATAAAAAATACATTTTAAAATCATCTTTAACAATATTAAACATTTTCTAGTGATACTAAAAGAGATATACATATTTAACGTATTGCCAATTTGTAGGTGTTCAGATAGCAGCCAAGAGCTCTATAGTTCTCAAACGAGTTCTGAACAAACGTCGCCTGTTCGTTCCGGCCGATGTAGAAGACCAGAATCGCCCCCACCGATACGGAGCCACCACCAGCTCCTTTATGTGCCATATAGCAACCACTACCACTACCAACAAGACTATGCCCAGAATTGGGGCACCAGTGATTGTAAGTGTTAATAAAAGTAATTATGTATTATTATTAAAAAACAAAAAAAAAATATAATAATACATGTATTATTACTTCTTATTAAAATATTTATTATTATTTCTGGTACGTACGTACATTTTAAATCGTTGCATTTTAAATATTCCGTTATATAAAGTATAAATAACGGATTTGTATTGTTGATAAACAGGAAAGATAATACCTTCTTAATTTTAAAGATCAAGTTACATTACCATTTGGTTATTTATATTGACGAAGCTATAAGCAAAATATATTTGTGGATTGCTCTACAACCTGAAACCGCCAAGTTCTACATCCATTAGAATAATCTCGGTAACTTTACCGTTTAATTTGCAGACAATCGCATGCAGTACTACCAACAGCAATCCATCAGTGGGGCAAGTACTCCCCAGCCGGCCGTGCCCCAGCGAGCGCACTACACACACGCCTTGCAGTTGCAGGTAATACCAACATACCCAAACGTCGTCTAAATAAAATAAAGATATATTTCTCATATGTCTATTTCTAGATTGATGGATTTTTGTTTGTGTGTAAGTTATAAATATTTCCCTTTGAAGTTGTTATTGCCATTTATAATAAAAATATAGTTTCATAATTATAAATAAATAAATATATTCGGACAATCATACACATAGCACAACGCAATCTAGCCCCAAAATAACAAAGCTCAGGTAGAAAACGACTGATAAACATACAAAACTATGTTTTTTGTTACATAATACATATAAACAACAGGGTCTTAGCAATATACAAGTTTTATTTAAAATACTTTTCAAATGTGGTGGTCGTACCCTCTAGCACTGGCACAATAGTCGGAGTTACGGCCACTCTATCTTGAGTCTAATATAAACTGCACTGATTTTTACAGTTTTAAAAGTTATATAATCTGGCGCGGTATCTTCAGTCTAAGTATAATTTCTTGAAACTTAGAATGTCTAGAGATATATTTTTCTATTGTTAAGGAAGGTATAGTAATGATCAAAGATACATAACTTTTAATGAAATTTATTAATATACTCTAAATAATTAATTTGCGGTTTTGGGTAAAAATGTAGAAATAACAGAGATATTTTGTTGAAATTGTACAATCACGAAACGTCGTTGTCGTTTTCCAACTCCGGATATACTCTGAATTCACGATCGGGTGCTTGAATATATTAGATTCTAAAACTAGATTCTGTATCTGACTTCATAAACCAAACTCGTTGTACGATGAAAATTGTTTCTTAAATGCATTTCTGTATGCAGGTATTGATCGCTTACGAATATTTTAAGTGAATCTAATATATTTAAAGGGATTAATTTAGACTCTAGTTTCGAAATTAAATACAAAAATATATAGCAGTCAAAATGTAGATATGCATTTAATCAAAATACTTACGGGATCCAATAGTAATGTATTCATATAATGTAGAATTTAAGTTTCATTTACTAAAAAAAAAATACAATCCCCCTGTATATTTGTCATCAGCTTCTCAGGTGTGTTGCTTTTTTTTCGAGACTATGACGTTTTTGACGATTAAAGAAATATTTTGTAGAAAACTGACTTGCAATACAGTAATAATTTGGTTTAAAACAAATTACGGAAGTTCCACGTTCTGTATGTATACTTTAAAAATGCCAAAGAAAAGTTAACACTGATTTCAGTGTAATAATCTGGATAAGCGAAAAAAAATAACATTCTTTAACAAAATTACTACTTAAAAATTTTACTTTGATTTATTATTAAGATTTTTGTTAGTGACAGTACATACTTTTATTATAAAGGATATTTTAAAAAATACAACGAAACCTATTACAGACTCTATGTCCCGCGCCGGTCCGGTACAGGCCAGTGCCGGCGCCGCAGCCCGGCGGCGGCAAACAAATGATTTGTTACTCTGAAAAGGTACATTTTAAAAGTAATAAATGGACTTGTATAATAAGTTACGTAATGTCTTCCTTGTGTTTATATATATATATTTGTTTGTAAGTATTTCTAAGTAAGAAACAAGTGGAGCTTAGTTAAAAATATTGTTAAAAAAACCAAAGAGTAGGATTTGAAGTGTAAGTTAGAATTAAATTAAATTATCAAATTAATAAAATATGGTTCACAGTATTTTTATCTCGCATATATATCAAAAACATGGTATCGGTCTATATCATTAAATATCCTGTTCATCATCAGGTAGCGGCACCATTGTACCAGCCCGCACCCGGCTCTCCCTCTCGGGCAGCTCGTGGGGTCCCTGAAGGTTCACCTTCAGGACACGCGCAGCCAGTCACCTCGCCTATGACGGCGCCTCAAAATCCGGTCTACTATGCTATGAACGTATGAGCGGAGAATAGGTAAGGCTTAAAAACTTATTATCATAAATTCTAATTCAGCTCTTGCTATAAGAAATATGGATTGATTAATTTTATGGCCGCATATCACACTAAGAATGTAAGATGAAATCATTTTAAAAAGGCTTTATAAAAACTTTTTTATAATAAAGATTTTTGTATAATTATTATATATAGAAAAGCCGTTATAACTGTGCTCCTATAAAAGTTACTATATTCCGCATAAATTTTCGCCAGTAGTTGTATCTCTTTCACCATCATCTTTCCCCGACCTTGACTTCATTCATAAGTCATCATCACTTAAAATTATTGCATTTCATACATTCTTAACTTTCTTGTAATTATATTATTTTAATGTACTTTCCCGTTACTATCCCGTAAATAGTATTCAAATTATTTGATTTTCCCATGTTAATAATATCCCATATTATGTTGCTCCTTGTAATAATTATATAAATTTATATAAAAATCAGTACCTACCTATCTTTCTTTATCATACACAAACTACACATTATGCTTCATTACCATTTGTTATATATACATATGTAAGTTTTTAACATCTTTCACATATACGTGATGTATATACCATGTGAGTTACATATTTTAACTATTGTGCCCCGGTTTTCGTTACATAAGTAATCCAGCGATATATATGTAAGTCTTCTCATCTTTTCAGCTAAAATTCAAGTGGCCAAAAACGCGGTTTGGATCAGCTGTATGCTGCTGCTACTCAGCTACCAAAGAGGACCGAAGAAGATGTCAAAAGAATCTCATTAAGTAACCAAATGTATATAAGAAAATAGAATTAGAACAGCAAGTATTACAACAAGCAAAAAGTAACGATACTCCAACTTTTCGAGGACTCTATTGTTATTGATAATTATATTCTATCTGTGTAACCAACTTAGATAGATAAAGTGTAGGAAATTTCGTAAGTGTAATGAACGTCAAAACCAAAAATGTATTATAAGATAATCCACCAAAGTTATTTATGCCAAAAAGTTGGAAAAAGGTATTTGTATAGATCTAATATAATTTAATAATTCAGTTTCATGATAGGCCCACTAGCTTTTGAAACAAAAATCAGCCGAAACATCGCGATCCTAAGCGTCTTACAATTGAAAACGCATTTTATATTTTGCTCGAATAATCTTCACCAAGATTGTTGTCACTAGAAGATATCAGTATTAATTTTAACAATCTCAAGTTTGTATGCGTATATTGTTGACGAGATGAGAATAGCATTATCTTGTAGTGCGATAACAACAACAGACCAAAAGTACCTTGTAATCTCGGGTCTTCAGAGAACTACTACCGCCCGTAATATGGACCACATAGCATTTACCACATCATTCTGCAAATGTGATATCATGGTACACAATAATTTTACACATAGTCATAGCTCAATTTATACATGCTTACATTTTAGAATTTTTTGAAATGTTCTCATTCAACGCTTAGGTTAGTTTGCATGATACATTTTACATGTTGCCATTGCGTGCCAAATGTGACCCATCACACTTAGGTACTTAGTAATATAAAGCGAGCGCAGACTATATGTGCAA
Source organism: Napeogenes inachia (assembly GCA_959347355.1). NCBI lineage: Eukaryota > Metazoa > Arthropoda > Insecta > Lepidoptera > Nymphalidae > Napeogenes > Napeogenes inachia. The sequence goes on along the minus strand of OY365800.1, from coordinate 4,666,692 downwards.
GATAGGATTTTCCTGTATCGGCCTAAACCTATCGAATCTAATTTGTAAAGTAATATAAATTATTACTAATAAGTGCAACATTTTGTTAAATAAGATATGCAGAATACTTGGGAGGGTTGATAAATACGATATCACAATATTCCTAGGTACTAGGTACACCTAGAAACATCAGTTTAATACAATGTTTTATTTAGTTGCGTGTTTGGTCAACGGTGATATGTTCGACCGACAATGTAAATGTAAATAGGCATTATATTTTATATATGTATTTAATTTATATAAACTTCAGGAATATCGAAGTTACTTTGTTAAACGTTCTTCGAAGAGTTTAAACGAACTCGTTTATCAAGAAGCCACTGTGACTAATGTGCTTGGCTCCGGAATCCGGATATAAATTTTAAGATTGTAGAAAAATCGTAATAAAAATTATTGTTGTGGATTGAAATATCAATTTGACAGACCTACATTGTAAATTAGTTAATAATTACTAATGTTTTAAATATGCAGTGACATAAGTGAATTAATATTTGTTTTGTTTGTGCTTATCTGCTCTTATTTTATGCGATATTTGACAAAAATCTATGTCATGTTTTTAATGCTTAAAATGTGGCGTTCTTTTTTGAAAATACATTTAGACAAAGCAACGTAATCGCACAAATACGACACTAAAAGAGACCAAAATAGAACCTCATTCCAATATTTAGAAAGAAGTATTTTTGAGAAGTATTAATAATATGATAGTTGTTAATTCATGTTGTACAAATGTTGTGTATAGCATTAACAGATGGAGAGCATTTTTTTTTTGCACACTGAATACATACAAGTACCTATCAAGAATTTTCTATTTCTAGAAGTAGGTAGCAGTCTGTCAAAGTCCAGGGCATACAATACTTCTTTTATTTATTCAAACTGAACAACTAATCAAATTTGGTGAGCCAAAAAGCAATACCTTTTGATACAAATAAAATTATAGTCATAATAAATCCTAAACTCTACCAAGTTCTACATAATGAAGAATAAAGTAGTTATTCTCAATTCCCAACCTTTGAAAAACAAATTATTATAAGGAATCAACTGAAGTAAATTAAAAAGGTTTTGTCTTTATTTTTTTAGGGTGCCTATTCTTCATGATATTTGCTACGCTGTAAAAAATATCAACCTCTGTAAAGGTTGCACATTGTACTAATAATTTTATTTAAATGTTACCAGAAAATTTATTTACTAAAGTTATAATATTGGAATAATAAATGGTTAAAAAAATAACCTTCATTAGAGGTTACTATTTTTATGTAAAGGCAATTTTATTTTTCCATTTTTAGTGTGAAATTATTAGAATATTTGATTACACATTCGATAAAGCTTGTTTTTTGCATAATGGGCGCTTTGAGTAGAATTGGCTTCACTGGTTATCAAGAAACTACATTTACTACTGTATAATGTAACCTTACATTCGAGTTACAAAAACTTCTCTTAAAAGGACTCGTTTGAAACTACCTTAGATTTAAGAAATATCAGTATTAAATACCTAATTAGATACTATTGGGTATTTCAGTGATACATCATTTGTGTCGACAATGTGATATGGTTTCGCTACTTGGCAGTTTTGTACTTTAAAAATTATCTAATTTTGTGTTTTAGACTAAGATTTAATATTATTTTCGCCAAGCTAGTCATATGTGTAAGTATTTTAACATATTTAAACAGATGTAGAATTTAAGAGTTTTTGCATATTAAGTAGTAGGTTGTAGGAATAGTAGGGTGAAGCTAAAAACTTGTAAAGAATGCAATTTGAAAAATTCGTTGTAATTCAAGATTAGTTATATAATAAGATAGATATACTCATATATATGTATTGATAAACTTTACGAGATAATTATTACATTTTATTTATTGAAAGCAAAAAAAATAATTTCTTAGAAATGATTAGAATAATTAAAAGATTACCTACTTATTTAGGTGTAAGATTAAAAAAAATGAGAGTAGTAATATTATAATAAAAAATAATAGTTCCAGTATTACAGAAATAAATATTGGAATGGAATATTCGGGAATGGAGTGTTTTATTAATGTAATGAAGATACTGCGAATACAGTTTATTGTTATGTATGGTAGGTAAATGGGCATTATCCATTTAAATGGTAACTTTCAAAAAGTTTAGCCTGTGGTTTTGATTTGTTTTATCTTCAAGATATTTCTAGAGGTCTATAGTAATATTTATCTTAATGTTAAATCTATTATATTTACTTTTAAGTTAAAAAACATGTTGTTATTTTTTGTTTCTGCAATGTTATTCTATGTTTAGTCAAAGTAATATTTTACTATTTTAACTACTTCATGTTATGTTTATTTAAAGAAATGAAAATATATTTGACTAACTTTATAAAACGGTATTTACTTGTTATATTATATATGTAAAATAATATTAGTTAAAGTGCAAGTAGATCTTGTAAAGTAACTTTTTCAAAGTAACTTTTATATGAGATAGATTAGTATTTATTTTTAGTAGACAATTTATTCAAAATAAATTACAAAACTATTACTATTTTTATTTTAAAATCCATGTCTGGTCAAAGATTAGGTATAATTCAATATTAATAGTTGAAATTAATTATTATACTTGGTTGACCAATTGATCACTGATTGATCTAAAAAGTAAATAAATTAGCATAACAATAAATATAACAATGTATTATTCAAAATATTTTTATTGTAAACGAACCAACACAGATCTAATAAATATAACACGATTTAATTTTATAATTTATGATATGTCTGACATATTAGATCATCATTTGACACATTCATATTCATTAATTGGTTCTCAATTCTCATTAGTTACATAGAGTCGTGCTTTCTAATACTGTGTTGAGTACGGCAAAATCAGTATTATAAGTGTATGTAGAATGTCTTATTACGCAAAAGTTTACAGTAGAAATAATGTCAGATTTATTAATTCGGATATTATGTGTGTTAGGGCAAAATGCCAGTGTTTCAAATTACCCATGTACAAATGTATTTGTAGATTGGTAAACTAATAAAGAATAATAAATACGGCAATGGTTTGATTCCTGCATCTTATTAAGTTATTCTAGGAATTTTGTAAAATGATATGGACATTTTTGCTTATAGGGGACGGTTATTTACCCTCAATATTTAACTCTAACTTGTTACTTAACTATTCTTGATGCTTTTAGCGTTTAAGGACAAACATGTACTTGAATAATATGTTCTGCCATAAAGTATTAATTTATTACCATGAATAATAATATATTTTTTAATATGATTAAAATAAAATGAAGTATTTATAACCTCCCACTCAGAAAGAGAGGTGTTATAAGTTTGACCTGTCGATCTGTGTATCTGTGTGTCTGTCTGTAGCGTTCTAGGAGCCAAACGCGTGGAAGGACTTCATTGCGGTTTTTTTTAATCTAAAGCCTGGTTCGTCGAGATCTTTCTGTTTTGTCAAAATAGAAAAAGTCCTCTTGAAGTTATTGAGGTTTTATCGGTGCGGGTGAAAAGTTTTTATGCAATATTGATAGAAATACTTAAACAAGTGAAAAATTGTGTGTCCGTAGGTTTATTTATATAATAAAGAAACCAGTACTTAACAAAGTTTTAAAATGAGGAAAAAAAAAAATAAATAAAAAATTAAAAAACTTTTAAATTTAATAAATTTAAAGATGTTTGTCACTCTTTCACGCAAAATACTACTGAACCGATTACGATAAAATTTGGTATGTATGTAGTTGAAGATCCAGAATAAAGCATACGCTATAGAAATACTAACTTTTGCTCGTGGTTTTTGGTCTATGATGTTTATTACTCAATCACGCCAAAACTACTAACCGGATTTTAATGGAACTTTGCAATAATGTAGCTTATGTACCGAAATAACAAATAAACTATAGAAATACCAATTTTTGCCCGTGGTTTTGTCTGTGACATAAAATAGATTGTAGCGCGATAACAAATTGCCACGGGAAATCCTGTTTTTAACCGATTGGTTCACTGAATTTTACATAATTATTTTTGAAAATCCTTTTTATTACCCGACGACTTTAGGACGAGTGTTATGTTATTTAAATGTTATTGTACGGTAATAGAAATATAGGCCTTTATGCTTTTCTATGTTGCCTGCTACAGTCTAAATATACAGATTTAAGGATTTTGAAGTATGAGGTATCTGTAGATACGCCAAAAATTATCGAAAATAATATTTTTATGCTTTACTTTCCTAGCAATAAAAATATTTTTTTTACAGTCCACGTGGACGAAGTCACGGGCAACAGCTAGTTATTATTTTTATTCTCCTTTGAGGTCTTTTTGTATCGGGCGTTTTACAATTTTTAGTTGTCCTTTTTTATATTAATAATATAAAAATGACATACTTATCGATTCTTAATGTTTTCTGTTATGTATTATAAGTTGATTAGGATTTCAAATTTCAGAACCCTTATGGTGGCTACTGGCTCTTCCGAATGTATATAGGGAAAAAAAACTATTTTTGTTAGTGCGAAGTTTATGTTATGAAAAAAATAAAATTAAAAGGATCTATATCGTTAGAAATAGTTTGAAACATCTGATATATTAAATATATAGGTACTAACAGATATTGATATCAAATAATGTTATTTGTCGACTGGTTGGCGCAGTGTTCGTAATTTTGGCTCTTGTAGGTCGTAGTCGCACGTAGTTGTATGTGCGATTCTCATATAATAAAAATAACTGTTATGAAACTTGAATTCCATATGTATAATTTTAAAAAATATAGGTTAATAGATGTTCCCAGTGCCTTCACCCGAGCTTTATTTTTAAAATTAAAAAAAAAACAGCCCAGTTATGTCCGATGGAAGGTTTTTACACTTACTTACTCAGGTACAGTACTTTTTAAGGACTAATTATTTCTTTCGTGTACTCATCGGAATTACAAAATTTCTGAATTTCATCCAAATCGGCCCGGTGGTTTAGACGTAGGGTTGCCAACCATACTTTATAATAAAGTATTATACTTTATTTTTGGTAATTATACTTTATACTTTTGCATGCAAATAAAGTATGTGAAAATACTTTATTTCCAGGCTCTACTGCGATACATAGAACAAAATACTCATTATGGGTTTTATAGGTATGTATTTAACTATTTACCATATGAATTAGAAAAGATGAACAAAACGATTTATAATTAACTAGCTGTGTCTGCGACTTCGTACGTGTAGATTTCGATTTTGATAAAACGTACCCTTTGTACTTACTAATGTTTTTTAAATCTATAAATCATCTAACTGCTAAGCAGCAATAGTACGACAATAAGAGATTATAATCTTTTTTATTTGTTAACTGATTGTTAAAAAAAAAAACAAACTGTAAAGTGAATCCCATGACAATATATTCCCGAAAACTGCATCCAAATCGATTAGCGTGAACAAACATACAGACATACAGAAGAACAGACAATATGAAAAACATTGTTTTGGGTTCTCTTGCTTAGGTAAAGGTCCCCCTATATGAATTTTAGAAAATATTTTTTTTGGTGTTGTGTGCACAACTAAAAGTCAAACAGACAAAGATTTTAAAAATGCTGAAAATGAATTCTGTTATTTTCAACATCATAGGGGATCTTTATAAGAGCAAGAGAACCCAAAACAATGGTTTTTCAGTTTGTCTGTATGTCTGTATATATGTGCATGCTAATCTCAGAAACGGCTTAACCAATTTGATTGCTGTTTTCAGAAATATATTATCACAGTCTTCATTTAACATTTAGTGTTTGTTTTCTCTAAATCCGTTAAGAAATAAAAAGTTATGTCAATATATGGCAATCACAAAATAAGTACTATTAAAATCTTATTCTATACATGTAATCAATCTGTAGAAAGGTAGTCTTTGTACATTGAAAATATTAAAAGAAATATACCAGGATGTGAAGTGATAACTAATACACACACATTTTCACTTGTTTAAGTATTAATAATTATTAATAAGTATTATTAAAAAAAAACGCAATTAAATCTGACTACGCGTTTGGCTGCTTGAATGCCACAGACAGACACACTGATACACAGATCGACAGGTCAAACTTATAACACCCCTTTTTTTGAGTCGGGAGTTAAAAATGGTTTGGTATTAGCGAACATAACTGGCTTTCCATACTTCCTAGCATGTCTTTGAAAAATGAAATTAAATTTGAACATTTTGAAATGGTAATAAATTTAATTAGAAACGAATTGTTTATTCATTTAAATTTTAATGTTGATTGTCAAACCAACTTTGAAACATTTAAAAATAGTAATAAATTTGAGCTTGAGGTAAAACCACACAAAAATACGTTTTTAAGATACGTCACAACTCACAAGATAACACCTAAAAGATGTCTGTCGTGCTTTCACGTCTAAATAGGGTTGCCAACTTTTTTTGACGAAAATAAAGTATAAAATGGTTTGAATAGGAAAAAATAAAGTATTTAAATGAAAAAAAAAAAGTATTTTTTAAATTTTATTCTTTTATTGCCTTAAAATTCGCCAACTAAATTAGTTCAGAAGATACCACCACTACCCAATTATACCCAATACCTATTTATTTCTACTTATTTATTTGGCATTTCTACCCAATCTATATTAGAGTGCTTTTAAAGTTTTAACAATATAGATTGAATAAAATCACAAATTAAAACACTAAAGACCTTTGTAATCACGTTATATTAATATTACAATATGACCAACCATATTGGGAAAAAAAATCTTCAACATTCAACAAACCCCTGTACATTTTTTGTACATTTTTTAAAATATGCTTAATTTAATAGCCAACCTTGTATTTCAAATAACAGTTCCAAATAAAGTTAAGGATGAAGCAAAAAAGTATTGAGCACGACGTATTTTTGATTAACCGTTACGCAAGTCAAATCTGGTATCCACATTAAAAACTTTTATAATCCACTAAATAACGTCACCGAATCTTAAGTCGAAAGAAAATGTATACTTTAATGATTCAATAATGCAGTCCTTAGTGCTTAATACTTTGATGCAATAATTTGGTACTCCTTAACTCTACCTCACTAGTGTCGTACTCATTGTGTAATTAGCATAGAGTTGTATAATATCTCTATGATAATAAGTGCATAGTAGGCACAGATTACAAAGACTACAGTTCCTAATAAAAAAAATAAAGAAAACGTTGATTATAAATAAAAGATTAAAATAGGGAGCAATTTAAAGTAAAATGTGAATGGGGAAGTTTAAAATTAATATCCCCAGTAATTTTTTTAAAATATTTTTTTCAACTACAATGATTTTTTATACACTTTTATTGTTATTTAATGTATATGAAGTTATATATTATAATTACATTATTAAGTTAACTTAGATGTTTATTTGTATAAAATTACTACTTTTCAAAACTTTATAATTTATAAAAAAACATAATATTCATATACACACAATGCGCTATCATTGTATTATGATATTTGAATATAATATTTAAATTCTTGTTTATATTTCATAGTCTGTGGAATAGATTAACTAACAATGAAGTTTCTTTCCTCTTTGATAACCACGAAATGCCAACAGCTGGCAACTGGTATTTGGCAATTTAATTCGAATTAATATTATTGTTACTTGCACGGCTTTGTTTCAGGCCTTTGAATTTATACACCTTTATACCATGTTTGTAATACATAAACAAGTATAAAGTAGTTTTAGAAGTGTTGGTTTTGTGTTTATGTTAAAATTATAACTAGGAAATGAGTTAAGTTCTAGGGTAAGTATCAAAACAAAATAATGGAAAACACCATTTAGGCATATTCATTCTCATGTTATATTAAGTTTCAGTAACAACAAAATTACTTTAAAATTATAAGTAATCGCTTTGGTAATTATTAAAACATCGTTAAGTATATATTACAATATTTTATAAAGTAGTTTTGGTGACTCATATTTCTTACAACACTCAATTTAGCACTTCATTTATTTATCTAATTATAAAAATCGATTGAGAATACTTCAAATATTATTTTAAGACAAAATAATTTAATTTACGAAATAATCAACAACTTAAAATTCTATAGAATCAATAAGTCAATGCAGTTTATAGGTTAAACAATAGTATCAGTTAACGTCAATGTTAAAACATTGATAGTAATACAAATTACAATTATACTTTCTAATTGCTCATTGTGTTAAACTGAGGCTTTGATAAAACCTTGAAACACAGGTAAAGGAAAATAATGTCTATCACTCAAGAGTCAAAAGTTATTGACAACTGCAGTTTCAAATGCAAATTTATAGTCTGTAAGAATATACAGATATCAGATAGAATTTTATAATGCCTTAGAAAATAAAAATAAATAGTTTAAGTTATTAGTAATTAATAAATTTGAAAATAACAATACTTAAATAAGATATTAATTTATTTTAGACCAAAATTATAAATATTGGTACAACATGTAACATATATGTACAAGAGTTCATGATACTTGAAAATAAAAATAGTAGATCTTCATTTTTAAATGTAAATAAAATTGCATATTAAATTTATATAATTAATATTATTATACAGTTTTAAGTATTTAGATAATCATGACAATAAATATATTTTAACAATAGTGTGAATACTCTGTGTTTGTAGCAGCCCTTAGATGCAGCATCCTAGATTCAGATTACTGTACTTACAGCTTAAGCTAAAAAAAACATACTGATATATTGATTGGGTCATAACAGATTTGCAATTGCATCTAACAAGTTGTGTCTTCTGCAAGGACAACAGATTGAACCGTAAATATAATTTAACATTACAAATTAAATGTTGTTGTTGTTCTTATTGTTGTTGTTCTTTACTGTTTTATAATTTGTACCTGTTACCTTATTACAATTTGAAAATATAATTTTACCTCACCTCCATTTAATTTTGAATATTGATTTTTTAAATACTAACATAAATCTCGTGCTATCATGTAATATTTTATATTAATTTAATGAAATAAGCCCAAAATTGTTATAGACTAAGGTTTTTTAAATATAATTAATTATGTCTGATTACTTTATTATTGATTAAACCTTGGTTATTAATTAATTCGGTTGCAATTTTAATAATAATTTAAGGAAAATGAATGTAAGGTAAGTATACTTGGTAAAAAAGATCTCAGGGTATTTGTACTTGTATTTATTTTTAAAATACAAAACAATACTTCAAAGGATAATATATAGATCATCCAAAATTGTAGTTAAACATAACAAATTGATTATGATTTATTTTATTTTCAGTTCGCAAAATCACCTCACCCCATAATCCCAAAAAAATATATATACTGTGTTAATCAACCGCAGTCCAAATCAATACATTGATGTAAAATAATTAAAACCATACATAACACAATCTCATTAAAAACAATATTTAATTACATTAATACACATGAAAGATAAGTTCAGGATAATCACTATTTTATGAATTATAAACAACAAATATTCTGTGAAATCCTCCAATAAATTATTGACTGATATTTTTTATCTTATGTAATATATTGCTGATACAGCTTTCTTTGAATTATGATAGGAAATAGTTATCATTAGTTGTGTGGGAAGTGTATTTCAAAGTGTAAGCAGTAATTTAATATATGCCTTGTTTGAGTTTTGGGAGACATGCATAGTGATAATTGCAAAAGACTTAGTTTATTTGAAGTAGTCCAGGAAATAACATGGTGGTGTTGTGTGAACAGCATTTAGACTATAATACATAGTGGTAACAAAACTTCAGATAATGGGGGGGTGTTGCTGTAAAGAGGAAGTCCCGGATGTGGCGGCTTATGTGACTCCAACGGAAGTGAGATTGGGTGCGGTTCCGGAGTCTCAGATACGGGTGCCGAAGAACGTAGACCCCAGAGTCGTTGACCAACTCGTCTTAGAAATGCTCAAAGTGGCAGCTTCGCGAGTGGATACGTAAGTTTCATCTGACTATTTTGTGCGAAGGCTAGATATTTTCTCTTTAATAATATTTTTTATGTAGAATATTTTAGAAGACAGTCATCGTTGATAGATAATTCCTAATTCTATATTCTCCACAATTACCATTTTTTTCATCATAAATATAACAAAAAAGGTTAGCTAATTCTTCCATCAAGTACCACCTTTTATGTATTAAACATCTGAAGTACAGTAATATTGTAAATTCTTAACTTTCAGTAATTGTTAATAATTTTATAATCATGTATAAATTACTACTACTTAGGAGGTGGCGATGAATTAAAATCGCTCTTAATATGTCCATGGTTATAATATTATGTTCTCTAAGTCGAATGTTATTTAAAAAATCGAAGACCTTAATTATTTATCTTACGATATCTGAAAACATACATATAATTAAATATAATATATTTTTTGTTCAAAATATAATATATATGGCTACAGATCGTGGGCGGCGATGATCACTTTACATCAGGTGTCAAGCTCGTTTGCTCTCCTGATTATTGTATAAAAATGTGTTCAAATAATTTAAGTAAATATAATATATTCTGTGCTAACACAGCAAAGCGATGTCAGAGCGATTTTAAACAAAATTGGATCAATATTATCTTAATCTCTTCTACCTTGACATAAGTGGTTCATGCTCGTTTCAGCGGCCATGTTTTATACACACGACTTGAGTATCATGTTGTTTGAGCATTAAACGCCGCGCCTTATAATATTTTTAAATGTCGCATTGCGTAATGATTACATCCCAAGTTGATAATTTCTCTTGCGATTTCTTTTTTTAATTAATTTGTCTTAATAATATCAGCTGATCCAATGTATGATGAAATGTTTTATGACCGATTTTTCAATCCTCAGATAATATTTAAACTCATAAATCATAATAGTCTTTGTTTGGTCAGTTTTCTCAATGAATTAATCCATAAGTAAGAGTTAGCTGAGGATTTAAAAAAAGGTTTATGTAAATGTCTTTTTACATGATATCTATTCATCCATCTTCCAAGGACTTAGTTTATGACTACCTAAATTAGAAAATAATTGCGGCTTTGCGAATGTGATGCGAAAATGTTTGTTGTAGAGGATCGTCCTAAAACTATACTGAAAAGGTATATTTGTATAAAGGAAAATACATACTATCCAAAGGCGAATGGAGAAATAAAACACAATTTAATTAATAAACTTGGATATTAAGGATCGAAAAGAATATACAGTATCAAAAATAATAAATATTTTATGTGGATAGTTCCACAAGGATATTTCATACAAAAAGACGTGCAGAAATTTTGCAGAGATTTTGTGCCAACTGATAATGGTCTGCTTTGCGAATTTTACGATCGTGATATCTAAGTTGCAAATGGTTACTTCAACATAATAATTATTAAAAACTAACAGCTAATTAAGAACTCGAGTAGAACGTTAAAAGCTAAAATAGGCTATATTTTAAATTACCTTAATAAAAGTTTGTTAGAATAAGTAAATGCGACTTATGTTTCTAAGCGAAGTTTTCTGTAATATATTTTCCTTTCAAGTATCTCTCTTGTGTATATTTCAGGGATGAAGAGTCCCCAGTGTCGCTGGTGAAGTTGCATGCCATTGCTGATAAAGAAGAAGGGTGGATTCAGATGCTAACTTCAATGGTTAACGTCATACCTCTCGAAGACCCCTTCGGACCTACAGCTATTTCTATATTATTAGATGACTGTCCCTTGCCATCTAAGGAGTCCGTAATCAAAGTGAGTTCCGGATACTGAAATAAAAAAGTTATATATGAACATATATCAGTATTGTCGGAGTTTGTCTGAGTGAGTGTGATCTTGTGTGTGAGTTCGATATGACTCTGGTTTTATATCTTTCAAACAACATTTCAAAAAAATCACCTATCAATTATAAAAAGTTCTCTCGATTTCTGACTAATTGGATTGTTAAATTCTCATCATGGCATAATAAAGGTGTAAACGGTTAAAAAAATCAATTCTCGTGATGAAAGTCGCTTATTTGCATTCATGCAGAACAACAATTACTTATCTAGATTTATAATTGATATTTTCCACTCGATAATTACTTACAAGGCTGATATCTAAAAACGGGCCTAGTATTCAGGGACCATTCATGCGTGGATTTTGGTTATAGAATATTGTATGAAATTTCATTTTTATTTTTATAACGAAATTTTACGAATCCTATCACTTTTCATCACTTATCTGTCCTCCTCTTCCACTTAAGAAAACTCTTATATTGTAAATATATTATTATGTCAAAAAATTAAGTACTACACAATGACAAGGCCTGACACCTTATTCAAAAGTTATTGAAGGTAGTGTAGGGTAAGGTTAAGGTAGACCTGGGTTTCATCATTGTCATTGGCTACTTGAATGTCAAATTCGCAACTTAATCAAACTGTCATTGATAATGATAGTGGTGTCTAGGTTTAGGTCCCTTTTTACAATTAAACCCCGATAAATATAGGGGATAAATCCCCTGCGGTAACTGGGAGGGCCGGTAGTGCATATTTCGTTGACGTTGACGTCCTCGGCATACTTAGTGCGTGGAAAATAAACAAAGAGATGATGAGAGAGAAAACAAAACTCAGTTGCTATTGGTAGATTGTGCTAATTTATTCATAAAGCCTAAGATTTATAAAGACGAGAGGCATGGTGATCTTCTCGTAAGCACGATTGCTGTAAATCATTCGAAATGTTGGATAAATTTAAGTTAATAATACAAAGTATAAATTCAATTATACGCAAGTAAAATCTTTAAAATAATGTTTTATTTCAAATAAAAACATATTTATATAAATATAGAATGAAAAATAAACCGATACGGGCAGGGATTCGAACCCGCGACTACTAAAACTTATCTTAATACGAATAAAAACGTGGCCAGCAAGACGACCAGTCACCGCAAGCAGCACCCGTTCACGAGTAAGCCGCAAGAGTTAGCCGTTACACCCTTCAATATATTTAAAGGAGAAGGTACCCCGGCCCCTAACGCTACCGCAAGAAGAAAGGTGAACGACTTCTGAAGAAGAGGTGGGATGTTGAACCGTTGAAATACAATTTATTTACATGCCATAACGTTGTTAGTGTAATCCTTGACTCTGTAATAGGTATTTTTTATCAAATAAATAAAAGAGGAATGCCTCAGATTCTGGCAGAAAGAACTTTATAATTAATAGTCGGGACTAACTTTTAAATTATCTCGTTTCATTATATATTATTATTTAAGAAATCGGGAATTGACGCGTCCGGAATAGGTATCACATACCTCTTATTTGCCTGACGTTTCGACCAGGTTGCACCAGCCGTGGTCACAGGCTAATAATTAATAGTCGGGATCATAATACAATCCTTTTTTCACCTCCTTAAAATAACGCTTCTGTTGATCTGACATAGCATGTATGATTTGGCAGGAAAGGAGCTGAATCCCGACAAACACGAGTGTATCAAGTTTTTCGAATCAGCATGTCACAAAGTCAAGGAATAAGTTATCTGTCTGTCAAAACAATCTAGCTTCAATCTTACAATCGCTTTTCGTAGGCGGTAACCTCTGGTAACTTAGTAATCGCTATACTAAAATGGAAGAGGTGGGAGGGTAGATACATCCTCTTGATGAGGGTAACGGTTGGGTTTGAGTATTCTGACGTCATTGCTCGGTCAGCTTTCATAAAGTGTTTCACAACATCACAAATCAAAAGTTGGACACTTTTTAAAATCGTTGTATATAAAAAGATAACTGGCCGACATATACGTATACTGACACATGAAATTATCTATAAGGCATTTTTTTTATGAAGGTGAGATCACTTAACAAAGGTTTTTCCAAAGAGTTAACTCTTAACCCGTAGTGCATTACAATAATTTGGGATAAAAGTTGGATAGAAAAAAGTAAAAATTTCATCCTACATCTTAATGTATATAAAGTAATTTGAATTACTTTTTAAATACACAACTGATTTCCCTAACAACGTTCATCCTAAAAAAAGGAAAGGATATAAGGATAATATCTGGTCCGAATAGATACACCGGACGCACGCACAGGACTTTAAATATTTTCTTAGAGACATTGGGGCAAAACAATCTTATCACGTCCTCTTTATTAGAAATTCGGTGTTAATTGAATTACTTGTAAACTTACTCTAAAATGTAATTATACAATATGTTTACAGGTAACACATCTGTTCCGGCTATCACATGAACGTGCAACTGATCCCATTCCGAATATCCAGACGGAACGCAACATATGCGTAATTTTAGGATGCATCGCCGAAAAGTTAGTAGGGCCGAATAGTGTTGCTATACTTACGGACAATACACTGGAATATCTATTCGCTTTCTTGGTAAGTGTATATTTAAAATAATAATATTATCCACAAAAGATAATAGTTTATTGTTTATTTTTATTATTTAATTCAATTACCAATATTTTAACTTTTATGAGATTTATGCTATTTAAATATGTATAACTTTTTATAAAAGAATTTAAAAAGGACGAATCCCCTTTATATCAACTATTATTGGTTTTTCGAACTGCCTTTAAAACGAGATGAGACGTATTGTTTTTGTTGTGTGACGAGAAAGTATTTAAAATATTTTATTTAATAAGAAGTAAGGTATTCTCAAAATCATTTTTCATTTGTATAAAATAGGAATAAATATTTAATACCATACGGATATTACATAACCTGGACCCGATAGGCAACACAGCAGTCGAGTTAGTAAATTTATTTGTTAAGCCAATATAGTACAAATATTTTTTTTATTCTATCATAAAAAGTAGCGAGTTATAGTCTGTTTAGAGAATATATCTGTGTTTTCTCCATAAGAGGAAGTCTGTATTGTATGAAAACAAAAGGAAAGCGACATTAGGATGTACATTTATACATCTAATAAGATAGTATCGAAGCCATAGATAGAAAAATGCTATACACAACAAGCGAGGCTGAGCGTGAGTTAGAATGATTGTGTAGGTTAAATTAAAAGGAAAATTATAATTCCAGTATTTAATTTGTATTTAACTACTTAGAATTGCAAGGATGCAACTATTGTTAGTTAAATGCAAGATTAAAATTAAAAAATAGTATATTTTCTGACCCCAATTTTTCTCCTATATTCCTGATTACCTATAAGTAAGAGATACCTACATAAAGAATTATAAGTTTTGACCACCAGCAGTTTTTACTGTTCTTTGTTTTATCCTCTTCCATAATGGACTAATATAATTGCATTTCGTATGGACCTACAGTACAGTATATGAATGAGAAATTATCGCGAGAAAACATCTCATCTGAACTATTATTACTTTAAAACATTTTTTTTTTGCATTTAGTACAGTCTGAGCTTATGGTTTGAGTCAACATATAACCTAACAATAATTTTCACCGCAAAAAAATCTCTTATTTTACAGGAAGATACAAAAACATCTTAGTTTCTTTTATATCAACACAAGCAACAACAAAAAATCTGTGCCTGTAGGACAACCTAATAAAAACTTCAATGAAATCCTCAAAGTATTTGGCTCTTACAGTACTACAACACTGAAATAAAAATAAATGATTTTGCTAATGAATCAGACAGTGAATTAAACCATTATTTTATTAAATATTAAGAACGAAGCATTAGATATTTGATTTGAAGTTATGTAGTATTCCTCACCTTAATCATTGATTTAATTTTTCGAAGAAGTAAAATTCATTATGTTTATTTTTATTGTTATCAAAACCAAAACAACTTTTGAAATGTACAAAAAGGGATAGCATAATAAAATTATAAACAATACTTTGAACCACATTATAACAACTATCGGGTCCAATTGTGAATATGAACCATGACCCAAAATACCAACAAAATAAGTCAAACCGCTTAGGGTTTTATTTAGATTTTTTACTGTGCAAAGGAAGACCGTAGAATAGGTTTTAATTGTATCATATATTTACAGACAACCAATCATGAACCATGTATAGTTCTATTTGCGCTGATAGCACTTATAAAATTTGCTCACACAACAGAGAACAAATTGACGATAAAAAGTTGCTTAGAAAAGTATAACGAGCATCCATTGCTACATTTGGAAAAGTTTAATAAATGCGAGGATTATGTTTGGCGACAGGTTGGTTTCTGTGCGAATTGGGCAATGGATAATTTATGTAAGTATTATCTGTTGTATGTAAAGCGTACATTTAATAATAAAATAATAGAACGGACTCTTAAGTTAACAATACCAATGTTATTATACTACATCCCATAAAAATTTATAGAATAGTTTATTTCAAGCAAATATCAGTCATAAGTTTTTAAACCAATAACCATTATTTCAGTTACCGTCGAAGGACGCACATTGTCATACTTATTAGAAGACATGTCGCGGATCAACGCGCTATTAAACTCACACGATGTGAGTGAATATCTGCAAATTTCTAGCAACGGCTTAGAAGCTAGATGTGACTCATACTCTTTCGAGAGTGTTCGATGCACCTTCCAGATAGACAAAGGTTGCTGGTACTACGAAGCTACGATAGTGACCTCTGGGGTCATGCAGATCGGATGGGCTACCAAGAATAGCCACTTTTTAAATGATGTGAGTAATCTTCTAGAATGCAAAATCATTTGTCTGTTTGCAGCAATCGTGTTCACGGTAAGACTAACTGACTTACTGACAGACACCCCCGTCTCGTCTTACCGTGAACACGATTGCTGCAAAGCATTCGAAAAGTCGTTTCAAATTTAAAATTTAAATAATCATATTCGAGTTAAATCCGTAAAAATAGTTTTATTAAATATGTAGTACTCGTGAAAATTAAAAAAAATGCTGTCTTAGATAAACCACACAACCACCCACCCACAAACACAAATATATTCAGTAGTAACATGAATCTTTTTTAAGGAGGGTTATGGTATTGGTGACGACATTTACTCAATATCTTACGACGGCTGCCGTAAGCTTGTGTGGTATAATGCTAAGCCGACATATGTAATGCTGGTCCCAGCTTGGAAGCCTGGAGATGTTCTCGGTTGTCTCATTGATTTGGAAGCCAAAGAGGTCGTATTCTCTCTTAATGGACTGTCCTTGAGCCCTTGCAGAGAAATATTTGATACTACGCGGTAAGACAATCTGCGCTATGGAAGTTGAGCGTTCTAATCATCTTTTTCATTTACATTTATTAATACAGATATGGCTTCTTCGCGGCCGCAAGTTTTATGGCGTATCAGCAGTGTCTATTCAACTTCGGCTTAGAAGTCTTTAAGTTTCCTCCCACCGATAGGAAATTTTCGTCATTCAATGACCGCGGACAACTAACTGATGAAGAAAAGAAGGTAATGTCTTGTAATTTGTTATTGAAGACTTAGAATTATATAAATAAACCTCTTTTGAGTGCAGATAACTCAAACATATTCTTACTTAAATTTTGGCATATTTTTGTAATTTTGACTTAAACTAACATATTGTTGGCAGGTTATTCCACGACGCATATATTTAGAACAACTAAGATGTTCAAGTGTTAAGGAAGATTCGTGCCAAGTGTGCTATGATGAAACAGCTTGTTGCGTTTTAGAGCCGTGTCAACATGGGTAAGAAATGTCAAAAGTTTATTTACTTTTTGTCTTTTTGTTTTGCTTATGCAACGATATTTAAAAGTTGTTTTGAAGTCTACTATATTTTTTTTAATAACATTAAAAAATCGATTACCATCCAATCAATGATTGGAATGCATACTATTACAGTATTACGAAAATTGCAATACCTTAAAATTATTCAAAGGCAAAAACTAACCACTCAATAAAAAGGAAAACGTTGTAACACCAAATATAAAAAAATTCCAGCGGTTTCTGCTCAGTGTGCACATCTATGATCAAGTACTGTCCACTGTGCCGTGCCGAGATCTACAACATCAAACGGGTTGATACATGACGGTCAAAGGCAAGCCGCTCGAGCCAGACGTCAAGATGGCACTTCGACTCCAGCACATTCCACGCCCGTCTCTCGATTTTTGAATATCAACTTCTAAATCTTGGAAGACATTTACTCTATGTAATCGGATCTTCCATGGCTACTCCTGTTAAGACCAGTGTCTCTCAACCCAATGCTGCAATCGACGCCGACAAGACATACCGCTCCCGCTCGAAGACCAAAGATCGCCCCGGCTGGAGTATGCGCCACTCATGCTCTGTAAAAATCAACCCGATAAGAAAATCTTGCGCGCTATTATTACCAGATCAGCCTCTTTTGAGTTCCTTTCGGCTACCTCAAGTCATGCAGGTTGGTATAGAAATCGCCGTGAGGGTATGCCCGGTACCGAGAAAAGATCACTCGCCGTTCGTGCCAGATTGGCCTCCTTCCGCGCTGATTCATCCATCTCACGCCAAACATGCTTGTCAAAAACTCAGTGTGGCATAATTTCTTCCAGGGGCATAGAGACCAGTTCACTCGCCATTGCTGACAGAGAGACTTCCCATGCCAACTCATCCATCTCACGCCTATCAGGCTCAAAAACTAAGCATGGTTTCATTTACTCCGGAGACATTGAGACAAGCTTACTTTCCCATGCCGACAAAGAAGCGTCCCTCAGCGTCCACTTTTTAAAATCACGCCAAGCCGGCTTATCAAAAACTCACCGTGGCCTTATTTCCTCCGGGGTCATTGAGAGAAGTTCACTCGTCATTGTTGCCAGAGAGGCATCCTTCGGCCTCCACTCTTCATCACAACAGACAAGCTTGTCAAAATCTCAGTGTAGTGTCAATTCTTCCGGGGTCATTAGGAGAAGCTCACTCGGCAGTGCAACTAAATGTACCTCCTTCTCCGTAGACTCATTCATCTTAGGCCACACATGTTTGCCAAAAAATCAGCGTGGCGTTATTTCCTTCGAGGCCATTGAGACAAACTTCCTCGCCGTCCACTCTTCAAAATCACGCCCAGCAGGGTTAACAAAAAATAAACGGGGCATCTTTACCTCTAGAACCATTGAGAAAAGCTCACTCGCCATTGCTGCCAGAAAAACCTCCTTCGCTGTTGCCTCTTCTAGATTGCACCATGCAGAATTGTTCAAAACTCAGCGTGGTGTCTTTTTCTCCAGGAACATCGAGACAAATTCCATCGCCACTGCCGCCAGAGAGGCGTCCGCCGACGTAGTCACTTCCAAATCACGCCACGCAGACTTGTCCAAAACTCAGCGTGGCGTCTTTACCTCCAGAGCCATCGAGAAAAGTTCACTCGCCATTGCTGCCAGAGAAGCCTCCATCGGTGATGCCTCTGCCAAATCCCGCCATGCAGAATTGGGTAAAATTCAGCATGGTGTCTTTTTCTCCAGGAACTTTGGGACAAATTCAATTGCTGACGGAAAGGCCCACTCCGACGTAGCATCTTCCAAATCACACCATAAGGACTTTTCACAGACTCAGCGTGGCGGTTTATCATTCAATGCCATCAAGACAAGGTCACACGCCATAGACGCAATAGAGGCTTCCCTCGGCATCCAATCCTTAAAATCACTCAAGACAGGCATGCCAAAAACTCGGCGTAGCGTCTTTACTTCGAGGACCATCGAGAAAAGCTTACTCGCCATTGCTGCCAGAAAGGCCTGCTACGGTATGGCCTCTTCTAAAGCACGCTACGCAAGCGTATCTAAAACTAGGGGTGCTATTTTACCCGCAAGTGCAATCGAGACAAGTTCCCTCGCCATTGCTGTCAGAGAGGCCTCCTTCGGTGTCCGTCAGTCCTCGTCACTCGTCGCACGTCGCTTTCCCGCTTTCGATGTCAATTTGTCAACCTTTAATGCCGACACGTCGTGCCCACGCCGGGCAAGTGCGTCTAGAACTCACCGCAAGGGCTATTACAGAACTTACCACCAGGGCTCTTCCAGAACTCATCACAAGAGCTCGTCCAGAAGTCACCACAGCAGCTTAAACAGATCTTACTACAGCAACTCGCCGGCCATGGCTGCCAATCCCTTTAATACCATTTCATCCACCACACTCGATCTTTCAACGATCAACAGAACGTCACCGCTAGATATTATTTCGGAGTTAGACCGGCCTTGTGATTTTGAATTGGTTTTCATGCCAGAAGATGTAACAAGGTACTCACATTTTTAAATCGAGTAAATATACAGATGAATGCACAATCATTTATTTGTACATATGCCACTCAGAAAGTTTTGCGAAGAAAAGTTCTTATTTGGAACACAATATTTACTTTTACTAAAATATATCATTAAAAATTAACGTTTATCAAATGTAAATTTTGTTCAAAAGAATTTACACTCTTAATGAAACTATCTTGTACCATATTGCACACATGCCAAAGTGGTCGGATTTTTTGCCGACGAAAAAAGAAGTGTTCGTCCGTGACTGTTGTTACGGATGAATATGGATAAGAATTAATCAATTTTACTCTTCTTCACATAATCTTCTCGAAGTTTCAACACCATGTGCAAATTGGATCTGGAAGTGTTCTTGATATTCAATACAAGCAACCCCCTTAGCGTAAGTAAGTATTTTAGTTAGGATTTTGTGAATTAACCTCTGATGAAAACGAAGGACTTGCTGAACACCAGACCGATAAAACCTTTGGTCCATCCACCTGACAGTTCTGATTTGGCAATGCACGACTTCTTGTTCCCTAATATTAAAATCTCAAGGTGTCATAGTTTCATCGTTTCATCATTCCAAGATGAGAGTTGAGAAAGTATCTGTTGTATCTGGTAAATGTGTTTTAAAAATTTGTTCAGATGCCTGATTTATTTCTAACCGCTAATGGAGAGTTCTTTTAAAAGTTCATGAAAAAAATATAACTTATACACCATAATCTTTTTTCAAAACTTTCGGAGTGTCCTGGTAATGCTATTGTTCATTCATCTGAAATCTATAATTTAACTTTTAGATTTCATACTCTTACTGTATTTTCTTATAGGATGAATGAGATCTCTAAAAAAAAATATTATTTATACATAAAGGGTCTTGTTTCTTAATTTGAATGAATTGCTTGGAGTCGGATATTATTTTATATACAAAAGTAAGTAAGCTTTAAATTGCATTTTATATTTACATATAATTTGTTTCCCTAATGACATTTAGCTGGTAAGGTTTATTATAATACGTAATATATGTGGTTCTTCAACGTCAAGTATTCTATAAGACACTAAACGCTACAAGATGGACAGCTTTCAGATATACTTAATTCATATTGGCGCCATCTTACTCCTACGAAGAAACATGTAAGTGCCCATATCTTAAATTATAAAATTCAATGTTATTTTCTTATATTGATTAACATTCCATTTAATAAAATAATCAGTAAATTACTTTAACATTGAACCTAGATTAAGTAGTTTTATTGAAACATACAATACGGTAAAATTTGGGATTTAAATAATCTGTACATTTGTACATATTTTAGCAATTTTAGGTCAAAGACTTACAAATACATACAGGGTATTTAAAAAAGATGCCCCAATTTTTTTATTAAGTAATATGACATTGACAAGCTAATATGACATTTAAATCAAATATATAAAAACTAAAAATTAATAATTTAGAACAATCAAAATGGTTTTGGGGACACATGTTTTGTAGATTTAACATCTGGGCATTAAAGTAATGAATTCATACAAATTGTTTTTAAGTTTTGGGTTGGAAAATCCTCGCTTTGACAGCTACAGATTATTTATAGTTGATAGATAAATATTTTAATGAAGACTGGTTATAAAATCGATATCACATTAACTAATTATTATGAGCAGAAAATATCGTCGAATATATCAATATTCAAAAATATAAGGTTCCGTTTTTATGTTATAAGGCCAAAATAACTATTGGAATAATTTTATCTAATAGTTTTATTTTTAGCGCGTCACTATTCAATAATAATTTAAATATAATTTAGACTTAACAAATATTTGTGGAGTCTATAGCTTTATTATCTATTTATTATTTTGCCTAACATAAATGATGTAATTAAAAAGTATTGTCGAAGTATTTCAGTTTTGAGTATATGACACTTACTAGTTATCTTGGCGCCAAACAGTATTACTTATATAGACGAGAAATGAAAAAGTTACAAATCTCCTTATAGCGAAACTGAAGGAGGCCCAATAATTACTGTGGACTGATAAAAAAGTAGGTAGCACCAGGTGAAGATTTGAAAAATTTTCGTTAAAAAACATTCGTGTATAGAAGCTTTTTTTCTTACAAATGAACAAACATTGTTCGGTAGAACAAAAAAAAAGTCTTCTTATCCTATAAAGTTTTGGGTCCAAATTTAAAAACCTATAATATATATTAGTTAATGTAAATAACCTCTAATATTTTTATTGTTTTGAAATCAATAACATACCTGCATTATTGTTTAGACCGTTTACTGACAAGTCAAACAAACTATCTTAAAGGGAGGGGGATGTAGTGAGGTTTAAGGAATATCGTTATAAGGAGTGATGATACTGTGATTGTTATAATTAGGTCTATTCGGATACTTAGCTTGTATGGTTGGTTATATTTCTGTATTAATAACTTTGATTCAACATTTATTTTTATATTTTCTAGTCAAATCTGGAATTGCTACTAGGTTAGACTGATTTGCTAAGTTACAGTAGTGTTATTTCTAATGTGGTTTGTTTGCTCGTTCGACAAATACTGAAATAATTATTTTAATTGGATGGTAATAATTATCTCCATATGTATAGTGATTTTGACTTTATCTTGTAATACTAAGGATCTTATTGTTGTTAAGTTAAATTTTCAAATATTATGTATTGAATATAGTGATTCTATAGGATTCTAAATGTGTATAGGTTCCTTACTGACAACTATGGATTCAAATTTTCGTTGTTATTAATCTTGTATTTTTTACACTGTTTATAAAATCAAGATCTTTTAGCACTATAATTTAAATCAATTTGATTGACATTGGATGATAAAAGAAAGTCACAAGGCGTTTAATTTTAGTGTATATTGTTATCATATGTAATTTGATAATTATCATATTTAATACTATTAACTTCTAACTTACTTCACGGTGGAAGCGAAACGAATATTTTAGTTACAATTCATTGAATTACCTTGAGGTTGATTAAAGTAAACTTTCTTAATTTTGATTTGAATGGAATTTATTGAAGAGTGACTAATATTTATTAGTAGAGGCAAGCATAAGTCATTTTAAACCTTCTTCTGTTAATAATAAATATAATTATAAATGTTAACAGTAAAATATCAATGTTGTGTCCATAATGTTTCAGTGTATCCGTAGTTTTATTTTTATTATCTTAACGTACTGGAATATATACTTACAGGATGTTAAAATAGGCTTATTTAATAACGTAAAACAATTACTGTGTCTATTAAATAGTATTAGTATAATTATCATAAAGTTAATCAAACTATAATTAATTTATTGTTATGCGAGTTTCGCTTAGAAAAATACTTTTAAATATTAAGTCTGTGTCAGAAGTACTCAAATAACTTGTACAGTTATTGTATGTATTGATGTCGTTGGTTTAAATACTGTGTTGTGATTTGTATTACTGATTGTATTCTTAGATTTTATTTCGACGAACAATGATTTATTGTGTAAAAATAATTTGCATAACGCTCAAAACTTTACCGATCCACACATTTCTTTACATTGTATTGCCATTGCCTAATAAATGTTATAAATGTCAAATAAAGAGCTCCAAGACTTATTGTTTAGTTATCATTTCTGAACGAAATCTAGAAAAAAGTAAATATTATATGACAATAAAACAATAGTACCTATCATTATTTTTCTATATAATAAATAAATATAGTTGCTACTATTATATATTCAACCAGACAGTTTTTTAATTTTGGTTACTTGTGTCTCTTGACTCCTATTCCTTGAATAAAATCTAGTAATAAGTCCGTTTTGAAACATAGTATCTAAGTTCTTCATTGTATAGTTACTGCGTAGGTACCTAATTATTATCATAGTTTAAATCTACAGAGTCGAACTTCGCCCTTTAAAATGTAGGTGCGTCGTGAGTTTTTAATTTATTTCATACCATATTCTCGTTTTAAAGTTACGTTATAGTTGAACCTCACTCAGACATCGATAATTGAGCAAATAATTCTACGCCACTGTACGTGTACCATGATTGAAATGTAGAATATTAAAGTTCCTATTTATCGTTTGTACCAAATTAGCAAAACAAGGTTTTTTTAAATCAAGTCTTTATAAAATCCATGAGGAATGTTTCTAATATAGCTTTATGAAAAACACAATAAAAATATATTAAATTGACTGCTTGGGTTTTGTTTTAAAACATATTTTTTATTAAAAATAAGGGTTGAATAAGTAAGTTGCATAAAACTTACATGTAAACATTTTTGTTATACCTACACTATATTTGTAGTTAAATTTAACTTTCTTCGAACTGCGCCACGTTGTTGACTGTTGTCCATAAATATGAACACAGAACACGTATCTATGTACGTTGTTTCTCTAAAACTTTGCGTAGTACAATCCAATAATAGAAACTCAGTACGTAGATATTCCGATATATCTATAGCACTCGAAACAATAAATCTCAACCTACATGTAAAACGATAATAGATTAAAATGCGTAGTGCTGATGTTTTTTAATCTGTAGAAGGAAGGTCCGGGTAATATGGTATCGATATTCTAATCACAGCTCTTTTAATTTATCGACAGTCTGTCCCTAGCGTTGTACTGAATTAGCAGTGTACTCTTGTTTAACAGCATATTTATTCACAGTGGTTTACAATTGCTGACAATACAGCTCTTTCATAGTAACCCTCTATTCAGTTCTTAGGAAGCTGTAATTTATTACAATAGCAATAGACCATAAAACATTCACCAGTATCTTTATCAGGCTCAGCATGCTTGGAATATGATTTGTCCGGTTGTCATGGGTTCATCTGCTGTAATAGCATTACGATTATCGTACAGGAGTTATTTTTCATCGTAAGTATGCATACGATTAAGAATTCACTCGTTATTGTAACAATTCTTTATCTTTTGCCAGTTGCCTCTATCAATTCATGAGGTTCATGTTCCCTCACCCATTTCTTGAACTTATTTCCAATTTGTTTAAATTTGCAGTGAATTTGTTTCCATAATCACCTTAAAATCTTCATTATCCACTAGTCTCCGGGGTTTGTTGTATGCATCAAATTTTTCAGAATGGAATCGTTAGATATAAAAATGTAGCGTGCTTTATTGAAGCTTCTGAGCTTCATGATTAATATTATTCATTCTTGGAGCTTTTTCTGTTTTGTTTAGAATTCCAAACTAAACGCCAGATATTTGAGATGAAATATTCAGATTTTCAATATTCATGTTATCAGCTTACCCTGGACTTGGCGAACTTTAGTTCTTTGAAAACGACGTAAATTGCATAAAATCTAAAGAAATTTCAATACTGTTCTGTAATTTACGCGAAGTATATATTCATAATATCGAAGACTTATTTAATGAAACACACACATTACAGTTCAATTATATTCAATCAAATTACATAACATTTACAGCGCTTCGCCTCTTGTCTTGACATCTATGGCAGAGCCAGACCACCTTTAATAACTATTCCGCATCTAGCTAAATTGGTAGTAGTACTGCTGCTGCGACAAAATAATTTTGTAAAAATAAACAATCTATAACAGATACATTATCATAAATATATACTCAGCTATTATAGATTATTATTATACGGCTCACTAAATCGTCCTAAAATAAGTTGATCCTTATATTATTAACTAAAAGATAGTTGACAAAAAACTGCGGGCTTTTTTGAAGTCCAATAAATGTCTGACCTAATTTTATTTGACCCAAACTTGCTAATAGGTAATACAACATTTATGTTGTCTAAATAGTTATTGTTGCTCTTTGTAGACCTAGCTTCTCTATCCGCGATTCTGTCCGTTCTCAGCATAAATACTTAATCAGCTCCTTTCTTTTTTGCACAATCTGAATTCCCTGATCCCCATTTCAGTGCCAGCCTTCTTACGTGACACTCCTATTACTGAATTCTCATGCTTCATTTTAATAACATAGTATTTATACTTATTTAATTTCATGAGTAAATATTAAATGTATTCGAAATTAGTTTTTTTTTATAAAAAGCTGAATTGTCAAGTAGTCCTTAAATTTTGGTAGGAGCTATGGGATGCCGGGAAGTTTCAGATTTCGTTGGGTCGCCTCTACGTAACCCCTCTAGGTAGTTCCTAGTATTTCTAGTATTCCTTCTAGTATTTCTGCGTTCGATTAATTTTATATTTAAAATGATGATGAAAATCGAAAAAAAGGATTTGAGGAAGAGTCGGAAGACCCAGTACCGTTCTTTAAGTATGAATTTAATAATTAAATTAATATTACCAATGGGTCGTGAGTCAAATTAAATGTTTTTGTAAATAATTTATAATGCTGTTTCTTTGAGTTGAGACTTTACCTATAAAACATATTTTAAGTACCTAAGTTAAAAGAAAAAGCGGCAGTTGCTTGATCTTTTAAAGAACCAATTAGGAAAACACTAGACCTCTGCGCACCTTCTGGCAAACCTGCAAAACTATAAAGACAAGGTACAACAGTCAATCAATTTGTGCTAAGATTCAATAATTATATCTCTGTGAATTTCTCACAGAAATTAATAACTCGACAATATGAAAGACGAATAATTTTCAGGTCCTGTAGCCGGTATATAAGAACTAGTATAACACTCCTGCATAGTTCTTTATTTATTTACTTTAATTTAAGTTTTTAAGTAAAATTAATATTATAAGATTACAGAAACTGTCATTGAATGCACAACAAAGAATTCTAATATTTCAAAAGGCCAAACTTAAATCAAAGTCCAATAGATTCTACTTATTCTATCTGGAACTTACCTACACTTTTACCAGTTAAGGACATTAATATAGTTCATATACTTATCAAGAATCAAACCCAACTATATATATAACGGTATATAACACATCAAAGATCTCAAAATCTTCTAGGGCTGATACGCTTTTAAAATTTATAGAAAAAAGAAAGTTACTCCTTATATGGAGTATGATCCACTTACTCGGACATCGTCTACTTACCAGGTGATAAAATTTCTCGCACAAATAATAGGTACATTATGTACCTAATTAAAACTAAAATATAAATTTAGTGTTGATAGAAAGAGAAGAATTATTCCCATCAAGACTAAGTTTTATCGATGCCGAGAATGACATAAGAAAGAGTCTAAATCATACATCAACAAAATGTTATAACATCAACAAATTGTTATATTAAAATCACTTTGGTCTTACTAAATACTTATCTAACTAAAACTAACAAAATGAGCCTAAATTTACGGCACCCAATTACAATCGTCTAGGAGATCCAGTAGCACCCATCCATCAGTGTACCGTCAGGCCACAGGTGAATTACAGCAATTTATCAATAGAAACTTAAACCTACAAACAGAGTGACAGAGACAATTCACGACAACGACCTAACTTTGACAGAGGTGATATTTGATTTAACAAATTGTAATTGTTGAAATACCTATATAAATACACATGCGTGAATACAAAAGGAACAATTCAATTTACTGTCTAGGATATTATGTAAGGTATTTACTCTTTATGATTTTTTTCCATTTTAGTAGTAAACGTCTTCCAGTATTTGAATTGTCATACATAAGATAAAAATGTAGATACCAAAATTCCAAAATTATGAATTAACCTAAGAATGTATTGGAATATCAATCTAGTTACTTTGTTCTATCTTTATGTACTACGAATCTGTCATTCTTCCTTTTTTTTTTAATATTTGTATAAAAAAAATGTAAGAAATTAATCTTGAACTCCTCTTCAGTTCAGAGTTGAAACGAATTTCCAGGAGGTTGTTTATAATACCTTCTAATGTTGTCCTTATTGCTGAACTAGCTTCTATGTTCGCATTCCTACCCTTTCCTAGCATAATCACTTAATCAGATCCTTTCTCTCTCTCACAATCTGACCACCCTGATCTTTAATTCAGTGCCAGATCTCTTACGTGACAAACCTTTTTTTTTATTATCTCACTTCATTTAATTAATTGATTATAATATATTTTATTTCCTGAATATTGTTTTACTCTACAAAACGTTAAGTAGTTTAATAAGTTAATAGCTTCTAATTATAGCGTCTTAGCTTTTCATATAGACTGCAAGTGTTGAAACTTTAAGTAGGTAGGACTGAACATGATTTTGATTACCTACCTGTCAAACTCAAGGGAACTTCAAGTTGCGTCAATCGTTTGGTAGCTGCTAACTAGATTTTTTATTTCATCACGCAACCCATGTAATTATACCCTACACGATAGAAATGATTGAATAGTAGGTACGTTAAATTAATATAAAGTAAACTTTTGTCGAATTACCCTTACTTATCAATAAATAATATCTATATATTATTTATTTTTCCTTTGAGGTACTAGAGTTCTGCTGTCAGTGGTTTTGATTATAAACATGTCTCGAGTATCAGAAACCAAAAATGGCAACAGATCTGTATTACCAATCAATCAATCAATTTTGATTTAGTGTTTTCTAAAAATTATTAAATTTATCAGAAAGTAAATGTTATCCTAATACTTCGATTACAAAGAAAGTTTACATAAATGGTTTATAAGGTAAAGTATTTAAATAATAAATAAAATACCCTTTTGAATATGCAATAAACAATACCCCTATCCCATGGTCCTCATTTTTACTTTTTAAATGGTGTACATATAAAGACGTGACTTCCCTATACATTCTCAATAATAGATACCTAGCTTTGAAGAATGCGAAGAAACACACGGATACTAACAAGGCCGTTCTGGGCCAAATATTCACAAAGACGATGCCATATCTAGATATGTTTATAATTAAAGTACATTGCATCTTGTACACGGGTTAGTTTGATTGTGGTAATATTCACTACTACTACAAATGTTTGCATGTGTGCTGGTCTCCTGCATCCCTCTCTATTCCTCAAAGACGGTAAAACAACTTTCATATTTTGCTGATGTCAACGGACAACCGTAGTAGATTGTCTATTCTTCTGTCTCTCAAAAAGGTACACATATATTTATTGGGATTTGGGGGTAGTATAAATATATAGGTATGTGCATAATACATATATATGTATATATATATACATATATATATATACATATATATATATATACATATATATATATATATATATACATATATATTTACACACACAAATATGTGTGTGTGTAAATCATTATTCAGCAATATTGAAAGTAGATTACTATTTAAACTCATGAACTCTACCAACGAGATCGGGTAGAGGTAATATTTGATTCTATGATAATTATCATCAGATCATCTCGATTCCAATAAATAGCCATAAAATAGATTTACACATCTAATAAGTATATGGTGTTGTAAGAGACAATTTTCACACTGCACTATACCAACAATAATTGTAATTAATTAGGTAAGTAATTATTAGTAAGAAATGAAAATCCAGAAGGATTCACAGACTTTCGAATTAGCTGTCGAAAGTTTTGTGAATTGAATTCTTTAACGTCCTTCTTTTTGAGGACAAGTTTATAATAATGACATTAAGAAAATAAGAAAGTAAATATTGCGAAGTGGTAGGTACTCCAGCATTTATTTAATTTGTAGTTTAATCTATCTTCATCAGGACAACGCCTCGGCACACCCGCAAGACAAACAAGGTATTTATCAATGGCCGCCGTCGATTTATTGAGTCATTCGCCATATTGTTTTAAATTTGCATTAAATGTTTTTGCAAACCATAATCGAATTACTAACAATGTTGACTAAATTAACTTTTAAATTCTTTATCATAATCAAAAACGGCTAGTTATCCCTAAATTTAAATTATGTGCTCAATTTACTTTGAGATTCAGTAGGTAGGTAGGTACTATCATTACCTGTTGCAAAATAAAATAAATATATTCTTTATACTTATTAAAAATATTTAGGTCCTGTTTTTGGTTTTAATGCTATTAGTATAGATAGGCACTTACCTACCTAGGTGGTATAGGTAGGTAGATGGTATAGGTATTGGTAGGTAGGTAGGTGCTATAGGTATTAGAAAATATAGCAAACGGTAATAATAAATGAAAGCATTATTATTAGAGTAATTGTTTATTAAAGTAAACTTTATCACAGCTCAGCTAAGACCCGGCGTTCTTTCCGGATACCTGCAATTATAAGATATATGTTTATTATAATGAACAATTTAAAACACCAATAAAATTAAATAAAAAATATAACATAGCAGAATGAAAACAATTATAAAGGTATTTACACAATTTTCGCATAAGAAAAAATAATCATATCCATATAAGTAGATATCTAATATAAATAGTCCATAAAATCAGATAAAAAACATTAAAAATACATACACATTTATAACACGTATTTACTATACATGAAACGTCTTAATATATTAACCAACGTAAAAAAAAAACATGTCACCATATATTTTACTGGAATTTAAAGACTTAAAATAACATTCCTATAAAATACATATTTAGAAACAATATGGGACAATCCTATCGCCCCCTATTTTAATCATTCTGTTAATATCGTCATTTCTCATCTAAATAACTTCCTAACATTTTATTAATTAGACAATTAATACCTAATAATAATAACATAGAGAATTACTTTAATATGTATGTTGTCCGGTATTAAATCACACTTATTTGCTTGATTAGTTGTAAAAAGGCAAAAGGAAGTCAACAAAGCTGGCTGTGATATGAAACTGGGACATTTCACAGCCTCTTTGCCGTCTCCCTAGTTGTCCATAGGACTGGTGAAACGTCGTTCATGGGGCTGGTGAAACGTTGTCCATGGAGATGGGCATATGTGACCGTTGAATATTAATGTTCCATGTTAAGTACCTACTCCTTCGAGTTGGACACCGGTGAACGCTGGTTAATGATGTTGCGTGTTAGGCGATTATCGCTCATCAAAGCTGGCTGTGATATGGGTGGTAGACATACGACAACCACTTCGAGAGCGACACTCGACCAAAATGGCGAATAGATCTTCCTTTCATTGGCAGCTGTAGATCGATCACACAGCCCAACTCGTCAAAAATGGCTGTGATATGATTATGTAACATTACACAGTCATTTTTACGAATGGGCCATGGACCGGTGAATCTGCATCTCTCCATGGTTGACACGACAAGTGGTCTCCAAAAACCGACCACATCAAAGTGGCTGTGATATGAAAGGAAAAGTACATTTCACTTCCGCTTTGACGGGTTAGGTTAGAGAACTTTTAAGATTATCCAGTCCGGAAGGTGTTCTTGTATATCTTGATGTGATAACTGTGGTCATGCTCATCAAAGCTGGCTGTGATAGCTACGTAATGATCTATGACAGACCGACTTTGATGACATGGCCGCATTTAGTCTTCATAGATGACTCGAATAACTTTTTCAGAGCTGTTCACTAACAAAACAAACACATTACATTAGGTATGTTTCAACATTCAGGTTTAATAAAGATAAAATATGTTTAATTTTGGGGTTCAGTGTTAAAAGCTTTTAATATTATAAGTTCATTTACATAGTTATTAATTTCATGCTATCCAATACGTAGGTACCAATAAGATTTGCGGTCTCTTTAATAAAATACTATAAAGTTTATATTATATTTATAAAAGCAAACGTAAATATTATGGACGACCCGACAATTTTGAAGCGAAAGTTGTTAACAGAGTATTTTATATCGATACACAAAATATTAAGAAATTAATAAAATTTTAAATGTCAAATTCACTTCAAAGGTCAAAACAATGGAACACGTCGCCCCACAGAAAAAAATCATTTAGAAGTAATTATTTTATAGAGAAATAAAATAAATAATAACTCTATGAATTGTTTCACCTAAATTAATAAAAAAATACTTCAGTTTATTAATAGTTTCATCTTTTTTGTACCATAAATTTATTAAAAATAGGTTTTATTATACCAAGTTATGATGGGGATGACTTTTTATCTAGTGATGCATTGCTTTTATGTGAACATATCACTTTATATCTCAAATATTATAAAGATAGAATTAAGTTACAAATTTGATATAACATATGTTATATAGAAATTAGAATATATTGATGTTTGAACTTATGGCACATATTCCATATTTATTTTGTTATACATTATACATTCAATAGCATTTAATTTTTATTTTTTCTTTTTAATGTACACAAACAAAAGCATGAGCATTTTTATTATTATCAGTGAGGATTTAATTACAAGTATATATTTGACTTTTCAATCGAGTGACAACAACATACAATGTATGTTGTTAAGAAAAGGTTATGAAGAACAATGTCTATTATACACTATTAACCTAAATTTAATTAAAATTCAATGGATTTGATAAATAAATTACTAAGTAAACAACATTTTAGAAAGAAGGCTTATTATTTAATAAACACGATCTTACTTAAAACATAAGCTAGAATTTACGAATATATATTATTATTTTAAATCGCTCTAAAATTAATTCGTCGATAATTAACATTGACAGTAACTTAAAGCAACCTATGTGGTTTTGTGCTTTTATCTCCTTCGAGCTTAATTTGCCAGACAAAAAGAACTTAAACTATCTTGATAACAAACTTAATTACAATCGGTGTATAGGTTTCGTCGTGAAAGCTTAATAGAAATAGAAAACAAAGTTATATTAATATGAATAGTCACCTATATTATTAAAAAATTACTAAACTCTTTGTAACGATAGCTAGATAATATTATGAACTTTCCTTTTCTAATTATATTGAAAAATTAAGTTTTAGTGCACAAAGATGGAGTTGTACTTTCAAAAGTTTGTACAGCCTGGCTTTTATGATTTATTGTAGTTTATACTCAATTTGAAATGATCAGAGGTAAACTGATACTTTATTTTGTAGGCGAAAACGTTGGAAGTTAAGAAACTAGCTTCTAACTCCGGCTTGTTTTACCAAAAGTTTCAATAATTACCACTTAAAGTATAGTACAAAAGTTTTAATAATGTTTATTTTAGGCAACGAACCGTAAAGCATTGTTTATTTATTATACGTACAGTCTGTGTAGGTTCGAAATAAACATCAAATTTTAACAGATAATATTTAACGGAAATAAAATAACGAAACTTCTTACTGCATTAAGGTCTGCGTCAAGAATGTGAAATATAAAAAATAATGATGTAGCTTTTGTTAATATAATTCAGTATACAGGAGATTGCTACAATGGTAAACTCCCTGATAGTCTTTGTTGACCTGGGAATGTATGTGTTATCATTAATGCATACAGACACGAATATAGACATGTGTGGGTGTGTAGGTAGGTACTAGCGGTTGCATTTGAACAATACATGTTGGTATGGAATGTTTACTAATCGCCGAATTACCATACATACCACTCAAGAGACTATCCACTTCATACATTTAGTTCATGTTATGAACGCAATTTTCACGTTCTTTTGTGTCCAGAAGAATTTAACTCGACAGGGTATTAGGATTGCTTGGGCAGATTTATGATCCTTAACCATTATATATGTTATCCTGCTTCGAATCAAATTGTCTCAAATTAGTATCTGTATCTTATAAAAAGATAATAATTGAATAAGGAATGTCTGTGGTAAAGGATCACAAGAGACAAAAAGTTTTAAGAGCTAAAGAAACTAAATTGTCTAAAGATTGCCCACTTAGACCGAGAATGTTAAAAATTTAAAATGCATTTTTAACAAGATTACTTTCTTAAAATGTTTGAAAGTGACGGAGCATTCTACTGTAATTTAGTTCCCGCGGCACCTATTAGTTAAAAATTGTTCCATTTAGTAAAAGGAAGTAAAGCATGCAGGCTAAATACTAGCCCAGCTAAGAAAAATATGGAAGATTAATTTAACCATAAAGGATAATATATCATACATTCAATTAAATTAACAATTACACGATTTTAAGGATTGTATTAACTATCTTACTTTTTATGTAAGTTATCAAAAAAAATAATTATTAAACTAAGTACGTAGTCACCATAAATGAGGACTTCAATAAAGTAGTGTAAGTAATAAGTAGGGAAAATGTAAGGTAGAGTAGTTTTATTAATAAACTGATAAACCTAAACTTATAATCAAGCCGCTGTAGTGTATCAAGTGAGATGAAACCAATTTAAATTCGATTATACCAACACAATGTTATGTTATTAAAATAATTCCAATCACGCTTAAAATAGCTTTCTGGTGGACCCCAAACCAGGCACCGGGAACGATAATCATTTTAACATGCATTGGAAAATGTGCAACTACCCTCTAAATATAATATAATTATTTTATATCTAGTACTTATCTATAACTATGCACTAAAACCTTGCAGTAGGTAGTTATTATTATGTACAAATTCAGTTGTCATAATATTTATTTTGTAAATATTGTTTAACAAAATATTAAGATTAATATAAATTAAAACGTGATTAAATGCACTTTTTTTAGATTTAGATAATAAATAACTATATGATTGCCAACCCTATAATTATTCTGTATGAAAAACCAACCGTTATTTGTAAATTTATATAAAATTTAAAGATTTATATAATGTAATAAAGATTGATAATGCCAAAGAAAATAGCCAAAATATTGCTCTTAAAAATAATCAGATATATATTTAAAAAAAAAATACGAATTTACTTTTATATGAAATCCAGAGGTTTTGCACAACCAAAGTTCACGTGAACTATTGATCCATAAATCAGACAGTACCCCCCTTCCGCCCTCCCCCCTCCAACTAGACAACCTCACTTACCCCCGTGCCCGGGGATATGCGGAGTGTACGTATAGATCGGGTATACATATATTTTTCATCATCCATTTGATTTTATTATAATATTATTTAGTTAAGGGATATTGGGTTTCATTACTCTGAAATCGACTTTTCGATATTTTTTTTGTTTTTTTTTTAATAATATAAATATGGTAATATTTATATTATTGTTATTATTATTATTAGTTTAAAATTAAGTTTCAAAATTAGATACAAATATACAACTCGGTATATTTATTTAAAGTCCGTATACAGACTCCATCTTAAATATTGTACCTAAATAGCGCCGCTGTAAAGTATTGACAGTTCCTGATTTGATTGGCCGGGCTACATTTATTTCAATTTTACTGAGAAACGAGGTTGATATTAAATTATCTCAAGACTGGATTTTTCTTTCAGTAAAAGTAATTTAAATAGCAAAAGCTTTTAAATTTTTATATCTTGAAGATAAAAAAGAAAAAGAAATAATTCTTCACAATTTACCAGGTTATTGAATTTAAACGCAACTAGTATAAATAAAGTAAATAATGTTTGTCTATAGAAATACGAAACATCAAATACAACCAACTTTCATAAAAACGAAGTATGCAAATGTAACATAATTAAAACAACTGTCTGGTCAGTAGCGTATTTGGTATAATAGAAAATACAAACGGTGACAAGTCGCCCGACCCTATTCCCGCTGTCAAAGCCAGTCACAGACTAACAGCATAGACAAAAAGCGGCAAAAAAAGGTTTAAACCATGCAGTACCACCTACAGTGTGCTCGATAGGTTTTTCAGCAGTCTTGACATTTTGTTAATTAACAGAGTTATTGGTAGTAGAGGTAAAAAGGGCTTTCAAGTTTGCTGGTAACCTTTTAATTTCAACGCTAATTCCGTGGAAGGATTAAATCGAGCAAATAATGTAGAGAAGTTTAAATTGTTAAGCAGCGTGAATTACCGACCATAATTGACAATTATTATCATTATATTTTGCTGTCTTAAATGTTAGTGATTTAACTTGTAAGAAGACATTTTTGTTAGTACCTATTTGAAATATAATAAAAACGAAAGCAACGAATTCTAATCAATTTAACAGTATGTTACTTAAAAAATATGTAGAAAAGTCTCTACATTTGTACAAAAAGGTTGAAGACTGAAGTCCAGTGTTATCTTGTATTGATATAATGAAACAATATCTATTACATTTTTGTATGAGCTAGTTTCCGATAAAGGTCTCTGTATAGTTAATAGTAGTTTTCACTATTAGAATCACTTACATTCAAAAACATAGTATTTAGATTGTAATTATAAATTATAATTATAACACAATATTATATTCATATATATCATACATTATTGAAATTACACAATATGCTGTTTATTGTCTAATAAATAATAAGTAAAAATAAATTCCACTGAGAAATATTAAAATTTTATGTTCATACACACTTCTATACATACATACTTATAGATAAATAGTTGTATTTTGTTTGAGTTGGCCTCATATTTATCACATACAAGGAAGTCTACATTTATTATTTCGAGTAATATTGCAATTTTGACCGATAACATTTGAGATAAATCTGTAAATTAAAATATCTGGCGCACTTTATTAATAATAATATATTTTTTTTATACCTATGTACTAGACATTTATAGCTAATGAGATTTATATATGTATGAAATATATTCTATGTAGTCGAATTCTTTGCAAATTTGAATGAAAAATATGAAATATTGACTTTGGAATGGGTGACGTACTACACTGGAGCTTAATGTAAGTAATCTTAGAAAGCAACTATTACGTTTTATTAATAATATAACGAATTTCAATAAGCAATACCTATTGGAAAAAACAATATAGATTTTTAAAAATCTCTCCAGTTTATGAGCTGTCCTAATTTGAAATATTAAACTAATTTCTCCAATTTCTCTATGGACAGACGTTTCATTCAATCCAAGCTACTACATTCAGAGTAATAAAACACTGCAATAATTTATTATTAAATACACATAAATAAATACTTTAATTTATAATCAAAGTTAAGATCTTGGTGCAAGTCCGAGATATTTTTCCCATTCGTTTTACTTTATCTAGTTACGTAATTACAGGAACTTAACAAGGAGACTAATATCTATGGTTCACTGCAACAAAATGGAATATCATAGAATTGCCGCTCTACGAGTCTAATGTAATTTGTGGATACATCAGGCTTCAGGAAATTTTATTATAAATTTCTTTCAAGAATATTATGTTACTGGAGCAACATGCTATGCATTATTATTTTTTTTTCTGCCTTATTTGAATAACAATTTTTTTTTTAATAAGAAGTTAGATATGAAGCAGTGGATCATATTACCGCAACGGTTGTTGAGATGAAGATTGGTAATGAGGTCCACATCCGGTTCAGACCACCCTTTATTTGGGGTCAAATTGTTAAGAGAATGAAAAGCTCAAAAATTATAAAACATAACTATTAGTCTTGACTTATATACTGGAAAGTTGTTCTGTGCATATTGTAATATAATTTATATATTATGGTCTATTTATTTTTGTTTATTTACTTTAAAAAAGGGTATCTTTTATTAAATAATAAAAGATATTTCAAAGAGAGTAGACCTTTGCTTTAGCTACATTCTGATTAAAATTCTAGCTTTTAGTAACAGTTTTTGGAGTTTTATTTTCTATTTAATGTAATTGAAGGTTCAGCGTATTTATATATAATATTAATGTTAAGTTATTATTATATTATTATTAAGCATTTTTAAAGTCTGCATGCTGGTGCTGGTTCAAAGTATCATTTGGAAATCTAAAAACGGGTAATGTTCTCATTCGGCCCCGTTTTATATATATAAAATATATATATATTTCTAACGCGTAAGAATCGCATTCTATATAAAAGCGTCTAATTACACTAAATTATAAACATATTCCATACATATATACTTTCAATTTATAAACGTCACACGAAAACTTTTAATATATAACTTATGAAATAATAAAGAAAAACAATATTAAAAACTTAGCCCATATCTTGATTTCTTCTCCTTTTGCAACCGGGGTTCGAAGAAAAGTGCTCAGTCCGCATGAAAGACAAGGTAGTGAGAATTTGGATGTCGTGGACATCTCACGACCCAGGTCTTTCATGAGGTAAAGGGCAAGCTTCGAAGTATGTCTCATGATGCAAGGACAACAGCGTTTGGCTCCAGCAAGCTTGCTACTAATATATTAAATATATTATACGATTACAAAACCAATAAATACAATTTTTATATAAAAATAATGGTGCATAATAAAATCATTGTTTATTCTATTTACAAAATTTTGAACAACCAACCAACCATGGCTCGAATTATTAATATAGTTGCAAAATTTTACAATTTGATTTATGCGTGAAACTAACTGAAGCTTTTTATTGTTTCTAATAAATAAATAAACACGGTGTAAATAATTGATGTAAGCAATTCAAATAGCTATTCACAGCTATCGTAAAAGTGAGGTGTTTGTTTGTAAACAATATAGTACTACAGTGTATATACGCTTATCAGCTCTGCAATGTCGTGTGAAATTGGAAACACAATTTCCAATTTGTAAATAAGGATTTTTTGGAAATTAGAAACGGGAATGTGCGATTATAGAAAAACGTCGGTGCTATTTCTTTAAGATGATAGATTGTCATGTGAAATAAAAGGAAGAACAGAAAAAAATTGACTGTTTGAGTTACAATGCCAGCATTTCCAGGGAAGGTCTATTCCAGGGAAGGTCCATTCCAGGGTGAGATGAAATATGTGATGGCTATCTTTTCATAATATGAAAACGCATATAAAAAATCATACAGGTATAACTATTGTACGTAATTCTTAATGTTACAATTATTTAATATTTGTTTTTTTTTACTAACACAAAAATAATACAATCAATTCTCCAATATTTTTTTGGATTAATTAATTGAATTATTATGAAGTAAAAGGTAATTATATATTATTCAACTCTGATACAGTAACATCCATGGATGTCAACTCGGTAATGTTCTTGATATAGAATTAATTAACTGTCATTAAATATATCGTTTATTTTAACATATTATAATATTTGATGTATTTTTATTAAACATTTGATAAGACCTTATTTAGCTCTGTTATCTATAATGATAACTTTAATATTAAAACTAGTCAATTATACAATTGTGAAATGGAGTATGGACTTTGGGTAGTGGTTTTTAACTAAAAAAATACCTCTTTTAAAGTATTATTTTAATAACTATATTAAGATATATTATATAGATATAATTCTACAAAACAGAGATCTTTAAAGTTTATAAGTTGAGATGGGAATATGTTATTTTTCATATTATTTGTATGGTAATTCCTACGTTTTCAACAAGAGTATTAATATTTTAAGTGTTCGGTATTACTCTTTTTTGAGGGGAACGGATATACAATATACAAACAAATCTTCATATCCTATGGTGTGTTATAAAAATGTCTGTAATTTCTTATTTTAACAGTATAAAAAGAGGTCAGAATAAAATGCAAATTTAGATAGAGATTAGATTAGAAAGATTTTTAAAGCGTTGAATGTCCATTTAATTCAAGAAATATTTAATAAAGCTTCTTTTACAATTCACAATACAGTTTTCTCCACTTATATTTTCTATTATCTACATATCCAAAAGACCCTGGCATTTTACTTTGTTCCATATCTAAAAGGAAGACTCTAGAATACTCAGTAATTATTTATCTCAAATAACTACGTCAAGACCACTATAATTTTAATGTTTTAGAATAAGTACAAATATTCAGTGAAGTTAAATAAACTTATATAATTTGCTATTTTTATCAATTAATTAATACTACTCGTATTTTAAAAATATTCAATAGTAATGAAGTATCTAAAATACTTTGGAGACAATATCACTGTGATATACCTATTTTTATATTGTTTTAAATTATTCACAAACTTATGGCGCTGATGCCGTTATTATATTCAGACAATAAAAATAATCGATGACGATACAACAATACTGAACACTTTAAACTACTTACTAACAATTTACACAAAATACTATCTCATCCAGACGATAGTAAAATAATATAAATATAGTGATAAAAAAATTACAGGAAGTCTAGTTAAAAGCTTCTGAAAGAGTTATGTGAGGGTGTATTCGACTCCTTTATAAATCTTTAAGCACTGTATTGAAAAATGAATCGGAAAAAACTAGTAAAACATTGATATTAGAAACAGCTTTTTTTTCAAAACAGCAAATTAAACTTCTTTACAAAGAAAAGTTCTTAAAAAATGGAGTCCGCAATATTACCAATTGAGAACAATACTTTAAAATTTAATAGTATGTATATTCTAAATAGTCATATGAAAACTGCACACAGGCAGACATGAATGACATACTCATATGACCTACTCATGTTCGTTATTGAAATTACGATAAAGATTCATTCATCTCATAATTAATGACAGACAGACAGCGTCTAGACTAGCAACACATAACGTAATGATACACGGGGATAGGAATATATTAAATAATACATAAGGTATTTGACACCGATGAGTCGTACATGTTTAGATGACATTTGAATAATCTTATTTTTAGAATACTCTAAGAATTAGATAAGTGCCGATGAACTTACAAGTTCTTTTGTAAATAAACCTTTGTATGTTAATATTTTGAAATGAAGGCAACTAGTATATACATTTTCTTTAGAAAAATCCAAAAATTGCTAAATTAA
The DNA here is from genome assembly GCA_959347355.1 of Napeogenes inachia. Lineage (NCBI taxonomy): Eukaryota > Metazoa > Arthropoda > Insecta > Lepidoptera > Nymphalidae > Napeogenes > Napeogenes inachia. Next base: position 4,626,229 of record OY365800.1, on the reverse strand, counting down.
GGTTTTGGAAAACAAGCAATACAAAAAGAGATGTTTATTTTTTAACATCTCAATGAATTATTAGTAAGCGTCATTTAATTTTATTGTCGGAAGTAAATTTACCCTTACAAATAACCATATTTCTTATATATATATACAACTGATATTATCTTTTAAGAAGGAAGAAGATGAACGACGAAGATTTACTAGAAGATACAGTAAAGGTTTGAAGAAATGGACACATTTCGTTCGGACACGTTTTGATGTTTCTAATAATTGGGATAGGGTCAGTTTATTTTTAATTATCACAAAGCAGAATATATACTAAGAAAAATACACTTTTTGATGATTTTTTGTTGGCTAAAAATAAATGTTCTGTCTTCTATGAAGGTGTGACAAAACAAAAACTATTTCTTACTCTACATTAAGCTGTTCATGATATATTAGTTTTTAGATTTGACAAAGAAATAGAAATCATATTGACTTCTAATGTATTTGATTATACTGTAATGGAAGAGTAAATTAGTTCTTATAAATATAAAAAATTCTTAAAATGCAAAAACTGCTCTTAAAACACTGTTTTTGATGGCGGGAACCTTTATAGAGCATATGTCAATTGGCTTACTGATTTTCAATTATACCTTTACCAGCCGTCTTTTTGAAGATATATTTTAATACAATAAGAATAAAATAAAATAATATTTCCTACTCTAAATCTTTACATAATGTACGTGTTTTCAGATTTATTTACGCTTTTTTATAATATTTTATAACATTGTTTATAATATTGTTCTTTGTTTGCTTTCTACTGAACAAGTAACTGAACAGTCAATAACTACTGTAATAAATAAAATTTTATAATAAATTGACTTAGGAGTACACGGATTTTCTTGGCCGTTCATTTACATAAATATATCCTTTGGTATCAACTGCAACTAGAGTCGTTTCATAAATGCAATTAATACCTAAATAAATAAAATATTTTGACTCTACCTGACTTGAATAGATTTTTAGGAAATTCGGTGCTGAACTTATTAACATATGTATGTTATATGTTATATTATGTGGTATTTTGACTACAAGACAACAAGTTTGCGGACAAAAAACCTTGTACTATATATATAACAACAACAAACAGAACTGTGAAAATTCTGTGACAATGGATGGCTTATCTCGGAGGGTCAAAGTACAGAGGGAATTTGAGTGAAGGTAAATAAAGATCTAATTTATTTATTTATGTCTTTTCTACTTTGAATCCACACACATCACCTATGTCCGTCAAAGAGAAGTGTTAGATCAAAAGCATTACCGCATTTCCCCGAACATATTAAACCTCACTTCGAAAAATTTAACCAATAAAATAAAAAACTAAGTTATCATCATTCCAGTTAAATTATAATATTAAAATAGAAAAAAGGATTTCCTGCTAAATGTATATTATATGTGTGGGTAAGGGGATGCAGTTAACTTTAAAGTGAAATTAATATCATACTCCCGAGAACTTTATAGACCAGGGTGTGGGTGGAAACCGTAGGACGTAGAGGAGGGATGCTGATCAATAGTACTGTATTATAAGCGTGAACGTTTCTACGTGGGTGAAAAAGAAACGAAAACCTACATCGGTTTGAACAACTAAAATAATATTCAAACTAATAGGTAGGATTCATTTAGTTTGAGAAGCTCAATTTAATAATTGATTTTATACTCGTACAACTTTTATGTATATTTTAAGTTCTACACGTAATATTATAGAAATAGTTTTTAAAACTGTGCTGTTATTTAACCATTTTTTTTTTAGTAGGTAGGTAGGCTATATTTTTTCTTAATATCTGAGTATCCTAGCCGTTGATCATATCTGTGATTCTTATCTTCAGATTTCTAGGATCACCATGGCTAATCTTTGTGTGAGTATGATACGGTTAAGAATTGAAGAATCGAAGAATCCTTGCAAAATGTAATTAGATTTTGTACTTTTCATATTGTTTTTGATTTGCAAGGAAATAGGTAATATTTTGTACTATTTTTTGAACGCTTTCATAATAAACTGATTCAAAATAAACGAGTTTCAAAAACAGCTCCTTTATTTTTATGACAGGCGTTTTAAATAAGGCGTTAAATAAATATTCAACATATAAATCCTAATCGATTGCGAATATATGTTTTTTATTATTATTTATTATTTTTGTTCATAATAAGGAGAACATAATTAGTAAAAGGACTGCACTTTTGAAGTTGTTTATTATTATCAAGACTCTTTTATACTAATAAAAATAATAAGATTTACCAACATGAAGCAGTGAGGTCTCCTGTCGAGTATTGCAATACAAGAAGCAATCAAACAACTCCTACGCTTCAGAGAGACGAGGTCCTGTATATAGCTATAAATGTCGTTGTCAGTGCGTTCGTTCTTCTACCTAAAAAGCTTGACCGATTCTGATTATGTTTTCACATTCTTAATGGAGCTATTTGAATAAGATTTAGTTTTACGGTGTCCGGTAGGTCGATATCCTCTGACCAAAATATAGCTGTTTCTTTTATGTGCCAACCAAGATTTGTTTTTTGATTGCTGCTTACAAATAGATTTTGGTTGTTGTTGTATTGTTATGTTGGATATTGATATGTATGGTTTGGTGTTAAGTCCACCAGTTTCATAACTTTATTGTAAAATAAGGATTCAATAAATAAATAATAAATTTAAAATCTATGTTGTTTTTTTAAGTTACTGTACTGCCTTTATTGCGCAATTCAGACTTAAACTCTTATGCTTGATTTTAACAATTCAGTTAGTAAATGGTTTTTTTTATTTTATAGCACTAATGGATAAAATATGATTTTAATTTTAATCAGCAAAGACAACAGTAACTTATATGTCGATCTGTTTACTTTATATAATTATAAAGAAATTTTGAAAACAATGCTCTTAATTGTACGAAATAATAACATTCTGACATTTATAGAAACCAAAATCAAAATGGTAACAATATCTGGCGATACTTAATTTGATCATCAACATCATTAAAATAGGTATACAATCTGTTTATAAAATTTTTAGTATGTCTCTAAACATAAGTTGTAAAAAGTTCTGATAGTGTTGAAGTCTGTCTTTTATAGATTCCTCCATAGAGATATGATACATAGAGTAGGGAAGGCATAGACCGGGATGCGAGTGCAATTCTAATCACACATTTAAGAAACAGAGGAAGATAGGTCATTTGATATTTCTATTTATTTTTTTTTCATGAACACTTTAGGCTGGATTCCCTTCTCTATATATAATAACTCTGTGGATTTCTCTAGTGAAACATTGTATAAAAAAATCATTTCAATATTTACAAACACATACATTTCCATAAAAAATAAATAAAAATGTTTAATATTATTTTTATTAATAGCTTAAATAAATATTGTTTTAATTTTATATTTATTTACACAGATTGTATAATTATTGTTAGTATTATTCAATGCCGTTAATGGCCATGAGCACTAATTACTAAGTACAATGATAAATACAATAAAAAATAATATATTATTTTATTTGCTACTTTTATATTTTTACTTGCAAAAGTACTACATTCTGCCACAAAAATTGTATGAAACAAGTCTAACGTACATGGCGATCATTTTTTTTTTCTACTTTTATGATAAGTCCTATAATTTGCCTATTAAAAAGATATAGTAAATAATAAAAATAATACAAACATCTTCCCATCTTCTGCATTTCTTCTTGCACAATTATTTAATAATTAAAATAGGTAATAATCAACATATTTGATTAAATTCAGTTTTCTTACATTCGAAGATGTAAATAGTTATAAAAACGTGTAAATATATAATGTAATATTATCGACACATGATATAAATGGTCTTGTTACAAGCTTTTTTACCTTATTGTACACAAAGAATCATAAAATAGGTTTTTATTAAATAAATTATTAAAAATCAATAACGCAATAAAACCTGTTGTAGGTAAGCCAGCCTGAGAACTTACGTTGATAAGAATAACCAAAAGGTCTTTATTTAAAATAATAATCCAGTAAATAATAAACTGAAATATCAAAGGATGCTGGAACTTTTGGGTATCTATCCAGAGTGGACCAGTCACTGTTTGTCTGACAACACCTGTCATAACCATCGCGGTAGCATAATATATCGCTGGCATTACATAAACGATAAACAGGACAAGGATGAAAAATAAAAATAAAATATAAAAGAGAGGGAAACAATTTTACAACTATTAATTAGTAGAAGTCATAAAATTTTTTCCTTCGCAATATTCATAACACCTACCTCATTTTATTTCTCTCCCACTCTTGCGAAGTCCGCCCTTCAGAAGAACCGCCCGCCAGCAGACTGCCAAAATGTATTATAAACTCTATGAAAAACTTAACTTCAAATAACACAAATAAATACAAGACATTTGTGTATACCATCGCAATATCTGTTGGAAATTGAAGAAACTACTCCCAGAGGTATCATACTGTGTCCAGTATGATATTACGAAAATATTACTTCATCCAGTTTCATCTTAATCAAAGATTAGGTATTAAATAATCGCGGAGCAAAAAACAATCGCTTAGTAAAAAATATACAATAGCATTGCAATTAAACATACACACTATACTTAATAACTAAATATACACTCTATAATTGTAATAACATTGAAATAATCTATTTACCTGTTAAATATAATTGTATATCTTCTGTATTAATTTGCGGAAGCTGCCATCATTCTTGTACCTCTTTGTTTCAACTGTAACAATACAGAAAACATTATATGACTAGTGCTTTTAAATAACCCAATTTTAAAACGCTGGTGATAAAGTCAAAGTTTGGCATTGCACTATTTCGCAGGTACAGCATTGAAAACACAATGTAACAAAACAATTCGCATGATGCAGCGGCTCATAAAAACTAGTTTAACTACATGTTATTAAAATAACGAGATAATCATAGAACTTACCAATCAGGTCCAACGTCAATTATGGCGCCAACTTCCCAGTACCTGTAAAGATAGAAAAATCGTATTAAATACCATTTATATTATTATTTGTTTTTGTTCTATAAGATATGTTAATTAGGTGTAAATATGTAAATGAGCCATTGAAATAAATAAATGCAAGTAATATCAAAGTATTATTGCAATTATTTATATATATAACAGTATTATTATAGTATAATCATAAAAGCATTGAAATTCGATGAGATTTAATTATATATTTTTTTTTATAGATTTATGCATCTGTTTTTAAAAAATAAATTAAAAACTGCTATATTTTATCCTTTCTTCCCGAATCATATTCATCATCCTGTTTCTCAATAAATACCTAAGCCTGCTTTGGAATCGAACTTACGACCTTCATCTCAGTGGTCAGTGCCGCTAAGTACAAATACCGACTGACCGCCAATTAATGGAGATACTAACAGGAAAACTATATATTTGTTCACTTACTTGTAAACAAATAGAATCTAAAAAATTTGAAATTAGTACATAAAATTCACATTTAAATCCACCAATCAACACTTCCTAAGTACACTTCCAATTGACTGAGTCAAATTAAACACTACAAAGGTTGAAGTTGCACACATGCACATGTCAATAGATGAACCGGCAGACAATTAGTAAGTGCGCAAGAGTGTACTTAACATTAAGTATCGTCCATTGAGATGACAATACGCTGAGTCACTACACCGAACACAAACGTGAACGAATACGACTCAGGATACATTATATCTAGAAATGCCAACGCTGTGATACGCATGTGTCCTCACACACACACATTCACGGTAAACTATTAGTGAAAATCCCTCAGATACAGCATCTCTTTCTGACTCTATCTATCTTATAAGTTTTCTTCTTCTTTCGTCGTATTTTCATTCGTTTTTCGAAAAAAATATTTTGTACATTGTAATGCTTTAATGGAATTTAATTTTATAAGAAATCTTAAGAAATGGACGTCGTTTAAAATAATAACTACTTGCCGAGATGAATACGGATCATATAAGATAACTGAAGCTGGTACATGTGATTACAAAGTACATTTACATATTCAAGATTAAATCGAGGAGATAAGAAATTGGACTAAATCTATGAAAACAATCTATGACCTATGAATCTATCGGTCAACCTGATTTTCAGTTTTAAAACATCAATCTACACTCTACTATAGATATTTATACTTGACAAATTCAATACTAACAATAAAAAATAGTTGCGCAGATACAAGAGCAGCGCCCGATAAACCCGTTCATGGAACGTAGTAATAGTAAAATCACAATTACTCCATTTGCACCAACCTGTTAAAACGGGGCTCATTCAAAAAACGATACTATCAGTGAGTGATAAGGTTGTTAATCGTTCACAACCTTAACACTCACTGATAGACTAGACCGTTGACGCTGTACGGTAAAAGCTTTCCATGTTCAGAAATCAATCAAATGGCGCATGCGCACTCGTAGGCTGCTCCTATTCGCCAGCACTTCGGTCTGATCCGGGCAATTTAATTACCTAAATTAATTTACGTCTCAGATTGAATGTCAGGGAAATTGTAAGGTGATTCTAAATACAAAAACACTTTCCGACAGAGTAAGATAAAAAATACTTTTTAAGTGGACTTGGATCGATAACTGTGATTCTAATTAAAATTTAAAAAAATATTTAATTAAACATAAAAATTGCAGGAACTTCCTGAAGACAAAATAAGCGTAAGGTCCGAAGACTAAAAAAAGAAACTTTGGGGAATAACGGAAATTGTAAGCATATTTGCTAAGTGTTTATTCATCAGCAATCCGACCTGACCTCGGATAAAGGTAACGGCCGCGGTGCATTCGCCGTGGGTTCAATGACACTTGTTTTTTTCGCAAACTCTTACAACCAACCATTCAACTCGTCGGTTCAGAGATTAAATGGACCGGGTTGTAAAAGAAACGTTGTATGCGTCACGATTGATGACAGCAAAAAGTTGCAACCGCAATAATATAATGAAAGTGAATTAAAGTTTCTAATAAATAGGTATATATATTTCAGTTAGATGAATTATTTAAAACAAACTTTTAATATCCATAGTTAATATTAATATATTTTTTTTATAAGATAGAATAATCAGACCAGAGCACTTCCAAGCGACCTTGCTAGCAGTCAAGACGTCTAGATAAGCTAATTTTTCGCTGTGTGAATACACAGCGAAAAAACTGAATAGTTTATTACTGTAAAATAAGCCCCAGCATAAAATATATAAAAAATACTATAGTCGAATGGTAAAACGATAATCCATTTTCATTCATATTAATTGTGATTGAACGGCTGAATGGAACACAAAATCCACATCATTCATTCAATTCACTGGTTACCGCTAAATGACTGATGACAATTGAATCGAAGTATTATCGTATAAATTGAAATATTTCATTGAGTTTTCTACTTGCATTTAGATAATAACGAAATATCACGGAGTATCGGTTAATATTGTTATTGTAGTTTGACTTTATCATTACACAAAGCGGTCGACAGAAATATCCATGACCTCTGATATGTCGATAAAATACTTTTCACTTTATTTAGCAACTATCTATTTATTCATTTTGACCCTATAATTATTTCATACCTAATATTAAGATCTTATTAATGTTTTTAATAAAATAATTGTATTTTGATAAAATAAAATAAAATCTTTTAAGATATAAAATACAATTTAAGGACGACTTTTATTAAAATGGTATATATTCAATAATAATTTTTTATCTATATTTGAAACTGGACGAAACTAGTTAAATTTTGAATGATTGAAGTTGAAAACAAACACATTACATCACTGACATTCACGTCATACTGAATGTTATCGTTCTGCGCCCGCGCAGCGTCACGCGTGTCACTAGATTTAGTAAAGTGAAAGCTATGAGTAAACTAGGTTTTTGTTATAAGACATATTGGTATTTACAAATGTATTAAAATCTTTTTGTACATAATTTTTAGAGATAGTTTTAGAGATAGTATATATATAGGGTGTGATTATCGATTTATCATATACAATATACTAACATAATGATCTATTTTGGTATACTATATAATTTCGCCTCGTTTTTGTTACTCTAAGCGGCGCGTGATCATAAGTTATTTTGTTTTGAAATAACGTCATACTTTATTTCGATCTAAGGCCAAAATTAACTGCTCTGTTACAATATTTATTACAGCCATTTTTATTTTCGTTTACTTTAGAATAAAATTGAAAGGGTGAATTGAAATACTGTTTGTCTTATAATTTATTTATAAATGAGAACTGTGATAGTCATTTGCATTTTAATGAGATACAATTTTACTATTCATTATAATTATTATTTTATTCACAAACATAACAAATAAAAAAAATATAATACGATTTCAAGAATTATTGTAATGATTTTAACAAGGATGCTAGTTGCTAGGTGGTTGATTCCAAGTAGTTATTGAAGGAAGAACTGAGTTGGCATGTTTCCAAAATTATAAACAGAAATGTTCACAATCGCACTATTCCAAGTTTCCATTAGATCTTTAAAACATTACTAGGTACTAATAGCGATATAAAAATAAAGAAATATAATAGAATAAAATATATAGGTATTTATTACAAAATTATTACATTATTAAGCAATGAACTAGATATGAAGTCTCAGCAACATTAAAAAGTACCTAAATTATTAGATTTTTAAACATTCAGCTTTTTTGAAAATTATGCTTAATTTTATTTTGTATTTTAGTCAGCGTTGGCCGATATACAGCACAGATACAGTAATTCAATTAACTATTTGAGTGGCTTAAATGTTTAAGATTATAAAAAAAATCTTACCTAATCTCTCCACCGATTGCATTTTGTATGAACTTCATCGCGATGTCTGGCTTTAACCATTTCCCATGTTATCTGCATCAAGTTCAATGTTATGAAGGCGGCCATATCTGTAAACAGTAAGAATGAATGAGCTATAGAATTATAATTCTGTTATCTTTAATGCCATAGCATTGTCATTTATACGTTTCTAAAGTAACGTCCGCAACACATTGGAAGGTAATTTACATATGTTATCCATTTATGTTTATTTTTATTCGGTTCTGATAATTAAATGTACGAAAACTCTGTATTTCTGTTTTTTTTTATATCATGCTTTCTATAGAAAATATATTTATCGTTACCACGCTCCAACACTCGCGGACACAAAGGATGACAAAAAGAAAAACATTGCATAATATCAACCCCGGTTTTTTGTGACCTCCGAGAGGGGATGAGACTATTGTGGATGGGTCGAAACTACCTGCGCTTGAATGTTTTTCGTAGCCACGTCCCTGTTAAAAAAAAGTGACTTTTGAACAGCAAAAAACAGGCAAGCTGAAACGTAAGTTTTTGCTTTGAATCGATCGCTTTGTAAACTCCAACGCGTTTCGTAGTTATAAACTAACTAAACTGCCTTTTAAAAATACAGATTTCTCCTTAATAAAATAAAGATTGTAAGGATCTTGAAGTAATTGTATGACAGAATGAGCAACCGTTATAGACAAGGCGATGCGTTTGGTCCGGCCTCGTGAGCCATGGTAATGGCGTGCAGAGACGCTCTACTTGGTGTAACGGAACTGCGTGGTTTTTCGTCCGGTTTTTTGGACTGCATACATAAAATCGATAAATTAATTGTTTTACTGATTTATTTACAAACTTCTTTTTATTTGCAGAATCGATAGATCATTTACTAATTCATTGTAATTGTATCCAGATCATGTAATTAATTACTGCGTTTACAAAAACCTATACATTTTACGTATACACTTTAAATAAATTATAATACCCAGTTAGATAGTTGCGTTAGAAATTATGAAATGGTCACAGAATTTAAATAGAAGTAAGCAACTATTTAACATTAAATATATTTCTATTAAACAACTCTATATAATTTCAGGTCACGTAATTTAATGAATAATTGACGGGCCTGCCTAATTTAGTTACATATTAAACAATAAAATCAATTACCGGTTAGTTTAATATAATTATTTAGAAAGCGTAATGCGTATACACTCATAGAGTCATTTCCGTCTCGGGACGTTTATGAACTCTACATCGCTCGTATATGTAGTAATTGTTTCTGCTCTAACGCTAATGAGCTCTAGTCATAATTCGCATCGTAATTGTATACGTCACCAGACATCTGGCAGTCATCTTATAATAATGAGTAAATAACAGAAACAATTCTGAAAGTGAAATTGAGAACCAGCCATTTTATAACAGTCTCGAGGGCTAACGGTATTTTCTGTCGTGGTACATGTATCGCGTTGTATTTCTAAAATATTTCTTTTTGTTGGCACAAGTTTTTTTCAATTTTAAGTTTGCAATTTATATAAATGAGATAGAATTGTACGCTTATCCAATCTCACGAATTTAGAAAAAATATCCCATTAATTAATATTTGGTACAAACAACATTAAAATTATATTGAAAGTCTCGGCGTTAAGCGCACCTTTTGTATTGGATGTCGGTTAAACGCCATCGAATATTCCGATTCAGTAGTGCGCGGAGATGAGCTTTCTTCACATGCCGTTCTTTGCGTGTGTCGTAGCGACGCACTCCACTTCACACGGCATCCACACAATATAACTGCATATAGTCGTATTATCCTTGACAGACAAACTTGCAATTGGTTACACTTTCGGCTTAACTTATTAAATGATTAAAAAATTTCCAGATTATTTAATAATTAATAGGTATAGTTAAGTAAACCGCACTATATGGTCATAAATTCAAAATACAACCGTAAGCTCTAATTGCTTTAAATTCAATGTACACAGTTTTGAGAGGCACCGCCTCAGCGTGACTTTTGAGAATAGAAAGAGAAAGAGAATTTATGGTTCGAAACGTGCGCGCGCATTTACAGAGCGAGCAACTTGTTGCCCTCTCAGACCACCATCACCCCGGCCACGTCGCTTGTCGATATAGCAACGTCTACGCCCTCTTACAGAATTACCTTCGTCTTCTTATTAAGTCGTATTTTTTATTTTACACCTAGATTGACCCTTAAATGCTTTGGTTATAGGCCTTTTATATTCTGATTTTAACGCAGTCGCTTACGTAACTGCTCTGCGCAAAAATTCGAGCACCTACCTGCGGTCCTGTCCTTAGGTAACAATATTGCGGCGAATTTCAGCTATTGGTTTTTATATGTTAGTTTGATTCTATATCAATGATGGTAGTTTGTTTTTATGGGAATTAAATTTGATATATTAAACGTAAATTTTGTTGAGATATTTTGATACTCTTCGTTTCAGATGCGATCGCACATTCAGTACTACAAAATGTAAAAATGAATAAATTTTTGGCACCACTTATACATTTTTTTAAAGTTTGTCGTAGTAGTTGAAGATTAAAAAAATAACGCTAGTGATGCGACATAAGAAATAAAGAAGAAAGATTATTGTTTATTATTTTGAAGCTGAGTATTAAAAATAACTTTAAAAACAAACAGGTGTTAGATCTCGAGAACGCATGGATGCAATAAGAGCATGGGGTGCCGTTAATTTGGGCCTGTTTGAGACGGACTGGTCCTTGGCACGAAACGAGAGGTCTTCGGCCGCACCGTAACTTGGCAATAACTGACCTAACACTAGACGGATGTTCGACGCTATCGAGGGTCGCATTGCACCTGGCCGCCGCACCGACATTCGTTTTTGTGCAGCTATCTATCTTTCAGTGGTAGTTTATTTTAATAACGCGCGCAGATGGCGCGAGCGCAGCCACGCTGGTAAGTCATGGTAGCGATTGTACACCCTATGAGTAAAGCGCAGGGCGCAGTTAGCGATGCGCCACTCCCGGGCCGCAAGTTGTAAACAAACCGGGCGAGGGCAATGGCTGCCGCCACTCCCCGCGCTCGTTGCTCCGACGACGCCATTCAACCGGGAAGTTCACGCTTTATTTTTAGTTTCATGGAGCGGATAAAATATAACGGAATTTTCATATCGACACCAACACTACAAACAATGTCATATTTATATTCAATAGTTTACTTAAATATGTAGATTTTAGAAGGAATTTTATTAATGTTATTTTCAGGCCACTTGCCTAATCATCTATTTTCGACGATTACAGTAGCGTATATGTATTACAATATAGTGTATATGTAGACTTGTATAGGTTACCGCAGTATTCTGATGACATGTACCAATTAAGGTCATTAAATAGTTTTAGTTCACAGTGAGATACACAACTAGTTATCATTAAGGAAATGCAAACAAAAAATGTAAAAAACCATTATCCAGCTAATAATAAACATATAAGGGAGTCGTATAAATATGAGGCCAGGTGTTACTTGCGAACGTTGGGGTCAATAGCCTTTCTGCAATATAGTAAGTACCTACTTAATTGAGCGCTGTCGTCATCGAGATGTCTCACGCACGCCGAGTGAAGCACTTCCGCTGTGGCGACGCGTAGCTAACGGCATTGACATTGGAAATACGTGCCGAGACCCTGTCAAAGTTGAGGCCAAGAGCGTAGTAGCCGATTTCAAGACGTTATGTTAGGCAGCGTCGGCGGCCGCGGTCGTACCGGCGATGGCGACGGCAGCGGTGGGTTACGAGTCAATGACCTGAGGATGGAGGGTGCGCGCGCACGCAGCGGTGCCCCGCCTTTATTTATTACGCTACGCGCGGTGCGCTCGGCGCCGGCAACGCGCGTCGCGCGGCGGGGCGGAGGCCGCATTCCGGGCGACCGGCGCCGGGGCCCGCCGGGCGTAGCTAAAATAACGCGCCCAAAACCCATCTCGACGATCGTACTACGTCAGTAACGAGTCACATTTTAAAATAAGCCATTTTAAACTTACTCAATTTCAGGAGCCATAATGAACACGTGCGTCAACCTCAGCAACCACTAGTAATGTCTCTGCGCACAGGCACCATTTTCACTGTCCATGATGTAAAAATTTAACATAAAAAATATATAATTTATAGTTCACGGTTTCAATATATATCCTATAGTATACATAAGTCAACACAAAAGTTCACATGGCGCGCGCGAGGTGTTGTTCCGGAGCGCGCGGATACACGTCAACTTAGATGGCGGTATGACGCATTAGTGAGCGCGCGGCGCGGCTTTACAGTATGCGCAAGTAAACGGGGCGGCATAGCGGACGCGGGGTCGAGGGAGCGTCTCCCCACACTCCTCGGCTCCGTGCTGCCCTCTACGTCGGGCTCATCGACCGCTCTCGCCCTCGCCGCCACGGCATGCCACAACTCGGTACTCGGTACTGCTGCCAAGGTACGGACTACGGCTCGCACTCAAGTATGAATACTGTACCAAACACATTTTCTGCCCTTGTCGCCAGCGTCTACCGTTTAATAAAAGTACGCACAGCTACTTATCAAATCATTGTCATTTTACAGACTCTCATTATTATTTACATACTTATCAGGTATCATGTTTTTTATTTAATCATGTTCACAGGTCAAATGTTCTACGTAATATATAATATCACACTACAATTATGACATAAATTATCATATTAATTATATCATAATTATTAGAAACATATGCAATATCTAAATACATGCAACGAACTTCGCAGTTACATATTATATCCATAAAATACTAGCTCTTGTTAAGGCCAATATAAAAAGAGACGTCAACTTAACTTAACTCCAAAGACTCAATGTGCCAACGTCTAGGTGCAAATCGATATAGCGCCGTAATTCAAAGTACCTATCATACTATAGACGTGCCAAGCTGCACAAAATCGAAGCCCGCTAACGAATCGTTAACGGACCGCGCCCGCACCGTCTACACCGCACTGACATCTCTGATGATACGACGTGTCAACAATCATGCGTGTTAAAACCACCTGTGTTATCTGATGATTTCTATTTCTATTAAGTAAATATTGTTTATTGTTTAAGTTTCTCTCAAATTTTCTTTAAATATATAAAGAATTTATATTTAAATTTCAATTTGAAATGAATGTGCTTATTTGTACTTAATGGAAACTTATATTAAAATAAAACAATAGCAAAGGGAGTGTGTGGAATTCAAGTGAAGTTTTAGCCAAAAGGCGTCTCTTTTTGGTGTTATTCAGAAATATGTTTGTAACTTGAACAAAGGTTATACGACTGAGAGCTTTGTAGAAATGTGATATTAATAAAGTTGAAGAGAATTCATGAATGGTAGAGCTTCATTTATTTGCATAGTTTTGGACATCTGGGATTTATTCTCTTGTTTTAATAGACATGTTTTATCCCGCTTCGCCGGTGTGGGAATCAGTCAGCAGAGTGAAGTAAATGTTGCAAGGAACACGTCTATACATACTTAGATCGGTACAAATTTTACTAATAAAAGCATTCGAATTTGTCTTTATACATCTTTCTGTATACATACAGAACTCATGTTCAGTATCATTAATGCAGTTTTATGGCTTGTAATGGTATAACAAATTATATTACTACGTGCGTGTAATTATTAATGTATTTCTTATTTATTAACAATGGAACATTTAATCTGAATTCCATAAAAGTAATCATGACCTTGATTTGGATATATGCACTTGAAGTTTGTATATAATTTAACTACGCGTAAGTAAAAAGCTTGTGAGCTTTTAACTACGCGTTAGTAAAAATATTTTACATTTCTCGCCGGCAAATTAGTTAATTATTACATTAAAACTTACACGTGTTTGCTAATGTTATATTTATTTAATTGTATAGTTCTTATAATAATAAAAAACTGGATAATTAAAAGTTTTTAGAATATGTTTATTGTGTTAACTATTATGTATAAATTGGGTTTGGTTAAATTGTGGTAAGATGACATTCAGTTTAATTAGTATAGTACTTTTTACTATTTGCAAGGAAAAAGGTTTTATGGACAAGATTGATGTGGTAAAATCAACAGTAAATTGACACGCTAGAATAGGTACTAATATTTGTAAAGTAAAACAAAAGGCAATATTACGTACCTACTAAAGTGATTTTTTTTACTTGCTTATTACCTCAGTGCATAAACTTTGACCAGATATTGTGTAGTCTCTATGCGGTCTGAAAAGCAAGAGATATGGACGTTTGACTCCTACGCAGAACGCACAGAAATAGCTGCGCGAGCGCCGACAGTGACTCAGCACAGACAATGGACCCGGCGTCCCCACTTGACGACTTTCGCCAACAACAGTACGTCACTAACTGTGACGAAAATAACAAAGCACAAGAAGAATTGTCTTATCTTCCGTCTGCTAATCTGTCTATATTCTAAGAAACTCATGAATGATCAATATATAATTTTAATTATTATATAATTGGATTTGAAAATGCTATCATTTTAGGTTTCTCGCAGAAGGCAGAACTAGTATTGCATGGGAACCGCATTCTTCTAGTTCATAGTTAAATGAAAATTTGATAAACAAAAACCGGTTCTAGCTTCTAAGCTCGTCACTCGCGACTCATTTATATGGAAATATCTTTGGATTTCTCTAGATCACGCCTTCGGAGTCCGAAATATTTTAGTTATACTTTGACGAACCAACTTAACTAGTTCTAAGATTTATTTACTACTTAATCAAGTTATTTGTGTTTATAAAAATATATTTGGTTATATGTTATATAAAAGTATATACTATAATGTAAATTCTCGAACGCTCTATGAAAACAAAATAAGAAGTTTCTGGAAGGCTAATCCTGAAATGTAAAAGATGCAGTTTTTTTTAATATATTAACGATTCAAATAGGCTAGAATACATATAACCTCGTCCTATTCGGAGCGACAATCATATATTTTCATCGAAGATTTCTTTACAGTTATTGAAAGAATCAAAAACTTTAAAAATCAATACTATTTTATACTAGAATTATTATTATTAGATTTATGTTAGGTGTCATCATACAAAATACATAGTTTTATACAGAGAGCAGTAATATATGAAATATTTAAATTATTTGATTGAAATCAAAGTAGGACTAAAAAAAGACAACAACCTACAAAGTAAAAAACCCGATTTGTAATAAAGATTAAAATTTGAGAAAAAAAAATAGAGAACAAAAATGCACCCCAAATTATGAAAACTATAATAAAAACACTCTAATTGACAGCATAATATATTTTTTATTAAAACTAACTGTTTTCAGAAATCTACTCGCAGATCTTTCTCTACAATATCTTAAGATCGAAAAAAAAAAAAATAATTTTCCTTTTTGTTTATAAGTATACTACATTCTTTTAAGGCTTGTGTCATTTTTGATTTGATCATGATCCATAATTATTTAAAATCGTTTCTTGCATGTTATTCCTAAAATAGTTTTGCCTAATCTTAGTTAATGTTTCTTTAATAATACGTTTCGCCCCTAAGCTACGGTATAAAAATATTTTCTTCCCTTATTTTTAACTTGATACAAAAACAAATTTCACAATATATTTAGCTTTTCACTATTTAATTTCTTTTAAGAAAACATGATTAGAAGATTGCTAGTCAATATATTTTAAAATATGTTATAAAGATAGAGCCGGAAATATAATACTAATAATAATGCTGTAGGTTCTAATAGGTCTGGTCTCGCTCAGAAATTCAAAAATCTGCTTATATATAACGGCATTTTATAAGTACTTTACTTTTAATAACTACTTTTTATAAGAACAAACAGTAGTCAAAATCAGATATTATTATTATTTTAAGATAATAAAGTACAATTACCAATACATAAACTCTACTGTGGCCTAGAAGAATCCTGCTATCATGTACACAAACCATTACATTACGTACGTATTAAAAATATATCAGTAGCTTTAGTATTTAGGACTTGGTTATTAAAATATCGTTCAATCCCTATTCCATGTAAATTATTATTTTTAAGTAAAACATTATAGTTAGGATCGGTCTCATTTTATTTTATTTTATTTTTTTTTTTTTTTTTTTTGTCTGTCTATGCTGTTAGCCCTGTTGGCTATTACAGCGTCACCGGGGAGTCTCATTTTAACACATTTTATTTAGTGAGTCACAAAACCTTTAATCGAAAGCAAATTCATATTAGCTTCAAAGCAAACCTCAAATAGAGGTTTTTCGAGGTGATATTATTATTGAAGAGACTTTAAAAAATAAAGGATTTATTTTTTAAGTATTTTTTAATTAATAATTTGTCATTATTTTCAATTATTCATACATATGATCGTAGAAGATTTCATTTTCATCGTGCTGGTGAACGTTGACATCGTAAAATTAGTAATATTGTTGAGTAGCTTTAGATAGGGGAGCAGTATTGTGACGTCGTTAGATTTAAGTTTAGTTTACTACATGTAAAGCGACTAAGGTTTATAAAGAGATTGATACTGGTTGATATTGATAAAAATTGTTGAACAATTTATGTATATGGCGATTTTATACTTGGACTTTTAAATTATTAAGCTCAATCGGTAATTAGCTTACAATTTTATGAAAAGCACAATATTTTTCAGAAAGCTTTAAAAAGATATAGGTAGAGGCTAGCTGTAGTCAAATAATGGTGTATGGGATGACTGCACAGGGGTAGTTACACCTTTTTAAAGAAAATCGGCATCAGCATAAAGTTTATAGCATTTTGGTCGGTGAATGAAACCGGAAAGCCAAAAAAAAGTCATCATGCCTTCCTTTTCTTTCCTAGTTTTTTTCATCCCTCTCTATTTCTCAAGGGTGGCATCGGATTTGTATTATTAATTTCAGATGTCTATAGTTTGTTACCCTACACTTATTTGCAAGAGTACCATCACCACTTTTGCTATCCGGTCGAAAAAAAAACCATTTTTAATGACATATGGATATGAATAATAATTTCAATTTAACCGGTTTACCCGATATACAATTCATTAAAACAAAGACAGGGCAACTACAGCATGGTTATTTAGTTTGCGAAATCGGTTGCTTTAGTTCTCCAACGAACAACCTCGTTACACATTGTCTCGAAGAGAAAACTCCAAGTGTCGCTCGCTAGAAAGCACGCTGAATAACTTAGGGTTTTCGGACCAGCTCAACAGTGTCCACGTTTTGGCTACATGTCCCATTTATATTAAAATGACTGACCCTGACACCCTGTCTTAAAGGGTTATATTTATTATATTTATCATTCATAATAAAGTATTAATACGAGATCTGTAAAACACCAAAAAAAAGAAGGTCAAAATGCTTACTACCCATTTCTAACCCCCATGACAAATATGTTGGTTCGTGGAATTGCTGCCGGTAATTTCAGGGAATCCGAATGCGTTCACGAATAAATTTTATTTCAATAAACCCGAAAAACGCCTCAGATTCTATCAACGATACTACCGGCTGGGCCAGACAAGTTTTTGGTAGAGTTTAAAAAACTTGATTTTACTTAGGAAACGCATGCTCTTGCATTAGAAAGTTAAATGAAAAAAGGGCCACCCCAAATTGCAATTGTGTACACGAGTAAAAACTTGATTATTTTGTTCTAATCCAGTTTGTTCTAATAACCAGAATGCAAAATATATATAATCTTAATTAATTTACTAAAATGACCTCCTCGATCAGGACTATTATGGAAGAATTCCTAACTACTATATTTTCCTAAAAGCTTTTTTAGTATATTATGTTTGTTACGGTTTATATTTTTACGATTGAGATACTCGTATTAGCAACCTAATAATATAATTCATATTTAATAATGTTATCGGTGTGATTATCTATCTACACGTTTGAGTAAAGTTAAGTCTAGAATAGGTTTAGTTTATAATTGCCAGATTTTCTAATAAGTTTCATTATTGTTAAACTTGAGAGAGTATAAAAAGATTTGAGAAATGAAAATTTGACAACTGCACCGGGTTAAGAAAAGAGACCCTTTAAAGGCCATTTAACGCCGTAATTAAATATTTTTCACGTACAGATTTAAGAAGATTTTCTAAAGATTACATAGAAAAACAAACTATCAATAATAACAGATACAGAGTTCAATAAAATGGCGGTATAAATTAAAAGACATGCCATTTGTTAAAATCCAGTTAAACAATTCTGTCAGGCTAAAACAGCTAGTTGCACATACTAATGGGATGCTAATTATTACCTCGCGCCACATATTAATTTGAGGACGGTCTGTTTTAGTACTGGCAGTGGACAAAAGCAATCAATTTGTAACGGTAAAGGTTTCGACGAAAAGAATCACCAATATACTCAAAGACATGAGCTGAGACAAGAACTTTGCATTTCGATGTGAATCCAAGCGAGAACAGTTATGTGGGACGTGAGCTGGATGCCGCTAACAAGAATGCTTGCAATCGTTTTATATGTTAAAATGTGGTTACAGATTATTGCATACATCATAGGCCAAAGAGATTTTATTATTTTTTATAAAAGATGCCGGATTTGAAATTCGAACATGCCTATTCGAAAACTTAATAGTACCAATGCTAGTAAAAAATCTAAAAAACATTGAGGAATAGTAAATACAAATTGTTGTTGCTTTTCAATTTCATCGAATAAATTGAATAACTTCTGACTGCTACTTTTTTTCAGAGGATATTACATAGTCCAGGCGTAAATTAGATTTACAGACGTCGAACATATTTCCCGGCATAATACAATTTTCTCTGCAGACGACGTTCGTGGAAATGATTTGATTTCATAAATAGATGCATCAGCTACTTAACTTTAGATATTTCGTTGATTGGTTTTAAAGAATAATCATCAGTTTAACAAATAGTTCTTTGTCATCCTTAGATCATTCGTAAATGACGCGAGTAAAGAGTCGGTAGAGAACAAGTGCCTTATTAAAGTTAATAACAAACTATATAAATGCCGCTATCTATAGGATAAATATTTTACACCGAACACCGGACTGGTCTTGCAGCATTCTCGGTTCCACAACTCCACCAATGGATTTTACGAACCCACTTATATTAGGTATATTTACTTCACAAACCTTATAGGCATATTTGTAATATAGAAGCATGGTATTTGTTTAATAAATTACTAGCATTATGCAGTGAAGAGACTTTATGTCCTATTTACTTTTTCAAAGAATTTATTTAATATTTAAATCTTAATCGCTGAATTACCGAAGGCTTATACTAATGATGCCCTAGTTGGATTTAAATTAATAATTGTGTTCATGTTTTTTTATACATGGTCGTTTGGTGTTAAAACATATAAAAAGCAAATTATATAAAAAGCGCTATATTGAAAAATTTTGGTGATGTTTATTGTAAGTATGTGTGGGTGAGATGAGGGTGTGTGGATATTATAAATATTTGCGTTATTTGATCTGTCCTTTCTTACATTGTACCTACAGCATAGTTTTTTAGTTTCAATTTCAGGGCTTAACATAATATAATGAATAATAGCATGGCAAAGAAATACAACAAACGTAGTTTATTAACAATGAGTGATTGTTTTTACTTCACCTCTAATATTATCTTAGGTTTAAGTGTGAAAAAGAATTCCCGATGTTTTGTAAGTAGATAAAATAAAAGTGTTGATAGATCAAAGTATCACAAAAATAACAAATTAACATAAATAAAATAAGAAAAAATAAAACATGAAAAATTTGACATAATATTTCTTTACATCAATATACGTCATATACAAGATGTTTGATAAAGTAAGAGTCGAAGTAAGTAAGAATCGAAGGGATGGACGTGTAAACGGACGGATCAGATTGTATTCAGCTAACTTTAACTATATTAAATATAAGTTATTATAATATTATCAATTTGTGTCTATAGCAATGTAGAATCATTAATGAAGTTATAGGCAGTGCAAGTGCGCCTTCTGAACCAGTCAAGTGGAGCGTGGGAAGACCCGGTAATAAACGCTGGATGATGGCTTGGACCTAAGGTAATTTTTGAATAGAGTTACTAGTAAAAGTTTAACATGATGTGTACGTACATAAATATTTGTTATTAATATTGATTGTCTAATCGATTGTTTATAGCTTAATACATGATTTATGTGTAAAAAATATAATACTCAGAAGTAGTACTTTTAATTCTTAAAATGACAAAAGTAAAGGTTAACCAAAAGATATACGAACAGACGAAATCTTTGCAACTTATTGTATCGTTTGACAAAATGCAATATGTTCTTTAAAACAAAAAAATCCTAAACGCCAACTTTATTCACTATTCATAGAGCAACTCTACAGTTGTTACTTGCTACTTTTGCTATCATAATAGTAAAAGGACTGACAACAATCATACAACATAGGGATTTCAAAGATTTTCATTTCAAACGTTTCCAAATCCAACTACTTGTTACTGTTTCATAATTTTTAATCGATTAAAGTATTCGGTAAATGGTCCATATATCATTTTTATCAAATATAAATACAAAAGTAGAGTCAAGTTTATTTCGTACATAGTTGAGAGAAAATGAGGTTCTCATGTTAGGAATTCTTCTGCCCTGATTTTCAACTCTAATAAATATATTACAATATGAGTCTATAGATATAAATTTTCCCAAAGCTAATAGTTTTTGACAGTAGAGACCTGAGGCTGTTTTTAAACCAAGCGTGAGGCTGCGTGAGGTAAACATACTAATAACAAAATGGTCACGACATAGATTTCAGTAAACAAGTGACGTTTATATAATGTAAATGCTAAATATATAAGAACATGCTAATCCATACCTTTTTCAAGAAGAAACGTTATGGTTAAATAAAAACATGGACATTATCTGTCTACCATATATTTACAAATATCTATTGAAAACTAAGATAGTATATATGAATAATATATTTGAATATGAATAACTAAATAATTCTTCAAGCCTAACAAATGTAACTCTATTATTGATAAACACTAATTAACCCTAAAACACAATTTAAAAACAATGTGTAAATCATTATTATGTAAGATTTGCAAGTGTGTTTTTAAATTATTTTTTTTATTAAATGTGATAGATGATGTATTTTTAGAGATTTTTTTTATTTAATGGTCATAGAACATTAAGATTAATATATAATAACAATTTACAATTTATATTAAACTAATAATTAGTTCACAACCAATGTCGTATTATATTACGAATTTAATTAACAACTTAACGATATATTTTTAATTCATATTTGATTTATTAATATTTTCATCACCTTCATTTAAAATATATGAAGTATATGTCTCATTTTTTCCATTAGTTCCCTACATTCAATTATTTATTTATATCATCTGGATTTATTATGAAGCTGTAACTAATAATAATAAAGGTAGTAAAGAATACACTTGTTTTAAAAAAGCCATATACAAAATTATTACTTGAAAATCATTCCTCTCCATCTGTAAGTCACGCATCACATCAAAACTAGCGAACCGATTGAAGTGTCGTTTTCACGGATGGAAGGATCACAATGATATACTTATAGTGTCATCGCAAAAGGCTCAAAATGACGTAGTTATAGTGTCATCACAACGATAGACACTGAATGCAATTGAAATCACAATAAAAAATGCCTGTGCGAATGTAATTGTATTGTTGATTACTGATGGCGGTATTATGTAAAGTAGATCGCATTGTCATTGTAACACGGGATTTTTTAAGTATTAGAGAAACGTTAAGCATTTAAGTAAGTTTTCTTTGATACTCAGTTTTCTTGTGGAAATGGTATATTATTATTTCGGTAAGGTATTTTTAAAATAAACTGTCAAACTATTTAAAATTAATATTTTTATTAATTTAAAACTATTTTAAATTAATAGACTTAAAAAAAAATAAGTTTCTGTTTAAAGTATTAGTTTATTATAATAGTTATTTTTTTTCTGTCCTTTTGTATGTAAAATTTTTTAAGGTTGCTTGTAATAAACCTTCTTTAGAAATATGTAATTGTAATGCTTTCCAAATATTTTTAAGCTATATAACTTTATGGTATCTGTGTGAAGCAGAGGGAAACTTTAGCATAGACAAGAAACAAAACTCGTATTTACCGTTATTTGTGTTTAAAAGCAAACCGCCTGTGAATACTAAATTCGTTTTCAATATGCCAATTATTAAATAACTTATGTTTTTAAACTTTGGACCTGGTATTTAATTTAGATTATTCATTATATACTTCTCTGAAAGTTTTAATAAAATAATGAATATCGAATACCTCTAGGAAAACTAAGGTCTGGTAGAGCTTTTGGAGAATTAATGATGGTATCATTATTAAGTCATATTTTTATTAACTTTTAGGTATGTCCAATATTTGTTTTTCAGTTATGCTATGTTTTTTTACTTATACAGTCCTATAATTTTTATCGGCAAAGTCTGAATGGCACAGAGTATGGACAGCCGTAGAATAAGAAGTATTTTTACTCTGATAAATAATCCTTATTATAGGAATACAAGTAGCGTCTTAATAAAACCAGTGCTATAATTAATTTTTAATAATTTTAAAATAGCATTCAGATAATCAATGAACTATAAATTATAGTGCAATTAAAAATATGCCATGTGCATACACACAATACCTATATAAATCAATATTTGAACTGAAACAAGTAAACAAATATTAATAATCCCATTAGTATGCATAATTGAATTTAATCAATAACAATTTATTTTACGAATCCCAATTTTAAGTAACATTCTAAACTTTTTTAAAAGGTACTTGGGGCCAATAAAGTACAAAATACTAGCGAATACAATGGTGTCGAGGCGGCCGACCTTGCTTGGTGTTTACGTCGGGCGCGATGGTCGCAGGCGTCAGGGCCGCTCGTTGCACCGAGTGGGACACAAACATACATACATATACGATGCTAATGTATCTACATAGTGGTTCGAGTATGCAGGACACCGCGCCAGCGTCCGGTTAGGCACGTCGCCTTCCAATCAAGCAAGGATGGCTCATGGCACTGAACTCTTAACGCCTATTATGAATCCTGATCCTTAACCACTTATAATATGTACCTACTTTGTTTTTTTTTGTAGTCACATAAGTTCGTTGGCGCCAAAGCGCGGGAAAGCTTGACAATTGTGTTTTTAGGTTGTGTTTTGTTACTTATTATAAATGCAGTTTATTAGTTCATTGGAATATTGGTTTATGTACAAAAATTAATAGATTATATTTATATATACTTTCTCTTATACTAAAGTTATATATAATAAAGTTACGTTTGTATATAATAAAATGACAATAAAGAACATTATAACAATAACTCCTAGTGGACCCCCAAAGGCACTGTAGAATGTCGTATTTACTTCACACCCAAGCATTATATATTTAAATCACATTGCACCGCTAAAACTATTTTCCAAGAATAAAAATAAAAAAGAAGCTCATATTGAATATCGTTATCGGAAACTAGGAAACATCTTAACCAAACGATAAACATGTTCCAAGAAAATAAAATAAAAATGACAGTAAAAGTCATACGCCTTATTCGGAAAGAGTTATCATCAATTTACAAGTTACCAAGTAACAGTAAAGTTTCAACTTCGTAAAACTTAGACAAGTGTTTAAAACATCTACCTATATATTTTTTATGAAATATTATAAATGAAACATTTCACACTTGATATATAAATGTATGGTATAGCTGTAATATATTGTATATAATGTGTGTATATAATAATATTATCTTCTTTATTTTTATTTGCCGTAAAGTTACCTTTACTTTTGCTTTTACGGTATTAAGGCTAATAGATGGGTGTTGCCGGGATGGATACGCGGCATAATAATATTCATTAGTATGATAAATAGGTCTATAACTGTCTAGGTCAGATCGATAAAAAAACTAGAAACCTACTTATTATCTTATACAATTAAAACAATATAGAGCTTATCGGCTTTTAGATAATAATTAGAAAGTGAGATTAAGGTAGCTATCGTGTCTTAATCTTTTAATCCTCGATAAAAAAATAATATTTAAAGCAGAGATAAATTATCGTGGAGAAAATTTTCTCCATATTTTTTTTTTTTTAATAATTTTTATTTACTGCCCAATAATCTGTGTTTAATTATTGGAAACGATAATATTTCTCAAGCGTGCCAGTCCCGTCATCGCATAATTTGGTATACCCAAAAAATGCCCAACTTTTGAATGAGGCTTTAAAAATAGAGAATTAACATTACCATGGATGGTGTGATGAGATATTTGAACTTAGTAGGTCTCTGAAACAGTGAAACGCAGTTCCTGAAACAGTGAAAAGTCCCTGAAAAGCTTTAAAAACCACTTGCTATTTGTCGACGATCTAAAGATAAAACCGAAACAGTCAATCCATTTATGTCCATATTGAACAGACATCTACAGAGAACACAACAATAACCAATACCTAAAATAACTAACTAACAGATAAAACTAAAAATAAACCATTGAAACCCATAACATTATCTCTGTTATCTTATCAACTATATAACTTGTTTTTGACAAATAATTTTGACCAGTACTACGCAAATACAAGCTGAAACTAAATATCTACTCAACCGGAGGACTTGGATAACCATAAAAAGTGTATTGCCGTTCAGTTTGAAATTTGCAACCGTTATACCGTATTTTAGGGCGCTTAGCGTACCGTGTAAGCGATGTAGCGTAGTCTTCGCACTAATATGCGAGTCTGTTGTGGATTAGAAACAACGCTACATAGAATGAAAAGGAATGAGTGGAATCCAAGAGTGCGATAGAGACAGTCAGTCGCGGAATGCGGCGCACTTAATTTTTCTAACGGACTGCGGGTCGAAAAGCGCGCGTCGCAGCCGAGAGGGCCATGTAGTACGGCCGCGGGGGAGCGGGCGCGGTATCGCCTGTAGTACGACGGCCTGCGTTTCTCGTAAAGGAAGCGACCCTGGCGCGGTCATTGCTCGACGCGGCCGCATTCCTCGCCCCCTCCCGCCGGTCCTCTGCGGCGCCTGCGCATCAATGAACGGCGCGCGCGCACACTCGCGTCCACCAGCATCTATCTCGTTCTCGCGGCAATCCGATTATGCCCTTCCTGTCCCACCATAATAATTGTTTAAATACACTACTGAACTCTATTCAGACCATGTTTATCAATAGTCTTTACACAAAATTATTTTAGATAATTAAGTAAATATCAAATTATCTCATTTAAAAATCCTCTGCGATTTTCAGGATGTACTATATATAAAAATAAACTTAATAATGGTTACCAATTTCTTATTTAAAAAAAAAATTGAGACTAAGTAGGTTTCACGTATTCAGGATCAAATTCGCAATTTACTTAGACAGATAAACTACACTTATATGAAAGATCAAATAAAATATTGAATACCTATTAAAACTTTGTGTATGTTTCAATATAAAATAACTCAGTTTGGTTGTTATTTTAAATACTATCTTTTATATCTATTTAAGCTTTATAAAGCGTGAGAACAGAAACCAGTCATAACAACATATTAATAGTTTAGAAAAAAATAACAATAAGTCAGACATGTTGAATTATTGAAAGTCTTGTAATAACTTATTGTTTTTCTGTCTACAGTTTATCACAAAATAAATTGACGTAGGTATAAACCGATGTGTTATGCAACTGAGGTTAATTATGTAGTTGGAAACATTATATACAATTATTATATTACAATGTAACTGACCGCATGATGTAATCTTACAATATTATAAATCCTTTTACAAATATACAACGTTAGACGTCAGAACAAACTTTTAACTTTGATACATGCGTAAGACTTGAACATGAGGAAAGTAAAGTAGACGTATCGTCTAACTCGTCATCTTTTATTATCATATCATTATAATTTTATAATTAATTATTATTATAATAAAATAACTTAATGCTGAAATAAAGTTGTTTATTATCCGAAGAGTTAGTTCTGTTTTATTCATGTACTGAATTACACCCCTACTAATACAAAGATTTACGTATTTTCATTATCGTCTACTGTAAGGAAAGGTAATGAAAAAATATTTATTATATATTAATATGTACAAATAAGTACTTTGTGTAACGTAATAATTTTGCCGAGAATAAAATAATTAGAGTGTTTATGTACGTATCTCTTATGGTTTTGTGATTTTGATTATCTTTAATATAATATGTCTATTTAGTATGTTTCTTAAAGAAGTAGACAAATACTCTCAGAATATACCTATATGTATACGGCTACTGAAGTTTTATTTATTATACTAAACAACAAACAAACAACTTGCTTTCTAAGCAGGTATGATTTTGCTATGGTTATATTAAATGAGTTTTATTATGCTTATTTTAAATGGCTTTTATTAGTATTTGTATATTGACTTGGTCAATATAAAATTATTATTTTGTTAATTAAAATATTATACAAATATTATGCATAAAAATTAAAACATCTTTTAAATTTTTAAAGTATTTTTTTTTATAAATTTTACCAAATTGTTTGTATAACACCATTACAATTATTCAAATATATTTTTACTAAAAGTTATAATCAAGGATAAGATAAGTTATTCTTAACCGAATAATGATGTACGGTTATAATTCTGAAACCCTTAATAGGCTTGCGAAGAGTGAGGTGATCGAACTATCGTTATGTTCGCACTTGAACTTCATTAACGTTTGTCTACCTTTTAATATCCATCAAAAAGTTCATAGCCCCCTTAAATGTTTACTTATAATGATCTTGTCACGGTCTCTAGAATAATAAGTATTATTTTTTTTATCATAGATATGTTTGAACCTCCCAAATACTTAAGATCGCAAATATTATGTTCATACCTACTTTCTAACTTTGAAAAATTTTTTAAAAATTTTTGTTTTATCATATTTAAAATTTAGTACCAACTAATTATATTTTCCATAGAGTGTGTTATAAGTATTATCATCACCGAAAACTTCCTATAAGAAATGCTGTCAAAGTTTTCAAAACTCAGGACTATATGCAACATTGTTGAAACATTTAAATAATCGAAATCTGTCTTATTTGTTGTGTAAGAAATATTGATATGTTCACGTGCTTTCATTGCTTTTATATGTAAGTGGAACAGTAAAAACTGTAAAAAATATGTTTTGGTATACAAGCACAGGTATTATGAGACGCAAGGGTGATTGTATTTGGTTTACGGGAGCCTTCGAGAGCGTCCACAGTTGTCCAACGGCTTTTCGCTTTGTGGCAATGCACGGTCAACGCTCGACAAACTGCCGGACTTACAGGTTGTACATTGTACATGGGGCAATGGAATCCGCGGGAGACAAAAAAGAAATGCTCCCGCCCCGCCCGCGTTCTCCACCAAAGCAACGGCATCGGACACATGGCGTATAGTCCGCGTCGGCCTCCGTATACATCGTGTGTTTGATCTTTATATTTGTTTGTTTATCCACCATTTTTAAAACTAGAAGAATGGATTTTTACTGTTTAAATAGATTACTTTCTAAGTTTCTTTACTTCACTACAATTTCCGTTTATGACTCAATACTCTTACAATATTAGCGTCATAAAACCTGGGTTTTATGGTTTACTTGAAGTTTAACTTCTTTGGATGACAAAATAATTGATTACTTTTAACTTAGTATAATGTAGTACATAATATATATTTTTGTCAGCAGATTCGCCCGCGCTGCACGATATAAAAAAAGGGATAACCGTCTTAAAATCCATCTTTATTTTTTCGTTTTTTGAGGTACTTACCTTATGTTCTTTTTTGTACCCCTGACAAAATTTGGGTAAATATTATTATGATGGTCGACTGAGTGGTTAATGAAAATGTAACAAATATGCAAGCAAACTCAAATTCCCAAATAAAATATATCTCACAATCCTTCTTAATTCCTCGGATCTTTTTTGTGATTTATGGTACTCTATGTCTTTTTCTGGATCCCTGACAAAGAAGTGTTAGATTTTATGATCGATTCAGCAGTTAAGGCTTAAAAGTGTAACAAACATATAAGTAAACTCACTTACCTATAATATTGCATAGGCTTTTAGTTTTTACTTAAATATCCTCTTCCTACTGCAAATGATCATATCATAAAAACTCTTGAAACCTAAGAAAATACTTTGTAATACGAAAACTTGAACACCTTATTTAGTTAAAAATAAAATACGAAAAGTAACAAAGTAAAAGATGTATATGTGAATAGTGGAAGTCAAGTTCTAAACAATACATAATTTAATACGATGTATTATATTTACTAATAACCCACTTAAAGACAGTTGAACGTTTGGTTTATAAAGTTATATAAAGTGATAACACATAACGCACTTTAATAAATCAATATAGCATTAATTATAAGCTCTAATGTACGCATAATGAAAGTATGTCTGTCCCTCACCCCTTCTCAAAAGCTCTTTCTTGCGCATCGTGTTCTTGGAAGTCAACTTTTTAAGCGCTAAATTCTTATTACAAAGAGGTGCGGACGTTACCGCGCATTCCAGGGCCAAATCTTGCGGCGCCTTTTGCAATTTGGGATGCTTACACCACATCTCGCTTAGTGCCATTGAACCCATATTGCAAAATCATCAATTTACCAATTTTATTTATCATATTTTCAAGAATTTCAACATTATTTTGTCTGTTATGGCAATGAATTTGAATGTACGTTTCTTAAGCCTAATACCTAAAATAATATATTACTTGCTGGATCCGTAGCTCCGACTGTTTTGTTATTTTCAAAACATTTCATGATAATTTAGAGATAGCTAAGAAGTAGGTATAAAACTAGTATCTATTGTAGACTCTACAATCCGTTGTTATTCTTATTTAGATTTTTATAAATTAAGCACACTTAAAGCCCACGCTGTATTATAATTGAAAAACAGTAGCTTTCCTTTTCTTTTTATATATTTAAACCATATTTTCCTTAATACTTAAGTCAGTAGATTTTAAGTTTCGACACAACCGCCGCGTTATTTCCTTGTATATTAATTAACTTTCGCCCTCTATATAATAAGTAAGTACCTACCTACATGTCTTTTAAAATACTGAGAACGCTAATTTCTATATTTATCTTAAGTTTGAAACTTGGAAAGATCTACATGCTAACGCCATCTAGTAAGGTGACATCCAAATAGGTTACATTGGATTTTTGTTGTGTTTTCTACTGATCAAATGTGTTGCTTTGAATTATACGCCGTAGTTTCAATCACACTAAAGATATCATCAATGGATGTCTCAGTTAATTAAACACTATTTAATTAATTGTTGACTTCGATTCCTTAGGGTTAGATTTCACATATAAGTACTAAAAGTCCTAAACCTTCCAGAACTTAAAACTTGAAACGACAACCAAATTTACGGACCGAGAATTGAACTAGCAAGCAGACATTTGATTTTTTTTAATATTGTATTTTAATTTGGCATAACTTATTAAAATATAAATGAATACATGTATATTTTTTTATTAATATCTAAGTACTAAGCACTGCTTGTTGATGTCGTGTTTAATAATGAATATTTTAAAACCTCTGTTTAATGTTCTAACCGATGAAAAAGGGGTAGATATGGGTAGATTGTACTCCTGACGATCTACAACGTCCGGCTGTCAAACAACTGCCAAAACTTAAAAAAAAAAAAATTGTACTTATTAAAATTAGCCGTTTCAGAATATTTTGTTATAATATTACTTTAACATACCTAAGTAATGTGATATCATATTTGTAATACCCTTACAAACTTGGGTATAGTCTTGTTTACAATATTATTTATTTAATCAGATAATTAGCTTTATTTTACTTAACTGAGAAATATCGCCCACCAGTGCCATCTAGCTCGGGTTCAAAGAATATAGTATTGTGTGTATGCAGACGTTGGATCAATCTACGCCATTTTTTTCGGACTTAGACATTACGTAGGTTCTAGGTTTATAGCACTAAAAATGTAGGCATTTCCTTAAAATCCTATTTCCTCAAAGCTCAATGCCAAAAAAATATCCTCAAAGTGTCCCAGTCTACAACCCTGCAATCTTTACTTTAGCAATCTGTAACAACATTCTGTAGTTCAGTTGTAATTTTACGACCTTGTTAAGAAATAAAACGAAGCTAGCAAACCCGTGGGTGACGTTCTAGTATTATTGCACTATTATTTGAAGAAGAAAGATTTTCTCATTTGTCGTATTACAGATAATAGTGAATAGGATGGATTGTACGCACGTGGTATCATGTGACGCTCAGAAGATACGTAGTTTAAAATAACAGTTTCCTTTTCTGCGTCAATAAAACTCATATCAATGAATGAACAAACATTTTCCGTGTTGCCACTGTGGCGTGCTGATCTGCACGTAGCTACTGACGGAAGTTACAACGGATTGACAAGATTTAACTGCATTTTTGTAGAACGTGTTCAGAAGATTTATAATAGAAGTCGTTAGACTCTAATCAATAATTTGATAGTTAAATACAAGACACACATACGACATAGAAACGTATGTATTATGTATTAATGCATTTAGATATTTAATATTTAAGTCTATTCCATTGTACTTATAAATATCAGGAAATTATCTAGTAGGTATCTACTGCGCGTGTGCCATTTGTTCATGCCTTCTTCTAAAAAGAAGTCGTTGACCGACCATCGGATATAGTAACATCCATATTTTTCCGGTACAGACAACACACGTACTGAATTCAAAATTTTGTGACCTTACATATAAAAGTTGCGAGGTTCTTTTTGCAATCGACAGTTTAACATTAAGTTGGCAATGAAAAAGATGACTTCTAACTTTCTAATCTAGATTACAGTCCACAATCAAAACAAGCGAATGAAATAATTATTCAATTTCAGTACCATATGGGTTTATTTATTAACAGAAATAATAATAAATTCGTAAGATTAATAATAACAATGCACGCGTACTTTATGCACAAGTAACCGACAAACCCACGTGTAAAAATGTAATCAAAGTAACAATCATAAGTAGCAACTACACTCGTATCTTGATCTCATACTTACAAGGTCATATATTTTTCTAAATATTTCGTAAATAAACGAATTGAAAACATCTACCAGATTTAAAAATAAAAAAATAACCAAAGTGTACTAACTTGTATAAAAAGCCTTTTCTAAGCTTTTACGAAAACCCTTAAGCTCTTGTAAATATCAAACAATGCAACAGGCAATAACTGGCAAAAAGAAAGATACAACGAATCTGCTACAAAAACATTAAGCGGCAGCGTAAATGAATACAGCGTAATAAGAAAATGGACGACCTACTTCAGGTTGAACTTCGGCCGGCTCGCTCATCCGGGAAACCAGCAAGGTGGATCGCGAAATTAGCGAGGACTAAGTGATAAACGAGGACGCGAAGACGCGGTACAGATATCAGTCGCGAAAAATTAAAGACGGCCATTTGAAGATAGTGTCCGCGGAGTCGAATGATGTTCGAATCGAACGCGATCTTAGAGTTTCGCGTGTAGGTGGGTCGCCAGATCTCTCCGACGGCATAGCATTGCACATCCGGGCCGGTCGATACGAACGGCGACATGCGCGCTGCCGCGGCGTCCCTCGTTGCCCCCACTGCCCCCGCCCTCTCTTGTCAGCCCCCCCCTCGACTCGCATCGATTCATGCGCTTGATAATTATTAACATTGCGAATATGTATCCTCCCACGAAAATGTTTCCGGGGTTCTTTTCTGGGCAATGATTAGGATTCATTTTGCTAGTTAAGTTTGAAGGCACTCTGCCACGATACCATAGAGGGGTTTTTAATTTATTGGTAATGTAGGTGTAGCGCACAACTGTAGTGTGTTTTTTTGATAACCATACACTGAACAACAACTAGTTGCTGGCCGCCGCCCATATCTTACACATGTTTTATTCATAGTAAATATGTACACCATACTATGTAGGTACAAGCCTCCAAGTAGAGGTTGCTATATATAAACTATTTATAAAACAAAATTATTAAGAATAATTATTGTTTAAGGTCTCATAATAGATACATATTTCATTAGATGATAAATAATTATCTACCTATCCAATGGTTGTTTTCTTACTTATCAATTTTATATTATTATAGTTGTTGTGGTTTATAGGCGTGGTTAGCAAATTTTCGATTTCTAAAAAAATATCTACTCACTTCCATACACATATAGTGAATATGTATGTCTATATATACTTATTTTACCATACAATAATAACTTACTTAATAATTACAGATAAATAATTCTTAAGGTTGTATTTGAAACATTCAATTAAACATGACATCTATACATGTAATAATATTGTCACTGATCAATTTCTGAACATGAAAAATATTTAACAAACAAACATGATGGAGGGCCTATATAAGAACAAGAGAACCCAAAACAATTTTTCATTTTGTTTGTATGATTGTATTTCATGTACGACTGAACCAATTTAGATGCAGTTTTCAGGAATATATTGATACAGTCTTCACTAAGCATTTATTTAGTAACAGTTATTTCATTTAAATCGGTTAAGAAATAAAAAAGTCATATCAATTTATGTCAGTCATATAATAGGTACCAAGCAAGTCCTGTTCTATATATATAATACATCGGTAGAGGAGTAGTTTCTGTACTTTGGAATATTAAAAAAACATAAAGGATTATTTGTAATTAATTGCCCACCTCTTGCAGGCAGCCTCTCTACATAAATCCCAACAACATTTGTTCTACAACTTTTTCAAATCTTCATAAACAACACAAAAAACAAACCAAAAAAATGTTGCTCCCTCTGTTACCAATTACTCTGTATTTTGCAAGAAGTACCTAAAAGATCTATGTCCGAGCGCCATTCAAAGTTAATGCCAGTCCAGTGGCAACAAATAAGTTTTGTATGGGAAAACTTAAATATTTAAAACTATTAATTTTAAAAAGCCACAGAATAAATGTTGTTAGGATTGATGTACAGAGGCTGCCTGCAATAACCCTGTATAACGAAGATGTAAACGGATGATTAAAAGAATTCGTTTCAAAATTTTTTGAAATTTTTGTCTGTTTATCTGTTTTACTTTTAGTACCTAGTGCACGCAACACGTAAAAAATACGTAGCCAATGTAAATAACTTTAATACATAAAAAAGTGCGAAACACTGTGTATGTAGATTTTAACACTTATTTAACACAAAGTGCTCAAAAATTTATCTATATACATATAATAAAACTGTAATTAATCGCTGTCATCGTATAGAGAATATTTTCAAAAAATCATAATAGAGACATTTATATAAGCCGGAGAACAAAACAATAGTTTTTTTTATTTTGTCTGTTAGTCTGTATCTATGTATATCTGTATATCTATGTCTGTAGGTATGTTTGTCGTGCACAAACTTCAGCGTAGCATAGATTACTCAGAAATGGATTAACCGGTTTGGATGCAGTTTTCGAGAATATATTGTCATAAGCTTCACTTTACATTAAGTGTTTCTTTTTTGTTTAAATCGGTTAACAAACAAAGAAGTTAATAATCTTTTATTTTTGTACTATTGCGGTAATACATTAAAAAAAATGAAATAATAATTCTCCCCTCAGGGAACAATAATAACCTTTCCAATAAAAAAAATAACGAAATCGGACTACCTACTTTGTTAAAAAATAACTGATTAAGAATAAAAAAATATATAAAAATAAAGTATAAATACTTCTACACGCAAAAACTACTTGACTGAATTTCTTAAAATTTGAATGATTACAGTTTATACATTGGTATGTACAAACGGAAGTTCTATCGAAATCGAAATCTAGGTGTAAAAATAATGATATCATTAAATTAAATCTAAGTCCTAAAAAAGCTAAAATATAAAAGTATAAATATATAATGGAAAAATAAGAATTTTATTCCAATATCTGTATAAATAAAATTAAAAGTTCTCTCTGATATTGTTTGTTACGCTCGTAACGATATGTTTTATAGCCTTCTTCAAAGTGGTAATTATGTATACGAGCTAGCTGCACAGATTAGGGTATCAAAATAACTCTTCATTTCTATGTTAAATCAGTTGATGATTTTATTTACATTTTCTTTTCTAACAGGCTTTCAAAATGGAACAGGAATTTTCTCGATTAAAAGCAGTCTTTGCACAGAGCAGCCACTAGGAGTTACTCTCCTTGCACCCTCTTCAACAGCCTTCGTTTTCTCGGATTTATACCTATTTATAGTGTACTAAATTATCAACAAAATTATCGACAATATGTTTTTATTGTACGATATTGTACTAGGTTACAATAATTTAAATTATATGTACCTCGATTATCTTATAACCTTTGTAATACACATGGAACCAAAATTCAAACAAATACCTAGATATGTCTATTATCTTAAACTGTAATTTAAATGATTGTACTAGGAAGATACACGCCGTTTGTCCAGTCGGGACGGCTCGGCGCTAAGACAGCTGAGCGAACAAATATGTGTTAATAATTGGCACTTCCTTTATTTTAATTGAATATTATGCTATTCCATCCGTTTTTTTACGTCTTCTTTTTGTAAATCTGAAGCAGTGAGAGGCTTAATTATTTCCAGAACATTTATTTCTAAGCGGATATATTATCTATTTTAATACCTTTAAGAGTTAAAACAAACTTTCCTCATGAATACCTATATAAGTAGTAATATATAGTAATAGTATAATACGTACTAGTAATAATATACATGCCTATGTTCAAGAAAGAAATAGAGGAAGGATTTTTTTTCACAAAACTGTTGAACTCTCAAACTGTGTAAGTGCTAATGGTGTTCTTGAAACGCATCCAAAAATCCTACCTACCTACAGTTTCATTGCATTATGTTGTATTGCTGTTAAATTGCTTAATTAAATTCAAAATAAATGTATCATTTTGACCGAGGACAAAGAGAAGTAGCTAAAGTAACCCCTGTGGCTAACTCCCGATATGGACGGCCAACTTTCAACTTTTATGTATTTCTTAAATATATTTATTTCGCATGATGAACACATGTTCACTTATACAGAGATTAAGTTAATTCCTTTTGAGCAATTTTTACATTATATTTATTCCGCCGTTACGTTTATGTTTGCATATACCTACATACAAAAACACATACATACGTGCACCTGCACGCACATACATACACGAGTTATAATCTTATTTTAATTACGTACTTATTTAAATGTATTTAAACCTATTATTTAATTTAATAGAAACATAAAAATAATGAATAAATAAAAAATAATAATAATAATGCATTTAACCATTAAATTACTTATCTAAAAACTTTATCTGTTATCTATAATATTATCTCTAACGTATAATCTGAGCTTATTTTTGAACTACTTAACATTAATATTGTTACAATTCTTAATGACATCAGGTAAACTAAGATATAAAATTGCACCTGCGCACTTTATATTTTTATTAGAGTACCATAAGTTTTTGTCCGAGGCAGCCACACATATATTTTGTTTTGTTTGGTAATTTCTTATTCTTTGCTTTAAAAATCATATATGTATAAGGTCTTTGCTTCATTTACTGTAAGAAGGTCATATAGAAACCGTTGATTTATTATGTCAAGGTCTTTTTGTGATTTTGCTATAACTACGTGAATTGTCTTTGAAAAATAGAATAGAAGTGTCATCTGCATACGAGAGAGAGTTATATGACCTGATAAGTTTAAATTTACAATATTATTAACGTATCTCAAAAAGAGTAATGGTCCTAAAATAGAGCCCTGTGGTATACCACATGTTACTACACGAGAGTCTTTTTTATTTTACTTTTATGATTGGAAATTTGAAGAATCTGTTTACGGTTGGTAAGGTAAGAAGTTAACATTTCTAACGCTGTCCCTTCGATTCCGTTATAGCTTTGAATTACGGACTGTATCAAAAGCCTTTTTTAGATAAATGAATACACCTAAGTAAACTTGTGGACGATAAATATTTGTCTTTATTTTAGTAACTATGTCAATTACAGCAGCGATTGTGTTTGATTTTGATCTAAAACCATATTGCTGTTTAATGAAGAAGTTTCTATTATTTAAGTATTCTATTAGCCGGTTATAAATAACCTTTTTAATTTTTTTTGAGATAACGCGAGGCATATAGGTATAGATTTTGAATTTGATTTAAGAATTGGGCTAATTTTTGATTTTTCAGGCTATCAGGAAAATTACCTTTTTTAAAACATTTATTTATACAATGAGTTAAGTCTGTCGCAATAATATTTTTAGGGCCTTTGGACTAAGTTCATCGACGCTTGCGCTCGTTATAGCATTTAAATTTTCAATAATTTTAGCTACTTCTTTCACATCGCAAGAAACTCAATTTAAGTTCCTTTAAAACCTTGTGGGTCTGATGGTTTTCTTCATACATAAGAGTATGCATGCAGCTCGTGTGGCATTTCGAATGTATTCTGTTTGCTAAAACTGAGCCTATCGTTAGAAAATAATTAAAACATTGACAAATTTGAAACCCATCGATAATAATAATGTTAGATAATGTGAGTTTCGGAGGAGCGCAGTTTTTCTTAATTTTATTTAAAGCTAAAGTATTGACAAGGTCCCACATCTTTTTGGGTTTATTTTTACACTTAATATATTTCTTTGTTTTTACAAATTACATTTTTTTATAATATCTTCATTTTGAATGTCATGTTTTAACCATTTATCCCGTCGATTACATGTTTATTAATCCAATATTTCTTTGGTAAGTTTAGTGTTTTAAACTTTACTATTTTATTTTTCGTTACTTGTTCAGTTATGTACTTTTCCAAATAATAATAGTAACAATTATTTTTTTTAAATTCTGTTTCTAAGTAACTTTTTATTAAACCATCATAATCAAGAGCAATGTATCAATCCCGTTCTAGTGTGTAAGTCGTACACAGTGATAATTCTAAATAAATTTGCTTTAATTTTCACCTTGCAAAATATAACCCAAACAACCCTTAATCTGCGGCATCCTTGTTAGCCGGGAAGCCAGGTACGAAGACTTGTGCTGGACCTTAAAGCGCCATAATCACTTGACGGCCGACTCGAATAAATTTATCAACCGTCCCCCCAGGAAGAACTGGCTCGTTCAGTATTTTCAGTAATTGATGTATTCTAATTTACATTTCGTTTTATTTTCTTAATACCTGAAGGTATGTGCGTATGGCAGATTTCAAAAATGTATGATGAGTTCCTTCTACAAAGTTTGACAGAAGTGAAGCATGCCGTTCCTTTATTTAAGTTATTAGTACTAAACTTACATCCTATTTAAATGTGGTTCACGTGGCAGGAGGCACTAACTAAGATATAGATAACAATGTGTCGAAATATACATGAAAATGCTTTTGATGGCTATTGATTAATTTACATAATTTATGGTACTCTTGTATCCCATTTACAAGACAAGCTAACTTATTTTAAAAAGCATTAGCTGATATTCTAATACCATTTTCGGATTACGTACTAATTATATTCGTATAATTATTTTCCTTCATCTGGTATTGAAGATGCGAGAAAAGAAAACCATATCCGTTATTAGATGTTTAATTTTACACCTTAACTTCAGTCTTCACACTTTACTCATTAGGTAAACAACATTAATTTCGGACTTCATAGTTCATGACATTATTCGCCAGCGCTATTGTGGTAGGTACTAGAAAATCTTATATAAAACAGTATTATTATAGTTAGATAGTTTTTTTACTTCCTGCCCATACAAAATATTTCTCCTTGCCTCTAATCTATATAAGTTCTGGCTTATTTTGATAACACGTACATATATGTTTAAAAATAAAACTTGCTTTTATATACAAGTGTGATGCTTGTTTGTGCTGTGCAATTAAATAAAACATCGATTATTAAATAGTTTTTGGATAATAAAAGTGCATTTTTAACCCTCATAAAATAAAATATTGAAACTGGTTATGTATAGCCCATTCTTTGTAATTCTATATCATTGATCATAAAATAAAGAAGATGTAGATATATCAATGCTTAAAATTGAAAACATTTCTTCTTTTAAACTAACTTGTGAAGATGGTTAAGTCATTGGAATGGCAGTACTATCGCTAAAGGGTAATACTTGAAAACAACAATTCACATAAAATGCTTCCAAAAACAAAATAAAGAAGAAACCTTGATATTAATATTTTTCTGAATGCCTTGAATATGAAGTAACTTATCGTTTTGTCTTAGTTTTGTTTTTTTAATAAACCAGTTGTTGATAATAGCTGTCATAGCGCTTAACCTAAAAACTTATCCTAATTTTCAACAGAGCTTACTAAATTCCATACATTTTGGCGGAAACGTATACACAGTAAAATAGTTCTCCTTAATTTTAATGGACGAACCTCGATTTGCGGGATTGAGTCCCATTTATGTTAATAAATATTTCATTAATCTGTTTGGTTTTTAAGAAAATGGGAAAGTATAACGTTGCTAACCTAATTTAATATTCTTTACATTAACAATTTATTGAAAAATTATTATTTGCTTATTTTGAAAAGCAGGATTTACTACTTTTATTATGTCTTTTTAAAATTTTCTAGCACAATGAATGTAGCCTGTGGACTTGTTATGGTCTGTGGCATAATCAAGCTGTTTAGACTGTGGCATTCTTTGATTCCCCTTCCATTTATAGAAGCCGATTTATGTTTTGATTGCAAGTGTCTTTAGTATTATTTATTTCAGTTGCTAAATTTATTTAATAATCAAAATATATTAGTTAGATAATATATTAATCTTTGAAAATGACCTGGGGTTTTGTTACGTGTGGTCCAAACGAGGCTCTTGTGGTGTCTGGTAAGTTGACTTTAAATACTAGTAGTATTTGTTTAAGTACAGTATCGTTTATATAAATTGATTGCTAGGAATCATAATTCTTACTTCTCATAAAAAAGCTTTTGCGAACTTAATAAAGACTAATTCAAGGCAAGCTGTTGTATTAATTTTGATACTTATTTTTCTTTCCCGCGGCGCCTCAATGGTATGACTCCTATTATCACTCATAAACCATTGCGGATAATCATCCTTGTTTTTATAATTTTACCTAAAAAACATTACAGTACATATAATCATTTCTTTGTTCTATCATAGTATTTATGTTAATAATTCTTTGTGTATAATCTTTGGTGTATTTTGGTGTAAATATAAACATCCTCGATGTTAATATAAAATTCACACCAAACCATTAAAATACTATTTGATATCAATTAATTAACATGTTTGAGGTTTCTCATTGTTTAATTCTTTGATTCTCTTATTATTGTTACAATGCTATGCCATGTATGTTAAGAATTACCCTTGATATTTATTTGTTTTTCCTTAAATTATAGGTATCTCTTTTTGTAGTCTATAATTGTAAATAAAATATATTTCAGCTATAAAGTTAGTTATAGAAAATTGTGGATACTAGATTTAAGACGATTGCATTTGGAATTATTAAGTTAAGTATAATCTCAAGATATAATACAATAAGAAATAAAGTATTAACATATAATATTATAGAATAATAATATTATTTAATATTTAGTTTCTCACTTGCTTGTTTACTTGCTGCGATTGTTTCGATAATAAAATCATAAACAAGAATGTTCATGATGTTACGAGTAATAAAAATGGTAAATTTGTACTGCCTTAAATACTACAATTTTCTAAACAAATATTGAAATTGTAGGTTATTTAATAACTATTACTTGCAATTTAATTAAGAGTTTTAATTAAATTTAAATAACATAGGTGATAAATATTTTATAGATTCAATAAGGTTAATAGTAAGTTTACATGGTACTATTGCTATGCAGAGCTTTGATGCTAGCGGTTTTGGCTATAATTACTTTTATTACTACTGATATCATAATATAATAAGTAGTCTTTGTTGTTTATCAAAACAACTGGTGCAATCAAATATAAATTGTAAAAATATGTCCTTAATCATATGACGTCAATTTATATTGAATAAATCAAATTACATCAATAAAGTTATATAAAAATCAAATTTTCTTCAGGATGTTGTTACTCAAAACCTCTCCTGGTGCCGGGGGGTCGGGCGTTCGTATGGCCGGCCCTACAGCGGGTTCAGCGGATATCACTGAATACTATGACGTTGCAAGTCGAGTCGCCCACCGTATACACCAGTCAGGGCGTGCCCATATCAGTCACGGGAATAGCACAGGTAGTATGACTCATCGATGAAGTCATCCCATTTAGCGGGTTGATGAATTAATCCTATTAGACAATCTTTCGGAGTACTATTTAACTGAGAGTAACTTGAGAATGGCATGTAATTCTTATTGATACTGAGAGAAATTACATGAACTGAAGATTACCGAATTATAGTAACTATATACATTTACTAACAAAATATTTATTGGGGTCACAGTGAGTTATAACCTCTTATGAAACATGGCATCCATAAAGTATTTATAAAAATTATAATCTATCTCATTAAATAAAATAGACATGGCTATGAAATTTGAGGTATTTAGTAGTTATATAACGACATTTACACTTCATTATTATAAAAAAATATTAATAGTATATTTTCCTGATTTGGAAGGCAATATTACTTGTCATCATTAATATGCTTAAAATTAAATACATAGTTATATTTTTATTACCAAGAGTAGATACATAGTTACATTTTAATACCAAAATCAATGGATGTTAATTTAGTTTCTTTGATAATAGTTCTGTAGGTATGTATACTTTTTAGGTCAAGATTCAAGGTCAAAATGCTGAAATGTTATTGTCCGCTTGTGAACAATTTCTTGGTAAATCTGAGCAAGAGATCCAACATATAGCCCTAGTGACCCTAGAAGGCCACCAGCGTGCTATTATGGGATCCATGACAGTCGAAGAAATCTATAAAGACAGAAAAGTCTTTTCCAAAAAGGTATAATTTACTTTCTAATGAATATAAAAAGTATGAATTCTATTTATTGCATTCTTTCAGGGGAGTTGAAATAGTTATAATTTTGTTTTATAAGTAATATAATGTTGTTTCAGGTATTTGAAGTGGCTTCAAGTGATCTGATTAATATGGGAATTACTGTGGTATCATACACACTGAAAGATATCAGAGATGAAGAGGTAGGTTATAATGTTGTTATCATTTTTCTTTAATTATATTTAGTATTATAGGGATTTTAGATAGACATGAAACTTATTGTTTTATGATACCTGTATAGAGGTTTACAATTTATAAAGTTTTTTTTAAAATTATATGTGTGTAGTGGTATGATAAAATTTTAAATATTTAAGCCTATATCATACAATGGATTTTTATGTCTAGCTTTTGAGATATCATTAGAAGCTTTGCAAGTTAATTATTTAAATCACAATCTTATTGTAAAAACTCGCACTTAACTTATTCTAAATGTTACAATTAAATGCAATCATACTTGTCTTGTATATATGTTTAATATTTCTAGTTGTTAAGTATTAGCAACATGCATGTCTTTAAATGAATCTATTGTTTTTCTTACATGGACAGGGAGCTAAGGTACGTGATAAAATTTAAAGCACTTCATTAGCTTGTATATTAAATTCAAGGTCAACTTCCCTTGTGTTGGCTTAGATTTTAATATTGTGCAACACTTGAGTTAATATTCGATCTTTTGTATAATGTATAATACAGGATGTGTTTGACGACAAGTCATTTAACACGCTTGGACGGTCAGATATTTGTTTTATATCAAAAGATCGGTGTATATTTTATACACTTGCCTTTTCCAAAAATTGTTTTTGCAGTGGTTTGTTTGTACACGCTATAAGCATTGAAAATTTATTGTAGAATTTCGCAATGTTTGTGACACTGTTTCCTGGAAAAGTATATAATAATGAATCATCATTTCATTACGATAATATTTTGTATTATTCATTTGATTAATTGATCAAAACATCAATCTTTATTTAAATAACGTAAAATTCTATAAAACTTAAATTATTAGAAATATATACAAAATATAACATGTAAGTGAAACACAGTTTGATGTATCTCTAAACTAGTTAAATATTTCTAAATATCGTTTTCTTTTTGGCTAAATTTAGAAAGCCAATACTAAATACTAATGGTTCTGTCTTAATTTACGAGGAAGGTAACAGCGCCTAGAGGCCTTGGCACAGTTTGCTGTAATTAATGTTTTCTGTCCCACAACAATATTTATTATTTTCACACTGTGTTGGTTTTAACAAACATCGTATGTATAATTATATTTAGATTAATATGTATTCTTATCTTTTATCCTAGAATAAAATATCCGAAGTGTTGGAAGAATGTATTTATCTATTCCAATTACTCATAGCTCCCTTTCATAAAAGC
Organism: Napeogenes inachia; assembly: GCA_959347355.1. NCBI lineage: Eukaryota > Metazoa > Arthropoda > Insecta > Lepidoptera > Nymphalidae > Napeogenes > Napeogenes inachia. Next base: position 4,583,205 of record OY365800.1, on the reverse strand, counting down.
TTGTTTAATATATAATTATTATTGATTTTATTACTTTATCTTTTTCATAATCTTTCTATTTATAGAAAGTGATTAATCTTTATACTCTGTATATTCTTGACAGCAAATCTAAGATATATTTGTACTATACTATCTTTGAGATGTAAAAAGCATGCTTTCAAAATTTTTGCAACATTTAAAATGCACCATGAATACCTATTCATTCATCATTCATCCATTCTATACAAAATTGAATTATAAGAAACTATTATAAATATTTTTTCCAAGGGCTATCTAAAAGCACTGGGTATGGCTCGAACTGCGGAAGTTAAACGAGATGCACGTATTGGTGAGGCTGAAGCTCAAGCGGAGGCCAAAATCAAGGAGGCCATGGCAGAAGAACAAAGAATGGCAGCGAGATTCCTTAACGACACTGATATCGCTAAAGCCCAGAGGGACTTCGAGCTGAAGAAAGCGGCCTACGACGTAGAAGTGCAAACTAAAAAAGTAAATAAAAGTTCTCTTTGTCAGTACAATAATAATAATAATAATTATAATTTGTCAGTACAACATACTTAACAATAGATTTATAATTCCTTCGATAATATTATCAATTGTTTTCCAATACTAATATGGTTTAACATTTTAATTATCTCAGGCCGAAGCTGAAATGGCGTACGAACTGCAAGCCGCGAAGACCAAGCAGCGTATAAAGGAAGAGCAGATGCAGATCGCTGTAGTGGAGCGCACCCAAGAGATCAGTGTACAGAAGTGGGAGGTACAGAGAAGAGAGAGGGAGCTGGAGGCTACTATTCGCAGGTAAGACCTGCTTCAATTGATAGATGATAAGATAAAGCTTTATACTAATTTTACTAACCACCCCTTATGGAAACCGGCTAAATGGCTATATATGTTAATAAAATAATTAAAAAGAAATAAAATAACGAGAAATAAAGTAATTAAAAGAAGTACAATTAGTTATGGGAGGAAAAAGATACGGCTTCCAGTCTCTCACTAAAAGGAAAAACAATTAATTAAATAAAAATTGTGCTTCTCTGAGAAAATAGTTTTAATCTCTTGCTAGAATATCAAAATTCACAAGTTTCGGTACATTTTACATAAGCTCAATAACAGTTATTTAGGTCTATACTATCTGAAGATAAGGTGTTAAAACTAACAACATCTGACAATATGTATTTACCTATACATATATGTAATAGTCAACCATTAGTAATTAAATATGTGATATTAATCTCTGAAGGATTTTCTTTATAAAATTATATTGTTATTGAACTCAACGCAAGATCTATTTGAATTATATTAATTAGCATCACCCTTGAGGAAAAACCGTAATACACATTTTGATTGAAAATCCTTTATTGTGCAATGAATTATTTTTAATCAAATGAATATCTTGTTTTTAATAATAATTTATATCTTTTTCACAGACCAGCAGAAGCCGAGAAGTTTAGGTTGGAAAAATTGGCTGAAGCACACAGACTAAAGACCGTGTTGGAGGCGGAGGCAGAGGCAGAGGCTGTCAAAGTACGAGGAGAGGTGCGTTGGAAAAATATTCTATATCTTATTTACTAAAAGTATATTTTATTTTTGAAGATTGATGTGAAATAATATTGTTGAATGTGATTTATTGAGGATGACTATGTATATAGTAACACAATTACGAACAGCAATTAAGAAGTGTATTTTAAAAAAGTATTGGAAGCGCCTTTCTATTGTTGTTTTCTTCTGGGTTTTTTGTATGTCTCATATTACCGTATAGGCTTCGTAGTCCATACGGATAAAGTCGGGGGTAACAGCTAGCTAACTGTATAGGATATATATCACGTATAAATATATAAAGGAGATCTTGCCACTATGTTATTGTTAGTTAAACCGTTATTTCTCTGTTTATTTTTTTATTTTGCCCTAATTTATAAAAATAATGCAAGTAAGACTTGTCAAATAATTGTATATTATAATACATTGAATAATAACTACGTATTATTTTATTATACTATGCTATATTTGTAGAAATATAAAAAGTATATTAAAAATAGCTTTCTGAATATAATTTTAGTTGAAGATTATTTAAATATACTCAAAGTATACTCATATTTTTTTAGGCTGAAGCATACGCCATCAAGGCAAAGGCTGCAGCGGATGCTGAACAAATGGCGAAGAAAGCAGACGCCTGGAAGGAGTACGGATCAGCTGCGATGATTGACATGATGCTGGAGACACTGCCGAAGGTATTTAATATATATTTTGCCTAGCAGCTCATCGTGTTCATAAAATTAACTAATGTCACTATTTGACTACAAATCTTCGTACTAATTATTATTCTCGAGACTTCTTCAACGCCAATGAATATAAAAATTATTGAAAAGACCTCCTAAAAAAGTTGAACTAAAATTAAAACATTCTTAACAGCCTAATGTATACTATTACACATTACTATAGTATTTAACTATTAACGAGTGAACGTAATAATATTAATACTGATTATTCTAACTTATTAAATAAAATTAATATTTTTGTTTCAAATACCATATTGTGTTCAGAGTTATCTTCCTATCAGTAAAATAAGAAAGTTATTTTTGATATTATATCAGATATAGGACATCACAATTTTGAGTACTATCTTAACACAATCACTGAAAAACAACTTATCATTAGTCTATACATATAGAACCTATGTACCTATCTTTTAAATGTCACGCTGTATGGTGACTATTAGAACTAATTATTATATAGACATGTGTTTAGTTATTTCACCACCGTTAAAACAAATAGCATTTGACTTTTCTATTTATTTCTATATCTATTCTTCTTCTACACTGATACTACATTTTTTTAATTCATATTACATTAACTTCTTAACGGAATCTTTATAAATAATACAACAAATATTTAACAAACTTGTATTCACCAAATTGTACCCCAACTACAAATTTTAAACTAGTTAAAAATTGGAGACAAGTAGAATTAAAAAATATATATTGATATAAGTACACCGTCAAAGGCATACATTATAATTGAAATTAAAATTAAAAACTACAATGCATATAGCAAGTTGTCAAGCGTTACTATTATTGATAACAGTTAATTACTTTCTCACACCGTAAACAAAAATAAAAATTTGAATATACTTTATTTATTGTATCTTTTAATATATCTTACTAATATTAGATACCTTAAAAATATTTTATTTCTTAATATTTTATACAGCTATTTATTTTAACAAACAATTAGATTACACTTATATATATAATACAATAAACGCGTAACACAGAAATATATTTTTTCTGTTGGATGTAGTACTTATTCGTTTATTTGAGATTTTTTATAGCATTTCATAGTTTATCTATTATATACTGTTTCCACTATCAAACGTAATCATACTCGAACACGTTTATTCAATAATTGCGTCAATTCGCGAAATAAAATCAATTGAAACCATGAAAATCAATTTTCATATTGATATAAGCATGTGCGATTAAAATGTATATTGTTTAACAGATTTATAAATTTGCAGAATAAATAAATTTAACTTAAGAAAACGAAGGTTTATAACATCAATCTAACACCCCAATTTTATCAGGTGGCGGCAGAGGTTGCAGCACCGCTGTCACAAGCCCGGAAGGTGACAATGGTGTCTTGCGGCGGTGGTGAGGTTGGAGCCGCCAAGCTCACTGGCGAGGTGCTAAGCATCGTGCAATGTATTCCCGACCTCGTGAAGGGTGTCACAGGTGTTGACATCGCCAAGATCAAGGTAACTGACATCCGTTTAAAAAAATGTTCTGATTAATTTCATGTATACTCCTTAGATATTGAAACTTTATTTCTATAAAGGTAACTGACATTTTTCATTTATGAATCGTCTGCTTTACATTTCAATGCTATTAGTTATAGTTTTCATCGTTTCATCGTTATATTCTCTGGTGTTTTGCTTTTTATTCTTAAACTGTATAAATTATAAATTTCTATTTACACCTTCAAACTATTAGTTTTTAATTGGAAATTAATTTGTTTCAATCGTTAAATTAATTACCAATAATACTCTGATAAAAGAAAATTTTAGGATTTACGACCTTATATATAAAGACTTGCAATCTTTTAACGTTACATTAAATGTCTTACACATTAATAAAAGATATATATCAGTGTACCATGCATTAGTTGACACGTGGTAACATTTTATTTTTTTTATTTTTTATTACAATATGTCTTGTAAATATTTTCTTTTACATAATATACATGCAATCTATAACGCGTCAACTTATAACAAATTAACTTATATGTTACTTTTTGTATATATATCAACGAAACGCTTAATATATATAGATTATAATACATAACACGTGGATATAAACATGCTTAAAGAAATGCTAACTATGAAGTTTAAATAGTGTCATATATTGAACATTGTAGTCATAGGAAAATAGTACTGAAACATAGATAAATTATGTATATATGCATAATATAGTTGCTGTAAACAGAGATAGTGTTATCACTAGGTCACGATCGTGCTTCATTATATTTATACGACGTTATATTTATCAGCTAATATACGGAATAGCTATTTGATCCCTATAATATTGTTACAAAAAAATATATTCATATACAAACTTTTTGTACTCTCTATATCTACTATAAACAATATACCAGTGATAGACCTCACACTTATTTTATTTATTTTTCATTGACATAATATTTGTTCAAATACTTATTCTCTTCACTTATATAACAATCAATTTCATGTTAAATTTCATATCAAATAGTCACCAGTAATGAATGTTATTGCTAAGAATTTTCCGCCATTATGCTTTTAATGTATGTTATTAAGTATGAAAAGCCGTACAATGGAAGTTATTATTATAATTGGTCGCCATATTAACAATGAGTTAACATTTCCTGATAATTATCGTAAACTCTTCAGGATAAATATTCTTTTAACTCATGCCGTCTTGTTCATTGCTTTGCTGGTTGCAATTATTTTGCTTTAGAATTTTTATTAATTAAAAAAAAGCTCCTTGCATTTATTAAATAAAATCCGATATAATTAGGGTTGCCAACGATTCTATTGAAAACAATATTTAGTAATCATTCTACAAGCATTAGAGGTAGTGTAAGACTTAATACAAAAGAAAAGGTTTGTTACATTTTATAAAAAAATAACTCCTCATATATTTTAGTTTTAGTTTTTATTATGGTGCAGCATATTTAGTTTTAAAAGATGAAATTATAAGTTGTGTGAAATGAAAAGAAAAAACTCTATTCATAATAGATTTTGATTAAATTTATAAATAATGGGTTATTTATGTTATTTTTTTAATTTATGTTATAGGTTGTATCCAAAATGTATAGAAGGATACTTTTAGTCAACAAAGCGTAAAAATCCACTATCTTATATGAAGCACCATAACAGAACCGTGACATCACTCTCACAATAGCTAGTGTTTTATAGGAAAGAAACACGAAACAGAAAATAAATTAGTGATGTAATGCTGATTATTATAGAGTCAACATTTCCATATCTAGTTTATTTATTAATTATTAGTTTTCATACTAACTTACTTATGTTCATTATTTCCCTCACTAATCATACTAACTCACCGTGTCACTACCACGGTAGACGGTGACTGACATCTCCACGATCCCAACACCCACCGCACGAGGGGACTCTGCGAGGAAGTTACGATAAATCTACAGAGGCGAGTATCGTGGTAGAAGTAGTTAAATTTTTGCGTTTATTACCTAATTACCCGTAAATATAGAAATTGTTGTAATAATTTTGCATCGCAAGCTGCAATTGTTTTATTAGTATGCGTTTTGAAAAATATAATCATATTTATTATTATATAGTAAACTATAAGTAAATTTGATCTTGATTATGTTTATTTTTATATCCTATTCTATATATAGTTTTATACAGAGGGGTGAAAACAGCGCGACTTTAAATAAAACTTCGGTTTTTCTAATGACGTTTTATAAACGTTGAAAAAAATAAAAATAAAATCATCCTGTAGATTAAACGATATCTATTTAGGAAGTTTAGGGAGACTAGGGAATAAGCTTTCTGCACTATAGTTACAACTATAGCTCGAGATACCACACTTAAATAGTGTTCTTATTCGTTTTTATCATTTTATGCTTTTTTCAAATTATTCATTAATTGGTACTATCTGCTTTTTCATTTAATGTCATGTCGTTTTCTTGACCTCGCTTTTTTAGTTTTTGATAAATATATTTTATTATCTTGTGAAAACAAGAAAAAAAATGTAATCTCTTATTTTATATAAATTATTATGTAACATATTTTTAGCCTATAACTTTGTTATCTTGGCTTTATAATTACAGTGGTTTTATAAGTTTAAAATAGAACCAATCCACAGCTATGAGTATTTTCTAATAAAGCCATGTTTCCACAGGGTCTACGCGCCGTATAAAGCCGCAATATACATGGAGGTAAAGTGTATTCCAGCAGTGTTTAAAATCTTTATCATAATTGTTTACAGTAATACCTTTATTATTTTGTTTCCTCATTAAGTACTGTGCGCAAATCTTTGAGACAAGACAGTGTCACAGTACGTGCGAATGATTCAACCGATTCACTATCTCTTTCTTTTGTTAACGAAAATATATGTAATACAATTCCAAAACATTTAGCTTTGCGACAAATCGGAGCGTTGATCTAATGTATAAATTTTCGACCAATCGCTTAAATGTTCTCGAAGTAGTTTACAAATGACTGTTATATTAATAAATAATTATATTTTTTTATTTAGCTAAACTGTCTTAGGATGTATTGAAATATTTGGTGTTCATGAAATACAGATTAGAAAAATAAGAATAATTGTAATTTAGCGAGTTTGTAGGGGGTCATCGGTAAATAAGTCACTTTGTAAATGAGTTGAGAGGGTAGAACGTATGAAGAGTAAAGAAATATTAACGGAAAAAACTACCCCATACTTTAGTCAAGTCGCCATCACTGGGAGGGAGAGACCCGACAGTACGTGACTTTTTATAGATGGCCCCGTGTTCATCCAATAAACCTCGTAGAAATATAGGTTTTTCCATATAATCTACTCCATTATATAATACCTCTATAAACACCAATTAGTCAATTCGGTATTTTTGTATGTTAGTAAAGTTGTCTGCCGTCTAATTATTATTAGTTGCCAATCTATTTATCGTATTGAAACCTTGTCGTATCTTCTATTCATAATTTTCTGGGGAGGTGAAGAATATCTTTATTCGGGAATAAATTCGATAATTCGAGAATAAAGTTGTACTTTACCCGAGAACACAGTTATACTTTATCTAAAAACAGAGTATATATCGTGGTATTCTAAAAGGTGTTAGTTTTTGTGGGTGGATGCGATAAGGTTATCATTAAGCATTTTCGCGTTTACGTAATATTGATGTATTATAATAAACACTTTGCATTGTATTTATGATAGATATTGTAAAATATTTGTTTTATTAGTATTTGCTATAACTTCAAATAATATCGAAGTTTACATATTGCTATACCCCAATGTATATTTTTATATGAATAGTTACAAATGTTGACTTACGATCCATTTGTTTTTTACTTGAAGTCGCAGTTAATAACATTAATTTTGTCTATTAATAGATATTACTTATGCAAATAATACAAACTTGGCCTTGCTTAAGATCTAATTTATTATTGTATACAGCATGCACTTACTAACGATAATATTTCATATACTAGTATAGGGTCTTCTTTTTACTATCCCCAAAAAATTACATTTCGTGTTTGGTTCTGTTTTATTAAAATGTCTTATCGAGTAGATATTTTGGAATTCGTTCGCACAAAGTTGAGTTGATTTTACTTGTAATCAGCAGAATGGTAAAGATAACATTATTAATCTCGGCATTTTGCTGGATGTGCCATAGCTGTTAAAAGCAATATATAAAATGTATTTTTACACGTTGTTTTTAGTTATGCATCGCGCATTTATGTAAGAGATATATAAATTTAAGATTATTATTATTTCTATGTCCTTTTTATATTTAATTCCGCGGGTGCTGTGTATGTTTTATTTTATCTATTGTTTTAGTTTCTTTAGCACAAATATATAGACGCTTTTGTATAACGTTGCTAAATTACTTTTAAATGTTAAATTAGAATAAGATATTGTTTTGAATGTTCCATCTTCTAAATCGTTCTTTCACTGCCGTCAATATTAATAGGGATGTTTGTGATCTGCCTTCAAACTATTTTGCCAGGGACAAAAGCAGATGTACAAAAACTAAATTAAATTTAAGTTTAGTACATCTACAGTACATATTATTATTGATAGTTAAAATTTTATTATTTTAATGTTTTGATTTTCTACTTCAAAACTTTATTTACAAATATTTTAATTTATGTTAACGTTGGCGTTTGTAGATAACGATAAATAAATACTTTGGATGTACAAATTATTGTAACGGCAGAATAATTGTGTGAAGAATATTATTTTTCTACTTATGACTACTTATGAAGTGCAATGTATCTGAACAATATTGTAAATATCTTTAGTAAAATGTATATTGTTTGATAATTTATTATTTTGACAGTCCTAGGTGATTGGTTTAAGGCGGTGAAAGATTTTATTAACAATTTTAGTATTTCTTACGTGTGAATATTAAAAAAGTTGTGGTTTTGCCAAAATATATATTTAAAATATTTCCCTAAGTAATGAGCACTGTGAGTGTTACTAATACTTTTGTGTGGATCACATTTTTATTGATGTATCTATGTGTATTGGCGTGGTTTTATTAATATATATTCAGTAAAATTTCAAATTAATATCTCGTTTTATTTTTCTTTTAATCACTGGCCCTATACCATGTTAGTTTAAGGTTTTATATTTTTTTTAATTTCAGCTGTTTTTGTAATTAGAATTTGTGGCCATAATTATGGCCTATAACTATCAAAGTTAGGTATAAAGATTTCCGCCAATGTTAGTAAAGCATAAAAGTACCGCTTATGTATCTAACTTTGGCAGTGCTTTTTATGATTGTATGTTTGATTGCCATTATAAATTTTAATTAAACCAATATATAATGAAATGAAAAAAAAACATAAAAGCCAATGGCATAGGAAACGCTATTGAAATTGAATATATTCCATCAAATTTCGGCATTAGCTTCAATATCGCCTGAGCACCTGTCACTAGTTCCACTAAAAGCTGAATATATTAAAGATAGCTTTTATTTCGACAAACATAGTTAAGAAACATCATAATAAATATAATATTCGATTGATTTGGGAACTGATACTGGACACAAATATACCTTTTAAACTTAAAACATCCTTCGCTTTTGCAGCGAGAGTTAAAAATGAAATATCTTTATATACAAGTACATATTACGTTAAAAAGATTTTATACAGAATTCTTTACAACAAAATACTTATAAATTATTTTTAACCTGAAATCTATTTTTTGAAAAGTTCGTAACATTAAGTTGTAAAATAAAAATAAACGTAGTTATTAAACAACGATTTATTAAAACTATTATCAGAGCTGTTATATAATCGATTAGGCACGATAGGTTTTTATAAAATCCTTATTTTACTTATAGTTTATAATATAGCGAGATTCAGTAACAATTATAAAACATTTAAGGCTACAATAATATATAAGGCCTCTTTTAACTTGGTTGACGAGTCTTGGGTTCTTGTTCAGCACTACGAACGAACGATATCATTTCAAGTACCTGAAATAAAATATTACCATGTTATAAGATACTACTATTGTCTTCAAATATTAAAAGATTGTCCAATTTCAGTTTTGAATATCGTCGCCTTTCTGCGTTCTGTATTTTTATTTTATATTTTTTTGTTGATCGCTGTTACTCGTAAGCATAGTAGCATCCATTTTGTGTCCAAACCACACATAACCTTAAAAAAAGCAGAAAGCCGAGGATATATGTACTTTTAAAGTGATTCCTAATTAATAAATCAGGCTTTATTGCATTCAAATATAAATATTGTTAATATTCAACCCAATAAAATGTATCTTCAAGGCAATTATCCTAAAAAAATACCCGAAAAACAATATAATGCAGTACCTACAAGCATTCAACACTTATAATCTATGAACCTCAACCAAAGATGTAATATGAAACAGTAAGAAAAGTATAACTTACATTGGTAGGGAACTAATACATATTAAAACAGTAATAAAACCAATTCGCTACTCCTACTTATAAAAGCCATGTTATATAAACAGCACGTTAGAGCATAAAGAATAACAAGAATCGTAACTAGTGACGTCACACGAGTTACCGCTCTGCCCGCCACCGAAAAGCTTTAAAGTAATTTGGACTGACCTTTGCCTACTTTAAAAGTTGGTTTTCTCTCCAGATGCGGTGAATCAAACTGCTTGAATATAATACAAATTTATTAGTTGACATTAATAACAGATTATTAACAACTTTATCATCTGGGTTTCTGAACAATTATTATTAGGGCCGGTTCACAAATGGCAAGGTTCGAAGATATTAAAATACATTTAAGTGGATGACAAAAGCGATATGTACGATTTTAGAATTTGATTTTTTTATAGCTTTAATATATTACAAAAACTCTAGAGTTAAAAAAGGTAGATGTCAAATTTACAGTTAATTTGAAATATCGCCGTTACTTCACAGAATGAACGCTTATTAAACAACTATAATATTTAGTGTAAATATAATAATATAAAACTATTTTTAACAATAAAAATTGTCTTATATAACAGTTCGTATCTAACGATAATAATTAAGCTAACAGTAATCGTTAATATAAAAAATATAGATTTAGTAAAAATTGTGATAATTGTTTTTTATTATACACATAACCTTTAATCTAAAAAATATAGATCAATTAATAATACATCTGGTTCTACCTCAGAGTACCTATTAAGGGATACTATTCTACTATATTATGTTTAAACAGTAGATATCTACGTGACTTACCGAAAACTTTAATAATTAAAATATTGTATATATTTCCTTTTTAATCGTTGTATATAAATCGCTTATATATTTAAAAATAAACAACTATTGCCTAAAATATAATATTATAAATGGTGGTTATTAATTACATTTTATAATAAATAAAATTGACTACTTATCATTATTACTGTTATATGGATAACTATTATATAGGAAACAAAATTATTAAGATATTGTGGTGAAACCGCAACGCTAATACGATATCTATTTTAGGCCTCATTGCTTTATGCCTTTTGCGGTAAAACCAAATGGTATTATAGTTGAATAAGCCATTCCAACGACGTAAACCATTAAAAAGCAGATAAGGAAATTGGTAAACATAAAAACGTTTTATAAAATCCTAATTTTACTCATTAATACCTTAAAAACCCTAATTCTACTTATGCATCTACTTGATTTATACCCTGCGGTATAATATTGAACAAATCTCGGTGTTGGAATTGTATATGGTATGGTATATATGCGAAAGACATTTTTTTTGACTAACTTGACCATGCCAGAAAACGTTGAGTACCTACGTTATACTTGACTAGGCGACAATACGAACTACATAAATACATGTAATAGTCAAAGAGAGCAGTGTTACGATTTATACAAAGGTAAATAGCTTATTATTAATTCGTATGGTGGCCTAAGACCAGCGCAATCATATATATAAACATATTAAAAGTGTGAATTGTTAAAACTTTCCATCGATGGGTTTTGTCTGAACAGATCAAGGATTCTGCTAAACATTGTTATACGCGTGTGTGTTATAGTATTGATTGGCCGAATTTGTCCAACATTTGGACGGTAACAATTACTAATCTATCTACTCAGACTTTGGCTAACGTTCAGCCTAACAAAATATGTTCTAAACATGTATTGCTCTAGTACTTTAGTCAGACCAGAAACAAATTAGAGCTCATGGAGGTCGTATTAAATCATTAGTCAATTGTCTATTGTTTGATTGTTCAGAACTGGTCAGTTTATCATACTATGTATGTGTGGGTGCGTGGAAATTTTACAACAACCTATCTATTTTATTAAAATGATATTTAATGGAAGAATCTAGTAGAGAAATTAATAGTTTAAAATGTCAATGAAACCATTTAATAATAAGGTATAAAAAATACCTACCTATAATAGATGTCATCTATAAATAAATATACATTCAAAAACTATTACTTATAAAGATTATTTCTCTAATTTGTGACTATGCGCTCCACTTATAGTTTGAATATATAGCCTGCGTTCAAATTTAAATAATTAAAAAGCAATCGAAGGGATGCTGGAAGCAAATGTCGTTTTGTCGTAATTCTATGATTTAACTATTCATAAATACCAACAGAAACATCAAATAATACTTGTGGAAGTATATTTATCTTACTTTAGAATAAAATAAAATAATAATACTAATGTACAAATATAATGCTGATAAGCGATTGTATATTTAATTTTAAATATTATAAAATTAAAAATAATTAATTTTAAATATTATGACGTCACTTCCTGTGATATGAAGTTTAATTGAGACCAAGAATATTTACATCTTAAAGATTACAGGTTAAAAAATGGATAAACCATATAATCTACAGAACACTTTTAAACTTCAAAAAGTTTAAACGAATCAGATGGGAGCATTAGCTTACTAACTTTTTACAATATTAGTGCTACCTAGAGATGCGCCGAGTATTCGGTAAGTGTTCGGTATTCGACATCTTTTTTACTATTCGTATTCGGCCGAACTATTCGGTTCTAATATTTCTATTTACATGGCTACGCGACACGGTAAAGAAATAAGAGACTAAACTAAGATTTAAGTGATATTATAACTCAAAGAAATCTTATAAATAATGTGTTGAATAAAGCTTAATTATATAAAACAATTAAGCTTAATTATATAAAACAATTAAGCTTCAAATCAACATTTATTTAAAACATGTAAACACGTAAAAATATTTATTTGATTATTAAACATATTTATTTTATTATTAAACATATTTATTTTTATTTAGTATTTAGTAGAGTTAACATTTATTTTGAACCTTAAATCACCATTTATTTTCAATCATCAAAACAATATTTTTAAACCACAAATCAACATAGCTATTCATCTAGTCAGAAGCCATATGTAACGTACATGTTAGAACCTGTTTATGACATACTAACAATGCTATGGTAAACCGAATAATTCGCCCGAATATTCGGTTCGGTACCGGTTGAACCGAATAATATTCGGTATATCTAGTAATAGCTGAACTAGCCCCTTAGTAAATGGTACCTATATAGCTGCTTTAATCCGACCCTCGTTTAGAAGCTTCCGATCAGAGAACTTTTTGTTAAATAAATAGAGTACTTACTGAGTAATTTCTTAAAATAAATTTTGTAATAATAAAAGACGGCAAATTGCGGCTATGAGTAGAATAAAAATAATTAATCTGTTAAAATATATATTAATAAACTAACCTAACCTAACTTCTCTTTTTAATAACTTAATATTATTTATCCTCCTAGAATATATAGGTTTATTTGTAATTAATTCGCCACCTCTTGCAGGCTCTTTACATCAATTCCAACAACATTTGTTCTACGACTTTTTACAAATCTTGATAAACAACACAAAAAAAGCAAAAACAATTTTTGCTGACTTTGTTACGTATTACTCTGTATTTTGTAAGAAGTAACTAAAAGGTCAACGCCCGGGCGCCATGCGTACGCTCAGAGTTAATGCTTGTTCAGATGCTACAATTAATTTTGTATGGAAATATTCAAATTGTTTAAAAACTATTAATTTTAAAAAGTCGTAGAAAAAAATTTGTTGGGATTTGTGTAAAGAAGCTGTCTGCAAGAGGTGGTCAATTAATTACAAATTACCCTGTATAACATAAATAAATATGTTAACAAATATGATTTCAAGTAAAATAGGAATAAATCGTCGAAATAATTCGTATGTATAGAAAAAATGGAAGCATCAGAATGATCATCTAGCCAATATTTAAAAAAAAATTAAACCCCTCAGTATACATAGATTACTACCAATTGGTAGTGATATAATAGGTAGGTAGTTACCTACCTACTAAAGTGTATACTGCTTCGCTACCTAAGTTGTACTTCAATAGGTTGATTCTTGTCGAGATTGACTTAATATCTAAGGTCAGCCATAAAATATAATCTATTACATCAGCATTTTATTTTAATAAGGCATTGAATTAAATGGGTTTTACCGACTTTCACGATTTCTTTATATTTTGCTTTAATTCTTTATATTTCTTTAAATTACAATATACTTACATAATTTCTCCAAAAGCATTTTGTAAGGCGTTTAATTACTAGCAAAGGCACTTGAAAATTATGATATTTCCTATTATACATACTACAATTAGAATAATACTTAAAATGAGCGAATTTAGTTAATTTGGTTATCCTTATTTTGTATCTTTTAACGAAATCATAATAATATGTAGTATTTTTAATTAAAATTACTATTTTTTTAATGAATTTGCGGAATAGGAAAATATCTAATTGTATGTAAATGTTAGTAACGAAATATTAATGTATGTGACTGAAATTAATTTAAATGTGTATGCCTTTTCAACTTTTTTATGTCTATATTAATAAGTTTAATTGTTATAACTATTGAACACAGTGATATTTTTGTAGTTTTAGATTTGAAATGTTTTTTATCACCCAACCAAAATAGCAATCAACTTCTGCATGATGACAACTTATTATTAAACTAATGATACAATCACAAAATACATCAAGTCTTGGTAATTTGCATTCCAAGAAATAATGTGTTTTTGGTAGTTATTATTAATAAATTCACATGAAAGACTTTTTAATGACAACAAGGGGCAAATATTATCATTTTGACTCTTGAACTATGATAAATATATTAGACTTTGTTATACTTTACCCCATGCATGCTTGTATCTACGTTTTCTAAGTAAATGTCTAGATATAAAATATTTAATAACTAAAATAAGCAAAAAGAAAGATAATAAGTACAAGAGGCTTAACATTCCAATGTCCAGGCCGGAGAAAGGACTAGATGATGCAGCTGAAGATACATAGGATCTTCCATCACGGATGTTGTTGACTCCATAAACTTTTTGCAAATATTCAAAAACTGCTGGCAAGTTCCAAGCTCCTCGAGAAAGTCTACAGTCCGGGCAATTCGTAACACTTGGATATTGTATCTTAGGATATATCGGATCTTCAGTAACATCTCCAGCTAATCTTAAATTAACTTCGTTATGTGAAATCCACAGCCAAAGTACTGCTTTATCATTCTCCTTTACATCAAATATTCTATTTCTGGCTGCCATGGCGTGGAAGTGTTCTGAACATTCCGTGCAACCAAAGAAATGTTTTACATAACCATGCATAGCTTTTAAAACACGTGGGCCTTCAGATCCGGGCTTTTGAGCTGCATTTACTGTTAAAGTATGAAACAGTGTCCATAGACCGCAAGTGTAACCCCGGTATTTACTTTGACTACCCTTGCATCGTACATAATCTAAGTCATTTGAAAAAACGGGAGCATGAGAAACTTCAAGCCCTTTTACTACCTCATAGACTTCATTTCCACTCCACTGATTTCTTGAGCTAATGTTTCTATGTAAATCAATAATATATTCTTTCATATGTCCTCTAAATGGAAAGCCAATTATTAATACTTCTAAATATTCCAGAAGAGCCTGAAGTGGTTCATTATTTAAAACTTTATGCCTAGTTATTTCAGTGTGTAAACTTGTTTTAAGAGTTTTTTCTAAATCACTATAATAAACAGCATCTGAGTCCATTGAATTGGATTTCTTATTATTAGAACTGTTAATTCCATCTTCATAATCAAATTCTCTAATGGGAAATACAAAATATTGTGATTTTAAATATTTATTTATAACTTTCAATAAATTTTGTTTTGTTGGTGTCTCTGTGGGAAGAACAGTAACACTTTTGGAAGGTCCAAAAACAGCTACACCTGGGAATGTTCTAACACCAATAGCTACTGCCAACTCACTTGTATCATATACTCTTCTAATTATGACATTTGCATAGTCATTTATATCTAGTGCTATTTCTGAGCCGATAGTGGAATTATCACTTTCAAAAATAAGAAAGTTATATTTGACTTCAGGGGAAGAAGGAACAGATTGAATACTTATATATGAATTAATATCCAGTGGAGGGCCAAGCATTGAGGGTCTCACTAATTTTTCTTTTTTTAGTTTCATAATCAAATGCTCCTTTAATTCAGAAGGACTTTCAGGCTGAAATTTCTCACCCACATTAGAATTTTCCTTTATATAGTTATCATGTAAATATCGTAACGAAGGATAAGCCATGACTTCAAATTGCCGGCATATTTCATTATTTTCTTCTATGGAACAATCTAGAACTGCAAGTTTTAGTACCTCACTCCAGGTTCTTATTTCTTTGGCCAAACTTTTATATTTTGGTGCAAAAGCTCTACAATGACCACAGTAACTATTATAAAACTGTACTATGAATGCATTTTTTTGGCCATATATTTTCTTATCAAAATTTTTATTTGTTAATATCACGACATGATCGGACTTACTGTACAGTCCTTGTTCATCGACATCATCCCTGTCTATAACAGTGGCACTATTTACTAGATTATAAAAAAAACAAATAGTTATCACAAGAATTTGCCAGCGGTACATTTTCACCAATGTTTTTTTACACTACTATCAAGATTTCACTTGCTTCAAATGAGAAATTAAAATCACTTGATTAAATCCGTCTAAATTCGCCAGGAATAATACGTCATAAGTCATAACGACGTTGGATATCAATGTATGTGTATTCTTCGCGCTCAGTTCGGAGATACTCGTCTGTAATCCTCGTCATTACTCATTACTTTGTAAAACCATTTTAAACTCGGAGAAACGTCAAACCTACACCGAGATCTGATAACTGATTTATTAATATTATTTGACAATTGTCACTGACATATATAGTGCCAACTATTAACTAATCACAGATTATGTAATGATGATGTCGTTAGTTACAGCCGTTACAGTTATATTTCAATGTGAAAGATGTAAAATTGTAAAGGACCATTACTAACGACATCATCATTCCATAATCTGTGATTAGTTAATAGAGATAATTGTCAAATAATATTAATAAATCAGTTATCAGATCTCAGTGTAGGTTTGACGTTTATCCGAGTTCAAATTGCTTTACAAAGAATAATTTGTATAAATAGTTATAAGTAGTGTTAAAAACCTTACATATAATTATATATATTTGAATACAAAAAATATTACAAAATCCGACGGTTTTATTGCCTTTTTATAAGCATATTTGCGTTCAACTGACGATCCCACAGGTATTAGAATAGTTAGCCGTTGGTAATACTCGCTAATGTTTTGGATAGAAGGGAGGTCATGGCAAAAAGCCCATTGTTAACAAGGTCTTAACCAGTTTGGAAAGAGCCTAGAACTTGACTAAATCAATTTCTAGACAAGTAGCTTAGAAGCTGTTTGCTAATTTTGACGACATTCTTTAACGCTTTAGTTTAAATAACCAAGGCACGACTGTATTTCTTTTTAAGAATTATTGTTCTTGAACCCAGTATTAATTCGCCTGCAGTTTTACAGTAAAATAGAGATTTAAATAACTTTATGTGAATCGGTACTCCTTACCTCTACACTTCATAGTTCTCTGGTACATCCATAGAATGCTTTTATATTATAGACAGGTACATTATGCCGATTATATTGATCGGTTCTCTCAGCTCATAGAGTATACTATTTGTACTTATTGTATAATTTGGTAATAATTTTTATGACTGCGTCTTATGTCTTATGTCCATCTCTATTCTCTATGGCTACTTGCTACTTGCTGCACTTGCCAGTTCGACAGTTGCCACTTTGTAGACTAAAAACTATGTGAATATCTATGTGAAAACTAAATATTGGAATTTGGAAAAATAGTAATATTTTCACAAATTATTTCAAGTTATAATTATTGTGTGTTCAAATGAAATTAGAATTGTGTTCGATTTAGTTACCCTTCATATTATTTTTAACATTTGTGTACGCAGGTAGGTTTAATGATAATGTTATGTTGGTAATTTATAGAGATAAAAATAAAGGCTTAAATTGCAGACGTGTTTCGAAATTTATGTTGATAATTAATATTCTAAATGTTTTGATAGTGTTCCTACTAAAACACGTTTTTGTTTATTGTAGTTAAAAATACATAAATACAATACAGGACTAGACTGTACAAAAATAATGAAAAAACTACATTGTACTATTATCTATTTATAGCTTACAACACAGATTCAATTTTGAACCTTAACATATTTAAAATAAGGTAAACTAGACCATGATTAAATGTATCAAATGCAAATCAATAAAATGTGCCATGCTCATTAGCAACCAAGAAACAGATAACATATTTTCGTTATGAGTTACGAGTTCACAATTATAATCAAATTCATCATCATTATTCATCATTTCTATGTTGTTACTAGCTTTGCCTGCGACTTCATACCCATAGATTTCGATAAAAATTACTCATCGTACATACCAATGTATAAACTATAACCCTTTAAAATTTCATCATACTCCGTTAAGCAGTTTTGGAAGAGTATTTCCAATTTACTTTTATATTTTTTTTATTGTTTAATTAAACATATTTTATCTGCAAAATAGGTAGTTCAATTTATGAATTTTTTATTAGAAAGTGTTTTATTAGAGAGATAGAGAGTAGGACCAAAATTACAATTATAAAAAAATGTATTAACGCAATAGTACGCAATAAAGGAATATTTATATCTTTATTAGTCATTCGATTTAAATAAGAAAAACACTAAATGTTAAGTCAAGACTACTACAAAATATTCCTGAAAATTGCATTCAAGTCGGTTGATTTTGGTTCTAAGATTAACATGCACAAACCTACAAACATAGATATACAGACCTGCACACATACAGATGAACAGCCAAAATGAAAAACTATTGTTTTGGTTTCTCAAACTTTTATAAAGGTTCCCCATTATGTTTTTTTTTAATATTTTCCATGTACAGACAGTGGTTAGTTACAGTTGTATTATATGTATATAGATATATTTTTTGAATACTTTAAATATATATATCTTTTTATAGAATGAAAAGTGCATTGAAAGTGAAAAACTAAATGTTTATTTAGAGTGATGTTATGTATAAAAGTGGTTTACATTGGCTATATATTATTTTGTGTTGTGTGCACAACTAAAAGAGAAACAAATAAACGAACAAAAATCTCAAAATATATTATATGAATTCTGCTAATTAATCCTTCAAGTTCTGGATATATATTTTTTTAATATTTTCAATGTACAGAGTTTTCTCCTCTTCAGATTTATTAGAAGTATAAATAAAGAAGAAGAAGATTTGCGTGGTACCTATTATGTGATTGACATAAGTTAATATAACTTTTTTGTTTGTAAATCTACTACAATATATACAGGAAAACTGCATCTAAATTGGTTTAACCATTTCTGAGATGTGCACAAACATATAGATATACAGACAAATAGACAAAACTAAAAACCATTGTTTTGGGTTCACTTGCTCTTTAAAAGGCCCTCCATTATTTTTTTATTTCATTTATTGATGTGCAGACATCAACCAGTAACAGTTTTATAGGTACTATTTTAGGTGTTTAAACAGATAATATGTTTGGTAAAACCAATACTAAATTAAAATCATAAGTAGATATCATTATTCTCTATATAAAAATAACACTTTATCAGCCTATGTGTTTAGTTATCTCCAAACATTACATTTGAGAACAAGAAGTTTTAGAAAATAGTTAATTGAGTTCTAGGCTTATTTGAGAGTTGTTCTAATATAATATAGTCAAACAATGCTTGTGAAAGATCTACAAATTTATTAAAATAAATATTTGAGCAAGATATAAGCAATGAATATGTCAAATATCACATAATAACTAATAATATTTTAAAATAGTTTTTAATAAAGCAGTTAAAAACTCTAAATCCATTATTTTTGCGAGTATGTGTAATAAAACAATGAAAAAATAGTAATCAGTAATTTGCTTTTAGCAATGTCGCTACGCAATGTGCGAAAGCTTTATGGGACAACAACTTTACCAGCTCCAAATGAGAGCTCTGAGGATGAGTATGAGCCCCTTTATACTAAAAATTCGGCAAAAAGTGCTTATGCTGGGGTAAGTGTTAACCAAATGTTCCTATATATGTTAGTGTTAAGTATGTAATAATGTACTCTCTCCAAACAAAATTATTATTATATTATTGCTTGCTGCTGCTGCGAATTGGAATAAAAGATGTAATAAAAATAAATTCAATTGAGTTGAATCAAACATTTTAGTCTATTGAGAAGTCTGCATTGCAAATTATTGTTTGGGGTCTTGCAGTTGCAATTTATAAAATGTACATATAAAATAATAAGGCATTTTAGTGCATAAGCATTTCATGCAATATCTTAATATGTGCTTTTATTTTTAGTTGTTGTTGAGCTCAAGCTCTGAAGATCACGAATCACCACTAGTAAGTGAAGATAACTGTGATGCTGATGATCTTAAAAAGAAGAAAAAGAAGAAGAAGAAGAAACAGGATAAAACAAAAAGATCACCCAGAAATTCCTTGAACACAACCAAGGTAGGTCAAAGTTATTTTAATTTCTATATACTGTAATAGTAAGTATTCATTGTATTTGTAATTTTTAGCTGGATGAAATTGATAAGTCCGTATTGGAAGTCAATGCTATGCTTGGCGAACCTCAACCAGAGACCTCAGAGCCAAAAGAACAGCCAGATTTGTTGCACATTTTGTTCTCAGTGAAATACAAGCATCTTAACGTTTCCAATGAGCTCATGAAAATGTTTGGCCCAGAAACACCAGAGGAGGCCCCACGACGATAGTAAATTTGATTTCATTACTAATATCTATATTTAAAATTTGGACATACTTAAAGTTTAAAATTGTGTTTTTAATAGCAAAGGACGTCAACCCAATGTTAAGCACAGTCAAAAGTACTCAATCATTCCCCAAGAGTTCAATTTCAAAAAATTGGGTAAGATTTTTAAATATTATGATTTTTATATAAGAGTACCTAGTCCTGTTTAGCAATGGTATGCAAAGATTCGTTCTGTTTTTTTAGGGTTATCAATGTCTGTGGATCGTCGCGATTATGGCGTCTCGTACTTTGTGTATAACCACAATAAGGAATACCAGAACGTGCACAAAGATTTCATGATAATGCTGACCCAAAGGTTTGTTGATATGAAATGTTCTATAGCACTATCGATTTTTATAATAACTAGTGTATTTTTAATCGATAACTTGTACATGTTGAACACTCTAGGGCAACCCATCTTATGACTCCATTCGAGACGTCCTTGAAGAATATGCATGTTGAAGGATTGTTGGAGGTAAGTCTGTTATTATTACTATTAAGTCTAATCTATGATATTAGTTTGTGTTGTGTTCTAATATTATGTTCTAACTATAGGACAATACATATGATCACGGGATAGGTTTTTGTCACTGAACGCCTAAACGACTGCATCGGTTTTGATGTCATTGTTAAGAGTAGTTAAATAAGTCATTCAATGTATTAGATTCAGAATTAGATCCGTTAGTTGGCGCTGCGATAAAATTCTATGATTGTGTTGTCGAAATATCACGCCAAACGTCACGCCTATAACTTTAAGCGCGTGCGAAATAGCAAGATTAATTTTATAAGGAGTTGTATTGTGACGCCATCATGATAACTTATATTAGATAATTATAACATGCATTTATGTGTGTGTATGTGCCAGTTTTAAAGTAAATATCCATACATAGTAAGAATTACAAATACATTCAAGGAAAATTTTAGGCTTCGGATGTAATGTTCCGTCTAGAAGACTACACAGCGGGCAACAAAATTGTGGAGCAAGTTATAGCATACATGCAGTTTGCTGCTCACCCAGCCTTCAATGTCACTGATGTAAGTTATTCGATACAAATTAAAACACTTATGCATCTACCTGAAACCTGCATCATTATAACATATTTCAGATGAGGGTTCGCCTTGAGTACAAATATCTGGAGAACAGACCGTTTCACATTGCACTGCTCAAATATCTTCATCTCCTCACCAACAAGGCTTGTCACCGGACAGCCCTGGAGATAGCTAAACTGATGCTCAACTTGGATCCTTCTGATCCCTTGGCAGTGATTTTCATCATCGACACCCTCGCCCTCAGGGCTAGAGAACATCAGTGGCTTGTAGATGCCATAGATTATCTGAACAAGGAAAGGGAGGCTGGATTTATGTTTAATATCCAATTTTCATACGCATTGGCTTATTTCCATGTTCTGACTAAAAACAAACGTAAGTAGTTTGTTAGATATATAAATTGTATAATATTCTTAATGTTAATTAGACATACATTTCATGTCCAGAGGATTTAAAGAAAGCTGATGAACTGCTCCAAAAGGCCATGGTAGGGTTCCCATGGACCTTGATGCAGATATTACACTGCGCGAGCCACACTCCGGACGAACGCCTCCGAGCGCATCCTCTGTTCAATAGTTATGCATATTCCACGTCAGTATTTACTTTTTAACAAGAAATAAAATTTAAATCTACTTTGAAATTAACCATTTTACCCAAATTGAGATAAATATAATTCATTAGAATTGTGTACCTGTTACATTTTTTTTATTACATTTCTATTGTACGAATAGTATTTTAAGCATATATCATAAAAAGGTAATTTTAAAGTTTAATTAATAACAATTTCAATTAACATTAATTTTTTAATTTACATTAAAATTAAGATTAATTAATATTTATTAATTAAGTTTAATTAACATTAATTTTAATCGCCCAGATATCCTAAAAAAGCCTATTTTATTAATACTCCAGCACTAGCAAAAATCTCAAGGACTTGATCTTGCTGTACGCTACATTTACGGGTGCTCGTTGGAGGGAGCCCCCCGTCATGGAGTGGCTCTTACGTAACGCCAATGAGCTAGCCGATAGATACGACGTGGATCCGTCCATTAAGGCAAGTTATATAATATTTTTTTATATACATATTAGTATGTGTACAATATTCTAAATAGTAGATTTTGTACCGTGGGATTAAAGCACTACTTTAAAGGGAGAGTGTTTTTTTAATCCAGAGCGAAGCGAAGGTTAGAGTTGAAATCCGAGCGTAGCGAGGGATTCCAATGTAGAATCCTGAGCGAGCGAGGAATTCAAAGTACATCACTCGAGCTAAAAATAGCTTTAGTCCCGAGGTGCACAATCTGCTTTTTATCACATCTATGAGGAAACAAGTAAAATGCAAGCTATGAATAAGAACAGTTTATTAGAAAAAAATTAAATGTTAATATTTATATTTGTGCAATTATTAAAGTGCATACTTTTTTCATACAAGATTCGTAATCGATCTCTTTCTTAGTTGAAAATTACGAAACGCATCCTTTTAATATTGGCGTTCGAAATTCAAGAATGTTTTAATCCCGGAGGGATTAAAGCAGTGTTTTAATCCCTGTTTTTCGGGAACCAAGCAGATGTTTTTGAATAGATGAGATAAAAAAGTTTTTAAGCTATAAACGTCTATCTTTTTGACCGATTGACGATGATAAAAGTTTTACATGTGCTTAGTTCAGTTTTGTACAATGTACAGAGTTTAGAGTTCTCAATATGATCACATGGAGATTAATTTTGTTGAAATTTTAACTAATCCTACCTAACATTACCTACGCACTTGTCCAAATATATCTTATAGGAGCAAACCCAAGGTCTGCAACATGTGCGTCAGGTTCTCTTCCGCGGCTGGCCGGAACAAGTGTACCGACACCTTAGCGTTATCAAGACTTTGTCCAACCTGCTGGTAGATGGGGTAAGTATAGAATATCATCAACTAAAATCAATGTATACTTGTCAGTTTTTTTATTGTGTTAGTAATAGTCACGATAAAGTTAAAAAAAAAAAAAAAGTTTATAAAATATATTTTTTTGCTAATGTACCGAAAAATTAAGGCACACCATTTTGAAGATATTTTTGTATAAAAATGGGACATTCAGTCAGGGACAGTTGGTTTTCTCTTGAATTTAGAACAGAATAGCAGGTGAACCTGCATTTTACACCTTTCATGTAATCATTGTAAAAATTGTTATACATAGAAAGCAAATGTAAAAAAACGTTTTCATACAAATACTACATTGCACCTATGAAACTCTACTCTACATGGTTTCAAAGGCAAGTTCTTTGGAGAAGATCGCATAAAAATATTCATATATACTTATTGTTATACTATATCTAGTAGGGCGTAGTAACCCCATAACCTAGATTTACTAATCAGCCATTATTATTATTTGATGCTCTAAGATTATTATTATTTCTCCCTTACCTGTTTCGTCCCACTGCTTTGGAAAGGTCTCCCCCAAGCTTTTCCAGACGTCTATGTCTTTCGCGGCCTCCCATTATCCGCTGTCAAAGGAGACTAGGTAAAGGCCAGCGTTTCCACCTGGCCGGTGTCGTGCTCCTTCTGGGACTCACTGGGGCGTGATGTCGGCCGAGAAGTTCGATTACAATGTGGGTGTCTTCAAGAGAAGAGTAAATAGGTTACTAAGTTAATGAGCCTTACCACCTATGACTACATTTCCACTTTCCATCAGGTGGAATATAGTCAAGCATTAACTTAGTTTATGTAAAAATAATAATAATAATATGACTATTATCGTAGTCCGTGTCGCGCGTAGCAATCACATGTCTCTACGATCGATTAGGGTATTTGCTATCAAAATAATCAAATCTGTATGTTCGAAGATCTGTTGCTACATTGTCGTTGGGTGTTTGAAAGCAAATTTATTAAATGTGTACGTTTGTAGGCCTGTAGAATGAGTGAATAGGTTACTAAGTTAATGCGCCTTACCAACTATGACTAAATTTCCACTTTCCATCAGGGGGAATGTAGTCAAGCATTAGTTTAGATAGTAAAAAAAAAAATATGTTCGTAGGCCGTTCCGCGCGTAGCAACCACCCGCTGCTACGACCCGGTGCCTCCCAGGGACGGCGTCAACCGCTACGGGTACACGCTTATACCGCACACACACATCAGCCTCGGCAACGCTATACTCACAGATTTCTTCACATCGCTACTACCTAATTACGATCTACCGCCGGGGGAAGAGTATGTATTTTAGTTGCGTGTAGATTATAGATGGTGTTCAGAAAAAATATCTGCAGAATAATATGAACTGTTTATAATAAGGTTTTAACTTTGATATTACATGTTTATTATAATGACTTGTACATTATAAGAAGTGCATGAGAATTTAATGTTGCAATTAGGTTAATATGTGATTGTTGTGTGATATGTTATTTAAATGTTTTGTATATTTTAATTTACTGAAAGAGCTTTCAAACATTTCTGTCATTGAGTTTATTTATGCTGAGTTTATTTTATAATTGCTTATTAAATGTTTTTATTTTCACTTTTCTCAAATTACAGATTCTGACATAACCGGCGATCTATGGGAATTATTTCCAAAGTTACCTGATTATATTATTCAGGTAATTTTGGAAATATAAAGTAAGGTAAGAATATCAAAAAGGACACAGTTCATTAGTCTCATTGCAACTTCAGAACCGCTTTAAGTATTTCCTACCATTATTACTAAACTAGCGGCACTAACATTCATCAACAAAACTATACTTTGTCCATTATATTATTAGTATTTTGACAGCTCGACGATTGATATGTGTAGGGATTTCCTAAAGATTCTCGAATGCTATACCATTCCGATTGTAGTATTATCATTAATTGAATTACGTACCTACCTATGTAAACGTAATAACAGATAAATAAAAATACATTTTTATTTAATATTGTCTTAGTTTTTTTTTGAAAATAAATGTAATTCCGTGTGATGGCGTCTGTATTTACTATATTCATAAAAAATATCATATATATCAACTGGTAACATCAACAGACCTCCCGTCCGTCCCTTGTTCTGACGACGATTCGTGTTTATAAAATAAATTAAACTATCCTAATTGTTTTATTTGTATGCCACTGTAACTAAGAAGAAAATAAAACGTTATGAAATGTTATTATATAAACTTTATATGTCTTTCTATTTAAATAACATTAATTACTCCTTATTAACATTATAGAAAAGTTTTTCTTTAGCAGATATAATACTCGTAGTATTGATTATTTGAAATCTGTGGTACAATTGTAGTAATCATTATGTGTGGCACACCACAAGTGGGCGGTACCGGTCCTTGAAGTACAATATTATTTGTATGATATTTTAACGTAAACAATACTAAACTTCATGGGCGTGAGCTGTCTAAAGAGTAATAATATAATGGACAAAGTATAATAACAGATCCACTTATCATGTAGCATGCGTTCATATAAAACAATAAATATTTTATTTTAGTATAAATTTGTCATGAAAATAAATGTTTATTTACTTTAATAATGTTATTTTCATATAAGTACATCCTAGTATAATTAATTGTTGTTTGATGAAATAATTTCATTGAGGCTGGTGTGTGAGTTGATGTTGAATTTGCCAAGCTTGCGTCGAATTCTAATTAAACTAGGATAATTATTATAATATTTATCTGTTATTGTACAGCCACTTATTAATTATAAAAAAAGCCATATAATGACGGAAATGTATGAAAAATTTAATTAATTATAAAATTAATGAATACTGGAAATTATATAAAAAGATATATAATTTCTATAATTTTTGGCTGTTATTAGACTCATTCTCGTTTTATATATTTGATAATATAGTGATTATTTTCTTATTGAATATTTCATTTTTTTTTCTTACTAACTAGTTATAATCTATCACCAAGGCATTGTCATTGTTCCTCTTATTTCTGAAAGGTTTGAAATTAAAATATTATATTCTTTTTTTTTGCAGGCATCTGAACTTCCGTTTCCGCCCATCTATATTAGACTTTCGTCTCCCGGATGCGATCAGGCAACCAGAACCAGATTCCGACGACGGGGACGACGAAGGCGTAGGACAGACAGATTCGGACGACGATTTCGACATAGTTGACGATAACAACGAGATCATGCCGGAGATCGTCAATGCCGTTCGGTTCTTCGTTAATTCGAACGACGTCCACGATTCTGACGATGACTCGGATGACGACTCCGATGAAGTCACAGATTCGGACGATGACATTGACGATGACATCGACGATGACATTGACGATGACGAATGTGACTCTCCGGATTAAATATATTATATATTATTATACATTTTTCTTATTATACTTATATATCACAGTAGTTGAAATATTTTATATTTATCGGAACTTGGGTGTGTTAGATCGTGTTTTGAATGTATTTCTTCTATTATACTACAATATAATATTTCTATTGAGTTTGAATTCTTTGGCATCGTTGTGATTGGAAAGTCGATGAAACGAAAAACCGACACACGAACAGAGACGCATAAATTGATTCAAAGTTTTCTCAACCCTTCTCTTTCTAATACCTCACCAATGCCTATGCATATAAATACTATATTTATAAAGGCTACTACACGGAGCCGGCGGCATTAATTAATTAAAAAAATCATTAATTAAAGATATGTCATATATCATACGTCATTCTTAGAAAGGCGGCAATTCTGATGATTTCCTTATTCATTGTAATCAACCAACCATAAAATGTGCACATCACTAGCGTTCTATGTGACTGTCATAATCGGAATGATGCTTGGCGGCTTTCCGCGGCTTGTGCCGGTGGCTTGTATTGCCGGCGGCATAGCCGCTCTTCTTAAACCCGGCACTGTGTAGTAGCCTTTAGGGAACCTCTACACGCCAGGACACCAGGTTCACTGCAGTGCTTCTTCCAGCTGATTTCACAGTCTTTCCAAATTTTTCGCCCTCGATCGCAATTAAGACAATTACATACAGTTAGACCTTAGTGCCCTGTACACGTTTCACCCTGCATATAGTAGCCGCAATGGCCCCCCTGCGAACCCAAAACCACTCCCGGCTTTTGCCGAGGATGTACGTGACATCGCCTCCCTATAGTGGCCGAAGGAACTTCGTTCCTACCTGGTGACCCATATCACCAGTGATTTTTTGAAGGGTTCACTTCTTCCTACGTGTGAATGGCTTACATGTATTTCCCTTTTTTACGGCATCTAGTTTATTAATATATTGTTACTTATCAAATATTATTGTTTTCAACTTTACCAAACTATACAATGTTTTGTTAAATCTATTGTGTTTTTATAATTTTACGTTGCGGCAGATATTATCATAAAACTTAATAATAAGTTGTTAATTCACTGATATTATATCGTCTTAATCGTCTGAAATGTATACCGTGTCCTAATAGTCATAAGATAGTGAATCGAATGTATTTAAGGAAAACAGGAGGGAATTGTTTTAAAACGTAAATGTTTTCCTCATTACATTGAGATTGGGTATGAAATACTGGTAACTGTTTGACAGTGGGGAAAGAAGTTAACTATAGTTATTCGTTGTACTAAATATAAATAATTAATGAAATAGACGTCTTTCTTTTATTTTTTTCAACTTTTAATGCTTTATTCATGATATTACTTAATATTGTTTGATATGTGATATCTTGTTTTTATTTACTTAAATTTCAAAAAATCACTATTTATTAATTTAGTTTAATTTAAGTTTCCTCAAACTGTGTTATTAAGTTTACAGATGTCTGATTCTCAATTTTGAATAAATGTGATTTAAAATAAAGATTTGTTTTCTTTGAATTATATGTGTAACACGGAATAATATTGATCGCAAAACAAAATGGATGACCTTTTGCAATCCAATGATATTTAAGAATTGTAAATTTCGAGAGATTTCATTTTTGTATTATAGTGTTAGAGAAAAATTAAATATGGATTTCAACTTTTGTTTAGTTAGTAATTTATGATATAATGATTAGTTTAATAAGGCATAGAACTAGAATTATTATATTTAAAGAACAATGACGTCAGAAGTGAGTAAAAATGTTCAACTTCTATCTATTAATTTAAATTCATGCAACTTATAAAGCAAGTAAAAATAAGTTCCATGAAATCCAGAATTATATATATTTACTGTTGAAAGATAATATAACGATATTTAAAATAGAGAATGTTTAGGGAAGTGAGAGATGAGATGTTTCTTCATACAAGCAATAAACGTAGCAATAGAACCTACATACATGAATAAACAGGTACAGAACGACTTTTGCATTCCAAAATGATCCTTACCTCTGTCAAACCTTTGTCACTTACTGGGCTGTATGGAGTCCACTTTTATTTTTAGGCCAAACTTATTTAAAAAGAAATGAAAAGTCACACGTTAGAATTAATGTGACTAAAATAATATATTTAATCATTTAAATAAATTATTTATTTTTATATTGTATCAGCCGAATCAAATAAAAAGCGAAAATAAATAAGTTTTAATTTGAAAACATGCTGCATGGTCAGCCAACTTCGATATTTTGTATAATAGCAACGGAGTTTTGTGAAAGATTTTCTTTCTGTGGTTTAAGAAGTAAGTGATATTTTTGTGTTCCGGGCGTGTACCCGTCGCAATAAGGAGTTATTCTTCTTTAACTGGTGAAGATACCAAAAATAGTTTTATTCTTCTAGAAAATAAAACGTTTATAAAAATAAAAAAAATGTCAAATGCATCTGCTCCTTGAGTCCTAGGGGACACTTGCACCCATTGCCCTCAAATTGTTTCTGTGACTGAAAAAGACATTTATCCAACATAATATTAATTAGCTACATTTAAGCGTTGAATGTTATTTTTTTTCCCAACTTATATTTACTTTGCAGCTATACTGTCATTATATTTACGAAATGTTCTATGTCTACATGAAAACGCAGCTACTGTGGTGTATCATATTTTCATCATGATGTGTTATACGATGCCATTGATGGGAGCCATATTAGCTGATAACTTTATTGGAAGATATCGGTAAGATTGTTTATGAGGTGGTTGCTTAGGCCAGACAAGGTATCTTTAAATGGATGCTAATATCAGAAGTCATCATAACTAATTTCAGATGATGATTTTATTTCAAACCAAAATTTATTAATTATATTCTTTATTATGAATTAGCCCGATTTGAGCCAGTATTTGAAATTCTTACGGTTTATGTAAGTACGTATGTAGGTACCTGTTATAATAAAAAAATATTCATTTAATAGTAACGAATAGGTCAATATCTTACATAATAAAAGTAACGACGGATATGAATGGGATTTTTTCAAAATCAGAATAATAATCGAATAGATGAAGATGACACGAAATTACACTTCCGTTTTTGTTGATTTCTTAAAAGTTCGTCAATACAGGGTTTGTTTGTCATTCCCACATTTGAATTGGTTCAAATTTTCTAGTGCTATGTATGTAGTATGTACCTAATGTCGATAACAAAAGTTTTCAAGTTTTTCATAATATTTTTGTACTCGTAATGAGTTTTGCGTATTAACTTAGTTTGACTATAAGTTACTTTGTTTTGCTAATTGGTTGTTAAATTGTTATTCATTTTGATAAATTTATTAAATAGACCATTATTGGGCAATAACAGTTCTATACATGAGTCTGTACTAAAGTTCAGAAAGCCTGTATTTAGATTGTCCATTACTCGTCGACGATACTGTAGAGTGTAGGTACACATAGATACCTATAATGACATTGCAAAAGCAATCATGTCAATTATAACGTAGGCACTAAGTTATGAACAAAGTTAAGATTCAACCCGCTCTTGTAGCATTTAAGTTTTAACCACTTGGGGCTGTGGTCTGTCATCTAGTGTCAGGATTATAGTTTAATGGTCCATTCCAAGTTTTATTTTGACAAATGAGTATTGAGTAATAAACAAAATTTTGAATAATCAACGAATTATGTTTAATTGTTTAATTAATGAGTATTCTTTAATTTAATATTTTGAGCTTAACTAACTTAACATGAATTATTTATAGGGTAAACCGACAGTCAATGGACAGTTAAGCAAACAAAATAGTTTGAATATTTTTTTTTCTTATACCATTTCAGTATCTTAGAAACTGTAGAGATATTTTGAAACTAGATCAAATGAGCTACCATAAGAAACATTTAAAAACCTTATCACTTGTAAATAGTTGTAAAATATCAGTATATTAAAAAAAATGAACAAAAAACACAGTCATTGGACAAAATTTATAATTATTGGACAGTTGGTAACAATTATTGGACAGTCTTTGAATATAGCGATATAATAGATAAACATGTTATATATACTATTAGAACATTTTGTTTACTATTAATAAACTGTTTTTCTAAATCATAAAATATTAATTAACACTTAAAACTAAATAGTATGCAAATCATTCATCACTAAACTTTAATCAGTCTTAATTATTGAGTAGGTTTCATGAAAATTTAAGGAAATAAAATCTGAAAAATATAGTTAATGAATTTGTAGAAAAGTAACAACAGAAAGTTATGTTGTTACTTTTATATATTTACGTTTTTTTTCACGTTCCTTTCTATTATATATATCTATATATTTTGAACTTTTGGGTCATCAAAGAAATTAAGTAAGTAAAGAAAAAATAAAAATAAAAGTTTAAATAAAGTAGATAGGAAAGTAGCTAGAAACACATTACAATTTTTAGAATTCTCTTTTTTGGTACATATCAAATAGCATCTTTGCCTCTAAGTCTTCGACGGTATTATTAGTTTGATCGTTAGCACATTCTTCCAAGCTTAAATTATCATCATCACTATTACTCACTGCACTGTAACAAAGATGGCACACATAAAGATCTATTGTTATATCTTCTGGAACATGTTCTTGATGTTTGTGAGGAACACATTTAACGTGAAATATTGAAGAGCACATATCACAACACAAACGATTACTCGTTTTTGTTGCTTTTAAACATATTTTGCAGTTATTTGTACTTTCCTTTATTTGCTTTCTGCCTGACTTTATATTTTTGTTTTTTTCATTTTGTTTTTTTATTTTGACTTCTTCTCTTACTCTCTTTCTTTCTTCTTTTATCTTTAATGCTGATTCTTTTTTCTCTTTTTGTTCATTAAACATGGCTCTGTACTTATCTGATGTTATGGCGTATGGAAATCTGACTGTATTTCTTTTCCCCTTTCTTTCAGGCGTTTTAGGCATTGTCAAAAACGGTGCAAATTGACTGTTAGAAATAATTTTGAATGCAGGACTTTTTTCAACTAAACTTACAACATGAAATACATTTTCTTTTTCTTGCAAAACAGAAGTAATCGTAGAATTTTCTTTTACGGGTGTAGTAACTATTGGTATACTTGGTTGAAAATCTTGTGAAAGTTTTTCTGTAGGTGAATTGTTATTAGAAAGAATTACTTTGGTGCGTTTTGGACTACCTGTTCTTGATTCCTGACATTTATAGTTCACGGTACGTGTATTTATTTCTGACGGAATATCTTCAAAGTCCTTGTTAGTTATAGTATTGGATTCTATTGGAGATAAGTTTAAATCAACCAGATCTGAAAATTGTATTAAACTATCATGTGGTATCCGCTCTCGGTCCTCTGGATAAAGTTCAGTTGCTTTATGAATTAAGTTAATGGATGTTTCAGGGACTGGTGAATGATGTTTTTCAAAACTGGAAGATGATGATCTAAATGCGTAGTAAATGCTATGTAAAATTTGAAAATCTTCGTTAGTACTGTCTAAGTTTTTGTAAGTTTCCAACTGAGCCAGTTTTGTTAATCCAACTATTTGACTGAATCGAGAAAATGTTAAAACACGTTCTTGATTTTGGTGGTTCTTATTCTGATTATGCTTGTAGCTGCTCAAACATTTGTCGAAATCAATCGCATCAGGATTAAAAGGCACTAAACCACAGGCTTTGAATCCGTTGGTCAAAGTTTCAGGCTTTATAGATTGTTTGAGAGCTTCATCCAGGATACTAGCAAAATTCACCTTTGTTATTGACTCACCTGGATTATTCATAAGCCAGGTCCTTGCTGTATCTTTCCATGCTGCCTTAACTGGCCGAAAAACAGCTACGTCAGCTGGTTGTAGAATGCGCGTTGCATTCGGGTACAACGCTATAAGCTCAATGCCCAATTCTTTACATAATTTACTTACACTATAGGTGAGATGGGTTTTGTGTCCATCAAGAAAATATATAACTGGCAGTGTAATACCTTTTTGTAGTAAATATGGGTGAAAAACATTTCCTATATACTCAAAAAATAGTTCTGAAGTCATCCACCCATTATCACTTCGACCTACACCCCAGTCTTTTGGAATGCCATCAGAAATTTTTTGCGGAATTCTCTGGCAGTTATAGACAATCATGGGTGGACAGGCTTCTCCAGAAGCTGAGAACGTAAACATGACCGTAATAGACTCTTTGGAATTATTGGTGTCTATGCTATATACATTTTTAGTTCCTTTGACAGCCAGTACTTTTCCTGTTTTTGGGCACAACTGAAACCCACTTTCATCACCATTGAATACTCGGGTCGGGTCCGTTGAACAATATCAGGGTGTCTTTTTAAAAATGCTTTTACCCATCCATCCCCAGGATAATTATCCTTAAAAGGATTTGGCCGCGGATTTTCCTCAATAAATTTGGATACACTACGTTGCAAATTTTCAATTTTTAAAGGAAATCCCTTCTTCATTAACCTTTTAATCCAAAGTTCCAAGACATATTCTTCATCTTTTGTTAAAACAGGTTGCGGGCCAAAGGAAGTCCTATGATCAGGATTTTTTAATTTAAAATGCAGAGTGGATTTTGGAATATTATATTTTCTAGCAATTTCTCTTATCTTAGGGTTTTTAGTTTCTCGTAATTCTTTGAGTGCTAAATTCATATTGTTTGGATCATAATTTTTCTTCTTTCCCTTAGGCATCTTTGAGACTCCAAACTGCAAGCAAACAATTATTGGACACAATAAGTGACAGTTATTGGACGCTGTCCCATAACTGACAAAATAGTCCGTGATATTTAAAATTGAAAGTATAATTATAAGGAATTTAAATGCTATAATATTAAAGTAAAAAAAACATAGAAATTCAAATTTTTGAAAAAATATAGTTAATGGACATTGTCCAATAGTCGTTTTTTTTTAAATTGTGGCATATAGTTACTGGACGGTTTAAAATACCTTCAATATATAATATTTACACGTTAAAAATCACTTAATCATGTAAATTGTATTATATCTTACCAATCTTCAAACAGCCAAAACAATAACATTCACCACTAAGTAAATATCGTAACAAAACACTTGACTCAACCTTATGAAAAAAATATTTTTTCAAGACAATTGTCCGTTTCCGTGATAGCCGCTAGGGAATAATTATTTTGACACTTTCTTACTGCCATCTGTTATAAAAGCTTTGAACTAATACAATGCTAAGTATTCATAGATTTTATCAATAACTATAGATGTCACTCTTTGCTTGTTGTTTTCTTATTTTTTGAAAATTAATAGCGACTGTCCAATAACTATCCAGTGTCCAACGACTGTCTGTTTACCCTATACATAATTATTATTTTTACATTCTAATTTCTCACCTTAACATAACATATTAATTATAAAATATGTGAATAAGGCATAGCTTATGTCTATAGGGTCTTACACCTATCCTTAAATGTAAGAGAGGGTAATAAATGAATCAAGTAGCCTACTACCTAGGTACATCCCGAGTTCCAAAGAATAGAATGATTAGTAACATTTAAAAAAGAGGGGGTAATGCGATTGGTTCCTTAGATTTTAAACGGGAGCGATGACCTGTGGTTAGGCATTGATTATTTAAATAAAGTAGTGGAAAGACCTCTAAGATAAAAAAAATAAAAAAATAATATGAATTCTATGTCCCAAAAATGATAAATCATTGGAGGTAACTGAAAAATAAAGTTACTTAACTAATCAACTCTCAGACATACATATATTTACCTACATATCGTATTCTCGCGTCGAAGAATATCATTTAAAATTTAAAACCCCTTATGCAATACCTACAACGAGATGAACCCGTGAAATAGATTAAATTTATTTATTTCATATGTTTGTATTTTATTTATGTGATTTGAGAAAAACCTCTTAGTAAGTTTTAAAATTATGTAAATATTCATAATAGAGAAAAGAACGCCATGTGTTTAGTTTTTCTGGTATTAAAATGAATCTTCAAAGTTGAGTCTTTGGGCGATTTAAAACTATGTTGTTTTGTATTTGGTGTTTCTATACGACAAACAAGTGATCACAACATTTACTGAAATCTATTGCTCACTTCAGATGTAACGATTCATTTATTCATCACTGATTCATAAACATCACTTTGATGCTTCACTTCAATCCCATTTGAAAAGAAGTTAACGCACACGTTAGTTAAGCTTCACTGACTATTAACACGCGGATATTCCCACATTCATTTCCAACTTGCTGTTTGTTCCTCCGATTCTGTCCACGGTGATTAATCTTGGAAAATCTACTTTAGCTAGAAACTACTAATTGCATTCGAGACTAGACGTTATAAACAAGCTATGATCATATATTCCATATCTTTTTAAAAAAGAGACTATAATATCGGCTTTTTGTAAAACGTACTTTCTAATACTGGTTTAAAAAAATACTTACACATACTTCCACTTAGGACAATAACCTAACAAATATAGCCAAAAACCTTCATATATAAAATTAAATGCAATAATAAATATCAAATATGTTAAATAAAATATCACATAAAATATGTTTTAAATCTTACTATTTCCTGAGATTAGAGCGGTCATAAAAAACAATAATTTAAACATTACTTACAGGTTGCAGTTGTAACTCCCAAAAAGGTATAAGTGTCCTCAAAGAAAATATTACAGACAATATTACATCGTTCAACTAAATTGATTTATTATAAGAAGATAAAGTTATTTTATTAAAATATTAGTGAAGTTAAAAATGAAGTGCATTTTGAAGCTATCTTAATTTAAGATCAAGATTAACGAATAAATAAGTTTCGGTTAATAGCAATCATTTAAAAAATCAGTGCTTTTGCAATTTCAAACTTACTAATTGGAAAAAAAAATGTTTTCTTTATTCCGTTTTGGGAATATCAAGGCACTTTCATCTATTTAAAATATTAAGCAATATGTTCAAAATTTATCTACTTTATTTTTATCAGATAGAAGTTTTTGATAAAATACTTTCATGAATTGTTTTTAAATACAGATAGAAAAGAATGGGAATTCTCTCCTTCGATAGTAATTATCCAACGGAAGTCCTGTATCCGGTGAAGGAACTATTCGCTACACCTCTCGTTACTATCTCCTACATTATATATAGAGTAGTACCGGAGGTATAACAGGATATTTCTGAACAATACAATACTTTTTGCATTCTGCTAACGATATATGGACATTATTTAACGGAGCTTAAAAAGAAGAGGAAATCACTCAGCCGTAAAAAGATTTCAGATTCAGATGAGCTTATTATTTCCATGATAAAATCTTGCAAATTACATGAAAGACCTATTTGAAATGGAATGTTGTTGTGTACAATTAATTAAAATTATTTAGAATTTTCTGTTGAACATACAATAATGTGATGATTTCTTGTATATGAAAGATTCTTACAAAGTAATATCCGACTCTATCATTAAAGTATCATTGGGACAAATAATAATGGCACAGATTAAATTAATTAAAGAAGTTTAGAGAATTTAAGGAGATACACATAGGCGGTATTTAAAAAAAAATACTTCTATTTGTTCAGAATATTCTTTTGACAGTTACAATATAAATGTTTTCTTCTCTTTGTCTATTAAAAAGGTCTGATCATCTGTTTATTCATTTGCGCATCTCAGAAAAAACACTTAATGGATGTTGATATATAATATATAATATACATAATATCACAGAATATTTGATATGCGCTATATTTATTGTACAACGAAACTAAAAAATGAAATTTCTCAACATGTGAGACACATTTCATTCCAAAAAATACACTTACCTATTTGTTCCGAAAAATACAAAAAAAAAGAAGTTTATGGAATTTTAAGTGATCTATCATCACTGGCTTATTATTACAGTTAAATCCATCAATAGATGTGCTTTCAAAGATTTGAGAATATTAGCTAAGAATATTAGTGTAATCGACTTTTATCTGCTAACTTTTTTCCATCTAATCCATTCATTAAATAAAATATGCGCCAATTTTAATGCTAAACGGTTAAGTGTTTTCCAAGTTCGCTTATATGATAAAAATGTTTTTTTTTGTCGAATAAGTGTTTATCTTTTTCAGAGTGATACTATACTTTTCTGTGATCTATTTCATTGGAACAATTTTTATATGTTGTTCTGCGATACCTCCACTTAACCTTCCGCCAACGTAAGTATTTATGTTTAAAAAACTGAATAAAGGAAAATTACTTATCAATAAGTCTCTTTAAAACTATAATTACATCTTAATAGATATACATATCTAAATATCTTGAAGCGCAATAAGTTTGTTTAACTCTTATAAATATTTTTACTACTAGTGTAGTCAGACAGATTTTGGATATATATTCAGAACCATATCTATTGTTTAATTACTGAAATGTTTAAGATCTACATCAATCATTGGACTGGCGCTGATAGCGACTGGAACAGGTGGGATAAAGCCTTGTGTTGCGGCTTTTGGAGGTGATCAGGTAGACGCAAGACGAATTTATATACTGTTAACTTTTTTTTAATAAATTAACAATAAAGTGTGTGAATAAGTATCTTTGTAGACTCATGATATTGAGTCAAATATTATTTTTTGACTATGGTTCTTTACTATAAAACTATTTAATAGTAGTTTTTAAAATACATTTCATTGCTCATGTGTCGATTTAATATTTTTTTTCTCCTCTTTTTGTTTTTTTTGGATTTGATAGTGTATTTTACACTCCTTTTTTGTGTAAACTTCTGTAGTGGATTACTTGACATGTTGGTTTTATTTACTTTTGTGATAATTATTTATTCCCAATGAATATATTAAATAAAGATGTTCAACAGTTCCGTTTGCCTAAAGACACGCAAAGGTTGCAGCGGTTCTTCTCTACATTTTACTGTACCGTGAACTTTGGAGGGTTCATGGGGATGGTGGTGACTCCAGCTCTTCGTAGAAGCTATATGTGTTTTGGTGATGATGCTTGTTATGCCCTCGGATTTGGTTTTCCGGCGATTTTAGTACTCATATCCATTGGTAAGATTTCGTTTCCTATATTTGTTCTCGATTCTCTGAATAATCTTGATGTGATCATTAGATCTTATCTAATTTTTGTTTATTTCCAGTAATATTTGTGATGGGTAAGCCTTGGTACAGGATCAAACAACCTCGTGATAATATTACCATCAAATTTGTTTCCTGTGCGTGGGTAAGTGGCAATGATTACTACCTGTATATAAAATTACAATATATAATATTAAGCGACTTGTTAAAAAAAGTTACAGTGTTAAAAAAAATGCCTAAACCATTACTCGATAGAGAATTTGATAGTGTAATTTTTGGTTTCGTAAAATAAAAAGTATTCTCATTCGACTAGTAAAAATAAATAATAAAAATAATCCCAAAATTATTACAACTAATTGTGAGGGAATGTTTAAGAATAAGGTATTATTTAATTTAAATGTTTTCTTTGTATAAAGAATAAATATTAATTGTATTTATAATGAGGTCACCTTGAAATAGGTGCAGCATAAGCGGATTTAAATGAACGTAATTGTTGACCGAAAATATATTTAGAAAGACAAATGAAATGAACTTTAAATGAAAAAGTATTTCTTTTTTCTAAAAAGAATAAACTTCTTATGTGCTTGTTATGTAGTTACTAGAAATAAAATATACCGACACGGAAACATTAAGTAACTGTTACATAAGGCCACTGTTTTGAAAAAGGGGATGTTACATTTATTATTAACGTTTATATCATTATTTTGCACATTTAAATATTTGCTGCCCATTATTTTATATTTTAAAAATAATATTATATTATTGTTTATATACTTAATTATCGAGGGTGATAAAAAAGCCCACTCGCTAAAGACTTATATTAAAGAAATAGTAGAAAATTTTACTATTTAGGATGATTTATAAAAGGGTCCTAAATAACTTAAGATAAATGTTATTATATTTTCTTTATTGTACACCACAAAAAAATACTTAGACAATTACATATGTTGTACAAATGCCGCCGACGATTATCGTCGACGATTTCTTGCAGACAACCTTAGGGTTAGGGTAACCATAGTTAATATAATTTTTAAGAGTGTAAAATAATTATGTTTTGATTTCATGATTTCGAAAACTGTCATAGTTTTCATAACGTCAAAACTCGTACTGAAACATTCCTAGTATCGATTTCTATGCCAATACCAAATTAAACATTTTAATCCTGTTTTTGTCCTTTGTTAAGTTACTTTTTTGAAATGTCAAAACAACGTGTTTCGAGCTCATGAGTTTACAAAAACTTGATACGTATTTGTACATTTCTATTAAAACTAATTTATAAGGTGTAAAATAATTTTACACCTTATAAAGTATTTACAATACATTTAAATTCAATGAAATCCTATGTGACAGTTTTATTTAAGAATGCTTTTAATTTGGGTAAACATTATAATATTTAATGGGATTTTTATTTTTTAATCGATTTAATTTCTATTTTAATGCTGGTATATCTTTGAAAAACCGCTATCTTTTTATTAAGAATATAGCATAAATAACATAAGTTATTTTTGTAACTTTATAGATGAATTCCTAGGCAGTCATCTATCAATGGATCGTACATTGTTAGCGCCAACGTCTTACAAGGCGACTTTGTAGTTCAATATTATGAAATGAAAGTCTCAAAGAGAATGTACAGAAATGACTCACTCTCTATAATTTATTTTCTATGTTATTTATTTATATTAGAATCTGTTCAAATTAGTCCTTATGTAAAAATGGATGACATCTGTCATTATAAGAGTTTCGTTCTACAATAATTTCATAATTGATTTTGGGTTTTCAACAACAGGATTATAATGATAGCATTGTTAGATAAGCTTTTGTAACGGTTTATTTAAATTAAATCTATTTAACAGAGAATGGAAGCAAATAATAAAATTCCATTTAAAAAAACTGCATATAAATAACCTAATTCCATTCCCTAATTATACTTTCTTATGTGACGTGACGTCATATGTTATTTGAAAGAAAGTCCTGCATTTCATTATTCATACAAACATTGTATATACATTTGATTATTTCCTTATTAACTTTTGTTTTGTTCATTAAATTATATACATATTTGAAATTTAATCATTTAAGTAGTTTAAAAAAAATACTTTGCTATTTGAGTAAAAGTATAAGTATTATTATGTGAATATAAGTTATTTTCTTTCCATGCAAAACAAACATCTTTTGCTCCGTGACTTAAAAGGAAAAACTTGTAAGCGTTCACCTCGCTCTTAGAGCTGTAAAAAAATAGTTTTTCTTTTATATATGCTATATTATTGACAATATTTTTTATCATTATAATAATAAAGTAAATTTATAAACATATCATCTTAAACCGTAATGTATGTATGTATGTATGTATGTATGTATGTATACTATAAACTACTAGTAAACTTATATTACATTCATAAAAGAACAAG
This sequence comes from Napeogenes inachia, assembly GCA_959347355.1. NCBI lineage: Eukaryota > Metazoa > Arthropoda > Insecta > Lepidoptera > Nymphalidae > Napeogenes > Napeogenes inachia. Next base: position 4,542,545 of record OY365800.1, on the reverse strand, counting down.
AACTGAATAGCCGCTCATGTTGAGTTATGAGACACAGTGACTTTATTTTTTTTTTGTTGAATCTTTCGTTGTTTGTTTCATAAACAAATGTTAACAGTTTACGGGAATTTAACGTCCTATCTTTCGAAATAAAGTGTGTTGTTTTGCAAATTGTAACAATTCCTTATAAGAATTTAATAAATAAAATCGTTAAATATACTTCGTGTTGGGATGCAAAAGTCATAGTGAAAGAAAAAATCCCGATTTGTCTTCACGTTCGTAAATATATCTTGTAAGTTAATTTATATATATGTTACTATCGACAAAAAATAATAAATCTTGTTTTTAAATGTGCCTAAATTGAAAAGTTATATTATTTACAACCTAATGATAATTCTTACTCGAATCTGATCTATATTATTCTATTCTATGCTGCTCGACTACATTGTTTTATATATTAAAATAATTTAAATCTATTTTATATTTCACTGTATCCAATGGGAAATAATAGTAAGTTTGCCTAATGATATCTGCAAATCTAGGCGTTTCCTTGAGAAATCCATAGAGCAGGATGGTAAGGATATGAAGATACAGTGAGAGGAAGGGAATCCTTCATCCGGCGCTGGCATCCATCTTATAAAACCCATTTATCATAGCCAATTTAAAGTCCATCTCCTCGGAATAGATTTTACTACTGTGTTTGAATTCGTACCCGAGCCCAAACTATTGTTTTCATATAATTTTAATAATGTGAGTGTTTTCTTTTATTTGTCTATCTGTCTAATCATACAAATTATGATTATATTATTAACGCACCACAATCTTAACACAATATAAACTGTTGAAATTAGAATTATATAATTAATAATATCACTCACAAACAATGGAACGAAATAGGAGCTGGTCAGTTATTATAAAAAAACAAAAATATTTGTTTTTTTTTTTAGTTTTCTTGTATTAAACAACCTATATTAGGGGTATTTTTAATTTTAAAATATTAACACCTTCCCAAACCATTTCTCGTCACATCTATTTCATTCTCTGTCTACACACCAAACATGCATAAAATTTTAACTTCGGTTGGTTTAAGTCTTCCCCAGATAGAATAAGAATAATTCAATTATTTATCACTAAAAAATTTCCAAGAGTTATAAGTTTGTTATAAATCCTTGAAGTTTATAGTTATGTTCAAATTTAATTAAAAAGACACTTGCATAATACAACACTACAAAAGCACATAAAATAAATTCTGAAATTTAGACTGCGACTGAAATCCAATAAATTTTTGAACAACGGAATATTTTTTAATGAATTTACCAAATTTATCATCGACATATCAAAGAAAAAAATAATTAAGGCTTAAACGCGCTCTTGTATCCAAAACTCATTATAAATCGAATTTTCCTAACATTTCTCACCATTTAATCTGGTTAGTTTACGATATTTAAATACTGTTAAATTATATTCAATTGATGATGTTTATTTTTTCCAACCATGTGCAGAATTATTCGTATTCAAATTTACAATATTTAACTTGTACTAAATTTCTTAAAAAGATAACGTAATAAAATTGAATATTGGTAAACAAATAAAAAATATTAAAATAGTGTTTTTCTAGTTTTATATATATTTATATTTTATAAATTTGGAATATTTAAATTTCACATTCACAGTTCACAGATGTATAATATATACATGAGTTTCTGTATTCCTGTCCTATCCCATACACAAATTCATAGAATCATCCGGGCGTCATGCAGATTCAAATTGTGAGATGTTAAGGGATGTTCTTCGGACGCAAAGAATACTCTGTGCGGTTTGTGTCTGCCAAATTGCTATAACAGGAACTGAGTGTAGGAAGTGTGTTTATTAACATTCTCACTGGTTTTACAGTTTTAAAGCTTATTTTCAACCATTTTAATATTTTACACTTTTATTCTGAATTCTTTCGAATTGTTTCTTCTTATTTTACCTTCCGGAAAAGTTTTTAGGGTTACGTAGAAACGGATATTATGTCTTTATGCTATTATGCGAAATTATAAGCAAATAACTTTTATCTGTTATTAGCGAGTGAACAGCGAAGCTTTGTTTTATTGGGTCAAATGCACTGTTATCGAACTACTCTGTAATTACCAAACCGATTTCATTCAATTAATTTTCGACTGCTATGGTTCTGGTCAATGTTTAAAAGTAAAAAAATGGTGATAGCTTATGTCCATGAGGAATAATGAACCAAAAATGATTTTCAATGATTTGCATTGAGTTAAGCTGGCGCGCTTTTGGTTTACATTATGTAGTCAACCATTAATCTTGGTTAGGAGTGAAACTTTATAAAAAAAAAATATGTAACAATTTTTAATTAGGCTAATCTATTTCTGACAGCACTCGCTTGACAATCTTTCAGAATGGCTGTCTGGTTAAGTTTGAGTTTGATTTAATTTTAGGGTACCAACATTTCTAACATCGCATCGGCATTTATTAGATTAAAATGTTAAAAAAATGATTTTATTTATTACACATTAAAAACACAATTTGAAATATAATTTAAAAACAAAACATTTGTAACTTCTATTAAACTAAAAATTACTCGAGTGTTGCTACTAACAGAAAATTTCCCATTTATAAGCTATCGTATTAGAAAGGAAAACTTAAGACGTTAGTAATAAGATATACTATTCCAGGGTGAATGTTCCCATTCGTATTTCAACTTAAAGATTATCTCATAAAGCTTACATTCGACACATCTTAATATACTATATTATGTATAGTATATATATACTATACTAGGGTCGTCACTGTGTATAGCGGATGTAGAGTTGAGCCCCCCTTTTTTACAACATCAAATTATGACTAATATTAATCACTAATGCAACTAATTTGCAATTTCCATCTTAATAACATCTTTTAATGTAAAGTGAGCGTAGTAAAATGTGGCTATTCTCTCAAGCCTGCTCAAGCCACAACTCTCTATCTCAAAAAGTACAATTTGGATTTATTTGAAAATTAATGTGTAAAAAGTTGAGTCAAGGAAAAATATGCTGTTAAAATGTTATTAATTTAGCTCTATAAGTGTAGAAGGAGTAGGCAAACGAAAAAAGATCGCGTTGACCGGTAAAGAGCTTCGCTTCTTAGCTGTTATGGTAAATTTAAAGCAACATTCATTCCAAAATACAATCAAAATGTTAGTCTTTTTAAGTGACCCATACTTTATTAAAATTATTCTCAAATTTCCTTGAGTATTGTGTATTTAATACTGATCTTTGCTCTTGACTTGCTCTGTAAATATTATAGAGTTTGTCATCATTCAGTCATACATGGTAAGTTGATTGGCTAAAGTTGTCATGATCATTTAAGAAATTTTAAAGTTTAAAAAAATTTTATACTCTTATATACAGCTCACAGACCAATTATGTAAAAATAGCATCATACTGACGTAAAATATGGATGCATATATTGTGATTATAAGTTATATATTATTAATATCTGAATTATGGTTTTATCCAACAGTTACATAAAGTCAGTCATATCCTACAATTACAATATTAAATATTATTCAGCGGACATAATAAATTTATGTCCCGATCGTACTATGACAGCTTACAGATATAGAGTTCTGTAAATTATGTATAACCTAATAGGGTGGAAACAAAGCGGCCCAACGTAGAGACTATTGCATCTTTGATTTGAATTTACTACTACAGGGAAATAAATATTAAATAAATACATTTATGAGATTTAAATATCTAGAAACAATATTAGAAAAATATATACCCAAGTTAAAACTACCTTCAGTAATTAAGATCAGTCTAATCCGAAATTTGTCGGCAAATATTATGTTAGTGACTAAAACGTTATTTTGAAGTAACTTTTCTAAGAAAAACTAACAAATTTATATATGTTAGAAAAAGAACAACTTAACTATATTGGCACTAAATGTTAAAAGAGATACACAGCATATATAATTGTTTATAAGTATGTATTTATTACTGGTTTTTTCTCGAAATTTTCATAACATACTTATGCAATTGGACGGTAATTTAAATAAAATTATTTAAAAATAAAATAAAAATGACAAATAGAATAAGTTAAAACATTCGTGTAACTAAAGAGTTACGTAAAAAAGTTTAATATTATAAATCGACAACTATGGTTATTTATACGTTTGTGGCAGGTAATCTCTGAGTATAATAAATCGGTTCTAAATATTATCTGGGTAGTATACAGCTATATTAGCCACTTTGATGAACATGACTATTTTAAAAAAACGTATTTGGATCGAAGTAACATATCTTATAGAATTCATACTCGAGGTTAGATTACTATTTACTTTACTTGAACTTCATTTAATGAAGAAAGTTCAATTATCTGTAAACAGTAATATGTTACTTCTAAAAAATTACATTAACTGTTCATTATGTAAAATTAAACTAGATTCAAAAGTGTCCTTACAGTTCCATAATATTATCTGTTAGTTATTTTAGTCCGTGCGGGAACTCGTTAGGAACAACGCTTAGTAAAAGTTTTGCGTCTATTTTTAAGATTCCCTGACCTGGAAAAATGAGACGAGATTTTATAGTTGTTCAACTCGGCACCAAATTATTGAAGAAGTAATAATAATGAAATGTACTTTATTATCGTTTCTTATATATATTTTTTTGTGATACGTATATCACACGTATAGTTATCACAAAAATAAGCTATGGGAGGTATTAAAATACCTTAATAATAATTCTATTTTATGAAATTTGTGATTCAAAGCTTTTCATATAAAAAGATCATATATCTACAGTTTTTTCAATTTTTGATCGAATTAAGTACTCAGACAAGCATAAGTAACAACTTACCTGGATTCTAACAAGATTAAAAAAAAAAATGAACCTAAAATTTGAATTAATTTGGTTCTGACAAGGTTTAATAATATAACATTGGATTTAAAATTTTAATATCTAAGGGTTTAATGATTAAGGGTGCAGTAAAATCCTTTTTTTTGAGATGCAGTGTCTACAGTTATGACTGCAGTTAGATACGATTACGTTTTGAAAGATGCTCTACATTTATGTGTTCCCAATTTTGTTTGGTTTCAAAACGTGATACATTTCTGAAATATTTTTAAATTTAGAACAAAAATCGATTGGTTTATACATATTAATCTAAATTACTAGATTATATTTTTAAGAGTAATGCATGTTTAGAAAAGCGTAATATGTGTCTGTTAATTTATAACTTGTACTGTGAATGCTAGTCTAAAAATATGAACAATAATAAAAAAATACAATCAGAAAAGATCTTGCAAGAACGTAAACGAAAATAATAAAACAGAATTAAAGTGAAACAAATGTAGTTTAGAAAACTTCGTGTTTCCTTCTTAAGATAATGAATACGAAAGTCTTAAAAAGCACTTTTTAATGAAGATATGTATAGAAACAAATCAATATTATAGTTATAGTATTTCTAAAAAAATGTTAAATGATTATTATTTTTAATTACTCTTTGTGTAAGATCTTCCTTATGCCAAGTATCTAAAGTAGGCGCTATATGTCAATACACACCATACTATGACATGACACATATTTTTTTTTATCTATCGATTCTAAACAAGCTAAGTCTTAGATGTAGATTTCAAATTATGTAATTTAATTAATTATTGATGACGACCAAGGATACATATTTTTTTTACAATATACTAAGAATTAAAAACACGGCGGGTTATACTATGCCCGGTACGGTGGTAATTATAGCTTTAGAAATGAAACTGACAGATTCGCTGAAAAAACATAAAAACGCATTTCGTGTTCTCGAGATATATCAAATATTTGACACATTGAGTTACAATCAAAACAAAAACTAAAAATTAAGCAATTCTTGCCGATTATTTTTAATTTATTTTGTTTTATCAAGGTGAAAAGAAAAAAAAAACATAAAAAATATACTATCGTTTAAACAAAGTTTTTTAAAACATAATATTAGAACTGTGGCTTAAATATTTTTTTTTTTTTAAAAGATTCACATTTATTTTTATAATAATTATTAACATAATAATAGTAAAAAAAATAGTAAAGTAAATCGTAAATCTGTTAAAACCGTCTATCTATTATAAATTATATTCTAAAGTGTTATTGATGGCTCAAAGGCGATAAAATACCAAAGGGTGCTTGAGTACATCCATCATTTCAAATAGTGACGAGGAAAATGGTATCAATCAATTTCTCATTAATAAACACGTACTATCCATTAAATCAGGACCCGTTTAAAGTGTTTTTGATATTAATTTTGTAAAATAGTAACTGGTACGTTATCTAGACATGATAGGCAGATGTTAGAAATACAAATAAAATATATTTTTAAATTTTTGTTAGAAATACAAATAAAATATATTAAAAAAAATAAAAGTCGGGCTGCGATGAACTGATCTTGAGTTTTAATAAAAAATCAATCATAGATACGAAGTTACATACGGTTCACATAATGTTAACTTAGCTGCATATAGCATATGTAAAGTTAAGGAAGCGTAATTATATAATCTATCTTAAAAAAACAGGTGTTTTAACAATTGCTTTTGGCTCGCCATTAAGTACTGCTTCGCTCTGGTTATTATTCCTAGTTTCTTCGAGATCAACTTGGCCCTTCTCACCAGGTGACCGTGAAACTGAAAATTGCTCAATATTACTAGGCCTAATACTCTCCGATAATTGTCAAGTCATCGAGAGTGTTCTCAAGGAGCGGTGATAATGTTATTATAATCAGACAAAATATGTTTCTGGTACCAGTTAATTCAAACACAAGTTTGACAGATAGAAAAATGTAACGAAATCAAAAAAAAGTATTAGAGACGGTTTTATAAAATATACCTATAATTTAACCTGGAACTAAATGGTAAGCTGTAAGCCCTAACAATTACCATTAATAATAAGTAATTGATAAGGTAAAATAATTATTAATAGTAGTTATAATTAATAATATTTTTATATTTGTTAGTTTTATATTATTTTGTATTTTCATATATTTTTTCGCTTCTTTTAATTATATTTCTATTCATGTAAGGTTTTTGCTAGTTAAAGCACTTTATCGTGAGCAATGTTGTTTATTAACCTTCACTCATAGTAAAGCTACTTTGACTGGAGAGCTGCTTTGTAAATTAATCGATTTCTTAGGTTCGTAGAAACATTCCTCTTTTATTAAAATATATTTGTGTAAGACATATAATAGGGAAAATTTAGCGTTTTATGAAATATATTTTAAAACATGCTAAATATCTTGTTATCTACTATCATAATTTGTTTTCTCTCAAAAAGTGATTATTTTATTAAAAATTAAATAATTATCCCGATGACAATTAAGTTTCGCGCAAAAACACTAGGTCACGTGATTTATACGAACAATGACGTCACGACACTACAAATACAACGATAATGTTTGTCTTCTCTGTTATTATACGGTTTTTATTGGAAATTGTTAAGAATGTGCTCTTATATAATGCCAATACGCAAAAGTAAGACGGTTAGAAATCCTGAGACACTGTTGATACACGTTCCTAAATTTGTATAACGTCGAAAACAATACATTAAGTTAGCAATACGAAATCCTTATTTAATATCAAATAACTCTAAGATATATCTACTTTAGTGAGGATCACTTTGATGTCAGTAATTCATTGTTGATATATTTCTATTTTTTTTAAAACACTACATAATATACTTCTAAATATATATTTAGTAGTATATTATTTGGATCCAATCACCATTTTGAAGTTAGGTTATGATCGAATATATGAAAACAATACAACTATAATTTTCAATATATTTTTTTCAATACCAACAAATAATATCTTGGAAATGTGTACATAAATTCAGGATAGTTTCAAAGTTATCAATCAAGTTGACGCGTGACGTTATCGACAGATAGACAGACAAACAGAGAAAAATAAAATAAAAACTAGAAAAACTAAGATCTATTAATTTAAAAAACTTACATTGAAGAAAAATTTATATATATAAATATGATTTCTGCATTTTTTTATATATGTACTTATTATATATGTATTTTTATGAGATAGGTATTTATGTGAGATATTCTCAAAAAAATAACATATGAGGAGACTTAAGATGAACCGTGATGATAACACTATGGCAAATGTTTTGATGCTAAATAGATAATGTATCTAAATTTATTCAGAATATGCGTTAGTCGTTACTATTTAAGTAAATATTTATTTAATCGTTATCACTTTATTGTAGACATTTTCAGCTTTTTATTCTTCTATTTTTTTTAAAGGGATTGTTGTTTTTTATATGATTGTATTCTAATTTCAAAAATCTTTATATATTTTTTTAATTCAACTATCAATTCTTATTCTGCTATATATTAATTTCACTACATATTTTCCTAAACACCATTTCTACACAAATTTAAATATAATTTTTGAGTTTACAATACTCGAAACAACTCTCAAAATTAAGTTATTATAGTAGATTTTTTAAATGTTAATATATGTATGTAGAATTATTTTTTTTATTTAGGTTTTTATTTCAGTACGCATTTAAAAAGCGGTTAAGCTACGATAAACATACCGATGGACCGCCTCATGAGCACTGGTTGGATTATTCCATTGATAAATACGGCATAAAACTTGTATCTGATATGAAGATCGTATTTTCTATATTATATCTGTACCTGCCCGTACCCATTTATTGGTCCTTATTTGACCAACAGGTCAGTATACTAAGTTAAGGTTAATTTTAGGCAATAATTAACTAATTAGATTTTTCAAGTTTTAAGTAGAGTTTTGAATACTAATTATTTGTTTGAAAATATTCATAAACATGTACATTCATGTTAAGCTCATTTAAAATTTAAATAAATTTATAATGAAAAATAAATCGACCCGGCTCGAAGTCGTTAGCGTCCCGTACCCAAGATATTTATTTAAAATATCTATTATTAGATAATGATTTTGGAAAAAAAATAAATATATCACAAATCTTTAAGATCGTAAGCATGCATAGCATATATAAATAAATGTGTAAATAAATGTACAATTTTATTAAAATTTTAATTTGGGATTAGGGGTCTCGTTGGACTTTCCAAGCTTCTAGGTTACGAAGCGAAGTGCTCGGCATAACCTTAATGCCAGATCAGTTGCAAGTGATGAACCCTGCAATGGTTTTGTTGATGATCCCAGTGTGTCCGGGTGGTGCATGGCCACTGTTGCCAGACCTGTCTCCTTTGCATAAAATGTTTGCTGGTGGCATTCTGGCTGCAATGGCATTTATTTGCGCTGGTATTCTGCAAATTAGTATAGAGGTTTGTTATTTAATTCTTCAATTGAAGTAAAATGCTTACAATATATTTGTTCAAATTTTTCTTATGATCCGATATCTACAGTATTAGTCTACATTAATAAAGTGACTAGTAATCGTAATACAATATGATGTTAAGTGGTAAAATGAAAATCATACACATATACAATATTGGTTTGTACAATATTTTAAGCGGTCGACACTCCAAGTACCAGGGCACCATCAAACAGGGATAGTAATTATGAACACGCTAGCATGCCCAATAGATATTGCTATCAGTGGGGAAGGCATGGCTCGTGTTGATCGTTACGGCACAGCTCTAATGACGCCGCTGCCCAGCCGACCCTATACTATCGTGACTTCCTGCTCTCCTGATTGTGCTGGCAGGGTAATGAAAAAACACAAAACTCAAACCGAATTAAAAGTTGTCTCAGAAATGGTTAGTACTAAAACCATTAGCATAAGGGACTAAGCACAAACTCAATTAATAGATCGTTTAATCATCTTATCTTGATTATTTAGTATTGACACTATAAAATATATGGCAATTCGGTCGACGCTTTTCTATTATACGCCATCCCAGTGCAGTTTTACCTCCATTTCATATCATTTTTCAAGCAATCTGTCCTTATCTTCACCGTCCATTGTTCTTGTAACCAACAACCATTCGAAGTGAAGTCTCGTTATATCCCTTTCAAAAGACTTACCTGTTTTCATCTTATCAGTCTCCGGTGCTACTTTCAAACTTCGTCTTCAAAAGTCTTCATATAATTTTCCACTTAACTCTAAGAAATTGAAAGTCCTCTAGAATTTTATGAGAAATTTTCTAATAGATCACATAGATGTTAATAAAACATTAGTATTTAATGACAAATATTTTCTTCGTCTCAATCGCCAAAACCAAATATGTTGATTTACAATTTAGAAAGCTGATTTGAGTTTTTCAATGTACTCACGTAATATGAAATACGTACAATATTTGCGAAAAATCTATAGCATATATCAGAATTATTTGGATTAATAATAATACCTACTCCAAATATCTATGTATGTTTAGTTTATAATTAAATGATGGCTTTCTTTAGTTTTATTTTGATCTCTACTTAATAGTAGATTGCAAAATAATTTTTGAAACGATGATAGCAAAATAATGGAAAACGGAGTTATATTCTTTTATTTTTGTCTTTTTATTTTATACTTGTATTAACTGAATAACTTCATGCGGCTTTACATATAATATATTTTTTTTGTTAAAGAAAAAGTAAAATGATAAGAATATTTATAAAATTATATTTTTAATCAATCGAAGTATTTATTATACGATTATTATTTATGGATATTTCTTATTGGTTATGCCTTTTTGTAGAATATGATATATGTTTTCCATTTTGCTTGCAAAGTGATGTCAAACAAAGATCAAATGGTTCAACAAATGAAATACTAAATTCAAAACAAAGATTCACCTTTCAAAAATTTGGAATTCCAATCCCCACGTCACATATTTCAGATCAAAGAAATTAACCCGTTAATATGTAAATATCTCATATTTTATAATATTTAATTTTAAAATTGTTTCATTTTCTCTTGAAGTTTATGCCAATTATCATCGGGCAAAATTCAGATGATGAAATTTCTTACTACTTTATGGATCCCGGGCCCTATGTGAAATCTATGACAGGAAAACCAAAACTAAAGTATTTTTTTTATTTATATTAAATATATTTTCGTAAATAGCTTATGTTAAATTATTTTTTCTTTTACAGAGTCGTGTACATAGGAGATACTGGGCCTAACAAGAACGTATCGATATGTATTGAAACAGAAAAACGTTTGAGTGATATATATTACGTGTCAGATTCGCCTGTGGATCACATTGGAGAGTCGGCATATATGTGTCTGCAAACTGGCAAGTAAGTGATGGAAATTATTAATCCTGTTCAGCGTCTTTTTATTATTTAATGATTTTATTAGATACTGAATTGAACCTTGGTACTTTCCACATTCTCTTTCGCAACTAAAGATTAATATTATATGCTTACAAGATATCATGGAAGTAAATCGCCATGATAAACTCTGTGTAACTTACTTTTTTTTATTATTTTACAGTTCAGATAAATTAAACATCTAATTATGTCTGCTAGTTATACCTACCCATTAAAAACATGTTTGATGTAAAATTGAGACAGTTTCTAAATATTACTATTTAAAATACCATATACCTATAAATCTTGTTTTAATGAATAATATATGAAATTATTATTTATTCCTTTATATTACATTTATATAAAGTAGATTTCAGATGGCTTATCATTATTTATTGAGTCAGTCCAGTTTACAGTATTACTTGATTTATTACATCTTTAAATCGTAGAACGTCGTGTGTTTAAAATTTTAACGTCATAGTAATGAAATATATCCTAAAATTAAACGTATGCATAGCAAATGTTTTCATTATTCCAATTTATCCTTAGAATGTAATTGTACCACCTCAATTTCTTAATGAGATGTATTTACAGTAGTATGGTAAACGCCAACTAAATATACTTATATTTAATTTTGATTACAAACAATAAATGACTGCTATTTAGATTCTCATGGCATGCAGATAGCACTGGGGGTGAAGTATCTGGTACAGGGCAAGGATATTTACGAGCGGGAGGTGTGTATGTACTGTGTCTTCGAGAGCGGCTGGGGCGGCTGGACGCGGCGGTGTTGCACGCACCAAACCCACCCAACGAACTACATTTAGCTTGGATTGCACCCCAGTACCTACTCGTGTCTATGGCGGAGATTATGTTCGCCGTGTCGGGTTTGGAGTTCTCTTTCACCCAGGTTCGTTTTTTATATATCTGATGTAAGTACCTAAATTTAGTTATTCGACTATAATTTAATTATTATTAAATAAAGACTAAGTTTTCAATAGCAATATAGATAATAAAAAAGTTGTAAAAAAAAATCTTCTTTTATCGTGAAAAAAGTGTTAAACTTTAAGCTCTTAAAATCGCGCTACTCGATCAAGCTAAGAGTCACCTCCAGGCCATCTTACCAGATGCATTTTGGATCATTTTGGCAGGTATGAAGATGTCGATGTAGATTCAAATCGGCACAAAATATCTGCGTCTTCCGACAGTATCCTCTATTATTTAAAATTATCCCACATACAAGCAATAGTCTCGATAAAGCTTGGATTTAAGTGCGAATATTTAAAAAGCTCTGCAAACTGACAGGTGCAAGAAAGCGCTGACCCGGAGAGTGATTATAGGTTATAAAAAAGTGCCAGTTCGTCAACTTCAATAACTATTAGCTTGCAAGCTGTTGCTGAAGAGTGTCTGGCAAATAAAAGCATTTTTGATATTTTTTAAATAATGTATGCATGCAATCCTAAATATAAATTTTGTTTCCTTTATACAGGCTCCAAAGAGTATGAAGACTATCACAATCGCCACCTGGTACATGTCAGTTGCCATTGGAAACTTAATTGTTATTCTTGTGGCTCAAATGAAACTATTCGAATCAAGGGTATGCACTAAATTAGATATTATTATTATTATTACGTATAAACTACAATGACCTCTTAATTTATTCAGGATACACTCATATAAACATACGTTATAAATGCATTAAAATAATAAATATCATTAATATGCAAATTTCAAATTTGTTATAATAAACATATAAACAGACATAACTTATGTTTAAAGTTTGATTGTATAATAATATTTCTATCTACAAAGATAATAATTGATTTAATAGTTAATTAAATATTTAATAACAGTATTAAGATAATTGAAATAGCAATCTATACGAATAATATTTACAGGCTGCGGAATTCTTTGTATACGCGATAGTACTGACGATTGCTATGATGGTATTTCTGTGGATGGCACAAGGTTTTTCTCCGAGAACAATGGAGGAAGACGGTTCTTCTACTGAAAGCCGCCCTTTGTTACAACACCACCATTCTAAGGTTTTTTTATTAATTAACTTTTTACTTGGCTGTAAATTGAAGCCTAATAATGTTACTATGGTTCTGTTCTTTTTCTTCACATTTCATTTTTCAATTGTGTTTTGTTTCTCTCGCCTACAACCACCGGCGGTCATAAAATAATTTGGGTAAAATTTTTGACTTGTCCTGTCTGTCCTGAGAGCACTACGAGGTTCGAAGTAAACAACGGAAAATTTTCAAAAGTAATATATGTAAAATCAGTGCAGCATTATTACCTTTTTAAGACAATAATTCATATTCAGAGTGACGGACTTAAAAGTATTTTACCGCCACTTCAATTTCTACCAAATTTTGAGTCCACTAAATACAGAATAGACAGGCATACATACACATAGCAATATTTCATACGCTTTTTCCTCGATCTGGGATTACAATCTCTTCTGCATGGTTCCACCACCGCCGCAATGGGATCATGTGTTTTTGAGACCCGACTTGCAGACTGGTCAATGACCCTTACTTGGACTATCAGCAGTCTAGAAAGGGCGTTCATAGATACGTCTACGAAACAGTTTCCAAAGAACGCTGAAATAATGATAGAAGGGGTAGAGAGATACTGAAGATATGACGGAGGCATGAGAGACTATCACCTCATAAAAAATTGCGACTTTTACAATTAGTTACCTATACATCAGAAGAGATGAGATGAAGCTTCCAGCTTCCCAATATACTACTTGTATCCGCCTGTACAAGAGTCACGTCTGTCTCTGATCCTAGCTCTGACCTAACTTGTTTTTTGTAACATCTTCACAATAACAAAAGATTTTCTTATACCAATTTATGCCATAAAGTCCTTGGATAATTTCGGTATTGAATAATTTCGGTAGTGGTATCTGTTCAATGTTTATCTAAATTGCAAAGTTAGAAACATTGGTTAGGGTTTTTGAAAGAAACCTAATAAATGTCACCACCGTCCCGATAAAAGACGATCATATATAGAATGCTTAATTCACAGAGGCGAATAGCGATATGGTAGGTCAGTTGGTAGAGCGACGGGACGGTTTCCCAATAGTCGCTGGTTCGAATTCCTGCCCGTATCGGTTTATTTTTCATTCTATATTTGTATAATGTTAAATAAGCTTAACATGGCTATACATGTTTATAGATATTTTCAAACAATATTCTTTGTAATACGTATAATATTGTGTTAACAAAATTAAAAAATATGCTTATTTGTTCTGGTATATCTCATATAGTATTAACTGATAATCTTATTACCTCTATCTCTCTGACAACTTTACTACCAGGCGATAATAAGCACATTATCTCACAACATGTCATATTATTATTAATATACAATATCTTAAAATAGAACATAATTGAAATTAATGACCTAAATTTTAAGCCTTATAGTTGTAAATTCTGCCTGGTTGACTCTCTCCATGAGCCAATAATTTTACACAAGCTACTTGTATGTTCTGGATGCCAGTGGCTGTTGCAAAAAGAAGAAACTGTAACAGATAAATAACAATTAAGAAATGAAATTTATGGTAAAGGAATAGAAAGGACGCATCTCTATCATATTATTAGGCTATTTACGCATTATCTTCAGCAATAAACTAATTTACATTAGTTTATCTATGTACGAAATAGATCAAGCTACGTACAAAATAGATTTAACTTAACTTTTGAAGCACTCTTTTCATATTATTAGTTGTATTATAGAGTATGTACTAAACATAGGGTGCCCGTGTTTTTTATAATTTTAAATATTTTATTAGAGAGCAGCCGGTGAACTCTACGCTCTGTTTCAATTAAAACTTTTCACTTTATTAAATTGACCTCTTGATAAAAATAAGTTTATTTCATTTTTTGAAATTAAATTTTCTATAATATTTTAGCGATAAAAATATATATTTATTAGCAATGATTTCAAAATTTTATGTAGTTGAATACTATAATGTAAGTTCACAAATTTACCGGTGCAATAAATCAGTACTGAAAAGGCGAAGTTGTTACAGATTTATTAATTTAAAAGTGATATTGTAACAATGCGTTATATTATAAATTATATTATATTCTTTTGCATTACGGTTGTTTTTTACAAATATTTTACATTGTAGATAATATCAGTTCACTCTATGACGACTACCAGTACGCGTCCTCATAGTGGCCCTGGTAGCAGCGCAGCTTCCTGTTTGGGACGGATGGAGAAGTCAAAACCCGCTGCGTGGCCTACTTGCGGCCTTATCCACGTGGGTACGCCCAGTACCAGCGATATTAAGGCTACAACTCTTGCTAAAGACTAACTCATATTTATTAACCATTTTGATTTTAAGAAAATATATTTTGCATGTTATTGTTTAATTTTAGTGTTAATTTCTGATATAAGGTTGTTGTTTAGATGAATAAAGTTTTAAAACCAAAGAAGAAATAATTACATGTGTTTTTTTCTAACAAATTTAACCAAAATTAATTTAACTTATTATATATGTAAGTTAATGAAAATGTTAAAAAAAAATAAAAATAAAAAGCAAAATTTTCATTAAACAATGGATTTACGTATAATCCAAATTTTTCTAATATTAAGGCTGAGGTATTTCTAATAGCTTTGTATTATCTTTCTTGCCTAATTGCGATAGAAAATGTATTTATTTAAGTGTTTTGACTTATAATATAGTAAATTAAACAAAATCAACCTAAAATCAATCAAATATATATTTGCAATTTGTTGGTATGTGATATATATATATATATATTTGTGTCATAGCTTTTACCATAATTAAGCCGGAAAAACGCCGAACATTTTAATTTAGAGACAAAGTTCATAAATTTAAAACAGTTTATATCAAAATCGATACAATTTTTTTACAATTTTTTTAATCGATACAATTTTTTAAATTAGTAACCTATAAATATTTTTTTCATTTATATTTCTGTTATTATATTAGTATACTAAAAATAGTTCCTGTTAATATACATTTATGTAAATTTTATATAGAGGTTTAGTTAACAAAGAGAACAAAGGGTTTTTTTTATTGTAGATAAGAATAATTTTGTATGTAAAATATGTATTATTAATTTTCACCTTAATTATTTTCAGTAAAATTCAAACATCTCGTATAACAAAAGCAACTACTCGTAACTATTTTCATTATATGCGAAACTTAATTTATATTTTGCTTGTATTTTTAGGTATAAATTTAAATTCAAATATAATTTATTAAACCTCAATTAATCAACCAACCAAAATTACGATTAACAAATAATTATCTCATTATTGAAATTTTCGTTAAATAAAATTTATAAATCAAAATGCTCTTATGGTATAAAATATCCAATAACAATATTATATTGTTACTACTATTATTGATTAACCCAATATATGTAAATTTATATATTTTTTAGATAATCAACAAAACTGAATGACTATAATCTTTGTTAAATCAATATTTTTTTGAATGTGTTCCTACTTTTTTCGAATTTGTGTTGTGTTTTGGCTTCATGAGTGAGTAGATAATAAGGTTCCTAAATAATATATATTTTATATACTCGTAACTGAATTGCTATTTGGAAGATTTTCTTAATTCTGTAATTAGTTATTAGTAATCTCTAGTTGATGAAATAAAGCTTAAATTTTGATTCAGGAAACTGAAAATTGTTTACACATGTACATTAATTATATATATGCCTATGTTCTTCTATCATATATATACGAATAGGCAAGTTTACAACGGACAAATCTGACTATTTTATAAATGATATGAATACACAGTTAATATCAAGTCTATTTCATGTTTGCGGATAATCAGTTGCATGTTATACAAAACATAATATTTCAGAGTAAATATTTCGATTGATATTAATAGGCTAAATTATTTTTGAATATAAATTATAAAATTTAATAAACGATATTGGTGTTGTCAATTTCATGTGATCTTTTAATAACATTTAAAATGATTATTATAATAAACAAGTACTGAATTAACTCTTATTAACGTAATTATGAAGAATAATAAATATATCACAATTTAGTGAAGCCACTACCAGAATAAATATATTGAAATGTAAATAAAACTCATATAAAAGACGTCTGCCTGTTTGTTATATTCCCATAGATCGTGAAATCACTGATTAGATATGATGCAATATATCAAGCATTACGCTTAGATATTCGAAACCTTTGTTTGTCCAATATATATAAATATAGTGTTAAATAGTTTCTTGTTAACTGCACTACTTTTTTTGTTGTTATTTTAGATTTGTTTATCTAATAATGTCTTTGAAAATAATAATAATAAAATGTGTTCTTCTCAAGTTATTTATCAAAAGCTAAATAAACAATAATACACTTTTTTTTTGCAGTATAGATAAAGATTTAAGAATCTACAAGAAATAGGATAAGTGATTATGTGATAGCAGCTTATCATGCAAAGGCAGCATTATAAGCATGCA
This sequence comes from Napeogenes inachia, assembly GCA_959347355.1. Lineage (NCBI taxonomy): Eukaryota > Metazoa > Arthropoda > Insecta > Lepidoptera > Nymphalidae > Napeogenes > Napeogenes inachia. Next base: position 4,524,872 of record OY365800.1, on the reverse strand, counting down.
GCTTATAAGCACCTCTGCTATAAAATGATATTTGAAAATATTTTTCTTTCATTTTTTTTTTTTTTTTTTTTTTTTTTTTTTATATGATCTAGGGCAATGCTTGACTACATTCAGTTCGACTTAAAGCTTGTTTATTAATACTAATATTTACAAAAGCGATGCAAACTGCTGAGTTAAGGTGAGGGCTGACTTGATTAACAATACTTACGAGTTTAAAAACTTGACAACAGTGTGATAAGAAAAAGTGCAAAAACGTTGGCTTCAGTAAGCTTGTGTTTGCAATCTTTTATTGAAGACCTTAAGAAAAATTCAAGCTTTCTCTATAATTTTGTTTAAAAGGTCATTAAAATAAGTTCAATTTCCTTTAAAGACTCAAAAAAGTATGAAGACAATCTCAATTCACTTAAAACTTTTCTGTTGTTATTGGAAATTTAAGTAAGTAAAAATATTCCAATCCAGGGAATGCATTTAATCGGACATAATTGTAAATATATCTTACACTGACTGACTGACTTAATTACAAGCACATATTTAAAATAAATCAAAATTATTATTATACGAAATAATCACAATTTTTATTATTTGTGACATAAAGTTTTGTAAGCTGCTGAAAAAAGAAAATATGTAATTATAGTGTTAAAATAATATTAGAACTGCTATCAATACAATTTTCTAAACAATTTACGGAATTCTTTTACGCTGCGTGCTAACTCGCACTGTTGGTATTCCTGTGGATGGCACTTTTGTTCTAAAACAATGGAAGAGACGATTCCTCGACTGAAAGTCGCCTTTTATTACAACGCCGACACTCTAGGGATCTTTTTTAATTATTTACGTATAATTTTATTTGTTCGTTAAGAAATTTTGCAACTATAGAATCATTTCGATAACTACATTTGGCTGGTAAAATTTACGTAAAATTTTAAAATAAACGGAAATATTTCTTTGCTTTTATCCTATTTTTTAACTGTAATGAAGAAAATAGATTTAAAATCATATCATATGTTAAATTAATCTTATTTAATATAAAATATAACTAAGCAGGTTAGTCACGAATGTTACTTATTTATCATTTTTTTAAAATAAATATGAAAATATGATAAATCGTATTTTAATTTTTTCACATTCGTTGTGATAGATGTTTTATTAAGTAGTATTAACTAAAAATTATTTTAAAATTTTAAATCTATTATAGACCAAAACTTTTCTAAATTGTCTTGAGCTTTGTCTAAAAACATCTTAATACTGTTTTTGCTTTTGACGTTCTACACTATTTGAATTATAAGACCATTCTTATTTTGTATAGAACGTCGGGAACCAACCCCAAAACAGCGGGTTTAGCGGCAGAGGCTGGCTTCTCTTCGCGGCAATAACTTGCTCACAAAAGAAGGCTATTGCAACCCAGCACCTCTTGCTGCCGACCATTGCGCGCACAACGCTCAGCAACTAGAGGTCGCTGCCAAGGCTGTTCAAGGCTGCGCTCTCCGCCCAGGTCAACAGGCTCGTCACAGTGGTGGCAGAAGGGGTTTGCCTCCCTGCGTGCGTTCCTGCAGGTACTACCCGAAGCACCTCCCCGTGAGTACCTGCACAAAACGGAAAGTTATAATTTCCTACCGCTGATTGATCCAACTATTGGGAGGTGACCGCCCCCCCCCCCTGTAGTCATAATGACAGTCGTTATATCATACACCTATAAAAAGAAAATCATCCTCAAAGTTGCGTGGGGCGCTATAACGAACAATTGCCTTATTTTTTTAGTTAGATAACGTCAATAAATATACTTTACACTTAATAAAAATAGGGCACACAATAGTACAAATACAATTTCTTTGAATCAAATTGTATTCGAGACCATCTATTCACGAAGGCGTATTGAATGTAAGCCCGGAACGGAATTGTTCGTATATACATTTTTGCTTTCTAAGAATGGTAACTTTTATTTACAGTAAGTTAAGATAATAAAAAATCATTTTATAAAATAAATATGTTATCGTAACGGAAGCTACGAGTACGTTAAGTACGGTAATTAAATTCACCAAAAAAAATGTTTTAAATATTGTGTTTGAAAGTTTTAACAAATCACGCTATTGGCCATAATATTAAAGATAATAAACTCGAACTTGCAGAGTTAGGATTTCTATTAGCCTTTGATTATTTACATGCCATTTACATAAGTAATAAAATCATTCTTACTTTGGAGCTTTCTTTATTCCACATACCTACTTATTGTTAAATTTAAACACCAATAACTCTAATTGTCGTATTAATTATGAAATTAATGGTTTCAGAATACTACCGTAACATTTATTTAGGTCACTTTCAATGATAAAATAATTTTATCATTAAACATATATTTATTGAATTTTGTTTAAATAATGAACTTAGGTATTAAGGTAGTAGGTACATAAAAGACAAAATATTTTTTTGGTGCCATATTGTGTATAGGAAACTGAGTATCATGAATTCGTATTTGGTATCTTGGAGACGTGCTCGTCTAGGGGCTCGATGCGGAGGTCACGAAGAATAATTTCGTTCCTTAACCACCAGCTTCAGAGGCAGGTTTCAGAAGTGCTTTCCACTTTCATCTTGTGTGACTGACCTGGGTTGAACAGAAAAAGTCACACGGTGCTAAATTATTGCTGTAAGGCCGATATCCCAAAAGTTTTAACTATGTTGTGTATAATTAAATATGTGTTGATTTGAAGTTTTAGAAATCCTTACATTTTAAATTTAAAAAAACCGGAAATACGACGTCGTTTCCTCTTCAATTCTTGTTTCGCTTCTGTGCTTCAATTCTTTTTTTAACATGATTATTTGATTTCGTTGTTCTAGATGGTAACCATTGTCTTGAGACAATTATATTTTCGTAGCTTGAATATAATTTTATGCCGGTTCATTAATATTACTATGTTATTAAATAATAAAATAGGATTTTAGATAAAAATACCCAAGTTAAATCAATGTTTGTTGATATTTCTGTTCCTATTCCTACCCATAAATATTTTGATTAATTAAATAAAAAATAAATAAATGTTGGTTAATTTATAAATTAGTTATACAAAATTCATACCCGTTCTTCCGAAAAAACGATTCTCACATCGGCTTCTACGAATATCATGGCATGAAGACAGACAAACTACGGTATAGTAACTCGTTCTATCGAGGTCGATAAAAGATCTGTTCTTCAATATTGCAAATATTGTTAAGATAAATTATAATTAATATGTTCAATTACGATGAAGTCGCGCGTAAAAGCAGTCAATTTATAAATCTATATGACTGTCAGGGACATGCTATGCCACGTAGATTTATAACAAACAATGAACAAATTGAAAGCTAAGTTATGAATACAATTATAATAATCCTACGTATGTAAATAAATTACTTGTTTGATATTTATATTGTTCGCTTTTGCAGACTTTGATTCAAATATACATTTTCATAATATTTACTTCTTATTATTGTAAATTATGCAGTTTATTTGACGTCAACGCATCGAAGCCAAGACATTCAATATGCTAAAGATGATTGGTCGCCTCCGCTGACTGCGGATTCTCAAAACTCGTTGTTTGAAGTTACAGGCTACCCACTGAGTGGAGATATCCCGTTACTTAATCGAAAGGTATATACCGATATATATTATGATAGCTATTTATGATAGGTATATTGACAAGTGGGAGTCTGAAATTGCCTAATATAGTACGTTATAACCATAGCCGGAAAGAGAATATATATATATATATAATTATATATATTGCGTTATACAGTTGAGAAAGGTAGCATACCTTTGTGGAAAAATATAATAAAATTTACAATATCTTATCAGCAAAGGACTTTTACGTTCTAAGTCTAAGTTAGTTATATTTCAAGTATATACTTTTTCCAAAAAATCCCGGTTGCAGTATACCTACTTACAAATCCTATTCAACCAAAACTAACTCTAAGATCTATTAAGTAAATATTTTAAATAATATTTGTATTCCAGATTTTTAAAGGGAATCGTGTTAATATAAGGGAACATCCATACATCGTAAGCATACGCCGACTCTACTCGCACTATTTAACTGGAACATTAATTACTAAGAATTTAATCCTGACTGTCGCTCATCCTATATATGAGTAAGAAATATTACGTCTTTATAAATATAATTTATTTATTAAACTAAATCTGCAGTTTCTAGGATAAATTGATAAAGCTAGCTTTTACATAAATAGTTCAAAAAATTTATTGTCGTTAAGTTTTTTAAAATTTTTTTATATACATTTTTAATTGATTATTACTTTTTTAAATAATTAATATTGTTGATTAATTAAGAAATATTAACTAATTGTTGTGAAAAAATAACATTTTACATGTTAATAGTATTTACAGAAGAATTAATTACATTTGAAATATACTGTATATATTGAAGTTTGCTCGGCTTTCACTGAAGTCAATTATTACAATTTTATGAATTGCAATGTTAAGATAATTATTAACATTTTATAACTTAAGAATAATATTTGATCTAATTATCAATATTAAAGAACTATAGTAAATATTTATATACACCTTTTTTTTCTTTTTTTTTAACGCCTGGAATCCTCATGGATACACACCTCCATCCAGGGGAAGATAACTACATTCGGCTATACATATATATTCTAAAATATATTATACCTACATATCTAGTCCATGTATATAATTTGAAACCTAGTGTTGAACCAATCAGCCGAATATTATTGAATTGGACGTCTATCCGATTGAGTTGAATTGTAGAATTCCTGTTCACGAGCTTAGAGTAGTTGTTGGTGAAAATTATTCAGATAGAGGAAGTTCACTGTTGACCATCATACTGGTGGTGATACACCAGGACTTTGACCCCTACACACTCATTGGGGATCTAGCCATGATTAGATTTTATGAAGACGTTTTTTTCAAGTAAGTAACATAATTAAGTAATTACTCGTTAAAACCAGTGTATAATGAGCTTTTGTTATTTTATTTTAAAAGAAAATAAATTTTGATTATTTGAATTTTATATTATTAATAGCTCTCATTGGTAAAAAGGTTTATTTTAAATTTTACTTAAATGAATGAGAATGGGACATTAAAAAAATATAGTACGCTTTGAAAAAGTAAGTTCAATAAAACCCATATAAAATTTATAACCTCTACTTCGAAAATTGTAAATTAAAAGCACATAAAGGAAATCTATTTAATTCTCATTAACTTTACATGTTTGTAAAGTTCATGTATTGTTCATGTATTGTTTTCATCCTGTTGGATGAAAACAAAACAAAATGTTTTTTTTTATACATAGTGCATAGATATATTTTACTGTTTAATTTAATATTTTGCTAATACAAAATAATTGTAATAATTTCTTTCAATACATATTCTCAGTTTAACAAAAAGTATCTTTATAAGTATTTATTTATTCATATGAACGTTGTTAATGTTCTTCATTCCTTCATTCATTCATTCCTTAATTCTCCTTTCATATAATTTTAATACGATAATGAGAAACTATTTAATTATATTTTAATAACTTAGCTAAAAACTTAAACATAACGTATAACTTCTTGTTAAGTTTACTATTCTAGTTAATTCAATCAGCGTTCAGAGTGCGTCAGAGAAGCTTCCTCGAGGAAATTATGTCCGAACCGCATTAACAACAACTGCGACTTCTTCTCTCTACATATATATACGTCTAAAAGACACACATGTAACGGTACTAATATCTGTGCAAGCTTTACCTAACTACATTTTATACATGAGTCGTATCATTTTCAAAATTAGGCAAATAGATTTTGCTCTTAACCGTGTTTCGTGAGACGTCGAATAATGGAACAAAAGTTTAAGATGCTTCTGATTTTAATAAATGATATTATTAATGACAAAAGGAATATTTAAGAAACTATCATGATAATAAAAAATTGTAATGAAATGAATCAAATACAAGCCATTTATATTATATTATTCATACTATGTATATATTACATACCTATACTTAGACATATTTGATATTGATGGACTGCTCGTTGATAGTAATTAAGTAATAATATAATAAAGTATTATGTAATAAATAAAATACTAAGCAACCAGTAATTGGACTTTATAAAAATGTTTGTATCATCATTCTAACAACAAACACAAAAGCCTTGTCACCATGTCCGACACATTTAATTTTGTTTTTCGTTTTTTATAGTGATTTTAAAATATTTATCCCTAAAATAAATTCGATCACAAATATTTAGCGCGGTTATTTATCTCGTTTATTTATTATGAAGCAAAGTTTCCAGCAATAATTATGTTAGGTAAAAAGTTCACTAGAAACTAATTATAATTGTGTTATCATTTCTTATCATCGTTGGAATAGTTAGATCAACGTTCCTGGCCTAACAAATATTATTAATAACCAGAAATCCAATATTGTCCGCAAACAGAAATTCCTCCAGAAATTCAACAGATTTTTTCTGGTAGCTGTTTGTATGTTTGTAAGCTACAAACTTAATAAAGTTTTAATATTTAAATTTAGATGGTTAATTGTATAAGTCGGAAGAAAGTTTTGATTGCTGGCTTGGCAAGCAACGGTTGAATATTAAAGATCTTGATTTGTTCTTATTGCATTAAGAATGCAGTTCGAACTCAATATTAAGACAGTCACTATTTGTTAATGAATTGATATTATAATAATATAACGGAACAAATTACACACATTGATTTAACTCCTAAGTAAGCAAAATAATTTGCTTTTGCCAGGGGTGTTAGACAACGCTATAAATACCTAGAAATACGCATTATAAATGCTGGGAATATATTTTATAAACGACCAAACCAAGAAATACAGACATTTATGCTCGACACATACATGTCTGTTTCTGTCCGGAATCGAACCCGAGCCCCATTGCGTGAACTAAATATATACCTATCAATGTACAGAAAGATATCTTTGACTCCTCTATATTTTTACTTTAAAATCTTAATAAAACAAATGGAAATTGGCGCGATGATAAAAAAAAATCAAATAAACATCGTTAACAATCGTAATGAAAAATATTAAGTTGGACTACAATGTGTAAAACTAATAAAAAATATAAATTATGTTATAATATATAAATTGAATTGTGGGTTACAAAATAAATTTATGTAACACGTTTACCTAAAAAGTATTTTATAAAAAAACTTGAATTATAATTGAATTCAATAAAGTTATGATAGAACATCTCTTTATAGTAGCTACTATTAATTAGTAATTTATATCCATATATTTAAAATATAATTATACATGTTTAAAAAAATATAATTCTTTAACCATATCATAAATCTAAAATTTTAAATGTGTTAAAGAATTACATTTTTTAATCATGTAAGTTATACCATTATAGTAAATAATAAAATATATTTTAAGTAAGTATTTGCAGTATTTGGGAGAGGAATATCATTTATTTACCTCGAGGTTCCCCAAATTCATGCATTCCTATACCATAAAATAATATTTACAAGTAACATGTTTATATACAGATCGAATATTAAGAGTATATCGTTGCTGTCTCCTAAGGTAAATAAAACAGACAGCACGGCTTATGTTACTGGATGGGGTCGATGTGATGTAACGGTAGGCACCCGTTATTTTTAACTTTTATTCCATATACTGACTTATTGTGAGAGTATTAAAATAGAAGCAAATGAAAAAAATAATAATAAGAGTTTAATCCTAATAAATATTAAAAAAAAAACTTAAAAAGAAAAAAAATGTAGGGAAAAGAGTTGTGTCTGCCTCGCGGGTCGCATTATTATAAAGACGAAAAGATGGACCCGATGCTAAGAACCGTTTCATTGACTATTAATTCACACAACTACTACTGTGAAGGATACAAACGGGTAACTAAGCTTTATTCATTTAATAAGACTTTATTGTTTCATCAGTGTGTTATGTTTATATAAAGAAGTGATAGACGCTGGAATTATCTTTAAAATATTTTCTAAAGCTGCTATGATTTTTTTTTATATAATTTTATTATTTGAATATGGTTTGTAATAAGTAAAATTTGGAGTTTATAGTATTCCAGGATTATTTTGTTAGTTTTTAATGAAATATTTTATTTATTTAAGCATGATACTCCAGTCCGCCGTGGGATGCTGTGCGTTGGACCTGCCCGTGAAGAGCACCAGACATTTCCTTGTCTTGCCGTCCCTGGAGCCCCTCTTGTAATAAGAGGCAAATTGGCTGGTATTCAGTCTTGGGGCTTCGGATGCGGCTATCAAAATGACTTACCCCTTGTTTACACTGATATTACACATTACATCAAGTAGGTAAAATAAAATAGGAAGTCTAAATTAATTGATTTTCTGCTTTTTATATATTATCTACCTACGAAAGTATATTTATATCTACGAGTGCAGATATTATACACTATTAGAAATTTAATACAAAATTTTCTAATTCTATATTCAAATTTATTTCAAATAATATTAGATATACTTCATAAAACAATAGCTTTTAATTATACACAGTTTTAATTCCAATTATAGTTACATATTTCATCATAAATTATAAAAAATATACTATTGATATGAATTAATATATTATTGGACATTGGATGTTAATTATTTTTAATATATGAAATTATCATATACTTAACTATCAGTAGCATTATTACCATTATTAGTATTCTGTAATTAATTTAAATTGGAGTGAAACCGTATAGAAATATCAACTGGAATACAATATTTGTTACAGATGGATTGCTCAAAATGTTGCAATAATTCGGAAGCTGTCGAAAAATGATTTTGCTCCGCTCTTTCAAGCAACCAAGTCATACATCCTCCTGGAATGGCTCAAGACATCCAGAGTTAATAAGCCAAAGCTTCATTTGCACCGAAATAGAGAACTACACTTGATAGACTTAGACGACAATCTTGCAAAACTACAAGGAAATCTCTATGACATAAGGGACTTTATATTTCAAAAACATTTTCAAGCAAGAAAAAAAATATTGTACGATGAAATACAAAATTTATCAAACCCAAATGAAACCAGCTTAAATAAGCTTTTATCATACACGGTAAAACCGATTCCTTTCCTTAATAAATCCTTTTTTGAAATGGTTCTTAAAGAGGAAGAATACAATAGTTCTGATAATGAGGATTAATTTCAGAGAATTATTAACATATTTGTTTTTACACAAAGATTTGTTGTATATAATAAATGTGTGTTGAAACATGTAATAAAATATAAAGAGGCAAGTCTGTATATGTACTGTTTCATTTAAAAAAGAGTACTGTTTCGCGTTAAGTATCTAGATGACCAATTTATGTAAGCAATAGGGGTTTTCTCCTTTACATTAAATACACAATTAATTTAAAAAAGTGTAAATAAAATAACTAGTAGTATATGGTATTTTTTTTATTCTAATCATTTTATTATCAAAAGTAGTTATTATATGGATTGAAAAAGGTGAGTTTGTTGAAGGTATGATATAAAACATCAAAAATAATTCCATTATATGTAGCTGATCAATGTTTATCAAATTACAAGCATTTTTCACAGAAAGAAAGACTTTAGCAGAAAGCAATTAGATATCAAATGCGTGTTAGGAGAACTAGAATAATAAATTTGTGTTTGGTAATTGTATTTGTAATAAACTGTAGAAGGTGGCGAAACAGTATGTCCGTATGCTGGAGGCTATACTGATGATGATTATCGAGGATCGAAAGAAAACCAATGGATAGGCTTTCGCAATCCCCCCTTAACGAATAAAGTCGATAATATATGGAATGATTAATTCATCAAGACCGGTGTAGAACATATATATTATAGTATGGAATTATATCGGAATAATATAGTAGAACAGTTTGTAGAGTGACGAGGATGGACATGACTTTTTCAATTTATAATTATTTAAACGTAGAATAAATAACTTTACACGATATTACAAAAGCTCTCATTATGGTCCGAAATAAATTACGCGTGACGTCACTTTGAAACATAATATAAAATATGGCGAGGGTAACAAAAACTCAAAACATTTACTAAATGATATTCATTTTGTTGATATTACCGTGATGAAGTAATACACTAAAAATATTAAAAAACACTGCCAAGTGCGAGTTGGACTCCACAAAATCAGGTTTGTTGTATTGGAGCCCCCCTTAAATAATGATATTATTTTATTTTTGTTTTTGTTGTAATAGTGGTACAAAGGAAATTATTCATGAAAATTACAGTTGCCTAGCTATCACGGTTTGCGAGATATATCCTGGAGACAAACAGACAGTCAGCAAAGTCTTAGTAATAGGGTTCCGTTTTTATCCTTTGGATACGCTACCCTAAAAATATTCTGGTTTTAGATCTAAATAGCCAATTTCTATTTATAACATTTATATTTTGAGGGCTATTTGCAAACCACTTGGTCACTTCCATCAATATAGAACGAGAAATTTCTTTATGAATTTTGCAAAAGGATTATTCAGCAACAAAGCTAGACTAAACTAGGACTAGATTCAAAATCCAATTAAATATCTTGCTCTTAATTGCCTTTGATTGATTTAAACAATGAAACAGTCTGACAACAGTCTTAATTTCTACTAAGACAAGGGTAAGAAAATTGTAAAAAAATAGTTTATAATAATGTGTTAAAATGGTGTTCAAACAGAATGTTAATTGGATATCAAATATTTAGTGATGTTCTTCATCTTATGTCAGAACTATTGAGGGAAGATTTGTTTATCATGAAACGAAGCTTCCAGTAATACTTCTCTTAGTTAGAGAATTAACTGGAAAGTCAATATAAGAGATAATTAACAGATATTAGTTGCAGGGAATTCAATATTGTTCAAGCAAAGAGAAATTTACTGAGAAATTATAAAGGTTTTTTTTTTGTAGTTGTTTGGATTTCTACAAAATGAATATGGTTTTCATGTTTAGGTATATTTTGTAGCTTTTGTGTAATAATCGGCGTGACGTTAGATCTTTAGAGGCGCGAGAAGGGGTGTTAAATTCTAAGCTTTGTTTTGTTCTTATAAAGTTAATAATGCAGATTAAAGACAGTATTAGTAAATGAATACACAAATAGAATAAAAATATAAAATATTTACATAAACAATATAATTTTCTCTACCGTCTTATGTATTTAGTTCAAAATGTTTATATGAAAATGTATACAATAAAGATTTATATAATTTTACATAGCATTAATTATAATAAAATGTAGCAACTATAAATTGAATAGTGATAATAAATACGTACATATAATAGTACTTGCTGTCTGTCGAGCTTAAAGCGATGTTCAACATGCGCTTAAATTAATTATAATATAGGGCTACATAAAATTATTATCTTTGAAATGACTAGATATTTTCTAATGTAAAAAAATAAACATTCATTTGATAAAAATTATGTGGTAAACGTTTTATTTGTAAGAATAATTAATATTACAACTTTTGATAAAATTTATCGTTTGAATATTTTAAATGAATAGAATTTAAAGAACAACCAAAATCATTAGTTGGTTTAGTTGAGTGCTTAAAGTACACAAAAATAAACTATTTATTTAGAGGTAATAAATGGAAAAATTCCAATGATTTTTGTACGTTCAAATAATATCCTTCATTCAAACGAATTCCGAAAGAAAACAATTATTCGAACATACATGACTAGAAAATACACACAAAGGTAGCGTTTTTTTTTAGAAATAACATAGTTTCAAAAAACACTACGATTATACAAGCCATGACTCGTGTTTTCGGAAAAATTAAAAGTTCGCATTACAACTTCTCTGTTATTAAACATGGCGTCGAAACAACGTCAAAACACAAAACAAATTCAACAAATTGAAATCTATGATATTAGTGTTGTCACTAGAATACACATATAGTTTGTAATTCAAAATACAGAAGATAACTCGATATTTAATCTCATAATCGTAACCTTATATGTATTGATTGTCATAGTAACGTATTTTAATAAAGTTATAAATATTATAGTAAGGCATTTTAATAAAGTTTATTAGTTAAATAGTATAACTATTGTTAGTTAAATAGTATGCGATTATATAATACAATAACAAGTATTCGGACGCGTTTGTTAGTCGTAATCGGAGTCTGTCTATTTCCACTTGAGCACTTTAGACAATGAGATGAACTTTGGTTAAAATCTCGTACCTACAAATTCATTGAGTAGCGTAGCGTAAACCCTTAATATTTTCAGGTAATTTATTCCTCAAATAATAAAGCTTTGGATTAAGTAATCTTCCTCATGTGACATCAACACGTCCTAAAGTTTTTAAGACCGTCAATGCCGTTGCATCTTATTCCTGCAACAATGGTGGATGAAGATCGCTTATTATCAATTAACCCAAATACTTCTTATACTATAAAAATCATATTTACATGTCATTTGTTCATTTATATTCTATTTTTTTAAAGGCATGTCGTTGGTTGCATGCGGTAGGAGCACCTCAAGTAGTGATCTGTAGAAATTTAAAACATTCGTATAATATTAATTATAAAATATAAATACACATCTATTAGGTTTCTTTCGAAAATCCTAATCAATGTTTCTTACTTTGCAGTATAGATTTGCAGTATTGAAAAGATGCCACTACCGAAAATATCTTTAAACATGTATAGCCATGTTAAGCTTATTTTAATTTATATAAATATATAAATATTTATGTAGCTCAGTTGGTAGAGCGACGGGACGGTTTCCTAGTGGCCGCGGGTTCGAATTTCTGCCCATATCGGTTTATTTTTCATTCTATCTTTTCAATGTTTATCTATATATACTGCAAAGTTAAAAACATTTGTTATGATTTTCGAAAGAAACCTAATAGATGTCACCACCGTCCCGATAAAGACGATCACATATAGAATGCTTAATTCACCGAGGCGGGCAGCGATACGGTAGCTCAGTTGGTAGAGCGACGGGACGGTTTCCCAGTAGTCGCGGGTTCGAATCCCTGTCCGTATCGGTTTATTTTTCATTCTATATTTATGTAAATTAAAATAAGCATTTCTTTTATTTTCTTACTTATATTTTATTTATTATAGATATTAGGATATTTGTAAATTAAGAATGTAGATAAAAATCTTTTTGCCTCTTAACTTATTAGTGCCAAATCTGTTAATGATACCTTAGTAAAAAAATCCTCATCAAAATCATTTTAATTTCTATTCTAGTAATCCTTGTTATTTAGAAAAAAAAGTATTAGGAAAGTTCTTCCCTAATCATTTTTCGTATAATATTATTTACAAAATGGCTGGCAGACATACTACCAACGTATTAAATCACATTACACGGTGCTTGTTAATCTGTGTGCGACAAATTGATGTAGAGACAAGACCGTTCTAACGTAACTTGCTCAAAGAGGCTTCTCTGACACGCTCTCGATACCCTATTAACCTGCTAATTGAATGAGTGTATTCAATATAGTAGCAAAGTAAGAAAAATACTACATATTTTTTTAACACTATCGCATTAAAATACTCGGCAAGAGTAAACGAAGTTCATATGATTGAATAAGCTATGGTTATTATTAAAAAAAATGTATTTTGTATGCGCAAAATATTAAATTAACCAGTAAAATAACACAAATAAATTAAAAACATTTTTACCGATTGTATATTAAAATGGTGTTTCGTATTTGATGATTTAAAAACGTAATTACATTTATTTTGATCAAACAAACATATTTTTATATTTATTAATTAATTTATTTTTTTTATACTGTTCCAATTAAAAATAAAAAAATTTTGCTCAAAGCTATAAGAAAGCTTGCCAATTAGTCGACTTCAGTTATGGTTTGGTGGGGTGTTAGTTATGAAGGAGTGACCGAGGGATATTTTAGTTAAAAAGGTATCTAACTATCGACTTGATATCGGTAGGTATTGACCGTATTGCAGCCAATGAACACCACTTCGAATAAGCTTTTTATATTTTTAATTGTTTTATATTTGTCTATTAAACTAACACACTGTAAAAGTAATAAATCTTATTTGCAATTAAAAAATATTTTTTTCTTTGTTACAATATTTATGGCAAGACTAGGTATATATAATTTTTTTGACTAGTTTCGATCTCCATGGCGAACTCGCGGCTTCGCAAGACACTACTTCTTTCCAAATGCGACCGAAACTAGTTCGGCAAATTTCTATACAATTGTTGTGAATATAGCAGGTAAATATTTATATATTTACAAAAGTTACACTTCTTGTTTAAATACAACTTACCTGAGAATAGCTGGTCTCATTATGAGAAATCCAAAATGTATAAACGAACAATTTACTTTCAAGTTAACAATGTATATGCTTTTGTGAATGGATGCTCTTGGATATAAATTTAACAAAAATAATTGTATGGCTGTATTTTTTCTGACTTGGTACTATCGAAGTACGAAGTAAACTTACTGACGTTACATAACTTACATACCTTAAAATAAACAAAATGAGCTTTGATTCACTTTCTTCATTATTAAGAATATAAGTAAACAACAACCTCAACAATATATTTTTTTTTAATCATAAATAATAAATATGTGCTAGTCTTTAGCAAGGGATCATTACGTGTACTTTCAACTTGACTGAATCCATGAGTAGTCCACGCAGCAGGTTTCAATTTTTCAGTTAAGCCCAAACAAGACGCTGCGCTACTGCCGGGGTATTTGTACGGACGGTGCTTGCTGTCGGTATCTAGGCCACGAAGTTACCCACAGTGGAAATTATGAGTTTAAATAATGTTCTCTTATGTGGCACAAATATTTAAATGCATTATATGTTACAATATCTCATTCAAAATACTAAATTTGTAATAGCTTCCCGTTTTTTTTTGACCATTGCACCGGTTGAAGTGTTTTACGCAATTAATGATTTCAATTGTTTAGTTTTGCATTCACCGCCAATAATTTGTGTTTTTATAATTAAAATATTATTGACAATGGCAGTAAAAATAGGAATAAACTTGTTTTTAGCGAGAAATTAATTTAATAAAATAAAATTTATTCAGATTTTATGTATAAATCAGTTAAAGTCGTTTAATAATAACAAATATTTTAACAAATGACGTAAATACAGTAATAACTGCTCACTATTAACCTTAATTAAAACTATTGTAATCTTCCTCACTTACACTAATTTAGAGTTGGGATTTATTATTAATGAATGGAATCAGTTTTGTCATATATGATAAAAGTTTCGAATGACGGGTTTCATTTTGCTTTTCAATTTTTCAATTCAGTATTTCTTGGTACAATAATATTTTTTTTATGAATCCCTTAAGACATAGAGTCCTTATTGTAGTTTTGTAAGCCTGCCATGTAAGTTTCTCAGCTGCAGTTCCCTGATTATAATCCCTTGTTAATTTCGACTTAGTGAGCAATTCCAGAAGGACTGACTTGGTAAGGTAAGGTATGACTTGGTTGTTTCAAATAAATAACAAACAATAATAAACAATTTTAGAATAATAAAAAAAAAAAAATTACTTATAAAATTATGGAAAGTAATTAAAAATATTACTCCGTGAAAGTTGTAATTTGGAAGTTTTATAGAAAGTTTTATAATTTGAAATGAAAGATAATTACAAATTGTTAAATACAATGGTTATTTTCTTTAAAGATAATTGGGCAACGAAATTTGTTTTCCTCAAATTAAAAAGATATAGAATTTTAAAAGATTGTTAAAAATATATATATCTGAAATTACTTTTCTTTTACAAGATGTTTTGTATTTTACTGAAAATAATTAAAGTTAAAATTAATAATAATTCTTCATAAGGTATAAAAAAAATATTTTCTACAATTTAAGTGTCTTAAAACTTAATTAAATTTAATCTTTCTAAGGGCATTAAGGTAGTTAAGAAATCGAAACTTGATTTAAACAATAAGAACATTTAAGTTTTTTTCTTACTTCAGTCAAAAATTAAATATTTGCTTCTCTGATCAGGAAAAGAGAATGGGCGTACCTATGTCTAAAGAACAGTATTTATTTAACTTAGTAGTAAATAAAACATATATTTAAGGCTGATAAGATTGGTATAGTATTTTAATTTATAATGGGATAAGATGGTAATAACTATATAAAACATAAAATATATTATGTTACTTATTTTTTGCGGTTATAAGAGATTGAAATGAGAATATTAAAAAGTAAATACACGATTTGTTTGCTAATTCAGTACTTATCTGGTCAAATGATGTAAGCGACTACTTGAATGTTTATCTTTCCCTATCGGTGCTCGCCGAATTGGATACCTATGTATAAAAATATCTGAACTTTCCTTTTAGTTTTGCTAGAATTTTTGAATTGGAATCATTTTAACCTATATTTTTTTTACTTATATTTGTGAGGAGATATTTCAAAGCTATTTTTTGAGCCAGCGAATAAAAAATAGTAGTATTGTACGGATAATATTTAATACGGATTTCTCAGTTAGTACCTAAGGTTATTTTATATTGGGCCATATTCATTAAAATATGTTAGCTAATTAATTTGCCAATATTAAGTTTAATTTGTATATTAATCCTTTCAGTGCTTCGCTTTTAAGTTATTTAATTTATATATTGTGTATATCTGTATTGTATACCTGTATCGTTTTTAATTACCCATAAAAGGTTATGTCTGTCTAATCGGGGGTCTTCGTAGAAGTTTTCCATCCTATATGGAATCGGACAAGGAATTATAGTAATTAGGGTTAAGTGTAATTAATATGACTAAGTAGAATTGGTCGAATTGAAATATGGCCTGTCGGTAATTATTTAATATAATTATAACTTATAAGTTTATAGTGTACTATAAAAGCGATGGGTCACGTATACGTGAAATTAAATTACTAATATGTTTTCAATTATATCGCATAAACTAGTAATCATACTAATTTCTACAAGTAAACTGATAAACATTTTTTTCATTTTTATATCTAAAATTAGATTGTTATCAAATTCTTCTAAGTTATTAGAACATACAAACCAAAAGCGTTTCTGATTGCGGAAAATTGGTAGGAATGACATTGAAGCTTATGGAGAAGCCATCCTTTATTAGTACTTGTTATAAACACATTAACTGAAAATAACAATATTTCAAGTAATGGGTATATTTATATAATGTTTACAAAATATTTTGTAAAACAAATAAAAAAGTGTACAAACCTCTGTGTGTATTTTGTGTATTGGCTCGAAATAAGGATATTTTTTTGCTTTCATAGTAATTGTTTTGAACGGCGAATACAAATGTTTATACACAACAGCCTATAAAAAGCAATTAAATTTACCATAATCAATTTCTTCAAGAAAATTAATTTCTTAAACAATAATTAAGAGGTCTTTTGTTTTAGTGAAAGTGTATTATTATAAAAAAAATAATTGGTCTTCCGGAGTTGAAAAGATTGAGGGCCTTAAAATTCAATTAGCAGCAAAATCTATTGCGTTGTAAAATAGATTTTGATTGCAATGCTTTCCAAATTCACTAATACTTGGTGACTTGGTAATAGGTTCTTACCCCCTTCGGATATTCATTTTACATGAATTGCTTAGAATGGATATATTATGTTATAGTCACCCGATAAACAAAACTTGGCACATTAATAGTTTCTACATTTAAAACTACAAAAATAGTAAAACTTATAAAATGTTTGTTAAATAATTTAATATATTCAATTAATAGATTGCTCTGAGTATTTTACGAGACAGACGGCAAGTACTTTTAGAAGGTATTATAAATAAAATTAATGATTTTAAGTTTTTTTTAAAGAATCGTTTATGTTAAATTATTTTGTAGGCTACATTTTATGTCATATTTTATATCATTTAATAACAATGTTTTTAGTAACTGTTAATATATATAAAAAAAATACCTAGAACAACTGTTTGTTTTTTAATATATTGTCCCAAAAATGGCAACTTTTTATATGCCACTTGGTAGTCATATCCTTCCAGTCCTTATCTTCTTGACCGCCGGGTATCCGTATGAATATGGAATGGATTAAAACGTATATGGATGACTGTATACCTAATGGATTATTATAATGTATTACCACTGAATTCTCTTCTTAACATAGTTGTAGCTAGAAACCTTGCTTAACAATAAATTAGAGAAATTAGTTACATATTTCTCTTCAAACTATTCTCCAAAAACGAAATACATTGTGAACACTTATCTTAAGTTTTTGTTGGATTTCTATAAAAAAAAAACTTTTTTCAATAATATTGGATTATTTATTGCTCTAAATATTCAACAAATTAAGAATATAATGTTGAAATAAATTGTTATTGCCAAATTTTTTTTTAATCTAAAGTGAAATGTACTCCTTAAAGAAACATTCTTATCAAAGGGTTTTAAGTTTTATATACTAATCCATGTTATATAAGAGAGAAAGTATTAGCAGAAAAACAAAGCTCGTATACAATGCGGTTAGCAAATAAGATTGCAACTTACACATTGGTACTGCTACAATCTTCATAATATTGGTTTATATAATTATATTATTAAATAACATACTAACAAGTTATTTTTAATTTTACTTATACAATCTACAGTTAAAGGTAAGAATGTTTTTTTAAGTCAATATTTTGTTGCTTTTGAACTTAAAATATAACTGCAGAGGTCAGAAACTTTTTTTTTTATGTTAAATTTATAATATTTGTAATTATATTTATTATGTTCCAAAATATTAATAATAAAATATTCACCTATAATTATTAATCTAGATAATAATAGGCTACAAGAATGATTAATTAAATAAATACTATAAAATTGTATTATTCTATGGCATTATAATGTTCAAGAAGGACTGTATATGAATATATAAATAAATGAACATAGTCACATGACAGGGTAAATTATGGTTATTTATTACTTAGCAAGAATAATTAATTACATACAATCTCATCATATCTAGATCTCTGATAATCGAGTACTATTTTACTGAAAATACTAAGGTATTAAGAGTGACGACCATTATGACAATTTTCGTTAATATCAACGATGGCTTTTAAATGGGATTCTACTTAATAATATATCTTAAATTTTATTAAGTGCTTTCCCGTTTATTAGATTGTTTATATTGGATAAAAAACGACTCTTTAAAAAAATTTTGAAACACCAACACATGCGAGACAGCCGATATGGCCTTTGGCAAAATATCGATAGTGTTATCAAAATAGACTTTTTTTTTTTTATTCAGATACCTTAATATTTCAGAGAGGTTTTTTATACAGGTCTAAATCCAATGGAAAGGTTTACCTCATACTGCTTTTGACAGTCACTGCTTTAATTTCATCACTTTTTATCATTTTTTTCTTGTCTTTTCTTTTAATTTATATTTTTATATTATAGTTAATATAGCATACTTTTTACTAATTCTTATGGAAAAAATAATATAAGATATATGAATGCTATACATATAACCATTTTCCTATAATATAAAACAATTTATTATTATGCAATAATGTAATTGTGAATTGAAACCTGAAATGAAAAGCCTGACAGAAACAGAAATGAGATTATTATTTGTATTTTATGATATCAGTATATCAAATGAATTATAATTAAGCAGTAAATGATTTAGCTTAAATAAAATACTTCAAAAACATAAAAAAAAAAGTTTCGCACAGAACTAAAATCTATAATTGCTTTTGTTTCACGAGATGTTTGTATTTCAGTATAAAAAATAAAGTGAAAATGAATTATAATTTCTCAAATAATTTTAATGAATTACATACAAAAAAAAAGCTCAATTAATTGCTATAATTTAAACCAGAAGAAGTAATTCTGGTGAGCACTGAATACGGTTGTGACTCAAGGTAGTGGAGCAAAAAGAAAGGACAGAGTGGGTGCTGTATAGTTGTATAGACACTGTCGAGAAAACGAAATTTTAAAACAGATTTCAGAATCAGAATAATTAAGTTTACGTCACATTTCAATCTCAAATTAAAAATATATATTTTTTTAAATAAAGTGTGCAAAGGCTGAACTAATTTCTTCAAGAGATCTCTATAAGTATCTCTATGTTAAGAAAGAGTTTTCATTAATAATTATGTACTCTGATTAATAACATAAGAAAAGATACAAAATAAAAAAATATATTTTAATTATTTGTCTACTATTATTATACTCATAGGTTTCAACGTTTGACATTTATACTTATATATATAACATAGTCATACACAAAAATTTTATTTACATATATTTATATATATTATATTTACATATATACTTATTTACATATTAACATACTAATTTAAGTTTAGCTATATATGACCATTGCATAACAATTACATATCTAAATATATTTACATATAATATACAATATATTAATGTATACATACTAATTGAAAGATAAGAAATTTATGATAAAGGGGAGAGGAAGTGCTGTTTCAATTATGTCTTGAAATAGCTAAGAGATGGATTTCCACAAAGTATATGCTAGGGAAGAGAGAACAAAAGTTGAGTCACAGTCACAGCAAAAGTATTAGAATTAGAATAAATCGAATCCTTTGAATAGAATAACTTGTTTTAACTTTGTGTGTCTTAGTTTATTTAAACTTAGTAGGAAGATTTTTTGTTTTCTGAAAAATTTCAGATTGTTATTGTTATTGTATTTTTTTTATAATAGCATGATTGTGAGTGAGTTAGTAAGACCTAATTTCTTAGTGAATGAAGACATTTTATATATAGACGTTATATGTAGATGAAAATACAATAAAAATAGTGTTTCTATCTTTTAATCTTATTGTTTAATTACGTTTTCGATTGCTTCGTAATTCAGTTTGTTAATTTAAATGTCCTGTGTAATGTATTATCGCTATTGATTTAGAGAACTCATAACGAGAATCATTTTCTATCACCCTCCTGTACGTAATTAATTATATTGTTATACGTTTTAAGTAGTAAAAATTATAAACTGTGTTTTTTATTTTTTGTAAATGCATTATACTACAGGAATAGCTCCGTGCTGTGAAGTACTTTTAAACAATATATACTTATAAATGCTAGGATATCTTTGGCATGATAATTCATAATACATACTCATGTAATACATATCATCATTTTAATTTATGTATATTCAAGAATGTCACATCATAAGAATTTTTATTCAGATATTTCTTTTCGTTTAAACAACTAATATCTAATAATAAACCTCTCTAGAGAAAGTTCCAGAATAGCGTAAAATGAATTTCGTTCAGTTTCATAAGTTACAAGTTTGTGCGTTTATCACTTATAAATCCCGATTCGTTGTATCGACTCTCTTCGAGAGTGTTCTCAAGAGTGCCTCGCCAATTTGAGTACTGGGCCTTGACATTTCGAGTGTTGCTCAATTTCATGCCGGCTGGAGAGCAAGGCTCTATGAACTGTATAAAGAGCAAGTCCGGCTACGTTTCGGCTGTTAAGCTGTTCGGATTCGTTTCGGATCACGCGCTCTATGAAAGGTCTTCCACAAGAAAATTTGTTTGAAGTTACAGGGTTCACATTTAGTGAAGAAATTTCATCACTGAATAGATATATGTAGACGGATATTGAAATAGTAGTCCGAAATTATAAATGATTATAACTTTATAACTCGTAAATATTTAAACAGTAGAAATGTTTTATAAAAATAAAACAATATTT
Organism: Napeogenes inachia; assembly: GCA_959347355.1. Lineage (NCBI taxonomy): Eukaryota > Metazoa > Arthropoda > Insecta > Lepidoptera > Nymphalidae > Napeogenes > Napeogenes inachia. The sequence goes on along the minus strand of OY365800.1, from coordinate 4,503,289 downwards.
TCAGAAATAATTATCTTATAAAATATTCCAACTCACTAAAACCTTTTAAATATATGCCTACCCTGAAATCTCAAATATAAAATCAGTTTAGGATAATTCAAATATTTTGAAGGGTAGGTATGATTATGGATTTTATTCATATTAGAATAAAAATTGTTTAGATATAATAGAGAAATAGACTAGTATTTAAAAAAGGGAATATAGTCCAAACAAACTAAAGTTTCTGAGAAATTTATGTTTTTTTTTCAAGAAGCGTTTTGGATTTTCTAAAATTAATAAAGTTTTAAAATATATATTTTGCAGCTAATTCGGAAGGAAGTATTGATCATTGACTTTCCAGTAAAAATTCCAGAATAATGTAAACTTTGTTTTATTCTCTGTGATGTTCTATATTTTGTCTCTTAAAGGCCCCCATTATGTTTTTTTTTATATTTTCCATGTACAGAAATCGGTCCGTGTCAATTTTACTATATGTATAGATTTGTTTGTAATCTGTACGTTTGTGCACGCTAATCTCAGAAACGGATTAACCGGTTTGAATGCAGTTTTCGGGAATATCGTCATGGGCTTCTCTTCAGTGTTTTTTTACATAATATAGTGTTTTTTACATTAATCGGTTAACAAAGAAAGAAATTAATTTCTTATTTTCGTTCCATTGCGGTAAGACATTTTTCCAAAATTGAAATAGTGGTTGTCACCTCAAGGAATAATAATACCTTTTACAATAAAAAAAAAATATATGATTAAAAATTACAAAAAGATAAAATATAAATTAGAAATACTCTAACACGCGAAAACTACTAGCCGGAAATTGATAAAACTTTGAGAGGGTACGTTTTATCGAAATCTATTCGTATCTATCGTACGAAGTCGCGGTCAGCTAGTCTATACATATAATAAAATTGTCACTGATTCATTTTTCTACATGGAAAATATTAAAAAAAACATCATAGGGAGTCTTTATTCTTATAAAGAGAACCCAAAACAATGGTTTTTCAGTTTGTCTGTTTGTCTGTATGTTTGTGCACGCTAACCTCAAAAACGGATTAATCGATTTGGATGCAGTTTTCGGAAATATATTGTCATAGGATTCACTTTATATTTTGTTTTTATCTTTAACAATCGGTTAACAAAAAAAGAAGTTATATTTTCTTATTGCCGCACCATTGCTGCTTACCAGTTTGAAAGTTTATAGTTTACATTTTGCCAAAATCGAAATCTAGGCGTACGAAGTCGCAGGCACAGCTAGTAATATAATATAATTTGTAAGACTTGCCGTCTGTCGAGCTAGAAGCGCCATTAAACTAGTAGTTTAATAAAATATTCAGTGCAATATACATTTATTTACTATCTGTGAAACGACTCAAGAGATAATAACACAAGACAAATATTCCATAGAACTATTTAGTGTACTGTGTACCCGCTAATTGTATTGTCGTTGGAGTATGTTGTACCACGACAATTAGTCATGTAAAATTAGTGTTAACTGATTGTTATTATTATTATTATTATATAAAGACAATGTTAAGAGTATTTCACCGGTTGTTCTTTATGTATCTAAATATTTCGAATATGTAAATGAGAAAAAATACAATAGTTACAGTACTTAGAAGCAATTACTTTAATTATATGAATAATTATTATCAATATTTGTTATTTCAATTACCTACGTTTTTCCCAATAAAGTATAAAGTATAAATAATATAAGTAATAATAAGTAAGTGTAAGTAATAATAATAATGTATGTTATTTTAAATGTCATTTAAACAGCAACATGATTATTTTTTGTTGAGTACGTGACAAAACCTGTGAACAGTATAATTGAAAAATATATATTATATTAATTTTTATTTTTATTCTAAAAATTAAAGCATTTTTAAAATTTTTAATTTAGATTGTGCAGACGATGTCGCTAATAACAGCTAGTACATAATAAATTTGTTAGTGTATTTTTCCATCATTGTATGCTCTCAATATTAAAATCTATTTTGTACTCGTAATTATCACAAAGCAGTGCGATAAATAATAACAGGACACTGGGGATGTATAATTTAACATTCTGTAATTTGTTTTAAATATATGTTTTTGGAGCTAATTTGCAATTGAATAGTGAATATTTAATACATTTATATTTTTAAAAATGTATTTTTTTTAATATTTTTTTTACGAGTTAACACTTTTTTAAGTAGTAGAAATCATATTTCATGAACTTTAAAAAATTATGAATGGTCTAAAATGAATATATGATGGTCATGATGAAGAAAAATCTTTTTTTTTTTTGAAAACACAATGTTTTTTCAAATACGCTAATGAAAAAAATGTTGTATTTTCGAGGTTAGGTAAAAAAAATAATTCCATAAAATGTTTTAAAAGAACTTCATTTCCCGCTCTTTTGTACTAAATATTAGACTGAACTTTGTTGTACAGCCATATTGGTTGCAATATTACCTAGGTACTGCTAAGAAATAGGACCAAAAATAAATAAAAAGGCACATGGATTATCCACAGCGGGGTAAAAAGTAAAAATCAGTCAAATTAAATAAAGTCTGAAAGAAAAAATTACGAAATGGTAATGTTTTTTTAAATAGTATAATTAAGTATAAGCTAAGTTAACTAAGAGGTCAAAATGTGTCAATTATCTCTAGAAGAGAAAGAAATAATACTAATGGCAACTTCATTGGAAGGAAAATAAGTATTTATAAGTTACACTTATTTAAGTGGAACTTGTAAAAACTCATTATTTTCTTGCTTTTTGACTCCTTGCATAGAATATGCAAGGAGTCAAAAAGCAAGAAATGCAAGGAAGGAGAAATATGCAAGGCGACAAAAAGCAAAAAAAAAACAAATAAGCACGCAAACGTAAAATGGTAAGTAGATTTCAAAACGTACGAAAGAAGTAAATCGCATCCGACTAACAGGTAAAACTTGATACTGGGAGAAGTGGTATTAAATGAAGTTATGCAAGAGAGCAGTTTATAAATAGGAGAAAAGAATAAATGAGATAAAGGTTTTTGAAACACACCAACGTAATTAACATTAACTGGCATCAAAAGCACAATGATACAATTACGCATCAAACTTTTACTACTCCGACGCATGAATGCAAATTAAAACTAACAATCCATGGATTGATTTTCAACCTTATTTATTAAGTCCACAATCTAATGTATTAATTTTATATTATAAAATAAACAATATTTTTCACAATTCAAGGGGTCAAGGATACAATTGAAAAAAAATACTTCTACTTCCTTGAAAATTTTTTTATATATCTATATTGCTATATATTTTTTTTATATATATATTGCTATATTGCTCGTGAACTACGAATGTTGTAAATACTTTCTAGTTTATGATTTGATTCAAAAAAATATATTTTAATTTATTCATCATATAAATTTTATCTTCGTCCAGTATTTTTTTTCAAAATTGTGTCACCATATATTTTAGGCATCGAAATTTAACACCATTAACCGAGTTATTTAATGTAATATTGCATTTTCAGCTATTAAAAAAAAAATTTGGCTTGTTAAAATAATTCTTTCTGAATATGTATGTAGTATTAAATATTAAATTTCAGTAGGCATTTAAGAAGCGGTTAAGCTACTGTCAGAACCGACGGGCCAGCTCCTTAAACTGGATTGGTTTATTGTATTAATTAGTACCGTAGAGCCAACTGTCTGAAAACTGTCAACTTAAAATAATATTTTATATACTATATTTGGACCTACCTAAACGTGCCTAAATGTAAACTTAAGTTATTAAAAATTAAAGAACATAATTAAATTAATTTAGTTATTATTTTTTTATTTGAAAGAAATATATTGTTTAAAATTGCTTATACTAAAATAAATAATGATTTCCTTCCGTCTTAAATAATTTAAAAAGCCCAACAAAAAGCCAGCGATATGGGTCGAAAGACAAAAGCGGTTCAATGATATTTACTATAAGACTTGTCTCTCGAAATCCAAATTGTTGAGTCGGTTTACATGTGCCTGCAAATAGGTAAGTAGGCGACTATAGTATGATCTTTTCCATTTTAGAACAATAAAACGAATCTTGGCATAAAGTCTTTCTCTCCCCGACTAAAAATAAATCGATATATATTATAGAATATATAATTATACAGATTACCACAATTTAACTTAATTATACAAATTTCTTACTGACTTTAAAAAAATAATAAACAACTCAATTTAATTTGAGTTTATATAGCGATTTTTTGTACTGCATATTGAAACAAGAAATCTAAATATGTAAAGAGGTTTTATACAACATTCTTTAAAACAAAGAAATACCAATAAATCTTTTTCAATGTTTTGAATTAATATTAAATTATTATTCATTATTTAATATTACAATTGTATAAAGAACTTTTTGTGTTATTACAGATAGCTTGTCATTATTTATTGGGTCGTTCCCGTTTACAGAATTCTGACCTGACTTATACGCATGAAGTGGTAGAACATCGAATATTCTAGAGTTTGAAATCATTGCAAACAAATCTCTCTTCGAATTGCAGGTATACGTAGCAACTGTTTGCTTAACTTGTCCACCATTGTATATGGTGGATAAATAGGAATAGCATAACTAGTAACATCTCAATAAAGAAATGTTTTTTTTTATAGTACAGTAAGCTCCAACTAAACATACAATTATTTATAAGTATATGATTACAAAAATGAAAGCATATTTTTAAAATTACATTTATAGTGGTAATATTAGGAGATTAGATATTTGTTACAGCTGTGGTAAGTGTGAATGTACTATGAATTCAGGAGCTGTTGGGACGATGTTGCCACTTGCCCGCCCAACGAACTACCTCTAGCTTGGATCGTGTTCCGGTACTTACTTGTCTCAATGAAGAAAATTAAGTTAATCGTGTCGATTTTGGAGTTCTCACTTACTCGAGTTTGTGTTCGTTTGTTTATACATTCGATGTAGCATTGTTATCTTGATTAGGTTATAATATTATATTGAATCATACCTGTGGAAAGTGAAATATTAATAAGACATATAAGATTATGCTCAGAGATATTTTAAAGAATTCAGTTTACGAACACCTCCTCTGATAATATTATTTTGTAGAAAAAAATAGAAATTAAGTCAGATTTAAAGCTTGGAAATAAATACGGATATTCAGAAAAGCGATGCAAACTGCTGACAAAAGAGCGCTGACCTGATTTACAATACTTACGGGCTTAAGAACGTGACAACAGTGTGATAAGAAAAAGTACAAGTACCTTAAGTTGACTAAGCTTGTGCAAGATCTTTCCGAAGCGTGTACCACAACAAAGGCGTTTTCGATAATCTTTTTTAAACTCTTTTTAACTCTTAGCATCAGAGTAAGTTCTATATTCTTTGTAAAGTCTACATTAAATATGAACATTAATACAATTGTTTTTTCGTCTATTCGATGTAAATTGACTTAATGTAGTCAACGATTGACATCATCATCAGTCAACCGACGACCACTGCGGGACTTAAGCCTCCCTAAAGTGTTTCCAATACGGACGGTTTTGTGCAATCAAGTAAAAGAGGGAGCAAAAATTGTTTTGTTTCGTTTTTTCTGTTGTTTATTAAGATTTGTAAAAAGTCGTAGAACAAATGTTGTTGGGATTTATGTAGAGAGGCTGCCTCCAAGAGATGGCCAATTAATTACAAATAACTCTGTTTAGTTTTATACATGCATTATCGGCAAAAAAAAGAAATAAAAAAGTAAAAAAAAGCATTCGTTTACATTTTCAAAAATGTAAAAACATTATAAACATGGTTATTATATACCTTAGGTTATGTGTTATATAGTCAGATTTTCAAAAATACATCAAATCTATTACTGTGATAAATTTTGTATCCAAATACATTTGTTCACGAAGAGTAGGTACTGATTGTAAGACCAATAAAAATTACACATATATTTATTTTCCTTTCAAATCATGAGATTCACTGTTGAAACGTTTTTTACAAATAATAATTTACCCTCCGTTTAGATATACTTACTTTGTTTGTCAGCTATTTCTCTTTTAATTTTCAGTATCAATAAATATTGATTATATACCTTCAACTAATATTTACGTTTTAATATTTAATATACGTACTGTTGATAATATAAAAAAGTGATTAAACGTTTACGCTTTAATTAAATTTTACCTTCACTATACTTTTAGACAAAGGCTCGCTCGGATTTTCAGTAATCGATATTTCGGCAGCTTTTGTTATGGTATGAAACATTTTCTCGTGACGTCACTTTAAATTATAATATTTGAAGTGGCGAATATAACATGGCAATCTCAAACTTTTAACATTTACTTAAAACTAACAGAAACAGAAAAAAAAGAAGAGACAGTGACTAAAATATGATGAAATTAAAGCGTCAATGAGGGTTGATTAATTGATTGATTGATTGATTGAATAAATCAGTTTCATGGAAGTCAGTTTCAGTCAGCATTCAGAAATTTTTATATCAATGTATCTTGAAATGTTGTATACTTGAGTTGTATACTTAAATGTAAAGTTTGTAATAAATAGAATTCTGATTTAGGTGATTGAAAAATTAATTAAATAATTATAATTATGATAAACTAAAATCTAGATATTATATATTTTATGAGTTCAATAATTTTTCTATCGATTAATACGATTTTATGGTGAGTATATCAAAATTACGAATGATTTATTAAAAAATTAAATAAAAACATATTTTTATTAAACAGATAAATGAGTAAGTGTTATCATTTTATTTTATATTCCTAATAATTTCAGAACTAAGATTGTATTTAAATAAATAAAAAATTAAAGATAAATAAAATCATACAGTTTGAAGAAAGTGTGCTAATGTTTATTTTCTATATTTTAAAGTACGTTAGTTACCTGACGTCAATAAAAATATCTTCCACTCCGGTTGTATAAAGTAAGACACACAAAAATACAACACAACATTTACTTTTGATAAAATTGTATTTGAGACCATCTATTTACAAAAGACGTATTGAATGTAATCCCGGAAAGGAATTGTTCCTCGAATTTTTGCTTTTTAATAAAGAAGACTGTTTACGAGTTAGTTTTAAAAAAGAAGTGTAGCATTTATTTATAGTTTTTATGTTATAGAAAGAAAAAAATACATTTAATAGTAAAAATTAATATGCCTTTATTCGGGCCTTTACGTTAATTTAAATTTGTCTAATACTAATTTATTTTAAATAGTATTTTTTTTTTTTACAAATTACGGTATTTTTGAGTGCTATAACAATGTGAGGCTTTGTTTATCCTTTGATTAGTTTTATGTCAAATAATAAAACATAATGAAGTTAGTAAATAAAAGGTATACAATTCCGCATAGTGTAATTAAAAACTTTTAGTTTAAATTTATACATTCTTATTTCTAGGATTAAATTAAAAAAAACAATAAATAACTCTCCATTTTGATTTTATAATCAACTATATGATGTAGTAAAATAATTTGATGTCACTCATTGTCGCTACAAAATGGACAAAAATAGTCTTACTTATAAATTATTAACGGAGGTTACAATGAGACAATGATATTCATTGATTTATGTTACTTTATTTACAGTATAAAATTAATGTTCGTTCACAAAATTTATTTAGTGCTGATTTTTTTTTAAAAACATATTCAAACAAGTATGTGTATAAAATCTAATTTATTTAGGCTATCTTGTAAAAACTGGGGGATATTTGCGGTTTCTAAGAGGTCTAAATTATTTTCAAGGTGATTTATTTGTGCTTCATTTACATTTTTTCAACTGTAACTTTAAAAATATTCTCGTTGATCCCGCTGTCATATCTCGTTCTATTCTCGAAGACTCGTTTTGCTTTCTTACAGGACATTCTACTTCCGCTATTTTCACGTTTCAATTCACATACAAAACTTATTGTCTTAATTGTCTTCCTTTTTTAAAAAAATATTAACTGACCGCAATGTATAAATTTTCAAATCTATTATAACGAACCAATGCCATTTATTCTCCATAATCACTAAATTAGATAACCTTAGCTTAACGGTAATCCAGGCTGTGTACTGACTTAAATATAAATATATATGAAATAGATATAATTCTATCTAAAACATTACCATTCAAGCAAAATTTGAAACTCGATTCAAACGACTGTTCCAAGTTTTGTGAGCAGGCTACTAATAGGCAGCGAATATTTTGGAAGCATTTCCGTGGAATTACATCTTCAATGGCTTCGATATTTTGCATCGTTAGTTGAAATACTTCAGTAACCTTTGCACTTCTTTGTCGAGGTGGTATAGCTGAGATAGTATATAAATTAAGGACTTTTAGCTTCTGACCTTCAAATTTCTTTTAGCTTGACACATTAATTGTGTTGTTCTAGCTGAATGGTGATTTTTTTCACTTATAAGGGAAAAAAATCACCATTCCAAACATTCACAAAAAAAAACCACCTTATAAGGGAAAAAAATCACCATTTTTTGTTATTGAAAACAAAAAATAATTTTTTAATTAAAAAAATAGTAACACGAGATTATAACATGTGAAACGTATCTCTCATAAATCTCAAATTCTTGAAGCGTAGATACCATACCATCCCCATAGATGCCGATGATACTGTCATTACATGTCATGATGACCATCATAATGTGTCTTCGTCGATGAAAAAGCTTGTTACTTTAAAAAGTAATTTACAACTAACAACAGTGCTTACGTAATAAGATTAATTACATTATATTTTTTGATGTCCACAGTAATATTTTAAGACATTACATTACATTTTTAGCGTTTTAAAAGGACATGTATGAAAATCAAGAATCTATGTATCATAAGTATATACTCGACTTCCGTTATTTAGCTGGATCATTAATTACTAAAAAAAATATCCTGACCGTCACTTATACGAAATGTGTTAGAAATATTAGATTTTGACAAAAGAAATATATTTTATCCGTTTATTAAAATTAGTAATATTTCTGAAACTAATTGATTTAATATCAATTGGACACAAATCTAACAACAAAATAGGTCTAAGCTTTTATTTAATTTGGTTTAGCAATTATTTCTATTATGAATAATAATTATCATTATGAATGATAATTAATATTAACATTTTCCTATTAAATTGATATATGGTTGATTAAATATGAAATGTAGATTAAATGTTAACGGAATAATTGATTTTAGCAACACTGTTTTATTGAAAAAGACTCGCTTTGATTTTCGGTAATGGTTGTGTCGGCCGCTTTTACTATAATCAAATTTATATTTTTAAATATATTTAAGCATTTTTATAAATATAATATTGAAGCTACTTTTATAATGTTAGTAAAACAGTAAGTAATATATTTTCAGTGGTCTCTCGATCGCTTTCGATTTATCATTATATCTTTTCCTAAATACACTCACACCTAAAATAAAGTGGGCGATCGTTAGACAGCTCTAAAGAAATTACGAACTAGCATATTATCATTTAATTTTCACTGTTAATACGAATCCTTGGAAGGAGTTTTAAGGAATTACTTTATCATTTTATATTTGTTATGTGAGTAGGTACCTAGTATTATGTTAAAACTTGTCAAATCTAACTTGTCAGTTCTAATTTATTTCGTGTATTTTTGGGTAAAATAAAAAGTCCTAGAAGAAATGTTGTTGGGATGGATTTAGAAGAGCTGCCTGCAAGAAATGGCCAGTAAATTAAAAATAACCCTGCATATTATTGTTTCTGAAAATATTATTCGTAATAGTAGCTCTTTACTCTATTATTTAACCAATAGTGACTGTATGTATGTACCTAATTTATTTTTCCAATGTTTTTTAAAATAAAATTGCAATGAACTAAACAGTTTTTTAATTCCTTTATTTAGGGAACATTCATCGATAGATTATTCTATTGTAATTTATAACCATGACACCAAATCTATAGGGTCAAATTAATTAAGGTACGTAAAATTTATTTGAAAATTTAAAGTCTTTCCATTTCACAGTTCTTGCTGGATGCTAATAGAGACGTAGGTTATATTAAGGAAATACATAATAATGAACTAAATATTTTTTTATTATATGCCTACAATATCCTGAGTTTTACTCCAAATTTATTTAATATTAGCAACATATATTTTTGTTAAACCTATTTTATATTTACATTACAAAATATATTATCTTATAAACTAAAAAGGATAATATTCAATACACCTTTATTTTAGGAAATAAATTACGAAAAAGAATGTAATTAACTGATATTTAAACAAAGTCAAAAGACAGTAAAATAAGTAGGGAATAATTCAATATTTTCGGTATTTAGTAGTAAAATTAAAATAAAAAAAAAATGGGGGAAAACTAATTGTTAATTAGTTTTAAAAGATCGTATAGAAATAGTCTAACGTATGTCTTAGCAAGATTTTAAAATTTAAATTATCATTAGTTACTAGTAAATCTCTGGCACGATTGTGCTTAACAATTACTGTAATGATTTGAATTAATATTTGTTTAAGAATATATAAGGTCTCTTTTATGTTTTTTGAAAAACAAATACTTTTATTGAATATACAATACAAACACTTTTATACAAATACTTTTATAGAAATTTCTCTTTGAGAGCATTTGCAACATTCAAATTCAGATTTTTAATAATCACCGTTGGTACAGTGGTAAATACAGAAAGATTTTCAAAAGTGTATAATTAAAAACAAAAATTCGTTTAATTAATAAATTAGTAACACGAAATTATAACGTGTGTACGTTTATCATAAAACTCTCAAATTCTTTAAGCGTAGATCTGATACCATCCTCGTATACTGTTGACACTTTCATGACCGACCGACCAGTAACAACCAACCAAACAACTGCAACCAACAACCAACCAACCAAACTTGATGTAACAGATGGATTAAGAATGTGGTGGGATTTAGTTCTTCATATTGCTTACTAAATGTAGACTTTTTTGAAAGAATGATAAGACTAAAAAAAATAGCCGGCTGAGTATGTTGTATAAGTAAATAAACAGTAAAACCCATGAAACTTTTTTCTATTAGTTTAATCTAGATCCGGCAGCAATAGCCTGTCTATACAATATATATATACAAAATTGTAAATCCGTCCACAAACGCCGGAGTAATCGCGTAACATACACACAAGCAACATATAGGCGAATCGAGAACCTCCTCCTTTTTGAAGTCGGTTAAAAAAATTGTAAGAAACGGATGTCTGTACATTATAGACATTGAAGAAAAAATAATGTGAGGAAATTAGAGAAAAAAAAGTCAAAACAATAGTTTTTAGAATTTTGTTTGCCGTCTGTGCGTTTGTTTGTAAACGTATCATATAATTAACTACAGCATGAATTTAATTGCAACTTTCCCCAATGTTTTGTTACAGATCTAAACTTGTAAGTTATTTTTGTAATAATAATTTAATATAACTTATTTCAATTGTATTTAACTTAACCTTTCCTGAATCCCTTGTAAGGTAATGAACTTAGTGCAAAATTTAATAAGTTATTAAAATTGTAATACTTCCCGATCTGCAAAATTAAACGGAGAAGTTAGTCGTTCTGCCAGCTTTACCTAGTCAGCGAAACTGCAAGTCGACTTCGGCATTTGCTTGCAGTTATGATAGTGATTTGTGGACTCTACTTTCTTGTATTAGCTATATTCAAAAATATTGATATAAAATGATGTTTTGCCATGTTGAGGTTATTACCATTTTACATAAATATAGAATGAAAAATGGATCGATACAGACGATGATTTCAATAATTTTTTTTGGTTGTGCCATCTAACCCCTAAGTAAGCAAGTTATTTGCTTGTGTTAAGGGTGTTAGACAACGATACAAATACATGGAAATACACATATAAATACTGAGAATATATTTAATAAACGACCAAACCTAGAAATACAGACATCTATGCTCATCACATAAATGCCTATCTCTGCCGGGAATCGAACCCGAGCCCCATTGAACCGTGACATGTTAGGCGTCTGCGCTAACCACTCGACCAACGGGGCGGTTATAAGTAATGTTAAGGCTTTTCAAAAGAAGCCTATTATATAAGTCCTGACAAAAAGGGTATAAATACAATATTAAATTCATTGAAGTGACGATACGGTTGCTTATTGGCTAAACGGACAGTGCGGTTTCTCAGAAGTCGTGCTTTGGAATCCAGACCTTAACATTATATTTTTCATTGCATGTCTGTTTTTAATATATAAAATAAGTTTATATATATTATTTTTATTACGTTTTTTTAGAATAGATTTTGTATTAATACAGCTAAATAGCTTGACGTTTACGGAACTTTTACAGGTAGTTATAGAACGTCGTGTGTTCTAGAGAATACTGTCATGTCAAATCTCTCCTTGAATTATACGTAGGTACTATTAGAAGTACATGTATAGCAACTGTACCTATTTATCCAAAGAATATGTAACTAGTTCTGGAACATATCAAGCTCGAAACGATAGATATGGATACGATATAATAAACTTCATCTAAAGAAACTAATATTTAAATTGTGAACTAAAAAAATAATCCATATTATTCAATCGTACTTAAAGAAAGAATATAATAGTCTCTTCTTCGTGGAACTTTATCAGCTTTTCTAAGGTTTAGGTATCTTATGCTTAGAGTTGTTTGCAGTTCAATTTGCGTAGGATGCAGTTTTCAGAAGCCTCTCAAGCAATGCAAACTGTGGTTAGCGAAGAAAAAAAAGAAGATAAGGGTATCATCAATAATGTTTTTAAATTGTTTGTAATAATTTGAATAATAAGTTTTTTTTATAAACGATCCAATATTAAGTATATTTTAGTTTTATAACAAAACTTTTTATTTATTTTTTTGTTCGTTGCACTTAAAAAGTTGTTTATAATTAAAAAAAATATTTTCATATTAGTTCGCGGACAAACCTTAGCTAGTGTGATGACACAATCTCATTCATTATTATAGCTAACAGCTGTAGCTGATACAATCTTTGTCTTTATTTAAATCTTGTTATCATCTTTAGTTTATTGATAAATTTATTAGAAATATCGAAACTCAAAAGTCATCATGCTTGTTTCGTACCACTGTGGTAAAATAACTCAGCAAAAAGTGTTTTTAAATGTGCCATGATATTCATGTTGTTAGGATTTATTTATTCATTTTGATGTAAGTTATTTAATTTATCATAAGAGTTGGTAATCTTTATACTAACATTTAAATGTTATGCAATTCAAGAAAGCATAAAAGAATAGCTAATAAAGCTTTTAACATGGACTGACGTCTCAATCAAAACTAATATTTATTAGTCAATTTGTATCAAATGCCTTTGATTTTATACTACTCTCTAGTTTTTTAATTGCTTTTTTTTGTCATATCGTACTATCAATTAGACATATTAATCCTAATATCTAGTATTAAGACAATTAAGGCCCAATCGATACGTACATTCTATACAGGTGACCGAATTATTTGAATAGGCATACTAACTGGTGCATCGTAGGTATTCCTGTGAATAGCACAAGGCTTTGGTCTGAGAACACTGAAGGATAGTAGCTTCTCTGACAGCCGTCCTTTAGTAAATAAAAAATAAAAAAAAAAACACCAAGCATTTCTTTTGGTGAATAAATAAAGTGAGTTAAGAGCTTATTTTAATGTACACGAAAGTTTTAGATTATTATGTTTCTTTCCTCTTATTTGAGATTAACTTTAAAACTAATAACTCTCCGTTACTTTTTAATTACAAGACTTATGTTTTCAGAATATTACTGCGGTATTGATTTGTTGACACTCAAAGTTGCACGAAATAGCTACCTAATCAAAATCATCTTTAGGGAAAATATTTCAATAATTTTATCATTACAAGTTATTCATTGATTTGGCTGGATTGAAATTAGTAAATTGGTGATAGATTAAACGTACAAGTATCTCAAGTAGGACTAATTATTTTTATTCCAGATTATTAGTAACAAATTTTTATAAAATAAATAGAAGCTTAATGATTATCAAAAGAAATTCCTCAACGATAACTTTATACATGAATTAAAACCATTATTTTGGCAAAATGAATAAGTGTTAAAAATAAAATAGTTGCTCAAGAAAACGAGTAACAAGAATTGGTATTATTTATTTATATTTTTTCCACTTTGAAACAATAACTGGAATCATTTGTGAACGACAAATTGATGTGTCAGAAAGGGTTTTGATAACACACTTATCGGAATAAACCCTTCGGTACAGAGACTCCCTAAATTAAAATAAAAGCTACGAAGGTTTCAAATGCGCCTTAGTCGGAGAAGAACAACAAACTCTTTTTATTTCTTTATTGTAATCACTGTTTCACAAACATCAACATTTGTGATGAATGAATGAGTGAATGAATTTTTGTGATCATTTCGATTTGATGGCTTAATGGTAATTGAATAATATTTAATATTTAATTTAGAAAATAAAAAGTACAAACAAAAGTTCAGCACCCGTTTACGAGTTAAATTTATAATGCACCCTATTCCGACTTGTTCTGGACAAATGTAATTTTTAAAAGTTTTCCTCTGATCCCACATCAGATTTGCTTGCTTGTGGCAAAGGCACCTGATTTTTTTTCTATAACACATTTATATTGGCTTGTTTTCAATTTCCAATCCACACATGATTTGAACTCTTTGGTTTTTATCTAGAACTCTTATAAAACCTGAAATATATAGAAAAAAATAATATTAACACTAGTATTTATTATTAATATTCCAACGAATATTAACTAAAGAAGTACTAACTGAGTAATGAAGAAGTCCAAAAAATATTTTTCTAAACGTCATTTCTTGTGGATCTTCTGTAGGTACTGTAATTATTATTAAAAATGATTCGGACAGACAAACTATAATGTGGGCTGTATTTTTGGTCGAGATACATTAAAAATTTGACAAGAAGAAGTTTTTCGGAAATCTGTCTATTATTAGTTTTTATGAAGATTATTTTATCTAGTAAGTGCATAATTTAATAGTAAAAATGGTAAAAGGAAAAGAAAATTTAAAAAAGTAATTAACCATATAGTGAAACAATCTCAATGATCTCTTAGCTGTTTATATATTTATATGCAATTTTATAAAATATGTTCCATTCAGAAAATATAGTAAATTAAATTGCAAGATCAGTATTCAGTATATCAGGTATAGTAAACCACATCAAGTAAGTCTGTGATGGTTAGGGAGGCCTAGCCAAATATTGTAGGTAAGTGTATAAAAATGTTATTTTGTGTTCTTCATATAAAAATGGTATTTGTTAAATAAAAACTGTTACTGTATATAAAAGTGTTGTTTTTATATTTTTAATTAAATATATCTAGATTTTTAAAAAATCAGACACTTTCCAATACTTTAACTCTGTTAAAATATTTGTCATTTATTTGTGTCATTTTGCTGGTCAATTTATTATTTCGTTACAAAATTAGAGGGTTCTGTATAAAACAATTTATATTTATTTATTCATATGAAAGTCACTCATTGCAGGATACCCTACGTTTTTTAGAACTCTGTAATGTTATTTTTATAACTTGTATAACACTGTGTAGTTATTTTTAACTTTCCTTTATCTATAAAATCACTTAGCATGCAAGCTTATATGGGACAGGCATGTATGATGAATTAGTAATTAATAATTTGTAAAGGCATTAATAATTTGTAAAGAATTTTCTATCGATTTGCTTAAATAAAGCAAATGCAATATTATTATTAATTAATAATTAATAGTTTATTTAATTAATAATCTTTTTATTTAATTAAATTGTTTTTCCACCTGTGTTGTGATAATTTTTAATCAAACGACTTTGATTAGCATATTTGATATAGATGGACATTTTGTTCATAATAATTGAGTATTATTTCAGGTATAAAATATTATACAAACAGTGATTAAATATTCAAATATTATAAAAATGTTTTCGTTATGATAATAAAGTTTGGTTGCCACTTCGGTCACGCGATTCCTTTTTAATAGTGGTTTTAAAACATGCATCCGAAGCTTTATAACATTTACCGATGTTACTGATTTTCTTTATTTATTATGAAGCGAGCGATATTCTGAAAATAATAATGTAATATAGTTTAATAGAAAGTCTTTATAATTGCATTACCGCTTCCTGTATCGCTACGTTAGAATGGCAGAAACTAATTTCCTGGACTAAAAGATATTGTTGATATAGGTTCAATATATTTTCAATCTAAGTGCATCATTAAACTAAAATTATTAATTAATTTTTAAATATAATTCGATTTACTATAGTAGATTCACTCTATATACGTTCATGTAAAATAAAAGCGTTTTAATTTTAATTAATTTATATTGAAAAAAAATATACAAGTACCTTTTATTTCCATTCGATTTTTCCACGCTTTAAATATATATACTAGTATATGCAGTTGTAAAGATAATTACTTTGTCGTTTATGTATATCAAACCAACATAATATAAAACTGGTTGCGAATACTTACATACATATGCACATATATAACATCAAGGCAAAAACAATTTAATCAGATTCAACTTTATAACTCAATGGTACTTTTTTTTAAATTACTAATTGAACTTTATCGCGTTAGATGTTTATCAGCTCCAAGAACCAATTTTTGAAAATAATTATTTCTGTTTACTTAAACAGAAGACACCAGCTGTCGATTATTAATTAAGAAATTAGTTGTTATGGACAGTTATGACTTTTACATATAGTACTTTACAAAACATACATTCATAGTTTTTACAGTTAAGTCAAAGTAGCTAATAAATAACCCAAAGTCAAAACTTTTTGTATGCTGTTAATTTATGTCGGCATGTTGTAACAATATCCGTGAACAAAATCGATTAAGTTAATATCGAAAATGTATTTTAATATTGAAATTTAAGTCAAGATATACAAAAAGATAGATTTTTATACACTTTTATTTTGGTTTGTTTAGTATCTAGCTTCAATCAATAATACAATTTTATAATCCATGCCTCGTGTCATCGGAAAAATTAAAAACTTTTTATAACAAGTTTCCCTTTGTTCTTTAACATGACGTGCAAACCTCGAGAGAACGGAGTCTAACGAATTTAAATTCTGTGATATTATTGTTGTGTGATGTTTTATTATACTATAATATAACAAAACTATAAAATTAAATTTATCCGCTTTTAACTCCCAACCCAAAAAGAGGGGTTGTATAAGTTTGTCCTGTGTAACTGTGTGTCTGTCTGTGGCATCGCAGCAGCCAAACGAATTTTATTCGGTTTCTTTTAATCGAAATCCTAGTCCGTCAAGATGGTTCTCAGATATGTTTAATCGAAATAACGGCAGTAAATTCCAAGATTTTGAACTTTTATTGGTGATGGTGAAAGATTCTTATGCAATATTGATAGTAAACTCCTTAACAAGTGGAAATTAGTATGTTCGCAGGTTCATATAGTATAATATAAAAACTAGTAACATAACTTTAAAAAAGCAAGTAATAAATTAATTATTTTTTTTAAATCGAAGGATGTTACAACATGCAGACTCATAAAAAGCACACAAAATCATTGTCCTCGGATAGTTGAATACTGAGAATTACCTAGAATTGCGTTAATTGAATTATTCACTTATTAATCGTTTTGATTTTGCTACTAAGACAATTTTTTTATATACTACATGACATAAATTTTTTTATAAATAATTAATCAGCGCCTGGGTTCTTCTATTTTTCCAAGTATATATATATATATATATATACGAGAACTATTAAATTTTCCTTATATTTTTATCCCTGATAAAAGATCTACTATTGAAAACAAAAGAAAGTATCATTAATTTGAACTTTTATACTGTTTTAATTAATATTTCCATAGGTACATTAAATTTCTCTACAATATAATTTATGTAGTTTTTAATCTTTTCATTTCTATTATCTTGTTCTCAATTAACTAACTACTGATATTACTTACCTAGACAAATATATAGTATTGTTTAGAATTCAGCATTACTTCAATCTTCCCAAAATCTATGATTTTATCTTACTACTAAACCAAATTCACAAATTCGCGTCGACAAGGTTAAGCTCTTTTTCGTATTTTGTTCAAAGTATTAGATCTTTTATTACGGTTAGAAATATATTTTTCTTATATTTCTTACTTAAAAGTTTTTTATAATCAGTTTTGGTCTTCTACACAATGCCTATTTTCCTAACCATCTTCCTATACCTATTCCACGCTCAGGATTCAGGAACCTGACTGATCCGTCCTGAATTTGTGTTAATCATTAATGCTTTTTAAAAATAAATCTCAAGACAATATCGCCAACTTCCAGGATGTAACAACTCTAGATTTTACTTTTATTTATGAAATAATGCCATGACATTTTTCACTTTTTAAATTTATGCTCCAGAATAGTCTTTTTGTACGAAATATACGATTGTACGAATCTAGGAAAATGTTTATGCAACCGTTTATTTCAAGTTCGTTACAAATTTATGATTATGAGTAAATGCTTTAATTTATTTGGAAATTTAATCATTAATAAAAAAACAAGGGAATAATATTTAATTGTTCGTTGGAATCATTAGGAAAGGAATTATTAAAATATATACATTAGTGGAACAATGTTTGCTGGTTAAAAGAATTGTAAAAAATAATAAGCAAATTTATGGCAAATAATTATTTATTTATATTTTAAATATTTTTAGGAAATTTTCCTAGAAAAATATCAGTATGTAAATTTTAATATCATAAAACCCAATTTGGTATAAAAAAAGAGTGTAGTAATTTTTATTGATTAAATTACAAATTGATATAAAAATCATATTATTATTATTATTTTACTTTTTATCTTTTATCCACGAACACGTTTTCTTTTTCACTATTAATAAATATTTATTATGTTCTTAACATTGTAATTTAATATTGTGTCTTTTTGCATAGTTACTGTTTTTTTTTTTATTTACATTTACATTTATTATTTTTATTATATTAAAATTAATAATTAGATAATTATAAAAAATAAATCTACCAACATCTACTTTTTTCCAACCAAAACAAACTGTTTTAGTGGCCTACTACTTCTTTTATCTTTTCACTCATCTCGAGCAAGGCGTACACGATGGCAAAGTTATATTTACACAATTCAATTAAATAAGTTTTTCAAAACAGTTAGGATTGAAGTGCAAATAATAGAGTCGAGGGATGCTGTGCTCCGGCACTGCCGTAAAAACTACTGGACAGTTTCTTGCATGACTGTCTATGGAACAAATCTTATAATAAGAGACAAATAAGCTGAAATTTCGTTTTGGACTTCAGAAGCGACGATCAAAATAACTTCCTACTGGATATCAATTATACTTATTACAAATTAAAACAAGTAAGTAAGTAAGTTGTAAGTAAGTTGTAAGTTAGTAAGTTGTAAGTAAGTTGTAAGTTAGTAAGTTGTAAGTAAGTTGTAAGTTAGTAAGTTGTAAGTAAGTTGTTCAATTTAAATTGAAATTATATAAGCATATATTATTATTTATTAAAAATAAAATATGATTCGCCAAAAGAGTGCAGATATTACACAATAATATTAATTGAATGAATCCTTATCGAATTGTATATTCATTTCCAAATTTCATTTAATATTAAAATTAATAAAATAAAATCTTCAAATAGCTTGCATCGTAAATATTTGGAATTTTTCTGCGTTATCAGATTTCTGGAATACCTTATAAAATGAAATGCATAGTATAAAAAAAACATAAATAATCAGGGCTACTATAATTACAATTAAACAAAAGCACAAGACCAAATTTTTTTAAAATATGCATTGGTTGCGCAAGTGGGCTAATTATCTAACTAATTATTTGATGCAAATATATAGGATACTTTAAAATTTTACCACGAATATAAAAATAAACTTAATTTAAAACAACAAACCAGGTAGGTATATTGGATACGAGGTAAATATTTTGGAAATTATGCAATTTAACATTGTAACATATTTTAGATTTTTTTACGATATAATAAATTTCTTATTTAACTTTTATAGACATTTGTTAATAGATGTAGTCAATTAATTTACAAAATATAAAAACATAATAAAACAGATTCTAAATAAAATTCTGCAGAAAAAGATATTATGTGTTCTAGAGTTAAAGGTCATTTCAAACAAATATTTGTCAATCAAAAAAGTATACAGTTTTTTTTTAATCCTTAGCATTAAACTTCAGATAAAGATACTAATATTAAAATAATACCTAACTGCAAAGAGATTTCCACGTAATTCAAAGCCACATTCCATGTTATTCATTCATACCTGTTGAAGGAAAGAGATCTGTTTATTTCTTAGAATTTTCCAGCTTTGTCATTCTAACAATTTTTTTATATATTTCAGAGGTATTTATCAATTTTACAAAGGGTTCAGTTTGAAAAAGCCTCCCTAATAATAATTTGTTGTAGAAAAATATTTTATATTCATTCTGACTTAAAGCTTGGTTATAAGTAGAGATATTTACAAAAGCAACGCAAACTGCTGACGAAATAGAGCGCTGACCTGATTAACAATACTTAGGAGATTTAAAAACTTGGTTACAATGTGACGAGAAAAAATTCCAATTTACGCTTAAAATAATTTTCAGTAAGCTTACCTTGCAAGCTCTTACTGAAGAGTGTTTTCTGAATAAAAGTTTTTTCGATAATATTAAAAAAAGTATTTTATGTTATCGTATCAGTAAAAAAAGTTATATTTTCCTTACAAAGCATCAAAAAAGTGTGAAACTCCACAACCACTGCCTGATATATGAAAATTTAATTGTTTTTCTTATGTCTCAGATGAAAATATTTGAATCCACCCTGGATTCACCTGATCAAAGATAATTGTAAATAGAACTTATACTAACTTTCTCAATTAATTGGTGAAGTTATCCAAATAAACATACATTATATTAATTACAACCAGATGATAAACACCAGCCAATAAATATAGGAAAAATCTAATTTCGTATTTGTAACATGGACCTTTAGCTTGAAATTTTAACTGTTTAATAATTTGTTTTTACTGTATCAGGAAAAAATTATAAAAGTATCATTAAAGTATTAAGATAATTAAAACACCAATCGATATGAAGATTTACCGGCCATGGAGTTCTTTGTGTACGCCGGCATGGTAACTGGTCCCATGTTAGTATTCCTGTGAATGGCACAACGCTTTTGTTCTAGAACAATGGAGGAAGACAGCTCCTCTATTGAAAGACACCACTTATTACAACAATGTTTTTTTAATATTTATCTCAATTACTTTGTTGCTTAAGAAATTTAAGCGGTAAACGTAAACTTACCTGTATTGTTATAAAAACATTGAGAGCAAATACAAGACGGATAAACATTTAAAAAAATGTGTATAATTTTGTATTATAAGTTGTATTACAATAATGTAAAAATATCTTTACAAATAATAAGAAAGCGAAGAATAAATAACAACATTTTTTTAAAGAATGTTACTTAGTTTTTAATTTATATATTTTAAAGTATCTTACATAGATTTATAAAAATATTTGACATTTCGAAATCACGCATACAGATACAACAAAAAATTTAAAAAAGGAATTTACCCTAGAGCATCCGTTCACAACAGGGGTATTGAATTTAAGCCTGGAACGGAATTATCCATATACATATTTTTATTTACTAATAATGAAGGGGTTTGTAGCTACCCAATGAATATTATGAATATTATATTATCATTTTGTTACATATACTATGATGATTACTTGTTACAATAATGTTTTATTTAAGTACGTATTACATGAGGTATCAGGTAAATTACAGGATAATATAAAAGACCCATATAGAATAGAGTTTTATAAATCTAAGACTACCCTCGCTTAGACAGATTGAGTATCTTAGTATATTGGCTTTAATGTAAAATTAAAACAAAAGATAAGAAATTGTATTTATATTTTTATTCTATTTTCTTTATCATCTCTACCTACTGAGAAACCCTTTTTTAATAATTGTTTTTTTTAATAGTCATAAATGTGGCACCGACTTTTTAAATAAAAAGATACTTTATAGCATACCATGTCGAATGCAAAGTGACTTTAAAAACAACAAAGTACATAACAAAAGTATTTTTAAACAAAGGTTTTAAATCAAGCACCGATAGAGAAAAATAAACAATTAATTGAGGACCTGTTTATATCCGGATAAATACAGAACAAGCAACAATTCATGTTTTTTTTTAATCTTGCCATTTCAATTATCTTGTTCTTCGTCTACTAACAAAGTATTGAGATAAACTATATTTACTATAATTTTATGTAGTATAATTCTCTCAATATTAATTCGCGTTCAATTATAATGCGATACTCTTATCAGCACGGAACCTTTTTTTTATTCTAATACAAAGCCGAGATAAACAAAATTGTAAACAAAACAAGTTTACGTTAATTTTATTTCTTTTAAAGTAGTATATATTTAATGTGATAGAAATAAAAGGAAAACTTATTTGTTTTCAGTTTTTCAACCAGCTATCTTCTAGAGTACACGCAGAGGCGGTCGATCATAAGGACCTCCAGCGCTCATAAGAGGAAGTTAGGCCACTTTCAGATATAGAGATTCTAGATTATACTAAATAGATAAATGGATACATAAAATCTCAACTATTTATTTAATATCTATTTAGTTAAAAAATATCTTATTTTACCAAATATACGATTGTTTTTTGTAATATAGCACTGAATAATCATATGCTTTAAAAAATCGAATTTTAAAAAAATCACGGATTCAAATCGAATTATCAAATATTAGGAGATCACGTATAGTTTACAGCAAAATATTGTATGTATAAGTATATGTATTTAATATTTAGACGAGTAATAGACAGAGTTTTTGGAAAAAATACTCAAATAAATATACTAAAATATAGACAAAATAAAATTAACAGTTTTTCCTAACCAGTATATGATTTGTATTATTGATTTTATTTGTCTAAAGTCTTTAAGGAAAATTAAAATGATAAAAAAAGTTTTTTAATTCCTTTATTTGGTGTACATTCATTGGTAGATTATTCTATGGTAATTTATAATCAAGACGTTAAATCTATAAGATTGAATTATTGTAGGTACAATTAATTTGACATTTCCAAGAAAATTAACTTAATATCCATTAAGTCCCGAAGAGTGAAGCACTCGACGGATGCTAACAGATTTGACAAACTATTTTATAAACAATACAATAATATGACACATTAAACATAGTTTCAGGTGTACTAATGTTAATTTTCGTAACGTAAATTATATTAAGGAAATCAATAGAAAAATTATCTAACTAATAATTTAGGTACAGTAGGTACTTAAAATATTTTGAGAGAATTTCACTCTGAAATTATATTATATACAGACAGATTAACGTTCTTATAAACCTAAGATATATTTACAATAAAAGAAACAAATAAATAATACATTACCTTATAATTATTAGCACTGCTATATAAACTAAAGAAAGATCTATACAATTTTATGTAGCATTCGAATAAATAATACACGTTTAAGAATGTAATGATTTGGTTCAAAAATTAGACTCAAGGCAATAAAAACGTGTGCGGATAATTCGGGAACATACAATATTTAAAAAATCCAAATATTGAGCATATCTAATCAATGATTAGTTTTAAAATCATTATATATTCTATTGAAATAGCCAACCGTATCATTTTAGAAACATCTATGTACTACGACGAACTTTTAAAGATTATATAATTATCAATGCTTACTAGGATATCTTTGGCATGATTATTCATAATAATTACTATAATGATTTAAATTTATATGCACAGAAACTTGCGACTATATGAATTATTATTAATTAAAATAATGTTAGATTTAAGCGCAGCGGTATTTGCGGAATAAACGCATTTCACTGGTAGCAACCGCGATCCATTCGTTTCTAACTGAGTCGAACCAAGTGAGGCCAAGGTTGTACTTTCCATTGATATTTACATGTTGGCAGTGAGAGAACCACCAGCCTCCCTCGTAATTAGCAGCGCAGTGGGTGTTAGAGATATCTCGATCATGGTCAATGGCGGAAAACTCCATATGATTCTGGTACTCGAAAGCGTCGCTGGCATTACCCCTAAAGCCTTCCACATACAGAACGTAGCCAGTATCAGCGCTTCCAACGGAGAAATTTTCATACTCGGCATACCAAGAGCTGCCATAGATATCAGTCATATCAATTCTCATCGAGGAACAGTTGTCAGCAGTCAGTTGATGCATGGATTCTAATCCAAGCCAGAATTCAGAAGCTGGGCTACCAAAACCATGTGCGTATTCTGCGAATTTCCTATTAAATTCTACGGATCCGTTGTAACGCCGCTGGACGAGAGTGCTTCCATTGACACAAACAGTTTCCACAGGGGTATGGCCAGGGTTGATTAGATAAACATCCTCGGGTCCGGACACGTTGGAGCAATCCCTTGGTAATTGGTCCACTAGGTTCTCATATTCGCGTTCCAATGGTTGCAACTCTTTTACTTCACCCATAAGTTCTGGTAGAGGTATATCCGCACCGTCGACAAACATATCAGTTTTGTTAGATTCACTCTATAACAAACAAGAAAAAATATATTAGATCTTTTATTTAATTGTGTAGTTTTACATAAATTTATAAAAGTTAAATATTTATCATGTTAAATGTATACGTACTGTAAAAGATACATGAGAAATTAATATTCATATCATTGTATTATTAACAAAATAATATTTGAGCTAAACAAAATATTTTAGCAGATGCATTGTGATAGTTTACATCGATGCGTTAAATTGCAAAGGGATGGGTTGCATACAGAAACACGTATAATCGGAAATCACGGTCTACTGTTCATCAGAGTTCCGTAAAGTATTATTTTATTTACGATGAGATGCATTAAGGGTTATTCATAACATTAAATATCTCATTTATAGAAATAAATTTAAAAACGTTCAAACACATCTTTAACCGTTTTATAAATAAAGAAGACACAATTAAAAATACTTTTATTCTTACCTTAAGAATATGATCGTTAAGGCGGTAATAATGTTGCTTGCTCGATTTTTCTAGACCAATCACGGTGTCGTTGATACTCTTGATAACCAGGCGATCCATCTCAGCTCTGTCGATAGTATTGCTGACACTCACTGCAATGGCCTTCACCGATTGGCGGAGGTTCTCTTGATCTTCTTTTAAATAAGAAGATTGAGCATTGAGCTAGAGAAAAAATATATACGTACATTAGCCATCACAATATTATTAACCGACTAATAAAACAAATACTTAATTATTGCATAAAAGGTAATATAAAAGGTAAGATATAATATGTATAAAATTATCTAAATGTACCTGGGCAAAACTAACGTCCAACTTAGATATCTCCTTTCTGAACTCGGGAATCGTTTTATCGGCTTTGTTCTCAATGCTCTCAACGTCCTCACGCAGTTCCAGGATGGAGGCGTGGACTTTATCAAAATCAGAAACTTTTTGGGACACATTGGATAACTCATTTTTAATGGATTTACTTTCAATGGTAAGGAAATCTATTCGCGCTGAAACAAGATTCCAGTTGGCTTCTTCCACGCGGTCCAATCGGCGTTGCACGTCAAGGATTTGGGTTTGCAAGTTTTGTTGGTATTCGTCCAGCTGGTCTTGGCTGTGAGCCAAACGAGATATTTGGGCGTGCACCATTTTATTGTGGCGGTACTTGTGGCCTCGCTGATGATGCAACACTCCCTCGCGATCCTCGTAAGGCTCCAAGACTTCGTTGAAGCTGTCCATGTTTAGTTGCTTGAATTTTATCTATAACAAAAAGTATTATGCTATACTTTTATTTCACGTATGACATAATCGAATATATGTGCTTTACAAATCTAGAGACATAAACATGTCTGCTAAATGAGTAAAACAATTTATTCATATGACTATATTTTTAAATACACGGCTTTGGTAGTTGCTACTGCATTAAAAAAATGTTTGTATTGTTTGTTTAAAAACTGTCGCAACAACGAGATGGAAATGAAACTCGAAACAACAGTATATTAAGATAGCGGCAAAATATGAGGGGAATATTCATACTTGAAGCTAGACGTTTCCAAGTGTGACGTCATAGGGGAAAGCAGGGAAGCTATGAATGAATGATTTCCTTTCTTTTACGGATGTTAATCTAAAACGTACTATGCATATTGTAATGAACAACTTCGAAGCTAAATTTTCGAACTATTTTTAATGTCTAAATAAATTGACTCTATTTCAATAATAATAATAATAATATGTCTAATTCATCAATATTTAAACAATTGATGACATTAACATACGAATTATAATGTTGTATAATACAAGAGTAGTAAGATTAATTATTTTTAATGCTATTCTATTGAGTTCCGTTTGAACAAATACTCCTTAGATATTAAATTGTTAATTTGTTTCCAAGTAAGAAAACGACCTCTTCATTCTAATTAAAAATTTAATTATTTGCTTTGCATTACTGATTGTAAATGTACGTGTATACGACAGTGTAAGACGGCTTCACTGAGAGAACATAATACTCCGAATTCATTTCTTAATGTACAGCCCATGTGCATTATAGAAGATTGCTTTATGTATTCTGTTAACTATATAGGTGTCTTAGAAAACCACTGAGACAAAAGGAAGTACACTATCACTGATTAGATTATCACTGATAGAATGAAACTTAACAGTTACATAGAACATAAAGTTTTAAAATCAAATTTTACAGACAATTAGGTATTTCGATATACCTAATACGATAACATACAATCCGATATATTTACACATTATAAAGTTATACTTGATTAAATTAATATATAATATATATTCTTGAAATAAATATTAAAAAAACTTTCTAATACTAATTATTACAACGCGTTACCGACTAAATTGGTTGTGTTTTTTTAACATAGGTTTAGCTAAAATCGGTCGGCACAGCATCCGTCTCATTCTTCCGAATTTATAAAAATAAAAGTCTGCTGATCCAAAAGTTTATTCATGACACGGAAGCAGGACCCGTTTTGGAAGCCGGTATCTCATGAACTTCTCATACCACAACGGCAGATGTACGCTATTTATAATTAAATTATTTATGCGAGGAAAATAAAACGGCAAAAATTTTATATTTATAACAGGACGCTTACAATGCCACAGAGATCATCTTGGAATGAGATAAACTAAGAGTCAGATTAGCTGGATTTAATACGATATTTGTTTAAATTACGTAAACAAAGCAAAGCAATCTGTATAATTGTGTGCATCCGTTTTAATACTATAACAACATACATTTTACATATTTACGATCTATGTATTATTTACACTAACTCTTCCCACGATCAAAGATAAATAAAACTAAAATCATCTTATTTTGTATGCAACGTATATAATATATAAATGAAAAGTAAAACGTTCTCCAATTAAAATGTGTTTTATCATCTTTCATATTATATTTTTTAAATAGGTACAAATATCTTGTATATAAAGAAACTCATTTAAACTTGTTTGATAATGTATTTATTTTATTTCAAACAAAATATCACAAAATATAAACTGTTGGTATGTTACGTTTGTACGAACCTTTGAATCGTAATTACCCATTTATATAAAAAGTTCCGTTCCGTGATTGAACCAACGTAATTAGATACAACGGGACCAAATCAGCATTGAGAGCAACGATTTGCAATCGTTTAATACTCTCACTCCTTTTAATCTACGTTGTGTCAATCCAATTACCTTCTAACGATAAAAGTTAACTCGTCAACTCGACGCGTTTGTAGTTGTTAAAACTTTTATGTATTCCCGACATCAGCCTCCCACTCCCAGATCTAAGCCTATAAGTTCAATTTGGATTTCTCTTTCAGATACTAAAAAGGTTTTCTAAAAAGATTATTAGAAATATCTTACGAAATTTATAATACAACGATAAACAAGAAATACCTATATTTATTTTCAAAACGTAATTATAATTATATTTATACTCTCAATTCATATAATAGATATTAATTATATGTAGGTTCTGACGATTATAAGTCACTTCGAAACAAGATTAAAATTAAAATGAATCTAAAATAGTTTTATTTTACAATTATCATTTCGTTGTCGTGACTATAAATTGCTGAACAATATCACAATTAATTGCACTTATGTATAATAATGTTATAGAGTTTAAGATGTTATGGAATTAATAAATGTTACTTAAACCATGTGACAAAAAGTTAATCACATCACTTGATTAACGACTGCCTCGGATCAACTTTCGTGTAAATTATTTGGTACGGTGTGAGGTCCCCAAACTTTTTGTGCCCATTAAAGGGATCGATTGAACCACACTAAGCAGTTTCTCGCAAACTCTCAGCCTTATTTCTCACGGTTCTCCAATGTTTAAAGACAGCACAAGAATAATTTCGTAAGTGGCGTGAATGTACGAACAAACGTGATAAATAAATTTATATATTCGTAAATCCTATTTTCAAACCTATAATATAAACTTGTATTTTAAGTCTACCAATCTATCGTCATAATTTTACATAATTATTTTTTTAACCATGTTATTTTTTTGTCAATTAACCTTACTCAACCTTTACTTATAGAATTGCGATATATAGAATTGTTCCTAATTATAAGACTTCAATTGGAGTTAATAAACTAATTTAATATTTTTATAATGTCCCAGTAGGTATACCTTCAATGCGAAAAAGATCATCCAATTTTAAAATACAAATAATAGGTATTAAGCGTTTAAGTTAACAAAAGGTATTTCAAGTGACGCGCCCTTTGATCGGTCGTGTTTTGTCGTTTCCCAGCATGTCATTGTCCGACACCTGAATGGACTCGTCGTCATACAGGTGCATGTTATTTGGAGAAAGATTTTTCGATAATAATATCCGTTTATATGATTTTTAATGCCGTATCTTTAATTATAAAGTAGCTTATGTTAATTCAGGACCCTCATATTGACCGGTAAAAAGTCGCAGGCGCAACGGTTAACGACGGTTATGTTTAGTGAGCGTAAAGAGGGGCCACCTGTTATTGGAAATAAGCTATTTACTCGTGCTTTAATAATAATATGTTTTATGATTACTATATTTTTGTTTAGTAAATGAAGTATTCATATGTAAAACTGTTATAGCAAGTTTTTTAAAAGGAGTCTGTCTCGTTGAATTTTTAAGTGTAAATGTAAAATTTTTCAAAAAATTATCTATGTGGATGTATTCTATTTTATTTCAAATAAAAGTTTTAAATGTACGGACATTTTTATTATTATATGACATAGTTATGAAAAAATCCTTGAAGGGAATTGAGTTAATAAATGGTTAAGACGTAGGCATATATGAATATTCAATTATGATCTGAGAATGTTAGTATCTTTACAAATTATTTAATAGTCCTAATTTTCTTTCACAACAAGCGTTTACTTCATTTAAGTATAATAATACTGAGCATAATTTACAATTGTGTAATTAAAAAGGCTTAAGCTTGGCGCAGTAAACTATTTCTCGCTTCGAACAATAGTAAGTATTCGATGAGTGGCACACAAATTGCATTCTAAGCGACTTGAGTAGTATCGAGAAAACTAGTACTCAAAGAAGAATAGTTTGCTATTTTATCTACAATGAAGTTACGTGTTAAGTAACACTCAATAGTGTTTCATTGAGGTTCATGACTTTTAGATATAAATGACTTGACTAATATATATAAATGACTTGACTAATATATATAATTATTTTTCTCTAAGTATACGACGATAAATATAGAGTAGGTTTATTTTCAGCTTAATTTGATAGTAAGTAAAATAAATTTGTAATTCCACGTGTAGTTTGCTCTACGTTGCAGAACACCGCAATGGAATTTACAGGTCGTTAAAGTAATTCCACCGAGCGACACTAACCTAGAGTTAACTCGGTACTTTTTGTTCCTGGATAACTTTTATTTTGCCACAACTTAAAGATATTATAAAATCTTATTTGTTTAACTTTTGCTAAATAGTATTTTTTTTTGCAACGTCTGCTTAAATTTTCTACGATCTTAAATAAGAATTTAATTATACATTTATCTATAATTATTTTATTTTGCGATATACAGTTTACCAGATCAAGCTACTTGCTTACTGACAGACATATAATTCGACTCAAGTTATATAATTAGACTGTAGATACTATTTTGTTAAAAACGTTCTTTGAAATTGGTAATAAAAACGTTTCATGATTCTAAGTACTTAATAACAGAAGCTCGACTTAATTAACACGTAATTTACTTTTATGTTTAAAATAGATATAGCACTAAGTACGTTACAAAACGTGTGTGGAATTATTATCTTATATATAAATAATAAATATGTAGTATTTAAGTATGCTGAATAATAAATTTATTTAGAACCCTATCACATCAATAATAAGTTCTTTTTTATGTCTGATAATTAAATGACAGCAAAAACTTATTTTAATCCAATACAAAAATACAGTATAGTAAGGCGACTTCTCCAAATTGTCTTAAAAGTAAGATACGTACCTCCTTTGAAATTTTCGCAAGCTGGGTGCGAATCTCAACAGTCGTAGCTCTTATTTCTTGTCCTTCATACTTGAGGCGACCAACTTCGCTATCCAGCTTATCAACCCTGGCCTCCTGGGTGCGAGCCAGCTGGGACAGGTCCGTGGTTTCAGACAAAGCACGCTTCAACTGTGGACAATTAAGAACCTGGTTTTGAATTCTGGTTTTAAATATAAACATAGCTACTAGTTTATAGGTAACTACTACTATATATACCTAAAGGTTTACAATTTCAATTTATGTCAACCTTTGACATTTCGTTGTTAGTAATTAATTAAAATACGAGTATTAATCACTTTGATAACATCCATAAAGATTACATTTCAATAGTAGAAAATTAAACAACCAGGTTTAACAATATTAAATATTATATTTGAGTTTATAACTGTTAACCAATGAAAACACTCCATTGATCATTTTACTTTTTTTTAATATTTGTAAAATGCTTTTATCAGCCAGAATTTAAAATGCGAACGCGTTTTTACAATTCTACTCTCATGTGCTTGCGAAGTAAACAACATTATTCCTCTTACCTCATTACGGATCGTCTGAAGTTGACGAAGTAGTACCGAACTATTAATGCTTCGGCTTAGTTCCCGCATCTCGACGCGAAGTTCTTTCATGGAACTCTTAGCCCATTGAAGAGTGGCCTGTTCATTGCGAGTGTGGTTATCGGTGCAAGGAGTTGCAGTGTTTTTCCTGTAAGAATTATCTTATTAATATTTTTTTTAATTGCATTAAATTTATTGTATCTTTATGTTATATTTTTAATGAAATAATTAATGTTTATGTAATGAGGTAATTTGCTTAGAGAGATTTTAACGTGATTTAACGTATATAGTGTCTAATACACGTTAATTACATCGTAACATTGATATTTATTACTAATTGGCCCAAAACTCTATCAATAATTTCTACTATTATGCTGAATAATAAAAGGTGTTTCAATACAAATAGTTTTATTCAATTCAATTTAAAGGCAGCGTTTTCGGTTTTATTAAAACATTCATACAATTATTAAATTTTTTACCTTTATAAAACCGCACAAATTATAGCATAATTGACATACATGTAATATTAAAATAAATTATCTCCTGTTAATAATAAGCAATAATGTGTATCTCAGTATTTTATTAGTAGTTTCATATAATACAGCAATACTGTAAAGTACTCTTTAATTAGTAGCGTTGTGATCAGAGGGCATAAGAGTACAGGATGTTACGCAAGAGTGCACCAAGCGTGTCTCCTCTGCACCCCTTTATTATACATTAATATTAAATAAATAAACTACACGCTGTTTTAACATTTATAAACGAGAATATGTTTTAACCGACATCAAATATAAAGCTAACCTTCTAATACAGCGGCATAAATGTGTTTTGGATAGTTTATCTTTTAAATACAAAAAATAATCCATGTGGGACAGTCGGGTGCTCGAATATGTTTACATAACTTATCTTCAAGTATGATACGATATGACCTGATACGATCAAGTAATAATATTTTTTCTATTGTAGTTTGACCGCGCGCCGCACCCATGTAGACCGCTATTTCTTATCAAATTATGGTAAAATGACAATTATCTACCGATTCAAATGAAAGTACGGGTTATTTAGAAATTTTGTTGGTAAATTTGGTAACTTAGAATATATTATTAGTATTTTATTTATATGTTATAAAGCGATTGAAAGATTGATTTCTTTTTACGTTTTTACGTTTTCATTACAGAACCAATGAGCATGAATTTTTGCATACACGTTTGGAGGGGTGAAGAAAAATTTACCTATTAGATCAAAAAATAAAACATTACTATAAAGTTATTTTTTAATCCCCTTGTAACATCAAAGGCGCTTTAAAAATAACTTTTATATCGTCGTCTGATAATAAATATATATTTTTTATGTATACAGTACAATACCATATTGAAGTCTCTTCTATACGCTAAATTTATATAAAATAGTATTAATTCCAGTATTATATAATGTCCTCATTTATTATTCAAAATAACCAAAGCCATTTTCATTTTAAAATTAACTATTAGAAACTGATATCGTTTCCCAATTATCGAATTTAACTTTTCAAAGAACGAATTACTTGTTGAAAGAAACCTATTATCAATAAGTACGGCATACATTATGAAGTTAGTTTTCGCGAGTTTTAATGTTATACTTAAAGCTTCCTTTTACAAAGGATGCGTTTTAAGATAAAAGATAAGATAAAAGAGTAGGAAGAAGTCTTCAACTAGCTTTATTGAAACACTGTTTAGTAAGCAGACTTTTACAGAAGTACTTGAATTTAATTATGTTGAAGGCATAAAATTTTAAACTCGTATTATTAAATATAGTTAATATTATCCTGTGATTATAACAACATGCTGTATATACAAAAATAGCAAAAGGTGTATTAAGGACCTAATCTTACGTAAAATCTTAGATCTACATAATATATATTTATTTATCTTTAAATTTTTATACAAATTACATTATATAAAAATCTCATCATAACTTTATTACTGGATGTATATTGGATATTCATTAGTTGAAATATAGTATATATGAAAGGTATGTTAATTATGTGATCTGTTCAAGCGATTGCCGAATTCGATATTGACCGTATGTTATTAGATGAATCTGCACCTGCCCTTCGAATGACTACGAAATTTCTGACCCAAATTTTGTAACTCTCTATCGAATTCCAATGTATCAAAGAGCTTACAACAATATAATGCTTAATAATTTATTTATCAGTTTTTTCCTAAATTAATATTTTTTTATACGTCATTTTAGCCGAAATACCAATTTTATTAAAACATTTTACCGCCCTCGGCAATATCGGATGTGGCCTGGCAGCACATTACTTCCGGTCGGAACATAAATAAACATAATACAGCCAGATGTTCACCCCCATCACTAGTCTAAAAAACTGACCCCCATCGAAGTAGAGCCCACATCGCGTGGAGAATAGTATAATAATCATTTTAAAATAGATTTTTCTTTAAAAAAAGTACATTATATCACCTGACTAGTGAAGTGTAGTTAATTTATCATTCGAAACTGTTTTCGTAATCTTATTAACATTGAAATGAGTTTTTAATTTTATTATTAATTATAAAAAAAACGTGTCAATATATTAATTTAATGGAACTCAAAAACAAAATATATAATTATCAAAAGACTTCGTACATTAAGGTTAGATAAATATATAATTGGAATCGCTATTAAAGTAAGGCAGTCCTTACATTAAATTCTGAAGGGCATATTATTTATATAAATATAATTTACTTAAAGACTCCAGACGAATAAGGTATTATTTTTAAGGCAGTAAAAATAACAACGATACATCCGAAATCTCCCTGACCTTCATCCCCAACGGCACTGAATCTTCAGTAATAGAATATCTATTTATGAAGTTTTATAACACGAGTATATATACATTATTTTTAACTATATACGTATATTAGGTTTAGTATAATAAATAAAAGTAACTAAAGTAGATTTTAATAATTTTCGAGTTTACTTTTTTTAAATGATATTCAGTAACGTTGGCATAACTATTTTGTTATATTTATTGTAGTTATTCCCGGGTCGGGTATAACTACATTGGAAAATATATTGCAATCTTTTTATTAGTAAAGTCCGAGCAGGTGTTGAGATAAGGTTAAGAAATTTTAGTCCTTAGAGGCAAAGTGATAATGCTATAAGGCTTACGAGACCCCGATAAAAATAAACCTGGGGAAAATAGATCAACAAAACCTAAGCTAACAGCTGGCGTTGTTACATTCCAGTATGCTAAGCCATTCGGTTACTATACTACTGAACACTTCATTTTTGTAGTTTAGTTAAACTCGTTATACCAGCTTTAAGACGAAGCTTAAGATCTTGAGTAGAAGATTAAAACTGGGAAAATTATTTTGCAAAGCTCAAAGCACTCTATATCACTGTGGAAGTTGTAAAGTAATAATATAGGGGCCTGATCACAGCGAGCACGGTGCGCTAAGTCAGCTCTTAAGTTGCCGCGTCTACTCGGGCAGGTGCTGTTAAAATACCAACCGTACGATATACAATCACAATTAACGTAAAAAATATCTTGCAGCTGATTTTAAATCACGTTTTTTTTTACTATGTTTTGTAATTAATATTGTATAAACTTAGTTGGTATCGTATTTGAAGAATTTAATAAATTACAATTGGGGTAACTGTAACTTTGATTCTAAGTGCGATTTTGGGGAGTGCATACATTTTTGAGGACATATATAAATTCTTTATAAATGCGACAGTTACGAATGTCCCTGAAAAGGAGTTTTGGAATAATAAAAAAAAATCTAAGATGTTTAAAACTGTGACTTTTTTATTATTTTTTATTAATTTATTTCAAGAGTTTAATGTTAAAGATCATGTGATTACAAATATTGTTACAATTTATATATATTTTAATACTCAATTCAAGGCCTTGTGCAAGGCTAATAAGTGCAATTAAGAAAACAACGTAAGTATTCATGAAATACCTTACAAAAAACAAACCGATCAGATGACCTGGTTCTAAGTAAGGGCACTTATTTCTTGGCTGCTTTCAAACACCACTTGAAACATCTTAACATTATTTTATGAAACGTTGTGAGATTTCAGAATAGAGAACCTTAAACGCCTAGTTAACCTATTAAAGATAAGGAACATTATTAAACTCGCAATATTTCTTTTTAAAAAGATCTTGATGACAGCATAAGTGGTTCCAAAGATTTTGTTTCTGGGAAAAGTTTGTGTTTTGAATGTTTTGATAAGATTTTGATAATATTTGAGAGGAAAAAAATATCTATATATCTAATAAAATAAAGATTATCAAAAAATATTTTTCGTTATAATTCTTCTGTAATAATAAAATTATTTCCTCGTCCTACTTGTAAATGTGTTTACATTAGATAACACGTAATCAAACTACCAAATAAGTTGTATTAGTAACTAGAATTAATATAAGATAACCTATATTTTTTGGAACTTATAGTTAATTCAAGATAGGTTTATCACAATTTCGTAAATACCTAAAAGTGAAAAAAACTTCTTCTCTCAATCTTCTTAAGATCTTAAACTAATTATTTAATCCTTAAGTAACTAACTGACTGCAAGCTTTACATTTTTTTTTATTTCACAAGTTTTGGGAAATCAAACTCTATTACATTGTTTAATAAACTTAAGGTTATATTTCTAATTAAATCAGTTACATTTTATAGATTATTTAATCCTCAGGTAATAAAATTAAGCAATTTACGTTATAATAGAATATTTTAGAATATTAAAAATAAATCGCTGTAGGATTTACAATCAAACTTTGCTTAGCTTATTTACGTGGTATAGATTTTGTAGAGTTTATAATGAAAAAAACTTCGCATCGCTTTCAATAAATCGCTTTTTGAGCAAACAAATATTATGTTATTAATATTAATATTATTTTTTTACAAAGTAACAGTTCTGTATATAAAATATACAGCTAATTTCATTATTATAGGATACTTCACGGATACAATACAAAGGATGATATAAAAAAAAGAAACACTTAAACTTTAACGCGACGCTAGCATATCGAAAATAAACAATAACAAAACTTACTTGAGTTCTTCAATTTCCAGGTTAAGGCGCAAAACATCAGCCAGGTGCAAAGATTTCAGGGTCTTAAATTGCTCGCTCAGGAATTGCAATTCTTTTTTAATGTCAATTTCGCGAGCATTCACCGTCCACAAACAAATAATAAGCGCACAAAGTTGAGCGAACTTCATCATTACGACCAAAACGAACGTCGGACGGAGTAATTATAATTCGCGGATCCGACGTCTGTGTCGCTCTGTGGTCACGACTGGAATGAACCGCGGCCTGTCTGTACCCACAGCCTTATTATACAGAACGCAGGGTGCGCTTAGTAAGCGCAGATGCGTTCAACAGTTGTTCGACGCCGAAACCCGCAGTGAGTCTGTACCTGCACCTACAACCATGGTTATCCAATATACAAGAACTAGTTTTTTATTATCACTTCAAACCATGAAAAAATAATTGCCTAAATTGTTTTAACATTAGAAACAAAATACTATTTTTTTTTATTCTAATTCATGGAAATTTAATTTGATATTAAAAATAAAATCTATCATTGCATAAATTAACACGAATCTTAAAAATATTCAATACTTATTATTTTTACCGAGATATCGGTGCAACAACATGAGAGCCCGTAGGTATCTATTACTTAGCATTAATAATATAATTTGGTTCTAGTTCTAGTTCTTAAGTCTGTAATCAAAGCACTCTTAAGTTTTTAAAGAAGCTGGGATTTGTCGTAAGACTATAATAAGTATTATATTAAGTTGGCCGGAGACTTAATATCTGGCAACCGCTTCTGCCAGAAGATTAGCTAGAAAATAGAATGAGAGGTACTGTGCCAATTTCTATTGTAAAATAAAATAATCGCTAAATTTTCGTTTACTTAATAATGAACGTTTATTTTAAACTACAATCTGTTGATATTGATACTTGTAGTGCATTTTTTAATTAATGAACGCACTAGAGCAGCGGAATCACGAGCTTTTAGTTTGCATAATTTTAATTTGATTTGATTTAAATGAAACTCGTAAATGATGAGATTTATTTACAATACAAAAATATTTACATTAGATATTGGCACAATGGATATTTTACAGATTATTAAGAAATGTATGTTATTACAAAACAAATATGTATTTTATATAAATTTTCACAATTAATATTCCAATTCCCAACATAAATAGTATCAGTTGTTAAACAAAATTATATTAAATTTCGTTTACATTTATCTGCAAAGAGAATCAAATAATACAAATACTCTTTGACTGCTACGAACTAAACAGATCTCAAAATAGAACGTATTTTATATTGAAAATACCTTTGCTCTTAATTACAATTAATTCTCATCGAGCTTAAGTTACGAGAAGCAACATGATATGAAACCTTTTATATTCAACATGCGTTCTCAATATTCCACCTCATTGACCAAAATGCGAAAACAGTAT
Source organism: Napeogenes inachia (assembly GCA_959347355.1). Classification (NCBI taxonomy): domain Eukaryota; kingdom Metazoa; phylum Arthropoda; class Insecta; order Lepidoptera; family Nymphalidae; genus Napeogenes; species Napeogenes inachia. The sequence continues at coordinate 4,465,758 of OY365800.1, read as the reverse complement.
GGCATGCATGGTGCATGGTGCATTGTGCATGGTGCATGGTGCATGTTGTTTTCAAAATTGATAACTTTATATTGCTTACAAACAATTATATACCATTTAATTTTATGGTAAAATAATACTTAACAAATTTAGGGAAAGAAAATTGATCCACATTAATTTAAACAAACAATATTTGCCCTATACATATTTAATGTCGTCATTATTTTATTTACTAACACTATTATTGTGAACTTTTTGAAACTACAGCAAAAGCGTAGAGCATAAAAGATACTTTTAGGAGTTTGTTAAATATACAATGATTTCACAAAGTTTGTGATCACAGTATATAGTCAGGATAAAGGCCTCTTCTAGGACCAGATTAATTTTTTAAATGGAAACTTTGGTATTCGGAAACTTTGGAAATAGTCCGGAACTTACTCTTCTAATTTGTTTCGGTACCAAATCACCATATTCGGTACCATTATATAAATAAAATTGTCATCTAGTTTCTGTAACGTTTAAATCAGTCAGTAATAATAAATCTGAATACTAAGAAAAGTATAATAAGTTATTAAAAAACCATTAAAAGTTTCTATTAGTGATCCCTTGGCTTTGAAAACGTGTTTAATTTATTCAAGTTAACGTCAACGTGTGGCGTTATGTGACGTCTGGTAGGTGTTATGTAAAGCTCGTGAAGAGAAAGTACTCCAGATATATTTTGGTAAATTATTTAAATATGTTGATTTCAACTTACGAGTACTACTGTGTATTGACTTAATATTACCGCTTGCAATCTGTTCGCAAATTATCTTGAAAATAATAACTAACAAAACGAAATTTCAGATTTTTATACAATGATCTTATATGGTTATGGAATATCTTATGGTAACAAGTAATGCTAAATATTATTTATGAAATATTTGATTCTCATATAACGATCTAAATGTCCAATATTTGTTAAGCTTTTGGCTTATATATGTTTCTGAAGATGCATATAATATATAAACACAATCAATAACTTACTAATGTTTATAATATTGGTATCAAGTTCTTTACGATTAATCTGTTTAAAGAATTTATGTTGTTAAAAATGTCATACTAAGTAATTCATTTGGAATGATTCCTGAATGGAAAGGAATGGAATGAGCCTCATAGCCCTAAAGCTGTTGATTTTATATTTTCGCCATATTATACTATAACATTATTATAACTATGTTAATGATATTTCAATAACTTTTATATCCAATCAATGTCACAAGGGCTACTTTGACCTAGATACTCTATGAGAAAATTAAAGTACTGTATCAAAGCTTATGAAGTTTAATTTATGTATGAATATATGTATGTATTTATGTATTATAAATGTATGTATGTAATTTTAACTTCTTTACCAGAATTTTCCAAATTGATAATACCAGACATTACGTAGAAATATTTATATATTTTATTGTTCGTAAATTATTCCGAACGGCTATGTCAAGTCCGATGGGGCGTTATCTGCAGCACGTTTTCTATAAATAGATATAGAAAGGATTTAACGGGTATAAAGTTGTCCATACGTGACCTTTTCTAGGTTTTAATCGGTTGAATGATTGCCCTTGCATTTCATTTTGCAGCGATTCTAGTTTCCAGACGGGTCGTTACATCAGTATTTATTATATATAATGTATTAGATATTATGCATATACATAGCAGGTATTATATACATAACACCTACTATTAATATTAACTAATATCAGTCAATGGGTTCTCCATTGGTTGTTGTGATATTTTACTACAAAAATGCCTTATTTTCTGTCTCTTTTTATTTTTTCTGACAGCTGCCTCAGTGCATAGCTCAGAAAAGTTAATCTTTTCAATGATGTCTACATCTGATAGCTTTTCTATCTGCAAAAGTCACACATGCCCGTCGAAAGAGCACTCTCGAGATGAGTTCATCGAAATGAGAAACGTCGCAAAGCAGATACGAAACAACAGTGCACTATCTTGTAATGAGTGCTTAGGTTAATTTAATGTTCTAAATTTTAGTTAAACTTCCAAGAATTCTATATATTTTTATTTTATACGATTTTAACCACACCTATGAATAAGTATTTATGTGTTTAAAAGTATCGTCTATTAAACCCGCTACGTAGCAAGTAATCTATCTCTACGTAATACTTCTACAAGACTCTACGTAAACAAAATATATTCATAGTTAACTTAATATTTTTACAGCATTTTTTAAAAAGCAGAGTGTTTTATTTATGAAAATTTTAATATTGCTTTATTAATAGTATATGGTAAAGTAGGACACAAAGAGCGGCTCTATTAAAAGGGACAGAGACGACAGGAACGTTGTCCCAGAGGTCGCAGATTTAAGTCCGGCTCGTGATGATGAAGTTTTTACTTTATATAGATTTATTACATATAAGTTTTTATGTTTACAATTTTATTTATTTACAACCTCCGTTCAAACATGACGATAGTACTTACATATAAACACACGTAAAAACCCACTTCACATCTGAAATTTAAGAAACCGCGAAGGAGAACGTGTCTGAGTGTTTCGTTCGTTTTCGGTGTTTAATTATGCGTGATTCGCTAACTTTGATAGAAAGCAAATTTATTTATTTTTATTTTATTTACTTGTGCTTATTATACACATTTTAATTTAATTTTATATACATATTTATTTATGTCAGTAAACACTACTTTATGTAAGTAGTGATATGTTAATGATATTTTTACAAATATTTATAATTGTGAACATTATAGTTAATAAAACTGTTAATAACTGATAAAAACTTTTTATTTATTTAAATAGCTATTACTTAAAGGAAACTATTGAACAGAAATCTTTGTAAACGCTATCCTATTCATAATAAAACTAGTTATGTTTTATAACACTAATTAATTAAAAAGTTACCAATTAATGAATGAAAAGCACAAAAACAAAACTTTTAAAATGATATATTATATTGAATAGAGCTGTTGTCTCTAAAAAGTGAAAAACACTCAATTGAGGTGATATTACGGTTTTGGTAAACTGATTTCCCTAATATGTGACGAACGTTAACGTTAATGAAAATATTAACGTGCTAATGTTAATATTCTATAAAATATCGATTTTTTTATAAAATATTAACGTCAGCACGTTAAATTGTAAGAAACTTACATTCGGGTATTATTTTTTTACAGAAACATTATAAAATTTTCTACAAATAGGTAAAATAGGTAGTATAACTCAAATAATATTTAAAAAACATGCGAAAACCACTTATCGATTAGTTGATAGCTTAATAAATAACAATAAATAACAATTTTATTTGTTAGGGTTATTTTTGGGTAAGCCATTAGATATTTTTATATGAAATAGATAACACCTATCTAGAGCAATTCGTGCTAACAAAGTTGAACTTACAAAATCGAAATTCAATATATTTTATTATAATATGAGTAAAAGTTAGATTGTTTATTTATTCTTCAAATACAAATTAATGTTGTTGTGAATATTCTCACAAATCTTTTAATATTAAGTAAAATTAAATTACGTGAGAATACACAAAACCCGCAGTACTGTTCCCAGCATCTCAAATGTTGGCAACATATGGACACTATAAAAGCCAGGTGAATCCAAATTGCAAGCTACAATTTAAATTTCTTTTTATTTATTGTATAAGATTTAGTCATACACTATTGCTATTGAATAAAAAGAATATAAATATAAAGTATGTATAAGTATGTTATTCCAAAATCTATTTTCATTTTCGTGCCACATACGTTTACAGTTCATTTATTACTATTTATATTGTATTGTATACAACATACCAACAAGTAGCTTAAATAAAAAAGATAAAAAAAAATCAGTCAAGCTCATAATCATTTTATTAACCTATCCATTATAAAAGTTTGTCTTCTCAATCATTGTAATTAGATTGAATATATTTCACAATAAATACCGCGTCACATTGAAAGCAGCAAAAGTTCATTGTTATAAATTCTAATAACGCTGATATGTCATAAACAGATAGAGAATATGAGAGCTGTAGAATTGATGTTGACCAGAATGTCTAGGACATGCAAATTAATATTAGCGATTGCTGTCGCGAGAAACAAAAGTTCAACTCTCGCACTATTGTCCAGTGAAATATTAATATATCCTGGAATATATGACAAAGCTTTTAGAGCTTTATTGCTGACATCTTTGACGCTTTATAAAATGCTAAGTTAAATGATTTTATTATTATTATTATGTTTTGGCCGTTTATATCAAAACATCATAGTGTTTAGAAGCTCTCCCATTCATACGTATTTTTTTAATGTTATTAAAAAAAGATGGACTAATATTTTACTTCTGCTCCACTTTTTATAATTTTTAAATTTAGGGAACAGAAATACATATTGTATATTTAAACGCGTCTGAAAGAAGACAAAGACAGGTGCAGATAAATTTGACACGTTTTTAATTTAAATATCCAGTTCTGTTTAATCGCGATAAAGATAAGAATATTTTATTATAATATAATATTTTGCTTAATATATAAATAATTTATTAGGCGCTATTACTTACAGAAGTTATTGAAATAATACCTACTCCGATGTATTCGCTTTTACCTTTTAAATATTTGTATAAAATTATAATACCTAAAGTAATGACGATCCAAAAAATATTAAAATTGAGTTAAATGAAATTGATAAAGCAACCGAATATCGAAATGTAAATTTCAGCTATTTGCACAATGTTATTGCAATAATTGTTAAATATAAATAGTATTGTAATTTTGCTTTTTAAAACAAAAACTGAAATAACAAAGCTCGGGTTACTAGACATACAAAATGCTATAAAAATATATTTTAAACAAATAAATAAAAATATGTGTGTCAATATATTTTAGCAGGTATCATCAAGCAGATGGTTTAAGTAGAATCCATTTGTGAGATTCGGCACTTACGCAAATGACTGAAGGACGCTGCGGTGCGACTGATGACCACGAAACACGAAATACGAAATGAGTCCTGTGATGTCTGAAGACACTACCAAAAACAAAACTTTACAAAGTGTATACACAGCTTTAGGCACACTCACACATATTACTGTTTATGACATTATATTATTATGTACAGGATGATAACTTTCATATAAAGTTCAACAATACGAGTACGAAGTATCCAATTTGGTCACATATCCTGTACCGGCGAAACTATTTCTATTCGAGAAACATACGAACTCTACAGTTTCAGATTTGCTAACTGTGTTTTCTGAATAGCTTATTAGAAATATGTAAAGTTTAAAGTTATGTTAAATGTAAAGTTTAAAGTTATGTTAAAGTTGTAAAGTTGTATGAAAAGTATTTATGTCAAAGCACTAGACCACATCACAGACATCGTTTCCTCTCTTTACAACTATTTGATTTAAATATTTCTAACACTGTTGGTGTCAAAGGTGAATACTCCGTTCCCTTAATATGAATTATAATTTTGAACGAAATAATTTTAAAAGTAGGTAGCTAAACGGACTTTTTATCAAGAATAATCAAAATAAGGTATTAGACTTCGAAAGTAAATGTAATAAATTCGTTTAATAACAAGACAAATACTAATTTTGCAAGTTTAAGATAATTATACAGCTTTCAAAAGTATGCAAAATAAGCAATTACTTAGAATCCCAACCCATCTATTATATTATCTTAAAAGATCTAATTTTAAAATTCTACATTTGTACAAATATCAAACGTATCTAGAACAAAATATTGATAAAAAAATATTTAAAAGAAACAAAAAGTATAGTATATCTACAAGATACAAGACTACAGTAAGAGACTATTTTAAATCGTCTTGAAATACTTGAACCAAACACCTTAAAATTCAGGTGAAATATTTAGAGGAAATTTTGCAATATAAACGTATTCCAGGAATTTTTAACAAAAAATCCATTACATTATTAACACATTCCATTTATTAGTGAACTTTTTATTTTTGATACAGAAAGGTTTTAATACTTGACACTAACGTAATAGCTTTCCGGGAGGGAGTGTGTCAAATCCTGCAATTCGAGTAGAATCCGGGAACTTTAATCTCCGTTCACAAATAGATACAGGAATTTACTATGGACCAGAAATTAAAGCCTCAAAGAGATTCGAAGAGCAAAATAGAAACTGTTGTCTATTAGCTTCAAATTTCTAATATCGGAGTTTTCAGATAACTCCTATTGACTTGAACTTTGTAACGAGTTTATCAAATACGTATGCCAGTATGTACTTACATAATTATGACGTACCTAATTATTACAGTGTCAACAAAAATTCGTTTGGTTGTAAAAATTGAAAAGGCAATTCTAAAATTACCTACACTTTAGGAATTTACAAATTAATTTATTTAAACATTATCAATTTAGTCGCTTTAAAGATAAATGTTATTTAGATTCAGAAAATGTTATACTCGGGTTCAAACTACAAAGTCAAATTCAACAAAGTCAAACTGATTATCTTTATAAATAACAAAATAATTTAAGTTGAAATACTCTTTAATATTTCATCTTCACTTTTCATTTCCATAGCAAAATTGCGGTAAAAATTTATAATTTATAAGCCTCATAAGAGTTAATTTGTTAAAAAATGTATAATATTTTAACGACGGAACTTTGATTACAATAAATTAAGAATTATATACAACATATACATATTTCCTAAGAAAACAAATGATAAATTTTGATGTATTAATCTTACGTTCTGTTTAAGTCTTATTATTCAATTAAAACTGTTACACAAAACAAGATTCGGTTTAAACAATTGTCTTCAACGCAGTATAAGTAAGCACTGTGATCTATGTTTGGAACATTATTGTTTATCAGATAATTGTAATTCATTCTTCAAGCTATCTTAAGCCATGGGCATCAATTGAAATTAAACAAATTGTATGACGTCACCAATAGTGAGCCACTGATGGTCCCTTACTTAAGTCATGAAGTTCCATACTAAGAGCGTTAAGGGAGTCAGAACACTTTTAAGGAGAACTTAAGTCGAATGATGGTTAAAGTGCCTCAAAATTGCTTTGAATGTTTATAGACTTGCAGCTGTTCTTAAATTCAAAAGCAATAGATTAGTGGTGCCGCGTGCTCGGATACATTTAGGCCGAAACACATTGTTATTAGTGACAGCTGCAAGACACGCTTCTATTAAAAAATGAGCACAACCGAATGCGTCTACCTGAGTAGTTTTTTGGTTTCCTTCAAGCGATGCCACACGGTGATAAGCACCCGTGTATAAAATATCTAATTTCTGGTCAATCCAACTTTTTGAATTTACTTAATGTTAACAGTATAAATGATAACAATATAATACTAATAAATATGATAGGAAAGTTATTTGACCTTAGGTACATAATTTAAGAAAGACAAAAAAAAATATTTACTTGTTAAAACTTTTCATATGTACTAATTTTTAAAAAATTTTGGATCAAAATTGAGTTAAAATAAAAAAAGTAATATAAACTGATATTGTTTTTAATAAAACACATAAATGATAAAATTCCTAGACATTAAAACATTAAAGAGAACATGGTTTAACTTGACAATTTTAAGGCTATAGTAGTAATAAAGCACACACTACACTACGTATACCTACCAAATTAAAACCAGATGAGTTGGATGCTGCCTGTGATACAAATATTAGGAATGCAATTATGTTATAATTGTCATAGTCGGCCATTATTTCCTATTTAAATAATGTTATACATTCATGAACTAGCGGATAATATTCCACTAATTTAGACTACATTCATTTTAAATATACCATTTAAGCTTTGACTATGTAATGTTTTGTAAATTGTATGGATATTTAGTAATAGTATTTATTAACATTATTTTTGAATGTGTTAAAATAATTGTGTTATTTTAATAATATCGTTAAATAAAACAAAAATGAACTGAGTATTTATTTTAATTATATTAGAGATGCGCCGGATTTGCTGTAAGTATTCGGAATTCGGTATATTCGGCATTTTTCAGTATTCGTATTCGGTAAAATTATTCGGTTTTGGTGCCGAATATATTCGGTTCGAGTATTTATGTTTATTTGGCTACATGAAACGGCAAAGAACTAAAAGGCGACTAAGATTTATGTCATATTAGAAGTCAAAGAATTTTTATAAATAATGTTTTGAATAAAACTTATTAATGTAAAGCAGTTTAGCTTGAAATCAATTTTTTTTTTGAAATAATCAAGTGAACGTTATTTATTTTATGATCCGTAACTTACAATTAGTATTTAGAATAGTCAACATTTATTTTGAAACTTAAATCGTAATTTATTTTTAAGTTTCAAAACAATAATTTTAAACCACCAATCAACATACTTATTCATCTAGCCAGCAGCCACACGTAACGTTCATGTTAGAACCTGTTTATGACAAAAAATCAATGTAATAGGAAACCGAATAGTTCGACCGAATATTTGGTTCGGTAAAGGTTAAACCGAATAGTATTCGATATTCGTTGAAACCACTGTTTGGCGCATCTTTAATAGCTGTATATGTTTTAAGGTGACTGCTATTTAAAAAGTACAACTAGACCAAATTCAAAACCTATAAAGTGAAGTCAGAGATCATCACTCGTCGACTTTAAAATCCAATAAAAAGAGAAAATATACAAATTCATATGCAAGGTAGGTTGTTACTCATATTTATCGTCCTCAATCGTATACAATTACAAACTCTAAATGGCTTCTTTTGGCCGCCTCTCTTACAAGCCCCTGGACGAAGTCGCGACAGAGGCGCAGGCGCATATGTTGAACGCATCTGTCCTATCTCGTGCACGTTAACAAAGTAGCGCACGAGTCATACTTTCTTATAACAGGGTGTCGTATTAGTTACGATGTTGAGATTTTGATTATATTATTACAAATATTTTTTTTCTTTTTACTATTAAGGTATATTATATTTAAAAAAATATATCAGATCACTACAATGTTAACAAAATTAACTGATTCTAATTAGTTATATAATTTGGTTTGGTTAATTTGATTCTATAATAAAAAGACTCTTGTGTAAGAAAAATTATAGTGACATGTCATAATTTAATTCCTCACAATTTTATAAGATTCTAGATCAACTTTGGCCTACCAGTTTATCGATGAACCACAACCTGTATATTGATATCGGCCGAGATCACGGCGACACCTGCGCGCGCGCACCTGCTCGCCTCTGATTCGCCAAAAACGAACAGTCGGAGTCATCACCTGCAGCGCATCGATATTCTTGTTTGTCGAATATCAACTATCGATATAAATACGTATTAAATTATATAGGTACCTTAAAAAAAAAAATAAAAACAATAAGTGATTCTAATAAACATTACAGTTAATAACACAATTTTGTCATATATTACATTTATTTACAGTAAAATTACGTTAATGTGCACGAACGATTTTATTTCTCATTATATCTTTAAACTCATTTTATTATCTAGGTATCTAGATATATAGTACCAATAATTTACATCGAGAAAATAAGTTGCGTGTCCGCAAGCTGTATGTAAATGAGTTCGCATCAAGTTAGGCTCATTATGTAGGTGCTTTCGACTTTCGTTTTGATACACAAGGCGAACCAGCAGAAATATGTTAAATTATTTCTCTACAAAGTTCATAAAGCAACAATTTATTAGCATTTTTTGATACTTACATACGTGAAATATACATCGATATTCATGTTTTGCCAAATTAATAAAAACTTTTAATACAATATTAAATGTTATAGTACTACAGTTTTAATTGTTTTTACCAAATAGTTGGTAATTACAAAATAATTGAATTATTTATTGGTTTGCTTTTTGAAACTTTTAATACAATATTAAATGTTATAATATTACTACAGTTTTAATTGTTTTTACCAAATAATAGGTAATTACGGAATAATTGAATTATTTATTGGTTTGCATTTTGAAACAAATTTATGTAAATAAGATCATAACAATGATAACAGAAAGGAAAAGAGGTGAGTGAATCCGATTAATCAAATAATACTCAGAAATTTCGTGTTAATTTTTATTCAAAAGGACGGTGGTATTTATCACAAACGTTACACATAATATATATAAACTCTTAACTAATATATTGTATTTACAAAGTATAAGATTCTAGTTAAATATATAATAATACTTATTATAATTGTTATTCTCTTTAATATAATTGTATTACAAAGTAATATTTTGTGTCATAAAACTTAATTTACGTAATTTAATAAATTGTTTTAATACTACATTTGAATTCATTAAGTAGATACTTTATAATACATATAAGGATTATATTATTATGCTGAAGTTAAGACAACTATTACTGTCATAGGTGCTTTTTATGTCTGACAGTTATTGGCTAATTAAGAATCTTCAAACTAATTGCATTATTTTTCTACACACTGTTATAGTAACGAGCTTAAGTCAATACAATATAAGGCACAGATTTTATAGGCTTTATAAAATAATGTATGTAAATATTTTAAACTAGACGCAACAGCTGTAGCTAAATCCAAACGAATGTATGACCATCTGTCGGCATATCGTCAACCACAAAAACTTTGTATAATAATCCAAGTTATATATAAAATGTTATAATTTTATTTTCATAAGCAATATATGATATAAGTATTATAAAATATATAAGTATCTGCTAATTAAATACACTCTTGCAATTCTTCCAACAGGATCAATCAGACATAAAAGTACTTGGACTATTTTAACTGTGTTAAAAGTAATCTATACTTAAAACAATACGACTATAGAATGTGTTAATTATAATTGCAGATAACTCTTGCTATTGGGACTTGTCAAACTCATTGCGAAGCGAATGCGTTGCGAGTTGTTTTTATTTTCAAATGCGCGGTGAACCGTTTCCGTAAACACAAAACCACAGACGAGAAGGCGAAGCGAGTTAATTGCATTATGTAGCTGATTTTGTATGTACTACGTCAGACGTTTTTATATTTGTTTATAAACTATATTACACCTAAATGTGTATTGTTATCCAAATAAAAGACACCGAAAAATTTTAAATGTTTTAAAATGTTTTCAAAAGTAAATTACTATGCGAGATATAATGGTTTCTCTACTTGTTTGGTTCACTATCTGCCCACAGTACAAAATATCGACATCGGTTCGCTTCGCTGTATATTTGACAAAGCCCTTACAATAAACGGTACCTATACCTCGTAAACATGTTATTTTTTCAATGACAGTGCTATAGTATCGTACTATAGCATCATTAACTTAATTTTAGTCTTAATGATTTTTTTTGTAATTAATGTTAATTTATGATATTCAATAGCGCATTAACAGTTTATTAAACTCGACTAACATTTCCGATTTCTGATACAAACATCCTTCTAGACTAATAGTAACAATTTGATTGATGTAGTATCAAAAGTGGAAACTGTTTCATTAATATAAACTCATTAGTAGTATTATGTTATTAATTTGGAATTATAATGACAGCTAATATGATTGAAATTTATTGAGGAATGTTTTTAAAATTAATTAAATTTACAATAGTACATTATTTGGGGCATTGAGATTGTATTTAATTGAAATTGATTGGAATATGTACAATGTTTTAAAATGTATTATTAGTATTTATATATAAAAAGTATATTTCATATTGAACTGGGAATAAGAGTTTGTTGTATATAAAAAAAAATATATAAAATCTTTACTAACTACGACAGAATCAAGCTGTACCGGACGCAGAAACGATTCAATACTGACAGGTGGTAGGTAACATCGTGTGCCGGAGTACCTACACTATAAATAAACAGTTTTGGGGCTATTTTTTAGATCGCCCTTGATTACAACTCGTATAGCCTTCCCTGTGAATAATTGTTGAGACGCTGCAGGTGGTACTACACGGAAATTAAATTTTAATGTGATCATTACAATTCTACATACCCATATTGTAATGAAATGTAAAATACCGACCGAACACGCATACCGAATATATGTATAGATAAAGATGTATAATTTCAGATAAATCTTTCATTTAAAACTGTATGCGAAGAGGCGTACATTGTATTAAATTTATAAATGTAGTTACAATCAGGGTATATTTCTGTTAATATTAGATGATTGAGCGGCGAGATGTCAGTGTCGATATTCCAATTATTTTCCAATAAGTAATATACCCCGACTACTGCCACGATGAATGACCATTGCTAGCGCTGTTAGGAGTAGATGTTCCGGAGTCGTTTAAAAGCGAGTCATCTATACCGTCTTCATCGTTTCCGACTTCAGCGGTGTGACGACAGAACGGACAATGGCCCTTCGAAATGACTTGTATCTCGTAGTCCTCCATATAGAACAGCTGGAACAATATACATATACAAGAATACACTTTAGAGCGATTAAAAATAATACAAAAATGTAAATGTATTATTTAGTTTGGCGTGTTTAATATCTTTACAATATAATTTAGTTAAGTGTACCTATGCGGTTCTGGTTTACCAAGCGGCGATTAACCCAACGTGTTTAACCACAAGCGGGTTATATTATATGTAATTATTTTAAATTTTCGCCCATACTACAAATGTTTCGACCAACATGTAAATTACAGTAAACTCTCGTTTTAGTTACTCGCTATACCGCGAACTCGCCTTTGACTTCCGACCACGCGTCATCAAAATATTATGGCTACCTTATAGGTAAATAAAATAATAGATACACTATTGATTTCTATAGCTTTATATGTCAATTTAGGTAAAACACTTCTGAAAATATCATCAACAATGAAGATTTAAAAATAATTCACAATTTTGTAGTTATATTTATTTTAATTATATTAAATAGTAGTTATTAGTTGATGGGATATTTTGAATAGGGCTCAGATAATTCTGAGAATATTTATTATTATATTTATGTGTCACTCGCTGTAACTTGGTTCAATTTACAAAGAGGGTTTTGTTTGTATTACATATGCATTATATTAGGTTTAATGTATTTGATATATTGTGACGAAAAATTACTGTGAAAAGCTTCCAATTAACAAGTTACGGCTCTTTCTATTAAAAAAAATATTTGAATTGACTTCATTAATACCTACTTGTTTGACAAGCATCAGTAGTAGCAGTAGTATCAAAATGAGTAGTATTTTTTAAACAGGCAGGTGGTATATTATTAAGCATAATTCAGTTAATTTAATGCAATAAAACAACATGCGGGTTGAATAAATAATACTCGTCATGTCTCAATCTGCTTAAAGTTGTTATAATTGAAGATACTATCTATACGATGGTAATATCAATATACACGTAAAAGTTCATGTAATCAAAATGATAATATAATATTTCATTGCAGCAATTATTTCATTACAATTATCGTAAAAGAATTCAATTTGTTTAAATTAATAAAAAAGCTTGGAACATCAGCGAGTTGATTTTTGTTTTTATTATATTTTTTGTGGACCTTTCTTAAAATAAATCATTATTTGTACTTATCTTTGTCATTATATATAAAAAATATATATTTTTAATGAAGTAGTTAATGAAGTTTTGTGATTAATGTTATAGAAATCATGGGAAACACAAAGAACTCTTTAAATATAATTTTTCACTGTTTTTTTACAAATTTTTACCCTTGTTAAGTGATAAGTACAAAATGAAAATCACAAAAACTTAAAATGAGCCAAATCACTCGGTATAGGAACTAATATTTTCAATTAGTTGGGTAAATGACAATTTTGGTAAAAATGTTAATTAACATGTAAAAGATGAGATTGTCGGAAGTAGTTGTCTTGAGATATTGACAAGTGTCAGTTATTTGAGAACGAGCTGGTTCATCATCATTAGTACTCACAAATGATGATTATAGCTTGTATCTCAAGCTGTAAGTAATTTCGGTACAGATCAACTGTACACCCACGAGGAGATTCTTTTCACTTGATTTGGCTTTAAGAATGATGTGGGTGAGTCCCCTGGTTCCCAATATATTAAAAAAATTTGTGCTATAAAAAAATTGTTCCAATTCTAAAAAGCAACTATTTTATATATGAAATAAATAACCAACTAATAATTATAAAATACACATATTTTATATTTATCTGTTTCATGCCACTCAATGACTTTGAAGTAAACATTAATTTTTAAAGTAATGTTAAATATCTATAGTAATAAAGTTTGCATTGGTTATATTTTTTATCCTACGATTAATAATAAGAATTGACATTGATATCGACAATTCTTTAAAAAAATCTTCGATATATGAAGGCAAGCTGCGAGCTTTTGTGCAATGGAGTGCTAAGCAATGCTCAATGACTTGAATTATAGACTGTTCTATAGATATATATCTATATGAATATATAGACACCGTTATAAGAAAGAGGATTCAATTTAAATAATAATTCAGAAAAATAAATTTAAATAGAAACCATAATAAACATAAACAAACATTTATATAATTATTGATTCTAACATTAAACGGTATATACATTTTTTTAATAGCATAACGTGAAATAAATAAATAAATGTCCTACGTAACTGTAATTTATTGATTTTAGGAATCAAATTACACCTATTCTTCTAGAGTATTACAAAGACCTATTCTTCTAGAATAGTTAATAATATTATACTTTATTGTACAGCACAAATAGGAAAGAAAGGTAAAAAAAAAGTAAAACATTAAAACTATTGATGGGTATACAATAACGCAGTCTTATCGCCACGTAGCGATAAATATATAACGTTAGATAGATATATATGTATAAAAACAATAAATATTTCACAAGACGTGCACAATAATCGAAAATATAAATTTAAAAGCAAGACAATAAAAAATATATTCATATAATAAATGCAAAAATATTACACGTTGGAGCAAACTAAATTCGACTAAAAAGTATTGCCATAATAGCGTCAAAAATAAATTAAGTTAGGTAGGGTAACGTCCCCTATTGGGTCTCGGTCTACTGCGCGAGCGATCTTATCCACTATGGCGGGTAACCTTATTGAGGTAAATTGGAGTTATAATAGATAACAGAAAACAACCCTGTCTTCTCTTAGAACCCGCTTTAGACTTCTCTACCATACCAAACCATGACACGAAAATAACAAGGTACGAAATATGCGTTTAAAAAAATGCTACCACAAAAAAAAACCATATATACAAATACAAGTAAGATATATGTATGTAAGACAATAACTGAAACATAGTAATAGACATATACAGATATATGTATGTAAGACAATAACTGAAAAATATTGAATATATGAATATGAAGTGTTATAGAGACATTTCACAAGTACGAAAATTAAAATATATTTCAACTTACATTGTAGCAAGATGGGCAAGTAGTGACGGGTATTTCTGGCAACATGTTGCGGTAGAACACGGGGCGGAGTGGCGGGCGATTCACTATCACCAAACTAGCAGGGTTCAACCTCAGTAGGGCCAGTCGACTACATATGACGATACCTTCGTCCTCCTATAACCATAGAATAGTAAGATTTGATGCTTTTTTAAAAAAGGAAACAATGTATAACTTTTGTTATTAACTTTCGTTATTATTATTTGTTCCGAGATTAAATTTACTCTTAGATTACTTCCTAACCACTAAATCTTCAGATCGCTTATAGACACTGACTTAGTTTCATGTTAGTAGATAAAAAATTGGATCAAGATAAATACATAGACAGTAAATAATCCTTGATATATGAGAATTAAATTCCATTGTATTTACCTCTTCAACCTTATCAAGGAACGGATCAGCATAGTCAATGTCATGATCTATTTTCAAGATGTCAGCTCCTTCTTCATGAGTTTTGTCGACCTCTGGTACCGGCATACGTTCTATGAGATCCATTGCTTCTTCAAATGTAATGCCTTCCGCTGGCTCGAACTGAACCAACGGTAGCACCTCTGAAAAATAATACTGTTCAAGAAAGTTTCCAAAACTGATAGATAGCAAAACACATTACTACAAACACAAATCTGGACTACGCATGTATGAAACAATGTGAAACAATGTGTGAAGGAAACAAATATGATAATTTCGATTTTATTTTTCTCATATTTTGAATTATTATTTCTTTAAATTATTTTGTATCATTGATGTATAAGCCCGAGTCGAGTTAAAGCCCGTTGTGTTAGTTCTAATGAGATACTACCTCCAGACTTGATAGACTGACCCGTACGTATACTGATGGATGGATGCTACTCTAAGATATAATACATTTTTTTTCCGCGGAGATAAAAGATAAAGAAACAATCTATGCAATATAAGTATTGGTTTCATTACATTAATTTTGAATTTAGCATTTTGTACCGAAAACTTGTTAATTTAGGGCATAAACGTAAACGCGGCATTAAGAAAACTCCTTATTTTTATCATAAAACTTTAATGTTAATAATTTAACACAAGGCGTTTAAATAAAATATCAACAATTATAATATAATGGAAACCAATAATCTTTAATGTTTGGTTTTAATAGATTTGATCCAGGTGAGATACTTATAGCAAAAAAATTATTGACGAGGACAATTTTTGAATTAAGATATTAAACCTAATAATAGTGATGTACCTAATTGCTGGATAGGTAATTACAGATTTTTTATAATAAATTGCAATACTTATAATATACTTGATATAACGTAAGCAATAAAGTAGTGCGTGTAATGTTTCGCATTGTGGTGCGTGTAACAATTTTAATTATTTAGTGAGTTCGCTTCGCGTATTAATATAACAGTAACATATTAAATAGATTGCCTTCGAGTAGTAAGGCAATGTTCTTTCGTTTATAAAAATACTAACACTTTGTGGTATTATTACGATAATGTTTATCAACAATATAAACACATGCTGTATCTTTTTTAACTGTGTTTATTATAGAAGATCGATATTATTTGCTTTTTGACTGATAGAGACTAGAGACATCTAAGATGAATTAACTGAATTTATTTTTATGTTACATAATAAATCATTTCTACGTATGTTTTTATTTCTATCTTTGTTATTATAATAATATTATAAAAACCTTCGAATCATATGAAAAAATAATTAATCAATAATAAAGGCTGTCTTGTTACCAACTAGCCTTTTCCATTAAAATAGTTCAATGCTGTTTCTTTAGATCCAAATTATAAGCCATCTAGTAGAACTAAACATTTTTACGAGTCTTTTTTTAAATATTTTTTTAGCAATTCCCGTGAACATGAGATAATGTTCCAGAGTTAGGTCATAGATGCGTCCTAATTGCTGGAGCGTCCTAATTGCTGGTCAACATAAGGGATACTTCTCAGGCCGACAAAATATCTCATTTTCACAGGTATGAAGAAAAAACTGATCTGGGCTATTGTTTATTATGTCAGTTAATATATAGAATACTTTCCATTTCAGAGTAAAATCATATTTTCTGCGAAAAGTATAAAAATCGTTTGGGCGATGTTTACAATAAGTATATTATGACCATTATGTGAAAAGTCCTAAATGATTTTTATGGATTGTAGTGTGGTGTTTTATCATTTTATCTAAAACAACAAATAATATGGAAAATTATCTTACTTTAAGATGCATGTTGGAGGTATTTTCAAACTGTTTATTACTAAAAGTTAAATATATAACTGTTAACTAAGTCAGTTATATTGATATTGGTCATGTATAGACTGATGTTGAAAAAGACAACCTATATTCAATATTTCAAATATTTTTATGTAAATAGAAATATATCCAATAGGGAACATTCATGTAAATTTTTTTTGACGTAAATTAATCATTTACCTCTATATATCGTAGAAAAAAATATAAATAGGTTTGAAAAGATTCTAGTTTTTCTTCAAATTAAAAATTAAAACTTGTAATAAATTTGAGCCGTTCAAACGCCGTCATTTTGCGCGCGCTTTGCGTGACGTCAAATGACACATCCAGTGAATGTTTACTATGCACTTTTTAGTTACTTCATACATATTTTAAGTTTTAATTGCTTTACAAGTCATGGAAGAAGATAAAAGTCATCTTACAAATATTGTATAGTACCGGAGTGCAAAAATAGTATTAGAAAAACACCCGACAAAGTGTTTTTTGTATTCCAAGAGATGCGAAAGTACAAAAACAATGGTGTATGGTAATTAAAAGGGATAATATATGTCCTAAATCGTGTTTATATGATTGTGAAGATCAATTTAACGTAAGTATACTTTATTTTTTATAAGTTTAATCTAATAGTTTAAATTTATAGTAAGTATTAAACATTAGAAAATTTTAGTTTAAAATTAACCTAACCTATCTTACAAATTTCAGTATAACTTTATATAAAAACCGTAATCTTTTTTTGTTTTACGCAATTTTTATGGTCTGTCGATTTATTTCAGGTTAAGGAAGATACAGCAAATTGTATTAAATATAATATGTGTAACGAAACAACAAGGAGAAAAATGTAATCTAAGTTTGAAGAAAGGAGTTGTTCCTTATATATTTTTGTGGCAAAAACACCAGCTGATAGAATGAGAATGTGCATAGTCAAAAGGCAAAGATTGACATCGGTTAATGAAGTCTTTTCAGAGTTAGTTATCAAAAGTAGTGTTTAAAAAATGATGACCTTCATAAAGAAGTGATATACTCTAAGTAAGTCCTAGTACTGCTCATACAAATGTCTGTGATATTAATCAGCGAAGACTCAGTACTTCTCCTATTGAATGTGATGATCATAAGGCAGAGCCTTGCTTTTCGCATATTAAAGATAAATTACCAAGTGACTAAGCTGTGAAAGTTAATATTAAACCGAAGTATGGAAGTAAAGGTGTCAATGTAAATATACCTGCTGAAAAACAAAATGTAGCATTGTCACCATTTCCTCATTTAACACACAACATTGTTACAAAACAGTTTTAAAAGTAAAACTATCTGTTTTAAAAAGAAAATTGTTTACTGAAAACACAGCTGATAATACTTCTATAGCATCTTATATCTTCTATATCTGCTGATTATCAACCAAGTTATTTATCTGAGTCAAGTGCAGTGAAAAATGATTCAGAGGCAGAAACATTTAAAAAATGTATTGTTTACCTAGTAGCATGCTAACTGCTATTCAAAAAGAGTTTGTATGTATTTGTTTTGTTAGAGTTGTTTGAGTATTTAGAAAATGTTTTTAAGATTACCTAAACAATTGTATCATTTAATAAAACCTTTAAGCACGAAAATATAGGTTTAAATTATTTATTTTTCTCAGTCACACTGATACCACAGTATGAACTTAAACGCCGATATATTGAATGGTGTGTCAAATGACGTCACATTTCCTTTCGACCAATGGTGGCGCGTTTTGGAATTTTGAATTTCGCTCCCTAAATTTGCACTTTTCATAAATTATTTTATGGCCTTAAATGATTAGTAAATTAAAAAAAAATTATTTTATTATAATAAGATGATAAAAAGTAATCGAAAAAAAAATATTTGAGACCATTTAAATTTTTTTGCATGTTCCCTATTATGCTATTTCTATATTTCCTGCTACAGCCTTAATGGCGTAAAGTATTTTTACGAATGAGGTATCGGTAGATAAGTCTAGATGTCGCAAGTGACACTGGGTATATTAAAAAAAAGGAAAATGTTGGATTTTGAATGCCATATTGTGAGGTCTAAAAATTATGATTACAAGATAGCGATTTCGTGAAATAAAATGTAAATTAAAATAAACTAGCTATTGCCCGTGATTCCGACTACATACACTGTAAAAATATATTCATGTTATGTTCCTAGCCATAAAAATATTATTTTTACAGTGAACGGAGTCACGGGTAACAGCTAGTATATTATATTTCTTGTAATTTATGTTTATTTACATAATTCTTCTGTACGTGTATTTGTCACTGAACTAGCACTTAGTCCTATCCTAGCTAAAAGTCAATAGTTTGACCGGTTTTTTTTGTGGTTTAGGTAAGGAGGTATGTCATATCTAAAATTTATATATACATATTATTTATTTGATTTACCATGAGTAGCCAGCGACTGAGCCAGCACGTGTTTGCATCTAGGACACGAAGACGCCAGTGGGGTCAAATGACGTCGACAACGCCAGCACAGTGGCGCCACCTCATCTGACTCAGAGCCCGACCCTGAGCCACCTCCGCTCTTGAGCATTAGTAATTCCACGCCTTCCTGGTACCACGGGATAAAGCTTAAAAATTCGTTTAAAATTTGTTACGAGTCATAATAAAAAAGATGTAAACTTCATACCTGAAACTTAGAAGGTACTTGGAGACCTAGTATCTTATCCAACATCTGACGTGCCAGAGTGTTAGCATTGAGTACTTTAGCTTGTTTGGCTAAGCAGAGGTATAGACAACTGATATGGAATTTAAGAAAATTTTATTTGCAAATTTTACAAGTTGTTTAAAAAAAATGTCGTAGTAAGGGAAAAATATGTTCAAGATTTTTCCTAAAAAAGTAATCATTATTTTTTTTTGGATGAGTTATAATATCACAGATACTTTAAATGTTCTTTAACTTATGTTTAATTATAAACATATATTTGTTTTTTTTTTTACAAAAATAGGTTAATGCTTGACTACATTCCACCTAATGGAGAATGGAAATGTAGTCTTAGGTGGTAAGGCGCATTACCGTAGCAACCCATTCACTCTTCTCTTGAAGACACCCACTTTGTATTTGGCCGGAAATACCGACGCAGGCAAGCTGCTTTAGTCCAGTATATTCAGTATATTTTACATATATTCAAAATTCAAAATTCAAAATATCTTTATTCAAGTAGGCATTTACACGCACTTTTGAATCTTCAATTACATTAAATTGGTCAGTATAGTCAGTCTGTGAGTAAGCTACCACCAGCTCGGAATGCTGTTCTGCTGAGAAGAGCTGGCCAGAAACTCAACAGTTGCTCTTTTTAAATAAAATTTAACAATGTTTGACTTATAAATTATAACATCAACCCTGCAAATGAGTCAATGACCCAAGTTCCACACATTTCGATCAACCAAAAACTCTTGAATGTTATAGTAAGATTTATTTAATAATATACCTTTAATTTTAGATTTGAAACCAAGAAAAGGAAGGTCTAAGATATCTTGTGGAACCTTATTATATATGCGATATATCTTTATAAAGGATACAACATAGACAGTCCAGGCGGCGGCTCCCCCTCCAGCAACGCCAGCACGTACCTCGCGGCGTTCAGTAATGCGTCCGGTTGCGACAATGAGAACGGTTCGTGCACGCAGCGGTGTACCGCGTCATATGCGTGGTACATCCGGGACAGACGGTCGTTATGAGCAAACTGATGGAGCAATGTATTCTTTTCTCTGTTGATATTATTGTAATTGTTAGTATTTATATACCCAATTATATTATTTACTAGCTGACTAGCCAAAACTTCGTTCTGCCAAGCAGTTATTACATATTTATTTTATCTTATGCCCCTCTCCTGGTTCTTAACTACCTCCCCACCAATTTTTGCCAAATCGGTTCAGTCGTTATTTAATTATAAATAATGTAACTGACACGAGTCACGACTTACAAAAGTATAAAGATAAATAAAAAACAGGAAAATGTTTCAAATTTTGCTTATAAATACTTCAAAACATTGAAGACATAATTTGATGCCGAAATTTCACTTAAGAAACAACAATACAGCGGCCATATCGTATATAATCATGTAGGCGTTAAATATTTCTCTGAAGAAATAAACCGGCTTATTCAATAATAATTTTAAGAATAATACAAACTTGTAGGCGTTAGCTGCGGAATCCAAACATTGTGATGCTAGTAAATGGTGCAAGTATCCCGCGTCACTGAATCTTTCTTCAGCCACTGCATTGTTTACTAGTACACTGAACACTCGCAACGCAGTTGCAGTTTCTCCTGCCATGTGGTATGCTGACAACAATATAAAATATTATTATAAATTTGTTGCAGAAGTTGATTCTTCTACTTCCACATACTTGTACATCATTAGTACTTTATATAAAAAAATATATATAATTTAGTTACCAACAGAAGTATAAATTTCTAACATTCATAGTCTTTTTATTATTTAAATATGCTCAGCGAATTCGCAAGAAGCTTTTTCCAAAACAATGTTTTTATGTTAAAAGATAATTAATGTACTTAAATAGTTACAAAAGAAAATAATTACGTAAATATTTACGTAATAATTACGTACCCATTCTAAAATAGTTCCTATATAAAGATATCTATATCTCATTTTGAAGACATAATAATGTATAGCCTTACCATGATTTTTATTAAATTATTATAAAGTGAATACTCTAGAAACCATTTTGTTTTTGTAAACAGAGAATAAATTGATTGCATATAATTTGGAGGAAGGTCAAAAGATATATTCTGGGAAATAAGCTATTTTTTTAAACGACAGGAGTTAAGTATTGCATTTGGCGTGAGAATGGAAAAGTACTTGTTCCGGGAAATAATATAAGTTGTGAACGACAGAAGTTAAGTGTAGTTACTCCATACAGACACACACAAACATACTCCTCTTTTAAACATTATACTTGAGAAAACGAAAATTAAATGATAAGGATACCTTTTTGCGCTTCGACAAACTTATTTTCTTGCGCCATGCGGTGTGCGTACGGCAAGTACACTTCACGCTTGCACTCTGCGTGCTCACGAGCGAGGGTGAAGGCTCTAGACCAATCACCGGCAAGGACTGCCAGCTGAGACACTTTCCTGTTACCAATTTGTTATGTTTAAGTTTTTGTTATGGTACAGATAAAGATATATTAAAGTAATAATTTTTTTAAACTTATAACCCAGCCCCCAACATTTGAACCGAAACGCCTTTAAAACAAAGGACAAAGCCGGATTCTACGCTATCTTTTAAATATACAAATACATGGTAAATGTTTTAATTAACATAATGAAAATTATGTAACCATTTTTGTATATTTTATAATGTTAGGTTGAATGTGCTATTTTAATGGCGATTATATTATTATACATCTTTCATCATATTTTTGAATTAAATCTCATGTTAAACGAAATGTATATAAAAATAGAGTTAAAAAAACCCCGGTACAAAAAGACCTCTAAAAAGAATAAAAATAATATTAATATGTACTTATTGAAGTCGTTGCGTCGGGGGACCGCTGTACGTACGTTGACGATGGTGTCTATTTTACGAAGTTAGTCATTGAGGACTTAGACTTATACTATTCGATATCGTAATTTCTTTATTTGTCGTGGTAATTTACTTGCATTTTAATTTCTTACTTTATTACGCAGATCGACAGGTCAAACTTATAACACTTCTCCTTTTGAGTCGGGGGTTAATAAACCGACACGACCAGCGATTTGAACCTGCGGCCTCCAGGAAACCGTCCCGTCGCTCTATCAATTGGGCTACCGTATCGCTGTCCGCCTCGGCGAATTAAGCTTTCTATATGTGATCGTCTTTATAGAGACGGTGGTGACATGTATTAAGCTTCCTTCGAAAACCAATGTTTCTAACTTTGCAGTATACATAAACATTGAGAAAATGCCAGTACCGAAATTAATGAAACAGTTTATATTTTTTTTATTATGCCATCATAGTTAAAAGTAACAATAAAACATTAATAATGTTACACTAATAATTAACAATAATTATTTAAAAATATATAAAGTCATCACTTCTATACTCAATTGTTCTATCTATACATCTATATCGATGTATACATATAATAAAATTATCACTGATCGAAATCTGCACTTGAAATATATTAAAAAATATATTTCAAGTGCCTTTATATAAACAAGAGAACTGAAAACAATGGTTTTTCCATTTTGTCTTTTTGTCTGTATGTTTTTGCACGCTAATTTCAGAAACGGGTTATCCAATTTGGATGCAATTTTCAGGTCATCATTCATCGTCATTATTGTAATAGTCTTCACTTAACATTTAGTGTTTATTTCGGTTATATAATCGGTTAAGAAATAAAAAAGTTAGTTCAATTTATGTCAAACACGTTATATGTACCATGCAAATCTGAAGAGGAGTAGTCTCTGTACATTGAAAATATTAAAAAAATATATAATTAGGAGATGTGAACGGAGAATTAACATAATCCTTTTCTAACTTTTTGAATTTTTTGTCTGTTTATCTATTTCTCTTTCAGCTGTGCGCGCAAAGTTATACATAACATAAATAATTTTTATACATCAAAATTTGAGCGTCATTCTGAATAACATTTAGTTTTTCACTTTCATTGCACACGGTTCACTCTATCAAAAGATATAAGTATTTAAATCGTTTAAGAAATGTATGTATATCTATGCAAATAATAAAATTGTAACTGATCGCTGTCTGTACTTGGAAAATATTTTCAAAAATTCATAATGCTGGGACCTTTATATAAGCAAGCAAAAACAATGGTTTTTCATTTTGTCTGTTCGTCTGTATGTTTGTATGTCTGTACACCTGTATGTATGTTTGTACACACTAATCTCAGAAACGGTTTAAACGGTTTGGATGCAGTTTTCTGGAATATATAGTCATGGGCTTCACTTTACATTTAGTTTTTTTTTCATATAAACAAATAAAGAAGTTAAATAAATAAATAATAATATAATAAAAACAATACGAAATTGTTCTACCTACTGTTAAAAATGATCGGTGATTAAATTTAAAAAAAAGTTAAGAATAAACTAAAAAATACTCCTACACGCAAAAACGACTCCACGGAGTTTGATGAAACCTTGAAGGTTTATAGTTTATACATGGGTATGTACAAAGGGTACGTTTCATCGAAATCGAAATCTACGCGTACGAAGTCAAGGGTTATAAAATATACTATCCCATTTATGAGTTAGCCACAACAGTTAGTGAGACTTAGGATATGGAGATGCGTGTATAAACAGTTGTCGGTGATTCAGGCGTGTATTAAAAATGGGTACTGGCTTGGAAAAACTGTTATATTTTTGGATTCATTTGAAACAGAGCAAAACAAAAACATTGGACATCATCTCTATTTATCTGATAAACTATCTAACGCTACTTCTTAGATGAACTATAGATATACAAATATCACACTTGAACATAGCATAGAATTAGACGAGGTTGAAGCAAGATTTAACTTAAAATATTTTTGTTCGTAGATTTACACAGAAACCTAAATTCTGCGATGGAGGATAATTTTCTTAGGTAGGCCTTATATATATTTTAATTTCAAGCAACCAAAGGTATTCATGTAACATTTCATATTATAACATTCTATGGTTAAAGTTAGAAGTAAAAGACCCGTGTTGCTATTAATAAAAATAACTTCATATAAAGTAAAGTATCAGTCTATAATATTGCTGAAAACAAGGGTTATTTCCAATAGTTAACCCCCTCTCAAAACGCCATCGCAGATCGTAGATATGTTTAGATTTTCTTAAAATTTTTTGAATTAACCTTTAGAGACCATATATACAAATAAAAGTTTTAACCACATTAATCAATTAAACCAGTTAATTAACTTGCAAACATTACTTCTCCTACACCAGACTGTTAATAAGAGGAAAATAAATAAACCATTAATTCTTACTTATAATCTCCAAGTCGCTGGTAAACGTCCCCCGCGGTTGGGAACTCACCAGCTGTGACCAAGGCCTCTGCCAAGTGACGCAGTGATTCACTGGAGCCTTTGTCCATTTTACGAGCTAGTTCTATTAACCTAGAAGATTTATATTAAATTGTTATAAAAATGGCCTTATTAGACACTAAATATAAATTTTTGATAGAAATAAGCAGTTCAGAAAATACACATATTAGCATACATTATTAAAATTGTTAATAAAGAAGTTATTAACAAAAGGTTAATAAAATCATTTTTAATAAACTTATAGATCATAATTGAGCACGGAAACCTATGTAGCATAGATCCTACCAGGTTTACACTTGAAACTTTTTATATAATATAATTTTTTTATATAGTAACTTGGGGTTGCCATTTTTAAATATTTTACGGTTCACTTACATATCTCTTCGTCCACTCTCAGCTAGTAGTCTCGCAGCCCTGCGCACATCTCCCGCAGCGAGGTACATCTCAGCTGCAGCTCGAGGTTCATTCACCCGTCTTGCCCATTCTGCCCTTTGACGAGCTAGTTTGGTTACACCCTCACCTTCCCCTACATATTCCTGTTAAATAAAAAATTTAAATTTATTTGAAACATTTATTGTAACTTTATATACAAATATAATAATGTTTTAAATTATATTAAGAAACAAGAAATATATGAAGAATTATATAATCTTTTTAAGATGCAACCTGGCTTACTTTGGAACAGACAATATATTTGTATTATATTACCATATCTATTTATAGTTGTACACAAATGAAACAAATGAAACTGGCAAAGTAGTTAAAAACCTATATGTAACTTCAAATTTAATTGAATCTTTTTCACTACAATACTATAATAATGGATAGCGATACAACAATAATAATTATGAATAAAATTCTAAGAGATAACATATTTGTCACTTAAGTTCAACATCCCAACCGTAGACCAAGTCCAAACAACATCCATAACAATACCAATGACCAACAATATCAATGACCATCTGTCCTAATTTTCAAACACACCATAAAACACACAATCAACAATCACACAAAGTATACTATAACCAAACAAAGATCTAGTAGAAGAAAGGGAAGACATATTATATATCTAATGTCATAACATTAGGTATAGAAAAGGCTACTGACACTTTTTTCACATATATTTACGGGTCTTGGTTTCTTAAGGACGCGTTTACGGTTATGTCCAAAATTATCAACTTTACGGTACATAACCCTATAAAATCCAATTTAATGTAGTGAGATCAATAATTGCAACGCATAGAATGATTCTTAATCTTTAGTGTCCTCGGAGAAAATACTGTAATATTGTAGTTTTTAATATTAAAAAAACGATTTTCCCCCACGTATTTTACGAAATCGCGAGGAGTTTAGGTACATTTTTGCCGTAAATATTATAATAAATTTAACCATAAAAAATACCTTAGCTAAGAAGACATACTCAACTAACAATGTGTGAGAAAAAACCCTAACTAAGTTACGTAATATATCAGAAAATAAATAAAAATATTTTTATTTTTTATCAACTATCTGTAGTTACACATACACTTAATGTACTTCAATAAGTTTCATTTTAGTGCTATTTAAGTTGATGCTTTTTGACAAATATTTCTAAAATTCAATTATCACCTCAGTCGACGTGAGGCGTTAGACGTTGTCGGGAGTGATCACTGTACCACTTGTTAGCAAAAATGTCTATTGGTAAAGATCACGGTATGAACACAAAATATGTAATCAAACCTAACTTGATACTTTACAGTTTATATATTTTTTTCTGTCAATTTGTCGAAGTGTTTTTTTTTTGTATTTAGTTTTGCTTTTAGTACGTACGGATTATTATCGACTTGTCTTGACTTGATGGAATGACCCAAGGGTACCCTGATAGATGTATGCTAGTGGATCTCATAGACGAATAGAGCTGGGTGCACAAAGTATGGGCTTGTTTTGTATCTTTTCATGAGATTTTACCGTCAGACTTAAGGGAGTAATCTGAAGGTACCCGATGGATGGATGCTTGTGAATCTCATATACGAATGGAGCTGGTTGCACCGAGTATGGGCTTGTTTTGTTGCTTTTGATGAGATCTTACCATCAGACTTGATGGAGTGATTTGAAAAAGCTGGGAGCGACGAGTATGTAATCTTTCTATTCGTCTAGGAGATCCTGTATCATCCATCCATCAGGAAACTTTCAGATCACTCCATCGAGTCTGATGGTAAGATCTCATCGAAAGCAACAAACCAAGCCCATACTCAGCGCACCAAACTCTATTTATCTAGGTGACCACTAGCATCCATCCATCAGTATACCTTCGGGTACATTCCATCAAGCCTGGAGGTTAGTATCTTTTTATGATTAATACAACAGGCCTAAACTCAACTAGCCTTGCTTTTTTAGTCTAAAAGATCAAGTAACAGCCACTACTACTATTCAGCTATTTTTAGGTCACAGAATAATTAATACGTATATCATATATGTAATAATAATCTGTAATTTTATCACATGTATAATATGTACATACTTAATCATCAATAATATAAAAATAATTTAAAGAACTAATAATTAAACATTAAATATATGAGAAAAAAATATATTTATATCGAAAGTATCAAAGTTGTTTCATTCAAACAATATTCTCGCAATATTTATGCGCAAGTGTGCGTATACGAGATTTGTCTATGTAGTGATGCGATTTTCTACCTAACAGTTTTGTAAACGCATTCTTAATTCCAGAGTAAACCCAGTAAAACCAACTTAAAAAAAATGATTCTTAGAAATATACATACATATTTACATGATTTATATAATGGAAATTTTACCTGTGCTTTGTTAAACATGCGCAAGTCGAGATACAAGGACAGCGCCTTATCATCTCTACCCGCGGTGTGGAATGCGTGAGCCGCTTCAGAGTACCGTCCGCGATAAGCTAGTACTTCTCCTATAATAACTTGACGTTTCTCGCCAGATTCTAGACGTTCCTTTGGAATATGAAATAAAACATACATGCAGTAATACAATTTCAGAACCTGTTTTATTTTGAGTAGAACAAGAATAAAAATAAAGGAAAAAAAAAAACTCATAAATGTTTTGATTTTAGCTAAAGATTTTAGAACAATATTTCATTAGTAATATAACTAATGCTAGTGTAGTTGTCTCACCTGTAAATGGTCGATAAGAGTGAGAAAAACGATATTCTCGCTTCTCTGGAAGGCCTTACGCGCTACTTCAAAGGACAGCTCCTCCAAGGCCGCGGTGCCAAGTCTCTCCCAATCCAGGGCTGTCACTCCCAGACATGCCACCGCATATGCCTCACTGTTAGGTTTGAATATTCATTATTTATTTTTTAAATGTAAAATAAAAGATTATTTTTATTTGTGCAATGTATATTATCATATCTGATATCTATGTTCGATTTTCAGATTTTACTACATTTAATAGCAGCGGTAGTTATGTTCGTACTACTACCAATCCTATTAAGAGCACTACAGTAGTGCGGTGTTTTTAGGGCTGTGTTTATAATTATCTCGAAAATTATCAATTTTTCAGTATGTATTGGTACAAAATTAAATTAATAAATAATAATTTATTTTATGAAACCAATAATCTAAGCAGATAGAATGATTCTTTGTATTTAATTCCTTAGAAAAAAAAATAGAATTAATATATAAAAAAAATCGTTTATCCGTTAATTCCTCACACATATTCATAAATACTTAATTTTGATAAACACAGCTTTATCCACTTAAGTAAAACTACACCTATAAGACAATCTTACTTGAACATTTTCTGTTGTAGATACTGATGTACGGCGTGAGACAGTGGCACTTTTATAGTTTGCATCAAGTTGGCTTGCAGACAAAAGACACGGCCTCCCTGAAATAATAACATAACAATTATTACCTTTGCTACGCCTTAATTTTAGGTATATCTTGCAAAATTCACTCACACAGACGCGTGTGATAATATATGCCTGGAATTATAGTGATCTCTTGGTTATAACAAACAAACGCACAACAAACATTTAATTTATATATCTAGAAATTTGATTCGATCTTCATATTTTCAAAGAAATGTCAAACAATAAAAAACATATTTCGATGTCCGCCTGTTATACTTGACACTTGACTGTTATACTTGACACTTGACTGAAAGTTGTTGGATTCAATTCTCACACGGGACAAAACTCTGTGTGATCCATAGATTGTTGTTAAATGTCTAAATGTACTTTGTGCCTGTTATTTACTTACATTATTTGAAAACAATCTTTTGCACAAAGATGTTATACTTTAATGTAGTTGTTCTTTTAAAAAAACAACAATAAAATATAAATGTATAAGCATTACCTGAAAGCCTACAACGGAGCCGGCAAGCGGTTGTGTAGCGGGAGGGAACTGTCCCGCCTTGATAGATAAGACACCGGACCCAGAGAGACACAGTAGCTCTTCACACCAGGAATTCCAGGATACTGACGATACATTCTCTTCCTGAGAATTGATAATATTAATTATATTTTAAACATCACAAAGAAACCAATTCAAAGTTTTGTACCATATAAAATGAAGTCAATTTTTTTTTTTTTTTTTTTTTTATATAATCTAGGGCAATGCTTGACTACATTCCACCTGATGGTAAGTGGAATGTAGTCTTAGATGGTAAGTCGCATTGCCCTAGCAACCTATTCACTCTTCTCTTGAAGACACCCACATTATATTTGGCCGGAAATACCGAGGCAGGCAAATTGTTCCAGTCCTTCGCTGTACGCACTAAAAATGAGGAAGCAAAGCACTTCGTTCGGACAGGTGGAATGTCCACAACAAAAGGATGGATACCTGCCGTGCGTCGGGACGTCCGGTGATGGAAGGGGGACGGGGGAATTAACTCGTGTAATTCCTGCGCACACTCACCAAAATGTATCCTATAGAATACTGAGAGGCTAGCAATTTTACGCCTGTGTTCAAGGCTTTGGAGGTCGGCTTCGACCAATTCGGGATCGCCTATAAGCCTCTTTGCTCGCCTCTCAATTGAGTCCAGAACCGCAAGATGAGACTTTGCGGCACCAGCAAATATGTGTCCACAGTACTCTACACACGACCGGATCTGTGCTTTGTATAAAACAAGAAGCTGTCCCGGTGTAAAGTACTGCCGAACCTTCGCAAGAACGGCAAGCTTTGCTGCTGCTGCTCTTGCTCTGGACTCAATGAACCGACCAAAGTTGAGGTTCGAGGAAATCTCTAAGCCTAAGAACTGAAGCCGGTCACTGTATTCCAAGGATACATTCTGGAAAGTAGGAGCCAAGGTGAAAGGGCTCCTTTTTAAATCCTATTAAAGGATCCTATTTATTTATATCCTATTAAAGGTAGAAGTTTAAGAAAGTAACATATAAAACGTGGGTCTCCAGACCCACCCGCTCCCCCGGTGACGCTGTAATAGCCAACAGGGCTAAAAGTATAGACAAAAAAAAAAAAAAAAAAAAAAAAAAAAAAAAAAAAAAAAAGTTATGAAAATACAAAAGAAAAACAGATTTATACATATATATTGTCATTAACATAAAGTTGTTTAAGTCAAGGAGTACTTAAATTTTCAACAAAAAACCTCATAAACTAATAATTTTTGAGAGTGAAAATTGTATTACCTACAATGACTGATATAGGAAATGTTTAAAATATTTATTGCAAAAAATAACTTATTAAATTGGCTGAGTATCTTGTATTTTTAGTTAATTAAGGGACGAAAATTATAGCGCGATCTATTTTATATACTAGCCCCATCTACTAAATTTAATTTAGATAGGGTGCATTTTATTCTCATTGTATTATTAAAATACGAACATTTTCTTCAGTGTGCTTTTAATGATGAGAATTTCCCGTAAAGAAAATATATATTTGGTGACTATGCATTCATATTTAACATATTCACAACGTAATAAAACTTTAGAGGTAAGTTTTTAAAATTTATGAAACTTTTACCTAATACATAATTTGTCTATATGCAAAATGCAATATCTTTACCTATCAGCATCGTTCATAAACATATAAAATACAAGCTTATATCCAAAATAAATAATAATAAAGACCAGTATTTTAATGTTCCTTAATCCACTAACTTATAGTATCGTATCTATAAACATGATATACCGAATAAAGCAAGTCTCCCCCGGGCAGACTGTACACCCTGCATACAGAGGCCTCGTCGACCACAGCGAGGCGACCTCGAGAAGCGCTCACGTCCAGACATCTTACACTGCCTGGAGTCTGCAGAATCATCTTAGCAACCCCACTGTTAGGTTCCACTTGCCATATCTATTTGTAAATAGATTTTAAATGGTTATATATTTATAAAGCGATACATGTATACGAAATGTGCTCGTTTTATATTTTGTTTGTTATTACATTTGCTAAGCAGCGATGCAGTTTATTAAAATAATAAAAATCTACTTATTCTAGATTTGTGTTTGTAGGTATAAATAATTTTAAGAATTATTATATGAAGACATACTTGGTTGCAGAAACACATACACTTTTTATCATTGCAGGAATATCGCAGAGCATAACCAGATAAACAGACACAAATGTTCTCACATAATAATGAGTTCCCTCCTTATAATTATTATGAACTAAGTTTTTACAAAGTAAATTTGCTAAAATTTTTAATTAAAATACAAATATATGGTAGTACAAAAAATCATTCGAGTGCAATTATATAAATAATAATAATAATTACAGATACAACATATAGGTATGCCAATAATACTTATAGATATAACATAGCCTTTAAAAAAAATACTTATAAAGTTAATATTACAAATTATTAAGCTCCGTCGCTTTTATAGTTGAGCATTTACTAAAAAAAATATATGACAAAGCTTATTCACACTAAAACCATTTTTGTGTAATAAAAATATATTTACCTGTCCATTTAACAATCCTAAAAGTAAAACTTCTTGAAAATATAATGATGTAACTTTCACATAACGAATTGGTGTTGGAACAGTCCAAGACTTTGGAAGCTTTGTGCCAATCATTACAAGCTTTGTGTCCTGGAAACATATATTGTTTAAAATATTTATATGTTTGTTAATAATGGATATTTTTATTATAATAAAATATTTTTTTAATTTTAATATTAATTATATAAGAAATAGATCATTTAAATATAATAATATATATAATATATAAGTAAACACTTATAATAGGTTCTGGAATATTGAAGATTGTTAAAAATTTAAATATTATACATATATCCACCTGACATAACATCAAGGATTCGCTCGTGGCCACCAATAATGAACATTCTGACTTCTGTACAAGCTTTTCTTTAACGCGATAAAGCATGCCGTCTGGATCACTCTGCTCATACACTACTACCCTTTCAGGTAGCTGTACCTGTTAGCAATAATAAAAGATATAAAATAATTTAAATAAAATGTATATAGCTCATAAAGATCAAATTACAAAGAAAAATATGAAATATGCTGTTTTAAGAATCAAAAAATCCCTAGAATCTAAAACCTTCAATTCGTCTTTATATATTCTTTCCCCATGTATTATTATTTGTGTTTTATAAACCATATGCTCCAAAGGGCTCCAAAGAAAATCTCGAGTTTGTCAAGTCAAGTAATGTAATTATTGAGCTCATTAGTTGTTTGTCCATACTTAATGAAGACACTTGAATATCCCCAATAGTTTTAATTATGAAAATAATGGCCATTATTTCCATTGTTTTTTAAAAAAAAGGGGAAATAGTTGTTAAATTTAAGATAAAAAACAAAAAAACTCTTAGTTAAACTTTCCTTATATACATTCACTTCCTTATTGGATCTAGACAATCTAAAATAATCATTTTCTAAATGTTGCCTTTCCAAAAATTTAGTTTGCAAATGAAATTAAAAACCCCAATTATAATATATATTAACTGACTTGAACAAGAAATCTCTTGTGTCATGTGAAAATTATTTGTTTACCACCATAAAAATTGGGACAAGTGAATTATTTTATAAAATATAATATCCTGTTAATTATTATTACTAACAAACAAAATATTAAACATTGTAATGGTATTTTGAACAAATACATTTTCACAGCAACAAGGTAGTAATATACGAAAAAACTTACTGCCAAACGATGTTTGTAAATGGCTATCTTCTGCACCCTATCATGGCACTTTATCCGGACCTTACTCCCAGTTGTTAGGTGTTGTATGATCACATCTGTCATGTTTTCTCTATATGCATATCTGTCACGAAAGAGTCCATGAACTGTGTTGAATACAATTTGGTAACACCACAGAGTCCCATCTTGACAGGCTACTGCCTGTAATATATTTTAAAAACATTTATTTAATATTTATTACATATAGCAGACAAATATTCAGATTCTGATCCACTTGCATCCCATGCACGCAATGAGGTTGATTATTTCGTAGTTAAGCAAATATTTAGTTAACATATGAACTAAATAAATGTTTAATGAATGAAGTAATGATTATTATTGTACGTAAATTAAAAAAATACATACCAGTGTGTTAGATATTGATGAAGGAGCAACACACCAAACCCAATCCAAGTGAGTAGTGACAATAGACACTCCCTCTGACGTAAGAATAGCCCAACCTCCTAAACCACCAACTAATATTAAAGATCCTAATATATTTATTGACACTGCTGAGAGTTCTAAAAACAAGAAGAAAAAATGTGTTTTTTTAATATATTAGTTTAAAACATATTTATTATTAAACTAAAGCCTAAATAAAATTATTCATAACGAAAGAAAATGTTGCAGATAAATTGAAGAAGCTATTGTAATAATATTTTAGATTTGTACAAAGTGATTTAATTAAATAATTTATTGTTTAGATTTAATTGTTACCTATATTTCTTTCTTTCAAAACAGGTTGGCCCATCATATCATAAAAGGATAGGGTATCATTCCAGTCTGTAACCAGTAGTGTGGTTTTCAAGAATGCTACAGCCCAGACAGCTGCTTCTCTCATAATCTTTGTCATTTCATCACCCACCTGATTAAATATATATATATTTATATTTTGTATAGTGGTCAAATATGTGATAAAGAAAAGCTTTTACAATAATTTGTTTTTACTGTATTATGTCGATAACTTTAATATTTTACTATTTCACTCTACCTTGTTACGAATAGAAACTACACCACTGGCAAGTCCAATTGCTAGGTATTGACCACTTGGTGACCATGCACAGCTGGTAATTCTGCCAGATACTCTGTATTTCTGTACTGCTTTGACATCAGCTGACCAAAATGCAAAATCTGAGAGTGCACATGATGCTAAATGATAGGTCACTGGGTTATAAGCTAGACATTGAATTGCTTCACTATGCCTGTAAAGTATTTTATTATTGAATATTAATAGTTCCTTGATAATATTATCTTCTTAAGAGCATAGCCTTATTCATGTCCATTTTATATATTTGTTTTTGCTAAATATTAATTTTCAATTATTTTTATCAAACTTATTTATTTTGTGCACACCCTAGGTTTAACTTATTAATTTCAGTTTTTCTATGAAAAGACTTGCTGGAAAATATTTTTGGAATAATAAAATAAATTTTATAGGTATTCCATTTCATAAAATATTTTTAATAATATGAACAAAATTAGTATAATGAACTAGAAGATACAAATGGTTTTAGGGAAATCTACTTTTAAAAAATCTATATTAATTATTGCAGTACAAAGAATACTTACGAATATTTTAGGACTCCCTCCATTTTAGATGTCCATATGATGACATTTTTGTCAGCACTACCACTTGCAAACTTTTTACCATCACTGCAATAAGCAACAGCATGAACCAGTCCTTTGTGAGCTTGGAGCAGTTGCACAAGAGATCCATCTCTAGGATCATAAACCATTACCTTCTCTCCAGCGCCCACTACTAACTGGGTACCATCTGGACTAAAGCATATTGCATGTACACTGGAAGTATAAGTAAAAAAAGGAGCACTTTTGATGTATTGTACTTGATTATAATTTTAAATGCTTATTGAATATTGCATTATCTTATCCTAATTAACTAAATACATGGTTTCCCCCGCTTACCTTGAGAACTCGATTTTATCAGCTTCATGGATTTTATTTACCCACTTAGGAACAGTTCTCATGTTTGATTATTTGCAAAGGGGCCTATTCTATCGTCATGTATTATCGTAAAGTATTATATCTTCATGGAATAATTAATATTTCAGTTGACAACGGATTCTCAAAAGTGTAAACAAACAACCAAAAATATAAATATCTATGGTGATGACTGGAAGTATTTATCTTAGTCAATATATAGCTCGTGTAACATTATTAACGACATAAAGAAATAATTGAGAGAGCAGGATTAATCATTTGTATTAACATTAAACCTAAAACCAAAGCGTACATATTTATATTTTAAATACAAATGTACTGTTTAACAGACTATTTGACAATGACAAGTGACAACTGACAACTGTAATTTGACATCATTCATCTGTCTCTATGGAGAGTAGTGAAAAGGAGTCTCCTTATAAAAAGTGTTGTATCTGCCACTACCTCAAATATAGGGAATTTGGCATTTTCTTTAAGATTGCTCGGCAGCCTTATTTAAGTCTCTCTGGGAATGCAATTTGGTGGGATATTCGCCACCTTTTGGATAAGTGCTGGAAGATATGGAATGTTGTGATTGTGAGTTATGACCGCAATAAGTAAAAAAAATATTTGTACCTACACTTATTTACATTATGCAGTAAGCTATTTGCTCTGATATAATGTTACAATAGGATTTTAATACTATATACGATATAAGTAGAATGAACGTAATTAGATGTTATGTGGATAATTATCAATAGGGAGTGAGGAGAACCTAACTATTAAAACTGATGCTAAATGATATGATTTAACTATTAATATCTAACCTTTGGAGCAATTAAATCATTAACATTATATTTGATTTATAATATAATATGGGTATTGCACAAGAACTCCACGCATCCAGACGGTGGAGATGATATGTAACCGGTTGTAGTAGAAATCAGATCAACAGCTCTTCAGGACATTCCTGTAAATAGCTTGGGATATTCGGATCAGAGAGGAAAACATTAATTCGTATGAGATTAAAATTTATAGGAGACCAAACGAGCAACACACGAGTAGAACACATAGCAACCAGACGTTGAAGAGGTTATTGTAGCCGTTAGCTTTCTGAGTGAGAATAAAAATTGACGACAGGAATTAGATAAAAAACAAACGTTTACACAATTTCAATTATAAAAATGAGGTAAACCGAATCTCATTCAGTAACCTTTTGTAACTTTCCCTAAGAAAGTCCGAATGGAAGACTGAAGCTTTTTTTCAGACACGGCGCAATGGGGGCTTGGGTTCGATTCCCGGCGGAGACAGGCATTTATGTGATGAGCATAGATGTCTGTGTTTCTGGGTTTGGTCGTTTATTAAATATATTCTCAGTATTTACATATGTATTTCTATGTATTTGTATCGTTGTCTAACACCCTTAACACAAGCAAATAATTTGCTTATTTAGGGGTTAGATCAATGTCTGTAATTTGTCCTGATATTATTATTATTATTCATAGACTTTTAGTTAGAGCATAAAATGTGGATCTGGCGTTCCTCTGACATCCCTAAAAATGGCGCTTGATAATACTCTGTATTACTTTAAGATGGTGGCAATAGGTATGTAGCTAGCCGGGTTTGAGCCATCGTCGAGTTTTCGGACTCGTATAATGTATCACTCTCTCGAGAACAATTCTTTATATAATAACTTGTAACAAGTAGCTACATTGTCTAATTTTCCAAAAAATATTTATTAACTTTGATAAATAGAGTTTTTAGTGCTAAACTTTCCCTCGTTGCATTCTATACATTTCACTTGCATAACGTCCTTTTGTTTCCGCTTTCTGATTTTACCTTTACGATACAGTTATTTTTTCTTCGAGGCCTTTCCAAAGATGTTTAATTCTTTCTATCCCTTGCTTCTAGAAATAGTTACCTACTGATTTCTTAGCATGAACTTTTTTTCAATACATAAGTGCTTTATGTCTACCCCTTTTCGATTCGGTCACTAACATCTATGCTCATCTAATTTGTAAACGTATTCTTTTTCTTTCAGAGCTTTTTGTACAGGTAACACCACCATGTATCTTTCTATGTTTACTTTTCCTTTCTTCTCCCCAAAAATATCACTTGCAATATTCTTCATATAAAAATCCATTTATTCCAAGAATCAATTGTTGATATTTCTTTAATTTTATGATTGTCGATTTTGAATTTGTTTGAATGTTGGTCACATTTTACGACGAAAGTATTCACAATAACCAGATCAAAACCAGTGGCAGCTTGCATTAATGATTCTACCTATTGGTTTCTGCTCCCAAAACCCAACCTCTATTCACTTATCTTCCATTCCTTCTACCTGTTCTACATGGACACTGAAATCTCCACCCACAGACACATCCTCGATTTGAGGGATGGCCATCAGAGTAGTCAAAGTCCTTCGTTAACTTCTCTTTCACTATAACATCGCAACCATGAGATCATCTTTTCATAATTTTAACTATTTTCTGTATTTGTTTTGGTAATTTTGCTCTTAGTGCCTTGTACACTTGTAACATTTAGACATCTCTTTTGTAGTAAATTTCCCTTGCCCTGTTTTCCAGACATCGTTTCCACATTCCAATTACGCTCCTTGTTGTTACATCCCATCGTGATGCTATAACCCTTGTCCATTTTCCACAGGCGCTGGACGCTGTAGTTGCGCATTCCTTTTACGAGGTACGTTCTAGTATCACATTTTTACATTCACATTTGTATCATTATGTTTTAACTTGTTTGACAAAGTATTTTATGGCAGACGTTAACCCTCCTTGGAAATGAGGGTGATCTATTCTGCTTCGCCGACACCGAAAGGCTTATCAATTGTTAAGGTCATAACCGGTTTCATTTTAATTTCTTCTTCAAATATTATTAAATATCCTTAATATCTTGTTTATTTATTTTATTTATTTATTTTTAAATAAGATTAAAACAAAGAAAAGAAATTACATATATATTACACCGTATTCCAATGGAAATTAAATAGAAATTGTTATGAAAATGTAAATAGGAAATGATTTTAGAAGATGTTCTCGAACAACATTTTTGTAAGAGCTCTGTATGGGGTGGTATGGGTAGTGTCTTATGTTTTCCAGGTATGCCTAGAAAATATGCAAAAACACCCAAACGCTAGGACCTATTATTCCTATTATTGAAGTACCTACCCGTAGAACGCTAGGGCGTTCTACAGGTACTTCAATAATAGGAAAATGATTCTTAAATAATAGGATCTAAAATATAAATTGATTATGAGTGTCATTATTAGTGTGAGTGTATATAATATTAGTTTACCCTTTTCGTTTTAAAGGAAAAACACGTTTTCTCAACTTCATCCTATTTACAGTTGAGAAACAAAAACGGAAAATTTTATAGTACAACGGATAATAATATCTTTTAGTCAGCCTTTGGTGTGACACAGTATATGATGTTGCGGTATGTTTGTAGATATATAAAAGTAAAAAGATAACGAAATGAAATTCCTATGAAAGAGTGTCGATTAACTCTTGCCTTGAAAAGAATTAAGAGAAGGATTGCTATTCAGAAAACGCTAGGAAGAGTTCCAAAGACGAGCTGCAAAGATGGTAAAGGTTTTATTATAGAATATAGATTTGAAAAACGTTTGCACAATTTTATTACTTTCTTCAAATTTATCAAGTAGCTTAAATGCTACTTAGGTAGCAGAGAAGGGCGTAGACGAGAAGTAAAAGAAGAAGAGTTTGTGCTAGCATTATTTAAATTTGTAAAGGAAAGAAATTCTTCAATGGTCTAAGAGAGTTTGAGAATATTCCATGATAAGGCATAGGTCTGTTAATTTCTCAGACAGTGTTAAAAATGTAGCATCGTAAATAGTTCTCAGTAATATTTTTTGTGCATTTGCCGAAAATCCATAAAAAAAGTCTTGGACTTTTAGAAGATTAACAAGTAGCAAGGTCCTTTGGGGATGCATGATGGTATACCATCTATGTGGTCTAATTGAGAAGTAGGTCATTACCTATCAGAGTGACGATATCTCCTAGTGATAGGGAGTCATAATCCAGTCCAGGTAAGCGTATGTACGGGCGTCGTACTATGTGTAAACCATATTATTAACATGTGAGATGTTCCTATCAACTGTTAGCGCTCCCGTTACCTTTGAGAAATGTGCACAGATAATTTCTCAAATGGCCAAGTCCAATGTGAATCCTGCAAATTTTTAAATCCTGTGATAAGGATGAGGTTTTGGTGTTCCCAACTTAAAATATTAAGTAAACGAAATTTGGTCGCTAAAAACCAGGGACAGGAAGTTGTCTGTAGAACTAGATAAGACTAGAAGCCCACTACAGTAAGATCTCACAATAGTTATTGTAATCAGTTGTCTTTAAAGAATGAATCAAAAGATGAATGGGATCACTGATAGATTGAATAAAAATTGTAGGATACTAGTATTGAAATAACACTTTATTACGAGATTTGAACCAGATACAATTTGTAAAATACTACATCTAAAGAACAGCTTAATTAATCGAGGGAGGATAATAAACCCCCTAGAAACACTGTAGAACCTTTAAAATTTTAAGTCTAGGAACAAATACTTGCACACAGGTAGAATGTCAAGGAGATGATATATTTTTTTATGACGTTTATAAATTTTATTAACGTTCGCAAGTTGTAGGCAACGGCACCATCTCTTTTCACTGTTCGGTTATTTATGATGAGCAAGACCCTGAAAAAGGGCAGAGTATATAAAATGATAGTTTTAGCTCTTGGATATAAGTACTGCATGAATTGCACTATTCTATGAACATTTTGACTTGAAGTTAAACTGTGATTACAAGTGCATTTATATTTCAAAGAATAACATATTTCTAAATATCCAAATAAATTTCTAACCGCAGTTACAAAATTCAACATAGGTATCTATTAAAAGTTTAACTGGAGAAAATCATTAAATGGAAAGACTTGTCATTTGATGATTGTAACAAGTTAAATAGGTTATATGTTGTTTAACAAAAATCACTTTACTGATTCACTTCTCTACAATCACTTGTTATCAGTTGCCCTTTTGGCCATTCGTGGTATCATTTAAAATCTCCTTCAGTATTGTGGATTGGTTGATAACACGCTTTGATTAGCAACATTTCTTTCCTAGGAGAAATTGCTTCCGGTAAATCTTGAGGTGGAGATCTATGTCTTGTTACTTTTAATAATATAACTTTGGCTTTGAATCCCTTTCTAAAATATATCTTTTCCCTGTCATACGAAATGCTGATGATTTACAATTCATTACACCAATCCCAGACATGAAAAGTACCTGTATTTGTTAGTGAACGTATTTTCTTGTTAAGTTATTACTTATTTATACTATTACCAAAGATACTATTTAATGATATATTAACGATACTATTTTCGACCACGTTGTTGTTTGTTACCCGACTGTCCGACAGATCACTCTTTATAATGAGCCATTAAATAAACTGGAGCGTCTTCATAACTTTTGTGTATGATTTTTGCTGTATGGTTTAAAATAAGATTTTTGATATTCTTTTTTCACTAAAAATCGGAACTGGATCAGATAGGATAATATCAGAAAAATTACTTCTGTATTGGACACAAAATTTATATGGTAAAGAATATGTATTTCATTATGTAATTCAAGAGAAAAAATGCTCTAGACATACCTTCACTGTATTACCCCAATATCTGGAAAAAAACTATTATTCCTATCTATTTTACACTTACATTATGTCTTCAAATTCAAATTCACATATGTCTTCAAAAACCTCTATTTAAAAAGAGCGTTTAAATAGTCCAAGACCAAATCGTATAAAAAAACAATCAAGATTAGAATTTTTCTTTTAATAAATAAAGGTAGTCAACATACGGTATAAATAAATACCCGGTATCTACTTAATGACATATCATTATTTTTTTTATCATTTTTTAAATTTATTATATACATATTAGCTATTTCCAGCTTGTAGGTCTCCGCCCTCCAGACCCTTTACATCGCTATAAAAGAACCATTTCTCATCCCTTAATATTTGTTTGAAATAGTCCAACTTATACACATTCATACACCATCGTAGTTGATTAAGCTTGTTATAATTATAGAATGAATAATTTTATTATTTAGTAACTGTATAAAAACATTGGTTAATATTTTCAAAAGACGTCAGACCGACGGGACGGTTTCCTAGTGTTCCAGATTTGAATGATGCAAAATTTTTCATTCTTAATTTATTTATAATTTCTATCCATAAATTTTAAGTTTCATAGTCAAAATATCGGTAACTTTGTAGTGTCCCGTGGATTTTAGTTGTTTAACGATGTAACCTAAATTCATCAAATTACAAAAAATTACGAATATAAAAAAAATAAAAAAGATGGTTTTAAAATTCGTGTCATGTACTGAATATGCATTTTATCCAAAAGTCATTACATTTTTTGCATCTGTGTATAATCTGTGTATTCGTATAGATTATAGAATAGATCTAACGTCTTAAAGCGTCAAAAAAATATTTTCGGATATAAACAAAAAAACTTAATGTTTGTTGACACAGATTATTTTACACTTCCGGCCATTCGATTTCTTTCCCAGGTCAAATAGCCGATTGGTTGCTAAATGTGTGCGACATAAGTAAGAGTATTAATTATACGATGAAAGATTTAAGCATTTACAAGTTAAGCTTACGTGCATTCATTGTCAATCTTATTTAGGTAAGAATAAGGTATACATTTGGTAATAAGCGTGATATCTCCTAAGATTAAAAAATGTTAACTACTAAAACTTTATTAATGACGTGTGACATTTGAAACGCTACTGTCCGCCCCTGACGCGCCTTTTATTCATAAATTAAACAAGATGCAAGGGTCTGAACTATGATAGGAAAGTTTTTACTGATATTACCATAAGATTCACATTCAAAAGTTTCAAATGCAAGTTTTAATGGGTTTTGTCTTCTGGATGACATTAGTAGTTTTCTTGAAAGATCCGCCGGCAACTTTTTTCTCAGCATACGACAGACAGTCTGTCGCCGTTGCCGGATGCGAGATAGGCAGGTAGCCAGATTTAGATAGAGTAGATTATATCTATCTTTAACAATCTGTTAAAGCTTTAGATTAAAAAACACATTTTTAAACATATTTCAATATAAACTTTTCTTATACATATTTACAAATTTAACCGCGCGGTTAATTACTAGCGACATCGTTCCATTTAAAGATTTATTTTGAAAGTTTTTTTTTTTAACATTTTACATTAAGCACCTACTTATGTAAATGGAGTGTCAAGTAATGTATGCATATGTACAGTTACATAATATTATTAAACACTTCAATATGTCCAAATAATTCTTTTTGTGTTAAATTTCCTTAAATATGTTAGCAATTTTATACTTCTTTTTTTTTATTCAATATAGGTAGTATGTATAAATACGAACAAGATTCGAACCTGAGACCTCTGGAAGTCCGTCTCGATTGTTCTGTCAGGACACCTATCGTGTCATTACCCGTTTTGAGCATTTTTGTATTCTTAATATTTGTTGTCTTTATAAGAATGGAAGCAACACATATTAGGTTTCTTTTTAAAATCTCCCAAATGTTCCCACAATAAAAATGTAAATTGCCAGTACAGCAACTGAAATTTATATTTCTCGAGTGAAACTATTTTTTTTTTAATTTACAGTGATCTGTCTGTTGGTTTAGCAAACACTAAATGGGGTTGATAATACGCTCCGTTAACGTTATCCGTC
Organism: Napeogenes inachia; assembly: GCA_959347355.1. Lineage (NCBI taxonomy): Eukaryota > Metazoa > Arthropoda > Insecta > Lepidoptera > Nymphalidae > Napeogenes > Napeogenes inachia. Next base: position 4,422,418 of record OY365800.1, on the reverse strand, counting down.
ACATCCTGTGTCACAGAACACAATCCATTTGGAAATTATCCGGTGCATCCCCTTAGGCTTTAATTAAAATGTAAATGGTAGACCGCTTTTTAAGGGTGGCTATCACATGAACACGGACCGCTCCAAATTTTGAACTCGGGAAAACGCTCGCTGAATTTATGAATTTAAATTGTCTTATTAAAATGTTGCTTTACATTTTCAGTGGGGATTTGGATTCAGGATATAATTTAATATTGCTGAAGAGTTATTTTCAATGTTTTAGAAAAATTACGATATTTATGATTTTCTTATCTTATATTATAGGTATTAAATTTATAACAACTTTCAATACTATTTAAAACTATACCTATATATATTTGAATGAATTATGAATTCAATTGAAGCATTGTAGTATTTGGCATTCCAAAATAAATTTATGTCAAGTGTAGTTAAAAGAGTTCATCTCATATCGTATTATGTAGAATCGTAGCCTCAAATCAATATCTTGTTGCTGGAAAGAGACAGAACGGCTTTGAGGGGCGGCCCAACAGAATCCCGCCCCTTGTACCATTACAACAACCCCTAGCTTCTAACCGCAAGGTATTTAACTATTCAATGCTGAGGACAAGGGGATATTGTATGTATCTATACGATGTATCTTACCTGTACGATATTTTATCTACATACCTTCGGACATTATTTGGCTTAAGGTTTTAAAATTTAAGCATATAACAGTATAGGTGTAATAACCTGACTAAAAATTTACTAAAGTCTGAGTAGTTAATATTTAAATAAAAAATATTTTTTCCTCATTATATTTTTTAGTTATAGTCGATGCTTCCTTCTAAAATATTAGAAACGTACATTTTCTTTCCTTTCTATTGGTTCTAAACTTTTACTTTATATTATTATTGTTTTTTTATTATAAATTGAATAAAGTTTAGACAAGAAAAGAACAAAGTTAATTAAAATTCATAGTTCTCAATGAAAACCAATTTAAAACAAACAGCTACAACATTATAGGTAATTTTATAGCTGATATAAACCTTAGCGATAAAAATTGTGTATTCATCACACAAATAATATATACTTCACTTAAGTAAGCGAAGCAATTGAAGAATTATTAAAATAAAATTTAATGATGACAATTAAAACATTTGTGTCTGTTCTTTTAGTCCTATGTAAGTACCTTTGGAAATAATAACTCTTTTTTATATAGTCTTAAATTTATAACAAATTCTTTTAATATTCTCAACTACTAATATAATAGTAGTATATGAAGAAATAGGTAGGTACATTAAATTTCCAAATCAGTTACGGGTATATCCCTGTCAGCACAATCTCGGCACAAAATTGTATCTTGATAGTTTTAAATGTTGTCTATAATACAGTAGCTAACTAATTTACATAAAAACTATTCCTACATTGAGGTCACAATCATAAGGTATATAATATGATAGAACACACAAAAAATTAAATGGTGTTCAAAGGTAATAAGAGATCTAAATAATAAATATTTAAACGTTAAATAAATAAAAACAAGAAAACTTCCGGAAGTTTCTCGGCGATCGTGACCGATAACAATTTTTGTGAGTTGACCCTTTTATCAATATGGAATTCCTTACGTATGCATGCTAAAATGCCTTTACTTATTCGGAGTATTTAATTGATTCATTGAGAGGTCAAGAAAGGGCTAGAGTCACAAAATATGTCTTAAGTTTGTGTCCGAGGACGGTAATACCCTTATATACCTCGAACGATATGATCAGGCATTTTACTTGGGTCAAAGGTACAGATCTAAAGTCCATTATACTATAGTGAGGATTCTTAAAAAGTTATAGATTCTGATAATTCTTGTACAATATCCCGTTTAAAGAGAAAATAACAGATTAGAGTCCATTTTTTTTAAATTTTAAGATGTATAATGACGAAATGTGAAATAGATAAACTGATAGTGTTTTCTAGATAAACTGATTTAAGAATTTATCTTTTTCATTACAGATATTCTAAACGTTGTCAACGGATACTATTGGCATTGGTATACAACTGATAGGATGAAAATTAAATTTATTGTCATGAAGGTCGAACTCGTAAAGGATGCAATACGAAATGTTCAAAGAGTTGACCAGTTTAAAGAGGACTACACCATTTCTACCGTATATGATATAGGACAGATGTTATACTTTATACGAAGCAAGTTCGCAAGAATGGTGCGCCTGTTTATTCTGGCAAATGAAAATAATAAGAATCATAAATCTTTTCATCTGGTATAATTGAAAATATTTTTTTTATTTAATTTTTAATTAATCTATATGGCAGTATATGTACATAATAAAATATAATTATAGTTTTCTTGCCCATTCAGATATCTATATACAAAAATATTTCAATGCGTTGGTTTTACCTGTAGAACAATTGTTTTTCTCTTTACTGTGTGTAGTCTTTGCAATACGAAAAATATACTGGACGGGTTTTGATGAATTTTATGTTGAGGTTATATTGTTTTAGTCAAAAATTGTGAATCGAAAAAAAAATAAAACATTGAGTAAAGAGCAAAAGTGATTGCAAAAGAAATCATTTAACTAAAGAGGTATAATGTTACATACTTTTCAGCATTTGCCATCTTTGAAAGAAATTCATCATTTAAGCATGGAGATTTATAGTTTAATTGAAATGCTAGAAGAGTACGAGGCGGGATCAGATAAACGTGCTTCTCCATTGCAGCGTCTTAAAAAATCTAAATTGGCTAAAAAACTAGCTTCAAAAATGGCTCAAAAACTAACTCCAGATATGTCAAGTTTACCACCGAATTTTCTAGATTTACTTAATCCAAGATTATTACGTCAAAAACCCATAGATGTACATAATACATCATCTGCGAAATGGGCTACTGATCCTAGAAAACGGAATGGAGCTTTTCGCAACAGAATGAAAGTAAATACAGAAAAAGATTTTGATGGTGCTTTTGAATCTGAATTTGAATAAAAATATCTAGAATACATTGAATGTGTATGTTTTATCCTACCACAGGATAATTTACATAACTTACATACATACCTCACCATAGCGTACATAATTGCACAGAACATTAATTTCATGTCCCAGAACAATTAATATTTTAATTAGCTTATTACATATGTGTGTAAAGTGTACCTACCAATCAGCTTACAACGGGTTTTATGTAATGCATTTAGAACTTACTATGCAGTTAATGTTTAATTGTTTATTTTAAATAAACTCAGCTGTAGCACTCGAAACCTGGAGGAAACAAAAGCACTCAAACGCCTTTATGCCATTTCGCCCGCGTAGAGTCACTAAAAACGGAACGCGGGGATACATTGGTTTACTTTTGGTTAAGAATTTGTTATTGTAAGCCATATGGGCGCAGGGCGGCACAGGATTTTTTCTGTTACGACGAATTTACAGCAATCGTTAAACAATAGGACACATGCTGACGTGTCAGTCCATCTGTGACGTACACAACCTTCAGGGCTTTTGTCAGGTCACGTCGAGGTTTACTTTAGTAATTATTATAAATCATAGCAGCATACGAAGCGTGGTAGAGGTATGTCTCACCTATAAGATGATTGTAGTTTCTCGTAAAAGAAAAACACAGAGTACTTACTAATTTAAAATTGTATTGCGACATATATAATATCGTCCAACAAATTTAAAGGATTAAAAAAAAATATATTGAAGAAAAATAATTTCTTCTAGAACAGATAAAATAATACCTACATTGTTGTATGAGATCTGAATCTCCCAAAACAGCAAGAATATAATAATAGTAATACCGACACTTCATTCAAAGTAACACAAAAAATTCTGTAACTAATAATAGCAACATTTTATAAAATTTTATTGTTATAAGGTTAATTAATTTAATTGTAGCTGGTGTGTGTTGCTTCTGAAGAGAAACGAAACAGAGTAAAAAAAATATGATAGACTATCTTAGCAACAAAATTAGTTTTATAAACTGTTCTCTGTTCTTCAAATTAATTGTTTTTAAATATGATTATATTCTTACCAAGAAGTATAATTACATTATATTTTATATTTTCTTTTTATAAGTGAAATATAAAATGATCCCGTAAATTTAAAAAATCATGGCTATACTTTAAAATATCATGTTATTGATATTGTTTATAAAATTAATCTGCTTTATAAGCAGGGTATAATCCTAACAGAGCCGAAGTAAAGTTCGTCGAGCATTTATTGGATATCGTATTATTAATATTCTGAGGGAGCCTGCCTGCGGTCATCAGCGGCTCAACTCAACTCCGCCTCAAGAATCCACTTAGTGAAGAATCGATACCTAATTATGCTCAATACTTCTTCAGCCCCGATTAAGTTTTATTCTATATTTTCTAGACTCTTAGAAATGATGAAATATTATTCAATTAAATTTAGACAGAAATATTATCAGTTAACCTTCGGTTAATTAGATGCCTATTCCAATTGACGTTTTATGTCATGTATCGAATAACTTCAATAGAATTAATAATAAATAATAATATAATAGAATAAGTGAGTCCATTATAATATACGAGATCTTTTTTCTGTTGTCTAACCAAACAAAATAAATAACATTTAACCACATAATTTAAAATAATATTACAGTCGGAAAAAAAATAAAAAGATAAAACTTTCCACTAGTTATGAAAATTACTATTATACGAGTATGTTAAGGTGTACAACACACTTTCTTAAAAGCAGTGGATCCCATAATAAAAAAATATTTAGCAACAACGCATTTCAGTTATAGGTAAATTTGAACGTGGGCCGAGTCGTGACGCAGCGACATTATACTCATTCAGAAGACGACCTTAAAACGAACACAATAAGAGTTAAATTGCCCAAGGAAGATCACTGGTACTCTATTACGAATGACGTGGATCAAATCGACAATAAATGTGGAGTATTTACTTTACATTTACTCTTTAATTGTGCCTCGCGACGGCTAGTGATGGACGCCTCGGTGCCGTGACCAAGCACATTTGACAGCCACTAGCTGTTATTTTATTAAATTACCTTGAACCTTGTGTCATGTGTGTCTGTTGCCACCACACACATACAGGGATAACATAGCTTACAACCTTCCACCAAATCTACCAGCTACTATATTTATTATTCGTAATAAATAGTTTTATTATACATATAGATATATAATATAACTTCTGTTGTGTTACCATGAGTTGTATAGAATAAAGATAATGCAATAAAACTAATAATTAAATAAAAAGATAACTTTTATGACACAACTCGAGAAAAACCGTCTACCTAATGTTATTTTAAATATTAAAATATGCAATTTCATACTGCAGTAATAATTAATCCAACGAAATCAAAACTTTTTAAAAGCTATTGTTCATTATAATATACATATTTTGTATTTAAAAATAACAGAAAACTTTAGAAGGCAGACAACAAAGCCGTATTTCAGAAGGTATGGAGTATAGGGTAAATGTATTTAGAATATATGTACATAATATAATCGACGTTGGCGTCCGTAGATACCACAATATGTTCACTAAGAACAAGGGAAGGGAAACGGTTCAATAATTGCGAATGGAAAACGCATGCGCGGGTTCCCTGGCTACACACCCTAAGCCTACCCACGCGCATTATTACTGTATCCTATAGTGCCTTCAATATTATATTATATTCTAGTACCAGAAAAATACAAAATAAATGATTAACGATGTAAATAACCACATATATTTATTTATTAAAAATATCGAAAATATTGTTATTGTGTAGTTTTGTATAAATATATTTTGAAGACCACAATATTTTTTTAATAATAATTTAATTAATTATTAATATCTGTCTATCGTCTCTGTATATCTAACTAATATATAAAACTAAACTTTAATATTTTAAATGTCAATTGTTCATTCCATTGACACATTCAGGGGGGTCTCTTCAGAAAATAGTTGTAGTACTTCACGTCATTCACATTCGATTCATAAATTGCTACTTTTTCTGTCTTGTCATGGAAATATAGACCTTACTGTATAAGAATAAAATTAATTTTGTAGTATACTTGGTTTGGAGGTGCCTAACCAAATATATATTTTTATTTTTATAGAGCACAACAATGGAGGTTTTTATTGGCCGTTTTGTAGATCAGAAACTGTCATGAAACGTTTAGTCATCCCTCATCGGCTGTGTAAACATTGAAAATTAAAAGCTCAAGGAGAGTGCTCTCTAATATTAGGTGTAAAGTAAGGGGAAATTAAACTACCAACGAAATTGACCATTTTTATATATCTCTTTAGATATGTATGTATATATATATACATAAACACTAAAAAAAATATTAAGGAATGTAATCGGTACGAAAAAAAATATTTAGATGTTTGGTTTTTCAATAGAATATCTATTAAAAATATAAGATTTATTCCCTAGATAACAGTTATCTGGGAATTAGTCCTAAAACTTTTACCTACGAAACTAACAGTTAAGGTTAAGATCTATATTACGAATTTAAGTGAGGTTCGAGACAGGTATTTTAGATTAGTTATCAAATAATTATACGAAGAGGAAGTCAAGATTAGAGGGAGCAACACATTTCTTTATCACCGGAACACTAAAGTCATTTGAACAAATAAATCTTAATCTTTATTGTTAAGGCGCGTCGCAATAACACTGACTCGTAAGTTCGTGGCTACAATGGGAATTAGAAGTACTGGCCATTGTTGCAAATTAGGCAGTCCCTCGCCTGTAAAATCACCGTGCCACATTTGACAGCGGGCGTTAATAAAAACATGACGAAATGTCAAAACTGACCAGATTTAGCTGGCGACAAGTGATGATCATTGTTCGGCGGCCATTGAAATCGGTGTGGGCCTTCTCGACACCTACGTCGTGGTACAGACGACGTGAATGCGGTGACAGTGTTTGCTCATCGGATTGTCCGATATAATCGTCGGGCTCGAAAATTAAGCACGCCTCCCATTCATGAATTGTCAAAGTTAATTCGATGGGAACGTAGACGCTTTAATAGTTGTGTAATTATTATTGGACCTTGCATACCTTACTTACTTACTTTTTTTATGCACCCTCTAGAAAGCTTTAAATATAAATTTTGTCCTTTTAATAGCTAAATCTAATCTTATTGATTAAGATTATAAAGAAGGTGTACATGAAAAAAACGACAATGTAAAATAAAAAAATAAAAAAACGATATACAGAGAGCAATTATTTTAATAGAAGATTAGGCTTTGATCCACGCTTAAGACACTGAAATATACGATGCATATTGAGAGAGCGGCGCCGGCGCACGTGGCTATGTTATTGCAGTGTCGCGGCTAATTACTGATTTATAGTTAGAAGATGCCCGAGAACGGGTTGGGGCAAGTGACGAGCGCTGCCTAAGTTTGATGTTCAAAATATATGATTTTTTAATTCAGATATTGAATTGAGTAAATAATTTATTTCATTTATTAGTTTAGTAAATTGATTTGATATTTCACCTGCCCCAAGTGTCAAACTTTAACCTTACAGTTTTGTACGTAAATACAAATCTATATGGTAAGTAATCATCAATAATATTCATTTCAATCACCGGTTATTGGAGATCATATTTTTTTCAAACCATCTGTTTTTTCATGAGTTGTGTGTTAATTTATAAATAAAGTTTCAAGTATTATATTTATAAATACCTAGATCATTTCTAATAAAAATTAACATATTATCTCCAAGCAAGTAGCTAGCTGGGCATAGTACGAATGATCTTTTTTTATGGCTGTCTGGAAATTAAAAAAAAGCTATTCTGGTATATAAGTTGCTGAAGATCTAAATAACATTCAGATCAAAATACTTTTTGATACCCTTTTCTCTAGGTACAGGATGCCGAAGAACCTTCCGCTAGAGGTTTGCTGTTTGGACTACAAATATATGGAATTTCAAAAAGTCGATTATGTAAATAATCGTAATAAAGGTATATATGGAAATACTTCGTTAAAACAAATAATATTATTGATTCTCATTCCAATTATAAATTGATGATACTTGTATTGGAATACTCTAAATTTAATGTTTAATATTTGACTAGTTGTTGCCGATGGCTTCATATGCTTGTATGACGTTTATTATTCGTTATGTGAAGTTCAAGTGGAATAGTAACAAGAATATTGGCCGCATTTCTGGTACGACTTCAACACTTTCTTCTACAAACTATTCAAATATGTATGTATGTACGTAGTTTGTAAATTGGACTCAAGAGTTCTGTCATGATCCATGGTGACACTGTATTTTTTTACGTTGTAATAAAGGTTTTCAATTTGTTAATTCATAAGAAACTCTATAAATGCTTATTCAGAACAGACTTTCTAACTTTTATGCCTAAAATTTTAACTACTCTTTAAGGTAGTTAGATAATTATTACATACGATAGAAAAAAAATAGAACCTTGAGCATACAAAGAAGAGGCTGTAATCACCTGTAGCCGCACTTCACTTCTCTCTGATCCACTCGACATCTAATTCAAGATAACAATTTAGGTGCTATTTTACTTATCTCATATAAGTAAATATCATATAAAAATATATCATCTGTATTTTTCAAATTCTTAAAAATATATATATTTGTATTTATAACACGTTTAAATTAAACAGACAATAAATTAAATGATATCAAAGAACAAAGATGATTTATAAATGGAGTTAGCAATTTGTCAAGGGGTATCAAATAAATAAAAATATTATTTATCTGAAAGTAGTTAAACAAATACACTCGTGTCGGCCGAGAGTGAGTCGGCACCGTCTTGTTTGTCTTGTATATTATCCATGCCGTCTAGGAAATCCTTCTTGAGTTTCAAACTCAAAAGTATATTTATTATTTATTATCTGTACTACTTATATAATATATTGTTTGTTTTAAGGTATTTGATTTAGTTTCAGTCATGAACTCTTGCTAGTTATTTCACTCCGCACTAAGAATAGGTTTTCAGCTAGAGGAAATGGCTAACGTTGATTATTTTGATTGGTAGAGATTTTTTTTAAAGAAATTTTATTCCTGAGTTGTCTTATATCAGCAATGAATAGGGTTTTAAACAATTCTTAAAAATCAAACTCAGATATTTGATGTGTGACATTAATTACCTGCTTGATAACTTTATTAATAATTAATTAAGGTTGATACATATATACTATTATAGTTATTTGTCCTTGGAATTTGAATGAGATTATAATTAATATTATTATGTGTATATGACACAACATGCGATGTTTGGATGAATGATTTGTCCATAAATACTTATATGTTTAGTGATTTAAAAATAATTGTGCATATTCAAGGTTGATATACAACACTGCAAGCGTTTCAACGTGTGGGTGAAGTCTTGTCAAAGGTTAAACATTGTTAAAAATCTAACCATGTGTCCGCCACATTGTACCGCTGTGGTCTAATAGAATGCCAATATTTATCTTTTGTTCGTACACATCCTATTGTCTTATTTGAAATTTTAAGATACATTTTGATAAAATATTTTGGTAGAGATAAATAAAACCTGATTAACATTTTGACTTATTAAAAACTTGAGAATTTGTTAATACATTAATAATTTGTTAATAATATATAAGATTTTACAATAATTTTAAATGATAAAACAAATAATTTGTTCACATATAATTATATTTTAAGTAGAAACATGTAATTAAAGTCACTTTAAGTCGTTAATATAGAGGCGTTATTTCAACAAACGTTGAGACAGATAAGCTGTTCTTTTCACCGATTTCTATATTAGGGGAGTTTTGTTTACGTAAGGGTTATTTGTGTGTGTGTATTTAATGTTAAAATAAGTCTACCGACCGAAATTAGGCGTGGAGGCCAAATCCAAATTGCAGCTGTTTGCTTAGAGCCGACGGAGTATCGATTAAATGTAACAAGACTACAGAATAATATATTATATAAAAAAAGGAAAACATTAGAACCTACAACAAAGATTAATATTTGAGAAACACTAATACTATTATTATTAGATTTATTACTTATATGAAATAACTGTGCGCTTAACGAAGATTGAAAGGAGTGTTGTGAAAAGCTAAAGACAAGTGTCTTAACAAATGAGGCGCGGTGATGTCAATCAATTCATGAAAGACTTTAGAAGGAGGGTTTTTTTTCTCTTATGTTTTGGCCAATTGATTGCGACGCCTTTGAAGTTATTATTGCAGGTTCCGGTTACGATTTTAAAGCGCTTAAGATGTCAACGCAAACCATTCGCACTTCCTTGTAACGACTCAATAAACTGGATATATCTAAAGGATTATAATTTATTCTCAGTTAGAGCACTGCGTCAATTCAATTCCGTTGAATTCGGGCCAATTCGCTCCTCAATTTCTTTTCGTAGTATTCATAATGTCAGGTGCGATTAATTAGACGGAGTGTGATAGCCGTTTGATCAATGAAAATTGATGACAGATAGATTGCAAATTCGCTGAATTTTCCATTAATAAGACCTTATAAAACGTTTACTGGCAGTTGTCAACACCTTACGGATATCCGCTAATACTGGATATGCAAGAGCGTTTGATCTTCAACTACTTTTCGATAGAAGAAAAAACATTTTGGTAAGAAAATTGAAAATTTTAATGATACGTGTAGGCATGAATACAAAAGTGAACTAGTTACACATACATTTATTGCACAGTGATTGGACAATTAATGTCAAGCATAACCGGACCGGCATTAATAAAGAGAAAGATAATAACACCTCTGACTTAAGTGACCTTATAAAACTGTATGGATATTATTAAATAAGAAGAAATGAATAGACAGCTCATCCCCATCTCATTTATTGATAGCGGACTCAATTGAACGTCATTACAATAGCCGCAGTGTAAAATATGTTGATCCGCAGACAGTTTCGTATTAAAACCGCACCGAAAATAAAATTGAAAGGGGTTGCGAGCCGTGGTGAGGCGCGATAACGCTGCTCCAGTGGTGCGTGAGCGCTGATCCATAGTTGCATGCGCTTTGAACAAACCGTGAAATGCGAACAATGTTAACAGAGGGAACCAACCTGCAGTAATTCCCGCATTGTGAGGCGCGGAGCGGGCGCCGCGAGCCGCAACCCGACGCTGCACAACCTACTACTATCTATCGCCACTTGTCACGACGCTCTGTGCACAGAATGAATTTATATGACTTTAGATTTTTTCTTTATTCAAATAGACTGTGTCACCTTTCCCATTTAGCTAACAAAGCTAGACTTTTTAGCATACTCAAAAGCAGTATTTTTTGGATAGAGTTAACAAAAATGTATTTTGTGAATTAGAATATATATATAAAAAATTAAGAACCTAAAATTACCTTCAAATATATTCGATTCACAAATGTCCATGTTTTGGCCTATGCTTTGATAATATTTCTATATAGTTGATTATCAAAATCTTAACTTCAAATTATATTCAAGATTAATAAAAGGATAATTAAAAATTTATTTATATTTATAATAAGGAAAAGTGATTGTTTACTTTTCAAATGACATGAATGGTGTCCGTAGGGATTCATTAAGAAATGCAGTTGGGAAAAAAATCTCAACGAATAAATTACTCATTTCAGTGTTCATTGATTTTGAACCTTATTCCTTTGAAATATAACACTTAATAATTAACTTCAGTGTTAAAATAAAAAACAGGGCCAAGCGGACGGGATGAATGGTGTCAAAATGACATGTCAGTTTGATTTTTTTTGCCATTTTTTTTGACAGCTCCGCCTTGTTGACATGGACAATATGGATTTACATCCGAAATTCAGTCTGTACAATATTGATTTGTTTTTAAATTTACAAAGTACAGAATAAAATGAAACTTAAATGTTGTAACATTTGAGACGACAAAATAGATATAAACTGATGGTGTTGCTGATTTTAAGATCTGAGCTTAATTCACAATAGTTATTTTTATTAAATGCTTCTTTTTACCAAGTTTTAATTTTAATACATATTATTTGTGAGCTAATCTACTTCTTATAAAAAAATGACAAAACTCTCACGACATGGGCCCGGGGCTACCTGAAAAGACCACCAACAAAAGCTTAAAATCGCTACACTATCGTAGAAAAATTGAATTAAATCGCAACATTCCGAATGACTTAAAAAAACTAGTGAATAAAAACGTTTTGATGCTTCATTTTTATATTGGTATCTATGTTTTAAGGCGGACAATGGTAGACTGGAGTCGACCATCAACTATTGTGTGTGGGTAATTGTGATATTGTTAGTTTTTGCGGATTATATTGAGCATGGTATTGTGGAGATTGGCTCCGGGCCGGGGGCACAGCGAAGCACGAGGTGGATTATTCGCCACATTAGCCTTTGCTGCGGATTCCATTCTACCATTAGATTATCCCGACCTGACAATTGTTGCGCATTTTGGATGTTTCTTCTTTATGATCGATTAATTTCCAATATTTGTACTAGATTTAAGATATAAATAATAAAAGATAAGCGCCTTTCAAATATATAACTATAATTTATGAACAAATTGTTACTTAAAAATATGTTTACTTAGCTATTTGAACGTATATACAAAAGTGAAGTGTAGTGGTGAATTGATCGGTCGTTAGCGGTAACCCCGGGAGCCGTACACGTTTGTTTTGAATAGCGCGGCAACTGCAAGCCGCATTTTCAGTAATTTATTATCCAATCCAATATCGTACACACGTAGATAATAGAACATTATTTAATATAATTGTTACTAACATTATATCACGAAACTGAAAATCCCGCCATTGTGAACGTCATACAACGTTTTACGATCATTAATAATTAATATTAAAAATTACACTCCAAAAGAAAGACATAGAAAGGTGTAGATTGTATCTTCACTTCGGTAAACGACATAATTTGGTGTATACGATTTACGACTTCCAGATTGCGTAAAAACACGCCTATAACAAACTAAACAAACACAGGCGCGCGCGCAGCCGTCTATAAAGCGCAAGTTATCTACATTTAATTACATTCGGTATTTTTGTAAGTATAGACGAGACCGCCGGCGACGTGCGCTTTGGTGGCCACCTTCCGCTACAACATTGCGGTTTCCACAATGCCAATCCACAACAGAACGGTGAAGCCGCTGTTCTCTTCCTCTCTTAATTCTCTGAGATGACTAAAAGTCATAGTTTAATATTATTACTAAACTGTTGTTCTCATCTGTGGTGTAACAAATATTTGTATACTTAAATACTTGACTGTTGTTCTAAGCATCTGTAGTGCAACCAAACTATTACCATAATATCTTCACTTACTTTAACTAGATAAAGTCACTGCACATGATTTAATATAACTGCATTAAGATTTTTTCACAAACACGAATAGGATACCTATAGTTAAATTAGACTTATTCTAATAAACAAGAGTTATCTCATATATATTATTATATTTACATATCTTCTTATAAATTTAAACCCATTTAAAATACAGATCTATCCAACATACGCTACTTCAAACCATAAAATATTTCTATTTGATAAGATTTTTGTTGATCAAGGTCTTATTCAGAATAATGTTTGTTGTTACAACACAGTAAATTTTATGTGATGTTATTTACAGTGAAATCATAATATTGTATTTCAGTTGATCTTTAATAAGTTAGAAATATGATAGATTAACTCTTATTTCATTTCACCCCTTCAGGATTATCATAACAAAATAATATAAGAGAGTTTATTTTTATTTAACTGTCACCTCAATTGTTAGTAGAAAAATAATTATCAATGTGTTTATTTTCTTTAAACTGTTTTACATTTTCATGATATTCATTTATAACATATTTAATTATTAAATCTTTACTTGCAATATTTGAGATAACTATGAATAAAAAACAATCTAATCTACCAAGTCGTTAAATATGTAAGTGACGTTTCAATTTACACTGGCTTGATGGAAACAAAAAAATGGAAATAGAAATTGTTTTTTTTAAATACTTTTCAAACAAGATAATTGCCGACGATGTCAGGAAGGGAATGTTATATAAATCGCTAAGTACATAGGGGAGAACGAGCAAACATTCAGTTATAAACCATTTTCAACGAACGCCCAGGGCGGCATTGGTCGAAAAGAGGGTTGGCGGGAATAGGCTAATATTTGCCGTAAGGGCTGAGAAGCAGCCGACTAATTGTTCTTTAAATACCACCGACCCACCCTTCACCAAACATTTTGAAAATCAATTTACCGAAGTCACCAGTTGTGGTATTTGAAAAAAAACTCGAACACCATTAATGGAACTTAAAAAAATATCAGAATTATCATAATGACTTAAGAAGCAGGTGAAAAACTTATTACATTCATATAGAATTCTTATTCAGAGTCACATAAACTTTCAGATTAACTAGGTAATCACGTTAATACTTGAGTGCGTTAATAAGTAGGTATTCGTGAGTAATATAGAATAATATTTCTATTACACAATATTATAAGCAACAATTTATTTCCTCCACGATTTGATATTTTAACGAATATTTAATACAAAGGTTGGAAGCTTACAACGAAACAAGTATCTTTTTAAAACACAGAAGTAGGTTAAAGTGCTCCGATCGAACGCAAATAAATCACACGGCGATACCTGTAGGTATTTGTCTGATCTATAAAACTGTTCTGCTTACAATAATGTTATAAAAGCGGTGTTCTATTTATAAATTAACATGAAAAATGGAATGTGAAACCATTAGAGTCGGGATGGTTAGGACTGATCGACGTTTGTTTCACTGTCAGCATTTCTATTTCTGCCGCGTCTATTTGTCACTCGCGTCTAATTTGTGTTCATGTTGAAGTAAAGATTTATTGTTACACATCGGATAAAATTATATCATTCTTCTCTTTCTTGTACAACATTATCATAGACAGATACGACATTAACTTTATACTTAAAACGTAAACCGAAATTGACACTAAAAAATGTTATAGCAGGCTATAATCAGCTTACACAACGTTATTAAATTAAAAATATAATAAATTAAATGTATTACAATAATTTTTATCTTATAATGTAAGTATATATTAAATAGTAAAACACATAATAGAAGAATGAGGGTAAACGAACTGATCGCCATTAGACAACTGAAACGTTTCGAACATTACACAATCGGCCAACGGTTAAGAGTTTCGACGACGAAGAGAAAGAAATTAAAATAACGAGCGGCGCGGCTCAGGTCCATATGCGCCATGTCTTGGTCTACCCTTTCTGGGGCCACTATTTTTGTAATGACAGTTCGCAGGCGGGCGAGCGTCCCGGCCGTTCCCGGGAAACACCTAATTGTGCTGCTCTGTTTCGATTCGATGAATGAATCGATATTAAAATCGATTATTCCGTAACTCCAACGTTCTATGAGATTTATTGGCGAGGAAGTATAAATCTTTTAACACAATACATCCTCGACTCAATTTTCTTTACCGATTGTTTGATTTATACGAAAGGTTACGGATGTATAGTTTAATGTAAATAACGTTCAATGGAATGAGATTCTTAAATATATATTCTTTTATTTATCGTAGTTTTCAAATTGCGCAAACAATACACATTTTGTGTTTTATACAATAGAGTTAGATATAGATACGTTATATCGTACGCTAGTATCCCTTAGAGGTTAAAAAGCTTGTAAGTTGTCTTATATTATAGTGCAATTAAAGCCGCCGATAAAAGCTAATTAGAAAACAAATTACATGCACTACAAGTAACTAGAAAAATATTTTTAACGGTTATACCCACTTATATTTTTAGCACCATAAGACATAAATAAAGTTATTAATTATCATAACAGTAGTTAATTATCTCCTTTACTGGATATTTACTGATTTTAAATAATCGTAAATATGAAGAAACATTAACAATTATTATAGTATTTGATTCACTTTTTAAAATTATTGTTTCATTGTAAACTAGTTACATATTGAACAACCAATGTCGTCTAAAGATCTCACGGTTTCGTAAACGTTACTAAGTCAAGGATTAATGGTAAAGTTTATTTTAAAACGCCTTTATTTATTTACTCAACAAGTGCTTAGTAGTAAAACGTAAACTAAAACTAAACGAAAACGTGTGCGGCGTTACCCGACGCGAGAATCAAACCTGACTACAGAGTAAGAACACCTATATGTCATATTATCGTCCAGCCGTAAGCTTAAATTATTTGAAGTTAAAAGTACCGTTTTTAGGTACAATCATGCATATTTGTCCTAAATACAAAGATATCAGTTATTATTTATTGATAAAACAATAAATGTGTCATCATTATTATAGTTTGTTAAATAAAAAAACATTTTGTTCTATATCTTATATCATCGTCAGCCAAAAGGAAGGCATCCAAAGCACAACGGTGGCCCGTTTCGTGCCAAATTAGACTCGATAAAGTAAATATTTATCTAAGTTTCAATATAAACGCAGGAGGTGAGATAACCGTCAAATCAAATTGCTTTTTCGAATCGGCTGCGGGTGGTAGCGTAGTTTCTCGGATTTCCGATAAGCTTTTAAAGTTTTAATCTATGAACGAACTTATACGTTTAAAACTTTGATAATGAATGTCTGTGTTAAGGGAGATTTATGATAACTTGCTTCTTATTTAATTTGAATGTAAAATATACTAAATATGTTCATAATTATCATTGTTGTATATATTTTTAAGGCGATAAATAATATAATGCCCCCAAAATTTTTTTTTATAAATCTAAAAATTTGTTGTAAGTTAAACGAATACTAAAAACAATGGTACAAAACTTATTAATTATTCTTAGCATTATTCTTAATAAAGCTTCTTCTTCATTCTTATTCTAAACCAAAAAAACTCACAACTGTACAGTTGTACCTAATTAAAATTTTAAATCAATTAGAAATCTCCCAGAAAACAACTCCATTCATTGAATCAACAAATAAACCCTCCGGTATTGTTATCAAAAAGTATAACAATCACAAAAGAAGATGGTAATAGTACAAACCATAAAAAAAATCAATGACTACACTTTATTTAGTTTAAGATTCAAATTGCGTTACAATTATTGTAAACAAGCGAAGTTTGTTGAATTTTATGTCATCAGCCATTTCTGCTGATCTCAATTAGTTGTAGCAATATGTCATTTCTTCCATTGTCTTCCATCATCAGTCATCTCAGTGGAGACTTACTTTTTGGCCATATCATTTTTCATTCATTCATTCTTTAGTTTTTTTTATATCCATTCACAGTCATTCTTGAGACTCTTCTCGTTACATCCTTTTATTATCCGCATTACGCAAGATAAACGATTATTTCTCATCTTTTCTATCATCGATACTATTTTCAAAGTATGTCCTACATACTCAGTTCTCACTTTATACATTCTTAATATAATATAATATATATGTATATACTAAAATCTTATTAAGGAAGGTTGGTACTAATGAAATAAATAAAAGAATGTAATATTTTTTCAAGTCCTGCCGTCTCAAATTTAGTATTATAGGATATAGATTACATTTTTTAAATTAACTTAACACTGAATTTTAATCAATTTTATCCAAAAATTATCAATTTAATAATTTTATTGGCTTATACAAGTTAATTTCAAAATGTACTTGTAGAGGGTAACTTTTCTTTCATATCTACCTCTTGTTTAGAATCGATCAAAAGTTGTATGACATAGCAAGTGATGGCAGCCATGGTTGGTAGATGGGGCGTGCCCGTGGGGTGGCTGGGTGAGGGGAACCCACTATTTTTCAGGGGTTCGTTTCCTGTTTCATATCATTATTTTCCTTATACATATTATATACAGTAAAATACATTTAAAACATTTAGTTCCGAGTAATTTAATTAATTTGTTAAGTTTACACACTAGGCCAAATAATATAATTATTCAAATGTAGAAATTGAAAATTAATTGTATTTATAATTTTATATTTGTATTATAAACTTTATAACTATATTATTATGTGTCTAAATGGAATGCAATTGTGTTGAAAGTACTAATTATCAACAATATTATTATCAATTAGAAGCCCTTGCATCTACAGCTCTTGCAAAAAAATGTTTATAATTTAACTTATCTTGTACGGCATACGGCAAAACATATAATAAAAAAATATTCTCTATTCTTCAGGAACATGTTATATACTCTATGTAGTAGCTGTTTCTAGGAATTCATCCGCAAGAAAAACTTTACGGTGTGTATGGTGGAGAAACTGTATAATAAACTCTGACAAAGACATTCTTATATATGAATGCAATGATGTGTCAAAATTCTTGTGCACATTCAAACACACATTTCTTTTTAATTTTTATAGACAAACTATCACGTGGTATTAATTTTGGTATAACCGTTTTTGAGAAATATATACACAGACGGACAACTATAGAACGGTCAGTTATTTTTTTTAAATAATCTATCCTAGTTCAATGACTCATAAAACGAATATTTGTTACAAAACGTGTCCAATACATATTTATATACAGAACCTACAGACTTATAAGTTATAGCAGCAGTTATGTAGATGTTGGTAACATTGAAGACAAAGAACTGACACATACATTTATACAGATATCAATCAACAACATTCAAAAACACAATCCATATTTTTCAAGTTTTCCGGTCTATTTGCAATAATTATATACACCTTGTACCAAACATGACACAACACAATTACAACTTAACAAAAAAACATTTCAATCAGTCGATGCTCACTTGATGATATTGATGGTAATTACTGTTATTTGTAGAGATTATAAAAGTATATATTTCTTACGATATAGTTTATCATTGTATTTATATATTTTTTTCAATAAGAAGTTAGAAGAAGGAAGAAGACACGGGCTTCTTAGTAAAACATCTCAACACATCACTTCTGACAGAACCTGATGTAAATGTTAGGCTTAATAAAAAATCGCAAAATGAAATCCTACACATAATATTTGAGTAATTTTCTAACTCATAATTTTTAAATAATTGTTAAGGATACCTATTTTTGTATTTTTTTTTTATTAATTTAATAAGTTGTGACGTCTCACATTTATTTAATATTATGAGTACTTTTGTTACATAAATTTAAAGTTTTTTAACATAAATCCTCCCATCATATTAGGTTCATTTAGTATTTATACTCAACTAACATTATAGACACACTTATCATAGTAGTCAATTAGAATATAAAAAACTAAACAAATCATATGAATTAATAAAAACTAAAATATTGTACAATGCATGCAAGTTTTTGAGGTTTTAATTTTAGTAGCGCGCCATATTTAACGTCTTAAATATCGGTGCTCATCACTGTACCGTCAGTCGTAACTTATGATGAGGATTATTTTCTTATACGTATGATACATGACTGCGTTCAGATGCTTTCCATTCCGGTGCACTGAGACTATTAGAGGCATTGGATAAACAAAGGATTAAATTATCGCGTTAAGACAGAGATAATCCATGCAGATGAGATGGTTGTTGACCTTCGATCCTCTACGAACGCTGTCTGATTCATACCGAGATTGTTTTTCTTTACATTCTCATTGCCTCTGAAAACGAATTCGGAAAATTAATATGTCAAATTTCTTGATTTTCACGAACCAATACTTTTAAAGTTGAAATACTCAGTTCACTTCAAGTAGTTATTCCTCACTCTTTTATATCTCATACAAACAATTGTATTTTATTTCCCTATTTTATTATCGCAAATACTTTGAAGCTTATTCAAGCTTGAAAATAAAATTGAAAATAAATTAAATTAGTGCTATACAATAAATTACTGGCGGTTACATACTCACGCAATGTTTATACTGAAAAAATAAATTATCATCAACATTGTCGTAAACTAAAGCTTAAAGTGCTAAGTAACTTACGTTCGCTTGTCGTTTTTGTTTGATTTAATTCCAATATCTGTTTATTCTTTAAGAACTTTTATAATATGATTAATTTATTTTACCTACTCCATATTCTTGAAATATGGTATACCTATAAGTTATAACAAAAAAATCTTTTAATTTATGATTTTTATTGAACGGCTTAAAGAAATTCCGGAAGTGTGATATTTTCAATCTACGAGTAGGTACCGCGTCAAATAAAATACTAACGATTTATTATTTGTATTATTTGTAAAAAATCCAAATAGCATTTAAAATATTTGTCTGTTGATCTTTGTTTGCGCATCACCTAAAGACAGGTGTTTATATACTTTGTGGGTTAACATTATGTTTTGAATCTTCTAAGTAAAAGATACTTTTTTACGAAAAAGATTTATTTTTATAAAAGTGTAGGCTATAATTATAATAAATATAAGTGTATTGTGATGATGAACAGTTTCTTAATGGAAGTTAGTGTCAACCAGTCCTCCAACAACTAATTATTATAACATAAAACCTTACACAATTTTAATACTATAAAGAAGAATTCCGATGCTTGGATCTAATTTGGCTTTAGATATAATAATATCAGAAGTTTCGACAATTTCACTAAACTTGATATTAGCAAAAATCTAGTTCTTCATAGATGTGCCAAGGTAATGTAAAATAATCTTACCTGACCGACTGACTTACCATTTAAAACAAATAGCGAGTGTGCCAACATCAACATAGGCGTTGCAGAAAAACAATAAACAGGGCGCCGGTTCATTGACCGATACAGTAGCGCACTCTGCCAAAATAAGCACCCCTTGGCTTCACCAATTATAATTTGTATTAAGTGTGTGCGATATTTTATATCTTAATTCAGCCTGATACTTTACATTAAAAGAAGTCAAATACTATTTTAGTCTTCCTAGTCATCTGTCAAAATTCAAAATAGAGTATATTTTGATTGGTAAATATGATTTCCACGTAGTATGAATAAAAGAGTTGATTATAAGCTTTTAAACGTAAGGTCTGAGATGTCAATGAATATGTGGGTGGTAGACGTCAACACACAGACAGAACGACCCTCTTGAATATCTCAGCCACCAGTGCTTATGAACCTTTTGTGGACCGGGTAGAGCATACAAATAAGCCAGATTGTGGGATCTACAAAATTGGTGGGTGTCCCTGTATTGTTGTGATGTAGGTACCTCGGCTCCTTGAATCGCCACTTGTATTTTTTAGTTAGCACCGGAATGCGATGTCTAAATCGATCTGAAGTGCCACTACTCGATGTATCGAAATGATTGCGATGCCCGCTGATGACGTGCTTACTTTATAACGTGGGATGAAGGTTTTAATAAAAACTTGTTTCAGCCAGCGACTTGACTTCATGACACAATTTACCTGTTCTCTTACCTCCCGTTGCTTCCAAACGATACCATAGACAACCGCTCAGTTGTTTTATTTTCTTGAAATTTCCGATCAAAAATATATATTTGAAATAGTCTATAAACATATTAGTCATGTTCTGATTTTTTATAATTAGTATAAGATAGACAAATCATCAACATGGGCAGGAATATATTGAATACATAAACTCATCAAGGTAGGCCAGTTGTTGCAGCGACGGATACGGTTTTTCCAGGGATCGCAAGTTCGAGTTCTGAATGTAAATTTCAGTCTAAGATTATTTTAGAGTTCCAATTTAAATTATATTTTATAAGTAAAATTTATCTAATTTCACGTTACGACGGACACACCTTACATATGCTCAGATGTAGGTAGGTACTTACGGATGCTGTAATGACCTCATGCATACAGATGTACGAGGTCATCGAAGCATCCTACTTTATTCTATGATATTCGAAGTATCAGGCTGCTATATATAATTAACCAGGGTTTAAAAATGTCAATCATTAAAAACATACAAAAGTTACGTTGACACTTATATTCTGGTTAAACACTTATTAAAAATATATTTGATAATACTAACAACGTGAGCTTTGAAAACCAAAAAAAAAATCTTAATAAGCTACATATATATTAGCATTTTTGGACATAAATAAATAGATACAAAATTATTATAACTATAACAAAGAAATTCGTCGCAATAATCTTAAATTGTCACTTCTTGGTAATTTTAAACCGATTTTAATTACGAAGATAAATAAGATTTAAGTATGTAATATAATATTATCTAGAATTACTAGTACATACTAATTTTTAGTTACTTGAAAGACTTTATCTGAGATAAAACGCTCAGTTCAGTCAGTTAAACAAAACTGCAACTAGAAGTGTTTATCTATTTATTTATATATAATATCTTAGAATTAAATTTATAACATAATTGCTATGGTACCTACATCCAAAAATGTTTTTATTGAGAGTCATGTTAACACTTACATACCTGAAAATGTTATATTAACTCCTTGCTCATTGTAGATATAACTTTTTAAACACTTGAATACTGAAAATAAAAATTCAATATTCATATTTTAGTACAATTATAGCTATTTTATTTTATAATAGAACTCAAGCTTCAAATTAATTATTGTTCTGAGTTGTAACGGTAAAGTAACTCAAAGTATAAAAACGGCAAATTGATTACCTACTATTTATAAGTACAACTTACAAAAATATGATAGATTTGTAAATGATTATTTAAAAATAGAAAATTATTATTGTTGTGGCCAAAAATAATCTTATTTATGTAATTAGGTACTTAGATTTAAAAATGATGAAATAAATAATAATAAAAAACATAAAAATAAAATCATTGTAGGTATTGGTATTAATTCATAAAGCTTGGGTATGGAACAATTAAACCAGTAAACTCCAGCAAAGGTCACTGCAATGGATAATATTTATTAATTAAAAATAAAAGTAGTTTTTCAATATATTTACTTTATTAGGTGTATTTAAATGGAACCTACGTTTCTACTTTATATCTTAAAATCTACATTATCAATGTCTATTAAACATAAACAATAATATTTTTACATCAGAAGTATATATTCTAACATTCTAGATTATCAGTATAGAATGTAATTAATAAATACTAAGTAAGATACTATTTAAGTTATACGAGGCTATTGAACATTATTACATATCATTTGCCTTAATAACTTTTCTATTATGTATAATTTAATCTAATTAATGACACTTTTTAATTTATTACTCTAAATAGAAAAGTGACGATGTATTTGTAAATTAATGTTTACATTTGTATCAATAATCCATTAGGAATATTTACATGTGCTGTATCCATAGGTCATAACATTCCACTACTTACAAATAATTTAAATGTATCTAATTTAATTAAAGGTTTGTAGAAAAAAGTTGAAAAGCTACGTATTTTAAATGTCACGACAGCTCTGCTAAAACTTACTCTATGACAATAATTTTCACTTAAAATGTAACAGATAATTGATACATCTATTAACCATCATGGTTCTATATATTTAAACTTTAACTGAAATTACAAACGAAAAGACTAGAAACAAGATTTAGTCTATAAAGCTATATTTACTACCTTACATTAATATAAGAACTAAGTATGTTAAAATATGTACATAATAAACATAATACAACAAAGTATTCGCCACATATAAAGTCTTTCACTAAGTACATGAAACAGGCCTCATTGCAGAACGTCTTCCACTGGCATCGTAGAGCTTACATAGCACTTTCAATCGTAACTACTTTAACATTGAAAAAGTTGTGATGTTGATATTGTTTTTAAGGCATGAATAATTTATATGATTGCAAATAAAGGCGACAAAGTTCTGTTGTAGCGCTACTTTTCAATTCACTATTACTGTCAGACGATTACACATAGAAGGCGTAATAACTTATAAGCCAAATAAAGGAATAATTTTCGTTTCCCTGCAACTCGCCTCCCGCTATCATCGGTTCGGTCTACCTGGGACAATAATAAAAATAAATACATTTCGATGTTTAAAAAGTGAAATAATATTAACTTGAAGTGTATTTGTTTCGTATCATTCATAAAGTACTTAAATTAATGGAATTATGTCTGAACACCGAAATAGGTTCTTTGTACGATCAATGTTTGAGAAGTGCTTTATAATTAATGTTTTTCTGCTTTTAACTGTACTTATTATTAAGCATTCAATATCTTTAATATAAATTAATAAATTCTTAACCGTTTATAAAAATATATAGCTTATATTTAGTTTTCACGGAATACCTACATGATTTAGCTAATATACGCCTATTTCTCCTAGGTCTAGGACATATGGACAAAAGCGGTCCTACAATGAATATATAATTTAAGCATGTACGTACAGACAAATAGTACCTACGTATTTAATACATACATACATATATTCTCAGCCTTAGTTTAGAATACATAGGCCTAAATGTGTAAGCAGTTATGACCACTCATGAGAAAAGTATTAATATTATTTTTGCCGGCAGATTTTACTACTTTTATAAAAACGGATTTTTATGTTATTATTTGTTTTCTATAACATTTTATGACTGTTTAAAGTGTCTTACTTCTTACTGATTGGATCAATACTAAAAATCATAGGGCAATATTTTACTAAGTTTATTAAAGTGAAGAATAAATAGAGCTTTTTTTAAGCAGAGTTTATGACTGAAACTTTAAGAACTCCTATAAATAATTAAAAAGTCAAGTCTAGGAATTGAAACTTTTTTATTTCATTTTGATAATTAAATTAAAATATTTAATTTAATCAAGTTTCAATTAAGCAAACAATGTTGTATGAAAACTCATCATAATATTTTCTTTTACTGTTAGGTGTCAAAACATAGTTCGATAGACATTTTTGACAATCTGTAGTTTTTTTTATCTTCATTGTCACAATCTTATTAGGTAACTCTTAGCGTTAACTAACTCATTTATAAAAATGACTATGCAAAAAAAATATTACAATTGACACTGTGGGGTACAGTATTGTGTACATTTTTATTTTTTGTATACACATAAGCACTTGGTCACCAGATGGTCAAACTATTAGAATAGGTAGTTCGTGTTAAATAGTTACATCTACGAGAAAGAGAAGTTTAGGTATTAGTCACAGTTTAATCTTTAAACAGCATGAATGTTACGAAACAGCTTGTCTTAAATTCTAATAGGTATCTAATATATACATATTAGTTAGGTTTTAACAGGTTTTTAAAAATGGTTACGTAGACGTATCTATTCAAATTACTCTCAAATGAGTAGATATTTACGGTTTAGTAAATAGGAAAATATTTATAATATTTTAGTGATTATAATACTATTAACAAAATCCAAAGTATATTTTGATGAATAGTAGGTACTAAATCATTTTAGACTGCTACACAAAAATATATGACTTACAATAAAATACACATACCTTAATAAACATTTTCTTCCACTTATCTTAAATTAACCCATAAATGTAAAACTAACGTCACGTTAATTTCAAAGTAATCAAAACAAAACCTCGGATGCTGTATAGACGAGCTGCTAGCGGCGCGCTGAAGCGTCGGTCCCTCGCACTATCGGCATTCATTGTTATGAATAATATCGAACACATGTAGAGTTAAGACATACCTATAGGTGTGAACGGAGCAGGAGGCGGCAGGGTTAACCGACGATCTGTAAACAGTAGTTATCGACACGCCGCCACTTGTATTGGATCCGCAGCATCTCCGGCTACTGTGCTATATTTATCCGCTCTGGAACTGACGAGTACGGCTAAATCCGTTCGGCGCCATATGATGTCGGTCTCCTGCAACCACAACCACGTCACGAAACAACCCGTCCGTCGCCTACCCCGCGGCCGCCAGGGTCGAAGTCGAACGCAACTCGCACAGCGTCATTCGCGTCACAAAACTAAAGTCAAAAATCATTCGCACATCGCTTGCAGTAAATATAAAAACATATGATCTCACCTGAGGATTTTATCTCAGTAGGATTTATGAGCAGAGGTGGGTGCGGCGGCTACGCAAGCTTGATGGTGGTAGTAGGAGGGCGCTGGAGAGCGGTAATGGTGATGAGGCGGTGGGGAGGCGCGATAAGCGTCGGGGGCGGGTGATCCGCCTCGGAATCCGGCCAGCTGACAACTCGGCGGTTCAAAGAGATCACGAAAAGCTGGCGGCAATTGTTCTGCAGGAGGTTCGGGTGCGGAATACCAGCCGCTCGTTGCCGCCCGAAACTCTTCTGCGGCTAATGAGTAGGGCTGGGGCGAGCAATAAACCGCAGAAGGAGGTAGTCGGGGCTCGGTAAACTCATCCATTGGTTCACTTAGTTTGTCATATCGCGCACAATCCGCACCGGGTTCTCGTTTTGGTCTACATTCAAAAATTCTAGGTTTTACATCCGGTTTAACATCACGGGCTTGGCCCAACGCATCAGCAGCACTAAGAGCTTCCTGCGCCGCCAGCGCTTCTTGAGCCTGTTGTAATTGTTGTTGGCGTTTTAACGCTTCTTCCTTTTCCTTGAGAGCATCTTTTTTTTTAAATCGACGACGTCGTCGCAAGTAGGATCCATTATCGAACATATTGTATGAATCAGGATCTAAAGTCCAATAACTTCCTTTACCAGGTTTTTTATCGTCTCTAGCTACCTTTACAAAGCACTCGTTAAGACTTAAATTATGTCTTATTGAATTTTGCCAGCCTTGTTTGTTTTCCCTATAATAAGGAAAGCGTTCCATGATAAACTGATAGATACCATTAAGGGTTATTCGGCGGTCTGGTGCGTTTTGAATTGCCATAGCTATTAGGGCAATATAAGAGTATGGTGGTTTGACCATGTCTTTTGGTGTCCCAACATGCTGCTGGTGTGGATGGAGGTAAGGAGGTCCATAGCCATACCGGTATTGATCATAAGCATATGGAGTAACTCCAGCAGAGTACCCTCCCGCGGCTCCGCTACGGTATGCATAATGACTCTGTTCCCCGAATAGCGTGTGCATTTTGTTAATTTTCGTTGTTCTTACGTTCACTACCACAACATGTTCAAATCCCGAACGCGATACCTCAACGCGCTTCTCTCACGGCAACAAAACGACGACTGACTGATTTTGTTTAGATTCACAACAAGGCACGTTTACATAGCGAGCGCTAAACGAGAGGCGAATGAGCGAGATTGTGGGCGACAACGGTTTGAGCGACGCGACGCAGATGGTAACGCCCTCTTCCACGAGATATTTGTCTCGTTTTAGCAACCGTTAAATATGTATATCACTATCTCTTTCTACGATTGCCAGGATTCGTTAGGTGGGATGGTATTCAGAACGGGAACAGCTGAAGGCGGCGCAAGCTCATTTTAACAGAGCTTTTTGAAAGTTATCCTCCCCTCGGCTGTAGCCCTTAATGCCTTTTGTTCCACACAATTGTCAATTATTCTTACTACCACCATCGCCTACCACTCCACGGACTATCCAATTCAATTTGGCAAATAAAGAGGTAATATTATTAAAATTGGCATCTCATTCATTTAAAGCTGCGATTGTATTTTTTCATAATAATATGAATTCAATTTATCAGCAATATTTTTAAATTACTACATTTTTGTAATTAATTATATATTTTTGTGATTAATTATATCTAAAAAAGAGCATTTTTGTACATTGTTTTATATTAGCACTTTATTGGTAAAATTAATATTTTTTTATTGGTGGGTACTAAATTGTAGTGTAGATATGTGACATGTGAAATAGGTATGTACTATCCAGGAAGTTAATAGGTACCTAAATTATTACTATTATTATGGTATTAATATTATTTACGGTAGATCCCTGTAACAAGTTTATAGTTGGATCCTTTTATAAGTTTCCTTTAATATTCAAAACATCCAACTAAAAGTAATTTCTTAGATATGTAGGTACCTACCTTATAGTACTTTCTACTACAAGATAAGTACATCTATATCTAACCTTATCCATAGCTGTATACATAATACCTATACCCAACTCGTTTTTGTTAAAGTATTTTTTTTATTACAAAATATTCTCCTTACCCCTTTCTCAGCTAAATAGGTACCTAGCTCTATATTAAGCGTTATTGTTAGAATAATGTACTAATTAATTCGTTATAAGAATATACTAATATACCTACCTAATTAATTCGTTTGTCTAATTCTGTCCATATAAATAGAAATTTTTAAGTTTGTAAAACAGTCTTCAACTAACTATTTCTCCATTTTTATAAGCAGTTTAATGTTATATACGAAAAGGACACTACGACAGTTTCTTACTAAATTTAATAAAGTTAAATCAATAATGTTTTTTTTATAATTAAATATTAGGTAGCTTCTATTTTAAATTAAGAGAAAATTAATGTTAATCAAAATGTTTTAGGAAATATTATTATTAAATGTTAGTAAACAGTTTTGACAATACCCGTTTATTGTAAAATAATTAGACTTCTTAATTATATTAAACTTTCATAATTAAAAGCTTCTCATTCATTTTTCTCTTCGATAAGTGTTTTCAAAAAAAAGAGTCTTGTTTCTTTTAGTACCCAACTTCTTCTACTTTTTAACGTTTAAAGAAAATTTTTATATTGTTCCGGACATGACGAAACGTGAAGAAACATTTTAGGTCTTTTACGTGAACATTGCATGGATTGTCTATTTAAATATTTTGTAAATACCTACCACCATTCAACAAGCATAAGATTTTCAAAATCAGAACACTGTTAGAGTATGAATATATTTTAATAATTAACCTTTATGTACTTATTTTAAATCTGTATCAATCTGATCTTATTCTATAAATGTTTTTTTATATTATTACATATTTACTATATATTTAATATATCTAATAATTTTCATATAATCATTACTCATTTATATAGTCATCGGAAGTCGTAGAGACACAATGTTGACACAAGACAACGTGCGGGAGGTTTGAAAGCTAACAAAAAAATGACACATTCATCGCATTATTTAAGAACGCTAATGCCGTTGTCAGATTAGCGCATTTCCGTTCGGATTATTCGCCATTATTTTTACTTACAACAAACAATTCGGAACAATGTACCCCGAAAACGTATTTTAAAATAGTTTCATATTTTTTACAATAAAAATGAATATATTTTTTATTTCTATATCTTTTATATTTTTTATTATATCTATTTATTTCTATTTATATAAACATGTTATGATAACTTAGTTTATTGGTCAAGGTTTATATCCAGAAAATAATGAAAGTATAGGGTTCAAGGTTATTTAATATTATTTATGTAGAGCTGTCATGTTAACGTCTACGGTTTTTTTAAAATAGTCCTCTAAATTATTAATTAAATTAGGAGAGCTTTGATCTTTAAACTACGATAGTCCCTTTTATAAACAGAATAGATCCCTTAATTTGTGAAATAGAAGCTCTAAAAATGTTTCAAAAGATAAGGAACTACCGCGGGGATAAAGCACTTAGGTAAAGCTTAAAAACTTTCGATAACAAACAATATTAGTTGATTTTCTCTTTCAAGTTAGGTATTGCCAATTTATATATATATATAATAATCTGTACAATATACCTACGTTTCTCGATTAATTAAATCGAATCGACATTATTTAATTCTGGACCTGAAAATCAACAAGTAAGTACCTACCTAATTCCCAAAGTTCGAGAAACGTCTCGAACGAACTTATAATAAAGATTCTGTAGGTAAGTTCCAGCTATTACAGTGAAAACTTTGATATTTTCTTAATTTTCTCTAAAGCCAATTGTATATTTCCTTCTGTCTCACTGATGTGCCACAAGACCTTTTACTCGTGGACTAAAATAAATGTTAGGGATAGATGTCCCTAAGGGCATCATGGCTGCAATAGGTGAGTAGACTATCCTTTTTAATTTAGATAATTGCTTTCTATATTAAAAGATACAATAAAAATTAAATTGCAATTAATCTTCTCACTTACCTACTATTTCAAAAATCCCTATTTTATGACAATTACCTAAGCTATGTAGGTAGCGAGAAATTTTTAGTTACAAGCACACTCAGACACACATTCTACTTTTATTACAGAAATCTTTACATTATTTTGAACTCTTATCTCGGGATACGTTAATTAAATGTTACTTTTCAGAATTTAAAACGTTTAAAGGAACTTTAAACTTAATAATTACAAAGATATGTCACAGGCCTGAGTTAAATGCGAATGTTTAAATAAAAACTAATAATTATTACAAACTTTAAATCATTCATAACAAATTAAATGGTTACAGCTATGTCGTGTGTGTTTAGTAAATATGTTTCTTAAATTTCATGTAGATAAACACATCTAATCTCTACTTTGAATATCATTTTAGGTTTTTCTCCTATTACGCAAGAACCAGCAACGGAACAGGTACCTACAATCTACATATAGAGAATATAAGAAGTAGAGTTCAGTTTTGATTATTATATTATAGATGCCTACAAAATAATATTTGTGTAGGTATAGATTACAGAAAAAAAATATTAATTTAATCTTTTAAATCTCTGTTGTAAACAAGAGTACCCTTATGAACAGTGCAACAGACGTCTGTCTCCATGCCAGCTTAATTGTTAAATAGACATGGTATTTTTGTAGAAAATTAGTTTAAGTTAGTATAAATATCTTGTTTTTCCGAACCAACATTGAATTCTTAGATATGATTTATTCGTTTAACTAAATTAATTAAATAAGGGAAATCTATGAAAATATTGCTGCTTATATTCAGTCGTTGTTTTATCAATGGGGAATTAACCATAAAACGCTTAGCATTTCAAAATACAATATTCACATATATTTAAATAAGAAACAGTGGTCATTTCGGCATTTTTCGTTGTCAAACATGGAGCATATATGGCTTCGTATGCATTCAACTTTTCATTACAACAATTAACCCTTCGCGCTCCTATAAAATTATGGTATAAAGGATGAATATGCTTTAACTTATAGTGAGCCAACAAAATCATAATAATGGTATTTTCGTTTTCTAAAACAATACTAATAAAAGTATTCCCAAGGGTAGACTTGGACTCCGTGCTTGGTTTTTACCGAATCCACCTGCAATCTCACCAATGCATAACTAGTTTGTGGGACACGACTGTACCGAATAAAACACATCAACCAGGCATCAACACCTACCACTACATACTGTACGTTCAGATAACGTGGATCATTTCACCGAGTGGACAAATATGGCAGTACTGTATGATATTCCGTACTTTTACCGAATGTAAAGTTAATTTAAGTTACAGCGATAAAACAAATTCAAGGATTTCCCTAAAACATAATTAAATTTTTAAATAATACATACAAAGCCATATTAGGTACCTATATGGATCATCATACTTTTACCAAAATGCATACGATGCCATTTTTGGCTTCGTGTTATAATTTCTAAAATAAGTAGGTAGGTACACAATATTTTTTTCATTTTCGGACTGTTTATGTAAAAGCAATAAAAGATAACTTCGAAAAAAAAAATCATTATCTCTTTCATAAACATACAATAAGAGGTTCAGTTTAAGTTGTCGTAGCTTTTCAAGAGAGCTTGAAGATGCTATTGCGCGTTCTTCCTGCAGTATAGGTCCAGCAGTATCATAATATCGCTCTTGCTCCAATGATAGATTGACCTCGAGCTCATATCATGTGCCTATGTGGATAGACCAACTGTTTTTGTTGTTGACTGTTGACATGCATACAGTTCAACCTTTCGCCGTATTAAAAGCTTCTCAAAAGTTCACCTAAGTACATTCAATCAATTCGACTAGTTTTAATTACTCTTTCATCGAACTATTGTGCTAAAGTTTGAAGCTTCAAAATATAGGTAAGTAAGCTCTAATAGCAG
The DNA here is from genome assembly GCA_959347355.1 of Napeogenes inachia. Taxonomy (NCBI): domain Eukaryota; kingdom Metazoa; phylum Arthropoda; class Insecta; order Lepidoptera; family Nymphalidae; genus Napeogenes; species Napeogenes inachia. Next base: position 4,390,859 of record OY365800.1, on the reverse strand, counting down.
TGGTGCTTTCATTACATCTTATATTTGTATAAGATGTGATAGCTGTAATCGATAATTGGATCGACTATAAAATATATAGGAATTAAAATTCACATTGACACATTTACATTATAGATAATTGTAATCTTAAAGATAATTTCATATTTACCTGCTTTAAAGAGGTAAATTATTGTTTTAAGATGACTATTAACATACTTATAAAGCCAAGCTTATTTAAATTTCCATATGCTATTTAGTAATAACCTAGAAATAAGAGGTACCTAAGTAGGTAGATACTTCAACAACACAACATTGAATATGTGCCGGTTGGAAGACTTGCTAATATTTATTTATACTTTCTTGAGACTCTACCTAAGAATTTTAAGAAGATAATGTAAGTAGAGATTTCTTTTTTCAAGAATATGAACACTACCTCCAGAGAAGATAAACGTGAAGTCGCTATTGTTGCCATAATTCGTAATGTGAGTGACAAAATCGGAGCTCAACTTACGGGTATCCTTTTAATGCGCCTTTTAATTTTAAGTCTTTCGGACTCTAGCGGTTTTAATAGAGGCTAGTAAAGTTATCAATCACTAATTACACAGATAACATTTAGATGCCTACTTATTATTTACAACATCTTACGTAGTTTATAAATGTAACTGTCTATATCCACGATAATTAAGTCTAAATCGAGCGCGCTAGGCTTGAATCCATTCAGGGCTCTTAATCATGAGCTCACAGTATAGCGGATTCGGGAAGAGAACATCTTAAATTTGGATTCAAATAGAGTACAGCCAGATCCTATATAATAGTAATCATAAACCACAAAAGATTGATCTTTAGCTTTTTCAAATATTGGTTCGAATTTATTGTCAATGACGTGAAATCAAAACTATACATCTTTATATGTAGGTATTTCAATTATAAATAATAGTATATTTTACTGTCAGTATTTATATTAAAATTTTACAGTTTAAGATTCTCCTTTGATTTATGCGACATCTATGTAAAAAAGATGCAATTACAACAATCCGTATATACTTTTCGTGAAGCCCATGTTAAAAGCGAATGTAACGACATCTACAATTTTCTATCAGTAGCTACTTATTTACTTTCAAGTAGATACTAACTACCTAGTAAGTAGTATGTACTATTTAACAATCAAAATGAATTTATGTTATCTCATCTAGTGTCTACTTTTTCTATGCCAATTATATTTAATATTTGCTACTAGTATGTGCATTTTATTAACTATTACTATATTAAATCTTAAATTCAGATTACCTATTACTATAATTAAGAGATTCATCAACTTAGATCTCAGCAACCATTCACCACATTACTACACAGTACACTAGTTAGGTAGTACATAACGGTGTGACTGTGCAACATTATTGTAATTTGTAATATCAATTACAATTTACAACTCATAAGCATTTGTAGTTCGATGTGTTTTTAATTTTCGAATTTATATTAATTTCTAAGGTTTTGTTAATAGGAAGTCTGATTCGAATCATGTCAATGGTTGTTTTTTATTCTATTGAACATGTTTAATGTGAAGTGGCTGTTTGCTTTATTATTGTACAATAGTCTCAAGGAGTGAATGTTACTTTTTAATTTTTAATAAAAAAGTAATTCATCATCGAAAAAAACATTTATTAGTTTATTAAAAATACAATGTATACATTTCAATTAGAAGTTATAGGCATTAATGACATTAAACAATATTGATATTATTACTGCGGTGGCGACATTTTTATTAAAATTAAATCCTGAACTTTCAAATTGTACCAAAAGATATTTAGTATTTAGGTACAAAATAATGACATTCACAAAAAATAAATAGTATACTATATTTTTAATTAAATAAGTAGGACATATTTCATCAACTTAATGTGCTCAGTTGAACCAATGGGTATGTTTATTATTTATTTGATTTCTGTACTATTTAAAGTGCTTCTCTTTAATTTTATTTCAGAGTTTACATTAATTTCAGAGGTGAATACATACCTAATATATAGAACAGAACTATGTGTACTGCAGTCTCAACGCAGTATTAGTAATTTTATTACAATACTCTAACTTAGTGCCCTAATCCCAAAATAAAATGTACATCAAGACAATAAAGATAATAACTATTTACATATCTAGTTTGTTTCAGAAGACTCAGCAGTCTACGGCTTTAGATCGGAATCCATTATATCTATCACAGGCTTTAAATCTAAAGATGAATTGGTTATCATTATCAAACAGATGAATTAGGCATATAATTAAGTTTATTCTAAAAAAAATATGAAATTTGCGATTTTATTTTTAAATAACACAGATTAGTGTTTTCTAAGGCTTTCACGAGTACTACACGTTGGAATAAAACTATTTTTATGGATTTAACTCGCGTATATTGAATTAAATTTTAAATTTACATTTTTTAATCTAACCCGACGTTTCCGAATGCTTTGCAGCAATCATGTTCAGTTAAGTGAACCGTGAAGATTTAAAATGTAAATTTAAAATTTTATTCAATATACGCGAGTTAAATCCGTAAAAATAGTTTTATTTCAACGTGTAGTAGGTACTCGTGAAAGCCTTAGAAAACACTAATCTGTGTTATTTAAAAATATTTTCGTAAAAATAGTTTTATTTTAACATAGATTAGCCTGACATTTTTTGGGAAAACAATTAGTGTTAGTCATTAACTTAAAAAGAGCCGACTATGCCTATAACTATAATATCTATAAGGATAATTGAATATAGTTAAACATATTTCAGAGGTAAATGACCCAGATGCACTGAATGGTATAAATTATTGTAAATTAGATATTAACAGAAAAATCTTCTATCTGTTTGATGCATATTTTGCAATTTAATATTAACATTATTAAAATAAAATGGAAAAGGTATTTCTTTCATACAAACACATTTAAAAAGTGAAGTAAAAGTTGAAAATTATTGCAATACTTTATATATATATGTCGGAGCGAGTTAATTCAATAGAATTCATTATTATTAGAACGTACCAGAATATTATTTTATTTGTTTAAATTCCAATTGCTTTCAAACCTCTTTATTTAATTTTATTTGTTTTGTTTCATTATTTTACAATTTAAAAAAAGATTATAAGTTTATTAAAAAGTATTTTCGAAACGACCAATCAGAGCAGAGGACGCGCCACGAGCGGGGTCGAGCCTCGAGGCGCCATCTTTAAAAGGTGAGATGCGGACGATGCTGGGATCAGCACGCGACAGCCCTCGCCCCCGAGAAGTCCCCGCAACCTGTGCAAACTGCGGGGGACCTCACCCTGCAAACCACACATCATGCCCGCAATACAAGCGCGAGATCAGAAACAAAAAAGCAGGCACAATCACCAAGGAAATCAACCGCAAGAAATCAAATACCCAAGGGTTACCAGTTGAAAATAACACTGTCCCCGCAGAAGCAAGCGCCAACTCTAATGGCGCCAGCAAATCTCCCAAAACAAAAGGGAGCAAGAAACAAGAAGAGAGGCAAAAAAGGCAATGGTACCAAGGATGAGCCCCGTCCTTCAACCTCAGCCGTAGCCTCAAACTCTCCAAAATCGAACAAAACGCAAGATTCCGTTCCAAGCACAGGACTCCCAACAGTAACTTTGGAAAAGTTATTTGGCACCTTACAGGAGGCGCTCGCCGCCATCAAGGAAGGCCAAGATCCAATTCAATCGATTACAAGCATCTTCACTAAAATAGTCGAAAATAAATAATTTAAGAATCATCTTTTGGAATTTAAATGGGCTAATAAACAAGCACCATTTAGTAAGAATTATTGTCAAAATCCAAAACGCGGACATCATTTTAATAAATGAAACGCTCTTGAAATCTACTGAGAAATTCTACCTGCCAGGTTATAACGTCCTCAGACAGGATTCAATAAACCTAAGAGCCAGCAGAGGACTCTTAGTTGCTGTCAAAAACTCAATCGTTTTTGACACGCTCCCCACACCAAATTACGCATCTTTTCAGGCGCTTGGGGTACTGGTGCATTTCAACAAAAAGCCCCTAAGAATTTATGCGGTTTATAGACCGCCTAACACATCAACCTCCTTCCTCTCAAGGGAGACGAAAAGTCTATTTGACACTGCCGATGCAACAATCGCGACGGGTGATAGGAATGCACACCACACAAACTGGCGCTGTTTCCAATCTTATAACCCCGGTAAAATACTGAAAACAGGCTCTATTAATAACCACTACACAGTGGAAGGACCTGACAACTTCACCCACTATACCAAGCACCATCGATCTAGCAATTCACAAAGGGCTCGAAAACGCGGATCGACTTTTAGAAGTAATTCCAGACGCCATGGGATCGGACAACTTACCGGTCCTTTTCACTATAAAAGGCAAAACAGCCAGAATTGATTTCCCCCCTCGAAAGGGTCGCACCGACTGGTTTAAATTTACCAAGAAAGTCAACGAGCACCTCATCAATTTTACCGATCCTATCAACACAGGCGAGGACGTTGACAGATTGGAAAAAACTAATAACAACAGCAATCCAACAATCCAAAACCGAGACAACTGCACCGGTCCGCTCGGGGATCCTCTCTCCCATACCTAACCACATATCCGCCCTCATTTCAGAGAAAAGGGCTATCCGAAAAGAGTGGCAGAGATCGAGAGATCCTAGATTAAAATCTAAGATAAACACTCTCATAAAAAGAGTAAAAAAAAGAACACCAAACCATATCTGATACGCGCTGGGAAGAGCGTATCTTCGAAGCCGGCCAAGATCAATCTTCGCTTCACAAGCTCTGCAGACAGCTCAAACGAAAACCCACAGCCATAAGACCGCTACTAAAACCCGACGGAAACCTCTCCTTTGACCCTAAAGAGAGAGCGGAATTACTAGCGGACCACCTTGAGATACAATTCTCACCAAACCCTTCCCAGCGCCCAGAACACCACCTTAGTGTGGAAAGGGAAGTCAACAGACACACATCCAGCCCCGTCTCGAGCAGTTTGGATTCCGCAGGGAGCACTCGACGTCCCTTCAACTGGCCAGAGTCCTACACTTCACCACTGCCGCGAAGAACAAGAAAGAAAAGGCTGTTGCAGCTTTTCTCGACATCTCAAAAGCCTTTGACCGGGTCTGGCACCCGGCCCTCCTACTCAAGATTGCAAAGACAGGTGTCCCACCATGCTTCGTACGAATCCTTGCCGACTGCCTGTCCGGCAGAACCTTTTGTGTGAAGTTGGTGGGTACCATCTCTTCCTGCCGCCCTGCGAGAGCCGGAGTTCCCCAGGGGAGCACCTTATCCCCGGCCCTCTACTCTACATATACTGACGACATCCCCGTCAGCGAAGGGGTCACCCTGGCCCTATACGCAGATGACGTGGCCCTAATGATCTCCTCGCTCTCATCAAGGAGAGCAACCTTAAAATTACAAAAATCTCTTGATCTCCTCCCTGGCTGGTTGGCTGAGTCGAGGTTGAGGCTCAACGTGGAGAAGACCCAGGCAATCAGGCTTGGGGCCCACGGAGTCACCCCTCCTCGCCTCACCATTCAGGGAAGAGATATCAACTGGTCACCCAAAATCACATATTTGGGAATCACCATTGACAGGGGGCTGTCAATGATGGCACAAATAACCAAAACCAGAAACTCTGCCAAATCAGCACTCTTTATGCTGAATCCTATCATACAATCAAAACTCTCTACAAGAATAAAAATTGCGGTCTACAAGATGTATGTCAGACGAGGTCTGACATACGTAACACCGGCCTGGCTCGCCCTCGCGAGCCCCCGACATATCAAAAGACTCCAAGCGATACAAAACATCGCTCTCAGAAAAATTACGAAAGCCCCTTGGTACGTGAGAAACGCCACTCTACGGCGCGACCTCCGTACCGAGGACCTAACCGAACATATCGCAAATCTAGCATCCAAAATGTACAAGGCTGACGCCTCAGGATTCTCTCACATCAAAGACATCGCGCCATGGCATGCGCGCCCCCCGGACGCAACCCACAGGTTGCCCCGGGACATCATCACTTATCTATCAAGATTTTCCTGAGCAGTCACCCGTAGTCGCTGGTCTCCTCAGCTGGGCTTCACCCCATGGTGTTCCACCTGGCTGGGACGACCGCCTCGTCTGACAACATGCTCACTCCAAAAACCGCTATAAAAACGGATTAAAATATCACAGAGGTAACCTACCTCAACCCAACCCCTACATGTATCTACATGTAGAGCAAGACATCACAACAGTAGGCATAAAAACCTGATGTAGTCTCCCCTTTCCTCCCACAAGAGTATAGAGAAGCTAGTATACGACGCTGGGATCATTTGGGTTTCCGATATGTTTGGAAGTGGTCAGATATTGACGGAGTGGTCGATTTGGATTATTATAAAAAAAGACTATACTAAGATCGGTGCCCCGAACCCGCTGCTCGGTTCAAAATTAAAAGTGAACAATTCTATTTGCTAAAAAAACGTGTAAATTGTGATCTTATCTTTTGTGCTTACACTTTATCCCAATGACGCCCACAAAGACTGTAACAAATGATGCTTCTCCGACATATATATATATATATACATACATATATACATTTAATCCAAATTCCTGCTAGAAAAAGTAACATCTAGAGTTAACTAAAAATAAACAAAACTTATATTGCAAGTCAAAAACATAGTATAGTAATAATTTATCTATTAGCATTATTTCTTAAGTTTTTAAGTTAACATAGCACATTATACAAAAAATACACAAAAATCTAGTCAAATAATAATTATGTCACCGTTTTTGTTTAAGTGCATGCATTCAATGAAAAATAACTAATTAACTTAATTTATTTAGTTATCGGATGAAGATAAATTGCTAATTATGTTTTATTTTAGGGTTAATTAAGTGTGATATATATTACTTTTCACTACCTCTATAATTATTTTAATGATATTAGTTGAATTTCTTATAAGAATTATTTGAGTTAATTTGTGTGATATATATAGAAGATTTAAAAAGTAATAATAAATTAACTAATGAATATAAATTAATCTTAAATAAATCTATAATTTTAAACATTTTATTTAAAGTTATTATGGGTTTAAACCACATTATATATATCTGGCCTCTAACAGAAATCATAAACCTTCAAAACACATCATGGGAATATTGGTAGAGATCATATATATATATATATATGTGATAATTTTTTTGTTTATTTTGTCTGATAGGTGTCATTATTAGAAGAATATTTTGTTTATTCTGTAGCACATGTTTTAAAATATATTTTTTTACTTTATGTATGGATCTTGACTATGTACTTTATGTAAGTTTACAGCATAAAGCTATTATTTTTATATATAATATTGTGTATAAATATTATACATCATCTTTATTTTTTTGCTCTTTTGTTTTCTTTATGAGAATGCTATATAATCTCATATAATAGAATATGAAATAATGGAATATTATTCGTATATGTTGTTATTTGCTAATGATGGTGTTTGATAAATATTTATATTGAAATTGAAAGATATCGTTAAAAATAAGAAATAATTTAAAGTTATGGATCCATAATTGACTGGTTAATGACAACATTTAAAATCTTGCAACTGCATATTATGTAAAAATGAGATGACAAGTCACTAGTGTCCTTCCTTCATGTTCTCAGTGATTTGTTTTTATTTTATGTGTTTGTTTGGGTTGGTGAGACAGATTTTTATTGGACTTTGTAGGTGGCAGTTTCCAGCTTTTCTGGACACAACAAAGCCTGCTGGGCCCGCTCATTTAAAAAAAAATAAATATTACATGATCATAGTCTATGCACAAGCTGATAACAGCTAATCGAATCGAATCGAATATACTATATTAAAATATATACATACACTTATCATATAACACCATTAAATAAAAAGTTTATCTTATAACTAGTCCTTACATTAAAAATATAAATAAAAGGAGGCTCACATTGTAGGTTCACTAAAATAATATTTACTTATTGTCTACTACAATTTTTTCACAATATATAATTTTTAGTGCCACTTAAAGAGTTATTATAATATTCTTTCAGTAATGATTTATCTAAAATACTAAATTCAGATGTTATGTGCAAGAGATACTTTAATAATTTTGGACTCATGACTCTTTGAGTATACTGTTGCATAAATTTTAACATCTTGTTTTTATATATTGCAAATGTGCCTGGTTTTGCAAGGATTGCAAAAGCTATGTGGACTTATTACTGTCATGTTACTAATGAACATGAAAGTAGACAAATTTTAGTGTATACAATTTATGAATTTAATTATTTTAATTTAATATTTTTGGTCCTTGCTCTTTGTTAAATATTATATTAATTATAAACTATGAAAACTTCTTCTAGTGACATTTTGCTTCTTTGAAGCTGCACTTTTAAATCTAACTTATTACTTTTAGCTGACTTACTAAATATATAAAAATAGCCAAAAATCAAATATGTGAAACAACAACTAAGCCTCCATATTATTTAAATTCACAGCCGCTATCACCTTGATTGAGCATTGGTTGATTTTTGTTACCTCACACATATAATTTTACTTTATCAAAACAAAACTACTGCTACCTCGTCTGCTTAATATTTACAGCCTCTTTTTTCAATTTATCGTAGTCTTCTTTAGTCTTCTTACATTCACTTTGGAGATCTTCAAATTGGCTCTGGAAGCAACATTTTATAAGACTTAGGTACATTGATAAATATTAGAGATGCGCCAAATATTCATTAAGTATTCCGTATTTGGCATCTTTGTTGATTTCTATTTTTTTGGCTACTCGACACGGTAAAGGACTAAATGACTAAACTAAGATTTATATCATATTACAAGTCAAAGAAAGTCATATTTTTTTTTATTATCACTAACCTACAATTAGTATTTAATCAAGTCAACATTTTCTTTGTACCTTAAATGAGAATTAATTTTAAAATCCCAATACAATATTTTTAATCCAAAAATCAACATATTTATTCATCTAGCCAGCAGCGATACATAATGTACATGTTACAACCTATTTATGACAAGCTACAATGAAATGGTAAACCACATATTTGGTTTGGTAAAGATTAAACTGAATAGTATTTGAATATATATACTATGTATATAAGTATGGTATGGTATCTGCACAGGTATGCAGATTGTAGGTTATATAATAGCCTGTAGTTTTTTAAATATAACATTCTGCTGGGATGGCTTGAGTCTGAGATAATAATATCAAGTATCATAAAATTGGTGTGGACTTGATATTAAAATGCATTTTGTAGGATGAGAAATAGAGTCAATTGTCCTAAACCTCCCCAACTCCTTCCTCCCTCTCCATGGTTTTGGCATTTGGTCTGTTTTGTCTAGGGTGGCCATATAAGTGTACCTTTCAACATTTGTAAATGGGCACTTACAACAAGTGTTGTTGTTGTAAGTGCCCATTTACAAATGTGCAAAAAAGTGAACTAATCTGCTTTTTGTCAGTAATTACAATAACATAAAAATAAAAACGAAAGAATCCTAAAACTAGCAGACCAACTGTGAGAGACAATGTTCTCAAATATTTATTTATGAAATCAGATTTGCCACAGCATTCTTCCTTAGAACACAAGTTCACTTCTAATACTTCTAGCCCTATCAAATGTATCATAATATCAAGATAAGTTTTAGTGATATTCGCTATCAAAACTGGATCTTATATAAATAAAATTTTTATGAATATTCACTGTTAGCCATTTTACCTGACATATGATGGACTGTTGTTTCATTGCAACGCAGCTATCCATGATGTCCTTGAAGCGCTCCTTGTCAGACTCATGCTTCTGTTGTGTTTCAGTCAGCATTTTATCTATATGATTCTTGTATTCTGTGACAGCTGAAACAAAAATTGATGATAATGTACTCTAAATGATAAGAAGTAAAATATTTACAGTTGCAATTATTGTTTATTTACAAAATGCAATTTGAAATTAGGAATTATTTGTTTATTTTTATAAACACTCATCAACACATTAAAACGTTATACTGGCAATAGAGGTCCGACTTACCATTTAGTTGATATTTTATTGATGTTAATTCAGTAAAGCACCGTTCACTTGACCACTGAGCATTATCGTAATTTTGTTGAATATAATTTAAATTGAAGTAAACTACACTTACAATAAATAGCAAAAATAAAAATAACGCCAACAATTTTCGTTGCGACAATAATCGATAACTCATTGTATATTATTGTACCAAAAACATTGTACAGTTTAATTTTAATAGATAATTTAAAAATTAGAAGCAGTAGTATTCATGTTCAGTTTTCACTTTACAAAGGATCCGAAAACTCATTAACGAACCGTTTCGGCATCAAAACGGTAAATTAATTGCCAAATACTCATTGCAATTTGATATAAATAATTCAGTGCTATAATTTTTATAACATATAGTTACCATAAATTATTACCACGGATTTTCATTATTTTCAAGTATGGTAATTTGTAATCACTAATAAAAAAATCAGCAAATGTACAAGAAATTGACGCAATCGAGATTCGGACGTTTCACGTTGGTGCTGTGCCTAGTATACAGTACAATCTACATAGTACATACAGCGAAGGAGAAAACATTTACAAATTACAACACATGAAATATAAACACTTGACACAATAAACGTAGGTCATAGACAAACTGTGAGGCCAGTGACACCACTATATAGAATAATTATTCTCTATGCACCACAAGCATCAACTTCTCAATTCTCATGTGACATGTATTTGACATCTGTCTACCATAAGGCATGAACCGTCAACCGTCATTTCATCCTATGAAAACTGTGAACAGCGAAATGACGGTGAAAATTCTCGCCGGAATTATAGTTTAAGGAGTCGTTGTAGTCAGACTTATGAATTTTACAAAATAATATACTACTATACTACAAAAAAGTTAGCAAGAATGCGCCCATTTTATTATCGTACATTAATTTACAGCACTCTGCTTGACCTCGAAAAACAGCAAGTAAAAGTGGACACCAATTAGATAGGAGCACTGGCTCATTTACAATTTACATTAATTTACAACAGCCTTTTCACAGTGTAATATTAGCACCCTAGTTAAGAAATATTCGTACTACCATAAGGAAAGTGATTTGACGATCGCGGCATACCACCCCATAGACAGCGTAGAGTAGAGGAAGAGAGTACCAACTCCATGTGTAAACAGTATTCGTGAAATGGCGCTTTCGTGAAAGCGCCATTTCACTATTCGGTTGTAATTCATAATCTAAGAAAATATATTTTATTTTACTCTGAATTTGGAAACCCACTTTCAAGCGTGAATCTTGCAAACGATTAGCGTAAGCCCTAATGTAAACCTGGAGCCGGCATATTGTGTGCACACGAGATCATAAATCTGTTTTATTTTTATAAAAACGTCGTGTAATAGTCGTAGCCGACAAAGCTTTTATGTGAAGCTTTGAAAAATGAAATGTGATATTGAAAACATGAATTTGTCATAACCTTAAAATCACTAAGATTTATAGTTTAGTCTCGGAAGATAAGATAGATACCTGTTTTTGGTTATAGCAATACAGGTGGCTTAAAATTTAAATAGTAGTAATTATAGCGGGGCAAAGCAGTTAAGTTAACTGAACAACATAATTCATTGATAGAATAATAATAATAATTTTCCATACCTCAGTTGAGCAAAAAATAACTGGTTGCTCTAATTACTGTTGAATATATGTATACTGATTTTTGACAGAAAACAACGATTTATTATTTACAACAATTTTATGTCTGAGTTATTGCCAATCAACTGGAAATATTATATCTATTATAACAAATAACAATGCTCTACAAAGGAAACGTTCTCTATAATTGTTTTATCAATGTTTTCATTTACTTAGACTAAGTATCCAAATGTATATATTTATTTATTTCAATAATTCAATTGTTCCTTTTTATTTTGATAATAGTCAATCGCTATGTTTCTATTAGATGGAGCTGTTCAACTGAACTAGTTACTATATACCTATATATTTTATGAGCGGGTGATATTCAAATGATCTACTATGTCACATTTTACAACTACTTGACGAATACTCTTCACTTTTATTGTTATATTTTTAAATCAATAATTTTATAAGGATTCATTATATGTACTATTTTTAATGATATACCAATTCTACATCTCACTTTATTCCACATATCATGTCGACCTTAAAATATTTAATAAAAGGTATGATGTTACAGGAGCTGCAATATTTTAAATCTTATTAACATTTTAAATCACTACCCAGTACCCACCTGAGTTGCGTAAATGCAACATATTTTAAACATAAATACTATTCAGGACAAGCTAAATATAAGAACACCCAAATCATAGAAAAACAGTGAACTAAATATTGAGAATTATGGACTGGAGAAGAAAGTGGAGGATTTTTAACTACATATTGAAATCATTATGCAGTATGCCGTAAAATGTAAAAAGCGCCATCTAGCGCATCTATCCTATATTAATACACAATATTATGAATTATTTCTATCGGAAGCAGTCGGGATCAGAGCAAGATGTCGCTATGTTTCAACGTCAAAATCTTAACGTACTTGCCTAATCATACCGATGTTTGATATAAATATTTTCATCAATGACCTTAATTTAAAATGTTCGAATATGTTACTTACAAAACCATTTTACAATTTATAATTTTTATTTCAAATTAATCATTGTATAAATACAATATTAATAAACTATATTTTGTATTATTTTAGATAGGTAAGAACTTATTTTCAATACAAATGTACATACAATACATATATGGGTATTTACATCTTAAACTCATGTTTAAAAACCTGACTTCCATTGTGATCACTTAAAACTAATACTATAATAATAAAATTTACATGGAATCTAATACAAACTGTAATAGGAACTTTTTTAAAATCTCGTCTACTAAGATGGCGGAAAATAGACTTATTATGACATCAGCTGGTTATTGTTAAGCGTTCAAAGTATACTGAAAATTATTAAATTAGATAATACTTTTTTTTAGCAAAACGTACAAATAATATATATCATGGATTAAAGGATACTTAAATATGCTTTTTCTATACTCGTTGATAAAATATTATGGAGGAAATCGAGACAGCGCTGATTACAAGTCCAGATAACCTATCAAATAACGATTATTTTCTAAAGTATCTTCAGGTAAATGTGTTTTTTAAGAATACTTAAATGTATCATATTTTTCAAAGATATTTGATTATACCTACTGTAGACGAGAAAGACAATTAAAACTTATTTGTAATAAGTTTAAAATTAAAGGTTATGTACCTATTCAATAGTAGTTGCATAAGACATTATATGTATTTTGACTAACGCAGTTACTTATTCTTTTTAATAAATCATCACAATTTATTTTGGGTATGACAACGCCATCCATAGACCACACATCATCATAGTACACATCATAGTACAAACTTTAAGAAAATCTATAATTAAAGGTTAAAAAACCGTTATATTATTCTTTAAATTCCAGAACCCCGGTGACGATGGTTCTGCCGTTTTTGTTTGTCGTATTTGCAAGAAAACGTTTTATAATTCTCACGCTCTTCAAAACCATAAAAAAATACAGCATGATGATATTAATGGTTCTGTTTCTGATGATGATCAGCCTCCTTATTCCGTAAATGCAAATGACCAGGTATATACCAAATATTAAAAATGAAGAAATTTAGTTATTTGGGCCAATATAGGGAATTACTACTCCTACCTACCTATTGAAGTAGTTCATTATCACGATAATAGTGACAACAATCAATCAAATTTTAATTTTACGTTTATTACAACTTATCAATGATAATAATAATAATAAATGTAATGTTACATGTACGCTAGACTAATATAAACATTGTGTTAAAAACTTATTCCCGATCATATTTACAGCTTACAGCTTCATTCGTTTAAATTTAATGACTTTGTAGATGTAGAGTATGGACATCTTTAATTATATTGGTTTGGTTAAGATGTGACGTCAATCGTTATTATTATATGTTTTGTTGTGTGTGTTTTGTCATATTTGTACGTATTATACCACATATTGTAACACCAATACACACAAGTTACCCAAATTTTCTTGAATTGTATGAACTTTTAAAATGTATTATTAATATGCAGGTTTACGATGGTATTTGCGGTTTTAAATTTATTCCGCTGAAAAAGTCCGAGGGAGATATAACAGTTGAGGAAGATGGTATAATAAAACGTACCTTTAATTGTGATACCAGCTACCTTATAGTAAGATATGAGAGCAACGAGGGTCTCGGGGTCAAAAGATCACGATTAGACAACATGATCAAAAAGATTCAGTCAAAGCCTGAAAAAAAACCAGTCGACCTAAGGTATACTCTTGTGCCTAATTCGGTAAAAAAATATTAAACCTTTGAATAATTATATTTTTACTCCTTAGGGGTCCATTCACGTGCACTCTTCCTTCCACCTTACGTCCTAGTGTACAGTGTCGCCAGATCTTCTTTAACTGTTGCGAATACTCTTTACATTACCGAGAAGAACACACCAAACGTCGTAAAGCTGCTTTACGCTGTCAGGTGTGTGAAAAACGTCTAGACAGAGACTTTTATCCAACCAATACATTATCGGAACAGTTGAGTTCTCATAGCAGTTCGTCCTTTTCCTGCCATACATGCGGATTCACTTTTCTGGACAGTTCACAATTCGACGAACATAACCGTATAGTGCACGCCAAAATGAAACCTCACCAATGTAGTTTATGTTCTAAACGCTTTACCCAACTTGGTGGACTACAGCAGCATATGCGTATGCACACTGGGATCCGACCTTTTGTCTGTACATTTTGTTCTAAGGCTTTCACACAGAAGGCCGGCTTGGACCAACATTTGCGGACGCATACTAAAGTAAAACCGTTTAAGTGTATTATTTGCTGCAAGTGCTTCTCTCAATCTGTTCACTTGCGTCAACATATGCGTACCCATACTAATATTCAGCCTTTTGGGTGCCCAATATGCAATAGGAGATTCAAACAAAGTAGCCATTTAAATTTTCACATGCGTTCTCATGTTGGAGAGGCGAGTGCTCTGATCATGGAGCAGTATGCCCAGGCAATGCAACAACAGGGACAGATGGACTTCCTTAATTTTTCCAAGGTACAGCCAGTTCAAGACGGTGAAACCATATACTACTCGGCTGAACTGACTTCGAATTCTCCTGAGGATGGTGCTCCTGGCAATAACTATTTCCTACCAGTATCTAATAATAGTGGCATTTAGTTAAGATTTACCTATATATTATATTGTGTATTCTGATTCTGGAAAGATGATTGATTGAATGAGTTGAGATGTTGTATGAAATATTCAATCTTTATTTGTTAATTAAATAAGTTGCTAAGAATAATAATTTCGTTTCATTTAATTTGTTAACTGAACAATGTCAGAAATTATCGTGAACAACAATTAGCACTGCACTGTTTTGAGGAATTATAAGCATTTATCCTAATGGATGGATGGATAAATTTAACCCTTTTCTTTTGCGAATCTGAAAAGGGTTAAATTTCAGATGTCACATATCTCTACAATTTACATAATATTCTATGCAATTGCTTATGGGGTTTATCTATAAGAAGAAGTCTATTTACTCGCACCATATACTATATTAAAATATACCACTTTGAAAGTTGTTTGAACACCAACCATGAAGCAAAAATGCACCTTTTTATTGCTACATGTTAAAAACACAAAAGACAAACTGAAAAATTCTTGATCTAATTAATAAAACCTAGCTATTTATGTTCCAAAGCCTTAAACCAAGCCAACCAAGTTGTTTTTCTGACCACAGTGATTATTATTTATGTTTTAAAAGATGTTTTAACTTGACACAATAGTTTTAAACAATGTTAAAGTTAAGTGCAATATGAGCTAGGAGAGCATAGCCTCTAGGAGTTATTAGTGCATTTCATCGATCAGTTTATATTGGGTGGATAAATTGGGGAGGGCTTCATACATGACTTCAATGAAGTTAGGGCTCCACGCAAGCGCTATGAGGTTTAACGATATACGCGCGCCATTTACTAGCATCGCATAAGTTATGAGAAGTTACTAAAAGTATTTGAAATATTAGTTTACCCAAGTGCTGAAATAAACTTTAAATGTAATATGTGTTTACAAATACAAAAATGTCCAATCATCACATCCTGCAGTTAAATTTAACTTAATATGTACACGATTTCAATTAATTCATTGATTGACTAATAATTAAATAAAATTTACTAACACGTTTGATTTCATTAACTCCATTATTTTTTTTTATCATTATTGTCCCGCGGCTAATTTTATATTAATTTATACTCAATAAAGTAACATTAAATTGTTAGAGTAGTAATTCCTTATATGAATTCCTTATTAGATGTTTATTTGGCTGTTACTAACAGCACCTTGTGTATGTATATCTAACTGTAAAAATAAATAATTTTCAAAAGTATACTTTAGGGACCTTTCTCCTTTATACTTACTTATCAATCTGAAAGAAGAGTACAAAGTAATTTAACCAGTAGGACCTATATTAATTAATTAGTTAATTTGGGAGTAATCTAGATTTTTCATTTGAAAAACAAGTTTCCCTTCATACTAAAGTTGAAACTTGAATGCAATATGGACTAGGAGCACATAAATCCTAGGATATATATAAATGCATTTCAGTGCACCTATAGATCGTCGAGTAAGGGGCGGAGTTTCAGGTAACCTGAAGCTAGGTTTCCAACGCAAGCGCTTTGGACCCTAATTTTTGTCGGTAATGTCGGTGCATCCG
The DNA here is from genome assembly GCA_959347355.1 of Napeogenes inachia. Lineage (NCBI taxonomy): Eukaryota > Metazoa > Arthropoda > Insecta > Lepidoptera > Nymphalidae > Napeogenes > Napeogenes inachia. The sequence goes on along the minus strand of OY365800.1, from coordinate 4,374,062 downwards.
ATACGTGCTCTATTTACTAGCATCGCATAACTTGTGAAGAGTTACAATGATCATTAGCATTTAAACAATCAAACACAAACATATATATAAGTTGTATAATATACATAGAAATATACTCTATTGACTAGTCGGTTTGCCTCCGTTTTAACAAAAGTCTAAAAGAGGTTTATTATACCAGAACTATATATGTATACTTATATATATCTTAATTTATCAAAGTAAATTTAGTTAAAAGTTTCGTTATAATCTAAACATTTCTTACACACAAATAACTTACATATCTTAGTTTGTCGATAATATGCTATGTTATTGAAAGTTACTTACGTATAGTTTATTACTATAGGCAATAAAATAGTATATTTATTATAAGAAACTATTTACCATAAATGAGTAATGATTACACATATATAATAATAATTAAGTTTTAAGGAAACTCCTATAAACACCGAGAAAATCATAATTGACTTTTATAAACTCTACCTATTTATTCCTTGTTTTATAATAGCATCTTGAAGTCTTTATCGCAAATTCTTAGGAACGACCTATATAGTTTCTTTCCTTATTGTTATATTAATAGGTAGAGGAAAACTTTTGCACCCTTTTTAAGAAAATATACGAGTACGGAGGAGATTACGGAGGAGTTTAAAAGACTTTTAAGTTTATATCGAGAAGAAATGCAGATCGCTAATACTTTAACACGGTTTTATTAAAAAGTGCATTATACACAATAGTATGCAAAAAATTACATACTCTTCTTCGTTGTTACGTTGACACTGACAATGTCAAGTATATAATAAAAAATATTTTTTAATTTTCAAGATAACGAAACATACACGAAGATTGAAATAAAAAAAAATCTGAAATTTAATATAAAGAATAAATAGTTAAAACATAGCTTAAAATCATTTAAAGTATAAAACACACTTAGTTCTGTAATTTTTGCTTATACCTATTGTTGTAATAAGAAGTGTAATTATATAATTGCTTAATATAAAAAAATGAATCTTATAACGCCAATAAACCAACGATTGTTCTACTTTAGAACATATTTATTGCACATTGTCAAGTTCGGTCATTTTCAAGCCACAAAAAAACAATAATACACAAGATCAGTTTCCTTTTTACAATTCATAAATATGACAAAATAAATTAAAAATTATACCTCTATATCGTTGGTTTATTGGCGTAATTAGATTCATTTTTTTTATATTTTGAATTAAAATCACCAACGTAATTAGAGTCAGATCATAATTACTTAATGTTGTAGTTTTCAAAACAGATTCGTATATATTCGTCTGATATCAAATGGTCATAATACCTCAATGCAAGAGTCGCATAGAGTTCATTGTCGCTTGACCTATGACGTAATAGGATAAAAAGTACCCTGTAAGTTTAGATTCTCTTGCGTATAGTTGGGAGTTTGAATATATGATGCTGAAATTGCTGTTTCTTTTGACTGCGTTCACATAAAAGTTAAATGTTGTTATATGCTAAAGGTACTATAGGCCTGAGTGTTTGATATAAATTTCAATTTAATACCTTTAAGTGTTCCTGAGAAAAAGGGTCTGGACAGACGGATGGACGGACAACAAATAAGGGTTCCGTTTTTTCCTTTAGAAGTACGAAACCCTGAAAACAAAAAATATGCATCATATATGCATTTTCTTCAAAGTTTTTAATGTTTATGATAATGGTGTTGTTAGTCCAAAACCTCATAAACAAGAAAACTTAAGATTACGTTCGACCTAGTACTAGTTAGTAATTATTACGGCGCATGTATGTTTTAATATTATTAATTAATATAAAAATAATCTATAAATAATCTTAATCTTATCATATAGTATTTAAAGCCAAGTTAACATTTATTTATTTATTTTCCCATCAATCAGATAAAAAACTTATCTCACAGACCAAGATCAAAATATTGCACCTGAATTGCATTTCGATACCAGGCAAACATGAATACTTAGAAGCTCGTTTAATTACTTCGAGTAGGTATGCACTCTATGCTCTCTCCTGTTTTCACGCAATGAATTTTCAGTGTATCTTACTCGCACGTCTGCTGCATTTGCGATTGCGCTGTACACTGTTTCCTGTCACTTTCATCTCACTGCAGTTACAGTTTCAGTCGGCCATAGGTCTTTTAATCGCAAGCCCTTACCGTATTCTAAAACATTAGCATTTTTTATAAACATCTATACTAATAAACAAATAAACGTATATAAATATAGTCAGGTTTATCGATTTTATAAGGGCATGCTTTGATTTTCTAAAATGTTAAATGATTAAATTATACATGTGACAAAGCACAATTCAAACTAGCTAAGGTTTTTAATTGTTACAATGTTAAACTATTAAAAAATGTTATCAGACTGCGAGGCATTCTAGGAAGAGATTTATTTGGGAGATTAATGTTTATCCAAGGGCAAGAAATGGCATTCCAGGTATCAAAATAAACCAACAAGCATTATTATATTCTCAAAACAAAGGACAGATAAATTGTCTTAAAAATAAAATAATATTATAACACATTATGACGTACACAATATTTTAAAAGGTAGCTAATATATGAGTATAATATTTAGATAGGCCCGCACCTGAAATAAGATGAATGGAAAGGATATGAAATGCAGTAATAATAAAGATAAAATAAATTTTACACATGACAAAAAAAAAATATTTTATTACATATTTAATACCTAGTACAAATATTATAAGAGAGTAAGATCATATTTTGAATTATATTTGTGGTTACTAAGTATTATAATATTAAGCAATGAAAATAAGGATTCATCGTGAAATCGAAATGTATCAAATACAAAATATTTATTTAGTTCACTATACTAGTCGATTTAAAAATATCTGAAAAATAAGTTAGATTATTTACCAATAAATTAGGGAGCTTCCATATCTAATAATAATTATTAAATACGCTTATATATTTTCATCATATAGGTAGTTTCATTAGAATATTGGTATACAAAATGACATACTACCAATCTACCAACCATATATGTATCTTGTACCATCCGCGAAGAAATGACTAATGGCTAGTAAAAACAAGGAAAACGTGTGTGCGGCGCGGTTACATTTTAGTCCTCTGTATATTTTGTTAGAGCCACGTATAGCGATGTTGTTAAAACAAAGGGAACGCTGATGGTTGTATCCTGAAGAATAAATAGTTCCTTTGTCTTCTTTTGACCTTTAATATGTCTAAATTATCTATAATCAATAGTTTTAATTGTCTATTGGAAAATGGGGATATTAAATATTGTTTTTTTTAATAAGTTTAGAGCAAATGATAACAAGTCATCTGTGACCCGCTAGCTCGTTTGCCCTCCTCTTCCATTAAAAATAAGAAAATGATAACAATATTATATTTTTTTTTCTTTCAGTAAAATAAGAACAAGAAAGAAACACTTACAAGAGGTCCTTGCCATCTTGCTGAGTAATTTAATGATAAAGTATACAATAAATTGTATTATTAAATGAAAATTACAAATAATAAAAATATATAATTTTAAATAAAAACAAAGAATATTGTTATAGACAAAATCTTTGATCTTCTTTCTTTGCTAGTATCGTTTTAGAAGTTAAAAAAAAACTTTTTAGCAGAAATGCAAGAGAAATAAGTAAGTGGATATCATGATATCATAATAGTGTTGACACAGTTGACACAGTTGTTGTGACACAGTTTCTAAAGTATGATCAATGTATTATAATAAAATCTATCATGTAATATATAAATAGAAATAAATAAAAACCTTGTTAATTATTACATTAAGTTTGTACAAACTTAATAATTTCATGAAGAAATAATGACTAAAATCTAATTTAACTCGGGTGATAAAACAATTGCTATTTTGGTTTAAGATGTAGAAGCTATTGGGTTAGCGATACGGGTTTGTTTCTACGCAGTTCGCACCCGATCCGAGTTATATCACCAGACGTGTTGTTAAACATGGCCGTTTTTTCTCCACCATAAGTTTTTTAACCTCGACTAGAACACATGTGGCGGTTGTGATTTACTTGTGTTTACATCCGCCGTCCGAGGGTTAATTTACCTATGCGATGCAAGGGTTGGATCCTAAAATGGCACAAAAAAAACTCTATGTAAACTATAAAAAATTACTGAAATTGGTTCTGCGACGGTATTTTTTGCGGTCAGCGCCGCAGCTGTTGTGATAGTCAATTCAATCAATATGGTAAAATAAATTATTTAAATATTGATAAAAATACGTTTTTAGTGTTTAAAGTTATTTTCTTTTAAAACAATTATATTGACAATATTTGTGATTGCAACCATTAAAAAAAATGACCAAACCAATCTGTCTACGAAGACTTTTATAAGTACTCTTAAATTGGTTAATATTTATTTAATGAAAAAAATGTATTCTAATATCTGTTTTCTTTATTTTACAACTCGACTATGTGTATACTTTCATACAAGTTGCGACTAACATATTTCAACTAAGAACCTAAGAGACAAGACAACAAAATATATTTAAGGAAATAAATCACAGGAAGTGTCATTATTTCCAATTATGCATATAAAATAGTCTAAATAAATATTGCTTATTTGTAATTACTTTTTAAACAAAGTATGGCGGTGTTCATAGTGAATATTTTAACAGTAATCAATTTTTGTACACACGTACTACGGGATTGGAATGAGCTTCAACGTTTGATGTATGATTACCGATGAATCCAACTCTATTTCGGGAACATTTTTGCGTTTGTTTCTTTGATCTCAGGCAAACGCTGTATTTACCACACTGAAAATATTTTTTTCAAATACGAGCTGTATTATTTAAGTTTATATTACTATTTAAACATATTTTTATGATGTGTTAAAACAAATTGTTTTGCATTTTACATCATGTTCTTTGTCCAAAATGCGAGAACCAGAAATAAATAATCAAAAGCATTACATACATTTTGTTATTCGAGCCAAATGTAAAGTTACTCTGCTGAAATATTATAGAACAAAGAAATGAGAAATTGAAGTACCTAATAATACAAACAGGTAATTGTATAAAAGTTTCAGTCTCAATTTACATCTTCTTGTGCGGCGAGTACAAAAAGAGTTCCGACGGCTCAGCTGAGTCTTTTAAGTCGCCGTCCAAAGCAGTTGTTTATATTTGCCGCATCAGCTCTATGCGAATGTAGGTGTATTTCTAGAAATTAATCTTTATTATTTAGCTTAGATTATTTATATGTCTAAGTATAAAGTATACAATTATATTATTTATACATAATATGTATGAATAGAATAATAAATATAAAATTAATTTACTCAAAAATAACAAACGTTACCTTGTTATTGGGTTTTGTAGAAAATAATTCCATTTTGGGAAATAATAACAAATGTAATTAATAAAATCTAACAGAAGTAGTTTTAATAGGTGTTGTATTTGAGAATTTCAGTTCTTGATACTAATGTATTTTAAATCATAACAATCCCAGTGAGAATCATTCATCAAGCCAACATATATAATAATATTGGTAACATTTTAGACGTATTTTTTTCGTAGATACAAGACAGCGATTCCTGACGATATTTTTGTTGGAAAAACGCCGAGACGATGAACACATGCTGTGCATTTTTCTTTTTGATATTGTACTTTTAAAATATACATATAATAATAACGTACCCTTTAAGATATTGTATATGTAAATAGACAACATCGTCAACGTACGTACAACGGTCCCCCGACGCAACGACTTCAACAAATACATAATAATATTATTTTTATTATTTTTAGAGGTCTTTTTATGTCGGGGGTTTTTAATTCTTGATTTTTTTTCTGCTTTTTAAAGTTATGTTATTGGTTTCATTATTGTACTAAGTGAACCTACGGACACACACATTTTCACTTGCTTAAGTATTCTATCAATATTGCATAAGAACCTTTCACCCGCACCAATAAATCCTCAATATCTTGGAGACGACTGTTTCTATTTCGACTTACTTAAGGCTTTCGATTAAAAAAAAACAACCAAGTCTGTCCATTTGGCTGCTACATTGCCACAGACAGACACACAGAAACACAGATCGACAGGTTAAACTCTTTTTGAGTGGGGGGTTAAAAAAAATTGTTATTTATTCATATTAGGATGACTTTATACAAATTATTGAAAACAATAATAATAATTTTAGTCTTTTAAGGAATTTAGGATCCTGACAGAATGCAATAAAGATATTTTTTATATGTAATGGTTGGTTGGTTTCAATGTTTTTTTTAATACATATTTATATTTATTTTTTTATCAATACGAGTATTACCCACATAATGGATCAAGATCCGATAATGTTGTAATAAAATTACTACAGGTATATTTGTGAATCACATTATCCCTAGTATTTTATCTTGTTCTAGTGCAAAAAAAAAGTAAATCTGACACTGTAGATGGCGCTGTCTTAAAAAATATACTATTATAAACTTCTGAATAGTTTGTATGAAATAACTCAACTGAGATTTTGCAAGCATGAACATATAACATCGCAGTTTCCCTATTCCTACTTTCCCCAGAGAAATGATGTTTACATTAAAGTACCGCGAATGAAACATTGAAATAAATCTATTCAACGCTTCCTGAAATCTGTTTCATATTAAAACAATTGCTCACAAAGCAACGTTCGTGCATGGCTCGTCGCGAATTGCGCTTCTCGGGTCTGTTCGTCGTCGATGGACGTATTACACATGGCTGCGTCGTCATAAAACGTAATTTACGGTCTCGCTTCACATCGAAGCATACGCCTTTTGTGCCGTCAATGCTCTGGGTTTCGGAGATCAAATGATAAACGCTTTCAACACGTGAACATGTTGTTTTGAGAACAAATTATGTCAATACTGTAAACACTTTGTTGGGTACAAGCAATAAACAGGTTCTGGAAACTTTTTGATTTTTGGAATAATTTAGCACCATCTATCTATGCAAAATATTGTTGGGCCAACTATTATTTTATAGACACACAGGTTTTTTATATATAAAAAATTAATTTTAAAGTTTTAAAAAGTTTGGTTAACAAACTAAAAACTTTTAGACTCAGTACTAGGGCATCATAAGTGGCATGTAGGTTCACTGGATGACCTAACTTTAGCGCATGCGTGAGTTTCTGAAATCTAGACGCAGGTAGAGAGGAAGGGGGATGAAACCCTTGTAACGTGTGAACAGTATGAAACCAGATCAGTACGACGAAGCATCACTGGTGAAACAAGTCAAAAATGAATATTCGCAAGTTCATAAATAACACACAAGAAAGGTTGTTATCAAAATGAATTAATATTTTAAACTAAATTGGCTAAACTTGTTATTGTAAGTTTGTTTATTCATATTTGCTCAGCGATTTAAAATGAATATATTATGCTCAGCGAATGGCGGCTACGCGATGTATCATTCCTTCCAGTAATTTCCACATGAAACAGTATATTATTTTGAACAATACAATAATTAAAATATCTGTAGAAGCTATAGCACAACAACTAAATAAAATATTTGTAAATAGAAAAACAAAGCATTTACTTGTTTATTTTTATGTAAATTAGTCTTTAAAGTTGTATATTTCTACAAAAACATTAGAAAGTCTTATTATTTTTTTACAGTTTAAACTTTATGACATTGATTTCGAGTTGAATGAAATTAAACGTTTTAATTATTGAGTATAAAATCAATCAGATATGTTTAAAAGACCGATCTGTATTATTAGTCTTGTAGACTAAAAGCTAGGCGACTAAACATTAAACGGAAGTAAGTATGCTTTCATAATGCTAGAGCGAGAGAATGATATTGCTATCTCTTTGCACACTAGTCATAGCTCTTGCTGAAAAATCAATGTGGGGGTAGACGTCACTTCAGCTGGTATACGGAGGTATTGATCCAGTCGTAGTACACATTTTGTGTTCTATCCTATGTTTTTATATATATCCTGCAATTGCATTCGCACCTCCTCGAACTTATGAACCTCTAGTAATCTTGCATCCTAACTCTAGACTACTTCTAGCACATTCTTTAAATAAATATTTGATTTTGAGGAATTTAATACATAATTTTTTATAATATTTTTCAGCCGGCATATTTAAAGGTAATTTATAAAATTAGAGATCATTTTAATGTTTGGAATCAATTGTAAGAAAGTATATGACCTTTTTAAAAATGTTTCCAAAAATCCCTATATTTCTAAAATAAAAATATAATAATAATAAATAAAATGAAATGCAAAGAAAGGTTTTACTTTTTGACTTCTGAAGGTTTTACTTTACTGAAGGTTTTACTTTTTGACTGGCGGATTTGCATAAACAAACTCACTGTTTGATCTTATAGTATTGCACTGCTATTTAACAAACTTAACAGGTTATACCCATTTCATGGTTTAAAAAAATTAAAATGCATTTCATACAACCATGATACAAAAAAAACTGAAAGGAATCAAAGATTAATTCGTTTTAACCTATATTAATTTGTTACAATAAGGTTTGTTACCTGTGTAACAAACCTCTAAATAATATACCTCTAAATAATAAACTAACCTCTGTAGGTTAGTTTGGTCTAATATTCGTTATAACAAGTTAAAATGGTTCATAATCTCAACTCTATGTAGGTACTAGGTACTAATCTGCCTTCTAACTAATTTAAAAACTATTAACAGTGTTAATGAGCAGTGTTGTCATTCCTGTACGTCAAACAATGTTTGTTTTAATTTGTTTCCGAAAAAATTAACAAGTCTGAACCTGTCGAGATTTAAATTATTGTGAAATTGAATATAGATAATTGATATAAATCGTTAAGGTTCCAAGTTAGCGAAATTCGTAAAATGGAGGTTTATTTTGCATTAGCTCTCGCGCGCAGTTCTGAGGGTTTTCGAAAAATTCGTTAATTCGAGTAAATCATTATATTGATGGTCGTTGTATTGAGTTTACACTGCATACAGTGTATAAAGAATAAACGTAACATCTAAAAAAATATATGCCTTTACTTAAATCATTTCATATCTATATTATTAGTATTTTCAAAAGCTTTAAATAAACAATTAAACATAAATTGTATACTTCTACTACTACTACTGCTATAGTAATAATTGACGACATACGTACAAAAATAATTTCCAATTAAAATATGTTATATTAAAATATCTAGTAGGTTTAATTTATGAGAAGATTAGATATATTATTCTTTAGCTTCTTAATTATTTAAAAACAGCTATATATATATATATATATATATATAGCTAATATATATAGATATATGTATTTAGTTTACAACTTATTATGTACTTTATTGACGTTATGTACAATAAAGTTTGTACAAAATTGTCTCTGTTTTTCATAATCTGCTACAAATCATATCTAAGATTTTTTTTATACACAAACATTTGTATGGCGATAGTAAATTATTAAAAAACGTAAAGAGATATATATCAAAAGCATATTATTATATAGGTATTTCTAGGAGGTTGTAAAATCAAAAAAGTTGTAACCTTTATTCTTTTTATATAATATATTATTGCAGGATATTACTATTATGTAATATCTATCCAAGTGAATACCATTTATTGTTTATAACACACATGATATGATGATTTATATACATGTTGAGGAGATAATAAATAAATTAATAAATAATATCACATGATATTTCCTGACTTAGATCGGAATCTAAATTTAAAAGCATAAGCTTGAAAAAGGTTTTTCGTTAGTTAGTTTTGTATATATAACAAAATAATGATATTAGAGCAATAAATGTAATAACACACAAGAAAACACGACAAGAACATACACACTGTAATTATATTATTAGAGTAAGGTATAATCATATAAAAATAACAGTACTATTTTATTCAAGCTTATAGATAAGAGGCTGATTTATTCAAAAACTTAATTCAAACTAAAAATTGTAATAATTATTTTTATGTATCATTTATATTTTATTTAACAAGTTAAGTTCACATTTCTTTAAAATCTAACAAGTCTTGATACAGATAATTCAATAATTTTTAAAACGACAAACTATGTAATCAGAAATAACCAAATATCTGGTTACTACAAACATTTGATAACGGCCCCTTCCATACAAAGATCATCTGTAACAAACATATGTTATCCAATTGTTTCGTTCCATCAAATTCCTTTGTTCTTTAGTGTGTAAAAACGTTATATTATATATATTTCAGTTATTTTGCACAAACTGAGCTTTATTGTAAATTGTCATAAAATTTACGAATCAATATATTCAATCGATAATTTCCTATTTTTGCAATTTATCGTTAAAACCGGCAGAATGCTACGTCAGACGGCATAGTCTGATTCGGAGGAAATAAAATTTATATCTTATGATAATTGCAAAGTTTTTGAAAGGTAGGTAACGTTCTTTTTATTCATATTTTTTTAAGGTTATTTATTGCTTACGCAATGCTACATTGATATAACGAAACAATTTGACGGATATAACCGTAAGTTGTAACTTGATCTGTCGAAACAATTACTTTGAGGATGTTATTATTAGCGGCGGCGAATTATCTATGACATGAGACAAAAGTATTAAATTGTATTCCTGTCGGCTTTGCAAGTAGGTATCTAATGTTTGTTTATATAACGTTTCTTTGTAAGAATAAATAAATGTGATAAGAACAAGTGGTTCTCACAATGTTGCATTCACTGTAGACCAAACACACTATAGAGTATAGACAGTAATACAAATTACAATATATATAATATAACCAAAAAATTAGGATTACAAACTGTGAACTGATTCTGTTGCATACGAGCGGTAATCAATTAACAAGAAACTATAAACGTCTAATTGCATACCAAATTTAAGGCGAAACCGTTAAAACCCCAGGCAAACATAGCTGGCTCGTAAATGGTGATGAATGGAGGGTTCAAGATCAGGCAATGGTCTGCGCGCGCGCCGCTGTACGCCATATTGAGGGCGGAGCCACGACCGATCACGTCATAGAGATCGCCCTCTCCTCTGGGATCGGCTCATAAATAACCTATTAGAGCGAGAAAACCAGATTTTAATACTTTGATTCCCATCTTGATACTATTTTTCAAGTAAATTCTTATTAATTTTGCATATGTTCCACAGACGAACTAAAATTCTTACCCACTAGACTTAATAGCTCAATAATAGTTATATAAGATAAACAAAAATATTGAAATAGTTAAACCAAAATGTTGCATTTACACATTAAAATGCATTATAGTTTTCATATATAATTAATACTTTTTATACTATTATTTTGTATATATTTTTGTACTTTATACTCTAATAATTTTGTAACATTTTTAATTTTAAGTACAACTGTTAGGTTCATTTTTATAGTGGGTTTTATATGAGGTGTTTCTAAGGTGTTTCTAAATTATTTGGTGTCTTATTCGACAGATTGTTATATACAGTTAGGGCTTAGGCGAACCTGAAAGGAACATATAAAGAAAGAAGAGAATAAGGAAGAAGTTTATTCAGTTTGAATCACCAACAGCTGCACTAAATCTAAATGAAAGATTAAATCTTTATATATTTTAAAACAAAGAATTGTATCTATGACCATCAAAATTAAATAACTCTCAATAATTAGTACTATATACGTATAGACAAAGAATTTATGATATTTCCTCATGAACATAAAGCTCATAAGTGCGTACATTTTTATTGTTACAATGACTTCCTTGATGAGTTTGCTTTTAAGCCTCAGATTACTAGTTCCGATTTTTTTATCATGTATCAATAATATAGTCTTCTGCTTTCAGTATAAAGTTCAATTTAGCTTGTCATCATTCGTTTACATGGGCGTGTGTAAATAAATCCGGCAAGTTTAATGCAAAACTTTTGGTTTACGCTTTATGGTAAATATTTGGTTTACGTCGTATAACTGTTTTATAGATCTAGTAAAATGTTTGGTTTAATTGTGCTAGGTCAAGAGCGGGCGTTCGACAGGCGTCCTTGCGCCGGGTAAATATTATTGTCTAAGCGGGTTTTCCTCTGTTTGTATAAGTTTGTGAGGGATCCAGGCTGCGGAAACGGGCTCAACGACCTCGAAGCTTCTTATCTAAGGTTCTATACCATAACTAAAAACTATTGCATATTTATTCATTTTAATACCTAATCATAACAGTCTAAATTTGTTGGACTTACACTGTATAAACTATGGCGGTGAATTGAATTATTTATATATTTATGCATATTAATTTGCTTATACTCTTTTATAAGTAAAGTATATTAATTATCAACAATTAAACTAGATGTCAAAGATGAGACGCTGTGTTAGACGTTAGTAGAGTACTAGAGATGTGCGTTAGTTGAGTTTTGGGGTAAGGAGAGTGGGGCGCGGCGGTGGGCGGCGCGGGCGCATGCTTTCGCGCTCTGACGGCCGGTGGGCGGCGCGCTCATAGTTTGCCGGCTCGCGCTCTGACGCGCACGTATGAAGACCGAGAATCAAACCACCGAAGAGGCGGCGCGCCGGGCGCCTGCCACGCGCCGCCAGGAAAAGCCACCATTTTCCTACATAGCCCTCATCGTCATGGCTATTAGACATTCTCCAAATAAGCGCTTAACACTAAGCGAAATCTACGCATTTCTTCAACAGCAGTTTCCATTTTTCCGTAGCTCCTACCAGGGATGGAAAAATTCCGTAAGACATAACCTTAGCCTCAATGAATGCTTTGTGAAGCTTCCAAAAGGCCTCGGCAGACCAGGAAAAGGACATTATTGGACAATCGATCCTTCGTCGGAGTTTATGTTTGAAGAAGGATCGTTCCGGCGGCGTCCGCGCGGTTTCAGACGCAAATGCCAAGCTTTGAAACCACAGTTCGGTGGCGGTGGTTATTTATGTAGTAATGGAGTAGGTGCACTTCCTCTATCACAACCTACAGGCTACGAGCTCGCAAGCGGCAGTGGTCCCAGCGCAAGCAGTACACCATCTATCGACTACGGCGCTTGTGCATATCCACACTCAGGATCGACTCAGCAAATTACTTACGGTGGAGATTACTGTACCTACGGTGGCATGAGTGAACGTGAGTGGCCTCCAGCATATGGAGCAGTTGAATCAGCATATCGGCCGCCACCATCACCTCCTTCAAGACATGACTTACCTGAGCTCATACCAAACTATCAGTACGCCGTCGCCAATGATCATGGTGAGTGAATTTTTATTATTTCTCCTATTTTAAGCTTTTAAAAATACTTAATAGGTAATAACTGTGTATTATTTTAAGGCACTTTTCTAAATGCTCTAAGTATATTTTTATTTGTAATAAAATTACAACAAATTTATATTTTATAAATAATGATTTATTTGGCGTTTGCTTACGATTCTCTAAAATACAATATATAGGAATGTAGGATCCTATTGACCAAAAGTTTTTATAGGAAACCTAAACACAGAAATATTATTTGATTGTACCAAATTGTTGACCACACACATAACTAATTTCCGGCTAAATCATTAGTAAGGGACTAATCTTATTCCTATCTGTTTCTTAATAACTCATTCAAAACAACTTATTAAGTATATACATAAAAAAAATTGTAGTAACTGTAAAATTTCTCGATCTATCTTCCGGCTCCGTCGCCATACATGAATTGGTCCGACGACATACAAGTGTACAAAACTCCAACTAATTTATAACTCTAAATAATATAGACTATCTTATTAATTAAATAATTTAAAAATACTTCTTATATTGCAAAAGTGACTGTACACTTAAATGTTAAAAAAAAAGAAATATCTAGAAATTTATTTAATATAAAAATGTAATTTAAAAAAAGAAATTTATTTACCAATAAAACCATAGTAATAATATAGTAATAAGTAGTAATATTTTAAAAATATAAAGCTCATATACCAAAATAATTATTATTTTATAACCAATAATATGTGCTATTATCAGAGCAAAGTTAAATGGAATTTTTCAACTGAAGTGTTGACAGCAAGCTCTGTCTTACGTCACGAGCTTACTCTCGAGTTAGACGTTCAATACCGATTAACGGTAGCTTGTTGAGAGTTGCAACCGTTTAAGATGATCTTGAGATATGAGGTTGACTTGACGTATAGATCCCAGCTAATCATAAATCTTGCACTTCAGAAGGGTGTGTGACTTATCCATAAAAATATGATTTATAAGCTGTTTTACGTATTAAACTATTTGTATCTTAGCTTACTTAAAAAATTTATTTGTTTATGCCCAATGATTAGAAATGATATGTAGTAGAAACTACATATCATTTCTTCAAACTTAAAATACAAACTACAAACATACAAACAAACTTTCTTCAAACTTAAAATACATCCACGCAAATAACTATAGTCGTTCAATTGTAACCTAAATCTTGATAGAGATTTAAACTTCCATACGATAGCACTTTAAACTTTTATTTTTTGGTAGGGCCATGGATCATACCCACCAGCTGGTAGTGGAAGAGACATATCACTTCTGAAATTACTTAAATTTCGCCAAAGAAGACTCATGTTGAATCCGACGACGGCTTTTTTGCCGGCGGAGACGAAGACTGTTTCTGTTCGTCTTCATAGAGGGCGCTAATTGATTAAAACTCTATTTATTAGATAACTCTACCGGTTAGAGAACAAGAATCGCAAAATGTGTGTATAGTTTTAAAAAAAAGAAGATTTATGGTAATATATCATATTATCTACCATGAGTAGAGTAAATATTTACTGTTTTTTGTATATTTATTTATAAAAAAATATGTTTACGAATATATCGATGCAACTTGAGACTGAACTTTCTAATTTCTCTTAGTGTATTTGAGTATTGAAAATAAAGTAAGGCTTTAAGGACTAAAATAACAAGCTATATCAATACATGGACAAGATCGTGGTTGAGATCTTAGTATAAGCTTTACTTAAAGTTTTATTAAGTTCCTCTTAAAATATTGAACAATTGAATATTTTACTTAACGAATTATAGGTACTATATATGTTTCAAAATACCTAACATTTGTGTTAGAAATGAGTGCCCTACGCAGAAATAACCACTGTTTATGCAGTTGTAAAACATTTTTTGTCAAATTTGGTTTCATTAAAACATCTCTAGTCATGTTGACGATTTTAATTTTATAACGCTCTATATGTTGAACATTAATAAATTCCAAATATTTTTGTATTTGTACGGAATGTAATATAAAGGCGTGTAAATTTTTTTAGCAATTCTCTAACAGTTTAACGTTTCTCTTAATAATAATTTATTATTTTGTTCTATATATATATTTATATCGTTGAAGTATAAAATACATGGATATTAAATGGTCTATCAATCCAATCAATACTATATTGACATTAAACACTTATTTTGATGTCATTATAAACAGGAAATGTTTACTGTTGTTTACTTGTAAGTTTCAATATACTAAGACTTTTATGAAAAAGAGTTCAATTCACATATTATGTAGTTTTTACAGTATAATAGGTATAATACTGATAAAAATAATCATTTGAAATAATTTGCTAATAATTGAGTACCCAATCAATTATTTTAATAAAGTTCTTCAAATGGTAATAAGTAATAAATATTCTACTTACTACAAGAAGTGCAGCTAAAACTTTTTATCACTTATATATCTCACATTTAATCAATTAAGAGTATGTAGGTACCATTATTATTTACTATGTACCATTGGATGTGTAGGTAATAATAGTACTTCAATGATTACTGATGATTACTGATGATTAATACTGAAAAAAACAATATCTTTAAGGGGGTTTGGACTGCCTTATAGGAATTGAATATTTTTCTTTGCAATAAGTAGTCCAAAATTCATACAATTCCCGACCGAGGACGTTGGAACCGAAAACCGAAAAACCAAAATAGTTTGTAATGGATATTTTATGTTTGAATTTTTTTTAATATATATATGTCAGAGAAAATGTAGTGGTTCGTAAAAATAAAGCATAAAAATAAAGCATAAAAATAAAGCATAAAAATAAAGCATAAATAAAGCAATCACTGTAATCCAAAAAAATATACTCGATCCTAAAGTTGAGATAAATTTGTTTGAGATCAAAGCGGCCCGTTGAATAAAAACGTTAATTTCATAGTTGGAAACCAAATTTCAAAGATATATTTTTTAAGTCTTGTCTGATAAATTAAAATATATATTTTTTGTAAATCTAGGTTGTATTACTTATTGGTTTAAAGAAATCAAAGTACATGTTGCGCGTAAGTGTGAATTTGTTTTCCTTCTTTTAAGTATACACGTAAAAACAAGATAAAAGGATTTAATACGGTTTTATCAAAGATAACTTCTGTATTCACTTGTTATAAAATCTCTTTTATGCTTGGCCTTTTCAAAAGCCTATTTTATAATGTATATGTTTTATATATTATATAAATGTGCATTTATTATGTAATTTATACCTGTCGTCTTATGTAAGCTTAAAGTTATAGTTAAAAATATCAATAATACCTTCGAAATAGTGAATTATTAATAATATTATTTAAAAAATCTTAAAAGCGCGAATAGAGCTTTACTTAGATTGCAGTACAAGGCTTGCAGGAATACTAAGAGATATTATTGCCCTAGAACGTCCCTGAAAGTCTGAGTGGGATAGGCGATAGGTCTTACGTTTCAGACTGAATTTAATCGATACGCTAGGTACGCTTCATTCATCATCAGCTATTAAACTACTACTGTATTAGAACAAATAATATAATATATTCACTTGGTTTTATCATTGAATATCATCATATAATTAACTTTTTATAATTATGTATTTTTCATATACATATTGGTAATTATGTAGGTACCAAAACTTTTTCGTTTGCTAGGAGACATGACGTAGTGTAGGAAAATTAAATAGCACACCACAAAAAATATATTTTTTTTATATAAGGAAATTCTCAAAAAGATAGTAAAGTATCCTACAGACGAGCTAAATGAAAGCACTGAGTAAACAAATAATACTTAATGAATGTAGGTTGTTACAGATGAATTAATGTGGCTTGGCTAGAACGACTTATTTGATTGAATATTGAAACCTTTCAAAGTTACGCATTTTTATTACTTATGATATTATTAGAATACATACTTATGGGATAGTGTCATGAGTTAAGTCAAATGCATTAAAAAATAAACGAATTTCCGAACTCAGCTTTTATTGTAGTTACCTGGAAATTTACCGTCGGTAATATACTTTTTTCATGAATCACTAAGTCCATTCGTTAATGTAGCGTTAGAAATATGTACGGTTGTTTATGCGATTATTGCGATAAGACAGACATGAGTTATTTTTTGTTAATTTATTTAACCATCAGATTTGTTCAGAATAGCTTGAATTTTAGGATAAAAAACATGACGAACTTCATACTTTTGAAGTAGGTAGTTGATTTATTAGTATTGAGGTATTTTTAAAAAAGTTTCACTAAATATAATAATTAGAGATAAGTAAAATCACTAAAATTACTACACCAGCAGAAAATTCTATGTTGTGTTTTACCAGCGACAATCATAACACTAACTTGATTTATTTATACATTTTAATTTATTATTTTTAATATTTAAATTTCCATTTTAATTTAACTTATCCATCCGAATTCGCAGTAAAAGAGGTTGTTTCGAAAATTTTATGACTAGGAACATATTACTATCAGGAAGTAAAGAGCTTTCAGGACAAAATATGTTATGTGCTTATATTTTGCACACACCTTTTTTTTACCTATACTGTATACACACACTTATGTGTGTATATAAAGTATAGGTAAAAAAAAATGTTCCTGAATTGTTTTAATAAAAAAGCAATCAATATAATTTGCGTTTGCGTTTTCTTCTCATTCTATTTTCACGTTCTTAAAAATGCCTACCTACGTATAATAATAATAATAATAATATCACAGGACAAATTACACAAATTGACCTAACCCCTAAGTAAGTAAATTATTTGCTTGTGTTAAGGGTGTTAAGCAACGATACGAATACATAGAAATACACATATAAATACTGAGAATATATTTAATAAACTATCAAACCCAGAAATACAGACATCTATGTTCATCACATACATGCCTATCCCTGTCGGGATCGAACCCGAGCCACATTGCGTCGCTATACGTTAGGCGTCTGCGCTAACCACTCAACCAACGGGGTGGTATTTAAACAAACAATCAAAGTCAGTTTGCCTAAATCATTTAATTTATAAACTGTTTTTCAATAAGTTATTTTTCATTGTTAATACATTTAAAAAATTCTAAGACAAATCTATAACTTTTTCTCTTGAAAAATCCGTTATTCAAAATTAGTAATTAAGTTAAATAATAATGAATCAAACTCACATCTTTGCTTGATTTATTCAAACATTTTGAGTTTTAAAACTGTAGTCATTATTTTATTTTACAATTCTTGATTTTAAATCTGTTCTTCATTTATATAAATATTGTATTTTGTTTATTAGTTATTATAACGGGCTACAGACATTTTTTTTGCACGATGCGTGATATTGGTATAACTATAACTTATGAGACTGGTATATTTGAGTCAGAAATGAGTTTACCGCCCTTACTTTTTGCCTTGAAATAAATATAAATAAATATCTTACCTGATCTTGTTGACAATTGTACTTTCATAGAAGTTACAAAGACCTATCTTTCTTCAGGAACTTTAACTTTATTTAATAATAATTGACAATTAATTACTTTTAAAGAAATAAGAAAATATTAAATAAATAAGCAAAAGAATATGGATAAAATCTTTCTTTGTTTTTTTAATTGCAAATATTAGAATTAAAAAATAAAAGTTTGAAAAACCGATTTGAAAGGTAATTAATTAATTGTTAGAATTATTACTATCCGCTAATTTTATCATTTTGTTTAAAAAATAGTTTCGGATACCTAAGAACATTTTTTGAATACCTGTACATTTATATTTTGTTTTATTTACTATAATATAAATAATTAAAGAAGAAAAACTACTCTACTCTTATAAATCTTATCTATCATCTAAATTTATCTTCTTCTTTCTTTCTTCAAATTTACAGATAATAAATACCATATATAGTAAACATTTTAACGTCACGTTACCAGAAGAGCATAAATTCGAGGTACTATGAATTCACAACACAGCCTCATATCGTGTACGGTAGGTATATATGAATACTGTGTATGTGGTAGTTATGCATCCTAGAGTAAGAATCGGCGACTTTTGAACCCCAATGAGAAAAGCATCAATCATTAATTATTTTTGTTAGTTACTACTACTGCTATAACAATTACCCAATTTTAACTACAATACGTACCCTTAATCAGTTTGAACTTAAAAGTTTATATATAAACGATAATTACAGCGATGATAAACCTCCTTTTAAGTTACCTCCAAAATCATTAATTACAGGGGAGAAGTGCTATAGAAAACGGAATAAGTAATAAAATTGCAATATATATATAAAAGTGACGCCTTTTTGTTTAAGATAGTCTGTACAATTTACAATCATATTCATAGTACAATTATCTTAAGGGCTTCAGTATTACTTATTTATAAATACTATCAACATGAAATGGAAATCTCTGCAGAAGTTTTTATTCTTTAACACTTTCCCTGGTCTATGTAATATATACTTTGCACACATACAAATAAGCCTGTATAAGCCGGTATGTAGTTCAATATCGATTAAATAATGCTATACCTCCTGAAACTTATGAATCACTAGTATCACTTATAAAACTTTTGGACAAAGTTTTCAAAGGATTTATTTATTTATTTTTATTATTATGTTTTTAGGCAAAAAGAAAGAGAGAAGAATACAAAAGAGTTTTTGCAAACAAAAAAAATATAATTATACACATACCAATAAAAAAAAGCCTATTGATTGAGTTAGAACTAAATCCTTTAAAAAAAACATTTATTAATTATAATCAGTTCTTAATAGATATAATTTCTAAATCAATTAAATTATTATTTTATTTGACTGTTCTATGATTTATTTAATAAACTTATTATGTGTGACGCCAGTGAAATAAATATACATTTCAGAAAATAGCGATTGATCTAAATATAAATAAAGAACAGATAGATACAACATAGATAATTAAATAATAATTCAATGGTAAAAATATTTGGAACATGTTAAATAAAATCTGAGGAGAATTCATATTTATTTACTAGTTAATAATAATTAAAAAAAATAATAAAAATTGGGGAAAAAGAAAAAACCTCCCTCCAAACAAATTTTCCTAGCAGATGTTTATAGCTTTTCTATATGTTATGTACTAGCTATTGGCCGTGACTACGTCCACGTAGACTGTAAAAATAATAGTTGGGTATTTGAGTTATGTACTCAGCCATATAAATATTATTTTTACAGTCTACGTAGACGGAGTCACAAGCAACAGCTAGTAAATAATTAATCATGGAATGTAAGTAGCCTAAATTACGTCTTTTTACATCATCTATTTGATTTCAGAGATAAGCGTGTACAAACACACAGACAGACAAAAATTAAAAAAAATATATTTTGGTATATGTACTGTCTACGTCCATATAAAATTACTTCCTAAAAAGCGGTTATTTTATTATTACAAACAGATACTCCAATTTTATTAATTTGTATATATGTATGTATAATGAAAGCGGGACACAAATAATAAAATAATAAATTTCGATGCAATAGTACTAAGATAACACAAGTTTGAAGAGTAAATACAATGCTAAATAGACGATATGCAAGAAAATAAACTGAAATAAAAACGTTTATGGTTGTTAGTTTATTTTATTTTTCATCTTTGCACTCTTGTGGCGCCCTCATAATGTAGCGTCTGTTTAGTGTTTTCTCCGTACGCCGTACTGGCCGAGCCAGAATATAAGAGTTTAGGTTTGTATTTGCGTACAACCAACAAGAAACTTTAAATACCTACTTAATCTGTGGATTTGTTTAATTTTAGTTCATTTTCACTTCTCACACATTCAAATATGCTTGTAGTGCAATATTGATTAAATATCTCAATTCCTCCTGAAACTTATGTATTCCTAGTATCCTTTATAAAACTTTTAAACTGAGTTTTAAATGTTGTTTGTTGTTTGTTAGTTAGTTGTCAGGCATCATTCATCATTCTAACTATATTTTATAAGATACTAATTCTATATATGTAATTTTCGAAATGGATATAATATATATTATTTTCAAAACATTTTAATATGTTGATTTTATTTATTTATTTATATTTTCAAAATATTGCCAGATTCACTTAACGATCTAAACTTTCCGACGATAATAAAAAAGTATAGAAAAAAAAATGATAATAGTTATTTAGTGGAGGAAATTAAAGCATTTCTTTGTAACCAGGCTTGCATACATGAAATGAAAATAACATAAAAACAAAAAAAATCAATAAATAAGACGAAGGGTATTTCTATGCGGTTAAATATTAATTTAAAATTGCAGTCCCTTATTAGTTTAGTTGCTAAGAAGGTAAAATTAAATTAATGAAGAAAGCAGAAAAGTTTGAGAAGCGCAATACTTCGATGCACCAGTACCAGGGAGGCATAAACTGAAAGAGTTAACTATATTGGTGCATAGGTCAGACAAATGTACATATAGATATGTTGCACATTGTATGTAAGTTGAGTTCATGACTCTACATGCCAAAGACAAATAGTTCAAGAAGAGACCTGTCAATTTATTTTTAAAAATATATTTTGTCTTGAATATGTAAAATAAAAGCAGTTGTAGATATGGAATAGAAGAGTGGATGATTTCTCAATTTTGTTTTTATTAACTTTTTAAATAATAAAGTTGTGCTCGTAGTGCCGTTCGTGTGCGCTACTATATTCGGGGTTGTACCTCTTACTAACTCCGCCCATGTATTGATTTTAAAACCTCGATACTGCAACTGTTCTGATGAGATAAAAAGAGATAGTTTCTCTCACTATTTACATAAAATCCCATTATATGTATCAACGTAAGAGAAAAGCTTTTTTTAGAGGGTTAAAACTATCTTTCTTGCAATCATCAACTAGCATATAAATATGAGTGGTTGTTAAGCTTTGAGAAAAAAAGTAACGCATTTTTTATTTTGTCAACCTTGACTTATGTTATTAATGATCTTTTTAATTATTAATAATATTTAGATCATCTTTTTAGGCTACATTTATAAAATCATATTCGTAGTATCTTGACGGTGTGGAGCAGCCTCTAAAACTAAATACTAAACTATATACTAAATGTTAAATGCACTAAATATATTTCTACTATGAGTTCCTGGTAGAGTTGCATCGCAGTTTAGGTTATGTAAAATCTGCATGGTTTTTGAAAAAAAATTAAGTAAGTGAGGGTAAGATAGATGCAAATTGTTGTAGTCATATTTTTATGTTAGCAATATTTGGCATATTTGAGAGTGAATTTATTTATACGTATATACATATATCTCTCTCATTGATAATGAGATAAACTTTTTAAACATAATGACATTTTTAAATATAATGATAAAATGGTAATAAATAAGCAAGGAAATTAATTTAAAAACTTGTTTACAATGTCAAAAGTAATGATTGTTTTAGTAGGCAATATTGAAAGAAAGATGTTATAGGTAGTGATTATATCATCTTCTTCTTCAAAGTAATTAACAACTCTTTAACCTATTTTAAGTTATGTAAAATAGTGGTATCATCTTAAAATTTTAGGCAGTTTTATAAATTTTATAAAACTGCAACTCCATGATCCGTTCGTTGATCTAAACATAGTTCGCCAAGCTATTACTAATAATACACATACACATAGATATCTCTATATATATTTCAAGGAATACTTGTTCCTTATGAATTTTAACTTTTTTTTTAATATAATTTTTTTTATATATATAAAAGTTTATTGATATTTAAATGCATACATACCTTCTTTCAATGGACCAGTTAACATCACTCAAAAAATTTATCCTTAAAAACTTGTGTATCATTACTTATATATAGCACCTTCAAGTACAACTTTTTCGGTTTTCCCTGAAATTGAGAGAATGCCTCAACTTGGGTAATAAGTTAATAGCCAAGTAGTTTTTAGTAGGTAAACCGAGAAAATAAAGTATCTGTACACCAAACTGTTGCAACTTGTTGCGGGTACCAAAGAGTTATTAGTTATATATTAGTTAATGGAAAGTTCAAAACATAAACTGTTTATAAATGATAAAAATGGACAAATAAAAAAACTTGAATATTGTTATTACTGAAAGGGCTATACGCCCTCATGGGATATTCTTAGCTATTAGGATCATTCCTAAGTACATTTATTTTATTATTAAGTTGCATTATACCGTTTCATTGTTTCATGTCTTAAAATTAATTTACATTTATGACGTCGAGGAAAATTATTGATCCAGACTTTACTATGCAGTTTGATGTTCTTGTCCCTTTCATTTTCTTCTACTGGATATAGCCATCGGTGCATCAAATGGAAACTTGGCTTCTTGATCGTTATGAGCTCCTGGTTGAGTTGCAACGTAATTTTAGGTTATATGAGGTTGATGAACAAGCCAGCTTTTTTATATTTGTAAATAAGTAATGTCAATGAAATCACAAAGTTTTTTATGAAAAAAAACATACTCAAAACAACTGTATGGTATATGCATAAATTTGCACCACACTTTTAATCGTTGATTTTTTGACGTGACAACGTCTTAAATTAGGTTAAGCTGGGAGTCACTTATGAAAAAGTGTAACGCCCGGTAACGTAACGATGAGTCACACACACATAGAATGCCTTGCGTCTCTCTCCCACTCAAACATGATCGGTCCGCCGAGCAATGTTTTGATTTTCAAATTGATTCTTTAAAATTACAAATATTAAGAAAAAGGGGCAGATATAAGAAAACTTGATTTAAAATGTGTTGAGCAAGAATTTTAACATCTAATTTAAGTAAATGTTTTAATTTTCAACTTCATTATTTACAATTGCAAATTTTAATTAATTTCAAATTTATTTAGCAAAAATTTGAACCTTCGATCTGAATAAGTGTTTTGATTTTCAAATTAATTCTTTGAAATTAAAAATATTAAAATATATAAAATCAGAAGTGACGTCAAATAACATTATCTGTACTTATTATTATTTAATATGTAGGCCAGTACATGTGACCATACTTGGTAGACACAATTGGAAATAGTATTTTTTTATAACTGAAAAAAATATATATATAAAATACTGGTAGCAAACAATAACTTCAATGATCGATATCTCCGCAACTAATTGATGTATCGAAAAAGTCTGTAAATAAATTTTGTAAAAAATAATAACATCAATAATATAATATAAAATAAATAATATATAAAATGATTTTACGTGACAACGTCTTCATCGTCCTATCCTCAACAAAATCACTCAAATTATTAAAATATTGTGCAATTTAATAATATTCATATCAATAAATATTCTACCGAGAAAAAGACGTGGTCACGTAAATCTTCGCCCGTAAAACCGACTTTACAGGCAACCATATTTTTTACAAAAAACAAAATAATAATGTAAAAAAAGATATCATCTACTAACGGAAAGTGAATGAAGTGACGGAAAGTACTGCGTAGTAGAAGAAGTGTTGAACCTGAAAAAGTTTACGATTTTCTGTAACAAAGATTGCATAAAATTCAAGATAGATATGACAAGGTAATAGGATTGATTATATATAGACCAGTCATAAAATATGTTTATTCTTCTTTTAATTCAGGGCTGCAATATGTATTGTATATGAAAAAACAAAATACATAAAATGTTATTTCGTATTTTGACTGTCTGGTCCATCTTTCATTTTTCAATACATATCATATATATAAGTGTAAATGCATTAAATGAATGCCTTGCATCTCTTGATGTTTATGAGCGCCTGGTCGAGGTGCAACGTAATTTCAGGTTATATTAAGTGCAACCCCTTTTTTTTAAAACAAAAGCCCCCCTGATGTTTAAAAATAACATTATACTACTAATTATTAAAAATTTATATTTAATAAAAAATAATCCAAAACAAATTTTTGATATATTTTTGTAATAATTTTTACTAACTACTGATAAATTATTTGTTCAATTTGATAATTTGCTAGTCGATTTGCAATATAAACTCTCTTTTATACATGAGCATGTTTATTACTACCGGCTAATTTGAATTGCTACACTGGATAGCTACGAGTACATAATAGTATTTGCGTAGCTCTTTAGCGTAGTCGATATGATGTTGTTCACATTAAATGAAAGAGACAATAAATCATAAATCTTTTAATTCTTAAAATAAATGCTCGTATAATTTTAGAACAACGTTTTCATACTTGACAAAGCAATAGAAAGTTAAAATTATTTATTATGTTAGTAATTACATTTTATTAGGTATAAAAAAAATTTAAACCACAGTCGCTCTCGATTTCTTAAACAATAAAATGGACATTAGTATGCATAAAGTATTGATATAATTTATTTCCATTTATATATATATATATATATATATATATATATATATATATATATATATGTATAAGATATAGATTTAAATAGGAGTAAATTATTTTTATACAAATAAAAGCAAACACGAATGGCTCCCAGGTTCTATCCCCCGTTTTCCCCTGAGTTTCAGCGAAATAGTACATTATGAAGAAACATAAAAGATTTTCTGATACACAACTTGCTCCGCATCTTTTTCTACAGGCTGATATACTTTACTGTTAACAAGTATTTGGCAATCGTTAAGAGTTGTGGAATGTGTATATTTATTTTAATCTTAAATAATTTAACTCAAATACATCTGCATTATTTATCTAATCTTTGAACCACTTTCACTACTGTATTTCTGTGTTTCGCACACATATAGGTATATGAATTCGTAGTGTTACATTGATTAAATCTCTGAAAACCTCCTAGCGGCTATGAGGATCTAGTACAGATGTATCGTAATTTTAGGCTAGGTATATGAAATATTTTTTCCCATTTAAAAAAAATAAATAATAAACATTTATTTTATCTTATTTTAATTTTTTATTTTACGTATATTTTTTCCACTTGGAATCATTATCATTGATCATTTGTGTACGTCAAAATGGAAGTGTCAGGATACCAGATTTATCGTAATAACAATGTTCACATCTTAGGTTATGAACCTACAAACTCATTGCAAACAATTAGCCGATAATTTCCTTTTCCGTTTCAACATCTTTGATCTCGCTTGAAGTGTGTCTAAAATTCGAGTTCAAAAGAATGGACTGAAGTGTATTACAAAAATTTGGAGAAGCATGGTTTATTAGATTTGACCAAAAGGACAATCGCATTCTGATTACGAGTACTAATATCCCGAGAAGTTAATACTATATGTGAAAAGAGTAAAATTGACGACCAGATCGACAGACAATACAATGTTATAATTTATTATTTCCATATCAGATATTAACCATTACATGTGACTGTCGTAAGGTTATTTTGTAAAATTATGTAGATGATTCGTCTGGTAATAAAAATGTTAAAAATATGTACATTTTTAACATTTCGTGATGTATCTCTCTGACGTCAGTGTTACAACGTATCTCGTTACGTCAAAATTATGACGCTTTGAAGCGCTACAGTGCGATATTCATTAATTGCATATTTACTGCCTTCCCTTTATGTGCCCCTAGTAAAGATGCATCCAAGTTACACCTTAAAAGAGAATATGTACCAATTGTATTTTGGTTCGTCTCGTCTAATAAAGTAATAATTTCCAGAATATATTTTGTTGGCATATAGGCAAAACAAACAAAACTTTGTATTTCTTAACATTGGATTCATTATTTATTGAAATTTTATAAATGGTTTGTATCAGCACTATCGCCAGCGCAGTGCGATGGTATGCAGATGCTAGTTGCATTACAAGTTAATTAAAACAAATTATCATCTAAATACTGATTTAGATGATAATTTGTTTTAATTAACTTGACTTGACTTGAATGAACTATGACACAGACAAACTGACTAAACATTACAAAATGTTGATATTATTTGTTTCATAACAAACTTAATAACAATACAGACCGAATAAAAAGATGATGATCTAATGATGTATTAATATTATATAATATATAGCATAGATAGTAAATAGACAAAAATATTCTTGTAGTTCTTACTGCGTATTTTGTTTTTTAATGTATTATGTTTTGCATTGGCATTGTCAAGTTACTAAATAAGAAGGCTTAATAAAATTCTCGCAGCATCATAATTCTTTTATGTTAGGATATACATATGTACCTGTATACATATTACTTTAAAATATTACATACAAAACTCAGTAAACAAAGAATGGTTTTGTCATGTCATACTATTTGTACGAGGTGACTTAAGCATTTAACAACAAAATTTGGTACAATTATACTATAACTTAACAAAAAATACCTTTTGTCAGTGCAGATGATAGCTAGAAGACATTCAAAATTATTTGCAGTGAGATCTAAAGTGTAAAGTTTTTTTTCGGTATTTTCATTCGAGAAACTTTATCATTTTAATTGTGAAAATAATCATTAATTAATAAAATATAAATATGAAGAAAATAAAAGAACAAGTTTATTTATGAAATAACATATTTTCTTCAAATAACAGAATATCGATATTTCGATGCTTTTGTATCAAGAGAGCATGAATTTGGAGGAGTTAACATAAATAATGAGTGCGTTTTCATGAATAGTGGATACGATAGAGGTACAGATTTATTAAATTCATGAATCTACACACCACTAAGTACCTGAAAAGGTTTTCTAAATGTATCTGTTTTATTAAACAATGAATTTCAAAGTTTTTGTACAAACAAAAATAATAATATCGATTATTTATAGATATCTTTGTTATGAATATACTATTTATTACTTAACAAAGATGTGCTACCTTACTGTCCCAAAAAGACGATCACATATAGAATGCTTAATTCACCGAGGCGAACAGCGATACGGTAGCTCCATCGGTAAAGCGACGGGACGGTTTTCCAGAAATTGCGGGTTCGAATCCCTGCCCATATCGGTTTATTTTTGATTCTATATTTATATAAATTTAAAAGCTTTGTAAATAAAAATATAGGTATATTTGTCTGCGAAATATAAAAGTATACTGTAGATATCAATGTATATACATATGTTTCTTTGTAAGGATATAATTAACAAACAAATATTATAATAATGATATATAATGATATATAATTAATTTTCGTATGATCATGGTCTTGTCCAGCCTCCTTGTATATCTATATTAAGCTATCTAAATGTACTTACATCTCCAGTCAATAGACACACCTCGATAGTTATGAGCTCCTAGTGCATTGGTAGCTAATTTTAGGTTATCCAAGTTCGTGAAGTGAAAAGCGAAGTTGATTATTTATTGATTTGGATTATTGATTGAAAAAAAAATAATAATAATAAATAGTATTTATTTATTTACCTACATAGTACCTAATGAAAACTTAATAGGACTTTTTTTTATAAAGAAAGAAAGAAATTAATGTATTTTTTTTTTCTACTAAATGTTTCCATTTAAAATTAGGATGTATAAATTATTTTTTATTATGTATATTCTTAGTTTTTAAAATAATGATGTATATAGTTTTTATTGACATATATTATTTTAAGTTGATTCTGGCCAGCTCTTCTCGGTAGAGATCATTCCGAGCTGGTGGTAGCTTATCTACGGACCGATTATACAGATTTTATTGAAAAGTAAGTGTTAATTGATAAAAATATTCGAGTAAAGCCCGTTTAAATTTATAATTTAAGCCTGTTTAAATTTGAATATATTAATTAGAAAGGTTTCTTACCGAAATAGTAAACTAAGTAATAAAGTAATGTTAAAATGTTCGAATATCTTCTATATTTAATAATATGGTATGTTAAATGGCTTTCTGATTTCACTCAAAACTTTAAAAAAATGTAAGGCTAGGTATTATATAGATAATATCTACATTTCTATATTAAATTTAATATTAAATAAAGTTGATGACAGTGCACCTTAAAATCTTTGAACACCTCCTCCTGGTTATGAGAGTCTAGTACAGAAGTTTCGTAAGTTTTGGGTACGTATATGAAAGACAAAATAATTTTGAAATTAATAGTCACCTCTTTCGTTATTGGGACATACTTATACACATATTTCTTTCTAATTTAGTAGCTTATAGCTAGTAATGTAATAGTTTAATTTTATATTTGTACTTCTTGCTTGTTTTATGACATCGCGTAGCAATTAATTGATCTCTTTAATTAGCTTTAGACACCTTGACGAAGTAATTTTGAGTATTTGTGAGATAGAACTATGGTATGGAATTACAATTTTGACGTATGCAAGTGCAGGGCCTAATTGATTAAAAATTTACTTCCTTTCATTTATGGGTCGCTGGTATAGCTGCATCGTAGTTAGCGCTTAAAAGTTTAATTAATTATTAAGTGCATTTTTTGGATTAATTTGTCTATCTATACTCGCTTTTCTTTCTTTCTGCATGTAACAAATATTTCTTTTTTCTTGGTAAGTAAATTATGTAAATGAATTATTCACATAATTATGATGTATTTTATATAATAACATATATCTCACTATTTTTATGTCATCTTCTTTCTAAAATTACCAGTAACTTTAAACCTTAGATTATTTAAACCGTATTTTTTGTATTGGGTTTAATTTTTTCGCCACTAAAACGGTACAATAGATTGAAGAAAAAACAATTTTGTTATATACAACAACACCATAAGAACATAAATGTGAAGAGTTATTTTGTATTCACACAGTCTCACATTATGTACGGTATATATGAAGTCTACATGCACCCTAGAATTATCGTCAATTATTAAACTGCCAAGAAAAAGCATCGAACAGCCGCAAATAAGTTTTCTATTCATTAATATTTAAAAAAACTACTAAAGCATAATTTTAGTAAACTCATTATAACTCCGGCATTATTTAGTACTTACATACAACCAATAAGATATAACTTTCGATGTTTTATCGATAGCCAATTACGGTATATATGTATGTAGTACCAGCTTTGCACACATACTAATGTCCTTGTAGTACATAGAGTAAGGATTTTTTATTCCAATACATCCTGAGACTTATGAATCCCTAGTAGAATTTATAAAACTTTTGAGAGAAGTTTTAGGTAGTTTGTTTGATGATGAAAGCTTTTTTGCCTAATCTTATAACCTCATTTCGATGGAAAAGAGGACAGAAAAATAAGACAAAAATATAAGAAACATTTTATTTTCAATTTAAATTTTTAGATTTTTGAAATTCTTCTTTCCTCTCCATTACTCCCCATTCTTGGTATTTAGTATTTTATTATTTTAAGTATCGGGCTAATGATAGAAGGTGTAATGAATCCTAGCGTGTTTGTAAGATGAAAAAAAATACCGTCCACGTATTATTCGTACCGAAACAGGCGATCAAAGCATGAATTCAAAGAAATTCGTAAGAAAAATATATATTATCTTTGGTAGAGAACCTAGAATGCGTATTTTTAAAGTCAACTTAGGATCTATAAGAAAGACTGTGGCCTTTATTTGATTGTCAAAAAGTGAATATGATAATAGACAAAACAAAACAACTTCTTATGGTTGTTTTTGATTGTAAAAATAGAAATGTAGTTAGTTTTAGTTGTTATATAAATACTAAGTTTTCCTCCCTTGTCTATGCCTCTATTATCTAATAATGTACCTATCTAGTTAATTTTTCGTGTTATGCGCAAACAGACAAAAACTATATTCTGAGTTCTGAAAATTTTCGAAATTGTTCAACTAAAAAAATATTAAATTAACAGGTTTGATTTTGTTAGTATTTTATAAAATAACATTATTTAGTTCTCTAAATAATCAATATACAAATTCTACAATATATTATTTTAGAGAGCACGGCATCTCTTTTGCTTATAGTGCCCTAGTACATGTTCGTGATTCGCGTATTTGTAGGTAGTTAGTTAGATTGGTTGTTTGTTGCATGCCATTTTAAGCGTTCTTCAATACTATAAAGAATCCATTAAAATATATTTGTTACTTTTTGCTAGCTAAAAAATATATTTAAATAATAAAAAACTGAATTTTTAACCATGCTTTTTTTAAGAATTAAAAAACAAAAATATCGCAAATATACATTTGAAATATATTTTTTTATTATCCTATTTATAAAAGAAAGGAGAAGGTATGTATGGATTGTTTATATGATGGATGAAATGTTAAGAAGCTTTTCTTGTGGTCATTGACTTAAAAGGCGACTAATGATAGCGGTGAGTGGAAGAAGATATATGTGCTAAACCGACCCTCTAGTGCAAAATGGTTTGCAAAAGATAAGTAGTTTTTAATTTAAATTTAACATGTTAGGTTATTGTTTTACATTTAAAGTTGATTATAAACTAAATAACAATAATTTAATAATTCCTTAACCCCTGTTTGTCTGCTTCTGATATAAGAAGATAGCACTTTTGACCAAAAATCCTGCACAAAAATTTTTAAATTCGTACAAAAAAATATTAAGTTTATGAAACTGTTTTTAATATAAGATATTATAAATAAAACTTTTTATTTAATAATTGATTGAGATATTATTTAAAAGTATTTTCATTTCTCAATAATTTATACAATAATACGATATTATTCTGTTGTTAATACCATTACATTAATTCGTTCTTGTTCTTAAATTAGCATTCAAATATAAAACTGATACTTACACTAAGTAAATGTATTTTTTCTCAAGGATTAGTTTACATTATTTTCTGCCCTGCTAAGTCCAACTGCCAGATCTTATTCTGCCAAAAGCAGAGGCGGTTTTATGAACGTATCAAATGCCCGGCTCGCAAAATTTCACAAATTCCATAGAAATAGGATTTTCTTTAACCTATTTCATGTTACTTACTTTTGTATGTCTTACCCAAAAATATTTAACATAAAAAAAACACAAAGAATAATCATATCAGGATGACAGATTCGAAATTCAAATTTTATTATGTTTTCTTATTTATAAAAGTATTTATGGTCCGACAAAGTATAATATTACTGAAGTACATCTGCACTATTTATTCTATGGACCGCTTTCACTGCTGTATGTTATATAAATGCTTTGCACACATTTATATATGATTATAGTCCAATATCGATTATGTCTCCGACAACCTCCTGTCGGTCATGCGAGTCTAGTACAAAGATTTCGAAATTTTAGGTTAGGTACATGAAAATCTAACAAATAGTTTTGCTACCAGGACCGTGCATGCAGTAAGTAACACACCTATTGCGAACTCATCATTGCCCATTTCTAATTATTATGATTAATTAATTAGTCCACTCATTATTTCTTATTCTTGCTACATATAATTAATAATATAAATAATCCAATTAATATATTAATTTATAAACTGGATTCATAGATTTTTTTTATTTTATTATTTAATAAAATATATCCATTATACCCGAGTGTTGTGTTGGGTTTTGTTTGTATTACATAAGCTGCCTAAAAATAAATAAATCGGTAAGTTTTTATTTTTAGAAATAATAAGGCCCTTGAGATTGCATCTTTGATCCACCTGTACCAAGATAACATACCTATTGAAGAGTTAACATTAATATTGCACAGATAAGAAATGAACAGGTAGGTGCTACAATTTTGGTTAATTTTAAACTTCACATAAAAGACGGAATAAATCTAAAGGGGAACTTTATGGTGAAATGCATCTCTTTAGTTATTTTTAAAGATACATGTTCATTAGAATGGGTGTCGTAAAACTAAATAACTTTTGCACACGATCGTAAAAACACTACCGTAAAAAACATTTTTTTCTAAGAATTACGAAACGGTTTATAATAATTTATTCTTTATTTTGTTTGAATATTTACGATATTTAAAAAATGGCGGGCGAAATTTGACTCCTTCTATACAGTCTATTAATTATACTGGCTCAATTTAATTCCTAAAAAATAAAGTAAGTAAAGAACTAATAATATCACTCACATACGTATTTATTTATTTATTGTCTAAAACGTACAACAAGAAGCAGCCTTACTGCTAAAAAAGATCCCATTTTAATCACCCCTAGAATTCAGTACGACATAAAACCATGAAGCTACCAACCTAACCAATGAAACAAGAAAATGAGTTTGTAAAAAAAAATATGTATCTTTTAAGTATCTCTACATCTCTTCATTTTATATTTATTTTAATTAAATAAATAAATAATAATAAATTAAACCCATTTATGTTACCATAAAAATATTCTTTCCATACCATTCTTTCCAATAAGAAAATATTTTTTGTTTTTTAGATTTTATAACTTGATTTATTTTTTAGTCTTTCAATATTCTCCGACTCTTATTTTAAAAACACAACCAACCGTACTTAAAACTAACTAACTCGACTACTAAAACTATTAGGATGCACCAGTACTAAGGACTCATGAAGTTGAAGAGATGGAAATGAATTGAATCAATAGCGCAGCCAGCTACTTTCACTTTTATTGCTGTATGTAACTACTACATAGTCTAAAAGTTGAACAAGTATGAGAGCTTTTAGTAATACCTAAGAAGTATGAAAACTTTTAGTAATAAAAACCTTCTTTATGTGATTAACCATTAAAGAGATAAACAGATCTGAGCGCCTCTTTGTAATTATGTATGCAACAAGTGTCAGTATCAATTGCGCAAAATTAGAAATAAGGTTTAAGGACAAAACTTATGTACAAAACTTACTTTTAAGGTTCCGTACCTCAAAATTAAAAAAAAGAACCCACATAGGATCATCATTTTATTATTTTAAATTTATTTAATAAAAGAATACTACAAATATAGTTCATGATATCACAGTTACCGGAGAAACATAAACGTGAAGAGGTTTTTTAATTCGCATACAGGCTCATATCGTAAACAATATATGTATATAAACACCATAGAATAATGACCAGTAAATTTCTATCTGTCAGAGAATTGTATCGAAAAACAGCAAACAAGTTTTTTCATCAACAAAATCACATTCAATTATTATTATGTCCTATTGCTTCTGATCTGCTTTAACTTGCAGGCTATATCTAATAATTACCGATATTTTTTCATGATGAATTTTTTTCGTTGCTTTACGAGTTTCAATTAATTGTGAAATACAATCGCCACTTCTTTCAGTAGAAACCATTTCTTTCTGAAATTTCACATACAATTTTTATAATAGATATACATAAATGTAAAATTTTAATTAAATATAATCATCCATTACACAGTTTTAAGCTGGGAACTCAGGTGTTATCTACACGTATAACGAATGAAAAAGTAAAAAAATATTAATTTTAAGCTATTCCATAGTTTCTATCGCGGTGTTTGACTCTTGAGCGTGGAGACCGAATCCAAACATTCCGTAACGAAAATAACCTGAAACCCCCCACCCGAACGGGACAGCGGAGATACTTTTTAGTTTTGCCATCTGTCGATGAAAATCAGAACTTTCAATAACTTTTTGAAATATCACGGTTGTCTCTTTAGCTCAGAAACTCGCCTCTAGGTGGCATTGTTATATAAAATATTGAATTTGAAAAAGAATAATGATCACAAGAATACACAACAAAATATGGGACCACCACTGACGTGGTATTTGCCAGATATTTAGAAGATATCAAGTTTCAAACTCATGTTTCTTATTTCAGTTACCATAAACCTATAGTTTCAATGATAAATATTACTGAATAACCTACATGTATTGTAAGATAATAAAAATATTTTGAACAATATTAACTTCTCATTTGTTTAATAAAAAAAATAAAATGTTTTCTTATCGGTCACCACGCTCAAAAAGTTGAATTAATATCAAAGAAAAACAAATGAAAAAAATACTGAATAAATAAATAAATAAATAATTATAATTACATAAGTTGATAAAAAATGCAATATCTTTACCGCAGCAGTCTCCGAGTGCCACACGTCTTTTATTTTTGTTCCTTGTTGTTTTCCTTCGGCTCACTTTAACTATTCTATGTAGAGTAAGTAGGCTATGCTCACAAACAAATGTCCTTGTAGTGCAGTATCGATTTAATACTGCAATACCTTCCGACACTTATGAATCCCTAGTAGCAATTATAAAACTTTCGACCAAAGTTTTAGTAGTAAATATAAAGAGTAGTTTCAAATACATAATACATTTTTTGCCTATATCAGATGGTGTATTAAAATTTTCTACCTCTGTATAGGTAAGTTTATAGCAATTTTAACAGTATGTTAAATGGACTATAAATTTATGTTGTGAAGAAATAATAGTAATACATTACTATTAGTTGGATTCTTTTTAATAACAATAACTTTAAAAATTACAATTTTCGACAACAATGTGTAGAAAGTATTATATAAACTAAAGTGCAATAATTAAAAAAAAAAACACAACATAACACTTTGCTAGAGACTTTATCTGAATAATGAAGAAATGTTGTTACATCGTATACCTACCTATACCGTAGACAAAAATATCATATATGTATATTTTAAAAAGTTGTTGTTTCAAATTAAAAAAATATAATAAACATAAGATGATTATTTTTTTATTTATTAGGTTTCTACTAAATATATTTTATATTTAAAAATAAATAAACCATTTTTCACTACTTTAATAATAAAGACCCTAAGTACTGAGCAAACGTAATTGAACTTTATTTGTGAGATTTAAGGTTGAAAATATTTTTAGCTAATGATAATATTAACCTCTTTATGGCATTACATGGCAATGACAACTTCTCATAGTCATTTGTTCAATAAAATAATAAAAATTGTTTTCTTATCAATATAAAAGAGAAATCTTGAATTATCATCATTAAAAAAATATACTGCATAAATAATTATAATTGCTTAACCTGATAAAAAATGCTATGCAATAGGTTTACCGCGGCAGTCCCCGAGTGTCGCACGTTTGTTTGTTGCTCCGTCTTATTATAAACAAACTAAATTATTTCAATAAAAACATTAATATATCTACTTTATAAACTTCTTATTGTTTTACTTGTTGTTGTTATTATAAAATTGTATAAAGATATAATTTTTAGCTACTTTTCAAATCAAAAACAACTTTATTATATTTTAAAGGACAAACGGTGTACTTATACAAGAACTTAAATTTTTAAGACGCTATAATAGTTAATTTCTGCTTGGCGGTAGCGCGCTGACGTGTGTTGTATACATTGATTTATTGTAAACAACGCCAGTATTGTATTTTTAGTTAACTTTGATTTTTAGTTACAACCTGAAAAATATGTCTATTTTTAATTCTTGTGCACGTTCACTAGCGTATGTTTATTTATTTTATACACACATAAGTCTTATTATAGTATGCAATATCGATTAAATATTGCAACACTTTCTTCACGTTAACA
This sequence comes from Napeogenes inachia, assembly GCA_959347355.1. Lineage (NCBI taxonomy): Eukaryota > Metazoa > Arthropoda > Insecta > Lepidoptera > Nymphalidae > Napeogenes > Napeogenes inachia. The sequence continues at coordinate 4,337,775 of OY365800.1, read as the reverse complement.
ATCCCTGGTGTAATTTACAAAATTCTCAGAGAAATTTTACATTTACTGTTCTTATTTTTATAATGAGGATCGAGTTGGTTACGTTACTCATAAAAAAGGTGAACATAATAGTTCCGTATTCAAAAGTTATTTAATTATCTAATTTATGAAGCACATGTAATATATTTTTTATATGATGTTTTCATGGTTAAAAGAATGAAACTGGAAACAATATTTAATATTTTTTTTAACTGGTCTAAAAAATAAAAATAAAATAATATTTTTTGGTAAAGAGTTGGTAAAATTATCACACAATTATTACTGCTTTAAAACATCAAACATTCATTACAGGTATATTTTTTTTTTATTCTAGTCAAAACAACTATAAGCTTCCTCTACCTCTATACCTTGTTCATCTGATTTATAGAAAGGGCACAAATCTCGATACATTCCTTGAATTACTTACTAACTCAGAGTTTTTAAATTTCGGACTACCTATTATTTAATTACAAATATTATACTAGAAGGGACGACACACACTAGAAGGAACAAAAAATAGTTTTTGGTCAGAATGGTTGTTACAGAAACAATTAAATATAAATTTACTTAACTCTTAATTATATGGGAGGAGACTTTGTTTGAAAAAAAAATAATGACAAAGCTCAGCCTGTCCAAAAAGAGATACTAGATAATAAATGCAGTAATATTTCTAGTGCGTTATAATTAGAATAAAGTAGATAAAAAGTCGAGAAAAAGAACAAAAAGTGCTAAAATCCAAAGAGGTAATTAAATTAATTTATGACTTCTACTCACTAAACAAAGTACATCAATACTAATTTATATATTGGAATACCTTACATTTTTAATTGCTATGTATTCAATACATCAAGCTACAGAATTCTAAGTACATGTTATATCTTATAGCTTTTATATCTTGAATTCAGTAATTCTCTTTTTGTCTAAACTTAATCTTTTTTCTTTTTTCATGTTCTTTACAAGATTACTTTTTTATATTTTTAATAAAAACCAAAAAAATGGTAATAATTAATAATATTAGTCTTTCTTGTCGAAAATAAATTTTATTTCACTTACGTTTTATTGTCAGGTTTTAGTTTGGTTAGGGGTAATTAGAATCAATTCCCTAAAAACAAAATAGCATGCATCAATGAGAGTGGTACCAATCTATCTGCCAGAGATCTTTGCTGCCAATAAGCGACTAACTAGTTTAAAATTAACTAGCTTTTAGTAATCGTCTTGTCCAAGCAACCTGCATAAATAAGAAAATATAACAATAATGTATGTACATTATTATGTATTATGTATGTACATACATAAGATTAGTCACAGCATAAATATATAACATGTAATTAATCTATTTTTATTTATTAAAATACTTTATAGACTTTGTTTAAAAAAATAAACATAAAGATAACTTGTCAGTAGCAAAGAAATAAAAATTGTATACATCTTTTGGATTACTTTAGTTTCTTTAAAAAAACTTACTAAATGAGAAAATCTATTCGCTTACTGAGATTTTAAAAGGCAGGTCAATTACTCTATTTTTTACGTATAACATCAGTATATCAATTATTATTATATGGTTATCATTACGTTATGACATTAGCGGGAGAAAAATAAATGTCTAGATGTAATTTGAATTACAGTATAATATATGAACACCAAATTAATTTTAGATTAAAGAACCGTCATCTTCAGTAATACAACCTTACTGAAGATCACGGTATCGAAATATGGCAGTGAAGCATGTGTCACAAGAACATCACACATTACGTCACATCAGGATATAACTCACATGAACTATTATTTATCCTATAATTACACATTGCTAATCTAATCTATTTTTAATTGCATGTTATATCTAAAAAAAGCTAATATGATGACGAATTCTCCTTTCAGTTAATGTTTACCTTTAAGTTGTGGGGAGAGCAAACGCCACAGCCTTCTCTTTCAGGACAAAGCATTTATTTCTTAAAATAACATCAAAGAAAGAAACGGAAGTAATTTAAATAAAAGAAACACTAAAGCTCCAAAGCCAAGGATTTATAATTTAAAAGAATATATAAATAATGTATTATATATTAGTATTATATATAGAAGAAACTCAAGTATTATTTATAATTACAGCTAAGAGTTTTTTAAATGTTTCTTCTGTCCCTCTTTGGCTTACTTACTTTTCGATGTAGTATACACTTTTCACACATCAAAATGTCCTTGTAGTGCAGTATCGATTTAATATTCCAATACCTCCTGACACTTATGAATTCCTAGTAGGCACTATAAAACTTTTGAGCAAAGAAAGTTATGTTAAGTAAGTTGTTTTTTTTTAATTGATAGAAAGAATAATTCCAAAAATAACAAAAAAGCTACGTCTACGTACTACGTCTTTAAAAAAAGTTTCATTCCGCTGGTCCGGCATACTTATTTATTTTTTTCATATGTTTTTGTATAATATAATTTTTATATTTAAACAAGAGCTATGATATATTCAGGTCAATTAAGTCGGATATTTACCCGACTAGTTTTGAACCCTCACGGGTTTTTACTCATTCGCTCGAAAAATAGCGGTGTCTTTATCTGTTCCCGCCACCGTTACTTTCGTTTTGTAATAGTTCAAACATGTTATTATAGTTTGAATGGCTATAACATAGGTAAAGTTATTTTTTATGAAAAAAAGTGTTTTTTTTATATATTTTCTTTAAGTCTAGAAAAAATTTAACAAACTTCCGTTGCAATTGTTACAATAGACTTTTTTTTAAAAGAAATAATAATTTTGAAAGGGATTATTTATTTATTTGCAAGATGTTTTAAAATATAACGTAAGTAAATTTTAAGTACACTACCTTTTTTTCACAAAAACTATAATATTTTTTTTCCTAAGTATCAATCAACGAATGAGAAATTTATTAGAATTTAATATTACTTTTTTAACATTCAATCAGAAGAAGAATAATAAATAAATAAACTTAATATTTATTATACATTGTTTCGGCGTTAACTTCATTGCAGTTTTAATAGAGCCCCATAAACGTCAAGAAGTAAATCTGCATTTAATAAATAAAGCACTGCATGCACTACTACGTCAAAACTGTGACAAATACTCACGTCACCAAATACTCCAATTCACTATTTCAAAGAGATTCTTACACTAAAGAAGTAATTAATCCTTAAATTGACGTAAAAGAAACTCTCATCAGACTGACCTAAAGACGCAAAGAAACTTCAGAAACTAATATATAAATTCGGGAATACTATATGTGTATATAAATATTTTTTATTACATTGAGTAGTATCGTGAATAAAATTATTATTTATTGTTGTTTATTATATGTTATTAATTTTTGGGGGTTTAAAGTTAAATTTGCATATATCTAACCTAAAATAACGAAACCTTTATACTAGACTCTCATGAAGGCTAGGAGGTGTTCAACGATATTGCACTACAAACATATTTATGTGTGGGAGAAACATATATACATTCAGCAGTGAAAGCGGTTCAAAGATTAAATAATGCAGATATACCTTAGGGACATTATTTTATCATTTAATGAGTATTACCGCCCCGTTGGTCGAGTAGTTAGCGCAGACGCCTAACGTGTCACGGCGCAATGGGGCTCGGGTTCGATTCCCGGCGGAGACAGGCATTTATGTGATGAGCATAGATGTCTGTGTTTCTGGGTTTCTGGGTTTATTAAATATATTCTCAGTATTTATATGTGTATTTCTATGTATTTGTATCGTTGTCTAACACCCTTAACACAAGCAAATAATTTACTTACTTAGGGGTTAGAACAGTGTGTGTAATTTGTGCTGATATTATTATCGTCTGGTAGTCGTAAAAGTTTTTAAAATATATATATATGTCTTAAATATTAAATAAGTTTTCACGTAACTGGAGTTAACAACTGCTAAAACTTCAATATTGATTACATAATTATGGCCAGTCATTATTTTCTTGTACTTATAACTAAAAATATAAGATATGTGAAACAATCGCCACAAGCAGTAATTTTTCTTTGAGTTAGTGGTTTTTCCACAGAACTGAATTTCTTATTTCTAAAATAAAAATAGATTTAAATAACTCCTTATAACATAAGTCATTTAAGAGATTAGTCGGAAAAAACCAAACGATAATAAAAATTATTCAAATACCCTACATAATTTCAAATGCATTTAGCAAAGACTGTTCATTTGGAATTATAAACAGACACTTCAATTTTATTTACATATAGTGCGATATCGATTAAATACCTACTGCGAAAACTTCTTGGCATTATGAAACCCTAGTATGATTTATGAAACTTCTTTATAAGTTAAGTGTATATATATACCTATATATATATATATATATATATATATATATATATATATATATATATATATATATATATATATATATATATATATATATATATATAGTAACTTCTTATAAGTTAGTTGTTTTTGGATTTGCCTCATTAAAAAGAAGAAGATCGACCTCTCAGGTTCCAACGTTGCGAAAATAGTCTGAATAAACGTCTTCGTCGTACTGAATTACAAACACGAACATTAAGACTCCATCTAGGTATTAGTTATTTAAATTAAATATTGCATGCTGTGAGCAAACTCCAAAATTTTTGTTTATTAATTTAACAGCTTGATCAATAATAAAATTAAAACAAAGAACTTAAAGCTGAAGAATTATTAATTAATCATTGTAATGAATAATTTATGGTAATAAATAAACTGATGTTACTTTTGTAAAAAATATTTAACTGTATATTGAATAAATACCTAAAAAATCAAAACCACAACTGTGAAAGAGAAAGAATGAAAGAGTGGATAGAGTGATAAAGGAGGGAGGGGGTCCCAAATTCTCATGCACTCGTACTAAGAGAGCATATATTTAGAAGAGGTAACATTAATAGTGCATCGGTGAAAGAGGTACAGATATATTAAAGTTTTTGTAAGTTTGGCACTCCACACAAAAATGGTTTTGTACTTAAAGATCAGAGACATTTTTAAGAACTAATAGATCAGTGAGAATCCGTAATGTTTTCTTTGGTGTACATACTGCTTTCATAATTTTGGATATTCTTGTACTATCTCATATTATATTGATTATAATGTAAAAAAATAAAAGATATAACACATATTATTACTAAAAGCACGTATTAACTCTGTCTTTTTATAGTTTTTCAAACCGATAAGATAAATGGGGCCTGTAAATTATTTACGAATTTGTAATGATCACTAGAGAAGTATTTATTTGGAGAGGTCAAAACTTATTCACTACTTAAGTTAAACCTTTTATGTTTCTAAAAATATTAAAGTCAACTATTGGAAATAAACAAATATTAGACGTTTATAAAAGTTTTATAGTAATGGTCATGTCAATACAATGATGTATTATGTCATGACCTTGGCCAGTCTCCTTGTATACCTATGTACAGACTTCTAAACGTTAGTGCATTCTCAAAGAAATGGGTACTCCTTGACAGTTATGAGATCCGGGTGCATATTTTACTAATTTTAGAATAAATGCAAAAAATACACTAAAAATTTAAAAAAATATACCTATATAATCAAAATTCGTAATTATTGTTAGTACAAAACTTATATCAGCTATTTCCTAATAAATTGCTTTAAAAAATGACAACTAACAAAAAATATTTTTTAATACGAAAAACGAAAAACATAAATTCGCGCGATCAGAATCATAAAATAAAGAAGTTTCTGTTAACTTATAAATGTGTGTTGGTAACTAATAATATATACACTATACATACATACATAAATATATCTTTTGCATATGTTTTATGTGCTTATTATAACGGACATTGATAGTTTATGATACAATATTGATAATGGATGTTTAATAGACTAATTAACTAACATCTATTGATTTTTATTAGTTCCTGTTAAACTGCTGTTTATTTCTTAGATAAATAGATATACTTTCTTACATAGAGCAAAAAATATTTCATGAATTGATTTTTTTTTCAATATTTTTGGATGAAATTTATTGATAACTTGTTTGATGATGATAAATAATCCGCAACGTTTACAGAACTCCCTATATATTTTTATTATATTAATGTATATACTATACTATATGCCACATTAATAAATGTCTAATGAATTTAAAAAAAAAAACGAAACGAGACGAGTAGACGCTTTCGTTTCTGTATTCATGGCAAGGCTAGGTGGTAAATAATATAATATATATATTTGTAATTTATTAATACTAGTGATAGAAGTGTGTTGTTTTAAATTATAAACTTTTTAATTTTGTTTATGAATTTGAGGTTAACGTATCGGTATGTTTTATTTTTATTTGTTTAGATCATAAATTATATCAATGTTTTTTTAATGCTTAACTTTTATTTTTACACCTTTATCAATTGTTTTTAATGTCTTTAGATCTTTATTTTATCGTTTTTTTACAAACTAGTGTAAGATAGAGAATTGACAAGCGGGATAATAAAATATTAATAGTTGTTTGTTTTGACTACGATCAAAAATTTGATTGACTCTCAGAAGAGCGATGAAGAGTAATTCGTTAATTAGTTAGTACTAACTATAAATATTAAAAAGAAGCCTTCTTCACTATAACCAGACGGACACTTTATGTACTGTTTTACAATAAATTCGTGATATGTTCGTGGAATCGTATTCTATATGGCATATAAAATGAACATCTCAAAGAGAATATAAATTATATCTAAAACTTAACTTTCTATTACTTATTTATTTTTATAAGTATAATAATGTTTACATCAATGACATGACATTGAAATTTAATGTCATTTAAAGTATTTCATTCCAAAACTAATCCGTAATTTAGAAAGCATTTGGATTATTTTTGGTTTTACTTTAAAAAACTCTAATAGCATTGTAGAATAAGATTTGGTAACTCTTTATTTAATATAAATCTACTAGAAATAAACATTGGAAAGAAATAATAACAATCTTTTTAAAATCGGTGCTTTACGATTAAAACCGATGTTAGATTTATGATCGTCCCGCAATAAGCACGAGATTTCTTGCAAATAACGCGTGACGTTACAATGCGTTATTTGCTCAACTTAAATCTAAGATATCCCGATTTTTTTTACAAAACCTATTGTGCGGATGCAAAGATACCTACCGCTGCCATTTTTTTGCCTGAAAATGGCCATGAAAATAAAAGCAAAGACATACTTAATATGAGTTAGGCAAATTTAAGAAATTTCTAATTAAAGGGTTTCAGTTACTAAAAGCGCGTCGTAACTTTCTTTTACTCTGCATAATAATTTTATTGGTATTAGTAATAAATAACAACATCAATCAAATTATACACATAAAATTGATTTCTTGGGAAAAGCTTACATTATTCGTTCGCAAAATGTACATTAAACTCCCAAGCATTAATCATAAGTTCATGTTTATTGATTTTAAATATCATTGAACTTATATGACTGTATGGAAATAATATTCCGTGTAAGAAATAAATGATATCGTTAATTTTTTATTAGCATAAATGTCCACAACTACCAATTCATCCATTCATATCCGAAACACACACATCGACAATGAATGTAAACGTAACATATGTGTATACGATATAATCGAATATTTCTTATCTACCGCGACAGTACCGTGTATTATTTGAATGAATTTTACAATGAAGAAAAATCACACAAACATCAAAGAATTACCAATATATTTTACACCAGAATATTACAACTTTAATGCTTGAATTTTTAAAGTGAAACTTTTATTACATCGTCTCAAACTTTTTCGTCTGTGTGTTGCATGTCGCGTGACGGTCGGCCGCGGAGTAGGGATAAAGTGAAAGGCGCTCGTATCGATGCGGTTTTTACTAGATACATTGAAAAAATCGAATGTAAGTCACTGTTCACGTATTTTAGTTACCATAAAATATTGGTTACATTTATAAACTGTGAAATTCATGATGAAGATGGAATTGATAATAGAATGATTGAAAATAATGATCAAAATGACTCAACGATTATAAAATATTGTTTTCAGTGTTTTAATATGTGTATATCATCTAAATAATTGTTAAGTATTATGTATGTCGTACTCTAAGACACAGAGTTCAATAAAAATATTAGTTGGAGACCTAGTCTACTTTTATCATTTCCCATTATCATTCCCATTTTCTAAGTATAAAATTAAGATTGATTAAGCAATTTTTATACCCTTAATGGAATATTATTCCGAAAATTTTTAGTTAAATGTCTATAATGTGGAAAAAAGTTTCACTTTTACGGTGGTTTCATAAAACCACACAAGTTTTTTTTTTTTTATATATATAATCTAGAGCAATGCTTGACTATATTCTACCTGATGGTAAATGGAATGTAGTCTTAGGTTGTAAGGCGCATTACCCTAGCAACCCATTCACTCTCATCACTTTATTCATTTTCTTCACTTCACTCTTGAGGACACCCACATTGTATTCGACCGGAAATATCGACGCAGGCAAGCTGTTCCAATCCTTCGCTGTACGAACCATACTGTACTATACTAAATGTATTGTTTTATGATCCGGTAAAAGATGCCTTCTAAAATTATTGAATTAATTGAATTATAAGAATAAGAAGGATAATTATATTTTAGTGGCAACAATGTGCATGAAGAGAATGATTTCATATAGCTTTTGTACCTTAATGTCACGATAATAATTAATACATTTTTATTCTTTCAATTCACTTTCACTGATGCATCTATTTACGTTATATGTACGTTTAGCACACATGTAAGTCTGGTTGTAGTACGATATTGATTTTATATTGCTATACCTCCTTAAAGTTATGAGTCCCTAGTATGATTTATCAAACTTTTGTGAGAAGTTTCAGCAAATAACTAACTACTTACTTACTACTTGCATAGTTTATTTACTATGTTGTTTTTCAATTGCGTGTAAGTTTTCAAATATCGTATACATAGAAAATAAAAATTTAAAATAGAAGTTTGCAAAGTTACTAAAGATTTGGAAAAATATAAAATAAATAATAAAAAAAAAACTGAAAGTTTGATAAATATTATTATAACCAACTAACTAACTCGTTAAATCATCAAGCCATATAATGCAATGGGACCAGGGAAGCATAAAGACGAAAGGATGAGAATGAGCCTAATCGATAGTGCAGTACTTTCATTTTCTCACGAATTATATGACGTCACTAAATTTTCAGGTAACAGACTCCCCCCCCCCAGTATTTATAATTTCTCTCACAATTTTATTACAATATTATAATTTCACAATCTATTTTCATATCTCTGTTTTAGTACTACTTAACATTGAGTAATAACATACATACATATTAATTTACTTTGAAATTAACTTGTTAAAATTAATTATAACAATGTATTTTTTTTTAATGTAATGCATTTTTAAAATATTAAAAACAATTGAGAAATATAATATATCTAGGTAAAGCAGACATCTTTATGAAAAACAAATAAAAGGACATATTTATAATATGTATGAGATATATTTCTGATTCGGATTGAGTATATTTATAAATAAAAACAAATTATATATACCTACTCTAGGAATTAATTAGTTAAAAAATTTAAAGTTCAAAAGCATAAAATGTTAAATAAAATACCTAAAGTTAGTTAACAACAGTAAACAAATATCTAAATTATATAATTACGACAAAGTTCATTTGAACAAACACTCACGGAGAGGAAAATTAATCTCACTGTATGAACGGTACATAAATACTGAGCCTTCAGAACCGGGACTAAAGTTATTTAACGGACATTATAATAAATATGACATAATTTTGTCCCGGTAAAGATAAAACTTATGGTAATTTATCATGAGAGAGATAAAAATAATAACTTTCCGGTATCATCTATAAATGTTAATATTGTTATAAATACCTAAATAACAAATGGTATGACGTTGGCGTTGTCTTGACTAGAGTCGTACCTTATCAAGAAAATTGTGGAAATTTGATATTATAGCATTTCGTATGTATGTATTTTTATGTGTGTGTGGAAATATGGATAACATTAACTATTTATCGATATTTGGATTACTGGTAATTTGTGACCTACTTTTATGAAAAAAATATTCAACGATGAGAATATCATAAATATTGATGACTATCGTATCTACTAAGATAAAAATATTATTAAGTTAAAACAATAACTTGTAATTAGTATACACTTTAACAGTTTTTATTTTTAATTACGGCGCTTAAGACAATTTAGTTTTATATTAAATTTCTTGTCAATTAACTGTTCACTCTTAGTAAAGCTACAACTCGTTCGTAGATAAAGTTACCGTAGACGAGCTACAAAAGCGAAAGTGTTAAGTGCAATATCGATTAAAGGCAATTCAACCTCCTCAATTCTATGAGCTCTTAGTACAATTGCATCGTAATATTCATTCGCTTCAATAGAACTTGAAGCGGCGATATTAGCTAGCTAGCTAGTTAGTTAGTTAGTTTGTTGTTGTTAACTTATTTGTGTTGATGGTATGATAGTATGTTTTTAAAAATACTACTTATTAGACTACTTTAGTCTACTATTACTACTTTAGCCTTAAACATACTAAAATAGCTTAAATATGTTTGGCATATTTCTAATATATAGTTTCTCGATAGTACATTGAAAAGTCAATTCTGTTAAAACAGTAAATAAATAAGGTTTTAAACTGCAACATATTTGCGGTAGGAGTAATATGTACTTTTTTTTACGCTCTTCTATCAAAATCTCTGAGGACACTATATTTGCCGTATGTTTTTTTGTGACGTGATTGTCACTGTTTTTTACTTAATATTATTATTTCTTTATAATATATATATTACAGGTGTTTTTGTAACGGGGTTTTTTATCAACTAATTTACTTAACTACCTCTTACGTAATCAACAGAGGAAATATTAATCAGTTAATTCGCATTTTATATTATTTATAAACTAATGCAAAGAGCTATTCAGAACTCGCTCATAATAAACACTAGTCATCTAAAACTGTGTGCGACGTTTTTCTCTGCAGAGATTAGAGGCATTAATGATTTTTTCTAACTAGTAATTAAAACAGCAGTATTATTAAGAATATTGATTAGACCTTTTATAGCTCTTGTTCGTTATGAATTGCTACTTAGTGGGATTACTTTTATTATGTTTTAAGTATTAAATAAGGGCCATGTTTTGATTATTTGTAGTTTAACTTAAATAAATATCACAAATTTAAAGAGTCTTTCTTTATTAATCATAGCATTGGATTTTTGAACAGTCATTTTTAATTTCTGTTGAGATATTTATAGTGTACGCAAACAAAGTTACCAGTAATATCTAGTGTCTACGTCAATTACAGATTCAATTCTAAAAGCAAAAGTGCCTTTCTCACTGCGCTATCGATCAAACGCAACACACCTCTACTACTTCATGAATTCCTAGTCACGTTGTATCGTAATAGTTTTGTACCCCTGCACTGTAGATAGGCAGATAGAGATAAATAGCTAGATAGATAGATTAGAAAAGAAAATTCATTTGGTATATTTTTTGTTTTTTTATTTTTTTTTGCTAACAACAAAATTTATTTAATTACGATCATATTGATAGTAGTTAAATATCTAAAAAATATCCTACATCTATCTGAAGGTGGGCTAAGATCTGTTAGAATCAATTATAGAAGCGAATACCATTTTTTACCATTTTTCAATAAGTAGTAGAAAGGATTTTTTGCTACCCTGAATTGTATTATTATTTTTTTTACTTCCTATCACAATTATTAGTACTATCGCGGTATAGAAATGAAAGCAACTACTGCAGCTATTGGCAGCAACGTACCTTTTGATCAAGAAGTGCTTGATCAAAATATTAAAATATTGTTTTCGATCAACTTACTTGTAACATTCAATCATACATGTATAGTTTTCTGAATACATTCATTATTATTAATTATTTTCGCTTTATAGATAGATTGTAAGCTCTTTAAACCTTGTTAGCTGGGTTACAAATAAATTCTAATTAAAACAACTGGGGTAAGTAACAACAACACATATATTACACTACACACTTATATTATACATTATTATATTCTTTCATCTTATATTTATTTAGTTTTCCGCTAGCAAAATATAAAAAAAAACTATTTTTTACTAAATTTAGATACGATATACCGATACGGGCAGGGATTCGAACCCGCGACAGCTGGGAAACCGTCCCGTCGCTCTACCAACTGAGCTACCATGTAGCCGTATCGGTTTATTTTTCATTCTTCTATATTTATATAAATTTAAATAAACATGGCTGCTGCTGCTTGCTTGTGAATTAGTTAATTAATATATAATATATATATAATACTAGCAGACCCGGCCACGCGTTGCTGTGGTTGCGAAGGTTTTCGATATATAAATTACATTGTAGTAAACTATTTAAGAAGTCACGGTATTAGAAAAATTAAAATAAAAATTTAAAAAACCCCCGACCGCTAAGTAAAGGAAAATTCAAAATTAAAGTAAATTTATCAAGGCCAATAACGAAATAACAATATTTTGATATTATCGTATAGTCAAAGACCTCATTCATTAGCTCCGAAAATTTTGTAAAATAGACACTCATCAACGTAGGTACAAAGGACGTAACGACTTCAATAAGTATATAATAATATTATTATCCTTTTTAGACGTCATCTAGTATCGGGGTTTATAAATTATTTATTTTTCTGTTGTTTTTAAATTATTTCACTTTTTTCTATGTTGTACTAAATGAACCTACGAATACACTGATTTCCCCTGTTTAGGTTTTTACTATCAATATTGTATAAAAACCTTTCGCCAGCACCCATAAAATTTTGGGGACGACCGCTTCTATTACGACCAAACATAGCTAAGAACCATCTCGACAAACCAAGCCTTCGATTAAAAAAACTGCATTCAAATCCGTTTACGTATTTGGCCGCTACGTATCCACAGACATTTTTTTACATAGATGCAATTTGTAAAGAACATGGCGACCTCTATGACTTATTTTCTACAACCATTACCTAACCCTTGATACAGTAATATAATAATTATTAGTGATGCGCCGAATATTTGGTAAGTATTCGGTATTCGGTGTATTTGTCATCTTTTTCGCAATTTATATTCGGCCGAACTATTCGGTTTTGATGCGCAATATATTCGGTTCGAGTATTTCTATTTTGGCTACACCACGCTATACTATACGATACTATACCGCTAAACGTTAGGCGTCAAACCAAGAGGGTGGTTGCAGCAATTAAATTATATTTACCAAAGAAGACGAAAACGTTAAAGCCGGTCTAAAAATTAACCGGATTGGGATTTGAAAGAGGTCTTTGAACACGATTGATCAAAATTATCGTACAGTTGAGATATTTAATTTTAAATTTTATTATTATTATTTTATTTAAGATTGTAACAAATGAGTACACTACAAATTTATAAATAAGGTATGTAGGGCAGATAGTTTTAAATTTTTAGAAATAATATTTGTTATTTAGAATTATTAATAATTTAATTTTGCAATAATCGGTGCACAATATTTTTGGTTGACCCGTCTCACATAAATAGATTCAACAAAGAAGCAGGTATAATTTGACTGTATTATGTTCATTATAATATGAGTTTATATATACTTCAGTCTAAGTAATACGTGGCGGGCTATATTAACACTAAAAATTAACTCATAATTCACAGATAATTGTAAAGAAATAATTTGCGATAAAATAATATTGCGACTAAAAATTAAGATGTAAGTTATCCTATGTTTCAAGTTGGATCAAACTACACACGGTGTGCAAATTTGATTAAAATCGGTTAAGTAGTTTAGGAGTCCATCGCGGACAAACAACGTGACACGTAATTTATATATATTAAGAAGAAGATATGTTTGATATTTTCAAACATTATTTTTTACTAGATATCGAAACTACAATGCACTTGTACCAAGAGAGCATGAATTTTGAAGAGCTAATACGAATAGTGCATTAGTGAGACAGTATAGGTATATCAAAGTTTCTGTAAATTCAATATTAAAATGCATTTGTTTATTATTTTTTGAAGATATTATTATATATAAAGATTGATTGGCTTACAATTTTACGTTCAGTTATTCTACAAAGAAAAAGTATATTTTTTTATATGAATCTTGTACTTTTTGGATTCTAAATAAAGACGTTTTCCTTGTTTAGTGTATAATATTTCTACAACTTTAGATGATCCTGTAATATATTCCACATATATTGATTTATATCCACATAGTTGATATTGATTTTAAATTAAATATTCATTACTTAGTAGTACGTCATACTGATAAGCTAAAAGGGACCGTGTATTTCTAAGGAATTTAAAATTTTCTTAATTTGGAAAAAATCTTCGAAAAAAATACAATATTTTTTTGTACATTAAACTTTTATAACAACACTCTTAATTATATGGCCCTGGCCCAGACTCCCTAAATACCCATATTCAGATATCTAAATAACAGTAGTGCATCCTTACATGACAGCATGAATACACATCGAGTTATGAGATCCTAGTACATTTGTATCTAATTTTAGGTTTCGCAAATAAATAATGGAATTGATTCTCTTTATTTATTAATTTATTTATTAAGTGAGGATTTATTCAAACATTGAATGAATATGTCACCCTAATTGATTTGATTCTTATTGTGAAAGAACGAAGAAGTGAACAACGACTACTCGTTTCAAAATAATAATATGTAATTGTATAACTAATTTAATAAAACTGAATAAAAAAACTATCAACAGGGGCAAAACTGATACTATCAATCTCTGGGATATTGATATATTTATTATAGGCTCGTTGTCATATATTCACAAATTATCTGTTTATTAATATTTGCGCAAAGTGCCACCTACATTCACAGAAATAAAATTCATTATCACAAAACAAATTGTTGTTTGAATTCAACCCCATGAATGAAAAAACACGATCCCTAACTAGTCAGTTATATCTATATTAATATAATATATAGTCATAAAAAATCTCGATATTATTTTTAAACAGCGGCTTGATGTAGCCGCAATATTTTTCATATTTTGTCAAAATGATATCTTTATTATCTATATATGCTTGGGTCCGACAGGTGGAACTATTGAGTATTTATTATATACATATTTTCTATTTATTACTAACAAAGGATGGATTTTACAATAATAAGTTTTAATACCAAAAATAAAAATTAGATAACTTGAACCTATTTTATGGTCGAGGCAATAAAACCACAAAAAAGGACTGAATGTTGATTTTGTCATAGGACAATTCTTCTCTTGTAAATAAATTATGTCCATGTAGTTTCTTGTCGGATCTCCGTCATTATTGGATATCGTGGAACCGTGCAACAATATGCATGTTTCATAAGTGCTATGTATGCATATTGGAAATAAAAAAATATTATTTTACGGACACAAAAAAAGTATTGGGAATATACATAATAAATAATCTGTAATTTTATATAAAGAACACTTACAATCTAACGTTTGTTTATTATTTTTTTTTGTAATGGGATGATCGCGGGTGTAGTAACTACCCACGCTCATTAATTTATATAATTTTTTCCTTCAATTTGTGTTCAAAAAAAGAATATATATATTTTTCTGGTGACGTAGGATTTATTAATTATTTATTTAATCATATTTGCGGTATCAGTTTTATCTA
This sequence comes from Napeogenes inachia, assembly GCA_959347355.1. Classification (NCBI taxonomy): domain Eukaryota; kingdom Metazoa; phylum Arthropoda; class Insecta; order Lepidoptera; family Nymphalidae; genus Napeogenes; species Napeogenes inachia. Next base: position 4,322,122 of record OY365800.1, on the reverse strand, counting down.
GTCTGTAGAATTTACCACTAACTTTATAAAAATCGGCTAAGTACTCCGGTGGACTCCAAAAGGATTTTTATAAAATGGGGTGGGGGTTTAATAAAAAAAAAACATTTTTTTATTCAACCGTAATGCTTCGCCGGGTCAGATAGTATTTTATTTAGTATTTATTTACATACCTATTTTTCTATATATAAAATACACTGAAAGTCATTTTTTTCTTGTAATAAATCAATAAAATAATAAATAATAAAAATAGGATTCGGTGAGACATCAAAGCCTTACTTATACAACGGTACCAGGGGAGCATACTGCCGAAAAGGTGAAAATATTATAGATAGCTGCAGTACTTTCACTTTCGTAGCTAAGTGCTACGAAGAAGCCATTTATAAATCTCATTTTCTTAAATAATATATTGTTCTTTTAATAAATAAATAAATATACAACGAATGCTAAGAGACGAAGACTTAATAATAAATAAACTGTACTTATTTAGCTTTAAAAATTAATTTTAATAATTACTGATTAATTCTACGCAAGTCTTTTGTGTTCTGTATTTTATACTATTTGTATAAAAGTAATTTTTTATACTATTTGTATGTAATTAAGTATTGGACCTATACTTTTTGACATCATTTCAATAGACAATTTTTTGTTAGTGTCATTGTTATTATCCAATTTAATGACCATAGGAATAATATGTAAAATGTTTTAGAAAAAAAAAAGTTTGTCACAACAGATTAATTAAATTAAAAAAAGCTAATTATAGATTAATTAAAAAAGCTGTAAATGTTTATAATATTTCAAATTTTATTTGATATTAAAATTTTAGATTAAAATATTACATTTTATAATTAAATTATACTTTATATGGCTATTTCTATAATTAAGAATTAAGTACAGCTTAAAGCGTAAATTTACGCCAATTGCTATCAGAATAAAAAAAAAGCTAAGCGTAGTAAACTTAAACTAGTACACACACACAAAGAAAATATAAATAAGTAAAATAGTAAAAAATTACAAAAGAAGCAAAAATAAAGTACTTATATAATTTAGGATAAGATAAAGGTAAGTTTCGAACAACCACTGAGTGAGAAACACTTTGTAAAAATAAAACAAATATATTATAATGTAACTTTATAATGAGAATAATTACAATAATTACATTCTGGTTTCAACTTTAAATTTTACTATGAATTATTTAAGATATTAGACCCTAAATTAACACTCTCTAAACGAATAGTAAGAGGTGACAATGTATCTTAAAACTAATCACAAATAAAGGTGTATAAGGATTACAGGCACTTTTTACCAATATGTGGATTACAGTTTTATTATTAACTCTAAAATAGAAATAAGTAAGCGATGATGATTTGATGTTACATTAATAAATGTGAATATCTCTATTATAACCAAAAAACACAAATTATAAAAAATACTAGTCATTATTTATATTTTATAGAATACGACATTAAGTACGTGACGGATATTTTTTTGCAATATATTTTATTAATTTAAACTTCATAGACATAGTACAATTGCATCGTAATATTTTAAATCTTTAACGAATTATTTGTTTCGCAAATATATATATATATATAAATAAAGGTGGTGGTAATAAATAGAAAAAAAAGATGCTAATAAAGGTAGATATAGAAGATAGTATGTGTAAAAAGTAAATAGAACTGAACTTTGTTCAAGATAAGGCAATCTTGGATAATGTTGATCTTTTAAATTGGAACTTAAATTATACTTTAATTAAAATTTTATTTTTGAATAAATTACCTTTTAACATTTTTTTTGTATAAAATTTAATTTTCATCCCTTAATTTACCAAATGACAAAAAAGTGCGACCATGGGACCCTCCCCTTTATCAGTCTCTAAACTTAAAATAAAATTATTTTCTTAAACGTGCTCGGAAACATTGTCATTACTTTTGAATAAAGAACACGCGAAGTATCATATTTACGTGGTCTGAAAAGACAAAATCACTTCCCGGGGCGTTCTTTGAATTTCGAACGAAGAGTGCGCCGGCAATGTTGTATGAAACGGTGTGCTATTTGAATTTAAAACTCTTTCATCTATCTTACACTAGCGTTTTCGTGGCTGAATAGCCACAGTTGCGTTTACCTTTCGGCACAAACTAAAAAAAATGCCGGTAAAGCGGAGTTCGTTGTTATTTTGTTAATAGATAATTAAAATGAGTTCCAATGATTCTGAAAGTGAAAATGAAATGAACATTGACTGCACTCCACCCAACAAACGAACATAAATTAGCCTGGAAAATCGATTACATTTTCGTTCAATAATTAATTGTCCTAACATGAGCAATATAAATTTTAATATTAATTAAGTTTATTACGTAAAAGTCCCTTTTTATTTCCTTTCATTTTTTTTTCTTTATTAAAAACTAGATAATTCAAATTATATATAATTAATATGTTGGAAAAACTCTTTTAGTTTCTTAGTTCTTAAGTATACGACGAGTTCGGTTAATGAGGTCAGTTGGTTGGTTTATTATAGTCATTGTGATTAGGAAAAAAAAATCAATAACAGAATTTAATCAATTGGCGTCAATTTCGGAGTTTATATGTTTAATGTGATATGGTCCAGATTTGGATTATTATAAAATTATTAAACGAATATTAAGGTATAATAACATTTATATATATATAGAATTATTATATATATTCAGAAAACTTGCGCTTTTCTGTATTTTGCATGACTCCCCACTATTTCAAATGTACTAGAGAACCATAAATCTACTGAGTTCTTCTTTGCTCAATATATCATAATGTTGATATGAGTGTAAGCCATGTTTATATATACATATTACTTTTGAATGAAATAAAAATAAAAAATAAAAGACATATTATAATTTTACGTTCTTTGTAAAATTTTTGAATCTCGACACGTACAATATTTTTACCAATAAGTACGATTTAGCAGCGTAACTCACATTTCGTGTCCAATCTAGAATAGATTAAACAAAATGTGTGAAAACAATTGGGAAATCGTTGTCGTTATTATTTTTCATCTGCTAGAGACCACTTCAATTGTTTAACGAAATCTTACCTACAAATTGTATTAATCAAATAGAAATCCAATTTCTATTAAACAATTATTATTTTATTTATTTCGTCGTTCCCCTTGAAAATAAGGGCAGAAATATCAAAACTTCGATGCACTTGTACCAAGAGAGCATGTATTTCGAAGAGGTAACATGAATAGTGCATAGGTGAGAGGGATATAGGTATATGCAAATTTCTACGAATTTATAATTACACACAAAAGACGGACTGCCTCAAAATGGAACTTCATGCCAAAATGCATCTGTATAATTTTGGAAGTATTTTTTTACTTCCAATGGATTGATTAATTAATTTTTGATAATAGGAAAAAGGTATTGACGGATTTGTCTTACACTTCTTTACTTAATAAACGAGGATAAGACTCTCGTAATACTGTCTTTGGTGTGCACTATTACTATTATGGGGGATGTGCCCGTTTTGTACACGCCCACTTGTTGTTCCTATCAGGTACCTAAAAGCTCAACACACGTACATATATTTAATAGCTACGAATGCATTTATTCCCTTGATAGCTATGAGTTCCTGGTACAACTGCATCATACTTTCAAATATTTATTTTCAACCCAACCAACCAACCAACAACCAACCCCCTTCCTTAAAGAAAATCAATAATTAAATTAAGTAATGTAGATAGATAGATAGGTAGGTGTGAGTAGGTATCGATAAAAATATTAGTAACATTATATATATAATAAATATACAAAATGTTACGAATATATTTTTATAATTAGATTATTATTATTATTACTGATAAAGATATAAAAAAAGTTATTTCTTATTTATCGGTAATATTAACAATTGAGGTGCAACTTTGTTTTTATTTCTCTCTTTAATTAAATGCATTAAATGTTGGTGTAAAAAAGAATTTCATTTAATTTTCAATTTATTATCAGTTTCTCAGCATTTTAAGGGTATGATCTAATAGATAAGTTGTAGGTATATTAGATTGTCAAGCTAAGAATTCTAATCTCCATTCCTAACAATTGCCAAATCCAGAGAAGTATTCACTTATTTTTTTTGTTTGTTTAATAAAGATCACCTAGCAACTAAAGTACACTTTAGTGTGCGAAGCCTCAAAAAATAGTAATTTGAAGTATTGATGAGGTCAGTGTTTATGTGATGTCACCGTTTTGAAGTATCCTAGCAAAGTAGATTAAATGCATATTCAATTCCTTCTTTTTATGTGTCTCTAGTAAATCGGCATCGAAGTTGCCGCATGAAAGGATTTTTTAAATAAATTAGACATAACAATTTTAGAAATAGTATTATTTACATCTAAAGTTATGTTATTTACATGTAGGAAACTCATTATATTTCTGAAAATTAAATAGACGTACACTCTTAATTAACTGACCTATGCCCCACCGACCTAATATATATTTTTTGACGTGACAACGTCTTAAATTAGGTTAAGCTGGGAGTCACTTATGAAAAAGTGTAACGCCCGGTAACGTAACGATGAGTCACCGAACGAGAAAGAGGCCCGCCGAATGCCTTGCGTCTCTCTCCCACTCAAACATGATCGGTCCGCCGAGCAATGTTTTGGTTTTCAAATTGATTCTTTAAAATTACAAATATTAAGAAAAAGTGGCAGATATAAGAAAACTTGATTTAAAATGTGTTGAGCAAGAATTTTAACATCTAATTTAAGTAAATGTTTTAATTTTCAACTTCATTATTTACAATTACAAATTTTAATTAATTTCAAATTTATTTAGCAAAAATTTGAACCTTCGATCTGAATAATTGTTTTGATTTTCAAATTAATTCTTTAAAATTAAAAATATTAAAATATATAAAATCAGAAGTGACGTCACATAACATTATCTGTACTTATTATTATTTAATATGTAGGCCAGTACATGTGACCATACTTGGTAGACACAATTGGAAATAGTATTTTTTTATAACTGAAAAAAATAAATATATAAAATACTGGTAGCAAACAATAACTCAATGATCGATATCTCCGCAACTAATTGATGTATCGAAAAAGTCTGTAAATAAATTTTGTAAAAAATAATAACATCAATAATATAATATAAAATAAATAATATATAAAATGATTTTACGTGACAACGTCTTCATCGTCCTATCCTCAACAAAATCACTCAAATTATTAAAATATTGTGCAATTTAATAATATTCATATCAATAAATATTCTACCGAGAAAAAGACGTGGTCACGTAAATCTTCGCCCGTAAAACCGACTTTTTTTATTTTTATCTTTTTACATTTACCCACGGATATTACGCCCGTGGACTTTTCACATTTAGTCTGTATTTGTGAGATTAATCGTAGCATTTTGAGATAACATGCTCATAAAGGAGTAGAACCTTCAACCTACAGGTATCTTAAAAACTATATTAGTGAGTCCTTTGCACAGTAATTAATATTATAATATTTTTTTAATTAATTAAGTAATTATTTTTTTAAATTAATTAATTGATTAATTTTTTTATTATATTCATTATTTTTGAATATATAATATTCATTTATTTTATATATCCATATATACAATGTTATAATATGAAGTATTTAAGTATTTGTTATATAATAAAGATTTTATAATTAAAAGTTAGAATACATACATTTCTTATATTTTCTGATTAACACTTTCCTATTGTATTGTAGTGGCAAACTGTTATTTTATTTTTTTCACTCATGACGAGCAAGGTTTCCACGATAGCAAAGTTTCTATCTTTTATAGCCATCTTGGTATTATATTCTATGATGTTGTATTGTGTCGCCTTCATCGCTCTCCTGATCGTAAAATACACACAGCTCTCGGTATGACGCGACACTGCTACAACCGCGTGGGGAACGCTGTCATGCAGTTGCATCTTACTCCTGGTGTTGATTATAAAAACGGAGCCGAAAGTGAGTCCTTGTGCTTCGTGTATGGTTAAGATACGCGACCCTTCGCCTGATCTATAACCCTCGTTTGACAATGTTGTCTTCTCTTCTTGGGTGTGTACTAAATAGAGGGTATTAGGTTGGGATCGCGGTGCCCCAATATCTATTTTTATTACCCAATATCTATTTTTATAATACATAACAGCTATCCTCTTTTTAAATTATATTCTAACAAGAAGTTTGTAGCAAAGCTGCATTATTTAATATTACAACTTACACTGCTGTTGTATAGTGAGCGGCAATAAATATTGCACATCGACCTTTGGAAAGAGACAATCGGCTAATTTCGGCTTCGTAGAGCATTATCTCTGTCGTACGAAATTTAAACAGTATGGTAACTATAAGGAGCTGTTAAAACAAGTATAATTTGCTTCTATTGATAATTATTTTTATTCTTTGTATAAAAGCCACAAATTTTTCTATAAGTGGTGGCTTTAAGCTGGGGTAAAATAAAATAATATAAAAAAGACGTGTGACACTCGGAGACTGCCGCGGTAAAGCTATTGCATAGCATTTTTTATCAACTTATGCAATTATAGTTATTTATTTATTTATGTAGTTGTTTTTTTCTTTGATGTTAATTCAAGTTGTGTAACTTGCGTGTGCGTGGTGATCTATAAAAAAACTTTCTTTTAGTGAATAAATTACTCATTTATAGGGTTTTCCTACGCTATATAGGATAAAATTTTAAATAAGAATGGTATAATTTCTCAATTTAAATTCCTATTTTAGTCCTATTTAAATGAGAAATTATCAGTGCTATGTAATACCATAAAAAGGTTAATAATATTAACAGCTAAAACGTTTTTAACCTATTTAAGGTTAAAGTAAAGTTCAACTCAGGAATAAAGTTCAATTACGATTGTTAAATTCTTGTACTCAGGGTCTTTTGTAACACCATAACAGAAAGTCATTGAAATGAAAATCCTTGTTGAAAAAAATACATTTGTACAAGTAAAAGATTTATTTTAAACTAAACATGTGAATGTATGTAATGCGCTTACGCTATTGATAAATGATAGGTACACAATACTGGTGTGTTAGGTTATTTTCGTTACGGAATTTCTGGATTCGGTCTCCACGCTCAAGGCCCGCGATAGAAGCCATGCAATAGCTTAACATGCTTACATTATGTTCACGTAATTTATTATTTAGGAAAATTATAACTGTAAATAATAAAGACCATTATAGCTATTCTTGAAATGAGACTTTGTAATAATAATAATTCTAATTCTCAGCTACTTCCATTCACCATCTGTGCTCTCAAAGAGGTCAATATCACTGTCACTATCAGCTGTATTTATCACTAGTCCATCAGTGTAATTGTCTAAACTGTGTTGAACGCTTCTATATTCATTTTCACATTTGATTATATGATCGCAAACCTTTTTCCACTCAGCGCCGATGTTTGATGTTGGCTGTCAGTGGTTTATTCTTGTTTAGTTTAATTTACGAATTCATATAGTTATTTACATATTTTCTCCGTTTTGTTGAAAGAAAATATGACCTAATAGCAAGAGCAATATCCTACATTATAAGGGGCTGTAAATCCCATTCTTTCCAGAATGAAAATTAAGTTCAAAACGTAACCTTCCATCGGTAAGTGATCGAACATGGTATTTTTTTTGCGTTGTTCTTCGTTACAATAAACTATTTGTTTTTTAAATGGTTTACAAATTATAAAGATATCTATGTGCTATATCTAGGGATTATTATTATAGATTTCCCGTGGACGTTAACTGACGATAGATATGGATCGACACGATTGCACAAAAAAATTGGGAATAGAACCATTTTAGTCCGCAATATTTTAATAACTAATATTTAATAGTTTAGAAAAATAAGGCTGTAGTTTTATTGTAATTTATTTGTCGTTTCTTTTATAAGACGTTCTCAAAGTGGCGAATAAAAAATTAAAAATATGTGTTAACCTGACCATTTTTTTTTAAATTTACTTTCAATAAATGTTTTTGATTTTGTTTTTCTAGTTTATTGGTCGTATTGATTATTTTTAAATGCTACCTTAGTTATTTTCTAGAACGGAATATAGCTGAACGCACACGGCAAAATCCTCTAGGTGATAGTACTTTTTGATGTATCTCGTTCAAGCAAGTGATGGAAAGCACTTAAACAGCCTTTTAAAAACAGTAGGTACTACCATAGAGATAAGGATCACTATCGATATCGCGGATAAGTTTATACAATGTTACATCACTAGAAAAAAAATTGTTGTCTACGGCAGTGTAGGCCTGAAACATATGAAGCTCCTTCTATGCTTTAATTATTATTTTGAGAAATAGGTAGTGTGGTAGATAATGCTCTACGAAGTCGAAATCAGCCGATTGTCTCTTTCAAAAGGACGATGTGTAATATTTATTGCCGGCTATTGTATTACGTCTCATTTTAAGAATGGGTATAATGGTTTTTATTATGTGCAGTTATAATTTTCCTAAATAATAAAATTTTTAAATAATAAAAACCACGTGTATTAAATTATATTACTCCCCAATTAAAATAACCACTTATAGAAAAAAAAATGTTTTTATACATAAAATAAATATAATAAGAAAAGAAGAAAATTATACTTGTTTTAACAGCTCCTAGTAGATACAGAAATGATTGTTTTTCTTGCGACAGTGATAACGCTCTATGAAGCCGAAATTAGCCGATTGTCTCTTTCCAGAGGTCGATGTGCAATATTTATTGCCGGGTACTATATGTATGTATGTATGAAATGTGAAGGTTGTACTAGTGCAATATTGATTTACTGCGATATCTACTTGATGTTATGGCTCCCTAGTATGATTCATGCAACTTCTCTCTTAAGTTTCAATGCCGTTTTAAAACAAACTAAACTAACAACAAACATTATATAAATACGTTGTTGCGCTTTTTTACTTTTACGTAGCAGTTTATAACCCTTTTGTATTTTTATATTATGGGGTTGAATTGATTAAGTGCAGTTTTTTAACTTATAAAATTTATTAAAATTGACGGAAGATTGATTGATACCTTTAATATTTATTTATTTAATATTTAATAAGTTTTTAAAAAGTCGGTGAGGTGCATGTGATGCCCCTGGTGCTTAACTTGTTAACTTAATTAATTGTTTAATTAAGTATATAAGAAATGCTTCTTTAACTTAATAAATTTTAAGAAAATACCAAATTATACAAACACAATGTCTTAAATAACACAATACATAAAATTGTAAATAGCCTTCCTATATCAATTTTAACCTTTTAATTTTTATTTCCATACGCACTTTTGTGATTTTGTACAGTCCACGCTGAGCTCATCAATATAATCTAATGTAGTTTTTTTACATTTATATTATATTATGTCGCAGATTTAGTTTTAATAGTGAAAGGGTCACCACACTGCGCTATCGATTAGACACAGGCGCACCTCTTCGACTTTATCAGATCCTAGTCACATTGCATCGTAGTAGTTTAGTACCCTGCAGTGAAAAATATTTTAATTATAGAATACTTAGTAGTAGAGTTAGCTAGTTAATTATAAATTTATTAAAATTTAAGAAAATGAGTAGAGTGTTACGCCTCATAAAGTATTTTTTTATTTTCATACTACATTAATAGCCTGTTAAAAAATTGTACTACAATTAGTGCAGTTTATCATCCTCATAATAAATAAATAATCTTTTGAGTTTATCAATCTTATCAATTAATAAAATCAATTTTAGTTGAACTTTTCTTTCTTTTCAATATAATATTTTTGTAGGAAAAGTTCCATATTTCGCATAGTACATAAGCTACGTCATACGCGAAAAAGGAAAGTAAGAAAAAGAGTTACTGCGCCGCAGCGGAAGTATTGAACGCGAACGTGATAAAGAAATTCTATTACTAGGGCCGCATGAACATTAGGGAGTAAGATGCACGTCTCATGGCAATAATATTTATTCTAAATCAGGATTCTAATTTTTATTGTGGGATAATAAATAATTTATCGTCAAAATGACCATTTTTAATCAATTATTATTTTTAAACTTAACATTTATCTCCTTGTTAAACTGAATTAAAGAACTTAGACATTTTGCTGTAACATGTTAAATGTTTTTTTTAATATTAAAAAAAATTATAGAACCATATAAGTTCACAAAAACTACTTACTTCAATTAATAATTCCTTCTAATGGACAAAATTCGTAACACAAAAATACTAAGAAATAAACAATAATTTTCTGTTCATCAAACTTTACAATATTGGTCATATCCATGTAATTGTTATCCATATAATTAGTATTCATAAAATAGTATACATAGGCTCGTAAATTTGTATACCTACACATGGTGTGGTATCTAAATGTTAGTGCATCATGACATAAAAATGAGTAATTATTTATTACAATGAGTGATATGAGTTATCCTTAACAATAGTATAACGGAATGTGAAATGGAATGCAATGGGAAAAAAAAATCAATAAAGATCTATACATAAAGTTTAAAGCAACGATTTTGTAAAAATGACTGAAGTAGAACTGGAATGAATAACTATTATTTCGTTTGTGGTAAAAGACAGGGCACATGGGTTGTACGATACGTTGATAAGAAAATTTGTAAAAAAATTCATGACCACACCAAAGACGAAGTTCATCGTGACTACTCATCAATATGTCTTTAACTATTCATGTCAATACAGCAATATCGAGTTTGTTTATAAGCCAAAAGACATTATTAATCCTTTTCTTACCACTCTTAGCTTTTTCTCAAAGTTTTTGTTGTACACAGTATACTACAAGTATATGGGATGTGCCAGTTATGTTCCCGCCCACCAATTGTATATGTACCAAAGAAACACATTATATGTATATATGTGAGATGTTGAAATGCATCGATTCTCCAAACAGTTATAAGTTCCCAGTACAGGTGCATCGGTACAGGTGCAATTTAAAGTACTTTTCTTCTTCTGATAAAATAAACTTTTTCTTAGTTTTTGTGATGATAGTTTAATGATATATTTCATGATTTATAACAGACATTCATTATTTTATCTTTTCTAAGTCGGCCTCTGCCTCTGATAGCAGACTGAACTGCTGATTTTTTTAAACATAGGGTAAATGATTAAACAAATACTTGCTAAGATGATATAGAACGTTACCCGTAAATTCTTGATAATAATTTAGATAATTAAAAGTTAAAATAAATGAAATAAAACAAGTTTACTATAAATAAATACTATCGGTCTATCGGAAATAATACGGTCATGTTACCTAATGTAAAACAGTTTATGTATGTATGTTCATTTTAGCACAAGAATAAAATTAATAAATCTTTCTTCATCTCAATACCTACGTATGTATCATTGTATCAGGATGACGTCACGTGGTCGCTATGTGCAATGCCCGCTGCGAAGGCGCGATGTACCTATATTACGCGGGCGGGGGTTGCACTGAATGCCTACTTTTGCAGGGATACCTGGCCTTAAGAACATTTTATATATTTACTTTATAGAAAATGTCATCAGGGCAATCCATGATGTCTGAGATCCGCAAAACTTGAATGCCTTAGCAAGAAAAGGTATACAAAATTATTTTTAACGTTTATGTATCATTAATAGTTATGGTTATATGATTATATGTGTTAACCTTATAAAAATAATTTAATATTAACAAATATACAAGATAATGGAAGTCAGTCTACAATCGTTACTTAAGTATAGCTTCACTAAAATAAATTTATTAGACGAGCTTGCAGTTTTATGACATCAAAAGTGATGTCGCCAATGAACATTTATTCCGAATACATAATGATTGCATGATCTCTTCACTTTTATGAGCTCCTAGTAATGGTGCAGCGAACCAAATAGTTAAATAATTAGTCTGGAAAGTTAAGTAAGTTAACTAACTTCTTCATTAAAAGCAGAATAAATAAAATAAATAAATACTTACTAATAAAAACTGAAACACATTGCTAAAGCCAGACCCGACATGTATTTATTAATAAACGCGAGTTAATATGAGTTTATTTAATATTAGTTTCCTTAACTCTTTCATAATGATTGCCCTGAATTTATTGATATATTTATAAAGAGCATAACCTAAATAAGTTCTTAGTCCCGAGAAGTATTATGTCTTATTTTGTGTTTTAATAATAATTTGTTAATATATATTGTTATTATTGTTATAAGACAATATTTATTAGCTGTAATAATAATAATAATAATAATAATAATAATAATAATAATATCGGGACAAATTACACACATTGATCTAACCCCTAAGTAAGCAAATTATTTGCTTGTGTTAAGGGTGTTAGACAACGATACAAATACATAGAAATACACATATAAATACTGAGAATATATTTAATAAACGACCAAACCCAGAAACACAGACATCTATGCTCATCACACAAATGCTTGTCTCCCGCCGGGAATCGAACCCGAGCCCCGTTGCGCCGTGACACGTTAGGCGTCTGCGCTAACCACTCGACCAACGAGGCGGTTAATTAACATGTTACTTTTCCCCAACTACATAAATGCGAAGAGGTGCTTTGTACAAGCACACAGCCTCATATCCTGTATGTATTATTTGAACACAAACGCGCATTCAACATACTTTCTCTCTGCAAATTGAATGTTTAAAAAGTCCTTTAATTTAAGCTAAAATTACGAGTTCAGCTGTAGTTTCACTATTTTAACTTGTTATATCTTTTTCACTTAAGGCGAAAAAAACACACTGTAAGTTAATTTATTATATTTGCAATACATAGAGTCGGAGAGAGTTACATACAATAATATAATAATAAGTAGAGAAGAATGAATATAAATAGAATCCTGGAAACACCAAGGAGTCCAGGAAACTTAGATACAAATATACCAAGACAGCATAAATTTGAAGAGGTAACATTCAGGAATGGTGCACTGACAAGACACACGCATGCCGTACTAGTTAAGTTGCATTGCAAAAAATTTTAAAATAAAAAATAGAATAATATATATTTGTTTGTCAATAAACACGTATACGATCGAGGGGAACAGCTAGTATATATAATATATTTATATATATGTATTGAGATTTGCAGTACTGCTTTTTAAAAATCTGCATTGTTGCCATTACAGTCGTAACTCTCGTGGGGGTTCATTATTACGTCTTTAAAATAAAACTGCACAACTCATTATGGCTTCGTTTATAAAACGGACGGATTTACGTTTCAGAGACATTCGTACTATTCGCCTACTCGTGCAACAATCACATTGAGCTCCCAATACTACTTCATTATATATTCCCTAGATCAACTCCCGCCCTAGCAATCACTCAATAACCTGAAGTTGTTGTAGCTTAGAATTGTAGGTCTCAATAATCAAAAGTTTATCAGATTTCAGTTAATGCAAGATTATAATTAATTATTAATTGATCATTAATTATTTTAACATTTTCATTTATAATTTAGTTAGTAAATATGAAAATAATTTAAAGTAATACTAAAACGATTACATTAACCAAACACAGCATAGGAAAAAGTCAATACGATTAGTTATTTTAATAATTCCATAGTAAAATGGAAAGAAATTTTGAGTATGTTACTTAATAGATACATAAATAGATTTATCTATTGAGTGAACTTCGTATTTACGTTAGTACATATATCGAAGAGTTATTTTCATAAGAAATTTACAATGGAGTATTTGTTTTTGGTTTATTTTATTTAGTTTTGAATAATTTAAATTTAATTGCACAAATAGAAACATATTGTTACCTATACCACATTTTTTATTAACAACTATATTATTTATTTTAGTAAATATATGTTGCATTTTATATTATTAAAAAACCGCATTAAAAAGGCTTTAAATTTTATGAAAGGTTTTTGTTCATATGCGGTAGGAGTCCAATTTTTTAGCTATGCATATTTATTTGTTATTATTATAAAGACTTGAAATAATAACCATTCAATAAAGGTCCCTCCTTTCTAAAAAGAGCAAAGTTCTTGAATGCAAGTTTTATGCAAATAAATCGTTTTATTTAGTATATGCATAAATAGGAACTGTAAAATAATAAAAGTATAACACTACCTCGGATGTATATTTATTCGAAAGTAGTTCGACCGGACTACCTTGCTGCTTAAAAGACCACTAAAATCTTTGTTGACAAGAATATCAAAACCGTTTGTTGTTGTTGATGGTGCGTTTATAGTTTGTGTCGGTGAAAACTATGAAAGTGAAACTGTAGCACAGTTAATTTCTACGTAACATCTACGTCATTCCTGATGAAAGGGAACGTAAGATGGTATGTATAATACTGCGCCGTAGTAGAAAGTATTGAACGCAAACGTGAATGTGAAATTCTTAAACTAGGACCGCATAAGTTATAAAGGGAGCTAATAGAACAACCCCAGGTATAGAATTTTACATTTTGTTTGATCTGATAGTTTAAAAATTGAATATTGAAATATATATATTTTTTATTTAATTAATACCTAATTTTATAAAAGTTAGAAAAACTTGTAATATAATTAAATTTAAATATATTAATAAATTTATTTTATAATGCGCTAGTTACAATGATTTAGTACCAGCGGCCTATCATCAACTTTTAGTTTCAGTAGTTCAATTTAAGTTCAAAAACTGAATCGCTTGTTTTCATACCATCAACTATTACTAGCGTGGTCGAAAATGAATCACTGAGAATGAACGAAAATATCGCTGGTCCGCTTTTGTTTCAAGTTTTCGTTGACAGTCCGAAGTCCGAACCGAATTAACTATTTCATCGCACTTTGAGAGCGGTTGTCTTGATTGTTGATAAGTTGTAGTAGTGTTACTTGAAGGTCAATAGGAAACAAAACAAATGTTTATAATGAGTGATGTTTCTAAGTATTGATTTCTATTTTAAATGTTTTAAATATTTTAAGCATATCATGTAAAGCACTTTATATTGTAATACTGTTAATTTTAGGTATACATATGTATATTTAAATATAATAATAGATTACCATTGCGTATAATATTTTGATTATTGAAAAAACGACAAATCGGAATTAAAAAGTTGCAGTCTGGAACTGGTAGAATTGGTACATAACTTTTAAAAGATCCCATCACCAGACAAGAAGAGGTCCCTCAATAATTACAGACATTAAAAGATCTCCTTTAAGGTGCTCTCAAAAGGTTGTTTTGTTTTGCCCAGATATGGTCCCTGACAGACCTACAGAAGTCCAAGCTAAAAATTTGCCAGAGGGCAATTGAATCGATATGACAAATTAATTTTAAATATATATATCTTATTTAATCACCATTTAGATCACAGTTGTTGCACCGCAAATAAATCTTATAATTCTTATTATTTTTTTAATTCACTAGTTTTATAAAGTATTGTGTTTTAGAGGATTTTGTGGATAGCAATAAGAATTATTTTATTATTATTTATTATTATTATTATTTATTGATCCAATGTAGTTTTTTATTGGCCAACAGATTTTCATGTCGTGCTCATTATCATTTGAAAAATTCTTAAATATGAGTTAAGGTTAAATATTAAATGAGTTAGGTATTCTTGTATTTAAACTTTCATCCACGCCGCGAGTCCGCCATGACTCGAGCTCATGAGTAAGAACCTCGAATGGGTTTAAACTAGTCTGGCAAATATCAATTAAAAATCACATGATTATAGCCGACTAAATATATATTTATTTAGGTATTTGTTTTTGAAACATTTTATTACACTTGAAATATCCAGATTTTTGAGTTATTAGCATTATTCAGATTGTTTATACCCACGTTGGTTCTATTCAGTCTCCTAATATGTATGTCGTCCTAGTATATGAATATCAAAATCACGTTTGCGTTCAATACTTCTGCTACGGCGCAGTGTTCTTATTGTTTTCCCTTTCACCAGTGATGACGTAGTTGCTACGTAGACAAAAGCTCGTCCGAGTTTTTAACAAACAAACACATCTACATATTTTAAAATAATAATAAAGCAAAATCAATGATATGCATATTTTTTAAAAAAATTATGCTACCTGTCAGTATATAACATAAAACTCAAAATCGTTTTTAATTTGTCGGTTTAAATCTGAATTAATGAATATAATCATTAAATTAAATTGGTTTGAATTAAAAAAAGAAAGGAAGTAGACGAAGTCTTAGGCAAAGCTAGTGAACGATAAAAGCGCGTTAAATAATCTGTATATAGCTGCATTATTTATAAAAATGTATATTATATACAGTGGTTACAACGCCACCTAGATCTCAAATAACTTGACATCGTAGACATAATAAATTATTCTATAACTTAAAAAAAAATTGATAAAACAACTTTGACATTGAACGGGATGAGTGGCGTTGTAGTCGAATAAGTGAAGTCAAAGGCAAAGCTAGTATTTTATGTAAAGTTATCATGTTTTGCTTATTTTATGTTGCTAATTATTGTTTTAACCTTTAAAATAAGTTTTTTATTTTATTACACTTCAGATCTTAATGTTTATAAAGGTTTTTGTCAGTGTTCATTATAATAATGATATACATATATAAATATGACTTTTTAATTAATTAATTCAATATTAAAATGGCATTTAGATCTTCTACATGTAAGACAAACAAATATGGCGACGATGCGCACTGATGTACTCTGTATATACGTTTTGCACACATATAAATCAGTTTGTAAGGCGAAATTGATTTCATTGTGATACCTCCAGGATGTTATGAGTCTCTAGTATGATTTATCAAACTTTTGTTGGCAGTTTCAGCAACAAAGTCCTTACTAGTTTCCGTCGTCTTTATTAATGATACTTATTACTTACTTACTGTCATTTGGTTAAATTAAGTGCTTTGGCTCTTACACTTTAATTTAAAAAAGATAACGATTGGTTACTTAAATTCTAAACAATAATATACTTACTTGAGTTGCTTGATTGACTTACTAATATATTATTGTAATACCAATAATTAATTTATAATTACAAAATAACGGTTATTAATTAGGAAAAAGATTAGAAAATATGTAAAAGTATGTATTAATCTATAAATACAAATGTGAAAGTAAGATATAAAAAGTTTTAAGAACTTGCGCTAAGTTTTTAGTATGCTTTCGTTCCTCGAGAATTTGTTTGTAATGACCGATTTAAGAAGCTGTCTTACAGAGTTTTAGAATTACTTATCATGTAATTTTGCTTACTAGTTCTCCAAGTTCTTCAGTTTATTTAACAAAAGAACTTATTATATACATAACTAAAACTCAAGTTCACCAGGAGAAATAAATACCAAGAATGCATAATTACGAAGAGGTAACTTGAATGAATTAAATGTTGCAACAGTTGCAGGCTGTATAACATGCTAAACACAACAACAACGGTAACTTTGATAAAACATATTATTTATGAAGGAGTTGAGTTTAAGATTTCATAATTAATTTCTTAGCTTACTTTACTATTTATAGTAAATAAAATTAAGCTTCTAGTATCTTTATTGTACTAGGTGCAACATTGTAGGTTGGAACCTTAGAGACTCCACCCATGTATTGATTTTGAGAAAACTACGCCCATTTGTTGATCAGGTACCAAAGAACATTTGTTTTTTGAAGTGGCTTCAATAAAATCTTTAAGCATAATTAATAATCAGCTGATGATATTCCATAAGAGCAACAAACTATATTAACGTAAGCATTCAAAACTATTTATTGCTGGTAGAACATCACCTGAATTAATAAAATATTCTAATGCCTGTCTCTATATTATTAATTTTATTGCAATATTGGTTATAACTTTATAAGAGTATTTAGTTTTTATAGCGTAGGAAATATATAGGGATTTATTTTTTTTAGCCATGCATAACTTTTTAAACAATGTCATATCTATATTTTATGTAGTACGTTGATGGTCTGGTCCAGCCTCCCTGCATACATAGCTATTATATGTTGCGCTCTTGAATGCATGGATATCTATCTCTTCACGGTTATAAATCCCTGGTAGAGGTGCAGCGTATTTTAGCAGCGTTTTCAAATGAATTTAAAATAAATAAATGAAAAATACTAACCAAAAAAAAAATATTTTTTTATTACAAAATTATTAAACAAAAAAAAAATGAAATAGTTAGCTCATCATATAACTATAAAAGATTTTTCAATTCAAATTTATATATATTGTTTTCGTGTCTATGAGATTTACATAATGCAGGTTAAGAACATATTGTTATAATGCTTTAAATTTCTTAATACTGCGACTAATAATTAATTTCTAAATGAAACTTTTTGCTTTTAATTTTGACAATAAATGTGTGAATGTAGTAATTGACATCTATAATAGTTTTACCAATACAATTTGTATAATAACTCCATCTATGCTTTTCAATCCTTTATTTTACTATTGAAGTTGAAGTCCTATGAAGTTCCATAAAACCACAGTAAACGAATGCAGTTTTTTTTTAAATAGTGACGTGACCTAATAATTATCACCGATATTTATTGGGCCTGTCAATTATAACCGTTGCTTTGTTGGTGACAATATTCAACGAATGTGAATTCTTAAATGTGACATTAATATTTATTCCATTGATGATTATAGTGTTGTATAAGTTCTCACATATGCAAATCACATTGTATTTGGGTATATCGATTAAATGTAACTATACCTCCTTATAAGAGGTACTCCAATAACTAACTGTATTGAAGTGTAGAAGGAGTTAAAGATTTTATTTAAATTAAAAAATTAAAAGAATATTGAATAAAATTTAAAAACCTGTATTTATTTATAAATGACGTCTACCAAATATACGGTTTAAAAGTTTTAGACAATAATAAGTGTCAGGAGAAATTCTGAAATTCTCAAAATAAAAAAAATAAATAAAAGTCTATTTAATTTGCGTTATAACTAAATTTCATATTTCTATGAGCTTTTAGCACAATTTTATCGTAACATTTAAAAGCTAACCATCAACAAACATTCACTACATACTTCGTGTAGGTACAGGTGTAATAATTATAAAAAATAATACACCTGTACCAACCCTGAGTCCTATTTAATTTTTGTTGTGATTTTCTACTCTCTCAGCGGACAGAGTTACTGGTGAAAACTAGTGTAGTTAGTTAAAAAAATAAAGGATATTATTACGTGACGTCACAAATTGAATTCTAGGAGCGAAAGTATCTATCACACTGCGTTATTACCCGTTGCAAGCAAAATTACTTCTACGACTTTATGAGTCCCTAGTCGTGTAGTATCGTAATAGTTTTGTATCCCTGCATTGGATTAATAAAAAGTTTTTTTTTATTATATTACCTACATATATTAAAATAAAATATTTTTTACAATAAATAAAATAAATTCTATATTGGAATTGATTTGATTAGTTTTTTATGTTGTTGTTTTGTGATTTTTTAAAAAACATAATCTACTTTACTTGCAATATTTTTACGCTATATTTTAAAAATAACAACGAACGTACGTGAACTTTTTTGACTCACGACAATCCCGGCGCCAGTTTTCCTCCGGCAGTGCATTTATGGTGAGAACGAACTAGGGCATCATAAGTGAAAAGATTGGTTCTGAATAAGTACTTTATATTATTTATACTAATTAAAATTAAAACTAGAAAATTAAAATAATGTTATAAGAAAATTAAATCAAGGAAACAATTAGGGTTTTTTTTTAATTTAGCTGTTCGTGTATCCCAATAGTTAAAATGGACACAAATAGGACATTTTATTTGTTATTGTTTTTTTATTTCAAAATATATATTCCTTACATTTCTTATGATGATTTTACTACGCAGTCCAATGTTACGTTACGTAAAACAAATCTTCAGTGGGACAAATAAAGTGCAAGTATTGTGCAAATATTTGGGAGGGCTTCATGAACCGGACGAGGTTTACCCTATTTAAATCTGATTATCTTATTTCTTTAAGCCTATGTTTATTTTATGTGTTATGCATAAAATAAAATACTCATACTTATATAAATTTAAGTTACAATATTTATATTTTTACTTAATTGGTAATAACTTCTTCCAACCTCTGATTCGGCCAAAATATATAGAAATTTATCAAAGAACTTACTTTAGAATTTATAAACTAAATTAATTAATATTGTTTATTATATAAGGTTAAAAAAACTTTTTTTATGCATACATATTTAATTTAAATGCATGCATGGCAGTACAGTAGGAATGGTAGTTATTATAAAAAACAATTTTTATTTTGTTATTTTTATGTTTATAATTTTCTTATTGTTCTTACACTGATTTCTTATATTTTTTTTACACTGATTTCTAGATATTTTGAAATTCTTTTGTGATTTTAAAGCGTTGGAGAAGAAGGAAGGAGAAGTAAGGAATCCAACTATATTTGGTTTTCCATTTTCCTCCACGTTTGATATACGTATGAAAACCATTGGATGCAACGGTACTAGGCTCTCATAAATACGTAGGGGTGGTTATGCATTTAATCGATAGCGCACTGAGGGAAGTACTTTCATTTTCACGGTAATGTAAACACTAGTCCATCACTAAGTTTATATCAACGTGTATATAGCACGATTTTTTAAATAGAATATATACAAATATTGATTCTTGTACTATTACAAGATACTTATCTATATACAATCTATTTTTAACATTATTTTGTAACAGTAAGTCTATGGTATGAATTTACTAATGTTTTATTTATCTAATAAAGAAGCAATCACGATCAAAGTCATTCATAGTAAATAAGAACTCCAAACGACGCCTCTCTACGTAAGAATTAGACTACGGCGTAGCAAAGTAGAAATTGTATTATGATGTCAAAAAAAAAATTAAAATACAATTTGTTGAAGCTAAAACTTTCTTAAAGAATAGATTGCGGTACGTTAAACAATTTATCTGAAGAGGGTAGAAAACCTTTTGTTTGATTGAATAACAAAGTAATAATAGAATTAAGTAAATAATATTCACCTATTAAAAAAAAATACATATTAGTCATTCATTTTTTTTCTGTTCGTGTTACTCATTTTACAAAATGGAAAACTTAAAATATCGTATTATTTACGAGTACAAGTTCCACCGTGGCCCCAGTACTGCGGAAACTACTTGAAGGGTTAATGTTGTGTATGACGATCGTGATCCAAAAGAAAACACGGTTTGTTTTTGGTTCCAACGTTTGTTTTTCAGGAACGTTTGACCTGCAGAACAAACCCCGTAGACGGCCGAAGACCCAAATTGACAATGAAGAATAGAAGGCTATTGTGGAAGTGAATCAATCGCAAACCACATCCGAGCTAGCTACAGGCTGCGGTATTTATGATAAAACTGTTTTAATCCACTTGAAGCAAATTGGGAAGATTAAAAAACTTGAAAGGTGGTTACCTCATGAATTGACTGAAGCAAACCGGCAAACTACTGATCCGCCACAATAATGAAGGGATTTTAAATCGAATGATTACCTGTGATGAAAAACGGATTCTCTATGTTAATCGGAAGCGCTCAACGCAATGGTTGGATCTTGGTCAGCCAGCCAAATTCTGCCACAAGCGAATTGATTACAGTTTTCTTTTATCTGGCCAGACTATTACGGCAGATGTCTATTGTCAGCAATTGCAAACCATGATGGAAAAGCTAGCTTCTAAACAACTTAGGCTGGTCATTCGCTCCCCACCACTGCTGCTTCTCGACAACGTTGGACCACAGACTGCACAACAGACGGAAATTAGAAAAGCTTCAATTAGAATATCTAAAACATCCGCCGTACTCCCCGGCCCATGCTCCAACAGATTACCTTTTTTTTCGAAATTTGGATAACTTCTTGCAAGGGAAAAATATTACTTCGATGTGGCAGTACAAATCGCCTTCAAAGATTTTATAGATTCCCATCCGACTTTTGTGCATAGTAAAAAAAGTGCATAGGTTAAAATGGTTCGTACTTTATTAATTAAATATATTAAAAATATTCGACTTTTTGTTTCTCCCATACAAAACTCCAATTTCATGTGTAAGGATTCAAAGATTAATTAATAACACTTTAAATAAATTGTGTCATTAGAAGTATAACTTTCATAAAATATATAAAGATTAACATAAATTTAACTTATTAGTTCTATCTTATCAAATATAAATTTATTTTAAGTAAACAACAATATAAAATAAATAATTCCTAAATCCTTTGTAGTAAGTAAATTTGACCTCTGAAAGAAGACTAAAGCTGCGAAAACTTTAGAAAGTTAGGTTTATAGTCTACCAGAATAAAATAACCACTATGGTAACCTCAAAGTTTCCTATTTTATTGAACCCATTTTCAATAATGAAAAGCACACTTTTACTAATTTATTCAAGTAATTATTACCTAGTTATATGTACTATTATAATTATATTATAGTACTAGTGTATACACTATTTTTAATAAAGTGTTGTAATAAGTAATTGTGGCCTGCCCCGTAAAACTTTTAAAACAATATTTTAACACTAAGTAAATATAATTATTTATATAAGAAAAAGTCATTTGACCACCCGCATAAACTATTTATTACTATTCTCTCACTCATACGAGAACATCTATTTATATTGTTTTACGTTATGAACCCCTAGTAGGATTAATCAAACTTTTATCGGAAATTGCAAAAGTAGTATGGGCTGTTGTATATAGTATATATCTAATATATATAATATATCTAATATATATATAATATATATATATATATATATATATATATATATATATATGTCTTAATATATATAAATTACGTGTCACGTTGTTTGTCCGCGATGGACTCCTAAACTACTTAACCGATTTTAATCAAATTTGCACACCGTGTGTAGTTTGATCCAACTTGAAACATAGAATAACTTACATCTTAATTTTAAGTCACAATATTATTTTATATCAAAATATTGTTATTTCGTTATTGGCCTTGATAAATTTACTTGCATTTTAAATTTTTTACTTTACTTAGCGGTCGGGGGTTTTTTTAATTTTAATTTTATTTTTTCTAATACCGTGACTTCTTAAATAATTTACTACAATGTAATAGGTATATCCAAAACCTTAGCAACCACAGCAACGCGTGGCCGAGTCTGCTAGTATATATATATATATATATATATATATATATATCTTATCTTATCTTATCTTAATATATATAAATTACGTGTCACGTTGTTTGTCCGCGATGGACTCCTAAACTACTTAACCGATTTTAATCAAATTTGCACACCGTGTGTAGTTTGATCCAACTTGAAACATAGGATAACTTACATCTTGATTTTAAGTCACAATATTATTTTATATCAAAATATTGTTATTTCGTTATTGGCCTTGATAAATTTACTTGCATTTTAAATTTTTTCCTTTACTTAACGGTCGGGGGTTTTTTTAATTTTATTTTTTCAAATAACGTGACTTCTTAAATAGTTTACTACAATGTAATAGGTATATCCAAAACCTTAGCAACCACAGCAACGCGTGGCCGAGTCTGCTAGTAATATATATAAATTACGTGTCACGTTGTTTGTCCGCTATGGACTCCTAAACTACTTAACCGATTTTAATCAAATTTGCACACTGTGTGTAGTTTGATCAAACTTGAAACATAGGATAGCGTTTATCTTAATTTATAGTCGCAATATTATTTTATTGCAAATTATTTGTTTTCAATAATCTATTAGATCCAAACAAGTCTAACAGATGGCGTTGTATCTGTTGACTGCATTGAGTTAGTGTTCCACAGATGCAATGGCGTAATGTTAAAAGTGCAAACATAACTTCATAATTCATATACAATTTAACATCATAACCGCCACGCGATGCTGAGACTAAATTGTAAATCAATTTTTAGTCGGCTGATAAAAATTAACTTACAATTTAGATAGCGGGCCACGAATTATATATATAAATTCATATTATAATGAACATATTACAGTCAAATTATACCTGTTTCTTTGTCGAATCTATTTACGTGAGACGGGTCAACCAAAAAATATTGTGCACCGATTAGTGCAAAATTAAATTAAAAATTAAACTATTAATAATTTAAAATGATAAATATTGTTTTCATAAATTTAAAACTGTCTGCCCTACCTCATTTTTTAATTTGTAATGTACTCATTTGTTACCACCTTATATAAAATAATTGGTCGAAATAGAAGCAGTCGTCCCCAACATTTTATTGGTGCTGGCGAAAGGTTTTTATACAATATTCATAGTAAAACCTAAACAGGGGAAATTAGTATATTCGTAGGTTCATTTAGTACAACATAGAAAAAAGTGAAATAATTTAAAAAAACAAAAAAAAAAAATAAACCGATACCTACTTGATGACGTCTAAAAAGGATAATAATTATTATGTACTTATTGAAGTCATTACGTCGAGGGACCTTTGTACGTACGTTGATGAGTGTCTATTTTACAAAATTTTCGGAGCTAATGAATGAGGTCTTTGACTATACGATAATATCAAAATATTGTTATTTCGTTATTGGCCTTGATAAATTTACTAACATTTTGAATTATTCCTTTACTTAGCGATCGGGGGTTTTTTAAATTTTTATTTTATTTTTTCTAATACCGTGACTTCTTAAATAGTTTACTACAATGTAATAGGTATATCCAAAACCTTAGCAACCACAGCAACGCGTGGCCGAGTCTGCTAGTATATATATATATATAAAACACGGATATTTTTAATTAGTTGACCGTCACTTGTCACTTCTATAAAAAATACTCCAGGAGAGCAAGAATTTCGAAGAGTTAAGACGAATAGTGCATAGGTAAAAGCCGTACATGGATATTAGATTTTGTGACTCCACTACTCTAAATAGTCTAATAAAGTAATGAATATATTCTAGTAGTTCTTTACTATATTTTAGTCTTAAATATATCGCATCGTATTAATTTTACGTATGCAAAGCTATTTCAAGAGTTGTCATATCCATATGATTAGGTGGACCTATGTTCGTGATTTGGCCTAGCTTTATCTAAATGTTAGTGCATTCTGATTGATTACAATCAACTTATCGGTGGAGTTGCAACTTAATTTTAGGTTGTTATTAAAGCTGCTATGTATCTTATCTTGCTTCTTATTATGGTTGACCATTTATATATTCATTGCATAAAAATATTTGATTATTTGTTTTGATTATAATAATAATAATAATGTCACTAATCAAATTACAATTTATACAAATTGATTTTACCCTTTAGTAAGCAAGTTATTTGCTTGTGTGTTAGAATTATGTAAGACAACGCTACAAATACAAAGGAATACGCTTTATAAATATAACGATATATATTTAATAAACGACCAAAATAAGAAATACAGACATCTATCTATGCTCATCACCCACCTACATGCCTGTTCTTGGTCTTTTGCGCCGTGATATGTTAGGCGTTTGCGCTAACCACTCGACCAACGGGGCGGTTAATCTTAGAAGAATTTTAAACAATGATTTGTACTCTGTTTGGCTTATTTTAAGTATAGACAAAGTAGTGTTTTCTAAGGTTTTCACGAGTACTACACATGGAAATAAAACTATTTTTACAAATTTAACTCGCGTATATTGAATTAAATTTTAAATTTACATTTTAAATCTAACCCGACATTTCGAATGCTTTGCAGCAATTGTGTTCACGGTAGGACGAGATGAAGGTAAATTTAAAATTCAATTCAATATACGTGAGTTTAATCCGTAAAAATAGTTTTATTTCAAAGACAAAGTATTTGAATATGATTTATCACAATATTTTTGTAGACGGTTGACGAGTAGAGAAATATATGTAATTAAAAGATAACTAAATTTGTCCTTAACTCTTGTGTATTTTCTTTAATTGGTTAGTTAATAACGTCATTGTCATAACTCATTTCCAGTAGTGACAACTCATTTCCAGTAATCCTAAAATAGATAGCAGCTTTATGTCATATAAGTATAATGGTTTTTTTTTAATTCTTCAGTTTCATTCAGAGGTTTAATTAACATTAGATGTTTGAAGAAATAAATCTCAAAAACTAAACCGGAAAGCCAAAGGTCGAAAAAAAGATTTTTGTTTTAAAATAACAATTAAAACTTTACTCATTTAAAATGTACAAGTTGAAAACCTAAAAAAATAAGTCGTTGATAGTTAGATCAAAAATATAGATACATCACATAGATACTATATGTTGAATGCACTAATACCTGAAGTTAGATTTTTTAAAACGCTTTTATAAATGCGACTAAAAACTATTTACTTACTACTTTCTATAAAAATCTACGCTGCTCCAATATCTTTTTTCATATCAAGTTAATTAGATACCTACGACATACATTATAATTATTCACCTCATACCATTTAACAAATGATAAAATCACAATAACAATATACGTCACATATATTCTGCTAATGTTTTTATTAAACGAGAATTTTACTCTCTTCGAGGATATAGGTACCGTGTTTCTAGTCGCATTCAACTCGTATTGAATATATTGTTCCAAACCAGGCCAAAGAAGTAGGTCAATTATATTTATTTAAATATATTTTTCTAGGACTTGCTTTATTTGATAATTGGGTATTATTTCAATTATTATTATTATTATAGAATTATTCCTTAAATCATTCGCAAATTGTTATAAACAAAATCGTTTACCAATGACTAATTCAATATTTTTCTTTGCTTTAAAATACGACTGCTACAACATAACAGTATTATTTATTCCATATACGCATATGCAGAGAAAAGAGGAGTAAGAAGTTAAGAATAAATAGTTAGTTAGTTCCTGTTGTTATCAATAATGTAAGTTAGTTAGTTTAGTTAGGTTATTTTATAAGAAATAGAGAGGCACATATAGCAAAACGTTACCATGCTACAAGGAGAGCATACATTCAAAGAGTTAAGTAAATTTATACATAAATTCATAAACTTACACACCAAAGACAAAGTGCATCAAGAGAGAAGTCTCAATATCATTAACATAACCGAAACTATAGTGTATAATTTAGATTTAGGAGAGCAGTTTTTTGATAAGTAAAAGTAAATTTAATTTTCTTTCCATTTTCCTTTAACATTCACTTTCCTTAACGTCTTTGGTGTGCATTGGTACTTTTAAAGGGGTGTGGCTATTATGTGCACGCCCACCTGTTGTGCCAAGGTAGCAAGAAAGTTTGTTATTTTGGATAAGCTGAAAGAAGTGTTTATTTGTAATTTTCGAAAGTTACTAAAATTAAATCTTAAAAAAACTTGCATTGCATTTTTAGGCTCGACGTCAAAACAAACTAATTAATTGTATTTAAATTGCATTCGTCTTTGTTTAGTCTTGACCTAGGTTCAAAAGTTTTATCGCTATTTATTTTTATAGCAAGATACAGTTAAGAACAAATGCCACATCCACGTATGTGGATATGCTTCCCCTGGTCGTATGCTATGTTGTAGCTAGGTTGTAGAATGCATTTATCTCCCAACGGTTATGAGTGCCTGGTAAAGTTGCATCGTAACTTAAGGTATTTGCAACGAACATCTCTAACTAACACTTCTTTCTAGCTGCTTTCCTTATATATTTTTATTGATAAACTACAACAATATTCTGTACATTGATTAAGTTACGAAAAATGCTTATTACTTATACTATAGATAAATATAAATATACTGTATATTTTATTTATACTACATATTAATTATTTTATTACGATAATTACTTAATATAGATTTACGTTCGTGAGCTCTATATTGTTTAGAATAAAATATTTTTTAAAAAATATGGTTGCCTGTAAATCGGTTTTACGGGCGAAGATTTACGTGACCACGTCTTTTTCTCGGTAGAATATTTATTGATATGAATATTTTAATAATTTGAGTGATTCTGTTGAGGATAGGACGATGAAGACGTTGTCACGTAAAATCATTTTATATATTATTTATTTTATATTATATTATTGATGTTATTATTTTTTACAAAATTTATTTACAAACTTTTTCGATACATCAATTAGTTGCGGAGATATCGATCATTGAAGTTATTGTTTGCTACCAGTATTTTATATATTTATTTTTTTCAGTTATAAAAAATACTATTTCCAATTGTGTCTACCAAGTATGGTCACATGTACTGGCCTACATATTAAATAATAATAAGTACAGACAGACAGTACAGTATTTTAATATTTTTAATTTTAAAGAATTAATTTGAAAATCAAAACACTTATTCAGATCGAAGGTTCAAATTTTTGCTAAATAAATTTGAAATTAATTAAAATTTGTAATTGTAAATAATGAAGTTGAAAATTAAAACATTTACTTAAATTAGATGTTAAAATTCTTGCTCAACACATTTTAAATCAAGTTTTCTTATATCTGCCACTTTTTCTTAATATTTGTAATTTTAAAGAATCAATTTGAAAACCAAAACATTGCTCGGCGGACCGATCATGTTTGAGTGGGAGAGAGACGCAAGGCATTCGGCGGGCCTCTCTCTCGTTCGGTGACTCATCGTTACGTTACCGAGCGTTACACTTTTTCATAAGTGACTCCCAGCTTAACCTAATTTAAGACGTTGTCACGTCAATAAATATTAACTAATTATTATGATAGTAATTAATAAATGGTAAGTCTATCTCTGATGTAAGAACTACTACTGAAGAATTACTGAAAATGTTAAACGAGGTTAAATTTTTAATCACATGCCATAGTAAATTTACTGTACTGCATTATTTTTAACACTATTAATAAAATTTTGTTTTTTTTTTTATTTTTATTTAAATATCATATCAACAACATTCTTTACCTTACCATAAATAATAATAACAATAATAAACTATACCTACTCTGAGATGGAATAATAGTAGGAAAATATAAACAATTAACAAAGAACTGTTATGTTCGGTTCATTACGTTACATGTACGTATTCCTTCAGTTATAAATAAACATTTTCTGAATGGGTTTATTTTTTATATTTTATTTTAATCAAATTAATCGTACAATACATTCAAATAATTTTATACTCATTTAATTTTGTTTTTTTTTTAACTATAAGTTATATTCTATGAGAATAAGGAAATAAAATTAAGCAACAGTGTAACATTATTAGTTTATTCGCTGTCACTAGACGTAAGACTTGATGAGTCCGAATCAGAATTAGTTACATTTAAAATATATTTATTGGATACGTCGTTAATGAGTTGTATAATGATTACCAAAGATTTCGTGTCCCTGTGACATTGACATTATAATAAACATATTTTCATACGTTTTTCTATTACATGTAATTAAACGGATTTTTTTCAAAATAAGTGGTTATATATTATTTTGTTGACACATGCACATAACTTTTGTATAATATAAAAAAAACACAATCCTTATTTTAAGCGTTTTTGGATTTCTATGAAATATTAAATATTTTTTGGTGATGGTAAATTCTTTGTTTACATTTTTTAACTGTTATTACATCTCAGAGTATATGTCTGCTCTGTTCAGTCATGTCAACAAATTGATCGGTTTATAAAATAAAATTCCATATAGATTTTTAAACACAAAACATAACCGAAAATCTGAATAGCAAAAACAACTACTATTTTCAAGAAAACTTTACGTTTACTAAACTACAGACACGCCGATAAATTATAGAATGAAATAAAATGCATACATTTTTTAAGACACTTCAAATTATTATTATTGACACTTAGAGCATTTTTTTTTATATAATATTGCGGGCAAACGAGCGGACGACGCCATCTGATGTTAAATGACTACCGTCGCCCATGGACAACTGCAACACAAGAGGAGTTGCGGGTGCGTTGCCGGCCTTTAGGGAAAATATGTCTATCTGTCTATGCATAGACTATAAAATAAACAAATTTTATAAATTTATATTTTTTTACATAACAAAAAAGTTTAATCTACAAACAAACAAACAACTAACGAAAGGTGGTTCTTTAAATTGACTTATACGATTTTAATGTTTTTAGACGTTTGTAAACTATTTAAACATAGTTTTAGTTTAATTTTAGCAAATTCACCTAAATTTGCTAAAACTCATTAATATAATAAATCCATTGCGGCCCAGAGAATAGACTACTTCTAAGTCAAAAAATAAATTGAAAGTTTGGAAGTATTTTCACAGGAACAGAATTTGGTTTTAGAAATTAGGGTAGTGTATAAACTTACTACACGTAGAATATGACGTCATAGACCATAATAGTGAAAATGAAAGTACGCTATCCATTCAGATTCGCCTCAGTGCGCTATCGATTCAATGCATAGCCATCTATGTCTTTAACTTCATATTTCCCTAGTACCAGTGCATCTTAATAGTTTGTATCTAGTAGGCAAGAGTTTGTAGGAGGTGGTGGTGAGGAAGGAAGGAAGTAATCAAATTTAGAGAGTTTATTTTTAGACTTGTAAGTAAAAAAATAAAAAAAATCTCCTTAGTTCTTTCACATTAAAATAAACAATGTTATAAAATGTATTTATAACATTGTTTAATTTATATATAGGATAATAAATAGGATAATTTGAATTTTGTTACTTAAATTAGGTCGGTTAGGTTAGTAGTTCGTCGTTAGGTAGGTTAAGTCTAGGTGGTAGACCATAACACCGGGTCGCCGGCGAAGTTACTACCCATCGAGCAACGTTGCTGGATGAAGCCGTATATGGGAAATGGGTCTGAACAGCTGCGATGCGTTGGCGAAGCGGTTTGACGTCCAGTTAGTGTTTCTTTTGTCGGGGGTCTAGTCGAGGAGGGTAGCGGGATCCCAAGAGAAGGCTTTACGTTGGCGCCCGCAGATAGTTGGGGGCCCAATTAGTGGGTTAGTCACAAACGAAAGGCTGCCTGCTAGCTGTGAAAATACCAGTGTGGCTTCATCGTGCTGATTCAATCATCCCCGCAGTCTCCAGACTAGCCTCCCAGTGGTAAGACATCGCCAATTTCGATGTCGGGCTCGATACATACCGCCTCGTTCAACTGCCATTTCCCATCCTATTCACATTTAAATTTGGTATGAAGAAGGATCATAAAAAGAAAAAATTTTTACAGCAGTTGCACTCCTCATTTAAAGTGCACCTCAGTAATAATATGGGTTGGACTCTAATATCTTACCTATCCATCACCACCTGAAGACAGAGCAGCCGCACTTGTTTTTTTGACGGAGACACAGATACAATGTCCTTTGAGCACTTCACATCTGGATTATCGCGGTTACTTGTTGGAGCACAACTTTCACAGACAACAACTCCACAGCCTTGAACAAAGGCGTAGAATTGCTAGCCTCTCAGTACTCTATAGGATACACTTTGGTAAGTGTGCCCAAGAATTACAGGAGTTAATCCCACCGTTCCCATTCCATCACCGGACGTTCCGACGCACGGCAGGTATCCATCCTATTCCCTCTGTCCGAACAAAGCGTTTTGCTTCGACTTTTTTAATTCGCTTACAGCGAAGAACTGGAACAGTTTGCCTGCGTCGTATTTCCAGCCAATTACAATGTAGGTGTCTTCAAGAGAATAGGTTGCTAGGTTAAAGAGCCTTACCACCCATGACTACATCTCCACTTCACATCAGGTGGAATCAAACATTGACCTAGAGAATATAAAAAAATGCTTTTAAGTGAAAAACTGTTTCAGACATTATTTTTTCTCTCGACGAATGGACTGGTCACTGGCTCTTACACTGCAGCACAATAGATAAGATATGAAAATAAATTAAGCACGCATATATTTACTTCTTCTATTTATTAAAAAGTGCCGTTTTTTATTCCTAAGACACAATATAATTCAGAAAAATTTAAAGTTTTTGATATATATTTTTATTAAAATTATTATGTCACCGAAAGAGAAAATGCTAATTATAAAATATATTATTATTTTGTTTTTATCGTTCTTCACTTATCCTTTAGATTTTTATGTGTACACATCTTAAATTAAAATATAATTACTATGTCGGGGGGACGTAATATTTATTATATGTAATAAAGATATATAAACGTGAACGTTTATTATATACAATAAAGATATATACACACTCATTGAAGTAATGGAGTTATTTATTGTCTGAGTTACTTATCCTAAAGTTCGTATTAACGGCTCTAAAACGAGGGTGGTTTAATTAAATCAATAATATAAATTAATACATTTAACATAAACTAAAAATTATTAATTAACTCTATATTATAGAAGATGTATGTATGTATGTATAGTATGTATCAAACAACAACCATTTATTTCGATATTGATTTGTCTCGACCGATAGATACGTCACTAAGTGCACTGTATCGGTACAAAAGTACCAAGCCCGCATAAACGTAAAGATATCTTTCTTAATCGTACAGTATGCGTTCTGGAAATTTGAAAAAAATATCACTTTTTATCATAGTTATTTTTATTTGTAATACACAATATATATTTTCATCTTATTGTGAAGAAAAAAGTTATGTTGACATTATATTTAAGTAAAATCCGATAACATATGCATTGCTCAACTAAAATCATAAAAAAGATAAAAGTTAAAAACATAAATATATAAAAAGGATATAATTATATATTTTTTTTTGTATCAAAATATGATTACAAAAAAATATTTTAGTCATGCTTATCTAACGAATAGGTCGTGTAGTCGTGAATCACATATGTAATTAGAAAATATATTAGTATAATATCATTTTAATTCATATTACATATTAATTAAAGTTGTCATCATATCACTTATTAATTCATCATACATAAAATTAAAAATAGTTAGTATACACACGATGGCATCGCGAGCAATGTGCACTCTCTGTGAGCAATGTACTAGAGCATCATAAGCAGCAAAAGAATCTGAGAATAGATAGATTGCATATTTAGATAGGTAGAATAGTTTATCTATCAGACTTTTCAGAATCTTTGTCTTATTAAACTTTTAAAAAATGCTAAAATAGACAATTATAATATAAAATTCTAAAGT
This sequence comes from Napeogenes inachia, assembly GCA_959347355.1. Taxonomy (NCBI): domain Eukaryota; kingdom Metazoa; phylum Arthropoda; class Insecta; order Lepidoptera; family Nymphalidae; genus Napeogenes; species Napeogenes inachia. The sequence continues at coordinate 4,289,298 of OY365800.1, read as the reverse complement.
CAAATCTATATATACATTTAAATTTATATGATAAGAATATTTTATAAATTTCGGTATTTTGTTATATAAAGGTTACTTCCATGACCATTATTCAATTGTTTTTAATATTTTGACGATTTTGATGGGACATCGACTCGCAGATAGCTGATGTAATAAGTAATTACTTAGGCAATTTTTATTCCACGATTAATTATTTACTAGCTGTTACCCGTGACTCCGTCTACGTAGACTGTAAAAATAATATTTATATGGCTGAGTATATAACTCAAATAGTCTACGTGGACGTAGTCACGGGCAACAGCTAGTTGTAAATATAAATGAAAGGTTTTCTACTGTTGACTCATGCCGTAGACGGAGTCGACCGCAAAAGCAATATAAACATAAATGTAAAATGACGTCAAGGCACCGGTAAAAATGAAAGTTCGTCTCGTTGCGCTATCGATTGTATGCATTCTTACCCCTTAGATTTTATGAAACCCTGGTGACATTGCATCGTACTAGTTTGTTTGTTTGTAAAGTAAAGTTAGTTAAGTTATTGTAAGTACAATGGAACTTATTGGTTTTTCAGTTAGTGTTAGTTGTATTGCATTTTTTAAAGCTTGTTTACCTGTTTTATATAAAAAAAAAGTATATCAATATGAATTTATTAATCAATAATAAATTTAATACATATTTTTAAGTAATCTATTTTCTTGTCGTTAAATCAAACAAAAGAGACGATTTGAGTCAAGTTGCCCTCTACGGATGTCTACGGCGTAGCACGGAAACAAATGTTTGTTTGTAATAAATAAACAGTACTCCAAATGTTTTTTTTTTATATATTTTAATCAATTATTCCGTAGCATTCAATTAAATATAAGTGTTCTGAAAAAATATTATTTTTCTATTTTAAAATAGAAGTGTAAATGAGAAGAAAAATTTAGTTTGTCTTTAATACTTTTCAAATATAAGTTTTTCTCACAATCCTTTTTCAGATTTATTTATTTTATTTATAAATTAAACCTTCCCTTTATTATTAACATTTTTAGAAATTTTTTTTTATTTCTATGGAAGAGGGGCACTCACTCCACCACGAAGGGTCTTTTTTCGATCGGGTTGAAATCTCTTTTACACAGTCACTACGTTTGTGCAAAAGTAGTAGAAAAGCATAAACCTTAAAATATATATTTTAAAGACAGGAAAAAAAGCAAAAATATTTTTATTATGTATAATGTACGTATAAAGAAGCCTACGAGTTAATTTTTTTTAAAGTTAGTTAGTTAATAATATCTTTTGCTACCCTCATTTTTTTCCTTAGATTTTCTCCAATGCTGTTTTTTCTGTCCGGTTTGAACATTTATTTATTAAATATTAAAAAAAAAAAAACTAAGTTTAATGAGACGTAAAAAATCATCATTATCATCTAAACAAATAGTAACTGATCTCAAAAATAGTAAGTAGTCTAAAAATATTTAAAAAAAAACTCTGTTCGTATATAATGACTTCCGAAAGAAGACAGTGTAGTATTCTTTATAAAAAATGGCAGGCATCTACTCTAATAACTAAAATTTATACTATACATATGTGTGCCACGTGTAACTTAAAGGTATTTTTGAAGCTAAGCCAGATAATATTATGTGCAACGTCATCAAATTAAGTAGTTAAAAATTCCAAAAAAGGTCAGTTCAATGAATTATATGTTTATTTTTTTTTTATAAAATTAATAAATAAACTTGCGTCTTTTGCATTATATTCATAGTCCCTGTTTTAAGGATGTGTTTATTAGACAGTTACGTTACTAGCACTATACACGCTCACACTTCACAGTATAATTTTAGAAGTTTATAAATTCTAAGGTGTATTAAATATAATTATATTAAATTGATATATTTATAAATTTATTACATTCAAATTTACCTACAAATTTAGATAAAGATGAGAAAGACGTTTAAATTAATTATTATGCATATATGCATATATGTCCGATATCCGTGGGCGGATCAAATGGTTTATACTGGGGAAACATAAACGTGAAGAGATTTCTGATCTTGCGGTAATTTTAAATATTTTACATGAAAGAGAAATTAAAGCAATATCCAATTTCAATAAAAAAATGTTCAATTTCATATATTTGCTTACGACTAATTTTTCTAGTTTATAAATGTGATCTTTAATAATCCCTAGTTAATCCAACACACTCTTAATTCATTAAATATTCTTTAATAATTTAACCCAAAAAATTATAAATAGATAGTGGGCTAAATTCAAATATGCTGTTTAACTATATACAAACGAAAGTTTAAGCCATACATATATAAAACGCCCTCTTATATAATATATGTATGTCGCGGATTGCGGCGATTAAAACACAAAAGTCACTGTTAAACAGTCGTAATAGTGATCACTTGGTAGACGACGTGACGTCACAGATCACGTGGCCGGACTCGCGGTGTGGGAGTTGATGGAGAACTGCAGACTCCTACATGGGGGCTCCTCCGAACATCTCCAGCGCGATACTGTGGACAATATACATATCACTTTTTAATACACAGAGAGCTTCCGTGTCTAAAAGCGTTGGTCATACCTGCTATCTCTTTCTAGGGCGCACGCCCCCTTTATTTCCGTTTATATTTTACATTGATTTATATTTTGATAGCAATAACTAAACTTGTATATTATACTTTTCAATATAATGAGAGTCAAAATATGCTTTCTATGTCTAAAATAATCCAGGACAAAAAAAGATAGAAACCAGCAAAAGTTTTATTCCATTTCTATTATCTCAGTAAAAGCGCAACGTAGTTTGAGGTTAGCTTTAAGGTAACTAACAACTTTTCCTATCTATATTTTTTTATAAATACTTGCCTATATATTTAGATACGATATAAATTGAATTCTTTATTATTTTCAAAGAGAAAATAAAAAATCGTTGAATTATGAAAAAAAAATATTATAAATACAACTTTTATGTCACTAAAAGTCATTAAAAACGCGTCCATTTTATAGTTTCGTATGATATGCCTGGATAAACAGCCATATATTGTAAATTTTGTAAAGTGGTGATGTGCCCTACGTACGATATACGCTTGCAGGTTACCCATATTTTATCCTAAATAGTACATGCAGGACAAATATACATTTGCACATAATATGCAATACCAGTAAATGTAACTGAATCATTCAAGGAAATATAACTTTTGAACTCCGATGTAATATATTTTTCAATGAGTTATTAACCTCCCTCGTAGCTATAATCATAGGCATAGCCAATTCAAATTTTTATTTTACATTACAATATAAAAGGAATTAAGTTTTAAAAACACGTGCTATCATAATAAGCAAAGTATTTCAGTGTTTACGAAGCATTTTGTGACAATTAAAGAAGGTTTCGAAAAGCTATTTTAGGAATGTTAGTCGAAGACAAGAAAAGTCGTTCAGTTGTTATATTAGCTCTATGAATTATAGACAAATACAATTCTCGAGTAAAACTTGTCGCAAACACTTTACAGTCTAAAATCTTCATTAGAAGTGAGATTCAGCAAAGACAAATCACTAGCGACTGCTCTTTCATTACACCATTCTCAGATAATTAAAATAACAGCACCAATATTTCAAAAACATATTTAAAAAACTGATTTGCCCTGTTTGCCTTAGAATCAGCTGTGAAAGTGAAAGAACTGCACTATCGATTAATCACATTCTCACCCTTTCGACTTTATGCGCTCCTAGTACCGTTGCATCGTAAGGCTTTGATGACTCAGTGAGTCGTCTGTCGGCCGTTTCTACTGACAGTCCTTCCAGCACTCACGGATAAATAAAAAAAAATTACATGGTTACTGACCATCTGGTAATGAAATCCGGGAATTAATTATAAAAATTATATACAAAACAGTACATAATTAATAATTATTTGGACATATTCTAAAAGAAAAGAAATTTTGATATCTCATCCATTATCTTCTATCTATCTATCATAGGAATAATTAATTGGCTTATTTATGATAACAAAACATAATAAATATACTATAGTTTCACTTCTGTAGTACAGTATTTTGTTGTGTATACTTAATTAAAATTGTATCGGATAAAAGGTAAATTATAATAAAATATTAATTGTAAAAAAGAAATCTGTATGAATAAATCTTTTTACCTAAAATTGAATTAAATGTAATATATCTTTATATAACACAATAATATAAAAATAAAAAAAATATTAGATCACTCACAGAGATACACTCACGTATGTAGTATACGCGACACACGCACACATCGTACTGCATTTCGTTACGTTTACGTTACTAAAAAATGACTTACGTTAAGGAACTTCGTTCTAAAATTACTTAAAGAATACTTCTTTTATACAATAAAAGAATTCTTGCTAAAAAAATTGTTTATTTTTAGAGAAAACACAATTAAAAAACTTAAAAAAAAGGATGTTATAAAAATGGTTTTATGTAAGTAGAACTGTTCAGTCATATGACTTTAAGACTTTTGAACTTTTAAAATCAAATCCTATTTTATTTCTGAGTATGAAAATAAAATAACAATTTAGGACTTGTTAAATAAGCTGTTTAAACAAGTAATGAATAAAAAAATATTATTTACAATCTGCAAAACTTCGACACAAGTTAATTTAGTATTATGTTAATTTAGTATTATGTTAATTTAGTATTATGTTATTTATTAGGAGCATTAGTAAGTAACTAACTAAAATAAAAACGGCGTTAATCAGTCAGTTATAGGTCAGTTCCTTTGCATAATCGAATTTAATTCTGTGTATGTTTCCTAAAATATATTTATTTTATTGCAAAAGTACATTACGGCTATATAGTAATTAGGTGTATGTAATAAATATTTTTACATGTATATTGTATATAGTAACAAAGTGAGTGATACATTTAGCTAAGTTGTGACCGAATAATATCAGCTGGGAAAATGAAGTTAGGTATCAATGCGCTATCGATTGAAATGGAAATACTTCCTAAAGCTTATGAGCGCCTGATACTTTTGTATATTTTTAGGTTAACAAGTTAGTTAGTTGTTGTTTTAAATATAATAAAATAATAATTTAAAAAAAATATTTAGATAGATAGAAGAGGAAAAATAGTGTTTTTTTCTTAAAACATTTTTTTTCTACATTGTGTAAAATATATTTTTTTAAATTTTTTACTTGTTACCGATTCAAAACGAAAAATAATTATACAAAATCAACATTTAAAAAAAACAAAAAAAAAATCTGGTCGGATTGAATATAAGTTTGCTTTTTTATTATATCTTTTTAGTTTAGTAAGACACACGTCGTTAATTCATGCACAGTGTGAACGGTAAAATGTTACCTCTATAAAAATTTGTGAGCGAGTAAGTCTCGCTCTTCAAAACGAGTAGGCCAGGTATATTGTTATCACCTGAGTATACAAAACAGCTATATATACAAGTATTAAAAAGGCATAACAATAACTAAGTTGTCTCCTAAAATACCTCGTAACTATTTATTAACATAGTGTAAACTCCACACATGCATAGAATAAACTGAATAAATTTAAAAACGTTCTAACTAACGGTTAAAAAACTAAAAATACTACAAGAATTTAGATGAATGCTACAAATATGACTTATGGGCAGACATGAGTAATTGCTTTTATCAACCACTGCGGACTACAAACTTTATTTATGGTTACAAAAATAGAACTAATTTTATGCGAATGAATCCATAAAGTTTATTCAACATATAAAGATCACCGATAAAAAACCGCCCTGTTCCGTCTCCAATATGTAAAATTTTCAATTGAAATGGAGAATTATTTTTTGACGTAATAAAATGTTACCTCGCCTATGGCCTGTTTACCACCTACACATATATTTTTTAAATATTTTTTTATTGATAAAAACAATATTGGTATTATTATGTGTATCTAATGTCACGTCACGTACTCCAGTGCAATAAACCCTATCGTCATACCATATTATGACGTATCGTCGTGGAACGACGTGACGTCACGATGCGATACAGCAACTCGTGAATATAATGACACGATGTCGTATGATAAAAATTCGTTACTGCACTTAATAAGTCTCTTTCATTTTCACATAGTAAATAAATAAATAATAGAACTCAATAATAACTTCATAAAATAACAATAATAATTTTCATATAGCAATTATTTTACTATTAGTAGTTAAATTATAATTTCATCAGTATCAGTATTAAATAAAATAACTCTTACACGCTTGTTGCATGCTCGGTGGAAACTTTCACTTTCCATATGCGCAGCTTTGCGTTATCGATTAGGTACACGCCCCATTCTAGTGCATTGACAGGAGACCTAGGAGGGTAAAGTGAGGTGAGGGTTTCATAACACCTAACTGGTTATGCTGCCCTAGTACTTCGCTCTATAAAAGTATGAAAACTTTAAACTATAAAAAGAAAGCAAGCACAACAAAAAAACTATTTCTTTAAAACAAAAAAAAGTTTATGACGAAATAAGTTCAAAGTAATAAATAATTTATATAATAAATAATATCAATTATTATACATATATACTTAATTAACATACATACATTTGATTAACATGGTTACTTTTATTATTTTTTAATTATTATTTTTCACTAATATTTTATTACCAAATAAGCCAATATATATATGTATGTCATTTTATATAAAAAAAATATCTGAAAACTGTTAGTTAATAAACAAACAACGTACACCAATTTGCTTATAAAATACTATTTTGAAAAATAATGTATTTCATTTGTATATGTATATATTTACCTAATTCATTCATTCATTGTAATTGTTTAATATCTGAGAAGACATAAACGTAATTAAAATATGTTTTCAATAATTGCTCAGTTTGTATTTCAGTGATTTTTTTATTATTGTTGTAAGAAACAACATTTTTATTTACATATACGAACTAGAGAATAGATTGCAACAAAAAAGACTAATTATTAAATTCACGTTCAAGATAACATATTACTTGTACGTTTAACTTGATCTTGGATGAAGTATATATAGTTAATAAAAATAATATAGATCAAAACGTATAATCGACGGTTTATTGCCTCCCATGTGCGCAGTCCGTTTCTCAGAAGCTATACTCCCTTACGACGCTATAAAAGCTGTGGTAACATGTGCATTTGTGCAATGGCAGCGGCATCAATGATCAATGGTACGTAATCAATTCTATTAAAGAATTACAACAAAAAATAAATCACTCACAACTTGGTATTTTTGGTTAAAAGCCCTTGAAATCGTAATATAGTACACACTTTGTATATTATCAGTTAGATTATATAAAAAAATAAATAGACGGAATACGAGTATACAGAGATTCTTAGATACTTTATAGACTGCTTATTTTACCTCGAAGTTTATTAATGCATGAAGGGACATTATGTAGGATATACAAAGCAAATCTGTATATACATAATTCTCTAGATATCTTTTTCCAGGACTTTAACTAGTCAATGATATATATAATTTATTGCAACCGAGTCAAACGTTTGATTGGCAGTTTTGCGAGATCCCACATCTCCATGAGAATAGTAACTTTAGACATTTACATCCTATTTACGGTCCACGATATAAAATATTCACAACATAACATTATATCATACAGTATATATCTTTGAATATAGTAAAACAGTTAATTCTGAAATATTAAGAATTCTTATTTAATAATTAATAATACAGAAGAGCTTAAAACACTATTAGAAAAACAGTTCTCAGAAAAAAGAAGTGAAGTAATAAATGTAGAGACGAGTGTTGATGTATTTCAGTTTACACATTGATAATGGCATTCGGCGGAGGGAGCCAGGGTGCGCGGCCGGCGGGCGCGCCTCGTACCTCCGAGCACAGACGTTTGTTTACATCCCGCGCGTTTGTTCATCGTTTGATCTTTATAAATGTAGTAGGTATTTCGAGACTTGCCTGTAACTCGGCCGTTCATTTTAATAAAAAAATACAAGAAACATTTTTGAGAACGACAACCTTGATAAAATGTTTATTCTGAGGGATCTGATTATGAGAATTTTTTGATTGTTGTAGATAATACATGTTTGTTTGGATATTTTAATAATATTCTAGTGCCCTTTTTTCATTCTAAGTCCTACATTCAATATAATTAATAGCACATGATACGTCACAAACTTTATTTAAAGACTAGTTCTGGACGCGATTGTATCACCATACTATAAAAGAATTAGCTCAAGCTTGTTGCATTTTACCTATCCCTCATGTTAACTCATAATAAGCTATTAGTAAACCAAAAATACTAATACTATACAATACTGAACTTAGTTATTAAGTGGTGAACAAACAAACAAACGAACCACTAAATTACTCTTTATCTCATTATCTCTGTTGCAAATAAACTAACATTTCAAAAGATGCAGTTTGTCTGTATCACATACATAGTTTTAACATAACACGTTAGAATTACTTATTATTGTCTACTTGACCATTAGTCCAACAGTAGTACTGGTACTTATGTATAGATTTAAAAATTATTTATATTTTACTAATGTTACCTGTACCTGAATCATCAAATATTCACTATAATTTTATAAGAAATAATATGTTTTAAACATTCAATTATGATATGAGTCAACCTTAACTAAACAAAACTGTACGATGGGTGCATTTAGGTCGATGTGTGCGGGCTGCATTAGACGGTACTGTTGTGTACACAAGTTATATCGAAAATTCAATATAAATTTAAAATAAAAATAATCGTTTTTGTATACCACAAGTCATATTTATTCTGTAATCGTATTTTTTTAAAGTCTTAAATGTAATTTATATTTTTTTTTATTAAAAATGAGATAACATTTACTGAAATACTTTGAAATAGATTTTATCAAAAATTTACAAAATAATGTTCTGGAACCCCTCAGTTTTAATATTTTGTTACACATTTTTAATGCTATAATAATTATATTGGTCATATAATAATTATTCTTTCTCCATATAGGGTGGATCGAAGGCGCAATTCCAGATTTTCTTCACACTTTTACTGCATCAGTGACCTGATTTGTTCAATAAAAATCATAACTAAAAATTATGAGGTACAATTTTAAATCCTTATAGCGAAGCGAATTATAATTTAAAACTGTGTCTCTGTTGATGTTAAACATAATATAAAAGTTTACAAAACTCATTATATTAGTATTTATGCTCTGGAATATTGCGTCGTCGTGAATCCTTAATGCCATATTACATTAGCACCCTCACAACCTCTGTACCAATTAATTTATTTATAATTTACGTTTATATGTTACTCGTAAATTCGTAATGTGTGATAAACCTTGCATTTACTGCCGCAATGACATTAAAAATAATTTTACTCCAGTTACACCGGGAATGTCCGGCATTCAGGATTCACATAACTCGCTGGCATTAGATTACCATCTATAACTTTTGTGAGCAGTAAATTATTTTGCTTTGCGATTTATGCGAATTCTCACGTAATTTTTTTACTTCTATCTGAAGTCTACTTGAAAGCACCACTTAAATTATAATTAATCTTGTAACTACCAAGACTCGTTCCAGTGTCTCTCGTCGCTTAGCATCTTAAGAGCAATTTAACCCGTCAGCCCTTCGGTAAATCGAGCCGAAAAGTGATGATAAACTTCGAAAGCGAACATAGAATGTGAATAACACTTAACTCATGATGTGACCAAAACTTATAGAAGCACCAAATTGATGAGACAATTTTAGAAATTACACACGCTGTATGTAATATTAACTATAAAAAAAAACATTTTGTTTGAAACACGTGCATAAAGATTCTAAGAAAATAGAAGCTGGCAGTAAGAATTTATTTCCAAAATCATCCAATTTAGTGGTTTGTTTAAGTTAAAGTGATTAGGTACCGCGTTGTGCGCGTGGGCGACAACAGACGAGCGGCAGGCTAGCTGTACTATGGGAACGATATCAGGCAATTATAGCACCACCATCTCGCACCAACGAATTTAATTCTGAACGTATATATTTTATGAACAACATGAATCAACGCGTTGTCAGTCTCACGCCCGGCGCCGTCTGCGGCTATTTCATAAACAGGAATAGTTACATGACCTTCAATCGTTTGCTAATAAATATAAATTTGTAGCTGCTGCCATCCCTGTAGGCGATATTTCAATCTTATATGTATATGATTTTCTTCCATGAATTTAGCTTTAGAATTGCAACGGCTAATATACATGTTTTACATAAAATGCCTAGCGACTTGCGAATAATAGAAAATGTGTGATCATTTAGTTATAATTAATTTAACTATTACTATTAACAGAGAAAATAAAGTTGAAGATTAACTCATTGACCATATTTATCATATTACTTTTTGTCTAAAGGTGCGGCATCCGTGTTTGCAGGCATGCGAGGCATGCATGGCCAGATGCTGTCTGGGGGGTCTTTAGGGGGCTCGTCCATAAGCTCACTAGGGGGCTTCGGTCACCACTTGTCCCCTTCACTGCCGTTGCCCCCCGAACGCAAGCCCCCTACTCCGTTGCCCGCGTTGCCCCCGCCGACGGCCATTACATCAACGGCTGGAACGCCGATAACATCCCCACCAGTCCATTCATATTACGATCACATAATATGAAATAGTTATTGAGCTGTTTTTGGTGCGTATATTGCGTATATTATTCTCTGATCAATATAGATGTTATAAGGTTTTCGTACTAAAATATAATACATAAAGTATATATATATACATTTGTATCTGAACCAATTGAACAAAAATTTATTATTTTATAATAATATTTTAATTGAAATACATGATGCTAGACAAAATATAAGTTATAATTTGTATTTTTCAGAGTAAATGGAGAGAGCTGATAAGATGACAAAGTTTAAAAACGCAAAAATATAATTTTAAAAATAATTAATTACTGATAAACTGTACAACATTTGTACAACCAGAACATGATATTATGTATTATAATTGCAAATACGATGCCAATGTATGTAATAAATAAAAAAATATAATTCTCATTTACAGTGATTAAGGTTATTTTATGTTTTATATTAATTCCTAAAATAGTTTAAAAACAACATTAGAAGAATGAGTTACTTTGAAAGACAATTTTCTTAATATTTTATATTAATCATTGTTATTATCTTCAATTTTAGGCTTTTTTTGTCATTTATTTTGTTTTTGTCTATTTTTAAAATGTTTATAATATTTTCGAATATTTTTTTATTATATTGTATCTAGGGAATATGTATAGGCTAACCCAAATAAATAAATTCTTGAAGTAATATAATATTAATATATATCCTTTATATACATATATAATATGATGTTATTGTAATGGATAATAGGATAAATTTCTGCTGAATTTTATTAAGTGTCTTTCCATATGATATTATTGTATAAACTGTCTTTCAATATTTCAATATTTGTGTATTTGTGTAATTGTGTAGGTATTGCCTAATGTCAACGGTGACCAAAATGTCACTTCTTTTTCAATTCAATACTGCACGTTGGTGACTTGACTCTGTGAGAGAAATAGTCACTTTACTTCATATTAAATAGAAATCCTAATGAGAATTCATGTCCAAAGAGCCAACAACATGTTACGAAGGAACATTTAGGAAGAATTGCCAAAGATTTATGAACCTTCACCTAACTGATAAAGATAATTTTAAGTAATGTATATGTATTTTCGGACAAATATCGTTTCGGTTTCTTTTAATTTTCGTACTTTTACAAATATACCTATAGAAACACAACCAGATTGTAAGTAGGCGAGAGTAGACCTAAGAGTTAATTTAAGTAAGCTATTTTTATGATCTTATTTTATTACTTGTTATTAAGCAAATGTCATACATACATAATAGTCACTTGCTAGTATAAAACAATATTACTAATTTCTATTACACTCTCAATATTATATAATGTGGATATGAAGTAGGTTAAAAGGTTTAGTACATAGATTATTGTTCTAAAATAACTTTAGGAAAGGTTAAATCTGTATCAAATAGTATTTTAATTATAAGTTGTTTCTTTTAATAAATTTATTTCATTTAAATAATACTGTTTATTTATTTTCTAGTCGTTGCCTGTGACTTCGTCCACGAAGACTGTAAGAATAATATTTTTATGGCTAGAAACATAAGCCATAAAAATATCATTTTCGATTATATTTGACGTATCTACCGATACCTCAAACGTCTAAATCCTTTAATCCATTTAGGTTGGCGCAGGAAACATAGAAACAGCATAATTGGCTATATTTCTATTTATATACATATATTTGAATAATATAACGCTCCTTCCAAAGTCGTCGGGTAATAAGAAGGATTTTCGCAAATACTTATGTAAAATTTTGTGAGTCCAACGATTATAGTAGGATCTCTCGTAACGATCACGTAATCGCGCTATAACCCTTTTTACGTCACAGACAAAACCACGTGCAAAAATGACTATTTCTATAGTCGATATGTTATTCTGGTACATAAGCTATAATATTGCCAAGTTTCATCAAAATCCGTTTCTTTAGTTTTAGCATGATTGAGGTACAAACATCCACCTATCCAAACATTCGCACAACATTAGTAAGAAGTAAAATAAGATTAACCAAAAAATTAAGAAAAAATATGATTATTAGTCTTAAAATTAATATCGCAATTATGCATTTGAAAGCACTTGCATATTACAGCTACATAAATACATATAAAAATACAATTCAGGACTAAGTACAGCAAGTTAAAATATTTTAGATACTTTCATTGAATTCATTTTCTCTGCAAGCTTTTAGGTAACTCCTTGTGGCGTATGTTATCCTGATAATTGGTTTACAGTCTGTACCGAGCTGTACAAGTTTCTGAATTACAAAAAATGTCCCTCCGATCCCTCCTCTCCTACCTACCTACTATTGCTATTACGTAAATTATAAATATTTTAAGTAGTTTTTAATTAAACATGTAACAATATTACATAACTTGTATTATAATTCTATAAATTTCACTTTTAATATTTAAAATCACTTTTAAATATTTTCTTTTAATGACAACAGTTATCGTCACTGTAATTCAAAAAATGATATTGAATTAAATTTAATTGAATAAAAGAACGAATTAAAAGAACAAACAGTCTTTTGCAGGATAAAATAATACACAAACATGATGTTCCTTAAGTTGAACGAGTCAAAAATAAAACCGCCGACTCAAAAAGAGGAGTGTTATAAGTTTAACCTGTTGATCTGGGTATCTGTGTGTCTGTCGATATCGAATGGTATAGTCTAAGTTCTCAATGATTAACTTCGTAAAATAGACACCATGGTCAACGTATGCCAATTTATGATTAAATGAAATACAGCGCCAAATTTCGTTAGGTATAGGTATCTACCTATAAACTACGATAGTTTTCTTATAGAATACTGGCAAGTAAAAAGATATTTTTTTTCAATTTATTCATATATTGAATAAATCTTTTCGTAGAACATTTCATAAGATATCTACCCCATACATATTATTATTTAAAATGATATGTCTTAGAATCTGAACTTCGACAATTCACTATTCAATATTACAGAAAGAGATTTTTTGTTAGAACAAAATCACAAAAAAATAATAAATGAAATGTAAAACAATACAGGTATGTACCTACCATTTTTAGTACTAGCGTACATACGCGGTCTAGCACGTGGTTATTATCGATTTTACTTAACTAGTATCAAGAACTCCGTGCTTTTATGTTATCCTAGTATTTTTAAAGTAGGAATTATGCCTATCTATGTGATAAATTTATTTATTTAATTTTCCTAATAAATTATAGAAGTTTAGTTTTCCATAATAAAAGTAATAAATATGATGATGACCGATCATTCTATTGTTGTTATTGTTTTTTAACATATTAAAAGAAAAGAGCAATATTATTTAGTTAAACAAAACAACGCATCGCGATGTCGCAAAATAAAAAACAGGAAAGATTTATATTGGCTAAATAGACTTTATCCGCGCTGTACTTACCTACTTACAAGGAAAACAGTCAAATTACCTATGTCGTACAGCTTTCTAAAAAGAATTTTAGAAGTTGGAACTGCTGTTTTTTATAGATTCAAGTTACCTTATATCCTTTTCCGACCAAGAACGTGCTACATGTTATGAAGATCGGTGATCGGTGATAGGAAACAAAGAGTGATCAGTGGATCGGTGATAAAAATAAATAAGCTCATGTTCGCATGTACCTATTCGTCCTATAAAGGAATCCTACAAAACAAATGTATTTCTATTAGATGATGCGAACGTTAAATTGTATAAAAAGAAATTTGTAAATTCATACCTAGTTGCTATAAAAATAATTCATGCTTAATATTGTAGATGCTTTATTTGTTGAGTGGGGTTCTCTATTATTTCATTTTACAATATACCATTAATATTGATGATCCAAAAAAATATATCCAAAGGAAAAATTATAGAAGTTGTTACACCTTAAAAGCTCAGAAAAGGTATAAGAAAAAGTTACTTTGGTATAATTTTAACGACATAACTTAAAACTTTTTTCTAATCATGAGAATCTGTAAAAAAGCACCAGTGAATTTCACGCTATAGACGGACATCTTTAAAAAGTATTACCTATTACATACATAATACGTCTTCCTAGTAGTACATATTACAATAATGAGATGGCGCTTTCAACAAAAAATCAATTTTCTTACTTTATACAAGCATATTTTAAAAATATTTATAATTCATATAATTAGTTATAAATATTCAAAATAATATTTTTCTGAGCCTTTAATTATATATCTTTATTTATAAAACTATACTTTAAATTGGTTTTAGCTGTTAGTAAGTTATTGTTACAGAGTACACTGTCACTACTCACTTGTCAAAATGACAGCTTTGCCAAAAGTTTAAAACATATTGTGTACATAAATTGTTTATTGTTAATAAATTTAAAAAAACATCGAATGCGATTTAACTGCTGTAGTTTTGGTTATACAAAATTGTATGTCTCTCTTTAAACATTAATCCTAATTTCATTGATTGTAAAATATGACATTACCAGATCGCTTAAAGTCTATGTTAAAAGTTTTAAAAATAGCTTCTCTAGTAAGTGGCAGTGTATTTGTTATTGTATATCATCTGCGAGAAACCAATAAACGTATTAATAAAATCGTCATGACGAATGTGCTAGACGTTGAAAAAAAGTTTACTCCTGAATATATATACATTAATGATCCTTCGTATGACGCTGCAATGAAAATAGAGAGAGACAAAGAAAGTTTTAATGCAGTGGGATTCTCCCATATTTGGAAAAGCTTAAAACATTCCCTGGCTTGGAGATTATTGTGGCTCTGCCGTCACGGAAATAATGAGCAAAGGGATTTAGCTTTAGATCAATTAGCTTCTTTTAAAAATAACAAAACCTGGGATTGTTTGAAGATAGCTCAAGCACTTGATAAAAATACAGCTGTACTTCTAGCACGCACATTTGGCTGTGATTTACGATACTTCTTACCACCTCCAATACATGTTCGAAGAGCGGCAAAAACTTCTGAACTGTTATCATATAAATTTAAAGATATGATTAGTCATGTTCAGGCATTGAATCCTCATAGCTGTATCCAGCACTTCCTATCAAAGTATTTTATAAACATGCAAGATCAGTTGATTGAAGTGGATAGTGTTCCTACAAAACCAGATAATATAAGTGAGAAGCATCTTTGCATATTGTGCCTTGATGCTCTTCATCATCATATTTATTTATTCAATGAAAAAACCTATGATAAAGAATCTTCTATAGCAGCTTTAATCAAAATGGGTATTTTGCCCAGACTATCGGAACTCATGTTGAGATACAAAAATGACTCAGAAATAGATTTTGCAGTGCTCAAAATTTTAACAGTGTTAAGCTTGTACACAAATCTCCTAAATGATTTTTATATAAATGGTGTTATAGGTAATCTAGCCAGATTACTAAAATCAAGTGATATTAAATTAGCAAGTTCTGCAGCTGTTTGCTTAGCAAATCTTTCTGGTGAAAATTGTTACAGACCAGGCTTATATTTGTTGCATCCCTTATACCGTACAAAAAACGCTATTCATTGTGACACTCTGCTCATTCATGGATTGCGGGGTGGTGTTTTTGTTACTTGGAGACAAAGAGATAAAAAATGTGCAGAACCTGTTGGTATCATTGAAGTTACTGTTTCTGATGTTGATTGTGATCCATGTGAAGAGACTAATATCCCCCTTCCTCCAAGATATTTTGATCCTGAAATTCAACAAGTTATTGATGATTTAAGGGAAATGGAAGATGAAGCATTGTTAACAAACATGGAAGTTGTTTTACATGATATTCCTATCATTGCCAAAAGAGATCCTCTCAGTGATAAAAAATACACGGCAAATAAAAAACGAACAGCCTTAATAGAGGAAGACCACGACAAATGTAACTATACACATTGTTGGCCTAAAGATTGGTTACCACAAGATTGTGGTAATTTAAGAATACTTGGCTATAATTACTGGAGTAAACTTTCTGAGTGGTTAGAGGGATGTCCTATACAAAATGCAGATATTTCTTGCACAGCAGATGATCTAGGCCCTGCATTAATTGATGCTGGTGTTGGCCAAAAAAATGTAGTGTGGCTGGCCCACTCAATGGGAGGTCTTATAGTTAAAAAGTTGTTAGTAGAAGCAGCTCAGAGTGATGAGGAAAAGTTTAAAAGGCTATGTCAGAGAACTAAGGCAGTATTATTTTATAGCACACCTCATAAAGGCAGTGCTTTAGCTACAATGCCCCGAGCAGCGGCTGTAATTCTTTGGCCTTCACAGGATGTAAAACAATTACAAGAAAATTCACCACTGTTGCTTCACATGCACAAGGAGTTTATAAAATTTGCTGATGTTTTTAATTGGGAAACTATAAGTTTTTCAGAAACATTGCCAACTCTAGTCACAGCTTTTAAGGTTCCTGTTCGTTTTGTAGAGTCGTTTTCTGCGGATTTAGGTCGTGGAGTATTTTATCAGTTACCACTGGATCACCTGTCTATATGCAAACCGGCTACTAGACAATCAATTCTATACACAACAGTATTAGAAGTTTTACAACGAACAACAGAGTGTGAGACTGTACTTAATCACTCTGATTCACATATTTTAAGGTTATTATATATTTTGTGGTCAGTTCTAACTAACAAAGCAGACAAAGTGAAAAATACTTTTGAAGATCGTCATGCAAGTGAAAATCGTTATTGGATTGAAAAAATATTACTTGATGCATTTACTGACGACATTATTTCGTAATAAAAGTATTTCAATTATTTTAAAAATACACCATAAACTATTACCCAAAATTATATAGAAACCATCAATACTTGTATAAAAATAGTTATAAATTATTTAAAACCTATATATTTTTGTAATTTAGTTAGGTATTTTTTACTAGTCAAAATATTTCCATTTAGTTCCCTCTGGCCACAAATATCTGACTAGACGTGGTAATCGCTTAGATATATTTTTGTAAGTAAATTTGTAAACATTGTTCCTTTATTAATTTATATGATCTGCTTTAATGGTATTGTAAAGTTGGAATTTTAGAGCTCAAATTGTAAGTATTTTATAAAAAAAAATTTAAATAAATAAGTTCTTAAGTGTATAAAATATTTTATTTATTATCCCGAAAAACCCTGTTTCAATTATGTAACTATGACAAATTTAATTTTTATGAATATAGAAAATTGTTATAAGCTTGATATACAATTTTAAAATTAGTTGGAATTATTGCCTGTTGTCTATGGGGATACGCAAAAAGTACTAACGGTACTCGATACTTTCAGTTCGATATCAAGTACTTTCAGTTCGATGCCTAGTACTTTCAGTTCGATACCAGTGGGGCAAACCAGATTTCCTTAATATATTTTTGTAATTTTGGAGCTGTAATTTTAATTTTCTGAGTATGGTTTAACAATGAAAAAGCAAACGTTGATTATTTGTCCTTACCGGATATCGCTTCTAACGAAGATTTTAGACTTTAAAGTGTTTGCTTAAAGTTTTAGTAGAGAATTATATTTGTTTGTAGAACGCATAAAAGCATTTCTAATCCTTCTTGTATTTTTTAAAACTTAATTGGTTTTATTTTTTAATGTAAAATACAATTTTAATTTACAGTGTAGAGGTATACGATGTCCAGGGGGAGAGCTGCCACCCCTGACCTCCCCCCCTTCCCCTCCCCGGTACGCCCATTCTAATGGCAAAGAAAGAAACTTAATAAAACCATTAAAATAACGTTTTGTAAAATAGATTCGGCAAAATCGAACATAATAATATATTAGCCATCAGCACCATATCGGATCCTAAATTTAGTATCATCCACTTCTCTGAACCCGAATTGTTAGTTCCTCCAGCTGCGTGCTCAGATTTCTTTTATCCGACATACGACCAAAGCAAATGACAATTCAACAGCAAAGTGATCAGATTCGGAAAGCGATATGTGCCTACGACTTTAGGAATGTTCATGAAAACCTGGTTCATGATGAGCGGAAAAGATTTGAAGAAGGAAACAAGGACAAGGTTGGATTATATTTTTCAAATCCAGTTTCTTCTTTCAAATCAGATTGGAAAGGGCAAGCAAAGGAGGACATGAAAGCAGCCTTCCCCAGGCTATACAGCTTTTCCTAAAAATAATTGATTGTACCAGCTATGTCATTAATATCTAACGGGCTTTTTTCCAGGACTAAGGCCATCATAACAGAGAGTCAAAATTCATGTCAGACAGCACAAAACTAGATTAAGGATTCTGAAATGTTCCAGACATAAGACCTAAATCAGAGGTTCCCAAACTTCTTTCGTCCAACGCCCACTTTAAAAATCAGTTATTTTGTAACGCCTCCAATTTTTTTCATCTTTAAAACTTGAGTAACATATTAGTTTCGTCTTCAGTTTCATTAAATCTTTATTCTAATTAAGATTTATCTTACCCAAAAAAAACAATAATAGTGCAACCTTACAATATTAAAAGTATTTTTGATTTCATTCTTTTTCAAACTCTTCATAATAAAAAGCATCTTTTTAACAAAAAATAACAACAGTCAACATTGATCAATAGAAATTCCACTTTTCATAATCAAATCTTCTTCCTGGCATTCATCCCGACGTATATCAAGGTCTGTCTTCCTGATCAACCTACTGCACTTTGCACGGTCTTCGACGTGCTCTGTAGTTAGACCATTGACATTAGCTCTCATGTACAACTTCACGACATCCATCCAGCGCTTCCTTGTACGTCCGGGAGATCTCACTCCAGGAACAAATATATCGAGGCATTTCCGTCCGACATAGTTCATAGACGATCTTGGACTACCTCGAATGAATGTGTTACGTATGCGGTCAGACCGCGTAACGCCGCGCATCCAACTCAGCATCATTTTCTTCCTCGTGATTCAGTCAGTCATTTCCGTGAATTTCCTGGGTGTGCCGAGATAGTACTGGCAAACATTCGCAGCAGCTACAGTTTTATCTCAGCGTAGTTGTCGACGGCAGTTTCTCGGAATCGTTCGGTCCGTTTTTTCTACAACCCTTTATCTGCTGTACATTAACGATCAGCTAAAGCCTGGTATCTATGAGTATGCAGATAACACCACAGTTGAAGAAAGATATCTGTCAAGTTCTCGAACTAGTAGAGATAAGTACAGTCTGAAAGAGAAGCCATGGTGCAACGTTTGAATGGCAAACTCCAGGTAGTTTCCGCCTTGGGCAATGCTAATCTTGTTAATTTCAATGCCACCAAAATGCAGACGTGTCTGTTCACCGCTGTAAGGAGCCCTTTCACCTTGGCTCCTACTTTCAGAATGTATCCTTGGAATACAGTGACCGGCTTCAGTTGTTAGGCTTAAAGAACTTTAACTTTGGTAGGTTCATTGAGTCCAGAGCAAAAGCAGCAGCAGGAAAGCTTGCCGTTCTTGCGGAGGTCCGACAGTATTTCACACCGGTGCAGCTACTTTTACTATACAAAGCACAGATTTAGTCGTGTGTGTAGAGTACTGTAGGCACATACTTACTGGTGCCGCAAAGTCTCATCTTGCTGTTCTGGACTCAATGGAGAGCCGAGAAAAGAGGCTTACAGGTGATCCTGAATTAGTTAAAGCCAACCTCCACAGTCACACTGAACACTGGCTTAAAATTACTATCCTCTTAGTATTCTACACGATATATTTTGGTGAGTTGCGCAGGAATCACGCGACTTAATTTCCCCATCCCCTTTCCTTCCTTCATCACCGGACGTTCCGACTATGTGGAAATTCCTTCTGCCTGAACGAAGCGCTTTACTTCGTCTTCACGGTATGACTCATAAGCTTAATGCCCCTATAATTACCACAGTCTTGAACACTGCCTTTTCCTTTGTAAATAGATTTTATAAAACTATGTCACCACTGCTTAAGCATCTTTCCAGTGTTCAAAATATGTTTGAAAAGGTCATTAAGCACTAGCACACCAACAGAGCCACACGAGATTCAAGCTTCTATCCGAATATCGTCAGGTCCTACCGTTTTTCCGTTCTTCATACGTTGAAGGCAATAACGTATTCCGTCAAAGGTTATTAGGGTAAGTCAGAGTTTAGATGGTGGGTCGGGAGAAAGCCCGCACGGATGCTGACTGATCAGCCGCTCGTGAAAGTAGCTTTTCCTTCCCTCCTTTACAGATGCATAACGACAAAGCAGCATGCCCTGAGCATTTCTGACGCAAAAGCATTTTGCGATATCTCGCGACGCTTCATCTCGAGCACGTGCAATTTTAATAATATTAATATTAATTTAAAAATAATTATAAACTTGTATAACTATTGAAAGTGTATTCAAATTTGTATTAAATATAGATGAAAAATAAATTGATACGGGCAAAGATACGAATTTGCGACTTGTGGGAAACTGTACCTAAAAGGGATGTGTTTCGGTAACCATGTATTTTTCATTTTACGTTTATTTAAAATTTAAAAAGATTAATAAATGGATGTTGTGTAGTAGAAAGATATTATTTTTAGTGAATTTTCAAATATGAATAAGATGTAGTTACAAATCATCTATCGCCCCCCTAAATGACACCAGTGCCCCCCATTTCTTTATGATGCCCCCCTCTAGGCATCCAGCGCCCGCAAGGGGGCGTTATCGCCCACATTGGGAAAGACTGACCTAAATCATTACATACCTATTATGTTAATAATGTTCTATACTAAAGGTAATAATTATATATTTTTTTACTTTACTTAAAGGTAAAAGTAAAATTGGTGTTTGATTCTAATTTCCATTAAGTAAGTCTGAAAAATACCCGAAAAAGTATCGGAACAAAAATATCGATACCTGCCAGTATCGATTTTGATTCCGTTACTTTTTCTGCATGGATACTTTTGATGCGATATTTGGCATCGCCACTAGAAATTTTGCGTATCGCTAGCATAGAGATATTAAACTAATTCTATGATCCCTAGTCGTTTAATAAGTAATAACTAAAAAGTAAAGGATGTGTAGATTCTTTGTTTAGGATAATATCAGAAAAAGTTCTTAGAGTACATACTAGATGGCGCACATCGAAACTAAAATAAATAAACATATTTTGTATAGGTTTATTTAAACATAATATAATCAAATATTATGATAATATAACAATCCATTCTTTTAATCGTATAACCTCAAAAAGAGTTGATAGATTCGGGTTATATATATTTATTTATGTTAACAATACGATATTCATACTAAAATAGGGATAGCTTTGGTGTACTTACAGTTAAAACAATTCCTATTCTATTTATTTCATTTCAATAAACAGTATATTTTAAAGTAATATAAGTTTGGTGCAAAAATGGAAAATAATGACTTCTCAAGCCGATAGATGGCGTTGTGTAAGAGTCCTTCACAGGTTATTTATTGTTGTCTCTACATGTCGACTTATAAAATGATTGACCTATTAGAATTTAGAACATTAAAATATTATTAAAAAACCATATTATTTTTAAACTAAGTATTCAAAAAGAGGGAGGCTATAATCAATTGACCCATTATACCTCCTTGGCTAATTTCTAATTAAGAATTTGGTTATATATACCCTGGCTATCTTGTGTGAGTCCATTTTTAATAATATCAAAATATAAATAAAAATACGATACATTATGAAACTAGGCAAATAGTTATACCTACTTTAAGTTAGGTATATCGAGTATTTTTTTAGGTCGCAGGATTATCGTCCGAAATTAAGTAGGTAGGTACTTTCCTACTAAATTCAGAACGACCCGTCAGCTATAAATAAATACTGTTGAGTATTTTTGTAGATGATTGGATTAATTTAGTCATATGGCAAAATGGATAAATAAATAGACACCTAGGTACTTCAGGCATTCTTGCCTTTATAAGCAATTACTTATCTCCACTCAAGACGTACGTATTTTTCCTCTTTGACATCACAATTTTAATAGGCAGATCAGTTTACTCATACTTTACTACTAAAATCTAATTTAGTAAGGCTACAGTAACACTCGAAAAAAAAAATCACTCTCGAATTATTGCACATTTGGATGCAGATATAAATTTCATCCTGTTTAAGTTGGTCTTGTAGAAAAAAATATTATTGTTGAAATTTTTAAGACAGTACGACTTAACTAGTCACTGAAAACTAAAATAATCTATATATTTAGAAACAAAACTATTTTTAGGCAATACTTTTTGTTTAATTTTTTAAGTATAGCTCGATCAAATAAGACCACGAAGGTAAAATAATAATTATGACATAATTGTGTAAGAAATATTATCTCTGACTATAAAATATCTAGAATCTATATGGAATCCAAATATTAGGTACATAATTACAATAACTACTTTGTAAGTTTTCAGATCTCAGAATTATTAAAATAAATTTGGGTATTGCTTGATGTCGTTTTTTGTTTGTTATCTATATTCTATAGATATTTATGTACTTGGTATGTATATGTAGGAATATATACATGTATATATAGAAATATATACATACCAAATAAAGAAAAAGATCTGTGTGATATTTAATCATAAGTCTTAATTTTCCATACTTCATATCGTATATTTCATTATAGAATCTAGCACAGTCCTAATATTCAGAATTGATGTATGTATATTGCACAAACCATTTTAAAGAAAGTCCTATATTAGATACTTATAATAATAGTAATAATAATAATCTAGTAATAATCTCTCGTTATTATTTTATAGATTATAATGATACTTTATACAATGGATTCTTTGTTGAATTATAACAGAAGAACTAATTTTGTCTGAACGTATTTTGATGTAGGTCATTTTGTGTTTGACATATTATTGTCAAGTCAACCTTTAAGATACTTTTTAGAGCCAAATATCCAAATGTTTGTACATTCACTATGGGCATATTTTTTTCGTTGCCACTGAAAAAAAAAACTGGATAGAGCACCATCACATCATAGTTGACTTATAAATGGAATTAACATTTTGATTGAGGAAGTCATAAAAATATTTCAAGATAGTATGTAGTATGTAAACAAAAATAATTAATTAAAAGAAATTGTGAGTTCCCTCGAAAGAAATTAAAAAAAGAAAACCTCAGTTTACATTTTGTGTTAAGAATTTTATGTAGCACAACGTGAACCAACAACTCCGCTGACATAATTGACTAATCATATTACTAGGTGAAGCAGAAGCGAGCTGAATACAATCATGTTATTAAAAATCAGGTAAGGCAATATTATTCGAAAAAGAAAAAAGGAACTGAAAGTATCTAGTCTTAAGTATGACGGGATGGTTAGTAGATTTTATCGTTCAAGAGCAGAACAAGAAAGAGCGCTTGTACAACATTCAGTACTCAAGAAGAAAGGACAACTATTATAATCTGAGAAAATATAATTAAACATTCAATAAATCATTTTATTTTTGGGGTATCGAAAGACTGCAAAAAATGTAGGTAATTAACATTACAATCTCTGTGACACCTTATATCTTATAAAAAAATATTCATCATAATATTTTGCGAACAATATTATAAGCAAAACGTGTCATTACGTGGCACGCGGTTATTATTGATCTTAATTATTTTCTGGAAACTAGCTCTGGATTAAATGTTATAACTTTTCCACGAATGTTTGTTTCATTTTTATTAAGGAGTAACGTTGATAGGCCGAGTTAATAATAACAATTGATCCGGTACTGTAAAATTTCCTTGTTCTACAACCTTGTTTTATTTGTATTCAAAAAGTCTTTACAACTGGCTTATATAATTTTTAATCCATTCCATATTTTAGTTTTTTGTTATCATTTATATAGGCGGAGAAGAGTATTATTAGTATATATTTGAGAAATATAGAATATAACCTAAGTTAAGTTTTATACTACTAAAAATAGTTTATTATGGTATCTGTAAAAAATGATTTTTGTTATGTATTTAAAACTTGCTCGTTATTACTTTTAAATATCCATGACGTTGTGTTTTAAATATTTGTATTGTGACTTCGGTGATTTGATAAAGCCATAAACTACTATTTTACTTTTAAATAGTAAAATTTATTTATTAAATAGAACTTTTAATTTCCTTTTATTACCAAAACAATTCTTTAAAATTTCATGATGCAAAGTATTTTTTTATGCATATTTTATTTGCTAGTCAGAATTTCAGTAACATCTTTTTAGTGGATTTTTGTCATTTTGTCCGCCAATTACTCAAAGTAGATCCTGGATGGATTTTTTTCGAATCGCAAAAACAGACATACTATAATTTAATCGAGTTTTTCAAAAGTAATTATAGCCATCATGAAATCAGAACACAGCACATGAATCATTATTGAAAATTAGACTCTGTTGACTGTGATCTAAATGATTTTAGTTTCCGTTGAAGCGACTTTTACAGACCGAGAAGTATTAAAAGACTACCTATAAATATTTAATAGATAAAATTATCTGCACTGTAAGTTGTCTAGTCAGAAAAATACTTTTTACAATATTGATCCCAAAAACTATTTTTAATACTCATAAAGCACACTTTGTTTACGCACTGCATGTAATTTAAGTAAATTATTTGAGATAAATTATATAATGATAATAAAAAAGGTTCTACCATTAAGCCTCCCCAAATTCCTAGTGAATTGAAAAAGTAGCGTCAGCCTGTCCGCAGTCACGAGACAACGAAGGATCGATACTAGCTACATGGAGTGGTTACCATGGTGATAACACCTTGATGACCGACTTTACACTGACACCGAATATATATACTTCGTTACAGCCTTTGTCGGAATCATTATTTTATTCGCATCCACCAGGAAGTAGAATAAACTAAGCAGAAACTTAATTTTCTTTTATTTATGTTTGGATTTAAAAATCCTACTCAGGTTTTATGTTTGTATCAGTATCGATAAATGTTTTAAAACTGCATTTCCTTCTTCTGAAAGTTTCCTAACTTCCTATTTTTATTCATATATTCCTAAATATTCTGAAACTACTGGATGTTGCTGATGAAAAGTATGTAGATACTTAATTTCTGAATCTTGACCTGGGCCCATTTGTTTTTTCTTGGTTTTGTTACAAATGACTCCTAACATTACAAATTCACCATTATATCTACATAGTAGTCATCGACTAGTTTTAGCGTATTTGAGATGATGTGACGTATCCACTGTAGGTATTTGGTTATATATATTTTGTAAAAAATGTGGGTAGATGTTTTTTTTTATATTTAAATATAATATTATTTTCTCCGCATTAATATTTAAACATGTCAAATGAACTACTAAAATAACAATACGTCTTAATCACCTCTTGCAAAAAAATAAAAAAATATAAAAATAATAAATATAATAATAATAAAAAACTTGTGTGGTTTTATGAAACCACCGTAAAAGTGAAACTTTTTTTCACATTATAGACATTTAACTAAAAATTTTCGGAATAATATTCCATTAAGGGTATAAAAATTGCTTCATCAATCTTAATTTTATACTTAGAAAATGGGAATGATAATGGGAAATGATAAAAGTAGACTAGGTCTCCAACTAATATTTTTATTGAACTCTGTGTCTTAGAGTACGACATACATAATACTTAACAATTATTTAGATGATATACACATATTAAAACACTGAAAACAATATTTTATAATCGTTGAGTCATTTTGATCCGTTTTTCAATTATTTTCAATCATTCTATTATCAATTCCATCTTCATCATGAATTTCACAGTTTATAAATGTAACCAATATTTTATGGTAACTAAAATACGTGAACAGTGACTTACATTCGATTTTTTCAATGTATCTAGTAAAAACCGCATCGATACGAGCGCCTTTCACTTTATCCCTACTCCGCGGCCGACCGTCACGCGACATGCAACACACAGACGAAAAAGTTTGAGACGATGTAATAAAAGTTTTACTTTAATAAATAAATAAAACAAAAATTATATTTGTAATGCGTATTTTCGTTTTTGTAAAGATTTCTATATTATATAGTTACATTTTTTCATAAGTTTATTAATAGCCCAATGAATAATTTTATTTCATTGTTACATCGTATTATTGTTATGGACGTATAGAGTTCACTGATGATAATTTTGATTCATACATATTTAAATTACGTAAAATATATATTTATTTTGTATAAATATAAAGTAAAAAGTATTTTTTTTATTATATTTACTGACACTATTTTACTGACACTACGTAGAATCCACAGAACCAGACAATTGTCTTCGCGGTTTGTCGTCTGGACAAAAATACCAAGAAAAGGGAACTCCGCCAAGAGAGGCGTCCTGCCTTACGAACAGCGGCCTCGATCTAACAACTCAGAAATGGGCCCAACCACGAAAACTACAGGACTCTACCTACCTACCTACCTACCTACCTACTCTACCACCGGTCCCAGGAATCGGCTGAGACCAACAAGTAAGAGACACTAGTCGGGGATCCAGGACCGCCAAACTATTCACCGACATTCACAACTGTGGTGTTGCGCTAGATATAGATTAATCTGGACAACGTTTATCTCCCAAAACATCTCCCCACCAAGCACGATCAAAGTTACACCACAGAACTGCGAAACACTTTTTTAAATGATACACAAGTCTAACATCGAACTCTGTCATGCATTACTTATGCTTAAGTATTGACTCACATGTGACTCATTTTATCATAATGATATCAAAAGGATGTAAACATTTTATAATTCCTTTTTTCATAAATGTATTATTTCCGTACCTAAGTGCATAACAGTCAAGTACGAATTAAAAAAAAATAATAACATTAAAGTATTTACCACCAAATATGTATCATCAATAATGTTACTTTTACATATACCTACATTACATGCTTCTGTATGTCATGTTAAGATTTGTTCATATACTTACCCGGTAGAAAGTTCTTCTGGGTCTAAGGGTAGATCCAGTTTATTAGTTAGTAATTCACCCAATCGGTTCTATATAAATTAATAACCTAAATCTTGGGCCCCAAATTCTGAAATGGATGCAATTCAAGATCTCACCAATTTATTATAAGATTTTAACTTATTTAAATAAGTTAAAATAAAATATAAATATTCTATAAGATAGGTACTAGCTTTTGCTAGCATGGCTTTTTCAGCTGCTCAAACTAATAGGTATTTTTTCTATTTTCTTTAGAATATAAGTTTTTATTTCGGAGTAAGATATGTACTACATATTATCTCCCACAAGTACCTGAGCTATGACCAAAGCAAATTTAATCTAAATCCGTCATGTAGGTTTCTATTCAATCTTTTGTATGTATCTTTCTTTCAATGCTTATTTTATATTATTTATGTAGATACAAGAGATCATATGTAACAGCAGGTTATAAATATTCTAAGATGTGTATAACATAAAAGTCTTTAAGATGATATTGTATGAAAAATA
Source organism: Napeogenes inachia (assembly GCA_959347355.1). Taxonomy (NCBI): domain Eukaryota; kingdom Metazoa; phylum Arthropoda; class Insecta; order Lepidoptera; family Nymphalidae; genus Napeogenes; species Napeogenes inachia. The sequence continues at coordinate 4,261,461 of OY365800.1, read as the reverse complement.
TATTTTACGTCAATACAATAGCATTTGTACATAAAAGCTTTTTGATCTAAATATGATATCATATGTGTGATGTAAAAATGACAAATGTGTTGGTAACAAGAAAATTGTAACATAACAGGTATAACTAAGATAATTTAATTTGTATTTGATATAAAGCATAATCCTGAATCCGAGGCTTCACCTTAAAACCATAAAAAACATCAGGGTAATCTAATAAATCATATTAACTAACGACCGGATTCGCACCACACGTAATGACATTGAACTATTTGTCAATAGAAAGATTATGTATATTCGATATAAACGGCAAGACAGAATCTTAGGCCTAACTATGAAATTAGAAACTAATTTTGATATTATATCTATTTGCATAATATTACTAATCTATCTGTCCTACTTTTTGTTAACAAATATCTATTGATTTCGTTTTGTGACGCAGTCATCCAATGCAATTCAGAGTCAATACTGATTATTATGAGATTCCATATAACAATTATTCAGCAATCCAGAACTGATTGAGCTCAAATGAAATTTAAACATAATTTGGATAAAATTAATTATACTCCATTATGTGTTATAACACATTGACAAAATTCAATTGAATTTAATTTATTTGTTTTTAATTATAATGTTATTGAAACATTCGTTTATGTATTTCTATCGAACTTTGTAAAGAGGGTAGGTACTTAGAGGTCTTACTATCTTTACTTAAAACCACCGAGGTCGTTATTTATGTAGATCCTGTGATAAGAACAACAAGAAAGAAAATTAGATGTGGTAGAGGGTTACATTTTCACGTATTGTGTAGTTGTGAATATTATTCATGTTTCAACAATATTCACAACTATACAATACGTGAAAATGTGAATCATGTGAATGAATCAATAGTTATTTCTAGTAGTTAGTCCACACTTATCAGAGTCATGGCATAGCGATATTATCAGTGAATATTTAATATTTCAGGTATATGCAGCATATAAATATTTATTAATTATATTTTCAGTCATTATTTTTTCTTCTACAGTGAAAAAATTTCGTTGTATGAAGATTAATAATAACTTAATCATTATTCATTATTTTCACTTTCGTTTGGATTTTTTTTGGTCAAAAGTACTTACGAAAACTAAGACAGTTGCTTTTTATATCATGAAGTAGTTTAAAGTTATTGTACTATTCCAATAACATTAATAGTTTAACGTCATTATCTTTATTATATTAAAGATAAGATACTATGACTATTATACAGATTGCATGAGTGCTCACGACTTTAAATGTTATCCATGTGATTGTATACAATAATGATATTTTTAATCGATTAAAGACGAGTCCATTCCCAAACTCTTATACCAGTATCTAAATAAATATTAGTAAAAAGTAAATATTAGTAAAATACTCGTACCCAGTATTTTACTAATAGATATTTACTTATAAGTAGTAGTCTGTTTCTAGCAATATATTAAGTATGGCTATAACCCAAAACTTCTATTCTATTTATGGTATCTTTATTATTTTAATGTTCAATGAATTTTTGACTGTAATGAGTCCAAATGGTAGCATACACGAAACAGGTCATCGATCCCTAACTTTGTGCGTACAATTGCGGATGACTTGACGATTAGTCGGCATTATTAATTTTCATGTGGATTAATTTTGTTATAATTTGAGTATTACCTATAGTAGTAGTATTCATACGAAGGGTATTTATCATTGTATATTATGTATATTATATTATATAATATAGTTTACTTATGTATATGTAGCTATGTAGCTTTTAGACTTCTTAAAATTTCAGTGCTTTAAGGTATTGAAAGGTTTATAATCTTGTGAAATTTACACAAGTATTCTAACTTTACCCTTTCATACAATTTACAAACAAAGTAATTGTGCAATAAGTAGGTATGTACGGCGAGAAACCGTACAAAAGAAACACTTATATTGTGAGACTGGCCTTTCAACTCCTAAATCAATTTTCTCCTAAATAAAAAGGTTAGCTTATATAAAAAAATGAAAAAGTGTAACCAATTTTCAAAAAATAAGCATCAGAAAAATATGTGTATTTTTAAGGTTTTTTGTTCTAGCTAGTAACTGTAGTAGCTGAAGTAGGAGAAGTGTTTGAAACCTTGGTGATGGATATTCAGGAGAGTGAATAGATGTATACCAATATGTAGATACAGTCTTTAATGTGAGAAGAATGAACGGAGGATATGTCAGAGTGCATGAAGGTAGCGAAAACGGAAATCAAGATGATGACGGTTAACTCTTATTGAAAAAGACTTAAGATACCAAACGAATGCTTGAGGAAATTCAGATCACCCAAAAACAGTTTGTGCTTATGTCAGATCGACGCAATCTGCTATTTTTCAATGAGCGAAAAATTACCGAGCTTAGTAAATCTTTTACATGCTTCAAGTTAAATGGTTTAGTCTATATCCAGTTCCTTTTGACTGAAAAAGTCCTGGTCAAATTATAACTATATTATTGCTAAAATAGTACAGAAAATTATTAGATTTTTGTTTGTTGGAATCAATATTCCTGCAATGCTTGCAATCCGAACAGTCTCTGGGGGTGTTAAATATTGAGCATATTGAATGTATGCATCCTCAATCTCAGCCTCAGCCATCATCATCGTCAAGGTTATATAAAATCATCAACCATCTTTTCTTATCAAAAGACTGTTTATTATTATTACGATAAAAAAATAAATTATGTTATTTATTTTACTAATTAAATACAATAATTCAATGGACAAATGCGTAAACAAAGATTATAAACCAAACCATTTTTTCCCGTTGTAATTGAATATATTTGAATATGAAGTTTTCTCTGTTCTAAGTATTTATGACATATGTGTATGCTATTTCTTGGGTGACGTAATGAGTTGATGTCATACCCTACCGCGCCTCGCTTTATAACACCTTGATCGAAGCTAGCTTACTGCAATAGTTTCTCGCTCTATACACACCTTTCATCCAACAAGAAAAAATACAACTCTATGTATATATATATATTGACACAGCAATTGGCGTCACTAGTGTCTTTAACTTCATATTATATTACATACATGGAACTTATAAGTGTACGTAACCTATCATATGTAACTAATAGTTTAAAAATATTTCTAATTTAGCCAAAGTTTATAGATTCAATTCCATTCTAAAAAAGAATAACTGATGTAATTGTAAACTGAATTGCAATAGGAGGGTACTTATAATAGGAAACAAATACGTTGTATCAGCTATGTTGTCTGTGAATAATAATTACGCAGTCATTAATGACAGTAAAAAATATTTATAAAAACAGAGAGTATGAGTCCAAAATTCTTAAATTAAAAATAAAATTCATTACCTATTGATTCTCGGTGAATTTATTTTTTAAAACTATATTATTGACAAGATAATGACATTTATTTAAATAACAAAAGACTGTTCCTTTATTCTTTTATTATATCAGTCCATCATCTTATTGCAAATACTTTTACTCATAATGCATGTATGTACGCCATTTAAATAATAATATTTTACCACATTTTTCTGTTTGTGTATACATCTCAAATTTCATGAACATTAAAGAAAGGCAGTGAAAATATTTAAATAGGCCCCATATTATTTTTCATTCACTTTACCCGGAGGACTACGAGGTCTGTGTATTGATCCCAAAATCATTTTGACCTACTTTCGGTTGACACGTTTTCCAATAGACCTCTTCTACAGGGCTGGAACAAGCTTACGTATAATCATTTACCATAAATATTTTACGCCTAGATTTATAAATAGACTATAAAATATGTTTATTTTTTACGTCTATTATTTTATAAATATTATATTATATTATAAAAAAATATTTTATAAGATCTGAAAAGAATATAATACGTCGACAGATATTATGACATAATTCATAATCATACATTTCAATAGTATCCTTATTTTACATAAAGTGAGTAATTAAGTAGTAAATAATTAAATCGTAGTCGGGCAACCCTAGCTAATATCTGCCTAATGTTACCAATTCAGCAAACTTGTTTATCACGGCCCATTCGTCGAATGTTGACCAAATGTCGCTAGAAGCTTTTAATATTTATAATAGCTAAGATCTAGGCAACATGAATAAAAGAAGAAAGATATCTACTTCATTTCCAATTTTATGAACCTTCTAAAGTGAATCCGAAAATTAGTGTCTCTTAAGAATAGTTCAGAGGAACCCTATTAATATTCATTTACTTTCAGGACACCACTTAAAATTTTTATATTATATTTCGTCTTGAAGCGATTTACACTTGCTACTATAATTTTTGAACACTCTCCATCAGTTATACTAAACATACCTAACTAAGTTTTACAGATTTATTTGCCGCCTTATAGTCCTAAGTGCTTATCCTAAGAGTTTTGAAATGTTCAACTTTGATGAGAGTCGGAAAAGTTGTCTAGCTAGTTATATCTTCCCTTACTCTCACTTTACAACTTTTATCTTAAGTCATGCCCTTTCTAACAGTGTAGAATAGTGAGAAGTTTAATATCACCTTTCGATTTACTGTTCAATGACACTTTTCTTTAGAATGTTTTTTTACTTGGTACCCTTTTGACTTTTCTTTAATAACCCTGTTTCATGAGTCATGAAAACTTAATACATAGTTCTTATTTGTTTTGTTTACAGTACCAACTCAACAAAAACGACACGCTGCATTATCAACTTTTAAAACCTGCTACCGGAAGTGAACACACGTGGCGTTTTTGGATTGGTGAAAACGATCAAATTGGTTCTGAACATTATAATCTAGTAAAAGTCTAGATATTAAAATCGATATTTATGTTGATTTCTTCAAATTTATTTTTTTAGTCACTTTATGAACTTACTGAACCTAAAAAAACAAAGCGCGTTGCAGTTCTTGAATGTGCAGACAAAGGGTTGATTCTGCGTTATGGGGGTGAAAAATAGAGTTTGTCTGAAAATCGCTAACTACGATCACATTTTTTATAATACAATTATTTAATTATTGTTAGCAAATAGTTTATTGATTTCTGTAAACGAGGTTTCTTATATGATGATCCAATGCATATATATATCATTAAGTAGAATATTTGTCATTGCTCTATAATATATCTCTCTATGCTTATAGAATATTGTATACACTAATGTACTGGATGGCGTTGCGTAATGAAAATTACTACACTCATAATTCGGTTGAAGGACACCATAATAAATAACCGAATAACTGAAACAAAACGAAACCAATTTATTACACATACAAATTTATTTCTATAAAGTATAAGGTCTTCGACTCTCAGTTCATTCTATAAAACATTACGTTATTGTCAACCTTTTCATGAGTTAGATTACATATAAAAAGAAAAAAATAGTTTTTGTAATAAACTTATTAAATATATATACCAAGCTATGGTTATTACTTACTATATACTTATATACTTAATATAGTAAAGAAATTAAAGTATTACCATAGCTTTATAAAAAGGGATCTCTGTTGAAACGTGCGCCGCCTACTGATCCGCCCATTAAAACTGTCATGTCAAGGAGAAAAGTTACTTCGTGAGAGGAAATACTTATATCCTTATATAAGCTAGAGTCTCTGAGGTCTACTATCACCCTACCAAGGTCCTATAACTAAGCTAATACTCTACCACCCCTATAAAAATATACGGATCAGTAAAGTAACTATACAAAAAGTCAGGGTATTACATGCCTTTCTTAATTTTATAGATATAAATTTCAAAAAAATTTTTTTGTATTATTTGTTTAGATCATAACAGAAACTAACTTTACTTTTATCTTAATGTTCTAACAGAATAGATATATATCAACAGTTGTTATTATTATAGGTTATTTATTTATATAATTATAAATATATATAACTATTGAATAAACGCCGGCGTGATGTACTAGCAGATACTCGCTGAAATCTGGAGCATTTCAATCACGTTCAATTTAGCGTTTAACCTACACTAAACTAGTTAACTATAGATAAACGTGGCTATTACAAGTGAATGGCAACCTTAGGTGAATGCTATAAACCTTTATATTTGAGTGAGCTCCATATTTTATGGAATTCAGCGAATGATCGGAAACAGAGGGAATTCAACGTATTAGATACATAGTCCGCATTAAATTGATGTCCGTCAGTTGAATTGTAGTGTGAATATTAATGTATTTTGAAAAATATATCATTTTAAATTTTACTTATATTGTGCAAGTGGGTAATCCTAATTGAGGGGTAACATCATGGTAACTGAGAAGAGCTGAACGTCTTTTTTATACTGTTTGATATTATAATTTTAATTTCTTTAGTGTCTTGTCTTAACGCTTTTAGCACAGAAAGTTTTAATATATTGAAAACGATTTTCATTATTAAGTTGTCTAACATTAACAAAAACGTTAGATCCACATCCAAGTAAAACTTTATCATTTAACGAAAACCTATTTCCGTTATATCATGTTAGTTTTAGTGGACACTCTAAAATATAGATTTTAAGGAATGTGAATCCACGAAACATAAATACATACATACATATCTTCACACCTTTTCTTAACTTGGAATAAACTGAGATAGTGCAGTAGACACCAGAATGAAAGGCCTCGCAGACCACATCTCCTTCTTCCAAATTCGTTAAACTCATAATACTCTTATTGCTTATTTAGAGGTTCTTCAGTAGGTTTACATTTACACTCCAAAGACATGTTTGTTTGGAACTTTGGCGAGTTATAATTATGAAAATTCGATTAATAAGCCTCTTATTTCATCTACCAGCATTATGAAACTACGGTGCATCGTAGAAATCTGATTTGGAAACGTTTTGGAAACGACAAAACTTATAATGTTAAACTTGGAACCTTGAATTTCGTTAGTTTTATGGACTAAAACAGCCTTCTAAGTCACCTGCATACCGCGCTGGGACAACCACTCTAAGTAAGTGTGGCTTCGATTTGAAGGATGCAGATAGAAGTGGTTATTCTTGGCTGCTGATATGGAAGAAATATGTTAAAAGTGATAAATCTCATTAAATTTATCTCATTAAAAGTATCGAGTGTCAAAACAGAAGTAATACATTTCATTAAACAAATCTCATAAGAGGAGATTCAGCACAATCTGCAGTTTGGATCGGGAATTGATTATGATATTTTACATAAGCACCTTAGCGTAAAGAAGATTGTTTCATGTAGGGTACCCCTCAAACTTACCGATGCTCAGAATCAGTTCGTATTAGTAAACATGGTTTTATAAATATGATAGAGAAATAAGGCTTCAATCAACAATATGATTGTTTGTTGTATCAATGTTTGGTTGTCAGTTTTTTCTTCTCAACAGGTTATTTAGTATCAATGTCCTTAACAAACCAAAGTAGAACATTAATCTCTAATAAATGTTTTCCAGAACATTGGGTTTCTGCAGCAACAAGCAACAAGAGATGTATTTTTAGACCCAACATTGGTTATCTTTTGAGTCATCTGCTATACCCCTTAATTTGACTCTACATGAATTCTTCTGCATCCCTGAAATTAAAAACTAGCTCAAGGAGATGCCGTTTATATTGCCTGATACGCCCTCTACGTTCGAGAACCCTGATGTGGAAGTCCTGTTGCATATAGGAAAATATGCGTACAATACTAATACAGGTTCTACTTGAATTTGAAACTTTTGACACGGATTAGTATTTAGGTAAGCAATTTGCATAGATTTAATAAAAAAAATATAACCTGTACACATCATTAAATTCTTTTTTTAAAACAATTGTTTCAACAAGTTTTAAAAGAAAAAATAAATCAAACAACGTGGACTTATAACTGTCCTTGGGGTCTTTTGAAAATGTTTTACTTTTAGGGTTGTGTCCTCTGAAAAACGCACGAACTACTGAGTCACTTCGGTATGATAGAGACAGAAACATTTAGTCAATTCTATATGACAGAGCTATAAAGAATTTTATAATATTTTTAGGTTTATATTTATAATATGGTTTTACCTTTCCTATTAATTTACATTTTACTGCTAACAATGCATGTATTTGCATGATTACATTATAGTGTCTTCCGGAGTGTTGGTTGTTTTTTAAAAATGAACAATCCCCTGTGATATGTTTGCAGTGCATAATAACTTTAATTTATCTGATATTGTTATGGAATCTTTAATCTTTATTTTTGAAACCATATAACTTTCTGTTTCTTTGCATAGCATTTCCCGGAATAATCATGCATTTGATATTTCTTTCTCTATGAGTTTTTGTTATAGTGATTTTTGTGACCGTAAGAATACCGATTTGAAAAAATCTCTTAGGGAGTCTCTAGCTTTTATGTTGCAAACAGCCCGTATAGCTCTTTTTTGTAAAATAAATATAAAATTAATTGTGGCAGCGCTGCCTAAAAATACCGTAAGACAATTTACTGTGAAAATAACTAAAATATACGAGTCGAGCCGTATTAACGTGTGTTAATAGTCTAACTTTTTAATTGCAAAGACGGCTGAGCTAAGTTTGCTTGGGAGTGTCGAGATGGGGGTTTCACTGGAGCTTTCTATCTAAAGTTATACCTCAGAAAGTTGTTGAGTCAGTTAGTTCTAACACTTCATTGTTAAAAAGTAAACTACAATTTTGACTTTTTACGTTAGGATGTGTAAATTCCATAGCTTAGGATCCTGGAGCTGATCCATAATCCTCGTTAGACAATGTTGTATTTTTTTCTGGGGTGTGTACCAAGTAGATGATATTTGGATGGGATCATGGAATTTTCGATCCTGTAAAACTCACCATTCTTAGTGGACTGCACTTGTTTTTTGTTTGAGTAGTAGTTTTGTGACTCCTTGAATCCCATAATACAAAGGTAAAGAATATCTTCAAGGGATAATGAGATGGCCTGTTTCTTGGCTTTCGTTGGAGCTTGAAATTCAAGGAAGCCCTTTATGGAGTGATCCCGTGGTCTATCCACTAGACGGAAACAAGACGGACGGACGGACTATTCCCATTTTTGCCCATGTTCTTGTTTGAGGTTTATGTAGTGGATTAGAGTGTTTTTCTTGTAGTGACTTTTAGTTCCAATCGATGGTTTGTTGATCATCTGTGACTATTTCTTCTGTGTATAAGTAATCGTCATTTAATTTCATAAGTGTACCTGATTTAGGTGCCGTAAGAGCTTTATGTACGGGGAAATCGTTAGTTTTACTTTTCATACGTGTGTATATGTTGTATAAAATATAAAAAAATAAAATAAAAATGATTTATTTCAGATAACTTACGTGATCCATAATAATTTGTTAGATGTAGTTAGATGTTCATGTATCTGACACATCAACAGTACGGTTTTTTATAACTGGTACTACAGTGGTTTTTATCAGATCCATCGGCAGACAAAAATGTGACAGACAAACATTCAATGGCAACGCTAGAAATTAGGGTAAATGAACCCCCGCTTACTTAAAATACTCAATAGTAAGACCAACATGTCCTGGTGATTTTTCAGAAACCATAGTTTTTATAATGTGTGTAATGGTATCAACACTCACTAAATTTAAATCATTAGCCTTAGTGTATTTGCTTAGTGTATCGATGTTTGTTTATTATGTGATATTGTTATTAATCCTCTATCTCCATAATTTCTTTTAAGATTGAATGTATCTGTTATTGAATTTATATGGTGTATGTTGTGTTAATTTCATCTTTTTTGTTTATGGCTGTTAAGCTTATCTAAATCTGTAAAAGTTCACTTAAAAAAGTATTCTATTTATCCAATTTATGTATTTTTTCATTAACTCTTTTAATATTGTGAATATATTAAATATTTTTATGTATCATCATTTATCTCCATTTTACCTTTGAATAAATTGTTGTGTTTGTAATAAATATGGCTCTGTTCCTCCATGTTTTGTGTGTATATCCTTTTTCTATTCAATCAAATTTACGCTCTTGAAAAATAGCGCGTGTTATTTTTGTGACGCTAACCTAAAATTTCCGGAAGTCAGGATTAGAATCATTACAGTTTTCCACTTTTTTCATGACGTGGTGAGGTAACACTAGTTTGTTATCTATTTTATATATCTTTAGAATCTCAATAGCCAATCATGAGGTATGCTTTCAAACGCCTTTTATTTGTTCCTTTTTAATTTAATTGTTCTTGATTTTGTATTTCTGTTCTGCTACTAATTGTTCTTTACAGTACCTTAATACTCTTCAGCTATAATATTATATATTGTTAGATTTATTTATTATAGCAATGGAAGATATGTAATTGGACGATATTTGGTAATGTACGGTGTATCCGTTTCTTTTGATTTTAAATTGGTATTTTCTGTCGTGTAAAGTTCAAGTGTGCTGTCTGAATCTTGAATAGGCTCACTACAAGTATCTGCTACGTATTTATGTGTCAAAGTGAAATATTCTAATCAGTAGTTATTAATTTATTCCGGTCAGGGTTACCAGTTCAACTCTCTCTGTTAACTTTTATTTCTTTGGCTGTTTTGTTGGTTATAAATTCTGGCATGAGTTCGACATGGTGTGTTGGATCAAGGTGGTAAAAACAGACTGCAGTGTCCTTGCTGCAACACGGATGGGTTAATTCATGCAGAGTAGACTGGCCTGAAGCAGTTTCCGAATGCCATGTTTCGCATAGATAATTTGCGCGCACAAGCGCCTAAAGCCTATTCCCATTATCTCCCAGCTCCATAAAAATAAATAATAATACTCTCTTAAATTATGGAGACTATCATAAATCGCCAATATATAACCGGGGATATGACTTTTGATTAAATCGGTCTGCGGGTCAATTTTTTATTGTTCCTATCCCTTTCGTGGGAATGGGAAGCCGCTATTATAAATAAAGGGGATGGTCTTTTTCTTAATAAACTGAATCAGTCTTCCTATATATTTTTATAAGATATTATCTACTTACTTGCTTATGAGTGTAGTAACTGTTGTTTTAGAATAATGTAGTATTTTTAATTGCCGTAAGTTAGGGTGAGTGACAGTTAGTTTTTATTACATCAGGAATTTATTAAAAAGGGGTCCATATTTTTGTATATTTATATTATTAGTATCAGATGTTTCTATTTAAGTGGTTAAAATTTTGTGTTGTTATTCGTTACGTGGCTTTTCATGATAGTGTGAGTGTTGATGTCGTTTGGGTGTGTGTATTGTGAGGAACACTATGTTGGGTTATACACGCTGTTATTTATTGTTGACGCGTAAGTATATTACAGGTCGGGTGACAAGTTACTATTATTCGAAGTTTGTTTATACTATTTATTTATTTTTTATCCATCTCTAGGTAAATTTTTGTGGTTATAAGGTCTAACAGATATCTGATCTGAAAATCCATTTTCCTAAACTATACTATGTTGGTTCTAGTAAATATCTATAAGTTTAGAGTAAGTAAATATCTATAAGTTTAGAGTGTAGAGTTCCTATAAAACATTTCTGCCTGTATTTTGAGTAGGTGTATCTAAGGGTTAGGCTGTTAGTTAGCATTTTGGTTCGACTTGACTTGCCTGTTTAGTGAACGAGCACAGACGGTTCGCATGCTCGGACGCCCAGTGTTAGCTCCAAAAGGCCTCTGGCTACTGTATCCAGCTAGTGGGATAAAACCTTTATCCTTTAAATATTCTCCATTTTTAAATGGGATTTTTTTAAATTACGTTACCAGAATCGATTGGTCGATTCGGGCACCTGGTTAGTAAGTCAGCAAGTGGCACCTCCATCACTCGGGATCCACTCAGGATCCTTAAAAAAGCTGTTTAAAAAGTCGGCTAACTTTAACTCCGGGAGCAAAGAAGGTTTGGTTGTCTCTCTGAACTCCTTAGTCACATCGTCCGTCATCGAAAACCTAGGAATTGGGGCACCATTCTATTCTGCTGGTGACAATGACTATTCGTATTAATTTTAATTAGTTGTTATTATGTTTGCTATTTTGACCTTATATAATTAATTATTTAAAAATATCAGCTTACATAAAAGTTCAGCTTGGAATTAATAGTTGTTGTCGCTGCTGTGGTCTTAAGACTTTTGTTTTAATATTTGTAAATATACTTAGTCTGGCCATAAAAAATGTTACAATTAAAAATGAAAAATATTACATTTGAATTTGGAATCTGTCATTCTTATACGATTGTGTTTTCTCATTTTGGCGCCAATACATTGTACAATATTTTGCGATATTAAAATGGAGTGGGGTGATAAAGAGAACAGAATCGCTGTGATTATATTTTACAAAGTAGGTATGGAGCCACATGCAATTTTTAAAACTCTCCATACACTTGGTTTTAGTCAAATGTTTGTGTACCGGGCTATTAATAGGTACAATCAGACTTCTTCTGTTTATGGCAGAGAAAGATCTGGCCTTCCACGTAGTGTTCGTACGAAAGGTGTTCAAAGCAGTAAGGGAAAGAATTCGGAGAATTCCTGTCCGAAAGCAAACGATTTTATCTCGGGAAATGATGATAGCACGTAGAACCATGTCGCGTATTTTAAGAGATGACTTAGGACTTGCAGCCTATAAGAGACGCACTTGTCATTTCTTAACTGATAAATTAAAGAAGAACAGGATGATAAAATCGAAACAACTAATGAAGCTGTACGCCAAGCGAGGTCACAGAAAAAAATATTTACGAATGAAAAAAATTTACAATTGAGCAACATTTTAACAAACACAATGATCGTATTTACACCCACAGCCAGCAACAGCCACACAGGTTAAATCCTAATGCAGTTAATTTAAATATACCATGTATCTAGTCTTAAGATTCCTTGAAATAAAACATTATTATTATTATTACTATTTATCCTTAAAGCTCTAAGGAAGCTTCCCCATTAGTCGACACATGACACATGAGCATTATCCGACTTCAGTGATGATTTTATGGGGTGTTACCTATTAAGGAGTGAGTGACTGAGCCATATTTTTGTGAACAAGGTATGAAAACATCGGCATAAGTGTATCAAGATACCATTCTTGTGAAGGTAATTATGCCCCTTAATAGCACCATGTCCAATAATCAAGTATGATCCTTCCAGCAAGACTCGGCGTCGGGTCATAAAGCTCGGTACAGAAGCATAAACATAATTTTATTATGATCTTTTATCATATTATATAAGAACAAACAAAAATTCACTAAATATTTTGAAAGCGTCGACAGTGACGATTAACGTCACTGTCGACGATATGTATAATATAAAAAATAAATGTATTAGTATTAGACTCTAAATATTAAATAGTACCTACCAATATCTAACTCCACTCTAAATTTCAACACAAATAAATATGATTATAGTATATTATTCATTAGCAAAAGGTTAGCCGTATTTATCTTATGATATCGTATCGGCGCTTGTCACTTGCTAGTACTCGTATATCCTTGGCCTAGAAACAATCCCATGTTGAGGAATGTATGTCCAAATCAATGACTCTATATTTTAAAATATTTAATATCAATCACATCCTATAACCTCATGGAAAATGTTAAATTATATAAGGCAATGACCCGATAAGATATTAAATTAGCTGTCAATTTAATAAAAAGCCAATACTTTTTAATTAGAGCGTAAATCAGGCTTATACCTACCGCATTGAGTTTTTGCTAAACACTAGCGTGTCTGATGGATGCCACCCATATTGCACAATATATTTAATCGTAGGTTATTAAACACACATCTCACCAGAGTTTTTGGTTTTAGAAACAAGTTCATCACATGTCTATATATGTAGGTATATATATTACGTACTAGAAAATATAAGTGTTTGGACAAAAGTATTAAATATCTATCTCCTATGGAATCTTACGTGAATGCTTCATCGAATTACTTCAAAGAAATTTGTGCATTAAACTTCGGGATTCCATCTCGGGAACTGACAAAATATTCGTATAATAAATGCCTTTTACATTTAGTATTGCTGCATGGATAAAATATATAGTATAATGAAGTAAATATCCCCTCTTAGAATATATTATATATCCTCAACAAAATGTATACACAAATATGCCGTAACTTTCAAATTGATTGGAATATAGATATTTATACAGCTTCTTAATGTCAATCTTTTCTTTTATATTCAAACGCTCATTAAAGATTTCCAACATTTTATTAATAGATCTACTTCAGCGGCTTTCAGGTTCTAAAAACTAGGTCATAGTTTTATGAATGCGCTAACGTTTACCCACTAAATTGGGCATCTTTGTTCTGTAGGCGCTGGTATGGTATTTATATTGTAAACTAGACAACCGCATTGGAGAAATGCCAATGTATTCAGCCATTACCTTAATCGTATTTCACTTAGACCTAATTTAATTTTAGATTATTGGATCACTTTTGATTATATAAGCGAAGTAAATTAATTTGTTATATTATAAAATAGAAGAACAAATATTTTTTAAATAACTAGGTATCATTATCGCGTTTCTTTATTGAGTGTGAATGGTAATTATTGTTATGAAAATATTACCAACCATATGAAAATTGTGTAAAATCATTCGGAAACCATAAAGAAAACTAGAAAATTATGTTGAATATGATTATTTTAAACACTGAAAATTTAGTACAGCTCCTCAATATTTGCATTGAGTGTGTGTCATAAATACCTATCATATATATATATTTTTTAATTTATGAATTAGTAAATTTTTTTAAGATTTTTTTTATGACAACATCAATAGATAACGAGGAAAGAAAGAAAGATTTTGAATACGCATTTATTTACATTTTTCATAAATGTTTTAAATACAATTTTATATTAACGATGTTAAAATAAAAGAAATATTTTTTTTACATAATATATAACCCAAGCCGCACCTGTTAAAATCAGCCATATTTGTTATCATACCTAAGAGTTCTAAGCTGTACCGAATACAAACATAAAAAAAACTATTTTCAAAGAAAAGACAATTCTTGTCACGTGGCTGTACATATCGGTGTACTTTGTTATGCTTCCATAATATATTATTAAATTCCATTTTTCCTGCTGCGTGCGAATTTTTATTGTGGATAAAATACACTACATACCTTTTATTAAAGATAAAATGTAAAACCCATGTAATTTACGAAAGTTTCAGTTCCATTTCAATTTTATTATATCAGTATTTTTTTTGTATTTTCTCGTTGTTTGTGATACATAAAATAGTGAAGTCATCTAGGTGTTGATTTTAGTGTTTATTATTTAAAAGTTTTATTCTGTGTAAAAAAGTAATATACAAATAAATATATAATTTAATTCATAACAACATACTATTATACCATTGCATTGGTAAAAACTTAATGGTGTACATTATTGTCAATTACTTTTTGCAAACGTAAAAAATATATTAGCTAGTATAAAATGCGATAGAACAATTACAAAATAATTACATATAACTAGGTAGGTATAAGGCGATAGACTGCACTTTAACAGAATATTGCATACAATGTAATGTAAGAAATATTATTTCCTTAAGGAAAACACGACAGCTTTATCTGTTCAATAAATATATTATGTCATACCTACTTATTTCCAAAATATATTTTAGTACAACATACAAAACAATTTACATTATTACAAATATTTCGATATTTGCTCTAATGAATCTTTTCTTCCGTTTAATGAACTCAATAAATTAGGAAGCATATTCTTTAATCGTGTTAGAATTCTTTAGTGGTGATGTGTCGAGGCGAGCTAGGACGCGAGCATGTTTGACGTTGGTGGGCGAGCTACAAGGTCAATACATACTCTGCTCGAGCTATGACGGCACTGTGACCTCGATCCTAACAATATATTTCTGGTGTACAAGCCTTTGGTTCTAACGCCGCCTCATTAATAAAGGGCATACACAGAAGTCTGTATAAGTATAATTAATGTATTATTTGTTGGAACGTAACTAATGTACAGTTTCGAGAACGTCAAATAGGTCATAGAAATTATGTATGTTGGTATCTAGCACATTTTATTGTTTGTCAAGAGTATCTGTGTACAATAAAGTTATGATTTACCTAATTTCACAAGTTCCACTGTTATTAATTGTTATACCTAGTTTGTGACCATTATAAGCAATGTGTATTGTTTAACATCATGCCTTGAAAATGCGATTAGATTAATGATATATTTATTCTGAAAGACAATACTTGTAAAATATATAACTTTATAAGTTTGGTTATAAATTAGCTCAATAAAATATAAAGATCAATACTTCTGTAAGTAATATCAGAAATTGATCTATGCCTTGATCAAAATTTTATATAGGTATATTTTGTCAAAGTTTTATTACAAATATATTAAATACTGTTAGATTATTATAATAGATTAAACTAATATGGTTAAACTACACGGTTCTTGAATGTACGGTCCATATAAAAGTATTAATTGTATCGGCTATCGCGTCTAACTTCATGCCTCGTTCAGTACTGCTGAAGGTCGCAGTTGGTTCATAGCCTAGCATCACGCAATTTTGAACTCTATTGCTTACGGAATACAAATTTTGTAGTTAGAAGTTGTTCAAGGCTAGTTAACTTGTGGAGTAGTAAAAACTTGGTCAAGGATTTGTTTCGTTGTTGCATTTGAATAGCTGACTGTTGAAAAGTAAGATATTATGGTATGTTTACATTAATTAAACTAACTTGTATAATATTTAAATTGGAGTTTCCTAACCTATTGACGCAAACTTAGGTAAATACTTATACTTAGTAGTAGCTCAGTTGGTAGAGCGACGGGACGGTTTCCAAGTAGTCGCGGGTTCGCATCCCTGCCCGTATCGGTTTATTTTTCATTCTATATTTATATAAATTTCACTAAGCTTAACATGGCTATACATGTTTATAGATATTTTCAAACATAAATTTCGGTAGAGGCATCTTTTCAATGTTTATATATTCTGCAAAGTTAGAAACATTAGTTAGGATTTTCGAAAGAAATCTAATAGATGTCACCACCGTCCCCATAAAGACGATCACATATAGAATGCTTAATTCACCGAGACGGACAGCGATGCGGTAGCTCAGTTGGTAGAGCGACGGGACGGTTTCCAAGTAGTTGCGGGTTCGAATCCCTGCCCGTATTCATTTTTCATTCTATCTATATTTATATAAATTTGAATAAGCTTAATATGGCTAAACATGTTTATAGATATTTTCAAACAATACTTACCTAAGTATTTTGAATAATATTAGGTTACATTATAGGTCTATGTAATGTAGTTGACAAATTCTTAAAATGCAGAAAGATTTATTTTCATCCAACTTCTATTGTTTTTTTAATTCAAATAATTTAAAAATAATCAGTAATTTAAATATGGAAGAAATTAAAATATATAAATACAAAAATACATATAATGTATTTGAATACATTATATTAACAGGGCTAAAACACTCAAAATTTACCTTTGGATCAGTCCTTGCATGTTAGGGCTACCTTCCTAAGTCAGCTCTGATAACTGTTTCTACTGCAGACAGAATTCCAAACAAACGAATTTTCGATTAAGCATTCAGTTCCATGCATCTTATTTCTGGATAGAGTAATTCAAGATACGATATCAACGAACCCAAACTAGATTATTATTATACGTTTAGGTTTAAGGAGTTCATCTGTTAGCCAGCACCAAACTAATTCAAAGCGAAAGTTCAATTCACTTAGACTAAAACACCTAATGTTACTAAGTTACTAATGTAATCACGTTAAAATGTTTATAGTTTTCTTGATAGGTCAACGAAACTATTATTTTCTCGTGTCAGACGAACTTTTGGTCAAACATCAAAATAAATAAAAACAAACAGTTAAAAAAAATATAAAATTATTTTATTCTATTAATTAATTTCAAATATAAAAGAAATACTCCGATGTCTTCCTTCTAAAGGGTAGTTTTTTTCTTTAGTGATTATAATTAAAACCTTTCTTGAACATTTTAACTTCTGGTGGGTCACTTTAATTATGCAATAGTTAAATAGTTATCAGCTAAAATACATATTTGGGTTTCATTTACTTGGCACCCCTTTTTTTCTTAGAAATATCGTGATGGAACCTCTCACCGTTCAAGTCGCCGACAGAACTTAAATTGTTCAAAAAATCCAGGTGTGAATATAAAACATGGTTCTTGAATTGCATCCTTTATAAGCAAACAAGCCAACAGAAGCTCCCTAATCAATTCTCTGTAGCTGTACTTCTTAAGGTTACCCAAAAAAAAACAAATGCACATTTTTCAAAATCTTTTTTTTTAATTTAGCAACTTTCATTATAGTCTTTTCTAAGTTTTTCACGAGTACTAGACATTGAAATAAAACTATTTTTACGGATTTAACTCGCGTATATTGAACTAGCGAACCCAGCCCGCTTCGCTGGGCTAACCCTTACTTTACCTGGTAGCGAGTTACATCAATGGGCATAGCATATTCGTTTTCTTCGAGGAAAAATACATGATCATACCAATTTTTATGACAATCGGTTGAACGGGGCGGAAGTCGATATTTGACAGCGCCGCCTGGTGGCGAGTTACATCAATGGACATAGCATATTCGTTTTCTTCGAGGAAACATACATGGTCATACCAACTTTTATGACAATCGGTTGAACGGGGCTGAAGTCTATATTTGACAGCGCCGCCTGGTGGCGAGTTACATCAATAGACATAGCATATTCGTTTTCTTCGAGGAAACATACATGGTCATACAAACTTTTATGACAGTCGGTTGAACGGGGCGGAAGTCGATATTTGACAGCGCCGCCTGGTGGTGAGTTACATCAATGGGCATAGCATATAAACCTTCTCCGTGAAAAAATACATATACATACCAATTTTCATAATCATCGGTCCAATAGTTTCTGAGTTCATCGATTTCATATATACAAACATCCTTATATATATATATATAGATAGATTAAATTTTAAATTTACATTTTAAATCTAACCCAAAGTTTCGAATGCTTTGCAGCAATCGTGATCACGGTTAGACGAGATGGAGGTGTCTGTCAGTAAGTCAGTTAATTAGTCATCTATCTCCAACGGTTTCTAAGCTTCCGGGCGTACAGTTCAGGATTCATACAAAACGCACAAATAGTATCTTGAGGTCTTACAATGCGGTCAGAGACATGGGATTTTATATTTTTCAAAAGTGGGTCCCAGGTGTTAGATAATCCCCAACCATCTTCTCTATTAAAATTAGGATGTTTTTTAATTTCAATAGCCTCACAAACCATTCTTGGAATGTAATATTATTCCTTAGCTTATCAAATCTTATATAATGATTGGGCTTGTCTATGGTATGGTCACACAGTGCTGACTTTGATGTGCGCCTATGTTTGATATCCGAGATGTGTTCCCTAACTCTTTTACCGATGCTCCTCTTTGTTTGACCTATTCAAGTCTCAAGAATTGGTTCACTTTCCTCTGAGGTTTGTAAATAGTTCTTAAAGAAACCTTTTTTAAGATTTTGCCGATTCCGTCAGTAACTCCTTTCACACATGGTAGTACGGCCGGTTGACGCTCAACTGTGGATGGCTTGATGTGGTTTCTGCGATGCTGGCTAGGTACGGGCAGTTTATTGTTGAACAAGGCATGCTTGACATGCTGCAGCTCGCCCTCTAGGTGTTCAACGTCACAGATGTGTTGTGCTCTCTGAAACAAAGATTTTCCAACGGTAGTTAACTGGCTAGGGTGGTGGTGTGATTTATCATAGAGGTACCTATCTGTATGTGTGGGTTTCCTATAAACAGTGTGTCCTAATGTGTTGTCTGGATTCTTGATAATAAGAATATCAAGGAAAGGTAAAGTATTATTTGACTGCAATTCCATTGTAACCTTAATTTCATTAACAACAAAATACAATTTAAATAAAAGCCACTCCCAGTCCCTTGACTTTACTAAAAAAATATTAGGCCATATTTTATATTTCGATATGCAAATGCATATTACATTACATAAGTGTACAAAGCAATTTTACATAAGTGTACAAAGTAATTTTTTTCTTGGTTCAGGCATGCTGTATTTTTAAACAGTGGTTAGTTCTGACTCTAATATTCCATTCAGAAAAAAAGCACAATTTTATTATAGCCGAGCTGAAGTCTGGATAGCAAAACGAAAAATTAAAAAAAAAATGTAAGCATCATTGTATTGAGAAAACCTTTTCTTTTACCGAATACGTAACAAAATACACATTTTGTGGGGATTAAACTAATCCAGATTCGGTTTGCCGCATTTCAGGATTTTCTCTATATAAAACACAAGTTTCTTTGAGACTTGTGAACGTTTTTTTTATAAAGTCCTTCAAAAATCTACGGCATCCTCGGTGATGTCACAGTCATAACCGTAAATGTTGGGTGTCAACAAAATATTATTAATATGAAGAAGGAATAGTGTTGGGGATGTTGGGGATAACACTCAAGTCTTGGAGAACTCCAGCGTTCCTTCCGTTCGTATGGAGTATGAGAAAAATTTGCCGAATGCAGCCTTGTGCCTTACACTATTGAAGGCTTTCGAATTTCCAAACTCTTTCTTTCTTTCTTCTGACTTTCTGCAGGAAAACAATGTCCGGCATTTATCTCTGATATTGCGGTTTTTGTCTTCACTGTCCATCATCACCTCACTGCCACTGCTTCACGCTGGTGATGGTACGAGCCGGTCGTCATTCAAATTTCATCAACCAAATATGATTCAAATAATATAACTGAATCAAGAGAAGAAGTTCGACAGGGAATCCTCTCAGCTGAACTGGTTTAGACTATTTTTCAGATAACAAAAAATAATATGAATGTTCCATATGGCATTCAGGAAAATCCACTTTTATTTAATTACAATTTCTATAAGATTTTGCGCGAATTTTTCCATAAACCGAATACAAATCTAATGCATTTTTAAAGGCCTATAAAATACAAAAATACTACTGCATATTCCATATTTTCGGATCGAAATACCTTATGATTTGGAAAAGAATGGAAGTTAGAAGACATGCAACTGGATAAAAGCGCTGGATTTTTCTATGCTCAACAGTCTTTATAGTATTGTAATTAAACGTTATTCTAGATATAGAGACATTATAAGAAAACTAAAACTCACTTTTACAGTTAGCGAACTGAATATTGGTGTGATTAAATAGAAATATGACATTTATTTTTGTAACACCTTAGAAATTCAAGATACTATCTTTGGGTTAATGGTAGGCCGAGAACTATTTAGTACATATTTCAATTTTAGATTTATGTTAAATTTCTCTAAATATAAATATTTATCTTATTATTAATGGTTGTGCTGAACCTAAAATTGTGGGTTCGCTTCCCACGAGGGACAATTCTTTGTGTTATCCACAGATTATTGTTCCGAGTCTGTGTATACTTTGTGGCCGTTATTTATAACATATAAATATGAAGCCCCCACCGTCTCAGGGATAATACAGTTAATAATGCGCGAGAAGTCTTTTTTTTTATATCAAGAATATTGTCTAATATGTAATCGAACCATTAAATTGGATTTGGATTTGGAATCGGAAATTGGATTTCCGGAAGATAAGCAATCGAATTTTTGTTTAATATTAGTCTTACGGATTTGCTAAGATATACCGATTCAGCTTCACATTTAATGTAAGAGATCTTCAACAACAACTTTCCATTCGAATGCTTTGGGTGTAACTGTAAATGTTCACTAGAAATAACTAATTAATAATTGGTATTTTCCATCATCTGAAAAGGAATCCTGCAAGTACTTTGACAACTTTAGTATACAACATTTTTATTTTTTTTCCATTATTGACTTTTTTTTCCCTTCAGTAATAATTGTTTACTAGAGATCTTCAAAAACAGATAAAAATAAATGTTAAATATAAACGAGATATCTCCTGACATCTTGACAAATATTACTTAATTTTTAAAATAATATGGATTTAACTATTTATTTACACTTAGAGTACTCGAACCTGCAACCCCTGGGAACTCGTCCCCGTCACTCTGCCAAATAAACCATCGCGTCTATACTCGCCTATACATACAATATTGATCAAAAAGCAATATAATTCGTTTTATAGCACATCACATGACTACAGAAATTAAAAAGATTTATTAAACGTTACGAGAATAATACAATTTTATAGAAATTTCTAAGTCTTTGAGGTCTCTCCTTGCATGTTATTTAATGGATTTTGTTATACAAGACTTTAAATTCACAGTTTTGAGGTATTAAATATTTGCAATATTTATACCTCCGGTTATAAAATTTCTGAGATATAACCAATATTGTTATTGTAATTTCAAAGATTTTTCAAAACAATAATACGGTTCCAGTTAATAAAATAAAATATTATTATAGATTTTAATGTAGACTGTTAAAACATTACGAAACACCTTCATAAAATGTCAGTTGGAGTTGTTTCAAATATAAAACTGGAGTATAGCCAAAACGGCCGGCGACACACGCGTGTTCCCCTGAAAATTATAATTAGGAAATTTATTATTACCGTCTTACTCAATTCGCGTAGTTGCTTAAGATGCAAAAGTTAACTGAAATAATTTAAAGACTGTTATGTGTTATCATATTTTTAATATCTTAATTATCTTTTTCCCTTTACTTCATCTACAGGCACGCGTAAAAAAATATCTTTTAGCAAAGTAAAACTAACTAAGAAACATTTCATAAGATGTTTAATTATTTCCATTTATTAAAAATAAACTACAAATACCACTGAGTTCAAACGTTTAAACATGTACCTACAAATCGTACGTACGTAACTTATTTTTTTAATATGTTAAATATTATATTAACTATTAGCTCGAAAATTTCGCCCAGTAAAGAGTATGATTAAGCAAAAATAAGGAAAAATGTAAAGGCAGTATGTAATTATTTATAACATTTGAATCTTGCAATCGATTTCATGTCGTCTGGCATGTTGGGAGCGTCTGGTTTAAAAATACAGTATATCTAAAAGAAAAACAGTAAAAAGCTACGGTTTTTATTTTGAAAACGTGGCGTAGCAGGCATCGCCGTAGAAATGGTATATATATTTAAAATTCACTAATACGACCTTTTTTAGATTTTTAATTTCCCATCCTATTTTCGGTATCTGCTTATTTTTTAGTTACTCTGCCAGCCATGCCACTGTTAAACGAAAAAATAACATATTTTTGAAACTTGAGTATTTTATTTTCTTTATGACTTTCTACTAAATAAATATAAAGATTTAACTTAAACCTTATTGAAGTGAAACTTCTTTAGAATCGTTGTGATTTCAAACCTGATGCAACGGAAAAAACGACAGGTAAGAGACACAAATACAAAAATATGTAGAATGAAGCCGGTAAAGAATGAGACAGATATATACACACTATTTTACACTGTATGCGGCTGCGTATTACAGCTTTTTAGTAAGATGTCAGCGTGGTTTGTTATTCTTTAACAATGTGCTTGTCAGTATTTTTATATCTTGTTGTGCTAAATAATAAATTTTATAAGCTGCCGAAAACTAATGCCGAAATGTGTCGTCAATATCGACGCAAAAAAAATGAGAATAAAATTAAAATTTAAAAAAATCCAGGAAAAAGTTCAACAGAACGTAGTCGCGAGTTTCGTGCGCGAATAAAAACTTTGATAATCATTCAGTTGCTAAATACAACAATAAAATTTTGGATTCTATGGAAGAAAAAGTGAATTCAGTGGCAACAGATATATATATTGGATGTAAAAATATTGAACAGCAAACTTCTATGCGTCAAAAATTACATAAAATGTCAACTATTGATACAGGAGGTTTGCCATATCAAATTACATTGGTTTTAAACAAACCATACATGATAACAACTAACATCGACGTATCAGATGGATTAGCAAATGGTGCGACAGGAAAATTAATTTTCATTGAATATAATGACAAAGGAGAGATAGGTCGTTTATGGCTAGAATTTCCAGGATCTCCAAAAACCGGAGAAAAATTGAGAAGAAAGGCAGCGGCATCAATTCAAAAAAATAATCTTCATCTACTGGCAGTACCAATAGATCGCAGAACATCACCTATACCACTAGTACCTAATAAAACCGTTATTGTAAAACGTAATCATTTCCCATTAGTCTCTGCATGTGCAATGACGATTCACAAGTCCCAGGGAGCTACTTTTGGTGAGATTGTATATGAATATGATAAATCACACGCTCAACAACTCCTGTACGTCGCATTATCACGAGTTACATCAATAAACGGTTTATATCTAGTTTAAAAAAAAAATGATAAAAAATTTTACCATGGCCGAAGAGCGTCAGTATCTACAATTGATCTACAACATGAATTTCGAAGGCTGAACTTAAATCGACTTCAGACAATTGGAAATGTTTTACATGATTTCTTAAATAAAAGAAAAGGAATGTCACTGTTTACCTTTAACTGTCAAAGCTTACGAGCTCATGTACAGGATCTGCAATATGACAATATAGTGTCGTCGTCAAATTTTTTAATTATTTCGGAGACATGGATGAATAATGAAGATATTGTAGACATTCCAAATTTTAATATTGTTGTTAATTACAAAAGACCACGTACGAGGGCAGGCGGAGTAGCAATTTATCACAACGTAAATGATGGAGTCCGTGTTGTTACGCCACAAATAGATCTCAATGCACAACAGCTGGAATCATTGTCTGTTCAGCTTTCGAAAGTTGGAGAAATATGTGCCTGTGAAAGCAGAAATGACCAGGGAGATTTAGTTTTGATTGTAGCAATTTACATCTCTCCCAACCAATCAATAAAATCAGTTATTGAATTTATACATAAAAATTTTATCAAATATACCCCAGAGGTATCGCGAATTCTCAAAAAGAATTATGACAAAATTCCGATGATTTTAAGTGGGGATTTTAACATAAATTTTGCATCAGATACAGCGCTTCCTTTGATTGAGTTTCTCGATACAACATTTAATTTAAAAAATGTGTAACAATCGCACTCAATCAACTACGAGATCAAAAACGGTAATAGATGCAGTATTCCAAAGATATATCAACCAAATTGAAACTAAAATATTTGTATCGTATTTTAGTTATCATAAGCCTCTTGTATCATTTGTTGAAACTGAAAATATGGAACTTGAGCAACAAATTATGTAACATATGTTAAATAAAATATCTTTTAAAATTAATCAAAATACTTTCATTTTTAAACGAATAAACTTTGTAATTATCCTACCCTTGGTATATATATTCATCTCATTCTTTTCTCGATTTATTTTTTTAACCTAAATAAATGAAACAATAATTATGAGTTTATTTTATGTAGTAAGTGAAATTTGAGCTTTAAAGATATTAAATTCATTCTAAATTGTTTTAATTACGTAAATAATATATTAACTAGAAAATTAACACAAGTTCAAACTTTATTTTATATTATTGTTAATCATTAAAAAAAAAACCTTATTTACGAAATTGTATTACATTTCTATAATACATAATATAAATGTTCTAGAATAAAGTGAATATTCGCTAAAAAAACAATTAATTAAATTAATAATAATGATTAAAATACTTTGATATTTATATTCCTTTCTTTTCAAAAATGAGCAAATATGCCTTCATATTAAAGGTCTAGTAATTGACGCTTTACTTTATTAGCTAAACCTAACTTAAAAAAATGTTTTCGAGAGTGAAAAGTTAGTTGATGCATCGGCATTTTCTATCCTAGCTTTTTTATTTCTTACTACTTACTTACAGTATCTGCATACAAGAGCTCAGACCGATTTATCTCAATAGCACTAGAGCAAGAGAGATCAAAGTAGAGGAAGCAAAATCCATATTTTTATCATAACGAACGAAACCTTTCCAATTCCACCAAAATACAGCATCTTGTACCGCATTTCGTCATTCTCTGTGAGGCTTGACCGTCTTCTTTAAGCGCCATATTTTCACACGGTCTTGCCTCTTACCATTAGTCGTAATTTAAAAGTTAGTCGTTTTTTTATCGCTTACGATAAAGCGATATTTTTCTGATATCCCAGCCTTCAATAAGAACAATGCGATTTCTAACACTAGTGGGCCTGATTTGGTTATCTTGCTCTACACATTTTGATTATGGCTCTACTATGTTTATAAGTGACTTTACTATTCTTGACATACTACTTTTGTGTTAATTATTTACACATTTTAGAATCTTCTAGTTTTAGAATTTTTTAAATTTACTTTCACTGATTGTAAAAAATGGGAAGAATTCTGGATTGTTTTTATAATAATTTTTTTGATTTTTTTTTAATTAAATTAATATAGTTTAATAACCGACAGGGACAGGCATGTATGTGATGAACATAGAGTTCTGTATTTCAGGGTTTGGTCGTTTATTAAATATATTCTCAGTATTTATAATGTGTATTTCTATGTATTTGTATCGTTGTCTAACACCCTTTATACAAGCAAATAATTTGCTTACTTAGGGGTTAGATCAATTTGTGTAATATGTCCTTTGATATTATTACTATTATTATTTATAAGTTCCACTGATATTAATTTCATTTCCTACAGAATTATTTTATGTTGTAACAACGGTAATTAGTGTGGTTGACGTATTTTAATATATAATGCACATACATTAATTGTAGTTATTAATGAAGACTGAGGAGCTAATAGGTTTTTATGACATTTATTCATACCTTATATGTTAGTTCCAATACATAAATGGTATTTATCTATTAACTGGTAACAAAGACCATTATAAAAATGTTATCTCAATATCTTGTCTTGTGAATCTAATGTGACCTACATTCAAACAAAACAAAAAAAAATTATAGATATATTCTAATATACTCTTTATTAACATATATTGACAATAAATATAATAGTAACAATTAAAAAATACTAAAAAACCGGTGATAGAGTGGCTCTCCCTTTCATGAATGTTTTACATATAAATTTTTAACAAGGTAACCAAAATATGAACTATAGGAGAAAAAACTATATAGTATAATGGATCATTCATCCATCCATACGTACATACATACAACTATATGTACTTAAAAACATACTCAAACTCCATAACAAAACCCAGAGGTACGAACGTTATCATTTTCCGACCTAAATTCATTACAAGCAGTTACTATTTACAATTCGTTAGATACCATTTGATTATCCAAATAAAATATAAAATTGGCAAAATATATTACATATAACTATAGTAATATAAGTGACAAAATAAGAACCACATTAAAAAAGGAAGCTGTTGATTTTTACGTATTAACATTACAGTTATAAACTAATAAGATAAAATAAAATATGGCTTCATATTAGGTTATATAAATATTACTACATATCCTCTACATACTCATAAAGAGGTAGGTGTTTCACTACCCGTTCAGATTCACAATCAGCTTAAACAATTACAATATTTTGTTAGTTAGCATTCTTGATAGATTGATTAGAACAAAATATAAAAGTGGCCAAATAACGCGAGATGGCGAGCGGAGTGGGAGGAGAGGGCGGCCGTGGCCACTTATACCGAAATATCGCTGTAACTAGGCCACTCAAGTGCGATGACACCGACCATTTTCGGCGCAAGCGACCGGCTCGAACGATAAAGAGTTAAGAACGTCACCGCTCGCGCCCGGCTCACGGCTTAGACCAGTTCTTGCGATATCTAACGTTTTTACAATATGCCACACATTTAGTAAACTATTTTACAGTTCACTAACATACCGCCAGGTTAACATTTTACTAGAGATAGTGTTTCGATTATTATATATTTATTATGTTATAATTATAACAGTAATATCTTCCATATTAAATATAAATCTTTGAATAACTTAGAGTTTGGATCTTTTTGTGAAGGGTCTTTATTTGCAAACGTACCTTGGATATTTTATTTTGGGTATTTCTTGAATGGGACTTAATAAACTTTTTAAGGATTCTATTGGACTAAGAGAAAGGATATTTGTTTTCTCGTTTTCTAAGTAAACTTTTAGAAGTAAAAGTCGCTTAGAAGTTTGAAACAAAACAACAATTATGTCCCGATAATTTTGTAGAGAACAACTAAGGATATTGAATTATTAATAACCGTCTTTATCGAAACTAATTATTTTGTATAGACCTATTAATTATATTCGAATCGCAGAACCAACGAATCAGGCAGGATAAGTACTGGCATAGCAACAGCGTAGCGTTTCTTTGTTCATGCGGTATACAAAAAATGCCATCCGGTGGGTTTATTTGAGGTCTAAAAATTATAATCAGCAGTTAGTATATTCTGTTAATAAAATTCTAAAAAAAACTCTCATATAAAGAAAATATAATTATGGTATATTCATTAATTACTTTAAGGTTTTATTTAATTTTCTGAGAAAACATAATTTTAGTTAATCAATAATGAATTGTATTTTAAGTAAGGCTTTTTGAACCTAATAAGCAAAACTTGCTGAAGTAACTAAAATTAACTATTAAGCAATATATTTCTTTCGTTATTAACAATAATATCCCTATTGCCTGGGATAGTTAGTTGTCGCCGGGCAACGTTATCTTATTGATCGGGTCGTAGCCAATGTGTATTGTGAAGGAGAACTTTTCTCATTGAATTTTAATCCTGACCAATAGCAATATAAATATAATGTTACAAGAACTTTTATCGACTGTTCATCTCGAAGATTTTTTTTGAAATATGGTCAATTAAAGGTTATATCTTTAAATCATCGCTATTGAGTAAAATTGGCATAAACTTTTTTAGGGTGATTAAATCAAAAATAAAGTAATGTACATATTTGTACTTCTTAAAATGAATCCTAAAATAGCTTGGAAATATAAAGAATTCAGTTTAATTTCCTTTTTGAATGCAGAAAACTCATTTTTGTAATCTTTAATTAAATTTTGGGTACTTTTTCTATTATTAAGACGAGATCCACTATGATTTAAGTGAACATATAAACCTAAGAGATATAAAAATTATTCTCAACCGGTAAAGGTGTAAACCGGTCTGATTATGATCTATACGCGGCTATTAACTAAGAATTACAATCGTTCAAATTACACAAACACACCGACTTTGCAGACTTTATCTCGAGTTAAGATAAATTAGGTTCTGACATATAACATTATTTTAGTTCAATATAAACCTCGTATGGTGGTTTGTTGATATCAGCGCGGCGTCTATTAGAAATCACTCGAAAACCATTGCGACACAATAATAGCCAAGTTGTTAGAAAGGTCGGTAAATTTTTTCACGGGCGACTACGGTGAAAGTCGATGTCGACGGTGAACGGCCGTTTTTTGGCATTGCCGAATAACGTGACTTAGATCGGTCGGCCGGATGGCAACAGGTGATGGGTTTTTGTTTGCAACACATTGGAATAATATATAACTGTTAACAATATTATATAAAAGGATTATATATATAAAAATATTTGCAAGATTATGTAGAGAATTTAATTATTGTATTAAACTGGTTAGTTTTCCTTGACATAGTGTTTTGCATTTATTGCATTACTAACGATCACATTCTGTGTTCCGTTTTACTTCATACTGACACGTAGCTGTGTTATGAATTATTATAAGTCTTAAAATGTACTAAGTACTCTAAATAATTATGTTCTGTCTTCAAGCGGCGCCGCGTAAATGACGATGTATTCAAGTATATGTTAAGTAGATTATTATGACCATTTTATGAATATTGCTCATGTAAAATTTACTATACATTAAGATGATATATGTATACAATATCTATTTAAACGTTTCAAGACTATTAGCGTTATATGTATATATTTATATTTGAAGTGCACGATATATTATCAGAGTCACCCAAAAATCAGTATGTTCTTTTATTACACTTTTTTATAATTAATAGTGAGAAAATATATATCAATGTATTTTTAATAATTTATGGCAGACGCTGTCTGATTATAATTGTTTAGTAGAAATTAATAACTTTACGCATTTCGCTAGAGGGGCGCTTGCCAATGGCCGACTACAATGAATATTGACATGCAAGAATTTAGCCCATCGCCCATCCTTCTTCAGCTCTCTTGGACCTATCACTTCATCTCCCTCTGACACGTTTCACCTCCAAATGCTATTCGGTAGTCAGCTATTCCAGACAGGGCTGGACTTGTCGGACAGGTTTCTAAAAATAGCGGAAACAGGCGATTTTTTAAAGAACCTCTTAACTACGGTCCTTCGCTGTTTCTAACTGAGATTGTGACCAAGTGTTCTCTTGGCAAATATCAGGGACCTTTTTACACTCAACATTCCATCTATGACATTTTATTTTTTTTAGATTGTAGTACATATTTGTAACACACATACATACACGCACACCATTGTCGTGATTACAATTAATAATAATACTATTTTCATTATAACCTAACAGACCAAACTTTTTTCATACATTTGTCATTATATAATAATATAGAAAATTTAAATTCAGATAACGTGGTATAATCAGGTAAAAGCTGTTTCATATGAAATGCGCTGGAAGCTGGACGTTATTTAAGAACTGAACACGAGATAATGAAATGAAAACCTTTACAAGTAGATACTTCCGAAGATAAAATGGAGAACAAAGATCTGTTCTCCATCTTTAACTGTTATTATTATTGTGTATTTATTATTTTATTTTATTCAACGTTATAATAAGTTTTTATGATTTTGAATAAAAAATTATATAATGAAATAAAAAACAATAAGACTGTATAAATATAAACTTCAAATATATCTAAATTATTAAGAAATTATAAATTTCAAGATAAATGTTAATTAGTTCTATCATAAGTATAAATATGTATTTATTGTCATATACATAAACATATATTTATATATTATTTGTAACTATGAAGGCGTTTAACTCTTGTTAAAACATCGAGTATATAATATCTACATTTTCCTCCTGAATCTTTTAGATTGTATAGTTGACCGAATCAAATATCTCTATCACGTCTACAATCTCTCTGCATCTCCAACAACTATTTCTTTAGTGTAACTTTACCAACTTTACTGTCTAAAGCTCACAACAATCACAGCCATGAAAACTTTTAATTTTATATTATTATTATTATTTTCATGTATCGAATATATAATATTCCTTTAAGTTAAATAGCTCCTTTGAAAACATATTGGGCCCTTCTAACAATGCGACGATTCATTTCTTTAAATAGTATTATCATTAGAAAATAACCTAAACGCGAATCTAAGATACAAAAAGGTAAAAAATAGTTTAATATATTCATTCACCTACCTCATACGTTCATAATACCTACGTTCATAATCAGAATGGTCGATGAGCATCTAATGCCCTAGTACCTACTGGATGTAGTAATCTGATGTTGCGTTAGAATACAATACGTTACAATACATTTCATATGAGTAAGTTATCTGACTGCCTGATGCAGATAGGGTTACCATACTTTATATTATTGCATACATATAAAGTATGTGAAAATACTTTAGTTCCAACCTTTACTGTGACGCATAGAACAAAACACTCACTATGGGAAGTATGATGGAAACGATTTATAATTACTGAACGAAATGTATCTAATATTTCATTCAGTTACTCCAACAATTTTCTACGTTTTTTTCGTCAAAAAAAGTTGGCAACCCTAGATGCAGATTTCCTTCCTCTTTCAACATTTGTCCTAATATGTCACCCGCACATTTGCCAAAAGTATCAAATTTGCAACAATATTTGATTAAAAAAAATCAATAAATCAAATTTGCACTTGCAAGTAATATATATATATTTTAAATTTAAAAGGTCTTTTTGCAATAAGCGATTTTTAATTCAAGCATCGCGAATTATTTATAAAAATAGCAACATACATTTTTCTTACATTATTTGCTATATAGGTGCAAAAATAGCGATAAATAAATACTTATATGGCCTTTATTTGTTATAAGATGATCTCATTCTCTATGGACTATATACAGCTTCCGGTGATATAGCTGTACACAAATATTATTAGACGACTCTTTCCACCTTATCTCTGTTAGGTATGTACCTATCTCTTTATTTGGATCATTACATGTAATCATTCTAAGTAATGTTTAATATTTGTTATATTAGTGTTAATAAGTAGATCTGAGAAATAATAATTAAGAAAAAATGTTAAGAAAATCACGACTTTTGTACATTTAGAATTACTTTTGTAATTTTTTACATTTGATTATTACTACGATTTAGAAATCATAAAATCATAATGGGTTATTATCCATATGTTTCAAAATTCCTTAATACAATTTCGTAGATAAAATTAAACCGTAGAAATTAATTATAATTTTTATATTTTCATTTATTGCAACGAGAATTTCTATTTTGAATTATAAATAACATAATATAATATATAATAATAATAGACACATACATTATAAAATATATCAATTATATCTATTTTATATTTTTGTTTATGTTAAACTTCCTCAATGTCCTCGCTGAAGTTGCAAGTTATGAAGCTATACATTCACAGTATGTATTGTGACACTCACATAAACATACACCCACACTACATCTAAATATTGATACAGACATTTAATAGCAATTAGTTTGGCTTTGATATATTATAACATATTAGTAAACTCCTTACCACTATAAAAATAGATCAAAAACTACTTTTTTTACGAATCCATCTATATCTAATTAACACATTTCCATTTATACCTATTTTTTAATTCTACAAAAAATGCAAGTGAAGTAAAATAAATATACTAACTCAATTCATTTATAACATATTCGTAAACTCCTTACCACTATATAAATAGATTAAAAAACTACTTTTTTACGAATCCACCTATATCTAATTAACATATTTCTATTTATACCTATTTTTTAATTCTACAAAAAATGCAAGTGAAATAAAATAAATATACTAACTCAATTCATTTATAACATATTCGTAAAGTCCTTAATCCTTATCACTATATAGATTAAAAAACTACTTTTTTTACGAATCCATCTATATCTAACTAATATACTTCCATTGATAACTATTTTTTAATTGTACACAAAAAGGCAAGTCAAGTAAAATAAATATTTTATCTCAATTTATATCTTCTACGATATATAATTTACTTTTGCCTGTCAGCAGCGTAGCAACGTTGAATTTGTAAGGATATGACAGGAAATTCACTTATAATCGTATGTACGACAGGACTCAGGAGTTAACTTAATATATTACAGGACTCCGCGTTTTGACGTTTCGACGTAATATCCATGCTCGCCTCTACGTACCAGAACGGGTACATTTTAATAGTATTAAAATTAGTCTTATCTCCATATATATTATTGCTACAGTTTGAATTAAATTTATCAATTATTCTTTTTAGGTGCAAGTTGTGTATCTTGTTTAATTTAAAACACTGCTATCTAGTTTCGTTTCAGTTCACGCGTGTTAAAACCGTATTTGTTCATTACGATAATGACTGAATGCTAAAATAAATATGCTAAATTTTTATTGCTTATTTCAACAACATTTTATTACTAGTTGTAGATAAAAGATTGATTATTCGAAGCCACGAGTGAGTATATTATATTGATAGAAATAAATTGTTACAACGTATTAGATTTGTCGTTATCTTCAAATAATGAGAGCATAAACACATTTTTTTTTTAATTTCACTTTAGCATCGATGCAAAACAAGAAGTAAGCAACATATAATACTAATTATTGCTTTGATATTAATGATACATTCGTTTAAAGAAATTGATTCGTTAATCTCAAAATTAAACATTCTATCGATTTTATTACCAAGTTACTGAAGACAAGTGTTCAAAGTAATTTATAAGTATAAATTTATAAAACCGGTCGACTGCGAAATATAAAGAGGACCGGTCAGTGCAACGATTGAACATTTATTGTTGTATGGATAATAAAAATTATACATTTACGTATAATTAGGTTTGATTAACAAAAACAGATATGTACTTAATTTTTTATTTAAATATTATTAATTAAAGCATTATCGGCTTCGTATTGTTTGAACAGTTTTCGAATCGGAGGTTCTAATCTTTCTTAAAATATTAATGTAAAAGTTTACTGTTTGATTCAATATGGATTACTTAGCAAACTCACATTGTATTTATATTTATGATATATTGTCGTTATAAACTTTGTTAAATGTTTATGCTTACAGAAGAATAATTGCAAAACTAAAAAAGAAACAATACAGTGTATAAGATTTGTCAGATTGTGACTGCTATCCGTTATCTTATGAAATACTTTCTTACTTTTGATTCTAAGTTGTTGCATTTTATTTAAGCCTTTCTTTCTTATCGTCAACTTACTTAATATATGAGATAGATATATAAATATATATTTATTTATTTATCTCGTATCGTATATATGTTAAGAAGTGCAATTGTTCGCAATTGTAATGTTATTTTAGGACCCCTGAAGAATAGTTAATGAAATTTTAATTTGTCTGTTTACCTGCTTATGTGTTCGGAATAAATCCAAGATATAGTTTGATGAAAGTTGTGTCTGAGCGCTTTTTGTTTGAATTAATTTGTAGGACACGTTTAGTTGCGAAAGAGCTCTAATTAATTATAATCTATCTGTGCTCGTAACTTTTTATATATCCTAATCATATGAAAAGGCTAAGGAACATATAAGAATGAGGTATTAGTCAGATTTAACAATTTTTTTTTATAAACAATGATTTACAAATTGAATTGCGATGAAGTGTCACTTGTCCTTAGTACACTTGTATCTAGTAATAATTGATAATAATTGTATAAAGAGAAAACCAACATATATGCAATTAGACACACATTCTATTCAAGCCATATTTTACAAATCATACAATGCTATATTCAAATTATTGAATCTGAATATGTTTGTGTCAGACGGACCGCTCAAAGGGTAGTCATTTACAAATGAATTTCAGAATGAATATTACATTTATATTTCGATTGTCTTTTTTAATTCACTATATTTTTAATTAAATTGTTAAAGAGTCATTTTGTTTGAATGTTTCGATTTTTTTTATAATTTTATTTTGTTGTTCTTAGATTAGATTTTATTTTTTTATTGGATAATGTCGGTAAAATGTAGAATATAATTTAATACTCTAAATTTCAAATATGTTTAAATTTGCCTGTAATCTTCTAAATTCTTTAAATCAATATGTATATTATTTTTTATATATATTTCTGGCTGAGGTAACGCCGCTCGCCTCATCGCGGTATAATCATAGTATCTAGCACAAATATAAATAGTATCATCGTCAATAATCGGTCAGTGAAGCGAATATTCAATCTAATTCAGGAATCCAATTAGTTTGATATTCATTTTAGTAAATGTATTAAATTGCATCGGCTTTCATGAACAAACGTGCACCGACATATGTAATAATTTATTCAGAGGCGAGTGAGGTAGGTTTCATTATTCACAAAGGTTCTGCAGTGAGCCTGTTATCGATATTTTGATGTCGGGGAAAGCTTTTAGTCTCTAAAACTTATATTAAAACCTTGCATAGTATACAGCGTTATTTGTAATTAGTGGACCACCTCTTGCAGGCGGCCTGTCCACATCAATCCCAACAACATTTGCTTTGCAACAACTTTTTACAAATCTTGATAAACAACACAAAGAAACGAAAAAAAAATTTGCTCCCTCATTTACTTATTACTCTGTATTTATGTAAGTAGTGTTTAAGATGTAAACGCCCGGGCGCCATACTTCAGAGTTAATGTCAGTTGAGAAGCAACAAATAAATTTTATATGAGAAAACTCAAATTTTAAAAACTATTAATCACGACGATCGTATACGGAAAGCTTAATTCGCCGAGGCGGACAGCGATACGGTAGCTCAGTTGGTAGAGCGACAGGACGGTGTTTCAGGAGTTGCGGGATCGAATCCCTGCCCGTATCGGTTTATTTTTCATTCTATATTTATATAATCTTAACATGGCTACACATGTTTATAGATATTTTCAAACAAAACTATTAATTTTAAATAGTCGTAGAGCAAAGTTGTTGGATTGATGTACAGAGGCTACAAGAGGTGGTCAACTAATTACAAATAACCCTGTATATAGAATTAGGTTTTTATATCCTGCTCAAACAAAATATTGTTGGAAAGGAATGCCCCAAATTACTACGCCTATGATAGAAGGAAAATTTACTTTACTATGTTTTGAACTCTGTGTTATACCTAACTCTTATGAAAATAAAATATTTTTCTTAATATCTCTGTTTTTAGCATTAATTGCTCATTAGTTTAATCGCCTCAGTCCTACACATTGCAAATAATTAGATTTCTTTTACTTTTTAACATTATATTTATTTTAACTGACTTAAGTATAACAGGAATTATACTTTTTTCAATACAACAATAATTCTTTGAACAGTAGGACACATTTTTGAGCGATACATAATTTGCTAATAGGTTCCTACTTGACTTGAAGAATACTTCTAGTACCTACATCTAGCCACATATACAGAGCTACATTACTAGTATTTTTTTTATAACTTTTACTAAATTTATGTATATATATATCTATTAATTTTGTCTCATTCGGCAATCGGCTTCTCGGGCTTCCCCATACCTACTGCAACTGTAATGAACATTGTCTGTATGTATACATATAATATATAAATGCAATGTGCAGGGTTCCAACAGGTACGGTTTTTATATTTTATATAAAATATATTATGATTGTCATCATTAATCTCTAAATACATTTTATCAAAATCAAAACAATTATTCCCATTTCTATGGATATACAAAATAAAAATTTCTAAAATAAATTATAGAGTTCGGCGCGAGTTACTATTACTTGAACCTAAATATATTTATTCAAAATCAATATACTTTAAGATATTTCATTAATAACTTATTAATTATTCTATTAATTTAATTATTCGGTTCTAGAACTTTCTAGAACCTCACTGGCAGTTCAATTGCACTTGCAACAAAGTATATAATTTCAAAGCGAGACGAACGTCAATTGTTAAGGGGAGCTTCAATTATTCTATTTAAACTATGATGGCTGCTCAGATAAGTACTATAAAATACAACGCCAACCTTTGTTGAGGACCTGTAAATCATTTTATCGTTCAATATACGGATAACTTGTGTACTTTGGTGGGTACTGTCGCGATCAAACGACTGAGAATTTCTCTTCGAGTTTTGCGATAACCCTCAGGCTATTGACGGGATTGGCTATTGGAATAACGTTGTCAAAGGCTCTAGATTGGATTCGATATATAAAGGCTATACTTATGCATATAATACATTCGAATAAATACATTGATTAATACATCAATAATAAACAGCCAACAGGATAAATTTTGACTTATATAAACAATTAAGAGCTTATTGAAACCATATCAAGATATTATAATAAATGTCTAGTACATTATTTCAATATTATAATGAAATTATAAATATTTCGGTGACAAAATGCCAAACATTTTGAATTTACAATTCGATTTCATGAAATCATAAACATCAAACAGGACATTTTGTTTTAAAATGCTGTACTATTATAATACAAGTATAAAATAAATAAAAATATTTAAAAGTTTAAAGTACCGTTCATCGTAGTTTTTATGCAACAGGATGTTTTCACTTGGTAGGATGATCCAATCAGTTCTAGTTGCAACACAGAATGTTCATAATTGTCTACTATACACGGTGTTAAAGCACAGAGGATACCTCTGTGCTCTACTCTTCTTTACCATTAGATTATTCAACAACACTATAAAAAATACTTCGAAAACACAAGGCTAAAACGTGCGTAATTCTGTTTGTGTTTTATTCATACAATTTTAATATAAGATCGTGAGAAAACTACAAACTAATTATATTATAACAAATAATAAGTAATTTGGTGGTAGTATTTTCATGACATGTAAATATTTATTAAAGTATTGCTAACAATTACTTTACACTAGGTAGGTAGTAGGTACCTACTCTATTAGTACTCATGATTCATATTATACCCAAGTCATGACTTAGTTAGCGATGACAGTTCTTATAATTAGTATTCAGTCTTAGTTAGATACCGAGAATAGAGCATAGATCTATATATAGTTTATCCCTAGATTTAGACATCATATGTTGGTTATTGAGGAAAATTTCTCAAAAATTGCATGAAATACTTTATATATTAAAGTGGGTATTGTTATGTATATATTTTAAAATATATATACAGTTATTTAACAAAATAGTTGTTGTTGAATGAATGGTGAAATATTTTTAAATCAAATAAAATATATTGACTATCATTTCAATTAAAATTAGCTTGAGCTTTGAGTATGCTCTTTATGATTTAAAATTATATTATATTAAATTATCAAAATAATTGAAAATGATTTCATTAATATATTGAACAATATTTTCAATACTTTAAGTGGATTCAAGTCGAAGAGCCTTAAAGTAAATTATCATAAAATTGTTTAATTTAATTCGACCTCTATAGAGGTGCTTATATTATAGTAACACATGAAGTACTTATATTAAATTGAGTTTATGTTAAATTGAGCCTAATAATTTGCCTCTTTCTAAAGTAATTGAGATAAAGCAATTTTTTTTTTTTTTTTACCTAATAGATAATATAACAGCATATAATATTTTACATCCACAAACCCAGCACAGGATACATTACAAATAAGACAAAACATTAATGTATAATAACTTTAGTGAAAAGTGCAAATCGTGAACGATAAGTCATTTTTAATTTTTTTTTTTTCAGTATAGTTTAATTGAAATGAATTCAGAGCGCATAGCTCTAATACTATAAAAAGAATTCATCCCGCCCTAGTCATTGAGTAATTTGTAAAATCCATATTGATTCAGAAGTTCAATGTACTACCGAACTAATATGAATAAAACATTTGTAGCAAAAAATCTAGCGATTGGACGATAGTGCACTGATTGTTTCAGTAAGCTTTTATGTATTTTAATCCACTTATCTCTCGGTTACATTTCGAAGTCTATTTTAAAATAAATGTTATATGGGTAGGTACTATTGTATTGTTTTTTCTTCTCGATCTTATTTACGATAATTTATTATATAGGTAGGATATTTATAATCCTTATTGGAAATTATTGTACATATCAAATACAAAAAAGATCATAATAATCAAGGCAAAGAGCCCTCAGATAGTTATCTCTATATATTGTACAATGTTGCACAATATATATACAATTTAAAAAGTATAATACTTATTTTCAATAGAATTGCAATTTGCATATATTAATATTTAAAAGAGTTCCGAAGTTTTTATGAATTAAATAATTATATAATACTTCCTGAGGTCGGCATGTGTTAGTGATAAGTACGCAGACATCACCTGCGTAAATTTAAATAGCCGGTACAAGAGTGGTTCGACTAGATGTCTAGTATTGTGATGGATGGTTGGAAGGCTGGATGGATGGATGGATGGTTATATTATAATTAACTAGTTCTTATTAAAATTTATTTTATTGTTTTTGTTAGTAATTTTTTGTTTTGTATTTATTTTAACTCTTTATGAGCAAATTAACAAAATGTAGAGCTGATGTGATGTCTTTAAAACAGACGGCT
This sequence comes from Napeogenes inachia, assembly GCA_959347355.1. NCBI lineage: Eukaryota > Metazoa > Arthropoda > Insecta > Lepidoptera > Nymphalidae > Napeogenes > Napeogenes inachia. The sequence goes on along the minus strand of OY365800.1, from coordinate 4,222,069 downwards.
TTTCATATTATTTTTAATTTATAAGTTACCTTTTCCGAATAAATAATTTACTATATCTGATTATTAGTACCTACTGTTTTGCAGCCATTGAAGATCTTCTGACTGGATTTCTATGATGATTTAATTTGATAACAGCATATAAGGTAAATAATTCTTTTTACACGATTCTTCTTTAATTTCATAAGTGCAAGTTTAAGAGATTTTCTTGATGATTTCATGATTGAAAGCAACTTGTAATATTTTTTTATATATTTGTAAGTTATAACGCTCTATATTTTCATTGAATTAAATTAGAACCTTGATTTTTTTTTGCCCCAAGGACCGTAGACCAGTTTTTGATACTTCAAAACGTTCCTTACAAAAAGATTTTTAATAGACAGACAGACAATATAATCTTATAAATCTCTTTCATAACTATACCATATAGAGCTTTAAGAATGGTCAAAAATCTTTATTGAAATACATAGTCTCATACTATAATTATAGGGTTTTATAACATATATAGAATTATGTATTAACAGATACGTAGAATTCAAATAAATGATATATTTCATAGACAGACAGCTTGATTTTTTTATTTATATACCTACCGCTACAGATGTTATTTCGATTTCTATTTTGACTATTGCAGTTAAAATGGTTTTTCAATTTCGTCGTAATTCAAAAATAATTAAAAAGCACCTGCCCTGTTGAAAGCTTCTAACTGCTATGAAATTTCTACTTTATTCTTGTAACAAATTTATATCAAGTAATAAATTATTCCAGTATTTATGAATCATAAATTAAATATAAATTTAAAAAATATTGTTGTTTTTAAATAATTTATATAACTTTTATTATGTTAACGTAAAAAACTAGCAATTTAAACAGAAATTAACATAAAATGTAGAGATCAAAGATTGATATGATTCCTTTAATTTGAAAGGTGGAAAAGACTTACAAAACTTTTTCGAAAATTTTGCTATATAATAGTAATAATTCCAAATTAGAAAATTTTGGCAGTAATAGTAATAGTTTCAAATACGGAACCTACTACTCCTATATAAAAAAATAATTAATACCTATAGATGAGGAAGTAGCTGAATAATTGTCGGACATTTTTTCTATTTCCAAAAAAATGTTTAAATGTAAATTAAAAAAAAAGTGATATTTCTAAAGAATTTAACATAGAGACTCGAAACATTTTATCTTTCTACTATGTGTAGCTCAAAGAATTTAAAAATATATGGCGATTCGCAGATGGTCATTTGTTAAAAACCACGTTGTGGTGACCCCAAACTCCATTCGAAAACTTTCTTTCACATGTAAAAGGTTATAAGTGAGTTAATGTGGTAAGAAGAACTTCTCTTTAAACCAAATCAAGCTAAACAATCAAATCGTATCATTTATAAGTATGGTTTTGGAGTAGTTTAAATAATATATCTGGATATTTGTAACTGATATGATCTTCTAAATAGTTAAAAAAATTAAATAAGCATTCGCCAAGTCAGTATATAGTTTTTGTTGGAATGATAATTTAGTGTCAGTTAGAAAAAACTCGTAAAGGGCTAACACCCGTATCGCCATTGGACCAGACGAGGCGAGGGCGGGTCCAGGGTGTGACCAAATGTTCAAATTATGTTACTGTCAAAACATAACTTAAATACCACCGACGCGTTATAGTGTTTTTATTATATAAAAAAGTTATGTCAAAATAATCAGTCAAACGACAATGGTATTTAAATTCTTTATTATAATATCACAATCGCAAGGCATACATTAGTCGCAGAATGCAATAAAAATAGAGATCGCAACTGGCTATAATATAAAACAATAAAATGTAAAACCTCCAAGTTCCCGAAAACGTCGCAGACAAGAGGGCTGGACTGGTAAAAAAAAACTGCTGTCGTAATTGTTCGTCCGTAATCGCGTTTAACCAAGCAAGAGTTGAAATTTAGGCAAGGCGAGTGAAGGGGCCGGCGGAGGGGAGCGCGGGCGCACATCCGTTCGCTCGCGGATTGCCCAATTCCGACAACTCTACTGCAGCCGATGATTTCGTCATAAAACGCGATGACTAAACCGATCTTATGACTAGAGAGATATTTTCTGTGCTCCGACGATGGTTTCATTATCCTTTATAGACACGGCAGATATGTCTAAAGCAGAAAATTCAGTGATTCCGCAGCTGAAATAATTAACAGACTGCGTAATCTCCGACCTCACTGCGGACATAACCCATTGAAGTGGCAGATGAAGACAAAGGTTTTCATACGATGATAGCATGTCAAACATATAGGAGAGAGAAAAAGACTGACTAATAGGTACAAGCCAAGTCAATTTCTCCCACCGATACGACTGACATCATTTCAATCTTCAGACTTCCAAATGATTCTTCTTATCTTGAAATAATCTTCAATAGACGCTGAAACAAGAGCATTAAAACGTAGCGCGCCTTCCCGCCAATACTGAACAATAGTTAGCGTACGAGTCACGTGACGAAACAAGAGGAAAAAGGTTACCAATTAATGTATTGTACTGAGAAATAGCACGAGCAAAACGCAATTCGATTTATCAAATACTTCTAATTTCCGTGAAGTTAAATTATTTAAATTCAGGTAAAATATTTTAAAAGTTATTCGCGAACACATTATAACCGAAAAATTCTCGAAAGTAGGAACAGCACTCTTAAATATATCGGAAGTTCACTAAATAATATTTTATAGCCGTATTTACTACTTTGGTTTAGGCAAAACAAGAAAAAACTAACTTTGGATTAGTTAAATTAACTGACGCTAAAGTATTGAAGATACGACTACAGAGGACGACGACCGAACAGCGAATGGCAGCTCGTGATGGAGTACGATGGCGTAGTGACGATCGTCGCTAGAGGGGAGAAGTGTGGAGCATGGATGGAGGGGGAGGGGGAGTGAGAGGGGGAGGGTGCGGGGCGTACTGCGCGCGCAGAGAAAGGACGCAAGTGGTGATGTAATCGCGATCGATGCACTCTGCTCCGTACGACGTAACTACCTACCATGCTCCTCGCTAGCAAGACTACTATCGTTAATGGCTATCAAAGTATTGTTTCTAATATGACCGATACGTACTCCTTGTGACGTATTTACTCTACATGACGGTAGAAATGACGAGTGCAATATTTTAGTAATAATTTAAAGAAGATGCGTTCAATGACCTCCCTCGGTGACACGTGCACGCTCTATATATACTTACCTATAATTCGGAACAGTGGTCATTCCATGTATTATCGCGCGATTTTGGGTTAGAAGCGAAGGATTTCGTTACTTTGATAGTATTACCAGCATTCCGTATTGATCAAAGAATAGCGATTAGGTCTCGGGCGTTATCGTGAGGCGCCGTGAGCGCTCGGAGTCTATGTAGGTCACACGTGTAAGCGTTATCCCCTCCAAGCCGGCCTTGGCTTACTTTGGACCAAATGGCACCTCCCCTTCGCCATCGGCTTCGCACTCTACGTTTACTACTTGCGCATAGTTTTTGACAATACTACGACTACTGACAATGGCTATAGTAGTTTAATGTATTCTCTAAATTTGTTACGTCGATATAATATAACTTTTATACACTATAAAATTTACGTTGAATTATAAAATACTTTACGATTCATAAATTTATAAAACTACACCTACATTATCAACATACTCCCTCCACTCAAAAAGACGCGCTCACCGACACTAGCAATGATTTGGAAAAATACCGTTACAGAACAATGACGATGTAAGATCATTCAAAAGCGGCTCACGTTATCGTATAAACGGGTATGGCGAAGTAGTTCCCGCTAACTAGTAACTACTAACTACCTACTATCTAACTCGAACGAAACTACAAGGCCGTTCAGCCCGAAGCGGCCCCATCGAATGAAACCCGCTGTTGATGATGAAAACCGCCGTTCCTACGACCTCGTTCGTATCTAGGACAGCACCCGAAATAACTAGGGCGTCGTCACTGCGCAAGCGCTAACGCAATTCGTAGGCAAGGCATACAATTCGGCGACCATGGTACCAAAGCCCCAGGGGAGACGAGTTTTCTTATACGGTTAAATGCCAATATATGCGTTTTGGGATCGGTCAGAGACCCAGTAAAACTGGTTGCGCGTTGCCGAAATCGATCTCTGGCTTTGCGGAAGTATCGGACATATATTATTATATACATAGATATATAAAATAAGCTCAATGTTTTTATTTTCATCACCAAAAAGCCTATGCCATATATGACAAAAAAATATTCTATCAAAAATATAATTGATGTTTGTAACTAATATAAAAAAACATGTTTGGACATATCACAAAATAAACAAAGAACCTTAATATGTTTTATATTCTATTAAAAATTTCTGATCTTTGTAGAACAAAGGAATTATGTTAGGAAAACAAAAATATACTTTTTTAAGTAAAAATATTTCTAAATTGTTCACATGATATAGACTTGAAGAACAATTTTTGTTTTTGTTATGAAAAAAAAAACAAATATTTTATAAGATGACTGAAATAAACACATATTGTTAAAGAGCATGTTTTAGTTTATGTAAACAACAAAACGTGGAAATGCTATGTTATTTATATTTTTTCATACTTTAGCTATTTAACGGCTTACGATGAAAAAAATATGCAAACGGTTACGATAACAATATTGTAACAAATGTCATTGTATTATTTCTTTGTTATAATATTGTTGCTTATTTAGCATACTGACCAATCTCAATATTTAGATGATATAATAATAAATATAAACGTTTCTTACAATTCCCCTACCAAATATAATCCAACTTCCTGGCGCTTGACTTTGTTATCAGACACCTCAAGAGGCGATATTTTAATTAGAACAGGTTACTAAGAACAATATCCTTATCGTACAATTGTTTAATACAATGTGATGTACTATATTGCATTTAACTGGTAACTTTGTACTCTAAAAATGTTTGGTAATATTTATGTCATGATAAGAAGTAAATTTGAATTTTAAATATTATATTCTTATGATAGGAATGCAAACATAAAGACTCCTACAGACTGTTAAAGGTGTATTGTGTGATGTTTGTACGTTTGTGATTATGCGGAGGAAGTAAGAAGTGCAAGTGTACAATGTAAATAAACTATACGATAAGAAAGAACTTCAGTAAACATTCTACTTATATTCGATTTTTATACAAGGATTTATTCATAACCTCACTCGTGGTGTTTTTAAACAGACTTCGTGTTACATCAAAACTCAATTCATTGATGATTTTAGTTTTATGTTATTAGTTTCAGTGACGCGGCCTCACACGAGTCTGATAAGAAAGCGATAACACGAAAAAATGTCGCCAGCAGAAAGCCAGGAAGAAAATCGCAAAGAAAAAAATGATTAAATTAATAGCGCGCAGCGTCACTCACCTGGCTGGAAGGGTCCCTCGGCCGGTGTCTCCGGCTTCGGTCGGTGGTGGTATGCCAACAGTGGTTGCCATGTTGTATGTATTTATGTGTGCTGTCGACGCTAGTACGCTGGCGCACGGACGACGGGCTCACGTCGACGCAGAGCGCTGCCGCATTGTGTTCTATACGTCTATACGTATGCGCGGAAGTTCTTGCTGGCCTCCCCTCACCCCCCCGCCCTTCCACGACCCGAGCTGGGCCCAACATCCAGTACGATCAGCATAGAATTAAAACGCCGCAACGGCAAATAAAATGATGCCACCTATTCGAACTAACTAATGAACCTACTTGCTCTAAATACCTTATTTGTCTGTGCTTAAATATTCAATGCAAATTTGAAATGTAGCTACAACATGTATTAATATAGTATAGAATGTAAGTACTAGCTAAATTACGAAACAAATACTGAAAATAAAATTCTGTAATATTCATGTCGATTTGTAGAGTTCGCTCTCGGTACTTTTTATGAATAACTAAGACGACATACTACTACGAATACAGTAATATAAAAGACAGAAAGAGCAGATCAGCATTTGAATAAGCTTGTGGAGTCACAATCTAGATAAATAAGATAGATTCCCTAGTTCCGACATATCACCCGAAACGTAATTGACAGTTTAAATAAAGTCTCTACTAAAATAGTAATTCCCCAGCGGTTCTGCGAATATGCTTACATAAATAGAATATGAGCTGCAAATTTATACAAATTATTTGTGAAGCTAACGCTTTAAAGGATATACCTGTGAATATATAGACTGTACCTAAGAAGAATAGCTCATGATATTAGATCACAAGAACAAGCTTGCTCAGAGTTTGCTCAGAGTTTTTTTAACCACGAAATAATTTCAATATTTTTTAAATAGTTTTCAGAATAAAATGTATTCTCTGATTCCGCCTTATCTGAGAGCATCGTATCTTATCCGTTAGTTGAAAGAGTTATTGTTTGTGAAGTCGTTATTTTCCTCAGGCAGTGGCGTGGCATTGCATAAGGCCCTTCAAGTACGTTTATTGACACTATTGTATCTAACTCAATGATTCAAATTAATGGTCATTGTACACTTTCTGTTACGCTCTAAAAGCTGACTCTAGCTGATTCTGACTGAGTGCTTTGAATAATTTTTGGTTAAGGAACCCCGTGGTTCATAAATTAACATTTATAAATAGGTTTGCACCAAAAGTTCACTCAGTACCAATGTATTAACGCGATTATTATTTATATTATATTTCTACTGAAATATAGAGTCTTTGTGAAACAAATATGGGATGGGATCAATTTGAAAAGCCCGATTTCGAAGCTATCATTACGTTATTAAAATACGAATATAGAATCAAATGTTTAGTGAATTTTAAATAACCGCGACTTGTGCACAAGTAATTTAAATATATTCCTTAAAGTAACTATAATTTTTGACACACGAGTAGTTACTTAAGTGATCAATGACATCCGTAGTGGCTTGTTTTAGTTTTATTTTATTACTACTAAAGAATCAAAACCAGTTCTAACATACATATATCATTCATATGCCAAATATTTTCATTTATTATTTGAGAAAATATATTTTGTAAGAAAACCATTTATTGTTAAATTTTAGGCAACTTTTAAAAAATATATAAATTTTACCTATTTTCTGTTATAATAAAGTCGATTATAATTTAGGCAATAAAATATAGAACTTTCCTTTACGTCGATTTTAATCAATGTTTTTTGGTTCATAATATATAATATATATTTTTTAATCCAATTCGCAGGTCTTTGTTTAGTAGATAATAAACAAGAATTAACGTTATTGTATATTTTATCATTTCATATAATTGTTTATTTGCTATATCTTTACCACCCTTGATTATTTAATTTCTAATAAAAAAAATACTAACATAAATTTAACGTAAAAGCTTTGTGTCTTTTAAATAATTCATTTTTAGTCACAAGTACATTCAAACTTATACTAACAATGCTTTTTTGAGTAAAATATAATTATCACTGATAAAGATTGAAAGTGAATTTTTCATTTCACTACACACAGATCCAATTAAGACACCAACTTTTTAAATTGCATTTACTTATTATTGTATCTAATATTAATCAAATTTCTGAATAGAGAAACTGAAACTTGGTTGAGTTTATATCTATATGTTTTATTATATTCTAATAAAAATCGAAATCTTTAAATATTACATTAAATATTTTTAATGTTAATATGTTTATTGTTTGTTTTCTAACTATTCTATTTATTAATTTATTTAATAAGTGATATTATTATAATTAAATTTAATTATAGTGTTTCGTTAAGTTCACCATCCTAAACGTCCGTGAAGGTGTTTTTTTCTCATACAGGCGTATTAAATCGGATTTGGGTCAATACTAATTTTATAATGTAACGCTCGCTTCGTGCTTGAAAGGGAAAGTTTCAATCGTAAGAACATTCGGAATTTTAACTCATTTCGAAGTAACTTCACTTTCGCCCGCCCTCAATAACTCTATAGTTTCGAATGTGGTATGTCTTTTGTGAATGTTAGACATATTTTTTATTTATCAGGTTTAATAACCTCCAAATATTGCCATTTGATAGTTATCATAGATTCATGTGTTATGTGAAATGGCTGGGACAATGCTTATTTAGTGTCAATATTAGCCTAGACATGCCTCACTGCTTTGTACAAGGCACTGCTGGTTTGAATATACTATCTGGGATCGAACCCGGGACCGGATATTCTAAGTCAAGCACTATTACCGCTTCACCAGACATTATTCGAACTTTATTTCGTTTTTTTTTTGCTTATAATAAATGTTCATCAAATTATTCGAAACATTGAAATAAATGTCAATATCTTTTGACATGGTGTAATTAATATTTGAGACGAAAATAATTTCAAATATTTACAATGTACAAAAATCTAATCTAAAGGCTTCCTTTCAAAGAATGAAAGAATACGCCAAAAAGATAAAATAATACAATTGTACGTCAGACAATTTCTATCACTAAGTAGCGGTTAACAAAGATATGGACAAATAAGCCCGAGAACAAAGGGTGTTATGCTTATATTGAACGTAGCGCCGAGGCCGGCCCAGGTTACGTAAAGAAGAAGTAAATAGGTCAGAGAGGCTCTGGATCCAACGGAGGCGGGGTTAGGAAACTAGGTGCCCTACTTCCGAACCCCACTGAACACCAGCTTTTCATCGTGGTCATTCTAAATGAAATATTTGAGAATCTTTAACATGCACTCGTCTAAAATTTCATTAAAAATTTTAGTAGCTCTATACTCTAGACGTCTCTACTCTGTAGGAAAGACAGTTTTGAACCTATTTTATCAAGTTCTTGAACTACAATGTAAAACGAAGTAATAATGCATCAATAACAATTATTATCTTTATCTTATCATTATGCAATTTGATATTAATGTGATGCATGTTTAATAATGAAGATTACAATTCAACACACATTTGCTAATTACAAATGAATGAATGTGAATATAATCGTTGCAATTTGTAACACGCAAGCCGTAAATAGTTTTTTTTTATAAACTTTATTATTGTTACAGTCTGGAAGCCGTATCCTTCAATAAAGATGGACGCAAGCTGGAGACAGAGCCAGCTTCAGAGCTGGTGTAACTGGAAATGGAATGTAATTTCTAGATTTCATTGTTAAATTATCTTTGTTAATTTTAGTAAAAGGATTCAAAGTGTGATATGTCAGGGGGGCTACTGTAAGATAAATGGCAAACATGATCATTCATCCGAGAACAAGAATTGCTGTAAGTCAACAGGGGATTCAAAAATTGTATTAACATCTGACAAACAATAATAGGTTTTAAAATTATCTTTACAAAGCTTTAAGCCTATGATTATATTTAATTCCAACAAAATAGACCCCCTGGAGAAAATTGCGTCTTAAACATTTCTTTAAGTGTTGACGATAAAAGTTTATCAGAAATTTGAGAATATATGAATTAGCTAATGCTACATGTTTACAGTTAAAGGGTTCTAAATTCGTAACTATATCCGATACTCTTATTGGACTATTATTTATTAATAAAAAAGTATTAAACCTCTAAAAGTATTTATTTAAATGGAATTTTAATATGTACAAAGATTTACTTGCAATAAAAGTCTTCAGTAATAAAGTTAATGAAATAATACAATTACCATTATATATACAAAATTACTTTTTGAATGATGATTCTTTTTACTTTGTTTATTGTTTTTTCTTAATTTTGATTTGGACTGCAATTAAGAATATTATCTATCTATTTGTCTGTCTACTAGGTTCTCGTGGAAAAAACCCACCAAAGAGTACTGTAACTAACTGATCTGGTTTTTTCTAATAATCACATTCACGGGAATCCTTGGTCAAAAGCGGGTAAAAATATTTTTGAATATTGTATTCGTAGTTTGGATTAAAAGCAAAGAAATAGTTTCTTTGTTTGAATGCTAAATTCTAAATATCATTCAACAAAAGTAGATGATGGACACATTGGGATTTTATGGTAATTACCACGTCAGTGTATCCACCCACCTAATATGAATTTTAAATTGGGATCGCGTGAAAAGATCATGAACTCACTTTCACTTATTCTCATGGAAAGAAAATATATATTTTTCGATCTGCTATGTACCTAAAAATAATTATTATGAACCTAAAAATAACATTTCTAATATTTATTTCTATATACGTATATATTACTTAAATACTTATTAAAAACAAAACTATATTCGTTTAGACTCTATTATTTAAGTTTAAATCGGATGCCAAGTGTATTTTATTTCTTACATTACAAACTATATACAATAACCGAATTCTATCATTATAGTCATACAAATTAAAAGAACAATATACCTACCTACATTTTTTTTCCAATTTACATGACTGAAATTCATTTTTTCATTTGTATCTAAAAGATTGAAGACTAAAAGAGACATCATTGTCTCCTAACATTTGATTTGAAAACACAGTTCGTCGATTAATCTATTCGCAAAGTTTACATACAACAGCTGTTCACTTCCTGCTAATATTATTACGCACTGCTACAAAATTATGTAGATATCTAACATGTGTAACACGGACGTCAAGAACAGTCAACATTTAAACTATATCAAATATTATAAAATAATCATGCATTTTATACAATAAAAGTTAGGTATTGTGAAAAAACATAGATTTCAAACTATTGCTAAAAGATAATAAGTGTTTATAAGGAAGTTAACCAGCGTATTGTACATTTTATGACAAAAGAAACATATATATTAAATTCAGTTGATATAAAAATTACTTTAAGGTAGTAGACGATTACTTCAGCAGTCGTATAGAATTCTAGATCTTGTTCATCATTGAGCTAGCCTGTGTAAGCGGTTTTAACTTATCTAGGTCGAGAGCCGCGTCCTACGTGCCAAGCGCATACATGGAAAGGGACCTACTATCGTACACACTTTATTCACACACAGACACCGGCCTCGTCCGAGAACTAGGCCGAAAAACTCGCGCATGCGCATAAGTACATCTTTATACTGTAGATACTATTAGTATAGAGATAATGTTATCCCTTTGCTCTGTTCGTCTGAAATCCTAAGTAGAGTTATGAATGAAGTGTGTGTGTTTTTATTTCTATATAGACTTTCAACGGAACAACATTGTTTTTTTATGTACCGTGAGAATTAGAACACGAGGAACTAGCATTTTACTTTTCATTTTTAAAAACTTAATTCGAGGAAAACATCAGATATATATTTCTTATTATTGTTACCTTAAGTTAGAATTCTTAAAGCCCTTGTCTTAAAGCAGTATAAAACTATTGAAACAAAACTATTTTTAACGGATTTAACTCGCTATAAATGGATTTACATTTTAATTTTAAGCCGGCGTTTCGTTTGCTTTATGGAAACCGTATACACAGAATGAAATAATTGAAGAAAATAGTTTTATTTCAATTTGTACTACACGTAAAATTCAATGAATATATATAATATAGGTAATCATAGAACTATATTCTATTTACTTATTCTAGAGTTCTTTTGGTACAACGTTTTACTGAATTTTTTAACACAACATTTATGACTGCGACAATACTCTAAATTCATTATTTATTTTTTATACATCTAATCAAATAACAATTAATAGTATATGAATAATAAGTAAGGTAAAAGAGTATTCATGGATTTTCTTGACTTCTGGTTCATAGTTCTTCTCCATGATCCTAACCTTTGGAATCGTGCTACTAGAGTCTTATGTTTCATAAGAGCAACATATTTGAAATAAAAACTTAGACTTTGACTAACTATTATTATATACTAGAAATTTATATTTTAATGTTATCGTAAGATATAACGTACATTTGCAATTTGTTTATTTTATATATAAATAATAGGTAGTCTGATTTGTTGTTTATTTAAATCCGAATAATATATTAATAACAGAAGGTATGTAACATGTTAAATATCAGAACAATAGTAATAAATAACATTTATATTTATCATCTAGTTTGTTTCTATCGACTTATTCTAATTTATGAGAAAACTACCAGGAATCGAAAAATACACGCATTTCAACGAAAGTAGGGCGACCTCTGTAAAAAATAAGCTACAGTAAAATTAAAGCTTAACCTCGATTCGGCAGAAGCTGCTACATAGTTTCCCCAACCCCGGGGTGGGGGGAGGTGTCAGATAGTCAAGATTATTAGTCTCTATGGCTTCCTCCCCAATTAACACACATAGACTCTATGTAAAACATAATAATGTTGGAATAAAAACTCTTTCTATACTATACTGCGGGTATTGTAATTGATTTAGGTATAAAATATCTACTTTTATTCTTATAAAACTTGGAATGCACTATATTTCTAGTACTCAATCAGATTTTAAATAGCAGAGTGACTAGAAGCTTAGGTACAGAGCTATTAATGAGATACAGAGAACTACAGATAGACATCTCAGAAATATCTTGTTACGTAAAACTTATTCATTAAAAGTGTGTACCAACATTTTTCTAATGCAATCTATTATGTAAATTTTCAGCTATAGCATGTGTTTATAAAAAAGTAAACAAAATTGCATAATAAACTTGGAATAAAAAAAGAAACCTACGAATAAAACAAACCTATAGTTAATAGAATTGACCTTATTATGTTTATCTTTTCTCATGTCGGTACATAGAGCTTTATTAGTTTTATGTTACAACAAAACTTTCGCTTTTCCTACTAGTTGGTCGCAGTGTTATGACCACACCGATTGCCAAGGTTCCCACTCACAATGCGAATAACATAACATGCATGTCGCCATACCCAAATATTATGTACCTTCATAATAATTTAGTTTGCAGTCAGATAATGTTTCGCAGTAGATAAATATAATTTAATAGCCACCTAATATTCATATACAAATTATACTACTGTTGTCTGTCTCGATCGTTTCGTTATTAACAGGAATCATTAAGCTGTATGAGTTTGGGTACCATTGGTGTTATGAACAGATCCTGCTATTAAAAGTGACTTTTCAGTTAACGCTAAGGGAAAATTCGGCCTTTTGTTTATTTTTTCCTGTTTCATGAATCTGGGATTGGGATCTGAATTAATTTACAGGGATGTACCTAATATATGAAGTGTTTAGATATACTATCTTATGTATTCATTATTTCGTTCACATTCTTTAATGCCTAGATTGAGCTTACTATCGCACTAAAAATATTAAAACAAATATTTTTATATTTATTTTCCATTAATTGTACCCATTTTTAGGCATAAATATATTTTTTTAGATATTTATATTTTTTTCCAAAATTTATTTTCCATCACTAAATTATTTTATAGTGAAAATATTTGGGTATGTTTTCAAAATAATAAATTTATGTCAAAATAATACATTTCCGTTTAATTACAAACAAAAAAAAAATAAAAATTACAAACTCTTCAGAATCCCGTATTAGAATTAAAATTTATTTTAATTTTGTTGTTAAACTGACAACTCCTAAAATTTTCTATGTACCTCCTTGTGTTAAAACATTAACAAAAATTTATCAAAAGTTTTTTTTACGCTTTTTAAAAAAAACACTAAAAGAAGAACTTAACATGATTTATCCACAGAACAAAGATGTTAAGATAAGCCAATGAAAAAAATAAGAATACCTAGCTTGTGTGGGTAGTGACCCATATTGAATAATGAAAAGAGCCCGGGATTAAGGGTTAATTTTCATTTGTCAAGTTAAGGGAAGTGTATGAAATTTATGAAACGCATGCCATACATGTGCAGTGGCGCCGTATGTATTGATCGCCACGGGACGGGAAATGATGTACTGAAGTAAGTAACGGTTAATAGGAGGCCTTATGGTATATAAATATATATATATATTTTGGTCTTTTAACTATAAATTCAAAGTGTTGGCAGCTTCCTGTGTAATTCTGCAATTAGATTAGAAACGAATATACTGCCGAAGATTTTCCTGAGGAAAATTTACATAGGTAAATGTTAATAAGTTTAACAGGGCTATACATGTAGATATTTTCAAACATCCTGAAAACATCTTTTTGCCTATTACTGGACAATAGGCTTCTTATATATTATTGAGTTAATATTATGAATTAACGAATAACTAAAAAAAGTACACAGCAAATTATTGTGAAATGATATTTTACGTTTATAAATACAACCTACCTAAATGGGGAACAATAATGTAGTGTGAATTTTCCAGAATCTGTCTTCTTTTTGCAACGAAAAGTTTTCTGGTTCCGCGGTAAAACTAATTTGAACTAATTTTACAATAAAATGATAGGTTTGACAAACCTTGCAGGTGGAATCGTCGGTAAATAGCTGAGTTTGGTTTGTAAATACTGTTAATATATAACCTAACCGATCAAGGTTAATATATAGCCTATTTCAACTGTATAGATTGTTATATTTTAATTTATGAGATGTACTGTCAAATTTGTGTAAAATAATATAATAAATGAATTCTAAGACTTGTTTGTTTTTTTTAGTTCTAGATGCAATGAAATCTACAAATAAATACTAATACATACTTCGCATCGTAAAAAGAGGAGATAAATGTAAACACTAGATTTTTTGCACATTTATTGACAAAGATCCATCAAATTACAATTTAACATCGAGATATTTGGCAAAAAACAGTAGGCATGGAAGACTTAAAAAACAAACTGAATCCTCGATTATTCAGAATCTTTGAAAAAAACAGTGGAGAACATTCTACTGATGAAGTTGTTATAATATATAATATCTATGTACCTACAGACTAACATTAATAACTTCAAAAAACATATAATATCATAGATAAAAATAAAAGTGGTTATTAGCGCTGAGCTAAATATAAAAACAAACAACAAATTGTTGGTGCAAAATTGAATAAAAATAAAAATTGCATAAAAATAATAATTAATAAAATAACGATTACTACCGAGTAAAATTATCGATAGATGCTGCTGTAAATCGTATTAAATAAGCTATTGTAAAATAGTGGAACAAAATCGATTTCTTTTTTTAATAAAATATCGTAATCAGCCGCTCTTACCAATACGTAGAATGAGACTAGAATTATTCAATAGGTTACGTTTCTTATTCAATATTTTTAAATTAGTAATTGATTATACGATGTATTGAATTCTAACGACATCGATTTTAATTTATTAATATTAGATAATTTAAGTACTTTAACATAACTACATTAGCTATATGGCTTCAGTGACGAAAAATTCATTTTTCATAATTTCTAAAAATGCTCCAATATTTCCAACGATGTTTATCTTCGGCCGTATTTTATTTATTATATTATAAATATATTTTGATTAGTAATTATAACAGTGTTAACAATTTCCATCAGTACTTTTTTAAACTCATGATAAATGTTTCGTTCGTCCATAAAAACTTATAGCTACATCTAAGTTTTAACCTTTAATAAAATCAAACAACTATGCATGTTATGTTTCATATGGCAAATTATATCAGCGATCCGAATGTTCTGGAATGTCACTCGGTACTCTAGAATTTGGAAAAGACGTATAAGGTTTTACAGCCAAATATTTTATAAGCTTGACGTTATTTTTATTTGAAATAACTGTAAGATTTTATCTCAGGTCTGAGAGAATACAATAAGTACTAAATACCATCACTACGAACATCCAATAAATATATGAGTATATCGACAAAACATATTTATATCTTGCTATTTTTATTATCTTTTAGGACGACTGAAGCTTTATGTATGTCGCCGTCGGCAAGGTCCAGTTCTCGCTGGCAATCTTCAAACGTCACGTCTTCGTTTTTGGCGGCAATCTTGACTTTCAATACTTTAATGGCGTTGTGAACATTCCAGTTGCTAAATTCCAAAGCCTCAAGACATTCTTCCGGTGACACCTGCAAAGGAATGGCTAGCGTGTAAGTATTTAAAATGTATTATTAATTATTGTGTCCTATACATATGAAAAGTTTCTCTAAAATTAAAATAAAATTGTTTAAGTAATCATATTGATGTTGATTTGATAGTCCAATGAATATCGAGAAATAATTATAACGAAATAACATCCCATCTAAGTAATGATAAAATCCATTTAGAATCTATCTGAACTTTATCAAATCTCAAATCAATAAAGAAAGTCATTAAGTAGAAAGTAATCAATGTCATCAAAAAAGTAGTATAGGATTTAAATGATGATTCTATATTTTTAATATAAATAATAAGTATAAAACTAACATCCAGTTTAAGAACTTTGTTCATTATCCTGACTTCATCAGATTCAATTCCCCGTGTGCGGGCTGATGGCTTTTGATCAGCGAATTCGAGCAAATCCTCGACTGACACATGATCTGAAACAAATATTATATATTATTACCAAATATTATCATAATATAAAATATTTATTTGTTTTTCCTTAATAAAACGATAGGTTGTTACCTTTGGATAAAGATACTTCGATAACACCGGGGCCATCGACTTGCACTGGTCCTTCGTATTCATCATCAGAATTCTCGGCTTCCTCACCATTATTGTTTATATAGCATTGGAATGGATTGACTGAACTAGAACCGGCGCCATTGGCCATGTAGGTGAAGGGGTTGGTGGCGTTTGGTTCAGGACCGTCATAGACATCGATGCCACTTGATCCTGGAAGCGGTGGATCCACAACTTGGATCCCATGGATGGCACATGTGATTGTATTCTGGTATATAGCCGATGGTTTCTCTGGAGTAGGTATGGGTGCTGGGTACGGGGAACGTAACGGATATTTACGAACGTGTCGTGGTTTGTCAACCAGTTTGGGTTTGGAGCCGCGTGGTGGTAGTGGTATGGCATTGGCACTCTGTAATAATTAACTTTTTATATATCAAATTTTAATTTATAATATAAACCTCTGAGTGTTTAGTTACCTCACTGTCGTCATCGCTCGAATCACAGTCTGATGCCTCGGTTGAGTCTCTGAAATAATAAGGTCCTTTCAAATAAAAAACATAATTTTGAAAATATTTATACTTTAAGGAACATTCATTTAAGAAAGCATGTGGCTCATGGACTTTAAATGAAACACTGGACTTTTAAATGATTGAATGAAGTATTTAAAACCACAAAGATATTAGTATGATGAAATCTTTCTGTTATGATTGAATTAAATCAACACAAAACAAAATTAACGTTGAATGTATTATTATTACATCTTCAGTATGACATATTTTATACCACATATTCAATACCAATATAATAAATCATACAATACCCGTCAAGTGGTAGTGGTACTTGTACTGGCATCAGCCTTGGCACCGCCACTGGCACTGGCATGGGTATTGGCGCAGGCATCGCTACATGGTGCATGCTGGATGTGCTTGGCAACTCCTGGCCCATTTGCGCTCGCATAGCTGGTGTGGGTATCGGTTGTTCGATGAGACATACATAAGCTAGTCGGCTCTCCTCAGTTAGCGATTCCTATGTACAAGTATAATAATCCTTTTAATATTTCATAATTTTTATATTACTTTTTTTTATAGCTATTGGTTATACATACTATAAAAATATGTCTCTCTTAACACTATGTTAAAAATAATAAAATTAACCTAGATATATATATAAAATCACTTTATAAAAATAATATCTTCACAACAAAACCTCACAAAACTGAATATATTATTAGCTTCCTCGAAGTTAATTCAGTTATATATTTATTAAATATTTAAACACGACTAAGAAGCAATGGATATAGCTTTGGGAGATAAGAAAGATGAATATTATTTTTTCTGACCATCTCAAAAGAACATTTAAACAGATACATATACTACAATACACACCTGTATGTCTGGGATGCTTCTAGCTTGTTCGCTGAAGTTGCGATGTTGACTTCCTGTTACAATAATTATAAAAAATTAATAAGATTACAAGACAAGTAGTGAAAATAACATATTAAAGATCTAAAGGAAATGCAATTATTGAAGTTGCAATAGGTTTAGAAATATATAATTTATTTTTATAATAAAGCATCACCTATTATAAATAAAAGTCTCACGACTGACTTTAAAACATTTCAAAATAAAAACTATGGAAATATTAAGAAATTTGGCCCCGAGATATAAATGTCTAAGAAGTGATTATTAAAGGACCACAAGGACTTAATTTTTTTCAAAATGTGTAATACTCTTGAGAAAATGGCATAACCTCACCATTTTCTTTGGGTGGTTCTTGGTGGGTTCCGTTAGGGTTTAGCGAGTTCACCATCGGGAACCTGAAGTGGAATTTGGAGCTCGGTGAGTTCAAGGGCTTGGTCTCACCGCCGAGATCGTTCATAGACCTGAGATATTTTTATATAGTTTTATGTAAGTGATCTCACTCAGTGTACTAATTTATTATGATATGACGGCAATGATTAAGTGATAGTCTTATCTGTGAGGTGTTAGTCATATCTCCAGTCTATTAGTAAGCGGTTTCTAGCTGCTAGATCTTGTTATTCATAGATTTACTAATAATATTATTTGTCTTGATATAATTAATAATAATATTATGTAATCATATTTAATAAATACAACATGTATTATTAGTGTTATCATTTCTTTAATGATAAAAAATGAATGGAATGTTAATGGTTAGTGCAATATTCATCAATGATGTTAATTATAATTAAGTAACAATATAATTTACTTGGAGGTAATTTCATTGGCCATAGCCACAGCTGTATTCAAGGTCTTCTCATCATGAGCAGACATTGGTTTCATGGTGCCGGCGTTACCTTTCTTCTTCTCCAACTGATTCAAATTATGAAGCCTGAAAAAAAAATTTAAACTTCTCAATTTCACTAACTTTATATAGGATTATATTTTTCGACATCCCACATAGTGTGTTATCAGTAAACAAAATATTAATAATACAACATGAAATAATGTTTATCTTTTTTTATATTTTATATATTATTAAATATAATAAAATAATAGTTAGTATTGTCTAAGATTTTCACGAGTAGCTACTCCACATTGAAATAAAACTAGTTTTTACGGATTTAATCCGACGTTTAATTTAAAATGTAAATATAAAGCTTAATTATACGCGAGTTAAAACTGTAAAAAAAAATGTTTTATTTCAAAACAATACTTTACTATGTATGTATAATACACAATTATCACCTAAACTATAAATATAGTTCACCTCACCTCAAGGCTGCTTCAACTTCGCAATCCTTAATCCTTATGATCTGAAAGTATTATTAATATGTTTTAATAAATACAATATTTATATAATTTACTTTCTACGCTAATATGATCGATGAAGTGTCATCTACTACTAGCGTGCTTCTAATGACACAGAACTTTGTATAGTGTTTTTGTATGAAACAGACGCATGCGAACCCAATGATAATTGAATGAATGTTTTGATGTTAAGCATTTGATTATGAATACATAGTGCCCAGATATATTCACTGCCAAATACTATTATTTGATTATAAAACACAAGCGGAGGAAGGTTTTACACTACAATGGTATATAAAATATTTGACTGTATAATTACAAAAATATATATTGGTGTCATAATCAAAATAGTATAATAAAATGTGTTGTCAAAACTATGTAACAAAACACGTTATAAACGCAATAAGATGATACGAACTACATTAGCCATGCAATTTTGTTGTTTCACATAAATTAAAATAGATTTTGAAATATAATTCGATTAAACGTTATGTTAAATTTATATTTAACATTTTTAACCCTTAGATATAACCGTGTTCAAGATTCGTGTAAATATTTTATATAAAAATGTTAGATATACGATTAAATTAATTCTACTGACAAAAAGTATTAATAGATATAACAGGGGAATGAACGTTGAGAAATAATGATAATGATAATAACACAACATATATAAAGACAAGGTTACATAAATGTTATACGTACGCGTATACGTATCCTTGTTTCAAGTATCGGCTACAAAACAAGCCAATGTTAATACTACAAATAATTAATTATCAAAATCTATGCGAAAACAATTCAAATTGAGGAAACTTTTTCAGTCACAAAGCACGTTTCCTCAATCGTTTTTCTATTATTTACAATGAAAATCTAGCAAAGTGGAAAAACGCTACTCTCATATACCAAGCCTATTCTTACCCGCGCTCCGCTATAAAGGAACCTGAATGAACGAAATTTTGAAAGGAATTACATCCGTTAAAGCCAATTGTATTTGCCGAGAGATGACTTGATATTATTATAAATATATTTTAAATATATGCTAATCTGGGCGAATATAATCCATAATACATATCTTCATTGGAATTCTGTAAAATATTGTATAGGGGTTATTTTTTTTTTTGTTATTGATAAATTCCATGTCAAAGTTTTTTTATTAAATTTCTGAATCTACTTTCAAGAGTTTATAATAATAATATAAGTTGGTATAACTTACTTCATCACCACGTTTGTCTTCAAGACTGCGGAATATGGTCTCCATTTCTTCAAGAAGGCTCTGGCTAAAGTCGGCGTAGCTTTTCTACATTACATTAACATCATATTTAATGTAGAAATAATAAATATTTAATAAACACATAGAAGCACAAAAAATATAAGAATATCCAAAAATAAATTTATTGGAAGTGCTTTACACGATCACAATTTAACGAAATATTGTTTAAAACCAAAACAGAACAAATGGAAGAGACTCAAATAATTATTAATTAGGGAACATCTTTTCTTGAAATATTTAATATAAATTAGAGATGAGACGGATACCAGGAAGAAACAAACCAGTAATCTTTTGTATATTTAATGAATCATTGGATGGATGGTTGAATGGACTACCGGGTACTGGATACCGGGTATTAATAATTGTATCCGAATAACCTCTTATTTAAATACAGTTTAAGAATCTACATTTACCACAACAATCCCGGGACTCTCCGGAGGCCCGTCTCCCTTGTGTTCCGCTGCTATACTCTCCTGTATGGATAAAGGTTTCTAAAATTAAATAATGAAAAAAATAGAGAATAATTAATCATGTTCAACGAAAAGTCGTATTTATTAGCTTCAATATTGCCCGAGATGTCACTTGTTTTGCTAAGGTACAAATGTCTTGAAGACGACTGCTTTTATTTTCAACACAGATAGTTATGACCCATGGAGACAGACAATGCTTTAATTCGAAGAAAAACTCCAATCAGTTCATCAATTTGATCACTATGACGTCACAGACACTCACAAATACACATGTTAAAAAAGCTTATAAATATTTTAGAGTTTATTAAAATTAAATATATAGTATTCAGAGTAAAAAAAATAAGATTCGAGACTTCAAACTTTCGAGAGTGATAAAAGACTAGCAAACTGCTAGGTTAATAGTTTTGATGAGGTTGGTTTGAACGGTTCAGTATTGTGTATTTTAAGATCACTAAATAAACCGCAAAGTGTATTGTATTTTCTATTATTCAACGTAAACAATTGTTTGTAAACAAAACAATATAACATATCCATTAAACATTTTAATATATTTACAATTTGTTCTTTTTTAAATACTATTATAAATATTATTACCGTATCAGTGTCAGATATTTCGTGGTACTCGTGAACTTCGTCATTGTTAGCGTCTTCATCATCCTTGTGAGAGCGGCCGAGCGTAGCACTCTTGACCTACAGACATATAGTTATTAACTACTACCCATTCCCCGTGACTACATCCGTGTCCACTATAGAAGTACATGTTACACTACCATCAACTAATTATTTCAAACAAAAAACTGACACTTTATATTACGTTAATATTTATTATAAACCACTAACACTCAGTTTTGTCTATTTTATTGAGGTATTTTTATACATATATAAATAAAATGGTTATGATTAGCAAAACGTAGTTTCTTACTTAATGAATACTAATAGTACTGGTACGATTCTCTCTAACTAATTGTTTAGAATAATTATTTACTATGTATTGCGATCGTTAGCTGCTACTTATATTATATACTTGGATTTAAGTTATTTAATGCTTTAATATAATGTAATGAAATGATTTAATAATTAGCTAAAACATTACCAAATTATTACTTTTTTTTTCATTGAATTTTAACTTTTAATATGTTGACTTGTTTTCCTAATGGTAACTATAATAAAGGAATATTTGGAGAGACAGTATTATAGATTGAATTTTTCGCACAAGAAAGGTTACCTTAGCCCTTACCTTGTACAGGAGACTTTTACTTGTAGTCGGTTCATTAACGGTTTTGATAGGTCTCTTTGAACCTTTAAACTTTCCGTCATCTGCAACAAAAACAATATATCCTTTATTAAATATAGCAAAATACCTACAGGTTTGTGCGCTTACTAAGTTTTAAAAATTACAGGTGTTTGGAATACAAACGCAGGTACTCGCCTGTGTTTGTACACCTAACAGTTAGTTACAGGAACACTAAGGTGCAGCGGTAAGTTAGATATGTTTCACATATTCTGTGAAACCACTGCAACAATAGTAAAACTTTCTCAATTTAGGACATGTAGTTCCTATCTATCCTCTTCACTCCAGTAAATGGTTGGTGCCATCTTATTATTAATGGTTGGTACCATCTTAATATTATTAATCTAGCAATGTGGTATGGAAAATGATGCTCATCTCTTGGGCCAGCTTAGGTAATAGAGCTAGACTTTGTAGGCCCAAGAGACCAGTAGAAGAATGTTCTTCTATGTAGTGCTTCTCATATCTGCACCAGAGTAGTGGAAAGAAATCACTTAGCGCTGAATAGCTGCAGTACAAAATAATAAAACATTGTACTTACTAGACGGATCATCGTCTTTTTTGGGCGGGTCTAGCAGAGGGTATGCGGTGAAGTGCGAGGGGGAGTGCGGGTTGATAAGCGGCACCTGTTCTAGATCCTCAGAGGGCTTGTACGGTGTCACCACTTGGCGTGGAGGCTGGAAGTTAAAATTTATCTCTTACGATAAATCTTTGTAAATTTTATGTAGGGGTCCTGGATCGATTAAATAGTTTCCGGGTTTTATATATTATTATATAGAAATTAAGAAGTATTTAAGACAATTCAAATCCCTTCACCGTTAGTTGACAATTAGGATTTCTAATTCGGAAAAAAACTTCGAATTTTCCAAAATAAATACCTTTATCTCCATTCTATTGTAAAATATTCAAGAATATTAAGAAATATTAAGAAAATTTCCAAGTAAATATTAATAAATATAAAATTAATATTAAATACCTAATGTTCTACTATGTAAATAGCATAAGTCATCGAAATGGCCATTAAAATCATATTAGAATGATTCATCTTATGAAAATGTATGTAATGCGAGTGTATCGTTAGTCCCAAGTTAGTAAACACCCAAAAAGATCCCATTGTAAGTACTTACACAACCAGCGGAATCCAAGAACGATAGATCGCCGAAATACGCTCCATCCAGGCCAACATGGCCCGTGTGTTTAACATCGCCCTGTGGACTCGATATCATGCTCCTTTGTATGGTACGTTTGCCGGTGTATGTATGTCGTTTGAGGTCCGACCGCAATAAGGATGAGCGAATGGTACGGGTGGAATTGCGAGTTGGGTGTGACAGTGAGCCAGGCAAACTTCGCTAAGGAGAAATTTGTTCGAAACGTTTTTACTACGCTTTGAATGATAACTACTGTCTCAAGTAAAAAGCTCTTGAAGTGTATACATTTAATTCATGCGGTAGGATATTTGACATTTTCTTTTTTGTCTTAAGGATAGTTTTTTTAAGATATTTTATAATGTAACGGTTTTTTAAGATATTATATAATGTAACACCCCAAAGTTAAATAAAATTATATATAAAGTTTTGAGTTTGAAATCTACAACATTATCGTGTCTTTACAAATTATAATTATCGGGGTTTTGTCCTATGATATGATATTATTTTCTATGTTGAGGGTCTAGGTTATCTGAACAGTAATGAAAAAACAATAATATTATAGAAAAAAATTAATTTCGTACCTATATCATTCACTAATTTAACCAAAGTTTACACTAGCAGTGTGTTACTAAGCCCCATAAACACACTTGGAAAGCGATTTAGGGATGGATTTTTGAAATGACGATACCATAAAGATTAAATTAATAAATATTTTTCTTACCAAAAATGTACTAAAACAAACAATGTCAAATATCCCATTACTGTGATCAAATAATAACAAACGGTACAATCACCCACATAAATAAACAAAATTAGCACGTTATATTTCACTTGGGGAAAAACGATAATAAAGCACTGATGAGGGGAGGGGCATGCATAGGGGGGAGGGGGGTTCGGTATGAAACTTAAAAACAATCTCACCTCATGCTTTACGAATGGTTTTGTTTGATTTGGATCGAACATTCCACAGGCGCCACCGGGCAGCACGCCATACCACATAGCGGATTTAGTATAATTTCTGTAAGGATTACGATGAAGTATGGATGACGTATTAAATTGAAGACAAATATGATAGCGCATATGTATTTTAAGATACATACTGTTTCCCTATAACGGTGATCTTTTGTCCCATTTTGTATTCGAGGAAGTTGCTGCGCCGGCCATCTTCATGTTTCTTGTACGTTGAAATGGCCTGAACCTAAAGAAAACACAAAACAATAATTTACAGAAATGTTTTTGGCTATTCTCTCTTATTATAGACATAACTAATTCAACTTTGATGTAAACTGATTGCAACTTTAGACAATTATTATGGGCGTTACAGTTTGAACAGTCTAGAAAGTTGCACATACAGATTCTTTAGCCTATCAATTAAAATCTGAGAATCTGAATCTGACCCTCGCAGCTAAAGCATAGTTAGTTTGAGAGAGTAGGTGCATCCCACTTCCTGGTAATATTATACTACCTACTACTATATACATTCTTTGTTAATATATATTTGTTAGCCGGCAGTTAAAAAAAAATTGAAATATAAAAACATTGTTTCTACTAAACAATGGTACTAAGGTACCTAAAAAAGATAAGTCGAATTCAATTAGTTTTGATAAAAAGGCGCCTTTTTAAGCAACTGGCTACTGTCATTTGAGGCAAAATACTATTCTTCTCGCAATAGGTATACATCGGAGCAACCCTCGGAGAAATATTTCTTGATCATGAAATCTAAAAATTCCTTTCGCCACATAAATAATATCTTAAGAAGTGCCTACAGAGCTATTTGGCTGTTTACCTTCAACCAAACCTCTGCCATTTAGTTTTAAAGGCAACGCTTAGATCATCTACTTGGATCAAGTAATTTAGGACCTCCTCCTTTTTTAAGACCATTCTAAAAATGTTTTCCTGTTTTCTCCCAAACCGTAGCAAACTGGTATAAAAGGGGTATACTTATTCTTCTTCGCTCTGTTTGACTTTTGTCTTAGATTGGCATTTAAACATAGTACAGATAGTTCAATTACAGCCTTGGTTGTGACATGTGCACCTCTATATAATCTATCAACTCTTGCCGGCTCCTAAAGATTGTCGATAACTTTCTATGTCCTGTTATGCAGCTGAGCCCGATATATATGTTCTTCTCTGTATATTGAATGTTCAATGTCTTCTTAAGAGCAACCAATGTTCTACCATCCAATAACAAATTTCTTGTGAAATCATAGCGTTAAACTATCTTTCAAATGTAATTACCTTTACATTAAATGATCCTAAAAGATTGTCATTCATCCAAGCATGTATATTCCTATCCTTTTACTGACCAAGAAGAAGTAGCAACGAAATTAGGAAGATTGAGCCTTGAGGATTATATGATTGATAACTTAGGCACATTCGTAATTGTTTTAAGTGTCACAAACAATCACAAATTCAGACAAGTGTTGATTAATGGCAAAGTATATTTTCATCCAAGGTGAGATAGACGGATAGTGAATCTAACGGAAAATGGAATACAGCGGATTCCGGAAGCAATCTAATACGAAGCGGAATGGAATCCAGTAAGGAATGCTAATTAATTCGCGCAAGCGGATTTGAGGGCACAGGCAGTATGTTTATACAGAAGTATGTATTACTAGTTTAATAGTATTCAATAATAATCCGCATGGTCGCCAACTTTTCTTGCGTCATCGTCCTCGTTTCTTGTTTGTCAAACTGTCTGGCGTGCCAGGTGTAGAGAGGAACAGACTGACGAGCTATCCCATTGAGTAACGATGTGTTTGAGTACTTCGTTAATGGTGAGCCGAAAATAACGTACGTGCTTTAGAAATGCCAGCATTTTTATTTCTTATATGGTCATAGCAAGATGTTAACCAATTAATAGGTATATTTATGGGTTTATATTAACAGGTTTACATATACATATGTATTGGTATTGTTATATAATAAATCCTAATAACAATAATAATTAATAAGTATAAAAAAACCTTTTCAAATACGTTAGTACATAAAACAGTTTCGTTAGTGTTTAAGAATAATTCAAATGAATGTTGTCAAAATTAAGTATTTAATATATTTATCTTATATTTGGTAATCGTATGTATGTTTGTCATTAGACTCCTCATTAACGGCCTGAATCTTATTGGATCGATTTTTGTACGTATTGCTGGATATATATATCAATTGTTAATCTTAACCAGATTTACAGTTGGACCCAGTAGGTGTCATATTTAGCAAGACAAAATGACACGTTCTATTCGATTAATTTTTATAATTTTTTGGTGGACCGGTGGACATTTCGGCCGGACCCATTGGTATGTTATATAACTCTGCTGTATGTTTTGTTTGTTATCAAAAGTTCTCCTAAACAGATAGGCTGATTTTAATATAAATTTTAGTGGTTTAGATTAAAATTTACCGGATAGGCTAGTGCCTATTATAGTATAATAGCGTATAATATCAAAAATAATATAAAATAATCTGCTCCCTTAGCATGATTAAAAAAAAATGCATTTAATTTATAAAATGGTTATATGTTTTTTTAATATTATGAGAAATATGAATGTAGTGTTCTCTAAGAACACAACAATAACCGTAAGCATTAATAGAAATTCAGAGAATCGCTAGAACTGAGTTGTCATTTTTAAACAAAGCCTCTTTATAAACAAATCGAGAGGCATCAAATTGCATTTGAAGTACAATTCTCTCCATGACAATCAACAACCTAAGTGGATAAATAACACAAACACAGACATCAGTTTATATTTATCAAATGTTTATATATACATCTATCACCCGTATTAGCTTTGTTTAGTTTGGTTTTAGATTGCGTTGTATGAATGTTCGAACAATTTTAATAATTTATTTGAAAACTGATCTTTTAAACTCACATAATGCACTTCCTTATTTACCTATCTCTTCCAAGTCAAAGTACCGATATAAGTATATCGGTACTAAAACTTTTAATAACTAACTCTATGCAAAGACTTTTATAAATAAATAATAAATTTTACTAACCTCTTCAGGTCTAAGTCCTCGCAGCCTGGTAACCAAATCTTTGAATTTTGGACGATCATTTGGATCATGTGACCAGCACTCTAGCATGAGTGAATAGTATGAATCAGGGCAGCAGTCAGGTCGCTCCAAGCGCTACGAATTAATAAATATAATATAAAATAATATATTTCATAAATACTTATTGCAGGTTAAATAAAACAGTTTTAGTATCATATAAATTATTTTATTTATAAAATGTTTGTTATACCTGAAAGTTTGGAGCATCAATAGCCTCAAGTATTTGCTGTCCAGAGAAAGCAGCCCATGGCTGGAATCCGTATGTAAACATTTCCCACAGGCATACAGCAAACGCCCACACGTCGCTTGACGACGTAAATCTTAGGTATAGGATACATTCCGGTGCACACCTTTAATATTTATATACAATAGATAATAGGTAATTCTAGATTTTGAATTCTAGCTTACTCTGGGTTTAAGCTAAAGTTTATTAATTGTTCTTTGTTACTTTACGTGTGGTTTGTAATGTTTTGTCGTCGAGGTTTAAATTTTTTTTTTCTTTGTTTGTTTCAATACTAAATAAAAAAAAGAAAATATCGTCTTCCATGTGTAGGTATGTCTTAATAAAAACCAAAACAAATTTCATCCAAATCAGTCAATCTAATAATAGTTTTGTCTTATTATTAATTTAGTCTAACGTAGTACCTACCATGAAAATAAGAGAATTTTTCTAGGTGAAGAATAAAATATATAACAAATCAGAAAACAAAGATCAGAGAATTAACTTAATATATTAACAGCAAAACTTCGGAATGAGAAGAATCTTACCATGCGACCGGTAATTTGAGATTCACATTGTAATTAGTCTGATAATAATCTTTTCCAACTCCCAGGGCTCGGGAGAGACCAAAGTCGGAAATCTTTACCCTGTCCCTGCAGAATACTAAAATATTCCGAGCTGCCAAGTCCCTAAAACAATAAGATAGGATTATTAACTATGAAAAATAAGGTTTTTGGCTTACAAATAAAAGTAAAAATATTTTTGTTATTCTTAACAGTCCAAAAACATATTTTACCTATGTATCAGTCTTTTCTTCTCCAAATAAGTCATACCATCACAGATCTGTTCCGCAAACTCACAAAGTACAACCACAGAGAAGTCAATGCGCAGAGTGACTTCCCTCAAACACTCAAGAAGTGATCTCAGTGGTGCAAGTTCTGTCACCTAAATAAATAAAATTACCAAATTTGTTAATGTTTTCAAATTTAATGTTTTTGCATTTAAGTGTGTAGCTTCCAGTTACATATCCAACCATTTTAAGCACTAAATTTAATTAGCATATTGTGATACTTGGCTTAGTCCTAGGATTATTTTTTGGTTCAAAGATTTCAAATTTATTCAAAGATTTCAAAGGTTATTTACCATAATCATTTACATATAGTAACTCTGCTTACCAACATCAAGGAGTCAAGATGCAAAACAACTCCATACAGGCGCACAATATTAGGATGTTCAATACTATGCATCACAGCTGCTTCCTTGAGAAACTCTGTGGAGTTTGATGTCATCTTCTCGTTTCCTAGGCATTTTATTGCCACCTGCAGCTGTTTTATGGAAAATTATTAGTGTATTTGTATTTTTGTTAATATAACATATTTAAAAACTTAGAAAATAGTAATATTCTCACTCTTTGATTTCCAGTGTTCCATGTTCCTTGTTGCACAACCCCAAACTGGCCCATGCCAAGTTCTTTGTTTATAGTAATATCTTCAATGGATATAATATGTTTTGTGGGAACTTTCACATTTATATCTGAGATTGTTTGTACATCTAATGTCACAGATATCTCCTCTTGTTTAATCTGAAACAATGAAGATTGTTAATAAGAAAAACAAATTGGAATTAGAGTCAGAATATTATGGAAAATGTTTTACCCATTCTACCTTGCGGTAGCCACTTATAAGTTTCTTCAGTTTCGTTATGTAAGTATTTGGGAAATATCTGGAATATAACTTCTTGTATCGCCTCTGCTCTGGCTTAGAGAGGCCAATTTGAATTAAATCTTCAACAGCAACAAATTTGAGCTGAGATAACTTTGTAACTTTTAAAATATCCCTAAAACAAATATGGTACTACTGAGTATTATTTATTATGTAAATATTTTGTGTAACATAAAGCATAACATGAAACATTCATAGTTAGGACATTAGTAAACAACAAGCTGTCTTGTAAGAATGTGACATTAAATATACACATGAATTCATTGACATATAAAATTATGTAAAATTGATGTTGCTGTGAATAAAAATGTCTTTTACAACACCATAAATAAATAAAGATAAGAGAAAAAGTTTATTTTTTATGAATGCAATGTAATTGGACAAAATATTTAGAACAGATGTAAAGAATAAACTAATCCTCTTTGAGAGGTTGGTGTACTTTTAAATATGTGGTAAAACTAAAATTAAGTATTTTCATTTTGGCTAATTGACTTTGATGTGTAGAAAGATAACATGTTATTCCTTAGAAGGGCCTACAATTATTTTTTCCAAAATAGAGATTTATATATTTGGAAAATAAAGCAAGTGATTCAGTATCTAGCTACAAATTTAAATAAAATTTGTAAGAATACAATACAAATACAAAATTTGTAATTTGTAATGGGTGTTATTTGACAATGTTTCATTACTACAAATGTTAGTTCTATCTGTCCAAAATAAAATAATTTAATGCATAGAAATGAATAAATAATTTAAATATATAAAAATAACTTGTAAATAGAAAAAAATAGAAAAGCAATCAACCGAACAAAAGAAATGACAAACATTATGTTTGTATATGTTGGTAAAATGTCGCAAAAGCAAACATACTTTCTTTCTTTTTTAAATTTCCCATATTATTGAATAATATAATTATAAAGTAACAACGTTTTATAAAGAATACATTCGCAAATTATTGAATTCAGTAATAAAATCAATGCTCTAGAGCATGCGCAAAATTGGTCGAACATCGCAAGTTGCAAACTATTTTAATAAAAGTATAAAAAAGTATTTTTTTACCTAAAATACTCATAATACTGCTCAAGATCAGCTTCTTCGAGAAAAACAATCAAATCCTCTTGGTCATTAGCTGAGTTATCTAAAAAAACACAACAATATTATTCGCCAGAAACGCGAAGATAAATTTATTAGAAATCTAAAATTGTAATACTTACCCATTGTAGAAACTAAATATATTCGAAATAACACTAAAAGTCAATAAATAGTATTTCTAAAATATGACACGAACACAAACACTTATAACTCAATTTGGAGTTTTTAACTGGTAGAGTGATAGAGCTGTGTTGAACTTGATTCTTGAAGTATTGATTGATAGCAAAACCAGTGTTGCCAACTTCAAAATATCGAATCGAATGATTTTAGTACAATTTTGTGATTGTGATTGTTTTGCATTTTGTCTAGTTATATATTGTAAGAACTTACATAATCATTTAGATAAGACTAAATTTGGATTAATTACAAGTATGTATAATAAAATAAATACATAGTATCACTATCTAATCCTTAGCAATATTTCGATTACTAGATACTGTGTATGTTTACGATACTATATGTCTATGTCTACGATACTAGATATATTTAGTTTTATATCTATTTATTCAAATACTTTCTATGGATTGTCAATTGTGTCGTTTAAATAGTCAACTAAAACATTTTTATTTAATTTCTTATTTTTAATGAAACTGTAATTAATTTGTAATAAGGACTTTGTAAATGGATAAATCTTTTACGTAGATTGTTCAATCTATCTATCTTTGGTGCAATATAACGTGTATTTTCCCACTAATGAATTGCCCACTAATAAATTTAGACAGAAATTGTTTAATTTTTAGATAATTTGAGATAAAGATGGGATAGCGAGGATACCAAATTTTAAATAATGCAAATTTTACAACAACAATGTTTGAATTTTTAACGCTCTGATACAAGCCTAGGGCTCAGGGTAAGAGGATCATTAGCTGTATTCACATTAAGTTGCCTAAGAATACTCTTACTTAATAAAATGTTTTTGCCTTCATAAATCGAAGGACCGTTATAGTTTTAAGTTAGAAAACGTAATAGGCTTATCACGGTTTAGATTTTATATTTTTTACTTTAATAATATCCAAATACAATAAATAGTTTTGTTACCACATATTATGTATAACACACTTTTCCCTTTAAAGGATTGGCAAACTCGCTAGT
Organism: Napeogenes inachia; assembly: GCA_959347355.1. Taxonomy (NCBI): domain Eukaryota; kingdom Metazoa; phylum Arthropoda; class Insecta; order Lepidoptera; family Nymphalidae; genus Napeogenes; species Napeogenes inachia. The sequence goes on along the minus strand of OY365800.1, from coordinate 4,190,575 downwards.
TGTGACCGAGAGCTGCCTTTGAAATACGGAAGGTTGTCTATCTTAGGATACCAACCAAGAAATAATAAGTTTTCGGCTGGTATTTTTAGATGTGCAATGATTCCCAAAGAGAACTTCAAATGATTTTCTCTATGAATTATTTTTGGTTAGAAGTTTAGAAGTAAGAAATAGATTAACGACAAAAATCTTTGACAATTAACAAGGAGGGAAGTTATAATCAAGAAAACATTGTTAAGAAGATAATATAAAAACGTACATACTGATGCCTCAGCCTTTGTATATCTCAATCACAAAAATTAAGTGAAATTTGATAAGATAATGTAAGCACTAGAATTTTATAATTATAGGTCTTTAAGTATTGATCTGTTCTGAAAACTGTGTTGCTCTCAAGCAAAAAGTCTACTATGTTAAAACCGTTTATAAAATCATAAAAACTTAGACATTATTACATTCTTTAAGTTTTCTATTTAAACCTTTCAATGTTTATATATTCTACTAACCCAATAAAATAATAATACAAGCTGCCATCGCTCATTTTTTAAATACAAAAATCATAAAATTTATGAGCGTCTAAACTTGTAATAAATATTATAAGTAGATCAATTTTATAAATATATCTTTACCAATTATAATATCTTTAAATTTTAATAGCATATTTTCATATCAAATTAGCATTATAGCTTTATCAATATAGGACAGACGGACACTCGCATAAACCAACGCGTTCATACAAAGGATCTGTAAAAAGAATGGTACTTAATACATTGATGCCGGAAGCAAATAATTTCTATCGGTATCTAATATTTCTTATTAAGCCGCAGGTAAAGCTTTACCAACTTAAGTACATCTGTAACTAACAGATACATAATATAAAGGGAATATTTTAAAGGTTTAAAATATAAAATACAGTATGAGAAAAAATCAATGTTAAAAAGTATATTAACAGTAATAAAAAAAATATAGAAGTTTGACTGTTAACCACCGAAGAAGTTCAAGAACCACAGTGTGAATTATTTTTGCATGCGGATAATTTGCCACCGCAAAGGTGAAGGGAGTGAACGTATAGTAGTTGAAGTTGATTCGCCAATAGATAGATCTATATAATACTTTTCATTGTACATAGACCACAGACAAAATACTTTCAAAGATACAAAAAAAAAAAAACAAAACTATAATGGAATCAAGCGATCCCAACGTAACTTGATTATTTTATGATATAAAATTATTTTAATTTTAAAAAGATAAATATTTGTCTTTTGTAAAAAAAAATACAAGGAAAGATTTAAAAAAAAACTATTTACTTTATGTTATAATTTTAACCGTGCTTTTATTATGATTAAAAAAATAACACGAATAATTGTAATATTCGTTGAGATGTTTTTTAACTTATAGTCACAAAATCTTTTTTGTCTAAGACATTCAAATCAAAAGTAACACCAAATCGTTAACAATGAAAATTCTGTTATGATGTTAAATACCTGATTTTGTAGAAAAACTGAAGATAGATAATAATAGACGAGATGCTGATTTTATTTAAATGGCAATATTTTAACGAGTTATAATTTATAAGCATGTAGCAACACTCAATCCTGTTTTGCAAATATGGCGTAAGTTTCTACAAAATGCAGTGGTAGATAACTTTATATTTGTCAATTCTGAAATTTAAATAAAAGACATGGACCTGGTATAAGACTTCAATCAATTGTTAAAGTGCTATTGGAACTTTTCATAGGAAATGTGAATTTTGCGCAATGTAGGTGTTAACTAGAATATTATATTTTTTCACAAATCAAAATAATCATGTTCTATTGTTAATATCTATAATATAATTTATTTTACTTTGTATCTTTTTATGTATCTCTGTTATAATGTAATGAATTAAGTTTTTATTGAGGTTCTCTGTGTTTTGTCAAGACATTTAGAATATTTATTGCTAAAATGGGTGATTATTGTATTATTTTGTGCCAAAATATTGTATTTTTGTCAGAATTATAAAATGTTATTTTATTGTTAAACTTTAGTTTAGTTTATTCATTTATATCGTACTAATTGTGCTATAATTGAACTCTATTATGTGATCTATGGCTGTTTCATATTTGAATTATGTTGAGAAGTAAACACCATATCAAGATGTACCTGATTCAGGTAAGTGAACTTTTTTTAATCAATTATAACAATTCATAAACTTTCTCTACAAGTAATAATATTCGACCATTACTTTGGTAGTGTTGCATTGATGCACTCGGTATAATTAATTATAGTGTAGACCAATTACTTATTTTAGAATTTTTACTCCCTGGATTATCACCATCATCATCTTTTTCATATATTTAAGTAGATTAACACATTGTTTATAAAATGATAATTCTATTGATGTGGTTGGTTGAATATCGAAAACACAATAATTCATATGTTTTTCATATTTTAATATTTACAGAGACAATTGTTAATTGATTTAACTGATGTATTTCTGTGCAGACAGTTTTAAGAATATGTAGTAATTGTGGCAATTACCCACCATAGTATCATATATTACTCTCATTATAAAAGGCAGCTTTTCATAGTGTAGGTGGCCTGAAGTGCCTTTACTCTATGACAGTAGTAGATAGGAATCTAAATTCCAATCTGACTGTTAAACTGTTTCAACTATCTTTTCAGATATTTCCACTTTAATTAAATAGGTTCTGTGTTACTAGTTTTTCTGTAAAATAATACACTTCATTTGGCATTGTGAAGTGAATTGAAATCACATGGAAAAAGGTTTTTAGCTGATGGATAAAATACTTAAAAAAGTTATTTATTGACAACTATGAGCTTTTAGTGTGAAAACCCCAACACTTATAAAATTGTTTTTTCCTTAGTGTTCTTTTGGTTTAATTACAACTTAACTATTTGTCCTAGATATCATAACATTTAAAAAAAAAAAGCATTTTTAAAGATGCTTATATAATTCTAATCTTTGAAACTACATATTGTACAAGTCTACAAGTAAAGTCTATTAAACCATGTATTTAAAACTATTTTGTTTCCTTATGTATGTATGTATAAAAATAAAAATTGACCTGTTAGAAAGTATAATAATAAACTCATTTATAATAACAAAGGAAATGTACATGTTTGGTCTCTGAGTTTTTTATTTTGAAACAGGACTACTCTAATATTTTTTTAAAAATCCCTACTGTTTTAAAATTAATTTGACAAAATTTTTACTTCAATATTGTATTTACAATAGTAACAAATATTATTGATATTTATGTAGCAATATTATGTAATAATATACATAGTAACAAATATTATTGTTACAATATTTTTTTCTATATAAGCTTTTTGCTATATAGATATCCATAAAAATGAATGATATGTATAAAGCAAAAAGCTTATATAAATAAATTCTTTTTAAGGTAGGTAGTACTCATAATATGTTCCTGTAATATAATATAAAAAAACTTTGTGTTTGGATAGGTTTCTTGAAATTAGATTCCATTGTTTAAATTATATTATAACTGTAATTTTTCTGCGATAATTATTTCTCGAGCAAAATCCGTTCGCGTGATTATAGCCCGTTTAACCTTTGTTGTAATTTCCGTGATAAAGGTAACCCCGTTCGTGCTTTAGAGCACAATATATAAAAATACAATATTTTATTTTTTATTACGCTATAAAACTAGGTTAGATACATTATAAATGTAATCGTTTAATGATATTTAAGACGAACTTTACCAGTAAGCTCTATGATGCTGTAATAAAATTAAGATCGAATCATAAAGAGCTTTTAGAGAGCGTATCTATTTACATACGAGCACAGATAATATAATAAGACTCATACACGAGAATGACAACAGTTTTGTCTTTACCATCTGTTTCATTTCTGGATTATTTTTAATCTTATGATTGTAATTCGTTGAGACCGCTAGGCGTATTTATTTTTACAGCTTTATAAATGCTCGAAACGCAATTTAAATAATGAGCCATTATACTCTAAAGTTGAAATTGCTAAAGATTTTTTGATAGTTCTGTTTATACTCAACAAAGATTTGGCCCCATGACAGTATTTCAAGAAGTCTTAGTAAATATATAAATAATGTAAAGCAACTTATTTTAATAAAGAATTTAGGAAAATAGCGAGTAGCATATTCTATCAATTTTAGTGCATATTGAAATTCATTGAACACCGTTTTTGAAATCGATAGGTATGCTCTTTCTCAAACCACAGAACAGTGAAAATATACATGCAGAACAAGAGAAACTCCTTGTTTTAAATAAATGTAATTATTAGTAACATACGGACTAAACTCATACTTATTCCAGACATCTTATGTCACGGTGCTAAGCATAGATCTATGCTTATCATCGTGACATAAGAGATAGATCTAGATGTATAAAGCTAATGTAGCTTAATTCTGCACCACTAATGCTGCTTCACTGCTGATCTATTGTGCCGAGCGAAGTGAAGCTCTTGCTGGTCACAATTGTGGTTCGTTATGACACTACTCCTCCTTGACCAATGAGGGTAAAGTATTGTTAATTGGTATAGCCCTCGAGAGCAACGAGAGGGTGGTTTTAAAGTTTTTTGATGACATTCGCCATTGTAGCTTTTGAGATAATTTATTAAATGTGTCCCATAAAGATAATATATAGAACGAATGCAATAACGATTTTTCTGTAAGAAACCTGTATATTATTCATACGAACATGAATTGCCAAGTGTTTTAATTGAATAGCATAAAAATGCCATTTGACAAGAGAAAGAAAAGAGCAAATAACATAATTCTAGTAAGAAACCTGTAAATTGGAAAATTGGAACAAGAACTGTCAAGTATTCTAGTATGATTTTAAAATGTACATCTATGTATGCATGTTGCTCATCTAATTGTCTCCACCAAACTGAGGTTCGCTCAGTTCCTCCCGCCGCGTATGATCACAGTCCTAGTAATTCAATCGCAGTAGTGGCTCAATAGTATAAAGTATAAACATTTGAAACGCTAGAATATAATTAAATTATTATTTTTATTAGCTGTCTATATCTTGACCGTTTCCCCGCGGTTCTATTACGCCGAATGGTGCGTCACTTGGTTTTGTGAGTGTGCCAAGAAATAAATTTGTGACAGCAAAAATGAATCACATCTTTACTGCGGATATGTGGATGGTTCGTAGTTCATGTGACGTTTTTGCGGACTGTTGAAGTAGAACAGTTGTAATAATAACTATGACCACCGAATGTGTTGTCGGTAAACTCTATAATTGTATTTTGCGATAGATAAAGATGCCGTTGCGTCTCGTCTGGATAAGAGCCAACCCAACGAGACGTTGAGTTACTGTGACTCGATTATGACGCCGCATATTTTTAACGTAACAGCGCAGACACGCTCATGTGCCAAATGTAAAGTTCACTTACGTTGGCAAGAACTGCTAGGTGTGCATAATAAAGATTCTCAATACATTCTAATGTCTGTAATTAGTCATTAAGCAAATAAGTTGGAAACACATGACACCAACTGCGTCTCTTGGTACAATATTTTTCATTTTCAATTGAATAGGGTTCTTCTGAACATGTGACCTCGCATTAATCAAACTACATACAATATTGTTATGAATACGATTTTATTTTGTTAACGCTTGTATACTTATCTCACTTTGCCTTTTCTAGTATTTAGATTTTATATTATAATTATATGGTTTTAGAACATACAGACAACTTTATTTCAGTCGCTTGTGGTTAAATGACGAAAGATTCAGATTCAAGGTTGGTAAGTTTGTCTTTGGTCCTTGCGCAATAATTATATTTTTTCCTTAAGATTTGCACTTAGTTATTTTTTATATATATTTGTCACAATGAAGACTAATGAAGACAATATAATAAAACAATACAAAAGGGATACGTCATGGCAATAGGAAAAATATTGATGACAAAAGAAACTTCCCGTTATAAATTTAACTATCTTAAAGTATTAAAATAAATAGATATTATTATTTTTATTGCAATTTGCAATCCATAACTAGGGCAAGGGTTAGTTCAAGGGCCTGTCCTAGAATGTTGAAATGGAAATAAATTTAAGAATATAAAAGCAGCACACAAATATAGATAGAAAGCTTTTCAACCATAAATGTAAAATGTATATATATCATTTCATTTTAAGTTTTCATATCTTGCAAAATGAAAACCTGAAATAGATGCCATTGTCTATTGAAACTTGGACTTATTAGAAATACTAAATCTTTAATAACATCTTCGATTCCGAAGACATTTCTAACTAGTAATTTTATGGTTATTTACCTGCGTGTAAATTTTAAGAAAATTAGATAATACAGCAGTAGTAAACGGAAATGAAGCTACAGAAACAAAAGGGTAAGGTTAAATTAAATAGTTTCTGTTTACTAGGGGAAACTATTAACTTGGACATAATTGTTATATTTAACTTCGATTCCAAGATATTTTATTCCTTATAGCTCGAGAAAATAAATCTTAGTTCTTATTTGTTTGTTTGTTTTTATTGCCTTTATTTATATATGGCTATAACAATTATCAATTTATGCAGACCCTAGACGGCTAGACTATGACTACAGTCATATTACTGCGTAAGGGATAGTGTCCCCCTCTTATAGAAGATCGTTCTAAAGTAATAAAGTTACTATAATATAGCTATATTGCAGCAGTTTCGTATGGTTAGTACGAGAAGCAAACACCCAACTCTCCTCTCTCTTTCATTCATCCCTATCCAGATATAAAGGGTTGCAACCGTTCGGTTTGAGAAAAGTTAAATTTGGATCTATATTTGCGAAATAGCGACTTCATCACTTGCTATCAGGTGTATCGTCTGTTGTCACTCAGTAATATATGTTATCTGTAACAAAATATAATATGTGCATCTCAAAGGAAGACGGAGCGATCGATGTAGGTTTGTTTACAGGTGAAACGGAAATTGGAGACCGCGTATAAACTTCCGTTATTATCTTATTATACATTCCACGCTTTCGCAATAACAAACAAGATACATACTTTAATAAGAGGTGATAAGAGTCGAGGAATGGGTAACAGGTTGGAAGTGATTGTACGCCCCAATAATGTTTACAGATTTTAGTTAAGTCTTAAATTAAGACATGTTTATCTTTATATATTGCTGATACCTTTAATTTCGTGCACACATATATACCTAAAATTGTCATAACTTTTTTCTATTCTATAAAACATTTATAACTGTAATATATTTATCTTATACATATATTTAATAATAACATTAAATATGTGAAAAGGTCATTGAAAATGACCTCCATTTTCTTCAACACAGCTCTTTAAAGGTTGAGGCCGGATATCAATAGAAACACGCACGATCTATGGGAAGATTCTTCACTGTCACTATTATGAATTATTTTAGGGACTACAAATTATTATGGCGCTTAAAGTATGCAATAATCTCTAAAACTGTTCATAAATCATAATTCAGCTGAACTAGTTGACGGCATCTCTTCAGTTTAAACTTAATCGTTCATTTCTATCGACATCTGAGTGGATCAGGTGGATTCTAACCCGGTGCTGACTCATTTTTTGTTATGAAACACAGTGTAGTTAAGATATGTCTATCTTGATACACTTTAATCAAGAACATTGTCAAAAAAATATGGCTGTTACTTCTTGATAGCCAACTCTTCACAAAACTAATATTGAAGTCGAATTATTTCCACGTTGCACTCTGCTCACTAATTGGGAAATTTCTAAAGAGCTTTGAGAATAAACTCGGTTATTCTGCTTGTTAAAATATTGAAATCGTAAACATTGATCTGGTCAATAAATATTTTCTTCTGTAACTTTCGTCTGTGTAAGACTTTGTTTTGATGATGTTGTCAATCTGTCATTTTTAAATTAACAGTTATTGATCAGTCCACCTCTCGTGCAAGTACTATGTCTTTTGTCCTGTTCTAAGTTATATATTCATTTACCGAGATAAAAATTTTCAAAAACAAGACGGGAATCTCTTCGAATTATTTTTTTCATTGCTTTTCAAAAACAGAGATAGAATCACTGTAAGTAAATGTAACAGAGATAGTATCACTAAAAGTGTAAAAAGTAAAAGTAAATGTAAACAACCCGGTATAAAATACCAACAATCGACTAACCAAGCGAATGGAGTTTAATAAATTACATTAGACTCAATCATTAGCCTGGTGACACTGTAATAGCCGATAGGGCTAACAGCACAGACACGAACCAAAAAAAAAATAGACTCAATCACCTACTTTGTTTCACATATACCATAATTGTATCGCAACAATTCGGTTCTCCTTATCACCTCACTCCGTTCACATTCTCTCCGTTCGTTCCATATCACAAAAATATTTCACACAGATTGGCAGTAAAATGAGAAAACACAATAATAAAAGATTCCAAATTCAAATGTAGGAAATATTATGTATTTTTTATTTTTAACAATATGATCGGGCTAAGTATGATTCGATCAATCAAATAAATCGTTTGTACCCATGATAGATCTGGTATGCAGATATTAATAAGTAGTGTAAAATAATATTTTATAATTTTAATTACGTGTATTTCTATCTCTTGCTATAATGACTTCTTACAATCTCTTGGTAGGTTTGAGTCTGCTGCTGGTCAAATTGGAATATCGACTTCAATTACATATTGGGTAATGAAGCGCACCACTTGATATATCTTATATATATTATTATTTACCGATAAGTGCAATAAATACTACGTGGTCGTCTACAACTTCATGTATAGTATACGTATGACAGTTAAATTAGCTTTACTAAACAAAAAACCGGCCAAGTATAAGTTGGAATAACGCACTCAGGGTTCCGTACCATTAAATATAAAATAACCGTAAAAAAAATCACGTTTGTATGGGAGCCCTTTAAATACCTATTTCATTTTAATTTAAATATTTTTAAAATTGTATATATCACTAAATAATCTGCGATCACTTGAAGCGTCTACCTTTGGCCATTATAAAAATCGAGCAAAATATTATGTTTGTTGTATGGGAGGCTCCCCTTAAATATTTATTATATTCTGGTTTTTGTATTTGTTGTACTGTAAATATCAACTCGTTCTAGTTATCACGGTATCTTGAGATACAGCCTGTAGGTAGACAGATTGACAGCGAAGTCTTAATAATAGGATACCTGATAACTAACAGTTTCCTTTATAGTTTGGTACAAATCCCTAAATTCGATTCCGTTATAGATGATAAGAGTTCCGTTACAAATCGAATTACTTAAAATATTCATGATAATAAGTCCGTTGTTTTACAGGATAGCAAAGACAGCTTCGACATGTTCCTAGATTCTTACACACAACGACATTGTACCAAAAAGTTCATGGAAGCATCACACATAGTTTTAGTTAGTTTTAGTTGTACGTAATTTGTAATTAATTTCGTGGTTTAATCGTTCTAAGGACTTGGTGTTCCTTGTATCCTACTGAAAACGACAATCCTAGCTACTCTAATAACACCCAGTGATATTTCATTTTTCTCTTTAAAGTTTCTCGTTAAAGAAGTTGACATTAAGTTATAAAACTTATGAAAATGTTCGAAAAGGTTATTTCTTGCTTAAACATAAACTTGGCAAAATCGATTGATTACCTAAAAAGCATCACTGCATGAAAACAAATGTGAGAGCACTTAGCGGGTGGGCTGGTTGATATTGCCTCAGAGTGAATAATATAATAATGTTATTAGCTATTTCTAAAGAGACCCGATACTACAGACGTTCGTTAGACCTATAGTTTAAACAGGCTTTTAATCGGTTTTAATAATATTATCTACAATTGAAGAATAAAATATACATTTATAAAATATGTACTTTGGTTCGATTCCCGACAGGGACAGGCATGTATGTGATGAGCATAGATGTCTGTATTTCTGGGTTTGGTCTTTTATTAAATATTTTCTTAGTATTTCTAATGTGTATTTCTATGTATTTGTATCATTGTCTAACACACTTATTACAAGTAAATAATTTGCTTACTTAGGGGTTAGATCAATGTGTGTAATTATTCCTGTGATGTTATTATTATTATTCAAAGTTTCATATAAACTTTTTTTAATATTGTGCCTAAAGAGTTTTTTTTTAAGTTTCTTGCTTTAAACCGATTGTTTTTATTTAGTTAACGAAGTATTTATTTTTGAAATAATACATAATGCTTATTATTTTTGTTCATTATATATTGTTTGTTGGTTTGGTGTTCATATTTTATACCTCCTTCATCACAGAACATGTCCGTTATTTTTGAATTTGATAAATAGTTTTAAAATATTTTATTTTAATATACCTATATATAATAAAGTAAGTAATATACTTTTAATTTTAGTCTCTTTTTTATTACAGTATTATTAATAAACCTAACAATGGTCTTAATTAGAGCGCCTTTTTAGCTTAGATAGTAATTACTAAGACTACTTGCACCCAAGATTATTTTTATAAAACTTAAGACTGGTTTACACTGTTGGATTCGTAAATAAATTTTACCTTAACCAGACACCTTAAGAATAATATCATTGAGATGTGGTTTAAAAGTAATTATTTGTAATGCGAGTATGTCTACTAAGTGTCAATCAGTTGGACAGACCACCCTTCTCGTTGTTAACGCAACAGATAAAAAACAGATTAAAAACGGATAATAATATTGTCTTATATGTACGTAAAATTGCATTTTTAATAATAATTATTAAGTAAATATATACATATTACAATATTAGATAATAGTACCTACGACAAAAGTATAGGGTTAACCCTTATAGTTCATAAGTGTTTTCTGTTGATATCACAATTAAAATACATATATATTTTTGTGTGAATATAGTGGATGAATTTAACCAATGGTTCGACTGCCCAACGTGATCATTTTTTATCAACTCCTATTCTGCTACACTTAAATATCCCTCTACAAATCTCTAGGAATTTTTATGGGTCGTATTAAACATTATATATGCTTTCGAATTAAAACTATTTAGTAAAAATAAGAGAGAATAAAAACTGTCCCTTTTATAAAACATGTTCTCTACAATTCAGTAGGTACTAACCTTTTCCTACAATAATGTAAGGGGAAAAATCCCTCCGGGGGAATAATTTTGCTATCTTTCTAGCTACAAATAAAACTAATTTAATTTCCTCATTACTTCTTAAAATTTATCATTCAAAACAAAAATGATATTTTTTTCAAAGTCGACTGCTATGTTCAGGTTCTTATCTTACTAGTACAAAATGTTATGAGAAGAAAAATACAGTAGAATTTTAATATCAAAGGAAAAACGATTCCCTGTAATTTTCTACTAATAGAATTATTAAATGTCTCACAATCACATAAATCTCGATGTTTTGTTTTGAAGTGTAGTACTAATTTATCATTTAGAAAAAAGGTAAGTAAAATATTTCTGTGTATAGTTTGTAGAGAGCCTGCCAAGTCAATATTTCAAATTTTATGGTTTCAAATATTACTATCATAAATATTCTTTTTGAAGCCAAATGACTTGTTTGTCAATCTCTGAGAGATCTAAAATTTCTTCATTAAACATATTTAATTGAAAGTATCTCATTTCACATACTATTATTTTCTAAAATTTTCGTTGCAGAATCATTAGGATATATAAAAGAGTATTCTAAAGTATAGCTACCACTCAAAGATGTCTTTGAAAGAACTAGTCATCGTCAAAGTAGGTATTTGTTGATGAATAAAGTAGAAAGGTATATAAATAACACTATTGTTGTGCAAAAATAAAAAAGTGATCTAGATTTTACAAGATATTAAGATGGTTTTGACAACAGTTCAGACGAACTAATATATGTGGTTTTATTTCTAAAAGAAGTTAAGATAAGTTATAATGATATTTTTTTTTGGAAATTAATGAACAGACCTACAATACAAACTATAAACATTTTATTTTCTAATAGTTCAGCTAGATATATTTAAATAATACAGCCTTATAAATAAAGTCAGTAAAGAAATATAAGACCGTATAGAAGTACCCTACTTTCGTTCTATTTTCAGTTCTCGTTTTGAATTGTTGGCTTCATTTTCCTGTATTCAAGCGTCGTTAATTTTTTTCTTGTGAATTCTTTTAGTTCGCATATTGGATTTTTTGCAAATAAATCCGTTCGACATTAATATTGCAAATTTTACAATATTAAGTATATATGTATATATATATTAATACATTTTAAATATAATTCGTAATGTGGCTGATCTATTGAATATTAATGAGCAAAGCAAAGTTTTAATTGAGTAAGACATGCATTGTGCTTAGGAAACACTAGGATAGGTGTAAAGAGTACAATGAGAAAAGTCCGCAAGAAACTTCGTGTATAAACTTTACCGAACTACACTATAACCGATTTGATTTCATGTTGTTAATAAATATATGTTAGTAGAAGACAACTTCTAAATCTCTGCTGCTCCATGTCCATGCTGACGATGTCCTCACCATAATCTGTTCTTATTGATTTTAGTTTTGATCCATTAGACAGAATTTTCAAAACTATTTTATGAATAACAAATGGATTCAATTATCTACCTTACCTTTTCAGTCATAAATCAAATGTAAATCATTAATTTAAGTTCAATCGATAGTTTTGTATTTTTATTCTATAACTATATCCACGGTTCCAGGGCTATTTGGTGTAAGCGACATTTTTAGTAAAATGGAGTAATATGCAAATTCTGGTCAGCATTTTTTTCTGATTCAAAACATATATGTATATGGGTATATGTCTGTTTGTAGATATGTGTATGCATGTCTACATACAGACATACCTGTGAAAATGTCGCTTAGACCAAATAACCCCGGAACCGTATACTTATAATACATATTGTGCTAATGTTTTAATATACATACCGTATATTTTTATATTCTCTGTGACATAGTACATCATACAGGTGGATTATAATCCCCCCGCATCGAACGCTTCTATTTTAGTTGAAATATAATTAAGTATTGTCAACACATCGCGTTGTTACTATTTTAAACACGTGATAAACGATATTAATACCTCGGGACATGACATTCATTATATATATCTGATTTAGATGTTAATAAATAGTCTAAATATAAGGTCTTGAAACTATTAAAACACCATTCAATTATGCAATTGCTCTTTATAAGATCTAAGATCATAGTCACCTTAGCATCGCATTAGAGTTACAAATTGATGTTTACTTAAGTTTGTAATAATGCTCATGGGTTATCACTGATATGGTAGAAAGTTGATGGTTAATTTCTTATTTAATGTCACTTATTTTCAAATTAAATTTTAACTTACATCGGTTAAGTTAGAACCTACTAACTAATGTTCTTATTTTGTACTTGAATTGTATTTTAAAGATAGTTAAGAGGAGATAATAGTTATTATATTAATTCACAAAAATAGTTCTAGTCATATAAATAATATTTAGGTAAATGTTGAGTACCGCTTAGATTTATTTAAAGCCTTCAACTTAACCTATTAAGTTCACCATAACCCTCAAATCTAAGTATGAAGCGTGAAAATATTTTGAACTAGATAATTATTAGTCGGTTTAGATATTAGATATCATTGATATTCTTTGTAATATTTGTTTCAGTTTAGTATTTAATGCACGTTATCTTGTTGCCTTGAAAGAAGCTTAATGTGTTGAAGGTGCGCTAGATGTCGATACCAGAGTTCTACGTAGGATGTCTGTAGCATCTATCGTGTCACTGGCGTCTGTACACTGACGCCACCTCTATTGAAAATGAATCAACTTTATACATAGAACTGCGTCCTTCATCCGCTAGATGTCGACTGTAGTCGCTTATAACAATCTCACAGTTAGATAAGAAAAATTACTCTATCAACCCTATTTTGAATAGATAATTTTTGGTTTTGGAAAAGTAAACATATTTATTTTCCTTTAATTCCTATAAATGTATTTTTAGGAGATTTTGCAAGTTCTAGAAAATAAAATTTTAATGAGAGTCTGAATTTAAACAATTTCTTTAAAAATACGTCGAAAAGCCCGAGATGCTAAAGCTGAAGAAAATCAAACATATTAAGACAATGTAACATTACTACAAGATAACTTCAAAAGTTCAAGTAACTTTTCAGCGCGTTTTTTATTATTTAAACGTTACGAGATTATGTCATACCATTATTTCTGTCAATTCTTGTTCGGAATTACTGACCTACTTTTTCTTCGTTTTTGGCAAATAAAAGGAGGTAATCGAATGCACTTGCCTCAAGTCGTCATGAGTTATATGATTGTGACAGACATAATACCTACTGGACAGCTGGATAAATTTAGTGTCATCTTTTAAGATGGTTTCGCTGTCTAAGCTTATATTGTTTAAGTAAGATGGTTTAAGAAACTGACCTATACAAAGTTTACGAACTTAGAAAGAATTATAATACGATAAATTTGATTACGTTTCTTAATACGTAGGTACCTACAACTTAGTATAGGACATGCGTTTTATTATTTTTAAAGTAAAACTTTTATTACATCGTCTCAAACTTTTTCGTCTGTGTGTTGCATGTCGCGTGACGGTCGGCCGCGGAGTAGGGATAAAGTGAAAGGCGCTCGTATCGATGCGGTTTTTACTAGATACATTGAAAAAATCGAATGTAAGTCACTGTTCACGTATTTTAGTTACCATAAAATATTGGTTACATTTATAAACTGTGAAATTCATGATGAAGATGGAATTGATAATAGAATGATTGAAAATAATTGAAAAACGGATCAAAATGACTCAACGATTATAAAATATTGTTTTCAGTGTTTTAATGTGTCATCTAAATAATTGTTAAGTATTATGTATGTCGTACTCTAAGACACAGAGTTCAATAAAAATATTAGTTGGAGACCTAGTCTACTTTTATCATTTCCCATTATCATTCCCATTTTTTAAGTATAAAATTAAGATTGATGAAGCAATTTTTATACCCTTAATGGAATATTTTTGAATAGATTTTAATTGAAATTAAATACTAAATAAAATGTAGATTTGAAAATAACGCAAATAAATATTGGTTGTTATTTATAAACAAATTTAATAAGGCTTGCTTAATAATTTAGTTATGTAGATTGAGATATGAGCTTTGATAATATTAAACGTACACATTTGGTCCCGAATGAAGTTCCTTTTATTAAAAAAATAATATTCAACATTAGTGATGGAATTCCCTTCAGAAGTCATACTGATTCAACACACTCTGATTTGAATTATTTTCTCGTGGAATTTTGGAACAAGAATTTGAAACTAATTATCTCATGGAGGAAAGTGACAAAAATACTATCTACATGACTCCTTCATACTTAGATCTCATCTTACCAGAGTCTCATTAATACCGGAATTGTACGTTAAATGAGGTCTCTAGTCATCTATACTACTTTTTTTTTTCAATTTACTTATGATATTTTAATACAATACATACTTTCAAACATCAATTTAAACGCAACATTGTTTTTTTTTTTTAAAGAAAAAAGACAGAAAGTCAATTACATAGTTGTTATAACAATGTTTCTATCATACTGAGAAAATCTGATTCTATTCAATAGTAAACTAAAATAACATAAAATGTAATTAAAAGATAGGGCTTCAGTTGGAGAAAAACTAGTTTTCTTGTTATTCTGTCCATTAATTGTAGAAATCATACATTCTATTGTTTGTGAGTTCAAAGAAAAATCCTATGTATGTCAATTGACAGTTTGACAATAGTACCAACTTAATAATATTTATAAGTTTTTTTTATGTGGCAGGTTCGAGCTGCAAAGGGCAAAGAGCAGAACTTGTAAATTAAATGTTTTGAATGATTTTACATGAAAACGCATCACAGCGGTTTCGTTAAAAAGGATTTTCTGAATGCGGAAACAAAGCGATGCATTAATGTTTATCTGTTTAAAATTTAATTAACAAAAATATTTTTTGTAAATAATTAACGATTTCGACAACGGTGTTTCGACGCCAACAACTATAATGTTTAACAGAATCAACAAATCAATCAATCGGTAAATTTTGAATGAGGGTTCAAATACATATATAATTCTAAATTCACCGCAGCGTTCAGCGACCTGGTTGTTCGGTTGTTAGAACCATGGGACGCTATTCCAAAGGTGAGGTGTTCGAGTCCTTCCTTTGTTAATTTATTTTATGTTTATCATTAAATTTTTTTTACATGTTTAACATCTTTAAAATCATATTTTTTAACAAAGGTCTGAACTTTGACCTTAAGGGTTCTTTTTCAATAAAAGATCAAACCTGAACTCTATTTTAATGATCTTCGTCTATAAACGATTAGTGAAGTTTCGACTGTTTTTAACAGAAGCCACGTCTGGTAGTACAGCGGTACGTACTGTACCGCGTTACAAAGATCTAATATTCCTGAAGAGACAATACAGTCAGCATCAAAAACCCACTCGTTTTAGATTGATGGCAAAACAAACCGTACTTGTTGGATAATAATTATAGTATATAAGAATATTATAATCGCTTATAAAAATATATGATATATAAACCGATTTCCTTATTGTCCATTTCTTTTCTCAACAATTTATTGGGCAAGTTTAGTACAACTACAGTATATCTAGTTAATAATCGAGTAAACAGTCCGTCATGAAAGTTTGAACCCAAATACGTTCGGATATTCCATTTTAATAGATAATCAAGTATTGTAGTCCCTTTTAATTAGTAATCCATAGACTATTTTTAATTATTTCTACACAATTAAGGTCTGATAACAAAAGCAGAGCAGAAAAAAAAAGTTACACAACAAAAAATTATTATAGATTTTAACGTAACGAATTTATAAGTTTGTTAGAATGCAGGTTTGCACATATATTTATAGACTAAATAAAAGACAATTCAAAGAATTAAATTTGAAATTAAATAATATAAAGTTATATATTTGAATTCTTAATCTTCTCTAACTTGGAACTAATTTGAATTTAAATAGAGGACAGTCTGGTTTCAAAGTGCACTGAGCAATGAGGACGGTGAAGGAATTGGATGAACATTAAATGGTTTATGTTTTTTTTTGTTATCTGTAGATTACAAATTGTGTTCATGTAAACTATATATTCAATCAGTACTGGCCATGTTCAAGCTTTAATTTTTATAGAAATGTAGGACATGTCACTAAATAATGTTAACACGATTTTCATTCGAGTCTTGAAACCTAAAACTATAAGTAATTGTAGTTTTGTATGTGCATGTGCTAGTTCAGTTTTTATATTTACTAGAATTTTGGGGTTTGACTTATAAAAGATCGAATTCTTTAGTATACAATATTGAAATGGTACGCCGTGCATTAAAGCAAAAATCTCGTCTAGAAATATTTCACCTCGCATATTGATTTTCGGCTTTACAAGGTCTGTCGAGTTGCCGTCTTCTAGAGTATTCGAACGGAGAATTGTGATCGGAATGTCATTGCCATTTTAAATGTCATATTTATGGAGGATATATTCATTTTTAAGTGGAATAAGGTTCTCCTGAAAATTGTGATAAGGATGTAGGTAATGAATGCAGGTATATATGGATTTTATTGGTACGCTCTGTGTGCCTTGTAACTCAAGACATTCTGTAATACACTACATATTATTATTAAAAAATTTTAATGTACTTTAAAATATACCTTTAGATATTTTCATAACAAGACATGTTTTTTATTCTTTGTGTAAATTACTCATGAAGTCTCCTCTATTGTATTCTTTAAAGAAAATATTTGTCTAAAACTTTCGATTTCTATTAAACACATTTTAATATTAAAGAATAAAAAGCTAGCCTACACTTAAAACATAATACAATAAAAAATACCTTCTAACATTTCTAAATTTACTGATAGTTCATGTTCATAGTACGTTAAACAAACAAATAGATGGAAGTAATGCTTTCATAGTAATTATTGAAATTTGCAAATGTAATATCCTTTCATCCGGATTTTAAACATATATGGTTTCGTGAACAATAGCTCGTATGTACAAACGGACATGTGATCCATTACTATATATACGAATTGATTAATCCTTTCAAAACCAACGTCACTTTTAATTAATAAAGCGCACCAAAGTAACGTAGATTGAGAAGCTTTTTGCAAGAACTTAATTTGGTGAAAACTGATAAATTTTACAATTTTAGCAAAACATATATTTCATACATTAGTAAAATATCAAAGTCTTATAAATATGCAGTGTTTTACTTTACCGTTAAAAGAGTAATAAGTTTAAACTGCACAATTGCCTAAATTCTACTTTATTATCTACGCTGTCCGTCTTGGTGAAATAAGCATTCTATAAGCTTAACATGGCTATACATGTTTATAGATATTTTCAAACAAAAACTTAGACAATAATGAAACATAATTGTAAAACTATCGATAAAGTTATGGATCTTAATTCAGCTGAACCTAGATGATAAAAACTTTTACAACTTATAATCTCTTCCTTTCCCCTAAAAGTCTAAAACCACTATTATATATTATTAATGTGAGTCTGTATTTTTAGGATGTTTGTTCATCACTCACACAATAAGTATTGAATGGCTTTTTAAGCGTCTTAATACATGACCTGGTAATAAAAGCATATTGCTTGTTATGCATAAGAAGTAAGTACTTGTAATTTTAATTTGTATTTTTTTTTAAGAATACCCTTGTTTTCTGTTCCCCTTCACCGCGAACGGGTCCGCGGGCAGAAACTATGTAAATAGCCTTTTTCTAAAGACTTATAAAAAAATATACAAATGATAAAAGATGACTAAATAAAGATTTTTTTAAATCACGTCTATTTAGTTGTTTTTATGTTCGTCAAGTCACAAAAATGTCTGGAATGATGTTGGAACCTTCAGCTATATGTTTTGTAGCTACAACAAGTATTATAAATACGCTAAAATCACATAAAACTAAAGGGTTAGTTTTAAGTTGAGCAATATTACCTATATTGTTTTCTGTTTACTAGATATTATTATAAAAATAAAAAAATATTGAATATAAGATATTCGAAGAATTCTAACCGATTTTATTTTGCCATGTTACTTAATTTTCTAATCTTATCTGATAACAGATCGGACCTATTTATGAAATTATAGTTGTCGTCGATATCATCTTTCTCAGGTATTTCTATAGGTATATGTGGATGAAGTCGTTGGTAGAAACTAGTACTTCTATACAAAAAGAACATTAAACTGACAAATTTCCCCAGCCGCCCAATCGTCGAAATTCGACCGTAATTTTTAGTTTTAATGTTTATGATTGTTTGGAACTCCTCCATATATATATGTTTGCTTATTCTATTTCTAGTTCTTTGTGACTATTTGACATCATACTAATATACCTTTTATGTGTATAATGTTTATTTCATTACTTTTATGTTTCCTGGTCCATGAATATTTATAAATGTTAGCTTTCTGCGCTTCTTCGCCACAAAAACCTAACTTTGACAAAACATAAATACTACGTGGTGTACCTACATTCCGAAAAAGTCTGCAATGTAATTGATTACATAAACAAGCAATATTATTATATAAATAAACCTAGACGTCAATTATAATTAATTGTCTAGATTTAGTTCTTGCAAGGTTATATTACTTACTGGCGTGCAGAGTTGGGTCGCCGCCTGGTAATCAGGTTCCAATATATATTATTATTATATATATATATATATATATATATGAGATAACCTCGTCGAATTATTAATTTACTGTCGGTCCTTGATATGGGTACAAAGTTTCAACAAAATCGGTCCGTGGGAAATGAGACAAAATCGCATTTGAAAAAGGCAGTTACAAGCATGTACACATGGAACTAATAAAAGCATGTTAAAAAAAACAACAAACGGCAGTAATTTTTTTTATTTAAGTTTTTTTTAAAATTTTCTTGATTAGTTACCCTGTCCCTTGGCTTAAACTTAGTTTAATACAATAAAAGACCAAGCTCACGAATTTCGCAAGTTTATAATGATTTATAAAGAAATGCCAGCCAGACTCATCTGTGTGTCTCTAGGATCGAGAATCTAATTATACCAGGCTTCACATACTGCTACTAACGGGTAACAGCTAATTATAAAATGGAACTTGAAAGTGAATACGATAGATGGAAAGGAAAATTGCTAATAAGCTAGCTGTTAGCTACGCATACAAAACGAGATACCAAATATGGGCAAGTTGGAACAATTACCAACAAAGATATTTATATTAATAATTTAAGTTATTCTATTAACTTAGTTTTCTCGAAATTTATCATGTTTTACGGTACATTTTGCTACAAAATCTATCTTAATGTAACAAAACCAATAATTGCAACTGATAGAACGTTTTTTTCTAACTTTTGCCTTGATTATTTTTAAATTACTTTTGTATATATTAATATTATAAAAAAAAATCATTTCTTTACACATATTCTACGCTATCTTGAGCGGTTTCAGCACATTTTCTCGTTTCAATTACCATATATTTTTTAAATTAAATCACGCCCTGTCTATGAAGACACACAACTGAGAAAATGAAAAATAAATAAATATTTTACATAATATCTGAGAAAAAAAAAATGGTTTCTATTTTTTTCATGTATCTTTTAAATTCAAATATCAGCGAGCAAGTGTCGAGAGTTGTCAGTTTATCGCTTGTATGCAAAAGTTTCTGTAGATAGAGATCGCTGTAAATATACAAAATAAGAACTTGATACTTTACAATTTTACTAAAAAAAATTAGATTTTATCATAAGTAGGTACGGTAAGGTAATGATTATTAATGATCTGTATTGTATGAAGGAACACTGATGGAGGAATGCTGCTAGATCCTCAAGACGAATGGAACTGGATATGCCGAGATGAGGCTTGTGCTGTTAGTTGTGATTAGATCTCGGTGCACCCAGTAGTCTTACCTTATGAGATCCAGTAGCAGCACCTTGGTAGCTTTTGGTAAGGGTACACCTTGTCTGGTTGTAATATTACTTAACACAATGTTCTAAACACGGATGACCTGGTTTTTTCGCCTAGGCGATCAAGCAGTAGCCGCTGAATTGTGCATTTTCATAGTAAATAATACTTAAGTATATCATATAAAAATAATATTTCAATTTATTACGTGTCAAATATGATATATGTACCTAACATACGAGTTATACAAAACCTAATATGAAAATAATTAAAGGATGTAGGTATTTATAAATAATAATAATTTATAAAAAAATCTTTAGTATGCTTAAGTGTGTGTAGTAAAGCTTTATTAATAAAGTGTTGGGATTTGATACCTATCTGTTTTGGAAAAGCGTCCTTAGAGACGATTCACTAACTAACAATGACCACAAACAAACAAAATAAATGGATTTAATATTAATATCTTATGAAAATTATCCGTCATACAAAGGTACAGACTTCCAAACATCCTAAATGGCTGAGATATCTTAAATTATTTAATAATGGTATGTCCTTCTAGAATCTAAATGTTTGGATATTATTTTCATAGTATTATGAACCCTAGTATACGATATAGGACTTTTTTGTCACTGACATTGACTTCATTCGGACGGAAAGAGTAAAGATTAAACTGCTTTTGTAGAATAAAAAGTTGATAGACTAAATATTAACAGTTGGTTTTGGTTAGCTCCTGAAAAAGTATCTTATAAGCTTGATAATAAAAAAATAAGAATCGTTGAAAACTATTAAATCAATATCGTTTTAAAACTACTCTACCTCGCGAAAGTAAATAATACTCGAGACTTGCTATTTCATATATGAAATAGAAGAAATCTGAAATATTTTCAATCTTCAATGTTTCCTTTCAGAACTTTATGTACTCAGGCCATCACAGTATTGATGAAAACTTTTATAAAAAAATGTTATACACTATAATATTAACTCTTTTTTAAATGTATATACTAGATATGAGCTGTTTTTGCAGTTGTGATATAATAATAATAATAATATAATAATAATATCAGGACAAATTACACACCTTGATCTAACCCCTAAGTAAGCAAATTCTTTGCTTGTGTTAAGGGTGTTAGACAACGATACAAATACATAGAAATACACATATAAATACTGAGAATATATTTAATAAACGACCAAACCCAGAAACACAGACATCTATGCTCATCACATAAATGCCTGTCTCCCGCCGGGAATCGAACCCGAGCCCCATTGCGCCGTGACACGTTAGGCGTCTGCGCTAACCACTCGACCAACGGGGCGGTGGTTCAATATATATTTAACATTGTAATTATTTTCAATTTGTAAGTAGGTTTACAATAGTTCGTTAGTTTGTTTATGTTGTCAGTTCTTTCGATTAAAAAATTTAATCAATTATAGGTGGAAAAATAAAAAAAAAATGTTTTATGAACCTTTCTACAGGATACAAACTATTATTTTAAATTTTTAGAAGATACTTTTAATCTAGTTAATCAAATGGAAATGAAACCCTGCCCGCGAAGAATTACTTGCCGAATATTCATTAACTTTCAAAATATTGTATAAATTACTTAACTGGAAGTAGGACTTTAAAAGAATTTTGATAAAACAATTGAATTGTTCGAACATCTATGAGTTAATGACTGAGATCAATATAATAGTATTATCTAACCAATTAAAGGTATTATTATTAGAACTGCTTTTCATAAGAAATGGCCGAGTTATGTAATTAGAGATAATGATACGTTTAGTTATATTAATGACTCGGTGGAAAACTAGCGTGCAGGTTTCATATTTTCAGTTTAAATACGTTAGAAGATAAAATCTGCTAATGGGAGAGGCCAAGACATGAAACATCTTTTGGGAATTTATAGAAAATTAAAACAAAAATCAACTGAATCTAAATGTATATTGGTTCGATAGAAATTCGTTTAATCTCGGTAACAAATCGTAGGTATGTTTTGCCCATATAATGATTAAAACCCCTAGGATTTAGCGTAAAATACAATTCTAGTGTGAAATACAAAATAATCATTTTCTAATGATATTTTTAAATTTTCTTAAGTAAGTACTTCTGTTTTTAGAGAAAATTACTCGTTTAAACAATTAATCAAATGTTAACTTTTCTATTCATAGCTTATATAATAATAATAAACAGTGTACATATACTCTCGAAATTTCGCTTGTGAAAATAGTACTTACTATAATGAACCTCGGAAAACTCGGGGTTATCTCGAGGCTAAAAATAGTGTTTGAGTGATAAAAGAATGATTTCAGTAATAAGTAATAGGTACTTGTATATTATGTTATATCAACTAAGCGTTTTAATTTGTCTTTATCTCTTGCTTATAACATTTACTATTTACTTAGAATAAATAGAACAGCTTCAAGTGATATATATATACATATATGTATATTTTGAAACTGACGTAAGAAGTGTTTTTTTATTTGTTCTTCGAATGCTATTATTGTAGTATGTCATGCATTATGTTTATTTCTGCTTTCTAATTTGATAATAATGTTAAAACCGTAATTTCAGCGTAGATTTATACAAATAATATTTTAATCAAAATGAAATTAGGCATAAATCATTCAAACATAAACGAATAATTTCTTTTGACGTCAATATAACAGTGTCGTATGCGGTGCTCATTATATGTACTTACCTGTGTATTTTACATATTTTACAATATCAACGCGGGTTTGTCCTTTGTGTCGGTTTTAACAAGTACTTGATATGGTTAAATACTGTTCAGTATACAACAATATCAATACCGTTTATGAATACATTCCACTTGATCGGTAATTAACATATTATTAATTATTATTTGTAAGTAATTAAGTATATTGCTTTCTGGTACATATTTTATTTTTAAAAATTGTTTTTCAAGTCACATTCTAAAGACTGAAGGTTGACGGCTAATAGGTATCCCGAAACCATTAGTTTATTTCCTTCCTCTGACAAATAACTTTCATACAAATGTTTAAGTCTTGACTTTGCAATTAGTTCTTTTTTGTATAGTTCAGTATATAACAGTATATATATATATGAATTTGACACTGGCTCGTCTAACATATGATGTGTGTGATATATATGTGATTTACGTTACTAGCATCAAAGCCTTGATCACCTTCGTATATTGATTTACGTATTGTGTTCAGTTTGACAACTGCAGTTCAATCTCTCAGTGAATATCTTATTACAAAGCCATTGAGAAACGGATATATCTAGTTAGTTGTAACTAACAGATAGTCTTAGGTTTGATTATTAATTATTATTGGCTACATCGATTTGTTTGGTCATCTGTAATACTATCATATTCTGTTACACATAACTAGGTGTATACTACTGATTATATTAATATTATAGGACGTTAAGATGCCAACAAGAAGTATTCACCATTCCTGTGGATGTACTTTTTCCATTTTAAAAGAGGTTCTTTTGTGCCTTTGCGATAAAGACCCTGGAGACGGGAATCGATGAACTCTTAAAAGGCGATTTTCACCGGGCGCAGTTGGAAATTTTCTTCCATAAAAGGTTGTAAAAATAAAAAAAGGAAATCAGTCAGAGAAAGGCTCGCGAGTTCGGAGAGGATGGAGAGTTTCCAGTTGCTTTTTTCCATTAGAAACGACCGATATAGGTACCAAGGCGCAGAGTAATTAACAAAACTCTGTTGATTGATAGCGAGATAGTTTATAATATTGAAACTTTCACGTGGATAGAATTCGAAAATACAAATTCCTCTTTGCTTCTCTGGACATAGGTAGTTGTGTGATCTTGTGTCCTACTTAAACAATATCCTGCCTCCAAGTAACTGATTTTTATTTTTATGCATTTGCAACTCTTTGTGTAGCAGAGATGACTATGGAGAGCGGCTGTCTCTTACCATCACATGGACCGTTTACTCGTCTGCCACTTTGCCCAACAGAAATAGATATTGATTATTGATTAATTCGAAAGACAATATTATTAAGCTCGCCGGGAAAAGATAAGCTATTCTAAAGCATCCTACAGCTTCGTCCTTTTTGTGAGCTTGTTACAATCTACTTTATAGGAACCAGCCTACATAGAGTATTTGACACAATTTAGATTTTAGTTGCGGCTTACAGTCAGACCTTTACTTCCACAATAGTACCTGAATGTAAAATACTTTCGGATTAAATATCGAATTCATGAAAATAATAGTAGATACTTGAGAATCTTTTCATTGTAGTTTATTTTTCTATCGGAAATGTTTCCAATCGTTTTTCATCTATTTGAAAAAATTCGTCATTCTTTACTTTAATAAGTAAAAGTGTTAAAAAAATGAATCGCAAATTTTATTGCTTCTGTAACATTTTAACTACGTAACAATATTAAGCCCTAAATATTACAATCAATCTTACGGCGAACTGCCTCACAAGTTTGTTTCACAAATCAATATCTTGGTACTCCGAAACATTGTTTCGACATTGCTACAAGTAGCGGCTTTTCGTATTTACATATTTTGTATACTGTTAGGTACACTAATTAAATATAAACGTACATCTTATTAAAATTGAAATTTTTAAATTTAATTAAATGATCATATTTGTCCTTTTTTGTAGGTTGAGATCCTAAAGATAATCTTAAAGATAGCATTAAAGAAGTACACAGAGGCCTAGAGTCAATTTACATAATTAAATTGACTATTGCAGCCACTATCCCTGTCACTAACCGCATTTGTTTACAGGACTCTCGTCAACGTCACGTAAGCAAATGTTAACTTTGCATCAGTAATCTAGTTCCAGACGTTTACTTGATGTACTAGGCATGTTTCCAGAACCATAGTACTAAATATATTATGGTTATGATTAATTATATATACACAGTGAAAAGGGTGATAGTTTGTGTTTTATATGTTAGAAGATTATCCGCTCGGTCAATATAAAGATTCTCTAAATTTTTTTTTTAAATCGGTCCAGCCGGTTTGAAGTCTATGAGGAAAATAAATACTTTACATACATACATACTTTCTCTTTTATAGATGTAGATTAATTGTTGAATTGTTTAAAGCTGTTGGTCTATAATAGTTTTGACAGAGTCACCGCCCGGGCGTTTATAAATTAATTAATACTTGTCGATTTTCATTTATAAAGTTTCTTCTATAACTTTGCGAACGGAAACTTTTACTAGAAGTATCGAAACGCAGGTTTAATGTCGTTCGAACTCGATCTAGTATCAGATAGATATTTTTGTAAAGCATTTAAATAACCTTTTATTATTCTTTATACATATTTGTATTTCTTAAAATTACATATCTTAATTTTTTGATTAGCTTTTATAAGTAATACAGAATACTATATATTCAAAATATTTGATATGTATATAGATATATCTAACGTCTGATTGATTTTTATAATATACTTGTTTGGCCATAAATCATATTTGTATTCCAATTTACCAGCGATAAGTTGCGAGAAAAGGTGTATAAGGTTCGTCAATATTTGGGCCTTTTTGGTAAAACTTTGAAATAAGATCAAATGTACACTCAACCTAAGGTGTGTGTCAGAGATACGTAGACCAGAAATAGATTATGAGTTCCATGAAATGTTTCTAATCGGACAAAAACTATTTTCTAGTACGAAATAGTCAAGATCATTTAATGTTTTCATATAAAAAAGGGGAAAGTCTATTTTTGTATCTAAAAGCCCCTTCTGCTTATCAATCTTATTGGATATCCAAGGTTCCTCAAAAGCAAATTGATAACCTAAAAATATATTTATCTGACCATACTTATCTCATTATGTTAGTACTAAGTTTGATGTCGTTCCTCGGAGAATTAAAATTAATTAATTGAATAAAATGAAATGAATACGTATTTTCGTTATTTTGTTTGTTGGTACTTATGAAGAGTTATTGTGTCAAATAACAATTAAATGTGTCCTTATTTTAATCGTACTTTGTTTACTATTGTTAATTTGTTCAAAATTATTTAATTAATTTCAACTGTTTATAATCCAGCTAAATTGAACTTTTCATTTCACATGATGTTATTGAATGAATCGAATGATTCAAATTCTTAGTACACATTCGATTTAATAACCATTTAAGAGGAAAATTGTACAAACGGTAAGCAAACATTTATTAAAAGCATAAAATCCTTCGTGAAAACTAAACATTCCTCCCATTACCTACCGATTTTAGTTTAGTCAAAATAGTTACAAAATACACACCCCTTTGACGGGTGCCTCAGTCGAACTAAAGTTTAATTAACGGCTCGCTTTGTAGTTATGGCCAAGCGGGTTATAGATTATTGTGCTACTATTGTACTTTAAATATTGTTGGAAAGAAAACTTAAAGTGGATAAGGTATAACTGGGTCATTAACACCCATGACCCAGATTAAGTGTTGCATTATTCTTAGAGACATCTTTTAAAATGTTTTTCTTTTTGTCCGTTTGTCGCTTATCCTCTTTTGTACTTGTCAGGTTTCATGTGACTTGTAAATCACTCGAAACATTAAGTTATTATTGTAAAGGATGTTCTTGAATCAGATAACAACAGCAACTTAATATATATATTAGGATGTTATAATGTATAATTAATTAATGCATCTTATATACATATTTACCTACCTAAAACTCATTGACTTTTTTGCCATAGTGACATTTAAAAATGTCTTTTTAATTTAAGAAATTAGTTACTTAGTATGAACTTATAGTGAGATGTAAGTGTTTAAAAAAAGGTTTCCTCTCTCTTCTCACCTTAAGCTATCTCGTATATTTATCTTGTTAAATAACTGCCTTTCGCGTAATACACTGTCATTAGTACAGATCTATTGATCAAAATTTAACCAATCACGGCATCATCTATATTTGACATATTTCTGTAGAGCAATGATTCTAAGAAAAAGATTTTAAAAAGAATAATAAAATTTAAACTTTACAGCTATAGTTATTACTTTGTATATCTCACAACCAGTTTTATGAACAGTATACATTACGTATAGATGAATTTTGATATTACATATGAAATGAATCTCGTATTGATTGTAATCAACGAGATACGTTCTTGTCATTCCTTGATTCTAGTTATGATGCACAATGATTTGCTTCATACTATATATTACTATGTGTTTCACATTTATGTATAGTTATGCACATATGATATTTCATTCAACATATTTTCATATCACACCAGTTTTAATATTGTTGCATAAATGTAATAAAAGTTTTAGCTAAAATTACTGACATAAAAATAAGAAGGAAATCAATAAAGTGACACCTTAAATGTCAAGTTTCTAACACTTAAACATTAAGCTCTGCAAAAAGCTTAAAAAACTTGTCGCCTCCTCCTTTGTACAAAATGTAGACTTATTATTTTGTTTTAAAACTTTTATTATATAAACTAAAGCGAGTAATCTGAAGCGAGTGGTCATATAAAATTGATGAAAAGTTTTCGATTTACAAAATTAAAATGATTTTATAATTATCAGTAAGAGCTTAAACACATATAAATAATAACGCTTAGAGGTTCCTCATGACCTTTCACGACAATTAGTGCAAAATATATATTGTACTGATAATAATAAGCATTTTTCTTCTCTTCAATTTTCTCATATCAAATATTCTTTGCTTTTTTAAGGTTTCAAAGAAGAACGTTCAAACATGCTTTCTCAAATTATAATTTTGAACCCTTAGCAACCAGGGTAGTAGTTTTACCGCGTTAGTGATAACCAACGTGATAATCCTTTTCTATATTAGTAAATATGCATTTGATATAAATTTTCCCAAAAATAAATTGTCGTAAATAATACAAAATCGTTGTCTGACAGCGCAATTCAACATAACATAGTTCAAAATTATTCATTTGAATTATCAAATATATGTTTGGTCCGATGTTATTTAATACCCCTATCTGCTTATTTGCGACAAAGCGTCGTTAGAGTTTGCGTTCACATTTGTGCAGTGGAAATCAGAATCTAGTATTTCCATTTAGCTTGTAGTTGCAAAGCAAGTTACTACCAACGTTTCAATAATTGAAGTTTATATAAAACACTTCCCGTCTAAGAAACTCATTTCGTTTGTACTTTAAATGTTTTTCCATTTGCCTTAACAAAACAATAACAAGAAGTCGGTTAAGGTTTAAACTTGGGTGATTTAAAAGAAGTTTACTTATTATTATTTAATTTTAAGGCTATCGAGCTTTTTTTTTTAATCTTTTATTTTTTTTCTGGTATAGGTCTGTAATAGGGTTGCTGCGACTTTGACTTTAATGTTTAAATTTACTCACGAACGGTCAATTTAGATACAATGTAACATTTTGTACATATGGAAAGTTGGTCTTAGTAAGTCGGACATTTACATAACACATGTACATATTGAATTTAACTTAGATTAACTTAAATTGTACGTTTGTGCGAAGTTTGTTCGGACTACGGTATGATTGTAGAGGCGAATAAATGGTGTTCGTTTTAGAAACTTTACGTCCGACTCCACTCGCACTTGCAATATATTAATTATTTATTAGGGACCTTACACAGCTAATAAAATGTATGAAGTGGTTTTGTTAGTTTTGTTTTCACTTTAACCGCAAGTTATAGTTATAGATAGAAGCAATTTTGTTATTTTTTTAGAACTATCAGTTATACTTGAAATTTGGCATGAAGCAATCTATTATAGCGCATATGAAAGAAAAACTCCGAAAACCTTAAATTTTTAGTTCCATCACAAACTTTTTTTGTTTTTTAAATAATAATCTAATTTCTGAAGAATTGCAGTACAGTAAATTATTTATAGAATAATGTGGATAATTTCATTCCTATAGCATTATATTATACCTACTCTAAGATTACTATTATATGTAATAGTTTGTAATGTGTGTTTATAAGTAGTTTTATAGATATTCATTCCATTTTATTTACATATAATGGTCCCCTCATTTGTTCTTTCTGCTACTATGTCGGTTGACTGATACAGAGCTCTCTAGCATTAAGTCCGTGACTTGTGCGATTTCTATGTGAAGTAAAGTATATGTAATATGCGTCCTCAGTTATATATATTATAGAATAACCAAGGTTTGTTCTTAACACTTTTTTTTATTTAATATATCAGGCAAGCAAAACCACAGCCATTGAATAGTTATATCTTGATAATTAATTCACACTATTTAAAGCTACGAATTGATCACGTAATGAAGATTTAAATAATTTTAGTAATAATATATCGTATTTTACGTTTTCCTATTTAACCCCTTGACATATGTCATTTGGTTGAATAAATGTCAACAAAAATGGATTGAGTATATTACAAACATTTTAATTTTATTTTCATTATTATAGATTGTCTAATAGTTTCGTAAGTGTAAACAATGTCGTTGTAACTTTTGTACTTTTGAACTAGTTTTAGTCTCGTCTGTTGTAAATATTTAGAATTCTCTTTATTCCATTGCATAGAAAAGCTTACAGAACAGTTATATTATTCTTCAAAGAACAAAGCAATAAAAGCGAAGATTTTAGTCTACAGGGTTTCGTTTGACGTCTTTTGATTTTATTTTCAACTACATCTCTTGTCTAACATTTTCAGGATGCAATTAAATGAGTGCTTGAAACCGAGTAAAATAATAATCAGTTTCATAATTGCCATTTTACATACAACAAGGAGATTTTAAGGATTTTATTTTCTGTTCTGTTAAAAAAATACGCGAAATACTTTTGAGATATCATAAGCTTTATCACAGATATCTTATTTTATTTTCATCAGAAGTTCTATATTATACAATTAATTTCCCACCTAGTTCCTTAGGTTGCCGGATGATAGTCCCAGCTGTTATATCAGATTCAATTGTTTTCTCCTGAACAAAATATACCCTAAAAATAACATCCATTAATAAAAATAAAAATATGTGTATGAGAGATCGTAATAGTGCTTTCTGAACTTCATGAAATGAAAAACTCCATTAAACGACAGACCTCATATTCAGGTAAATGTGATTGACGCAAAGTATTCAAAAAATATAGTTAAAATTAAAATATATTACAATTTACATAATGTACTGTTAAAACAGTATTTAAATAAAAATTAAAAAAAAATTTTTTAACCCCTTTTTTAAATATACGATAACAGTTATGTCTTGTTTACATTGTAACTTTTATACATAATTTTAGCTTTCCAATTCACAGGGATGGGCATTGATGAGTCATTGTATTCGTATTTCTCCTTATATAAAACACATACATTTAATATCGTCAAAGTAATACAATACGGAGTGTCGGTCTCCCTCAGCTTATTTCGCCGTCTGCATTCATCTACATGTTTTTTTTTGCCTGTCATTTATAACCTCGACGCGTCGTGACGTGAACCACCGGAGTAACTTCTACATTTTCGCTACAGCACTTTCATTCAATTCACTTTTTATGCAAATCTCTTTGTTTCGTTTTCGGCCTCAGTATGGAACGCCTACAAATTTCAAAACAGACCTCGTATTCACTATATTCAACTTCTTTTTATACTTC
Source organism: Napeogenes inachia (assembly GCA_959347355.1). Classification (NCBI taxonomy): domain Eukaryota; kingdom Metazoa; phylum Arthropoda; class Insecta; order Lepidoptera; family Nymphalidae; genus Napeogenes; species Napeogenes inachia. The sequence goes on along the minus strand of OY365800.1, from coordinate 4,159,232 downwards.
TTTCTACACGTTTAGTTTTCAATGGGGAAGTTAAAAACAGTTTACAATAGGGTTGTTGAACAATTGCGCTGGGTATGCCAAAACGTCTTTTTTGACGAAGCTTTTCTGGGAAGAGGGTGGTAAAGCTTCATTTTTAAATCCAAATCACATTTTCTATCCCGGCTGAACAAACTTCTATGATATACAATTTCATTTATCTTCTTCGTACATTCCTAGTTTACCACGTTCCATAATGTTTTCCAATATGTGAGCCCGATTTTATTATACATTATATATATATTTATTATATGTTACATATATTTATATATGCTAAGACATAGTTCCTAAAATATTGTAGCATCTAAAAAGTAATAGATCCCAAACTATTTGTAGACAAGTATCTAACCTAATTTGCTCATCTGTCAACAGTTCGTTATCATCGATATCTAGAATAAAATAAATAAATATCCGTGTTTTAGGAATAACAGGTTATTTCTGGAAAATGTATGAGATTAGATTAGATTTATGAAGATACTACATTTACATTACATTTGTATAAACATCATTTTAACAGTACCTATTTGTTATCCATGTTAATTTAATTTAATTCTAGCGTACTTCATTGTCGGTATCTTTTCTGACATGTCATATTAAACAATATCTAATTTATCGATATAAGTATGTTTCGATATGTATTTAACATTCTAATGTTTTATTTTGGTAATCGAGAAAAACATATTGATGTTTTTCTTAATTGCCAAATCTCAAGAATATGTAAGACTTTTTAAGCAAAATTAAAAAGTCTTAAATATTTTTAAGATCTGAATTCAGATATATCATCAATGCTTACTGCAATAGAAATGTAAAAAAATAAGTTAGCCTACATTAGCTTTATTTCAAAGGGCAATAATTATTAATTTGAGGTTACAAGTGAATAATTGTTTGAATTTGTGCTCTATGCGTGTGGTTGATCGATGGTATTGCGTGCTAGTTGGATGTGGTAGAGTCGCGGGCACGGTACGGCCCGGCCGCGGTCCTCGGTCACCGGCAGTGGTACGGTGGACCTTCGCTTTGTTCCCAGCACGTCGTCACCTCCCCCTCCGCGCACCGCCCCGCCTACCTCGGCTCGCGCATGCTCCGTTCTTATCTCTCGCCATGCCTCTACCTTAAAATTTTGATAAAATAAAACAAGTAGTCATAATTATTTGAGATTATTGTCTCAGTGTGATCCCGGTCAGTGCATAATATTTTATAATATCTTTGTAAAAGTCCCTCTAGAGCGAGGGGGATAAAGCGAGCTTGCGTCCGGGGCTATTTACTGAAGCACTCGAAAGAGAGCGCGCGGCAGCACCACTATCGATCGGAGCGCTCAGTGTGGTCGCTCGAACACGACGTTCTCTCGGGATATTCTCCTAGCGGTCGCCGTCGGCGCCGGCCTTGCTGCACTGTTTACGCGTCGTATATAAAGCTATTTGGTTCGCGCGATCATGCTCGCTTGATTTAATTGATAACGCGGTATACGCAATTTTCGGGTGTTCCTGAAAGCGAAGGCACAGAAAACGTGTAAATCGATCAGTAGCTGAGAAATTTTTGGTGAGTATCATTATAATGGAATTTTGAGACATGTATGAAATCGATGTGCGAATTTTTTAAAACATTTAAACGGGTTAAATCATACCTCTTTCGGTTTCTTTTTTGTTGTTTATAATTGTTTCCATAAATATGTTTCTTTCTTAATATCGAGTGGTCGCTAGCCATCTGGTTTATAAAGCTAAAGTTAGATTGTGATATCATAAACCAAAAGCAATTGACTAGTTAGTTATTTGTGGAATGAGATTAGAGAATTTAATATAAAAAAAATGAATTATTATGTACAGACAGATTTATGTGTGAGTGTGTTATTTAGCACAAAGGTACTAAGGAGCATTTGCAGTTGTATTAGATGTTATGTTTCTGCGCATGACTAAATATTAATTAATTTATTGTCGCAACTTGATTTGAATACCAAATATATTTCTTTTCAAAGACATTGACGTTTTGAAATTGAATCTAAAGTTTGATTTTAATAATGTTAATTAATCTAATCATTCCCTTTTTTTATACATGAAAGAACGCTGTTGTAAAGTATTGGAAATATTTCATATCGTAGTAGTTAATTCGAAACGCTTGCGTTAAAATGTTGGAATATGATTAGTATCAATACATGCAACCGATAAAGAAATGAAAAGGCACATATGAAAAAACTACCATAAAAGAACCATGGCTGTATACTTCAATCATAGGTACTAGTATTTGGGTATAGTAAAGAAAAAATGTTTGTCTATGATATTTTTAATCTTACTAGAATTACAATCTAACACTGAAAATATATTTCACCAAACTACAAGCTTCACTTGAAAGAAATATGAGTGATATTTATCTTCAGTATTGTTTTTTTGTAACGTTTAATTCATTAGTAAATAAAAGGATACGAAAAACTATCATTAGTTAACTGTTTGTTATCAACATTTCAGTCAGTTTCATTAACATAAGAATTAAGATAATAACTTGTCTACACAATTATTACGTATTTATGTCTAAGGTACCAAATTACCACATCTCAGTTGAAACCTAGTATGAAACAAATCTTAGGATCATGTATTGTTATTTAATAATAATTTTAATATAATGTTATTTTGTAAAGGCTTTTCAGACGTTTAATTGTTCAGTTATGACTGACTGACTGACTAACTTTGTTTTTAAGAGCAACCCAGACGATAGAATCCTTAAATTTATTTCATATTGATAAAAAATGTATATCGTACATTAATTTATTGTAACCAAGACAACCCACAGAGAAGACAGACACCAACAGAAACGTGTCATACACCCCTGTCAAAGGAATGACCGGTGACAATGGAATGATCTGATGCAAGTGGGTCAGACGCCCTGGAATAAAAATGTATGCAAAACGGGGCTCACAGATAATTATCATTTATATTTACACAGTAATAATTATCAATTTACATTTAAACCAGGTCATGAGCGTGTTATAAATTAAAAAAGTGTTCATTATGTATTGTATTTTCATTCGATTACTTTATTTCATCATTAATATCATTTAATGTGTGTCGTGGTTTTCAATATTATTGGGAACAATTGATTGTATGGGTTGTATAAAAAAATACTGATATTTAAAGACTTAAAAATCAATTCACTCTGTTGTAAAATTGAGGTTTCCAAGGTTTCCAAAATAATTAATTATAAACTAGAAAACTGTTTCTTCAACTGTAATTGGCAGAAAACTAGCACATAGCTGGCGGTACCTTGAAACCGATATCAACTTGACGAGAAGTTGTTCTGGCGCTTACAAATTAGGTGCCTATATACGATCGGGTTTTTCCTTAAATATTGATAGACTAGAAACAGTGCATGAGTCATCCAGGCAACGGTATTTAAGGAAAAAGCAACTTTGAAGGTTACAGTCTAGGGTCAGTAGGGACATTAGCATCCAAATATTATTTAATTCTACCGTCTTATATATGATTATGTTTGTTAATGACAGTTTTAAAGTCATTTTGCAAAATATTGTTTGATATTTAATTTTGATAAAATTCCATTTTGGAGTATAGTTGAAATGTTTTAATTAACTATTACATGTCATACACAAGTTTAGTTGATGTGAAATGAGTTTAATTATTACAGCTGAGATTGTCGAGCCAAAGTTACTAGGAGCTAGTTAAAAGCCAAATTAATGAACAATTTGCAGTCCTGTTTCGTTATATTCTCTTTACAATAACATACATAAAGTGGTTATTTAATAACCGACTTCTTGTTGGTGATGTTTCTTTGATCTATTGGTATGGTACTTGACTGACTTTTAATAGAGTCACGCCTAGAACCTCGCGTTTCTTGAATATTTTATAGGATTTTTATACGTTAGACGCATAACATTATTACGAACTTATCTAGTTTAAGTTATTTATGACATATTTTATACATCCAAGTAACTTTTGATAGTTCATAATAAATTACAGTAACTCATACTGACAGTATAAACGGTATCGTTAGGTATTAAGACAGCAGTCGAACAGCTGATGATAAGGTCGTAATATCAGCTATATCAAACTATACAATTACGAATTATCATATATTTTTATTTTAATAATACTTTTATTTACTGTTTTATAATATTTTCTATGGGCATTGTTAAATGGATGGAATTATTGGGGGAGTATACACTTACCCTAGTTTAAGTCGTTTCTCATCGTTGACATCCCTTATATGTTAATTTTTTTTTATTTCCATACTTTAAAACTTATTTATGATGCCAGTAAGTTGAACGTAAATGGCTTAGTAGGTGTTTAGTGTTATTAGTTTGTTAGCAAACTGGTCGAGCGTTTGTAATCGGCTTAATCAGAGTCACTATATATCTAAGTTTGTAGAACCCCTTAGGTTATCTTGTTTAATACTAAGGTATCTAAATGGCAGGTTTTGCGAAATTGAATATTAAAGATGTTTAATTTCGAATTCTAATTACTCTTCTATATTTAGGTTTTGTATTTCGAACATTTATTTTTAAATGGTTTTTTGGATTATACTATGTATTTTAAAACTGTACTAGTTGTGTCTGTTCGTTTTAGAACTGTCATATTTTGCATTAATTAAAACAACTGTATTATTTGAATTCGTAATTTCAAAAGAGGGTTAAAATTAAATCGTCCATAATATACAGTGGTCTTGATAGAGGTATAGTTTTAATTTTTTTTTTATTACGGCAGATGTTACACGGCAATTATCTAACTATAATAATTCTTCAACATTAATACCCCACCAGTGCACAATCCCAATTTATACCATTTATAGTGAGTTTGTTATTTTTTGGAAGCTCTCTGAAGACAACCTCGTTTTAAGATCACAAATTTTAATGTTCAATTTCATTTACAAATTTCTTCCTCATTACCGTACATTATATTACCAAATATATGTTATTTGATTATACGTTACTTATTATTCATATTGGGTTTCCATTACTTGGTAGAGTGGTCGATTTCGACTGAAGTCGCTTATACAGATAGGATATAGAACATATTTTATGACCCGAATTTTATTTTCATTCCGCTATCTAATCACAAAAGTTGGGAAAAAATTCGTTGTTAGGAAATCTATATATCTACTGTAGATATAAAAAATAATGTTTATTTTGTTCTTATCGTATAAACTGATATTTTGGTGATCTGTTGTTCGCACATCCCTAAAAACTTTTTTTTTATTAACGACAGTTCACCCGTTTGTTAGTACTTGAGTATTCTCTGCGCATGCTCTGAACAGGATTGAAAAATAAAATAAAAAAAGAGTTACAACGCATGCCAGGGCCCAGTTAGTATGTCATTAAAAACACGCAAACAACAAGGCTAATAGTGTTCATAATTTCTCTATGAAAATAATATATATTTTTTTATAATATTGCACCTTAATTAAAACACCGGCGTTTATCTCAGTAACAATAAATAATATCAATCAGTAAAGAAATAGTAATACTAATCTTCCAATAGTACAAAATATACGCTATATCTAGCTTTCCCTTTCAAAATATATGAACCTAGTTTGTCCCAGACAAATGGTCGTAAAATGGAAACATATCAAAATAGGTTTTTATATCTATCAAAATATATAATAGTTAGGAGGTTTTATCTGAATTTCATGAGCCATTACCACCATTAATTATCACTATTATATTGGTTTGTCATTTTAATATTAGTAACCATAGTTAGGTAACCACAGTTTTGAAACCAATGTCTGTGGCCGTAGGTACATTAATAAAATAATAATAATCTGAGCATTCAGAGTTAATAGTTGCAATGCCAGTTTTTTCCTAAATGTATATATAAATAATACCGTACCAATAAAGTAATTATTTTTACTATTAATTATTTTTACTTTTAATTATTTTTATTTTGAATTAACTGTATTTATAAAAATATTTTTCTCATGACAGGATTTGAGTTGGTTCTATTTATATTACTTGTATTTCTAGTGAGTTGAACTTGTATCAGGTGAATAGAAAAATTAAAGCAGATGTCTCTGAAATAAAATTGTGCTGAATAGGTGGAGGAAATTTATTTGGAAAGATTCTATTTTCCCATTAGGGTCTTTCAGGTGTATTCAGACTTAAATCCAATGGAATTAGGAAGATTAACATTTACTATACGTTTAATCTCTGACTTTACATGGTTCCTTAGCTCTTGAGTTCAAATTATCGTCTAATATCTTTCACCTATAAAGTAAACATACTTTTTTCTAACTTTTTTCATTCAACTTTCGATGAACATATTTCAGCTGTAATTTAAGAAAGTTATACGTAAAGTGATAATAAAAATACAAAAATTTCTTTGTACTGCACTCTTGAAAGATATTTGATTCTTGAAAATAACGTAGCGAAGATCACTCGTTAAAAAAAAATGTTCTTGATATTATATAGCACTTTTATTATTGAAGTCTACTTCCAGGTAATTGAATGTTATTGTTTGAATTGTTGCTGTTTAATGACTTTATTTTATGGTATTTTGATAACAATAAAACTGTTATTATGTAGCAAAAATACAGACATCTATGCTCACCACATTCGTGCCTGACCCTGTCGGGAATCGAACCCGAGCTCCATTGCGCCGCTATACATTAGGCGTCTGCGCTAACCACTCGACTAACGGGAACGTGGAAGTTTTTAATGGAGTTGGGAATAAGTTTTTCTAAATCTCTCTATTAAGATTAATTCATTATCAAATAATTCAAGTAGGTACGTCGATAGGAAAACACAAAAGAATCGTAACTGGTAAAAGTTTTAATACAAACAAACATAAAAACCCTGAATAACAAGATATTTTCAATGAGAAGTATTCTGTGATATTAAAATCTGAGCCATATTAGTTTTACCCAATTTCCATATGAAAGAATTTTGATTGAGAACACACTTGGGTTTGAAAATATAGTTTTGATTGCGAGAATTTTTCCATACGAGGTTTACATAAATACTTGTTCCTCGATAAGCTAAAGCTGAGGCAACACTGGCATACATACAGACTTCAATGTATAAAGATAATCGATATCAACAATAAAAACAGTTTTAGAATTTGCCTTTAATGAATTTTAAATATATAAATTCCAAGTTTAAGTTCCAAGTTATAAAATGTATAAAATCCTGGTAGATTGATTTTTATGTCGGAACTATATCTAATACCGGAATTGCGCAACACTCGTGAAGCTGAAAGTATCAGTGCCAAGTTTCTATCTACCAGCTAACAGTTTTGTTTCCGTCTCTATCGGTTTTTATTTCACATATTTAGCTCAAAGTTTTCGTATGTGCTAGAGTCGTTTTAATTAAAGCTAACATACGACCTACTTCTATAATGTTATTGTATTCGTTGAACGAATACAATGATCATTGATATTATCTAATAATGGAGATTAAAAAGTAGAATACAAAGGAAAACATTCTTATTTTCTGAAGCCTTACCCAGCTTCATCCGCCGTTTAAACCTGTGCTGATCACATTCATTTCCTAATAAGTTCGATGCCATCACGCCATTCTACGGATACATTATCCTGTATCCGTATCTCAATGACAAAGACGGGTAGGTTTCTTAAGATTAGTTACATGCTCTCCCAGGATTATGTATTGTTAATTGTAGATGTTTGTCTGACTGGATGTCAGTGAAGTAATTATCTGGATTGATAAAAGCATTTTGTATTTAAGGAAATAAAACCGTTTAACCTTCTAAAAATAGGTTTTAACTTATAATATGACCGCGACACTATTGATACTAAACCATTCATAAAAATAGCCAACATTTAAACATACCATTAAAATATAATAATAAATATTTTTTTTGTTAAAAATGTTGTATAATTAAAACTAATTTCTTTTTATCCCACGCATGCTTGTTCCACATTAGATACGAAAAATATTAAAAAGGATTATATATTCAAACATAAGCACAAAATGTCAATTAAGAAAATATAACAGAAAAACGATTTCGAGTATTCAATACACTATTCAAACAATTAATAACTTGGCTTGAAAAATGTATAATTGTTAATTATTTTAGCAACGAGCCATTCATTCACTCTACTTTTAAAATTAGTTATATATAGATTTTATTTTATTCCGTCAAATTGATACATCTTTCAACGGACATACAGTAGTATCAACTAGATGGGTTCTTTTGTAGATTCAGGTAGGAAATAAAGTAAATATTTTGTTTATTATATTAACGTTTCATTGTCTTTTATAGCTTGGCGTGCAGTTTGTTTGTGCGTGAAATAGAAACTAATTCTTGCAAGTCGTAAAATCATGTCTTAATCAAAGCCAGAACAACAGAAATCAGATATATTACTGTTCTGTACTCTATTGATCTCATCTACCTAAATATTTATTCTAGCAAGACATTTGTTAAGAGTTATTACCCCAGATATATATTTATCTATTGTTTAAAGGTATTTTTTGGTGAACTTAAAAGTGGTGGCTTAAATTGGACTGCTCATAAGCATTTTACGTATAACGGTCACATTAGTGATACACTGTTGGTAAGTGTAATTACGTGAGGTTGATCTCGAGCCAGTCCGTAATCGCACACTACGGTTAACTAAATAAGGACTGCTTGAGTTAAGCCGCTCTCTTGAAATGCCGGCTCCAGTACAGTGTTCTGTACCTATCTTGTATATTGCAATCGTTAGCACAGTAGTTTTATAAATATTTTTATTGTGGTTACAATAAATATGTCTTCTTTATAATCTGTCATAAGAATGTTGCATTTTGAAACTTCCGAATGGTTCCGCTCGAATTCGTTTTTGAATTGATTATATAGGTCGATGACACCCTGAATAGGACGTATCTAAAAAAAAAATTGATTAGAAGATTGATGAAGGAGATTTGTATGTAAAAAAAGTCATTCAACAACCGACACCTTGCGAACTATGGGTAAAAGACCTTTGTTTTTTTGGGTACTTAAGGTCTCATCTATATACGTAATCAATCCTGGACCTCAATTCGAACTGGGCCATTCAGAAGTACCTACAGCCCATAATTACTCACCAAGTTCCTTAGTTTATTAAATAATGATTCAAATATTAGAAGATAAATATAAAATAGTTTTTAATAATAATAAAATATTACTAGTTAATATAAATAATATTATAATACCTTAGTTTTTTATTCCTTAACTTTATTGATGCTTTACAAAAACATGTTTGATTAGTTTTATATAACTAATCAGATGGTAGATATTGGTCTCAGAAAAATAATATCTTAGAATGTCCATAACATGACATGTTGAGTTATCACAACTTAGAGATGGAAAATAGCAATTGGTTAAACTATGTCAGCTATAGAAAGGACAAATATAAACCTTATTAAAAACTTATTTAGGACCAATTGAGCTTAAAGTGTATGACTAGAAGATAGGGAAATTGCAAAACATTCCTGGATATATTTAGTAAGAAATAACTTCATTTATATTTAAATATGAATAGTCTAATTTAAAAAAAAAGAACTTGGAATTTCTCAATTCGACCGCATATGTGCCGCAGTACACTATATACTTCAAGATTTCTTGTAATGACTAGTATACATATATTTCAAAATCATTTTCATACATACTAAGTGCTAAAATAAATAAAATAGGAGAAAATAGTTGAAGAGCCAGAATAATACAACTTATAAGGGTTGAGTTTGTATAGGGTGGCCCCGCAGTGATAGTATCACCTTCTCAAAGAAGACTGTGTGAAGTAGCTATTAAGGGTACGTTTCGTTGCGAGCGCGAGAGCCGAAAGCCCAAAGTACCCTTCTCCCTCCTTTCCTAGTCCCCTTTATCCTATCCTACTCCTCAAGAGTGGCGACGCCGAATGTGTCTATATTTATAAATGTCTATGGGCGTCGCGGAAGGCACCTTTTACTATTAGGTGTACCGTCTGCTTGCCAAAATAACTCATTTTTTCTATATTCTACTTGATTATTCCGACCAACTTACATTAAATACTTCACTTTAGATGGTTTTATCAAATATTATTGATATAAAACATTTTTCACTTCCTTGATTATGAGGATTCTATACAAAACTGTATAGTATTCTAAATGAAAAATTACTATATTATACCATAGTTTATATAGTTACGTAACGATGACTGAATATCCTTTTAAGAATTTCAAATAAGTACTACTTTAGGTAAAATATTCTTACCACCTGAAGAGATTTTATACAGTTTCCATTCATTGTTCGCTCGCTTACTTTATGACTCGGGCTTAATATTTTATTTATCGAATATAAAAATACCTCCTGTGGTTTGATGGGTTGCTGTGATGTTATTAAAGTGGGTTTTAATGTCAATTCTTTTTGGGAAATCAGATATGTAACCCGGCAGCATCGCCGTGAAAATTTACGAGGACAATGACATCCTGGATTTGATCGCAATTTTTTTTTACACATAAAATCCTGAAATATATCTTAAACCTACTCCTGGGTCGCAAGTCCCAGGCACTGTTTGCACTGCTCTCCTTGCAACGCGATGGGCCCGGCACCCGCTCGGTGAATCTGAGAAGCTTCGTCTTGTCTCATAATTGTTTGAAATACATAAGTTTCATTCTAAAGTAAAATAAAAACTTGGAACCAAGGGCACTTTCATTTGATAGGTAAGTAAGTAAGTTTTCAGTCTTATTTTTTTTTTATTTTTATTATTGTTCTGAACTTTTTCTAATATTTATGTAATGTAATTCCCGTCATAAAATCAAGTCAACCTTAATGGTTTCTATTGTTTTGTATCAAAGTTGTCAATGTTTTTACACGTCTGCCCGTTGAAATGACAGGATCGTTAAATGCGAACTACAGCGCTTAAGAACCTTTCTTTTAACAAAGGCCTCACAGTGACATTTTATATCTGTAAGTTATTTTTAACCCCCTTCTTATATCTGGACTAAGATGGTTCTATTTCTGTCGTAACAAGTCGTTTGTTGTATTACTTAATAAGCTTAAATTATGAAGTTTTATAGTCTTCGAATAATATTCTCGTGGATAGAAGATTTTTTTCAAAGAATACAAAACCCTGACCTACCTCTTTTATGGTTTGTATTTACTGTTTTGTTCTCGTTAAATTCTCAGTTAAATAGTTTACAATATTACAATAGTGCTGTTGGCGGAATGAAGGTTACATGTAACGTCCTTGATAAAGTAATCGAATACGCTAATTAACATATACAAGACCTAATTATACTTATATACAAATTTACTTGAAACATAAATATTTTTATAGCACTTATTACAAACTTATCAAGCAATAATTATCGAAAGGAAAATCGATTTCAATATCGAATGTGTAAAAATTTCAACTACCAAAATGAAAACTTTTTTATCAAATATGCAATTCGAATGTGTCAAAACGTCGTTGTTCTGAGTATTTTGACCAGCACACATCAATGGACGTGTAGTTAGGTGTAAATCGATTTGTGTTCGACCTGTCGCGTGTACAGGCTTTAACGAATTTAAAGTCACAAAGGCGCCGATGTGTCGGACGTATTATGGACGCCACTAACTGGTATCGAAATAAACTTACACATGTATGTTGTAGAATAAAAAGTTTAATTGTAATGTTATTATCTGTATGTATATTAGAGCAACGCATCAAAAAATATTAATAATCCCCTCGCATCAAAATTATTTTCGAGAATTAGATAATATTTATTAATAAATATAGGAGTTTATTTAAAGACAGTGAATGAATAATGAAGTTTGGATATTATTTAAAAATGTCGGAAACTACGGCTATTTTAAAGTTACATATCTATCAATAATAGTTTTATTAATATGTTATTAGAGTTACAAATTTGTAAAAAACTGAATACGTAGTCAAATTAAATTAATCGTATATCATCTGATATTGGGTGGATGTAGGACTAACAGAGCATTTATTGTTGTATTGAAATGATTCACTATTGCAGTAAAGTCTAATTAATTATACCATTTACATAATTATAGGTTTGGAATTCAATTTATAAATTGACGCTAAATGGACAGGTTTCATCGTTTCTCTGATCCAGTCACTATTTGATGTTTAATTAAAGGATTATTTATTGAATTAGTTTTCAACACATTACTTTAAATTTACGATTACTTTGAATAAAAAAAAATAAAATAAAAATGATTATGTAACCTCGTGCAGTTCACATAAGCACTTTTATTTACATTTTTTGTCCTGTAAATGTTTTTCATAAACTTGCTTGAAAATATATAAACATTTAAAGCCATGTAACATGTCCCGATTAGACGATTTTATTATATAGACGATTATAAGAATGCTCAATTCACCGAGAGGAGAGCGACGGTACGTTTTCCAAGAGGTTGCAGTTTCGAATCCCTGCCAATATCGGCTTATTTTTCATTATATATATTTAATTAAAAATAAAATGTTGTTTAAATTTGTTTGTTTGTTGCTGTTTAAATTAATTTACAAAATAATTATTTTCTCAACTACAGCTATCTTTTAAGTTTATTAATATTTAAAGTTTAAACTCACAAAGTAGTACTCCTTGAACAATAGTAACAAGTAATATAAATACACTTAACTGTCTGTATGTACATTATATATTATCAATTAGCAAGAATAGAATTACCGACGATACAATAATTATTAATATACATAAAACAATGGTAGTATATTTGTTCACGATTTTGTATTTATATTAGGAGGAAGATGTGTTTCATATATAATTCGGTTATGTTAAGGATCATTAATCATCTTCACAGAGACATCTTTTATATCATGTTTGTGTTTGTTATATCATACGGGTATTAATCTTTATTAATTTTTACACTACATGTATAAATGACCTGTTGAAATATTGATTTCTGATTGTTAAGTTTTGTTTAGTGAGGTTTCTGAATTCAATAAAACCATTATATCTTAGAGAAACAGTCCATCATGTGTTTTCTTAAATATCCGCATCGACGATGTTTAGGTAGGTCGTAAATGTTTTTATAATTTTTAATAAAAATAAGATAAAAGTGATTATGAAACAATAATTATTTTACCAATTAAGAACTACACCGAACTGTATCTCATTCTATTAATCTTATATGTAAAGCGTTGATGAGAATATTGCTATAATTATATAATGAATTAAGCATTAATCATTAACATTAAATATGTAAAAATATTTATTTTTAATTATTATCATTGCTCTGTTATTCAATGCTAAATATTAAACTTTAAACACAAAATCTATTATTTCTTTGAAAAAATGTAAATATGAACCATGTAAGATTTCTATGAATATTCTTAATCTTGTTTATCCTATTAATTAATAATGCCTAAATAACTACCGAAATAAAGAAAAACTCCAAACTTAATTTTACCTGTACCTTTAAGAAAATTAATTTGTAAATAAAAATAATCATAAAATTTCTTTTTTAAAAGCAATCTTCCGACCTCGTAGCTTTTATGTGTTCATAAATTTTGTTTTGTTAGCTTTTTGTGGTTTTAAGTATTAATAATGCATTAAATGAAATTTTCAATACAGCAATTACTTAGAAAGAATCTCCTAGGTCTAGTCTTTTTTAAACAATATAACACCTAATTTATGACGAATGTAATGTTTTTATTAAAAAAATTATGATCACATTTAAAATAGAGTGTACCTAAAAGGTAGACCTTCCCTGTTACTCAGTACTTTATATAGTATAGGTATAACAAACTTACTGACCCGTTATAAATCGGTAATGGTTAGGTCCAATTTCATGTGTATAAGTAGAATGACTTACCATACAAATACAATTGGATGTTAGGTATGTGTGTGTGTTGTTATGTATATAGGTATAGACAATGAGTACTGAGTTCTAACATGCAACCAAAGAGTTTTAATAAAACTCTAAGATTCTGAATAAATGAGGTAGAGTGAGTATACTTCCTTATACTTCCTTGCAATAAACTAACTTCATGTAAACTAAAACAAACACGATTATTATAATATGAGAGTTTAGGTTCCCGCATATAAAGTGTCTTTAGGGAACCTAGTTACTAATATCAGGTGCATCTATGTAAATTATCTGTGTAGTTTAAATTTGATGGACTTATTTGTTCTACACGATGTTTAAAAGTTCTTTTCTCACTTTTATAGATGATATTAAGATACCAATTAAATTTTCGACTATTTCTTTTTTCTAATAGATAAAGAAAGTAAACTAATATATTAGACTAGATTAATAATTTTATTCTAATATTAATATAAGGTATCAAATAATCTAAGTCGTTAGTCTGGCTCTTTAATAATTTTGATTGATCACTGGTCTGTCTGTCCATTTATCATAAATGCCATACCTTTTAGATTTATTTATGATCTAGCTTATGAGGACGTCTCTTTTGAAAGATTATGCAAAGATGAGGTTGAATTCTATATTATGAGGATATTATACCTGTATATAAATATGCATATGTCGAATGTAAACTATAGTCAGCTGTTTTCGTGAAATAGGAATGATATGGTCTGCACAATACTTAAGAACATGACGTTATTATTAGCGATACTTTATCTATCCGTATTACCTACCATCAAATAATGGCAAATAGCCAATAGGCTCTGAAGTGCTGATTTTATAGTTGTAAGTGTTTCTACTTACGTGGGCGACGGTGAAACTAAATGCTATCAAATAATATTGGTATATTATTTGTTTATCTGCAAAATATCTACGGGATATATAAATGTATAAATGATATAAGACGAGTATAGATTCTGAATAATATTATACTAATAGCATCAAGGTATGAACCAAACAACAAGATTTAATAAAATAGTTTTAGCGCTTGTATTATATGATAGTGTGGAGTGGTTGTTTATGTATGTGAGGGTATTTCTCTGTGTATTTTTTCAGTCTAGTACAATTCGGCGCTGTCAATTTTTAGTTGTATATTTTAACTGCTATTCGAATTGTTATTTAAAATATATCCTCTGATCGTTATCGTTAAAATAAAGTGTTATTATTATAAATTATTTAAAAAAATAAATGTTTTAATGTTCTATCATTTTTGTTTTCTAAATAAAGACCAAACTTGCTTTACTTTTTCATGAGAATGTAAATGTTTCCAGCATTATAAAGACATCAAAATCCGTTATTTAGTTGTGTTTGCCTAAAAACATGGACAAAAATTACACAAACAATTGCTGAGGGGCCATTATTGTGTACATAAATAATATAAAATACTTTTTCAACAAATAAACGATGTATGATGGTACGACCTTGCTATTATTTTCTTCTCTACATGGATCTAAAAAGGACAGATCTTTTTTTCAACCAGATGCTCTCCGTCCTTTGCTTTCCATGAAGAAATAAAAAAAAATACACTCAAGTCAAAATCAATTTAACTTTTCAAATACCTTAATTTTTTGAACAGCTTTTCCGATGATAGTTTCAAATATTACTAAATTAGCTAAAGTTTATCAAATAGTTGAAAAAAGTGTATCCTTCTACGATTTGAACAAATCGCTTTGCTATGTCCATTAAACTTTCTATAAATTAACTTAAAATAACTAATTCCTAAAATGGCTACTCGTGACATAAATTTTGTGGGATCAAAAAAGTTTAGGTGTTTTTCAAACTTATGTTTAGTTAATTTTTGCATAACTTGTCTAGTACTTTCATAGATTAGATATACCTACTATAAGTGACTGCCGTTTGCTAAAATGGGAGCAGGTGTAGGAGTTTTGTATATTTTTGGTTCAATAATTTTTACGAGTTGTCCGAACTTACAGATATCATATCGATGATATATATATAGTTACACACACACACATATACATTTACATACCATACAATACAAATGTTTTAAAGAAGCTGAGATTTTTTTTTTAACATTAGTACCTATGATTTTACAAAAACCTTATCAAATTTTATAGTGCACTCTTGACACAAATATTAAGTAGAGAATACAAATCTCATAAAAATATATATTTTTTTAAAATGTTCCAGCTTATTTCTAAATAATAAATACAAATATTTTAATTATATTTCACATTATAACATTAACTGAATAATTTTAATAAATAGAAGCATTTCACCTAAACGCCAATCTATTTTAGAATAGCCAGTACAGCCATCGAAAGTTCTTTGATAATACGAGTCTCGTTCTAATCAGTTTTGCTGCGATCAGACCGGTTTCAAGAGTTTCAACAGTGAGTATTGAAAGCGTCTCCCGGCCAGTACTGATAAGGACCACTTAACTCTTAGCCAAATTGTACGAATATTAATTATTTTGAATAACACGATAATCAGTATGTACAATCATGAAAATATAATAATGTGTTTTTTCATAACGACAATTGATCATTTCCAAGGCAGTAATAAACGGTACATAATAATATGTTTTGATTCTCTTTTCGCTCAACATTATTATAAAATTAAGCTTAATTAGTCTAAGAATCTTATGATATATTTTAATGGAATGGTAAATTTGTTTAGCAAATATATATATATATACTAGCAGACTCGGCCACGCGTTGCTGTGGTTGCTAAGGTTTTGGATATACCTATTACATTGTAGTAAACTATTTAAGAAGTCACGGTATTAGAAAAACCCCCGACCGTTAAGTAAAGGAAAAAAAATTAAAATGCAAGTAAATTTATCAAGGCCAATAACGAAATAACAATATTTTGATATAAAATAATATTGTGACTTAAAATTAAGATGTAAGTTATCCTATGTTTCAAGTGGGATCAAACTACACACGGTGTGCAAATTAGATTAAAATCGGTTAAGTAGTATAGGAGTCCATCGCGGACAAACAACGTGACACGTAATTTATATATATTAAGATAAATTTGTTTAGTGAATATAAATATATGGTAATTGTAGTAATGAGTATTAAATCTAGTATTAATCTAGAAAAATAGATTACCTTTTGAAACAATTTCAATTATGGTGCGAACTTTTGACGTCACTTGGCGGTTTTGTTCGTAACAGCTGAAAAATAAATGGATAAATAGTTACGAATAGTTGGCAGATTAAACATATCGTTAAGGTTTATTTGTAAACATCAAGTAATATAATAAGTTCATCCCGTTGTCTTAAGTCCTACACGGTGCTATTCGAAAAGGCTGTTAATGTTTGCAATAAAGAAAAATATTCCATTGTATGAACCACCTGAGCACTACGTGACCGGAGTGAGTGAACACCGGCCTCGAAATAAAAACACCTCTGCCATCTACGAACGTGTCTCACCTTTAAAAAAATATTTTGCAATGGTTTTAGAAGGTCTTGTAGAATTTGCTTTTTTTTAACCTTTCCTTATAAATTACAAATGATCAGTGTATTGTCACCTCGGTTCCACTTGACCCTTATAAATTTGGTTTTTACTTCGATTTTATTATTTAGTAGAGAATGGACACATTTAATATATACTCTATTGCTAAAAAGTATTTTTTTCGATATTAATATCATCCATTGAACGCATATATATTTAAAATTTACTGAACGTTTTTCCTAATATTTAATTCTACAATGATTTTGTATCTGAAAATGCTAAAAAAATTGTCTTGTGTCATTTAAAATAATGACCATTCTCAATAGTCGTACAATATTTCAAAGCGTTACCTTGTCAAAATAATGAATGTAAAAATGTTATATCCAAAATGTACTGATATGTTTGCCTTCGCTGACGTATAGCCGATTTCATTTTGATGGTCGAATTCTCGTTAAACTATTTTCGTTGATTGCCGCTCGATGGATCAATATATAACTCAGCATTTTATATAACTCCCAAAAAAACATCTAAAAGCAATAATAATATATAAGCAAGCAATGTAGGTGCTTACAATAATTGATTACTAAGGTATACTTAATGTTGTAGGTATAATAACATTATCGCATGAACACGCAAACGAATCTAACAGTTGTAATTAAAACTCAAGCCAAGACAAAAGAGTTTAATCTTAGCGCAGGTTTTTCTAGTATTAAACCATGAAATTATGTCAAGCGTTGACTGGTTATATAAACTGCCTTGTAAAAAGTGTCCGTTAAGCTGAATGTGTGTGTGATATGTGTCTCTGTGTGTATACTGAACTATAATACACACTTCACCAGGACTTCTCAATTAATAACGTGATGAGGACTTAGTTAAATTTAAGAGCAATTCAGTTTATTGATTTCACACATATTCATTTGGTATACGTGCATGATAAATGTATGGATATATCATCATTATAATAAAATCGAAAACTGATTTATAATATCGGCCGTGGATAATGATATAATAAAACTAATTACCTATCATTATAGAAAAAACCTCGTCCTCTACCAATTCGCAATTCTGCACTTTTCGTTAAAAGGTATATTATACGTCATTCTTAAATATATCTTTAGATGATTTACTAAATTTATTATTCATAAAGACGAGATTAAAAGTAATAATCAGGAATTTAAAGATTTCCTATCTCGTCGCTTTCCTGAAGCAATTCGTTCAATATCGAATGGCGGTAATAAAATTAAACATTTATATCGGTTCAATTTTAGATTTGACCTTATGCCGGCAGTATTTTTTTATTTTCCCGCATCTTAATAGATGTGATGATGTTACATTTTTCACGACCTGTCGGATGCTAATTTATCGAATTTCCTCTCGACGACGTAAGGCACTTTCATTCAATTATACCATCACCGTGTGAATGTTACATCGTATAAACTCGTAATATTCAAAAAAACGTGTGTTTCTAAATAATATTTTCACTTCAAATATTTTGAATATATTTATATTTTAAGTAAAAATATTGTATAAATGTATATATATAAGAATATTAATAAACAACACAATAAACACGAAACAAAAAAATTTTTGCTCCCTCTTTTACTTATTACTCTGTATTTTGTAAGAAGTGCTTAAGAGGTCAACGCCCGGGCGCCATACCTACCCTCAGAGTTAATGTCAGTTCAGAGGCAACAAATAAATTTTGTATCAGAAAACTCAATGTACAATTGAACTGTACGGAACTGTTTGTACACATACAATAAATTAGCGGAGTTAGGTAAGAAAAGACTACACTCCGCGAGTGCTGTTTTTACACTGATTTATTAAATATAACATGTACGAATTTATACTTTGTACACTCAAATTTTAAAAAGTCGTAGAACAAACGTTGTTAGGATTAATGTAGAGAGGCAACATGCAAAAGGTAGTCAACTGATTAAAAATAACCCTGTATATATATAAACAAATTGTACTTTTGTAGTTTTCAATTAGTTTATTTTTATCTGCGTTGCACTTGCTACACATACCAAAATGGAGTTTCATATCATTTAAATCAAGTAAATTCGGGGTTCAATACTCTCGGTCAATTGCATATGACGGCTTCTTTTTGGGTAAAGTGCCAATGTTATAAAACTGCATTGAATGTAATATATTTGTGTTATGCAACATAATAATATGAAGTTATGAAATTGGCGAATATCATATCAGCATTTTTTGTTACAATGTCGATTAAGCTGGTCAGTATTATTTCCACTGCTATAGTGTGCGTACGTATTTAGTCCCTTGTAAGTTATTTTCTATACATTTAATTGGATGGAACTTATTTGATATCTATGATATTTTTACGATTATATTGATTTGTTATCTGCATTCTATTTTCGAGAACCTGACCAACGTTATACCATGCGTAAGTACAGGTTATGCTCAAAACTCAATTGTTCGATCGTATTGCTTCTACATATAATAAATTCTATTTGCATATCGATATATTCAATAAATCTGTACCAGTCTTATGAAAACAAATTAAACAGACTTAAATTTCAACTATTTAATCTCAGATGCACATACAATCTTGTAGACGTTTAAACATCAACACTTCCACAAATTTACTCTCACGCACACAAACACACCCAATACATTCAAGCCTTAAGTTATTTCTATTTAATTACATATTATCAATTTATTAACAGCGAATTGGATGTCTGTCGTCAGTTGTTATTTATATTTATTTATTAAACTTCCGTTATACAAAATTATAATAATGCACTCAAAAATCACGAGGATTCTTCTGGATATGTCAAGTTTAAATACAGTTCAATTAGACAATCAACAACAAATTGGGTAGTTCTACAAAATGGTTTAATACAATATTTTAATTCTATGTAAATACAATCGAGACATATTACCGGTTTGCTGCAAAACAGCTACAGGGTGTTTAGTAAACACCCTGTAGCTGTTAAACAGTCACTGTTTAGATAATAAGATTTCAATTCAATTCTTACAGGCTACATCTAATCCATTCAATAAATGAGGAGTCAAATATCTCGTAGTCCTTTTGCCTAATATTTTTTTGTTTTTATTAGTTTTGGTTTTATTATTAATCATGTATTCATTGTATGGTGAAGTTTGTGGTGTACCTACGTCAATATTTAAAAAGTTTTCTTTTAAGAGGTGAAATTGAAATTTATATTCTACCGGTACCACTTTGCAAAGTGTTAAGATAAGTTTTAAGAGTTCTGCCATAAGTCATGATAACATAGCTTATGATTGAATCAGCTACATCATTATAAAGCATACGTAGGATATTAAATTATATTTTTTCTTAATGATTGCTATGTTAGACAAGAAAGATCTGAGTTTGTCACATACAGTACTTTATGAGGTTTCCAATTAAAGTAACAGTCCACCAATAATCCAAGATATGTATTATTATATTTTTAACCTGCGACTCAAAAAGAGGGGTGTTATAAGTTTAACCTGTGTATCTATATGTCTGCCTGTGGCATTCTAGCAGCCAAATGACTGGACGGATTTGATTGTGGTCTTTTTTAATCAAAAGCCTTTTTTGATTGAGATTGTTCTTAGCTATGTTTGGTCGAAATAAAAGCAGCCGCCTCTAAGATATTGAGTTTTTATTAGGGCGGGTGAAAGGTGCTTATGCAATATCGATAGAAGTATTTAACAACTGAAAATTTATGTGTTCATAGGTTCATTTAGTACAATAAATAAACCAGTAACATAACTTTAGAAAGGCATAAAAAATAAATATTAATAATTTTAAAAAACCCCGTTACAAAAAGACCACTAAATATTATAAAAATATTACTATTATGTACTCATGGAAATCGTTGCATCGGGGGACCGCTTAATAAAGGAAAAAATTAAAATGCAAGAAGTTTCCAAGGCTAAAAAAAAAACGATACCGAACCGTATAGTTTAAGTCCTCATGATTAACTTCGTAAAATAGACACCATCGTCTACTTACGTACCACAGTCCCCCGAAGCTACGACTTCAATAAGTACATAATAATATTATTTTTATTATTTTTAGAGGTCTTTTTGTATCGGGAGTTGTTGAAATTTTTTATTTCATTTGTACTATATTAGGTGTAGTACTAAGTCTATTGATATAAATGTGGGTACGACTGTTAGTACTACGTAAGAAATTGATTGAATTCATTCAAATGAATTGACGTCATAGCTTCATATTAATAGTGGAATACCTTGTTGGGAATAATAATGGTACCGAGCAGAGCTTGACTCGTTACGAACCGTGTAGGATTATTGTTATGGTTTTAATATCTTAAAATATATAACATACGTAGGTACTTACTACGTTTTTCAATGCGTCTTAAATAGGTTAGACGTTTGGGACATAAAAAGTAGGTATTTAAATATAAAATAATATATAACATAGTAACATAACCAACTCATCCGTTTTTACATATTTAAAGTTTACATAATTTATTGATGTGCATATTGTAAAAATGTAACTCGTTTCAACATTCTTGTGGTTAGATGTTTTTATAACAATTATAACATGCTGTGAAACAATATATACTTATAAAATTTAGTAATGTTATATATAACATATGAACATATGGATGTACCCGAAAGATTCATAGGCAGATATTTAGTTTATCTGTGCCAGTATATTGACCCTCCTTTTGTGATGTTTCCATCCAATTTGTGACGTCGACGTGTTTCGAAGTTGTTTCTATTTCCTTCGCCTTTTATCGCTAGAATTTTACGTCAAAGAAATAAACAAAGCTTTTGTGTCACATTGTTAAATCTTTAGAAAATGTTGCTAGGAGCGTACAATTTAAGAAAGTATACGTTTCATTCTCAAGTTCGTTATTTAAAAAGAATATAATAAATATGGTTTTTTGTTAATTAATTTAAACATTGAGTAAATTTTCCATCTGCTTTTCCTATATACAGATAGAATTCGGTCCTTTTACTCCGAAGCCTTTTAAACCTTAATTAATTAAAACGTATTCGTATTTTACGTCTCAATTTGCATAATTACTTTTCTGAATGTTGTTACTCTTCCAAATGGATCCTACAAACTGAATACTGTATTTAAGTTCACCAAGCAGCAAAAAATATATTGTTTTACGATTGTTGAATGTAATTTATGCGGTTGAGATTGTTCGTCGTTTTAATCAATAAATAGCAATACCGACAATCTTGAGCATGAGACGAAAATTCAGGTAGTGAGTTATTGACCCGCGTACCGGGAGCGCGTTCCGTGCCACCGCCTGAGGGCCGTAGGGTAGCACTTGTTTTATCTTTATCGGTGTTGCGTCCCTGACATTTCCCTAAGCCTCTACCATTGTATATCGTCTGGCCCCGATATTCTTGATTAGGTTAAAATACACGTTTCACTTTTTGCTAACCCTAAAATGTTAATATTGTAAGCCGGTGCATTTATGACTCTGATATCATACTTAGATAACATAATATACGAGCTTAGTACGTCTAGAATTATGAATGTTATATCAATTGATATTTATGCCACTAAAGCTTATGAACGCTCCGAGTACGATAGAAACAATTCATGACAGACGGCTTTGTTTGTTCCACCACTTCCTATTCAGCGTAGTGGAACACGACTCTACGTAGCTATTCATACAGAATGACATACGGAGTAACGTTTACTATTAATATTTATATTCGTTTTTCTTTCTCTACAGAAACCATCATGGGGTGTTTCGTCAGCAAAGATAAACTCACCAAAGAGGATATGGACTTTCTCAAAACACATACATCATACGATGAGACCACCATCAAGGAATGGTATAAGGGGTTTAAGGTAAGTGTAGACGAGTGGAGTGGAGAGGAGTGGAGTGAATTAATCAGCTGATAATGACTCTGTACGCAATCTGTGATTAACTTTCATTATTTAGTAAGTGTTGTCTTTACAGCAAGACTGCCCCAATGGCAGGCTTACGCCGGCTAAATTTGTCGACATGTACAAGATGTTCTTCCCATCCGGTAATGCGGTTGAGTTCTGTGACCATGTTTTCCGCACATTTGACATGGATAAGAACGGATACATAGATTTTAAGGTAAACATATGCGTATGTAACATGTGCTGTGCGAATGTTAGCGAGTTGTGAACTGCTATTGTATATGTGTTTTAGAATCTAAGGGCGAATTGTCAAAATATTATATTTAACTTTGCATAGATTAATAATCATTTTGTCAATGCGAGTTGATTCAATGTTCTGTGTTTTTATGAGCATAAATTATGTGTGACACAAAACTTCCCTCGTTTTGCGTGCTGGGGAAGAATCCGTGTGCATTTTCAATGCTTTTTTATAGGAATTCCTGCAAGCGATCCATGTGACCTCTAGCGGCACTCCTGAGGAAAAACTGAAATGGGCATTCCGTATGTACGATGTAGATGGAAACGGGGTGATAGATATTCAGGAGATGACTAAAATAGTCCAGGCGAGTATTCAAATGTGATACGTTATGTAAATATCCGACGGGCACCCGTTTTATTACTATTTTATGTGAAAACTACCTTTATTGAAGAATTACATTATTATAATATATTCTAGAAAAAAAAAAGTTCCACATATGAATATCAAAGTATTTTTCATGCCGTTTAGCGTATGCCTTCAGTAATATTAATATCACTTCAACATAAATACCTAAATATAAATTCCAGGCTATTTACGATATGTTGGGCGCCTGCTCCAGCAACAGGCCCGCGGACTCTGCAGAAGAGCGCGCTAAGAACATCTTCGCCAAGATGGACGAAAACAACGACGGACAGCTCACCCAGGACGAATTCCTCAAGGGCTGTCTCCAGGATGAGGAGCTCTCCAAAATGCTGGCGCCCTAAATGCCGCATCCAATCATTCGCTGTCCCTTCCTTTTCATTAATGACGATCTCACCGCGACAACTCTTTCCATCTCTTCTTTCTCTTTTTTATATTAACTTATAGTTCTATTAGGTATAATGAAGAATAGGTCATCTTTAATATAGGTTTATTGTACGCATTCGTTCACCTCGTGTGCAATAAACATCCGATCTAAATATGAAATACTGACACAACTAATGTCACTAATCGTAATACCCTGAAATGTGGAGTGACGTTCCATCTGTAGTCTGCTTTGGTTTACATCAACCGAAATCTCGGTTCTAAAACCAGACCGCTCGATACGTGTTTATCTAGAAGAGATATCATTGTTTGCGTCAATGCAGACGTCTATATATAACATTTTAAATATTTAGTAATATTATGTTATGTCCCGACCATCTACTATCTTATATGTTATCGTGTGATATCTTCCAAATTACGTTATAATATTATTATCGTCGCTGTTAGGTCGTCTGAGTTCATATTGTAAGTCTTGTCCAAACCATACACTTGATAGGCAAAATATGTTGTATTCTCGTGACTACTTCATTGTATGTCAACCTATCGATTATTTAATGTATGCACAATATAAAAAGTCAATCTTTATTTATGATTAAGGCAATTAGTATAGCGATGTTCGAACAGAATAGATCAGATTGAAATATATTCTCAAATACGCAGTGTTCATTCCATCTAACATTGGCTGTACCAATCTGATTGTCTGTTGGATATCGGTTAACGTGTAAGTTTTATTAAATATTTAATTAAGTATTTATCGTTCTAATGTCGATATTGGTGTTGTAAATCAGCGTTACCTCTTACTCACATAGACAGGGACCTCTTCTTACGAGCTGAGCTCAAAACTGACTAACCTAGTAATAGCGCTTCCGTTATTATTATTTAAGCTATCAATTTATAATATTTGTTTTCCTCAAAAACTAGAGCTTATCCCAAAGTTTTACATATTTTATATAACTGCTCTAATTCGTATTTTCTACTTTTTACATTTACATTCCCTAATACTGTGCCTTCTAGATTGCGATGATCTTCTACTCGTACTTTTTATTTTACTATAAGCTTTCTTCCTCATAACCAAATAAGTATTTTTTTTATCATATCTAATTAAGATTTTCGCCAAATCAATGCACAAATCTCCTTCCATGTTGTAGTTAAGATACCA
Organism: Napeogenes inachia; assembly: GCA_959347355.1. Lineage (NCBI taxonomy): Eukaryota > Metazoa > Arthropoda > Insecta > Lepidoptera > Nymphalidae > Napeogenes > Napeogenes inachia. Next base: position 4,133,941 of record OY365800.1, on the reverse strand, counting down.
GCGTTTTAGTGTGTCCTAGTCTCATATCTTATAGATTGTATATTTATTAGATGTTAGAGTAATTAATTATAATGCTATATGTATCTTAAGTTGGCCACGCGGATGAAGGGTCGCGAGTAGACGATACTGTACTATATGATTAGTTTTCAGTGCATATATGAATTTAATTAGGTAAAACAGCTTAAAATTAAACATTTTAAATATAAATTATGACCATGATTCATTGAATTAATATACATTTATTAATAAAATATACGATTAAATAAAAAAAAAATTAGGGTGCTAAATATTTCCTCTGATTAGATATTTCATAATTTTATAATAAATTTTAAAAACACCTAAAAATGTATCATTAAATCATTTTAATATAAATTAGCTGCTCGTTATATTCAACGCAGTGCACTGGAAACTAAACTTAAACCCACCCTTATTAATAGATTATTTAACATTCCATACTTTATTCATATAAGTTGTAAATTCTGTTAGGTGTATAATGTACATATCGCATTTTGATTTTTCTTTTGTATCTAAAATATAATTCGTTATAACATCATTCAAATATTAACATTGGTAGGTTAGCAAAGGGTATTATGGGGGTGATACTAAAATATTAATAATGAAATGTGATTTCAATTTAAATTCTCGAAATTAAAACAATATAATGATACAAACATTATTAATAACATATCATGCCAACGTTTTGCTTAGGATTTATTTGCGAGGTAAAAACTACATTATTTGATAATTAAAATTTGACAGAACAATGTTAAATGGAAAGTTAACGCGACCCGTGCCCCTTGAGTCGGTTCGAAAATATAATTTCTATTCTCTTAGCGTCCTTTACGAAAATAATATTAGTAAATCACTTCTAAAACTTAAATATTGTGCACAGTTTAGACAATATATACGAGTATGTGATTTTATGTTATTTTATTCTAACCTGATATTGTTTCTTATAATAAACCTACTGTCAATTTATACTCTGTGGTCTTCATACTTCTAGACTAAGTAACTTATGGCACAATTTTGTTTTCAGGTACAGTTTAATGTTTCAGGCTTTATAAATATTTTATTATTAATTGTAATATTTATATTGTGTTAGTTGTTTGTGTAATGTTATTTATTATCTATTGTAATTTAGTAATTTCTGTATTATTGAATAAACTAAAGCTCTTATTCAATTTTCGAAATTGTGAAAGTAATAATAAACATTAATAAAACGGTTGGTAAATAACTTATAAATGTAATAAGCACATTTATTTATGTACAAACTGACATTCCCTTCCAATATTCATTACAGCTACCATATTTGATATTAACTATTTCGCTTAAGTTATAATTGTTTAAAACACTATTTACTTATTGAGTTTGTACTTGTTGTTCAAGTAGTATGTGTCATAGTATAAATAATTATAGTTTAGGACGTGCATTACTTCGACATTCAATACTATCCTTGTAACATCTTATATCATAGTGCTTCTATCGAACACGCCGTAGATTTTCGATGCATTTAATTGCTAGTAAAAATGAAATGTTTAGATTGAATATTGCCGTACAATATATTATATATATTTAGTTTTAACAGACTGACTGTCGTGCAAGCATCGTTGTCACCTAATAATTACAACAATAGTTTGGAATGTTCCCAAATATCTGACAAATTCAATGTTACTGCTGTTTCACATCACATAAAATAGCACACAGCACATTGATATTGAACTCCAAGTACCTTGTTTTAATATTTATTGTATACCTCACTATAAATATCTATCGAACTTTATAATGTCAATTTTGGAGTCACATTGTACCTACAGTAGGTTTGTACTATAATTTATACATCATTTTATATGAGAATTTATTAGGTGGCAGCTACGATTGTAACCAAATTTGTAAAGTTGAAGGAAGCAGCACCCGCTGTGTTCTCAGCTGATAGCAGTCACTAGTATTATTACTATTTAATTTAGGATAATCGCTTAAACAAATGTCTTGACAAAACATTATTATCTCAGTAATATTCTTTATGAATCCCCAAGTCTGAATAAGATTTTTTATGTATTTACCGTGCGGATGCACTGATCAACGATGGTATCTACTTGGTGTATCCTATAAAGTGAACCGGCGTCCTAGTAATAGATAGGCACATCAACTAGTATACGCTCACTATGTCCCATGATCTGTTGTATTTCTAAGAGTACATATTTTTAATGATTCACATTTTGCCTATTCATGTATAATATACAAATTACAAAAATATCATAGTCCTTAATTTGTCTCACTGTTATTATTATTTCATCTCACCCGTTTATATATTTTTTATATATATTTGTAAATCGTTTTAAATTGATTACAGTTATAATATTTACAAATTATTAAAACATTTATTTATATATTATTACCGCAAGGAAAAGTAAGTTTTAATAGTAATTGTAGTGTTTAAATGCATTTTTTTTTGTTAGTAAATAGAAAACTGGGATATAGTCCTCAACTATGTATTATATTCACATATTTGGAAGTGAGTTGTTAATTATTAATTATATTTTTAGGGCACAAGAATTGACTAACTAGAGGATATAAAGGCTGTGTTATCTACTGAGACTTCCTCTTTGAAAGTTTATAAAAATAATAAAAATGGGTAAACAAAACAGCAAACTGAAACCCGAGGTCCTTGAAGATCTGAAGCAAAACACTGAGTTTTCTGGTAAGATTGAAAAACAATATTTAATAGGAATATTTAATTTGTGTGTTAAAGTTCATACTTATATCAAATGTTTGCAAAAATGTGAATATTACTTTAAAATATATAATACAATTACAATCATTATAATATTACATAAATAATATAAACCAAGCGACTGTATAATTATGTTACTTGTGTTGCATAATATATGATAAATTAATTTAAATTACTTATGTCTCATTCAATAATGTTATTTCTTGTGTTGTATGTACTTGATAAAAACTTACTTTTTAATTTATATTATATGTACCTATTTTGAATACTATTAAATTAATACTGTTACAGATGCGGAGATTCAAGAATGGTATAAAGGTTTTTTGAAAGACTGTCCCAGCGGACACTTGTCGGTTGAAGAATTCAAGAAAATATATGGGAACTTTTTCCCCTACGGGGATGCCAGTAAGGTGTGTGATTAAAATTCTTTGAGAAGTTCATATTATTTACTAATTTATTTTAGGATTACTGTAAAATAATCAACTTGTATATAACAAAAAAAAATCGGGAACGCTATTGATTGCTTTTATAAGTAGACATAAACTAAATATGTTTTTTTTATATCTAATATGATGAATATTTTATTATATATTTATACCACAAGATACTATAATCGTATACACCCTAACCCTCCATATACAATTAGTTCGCAGAGCACGTGTTCCGTACATTCGATGCCAACGGGGACGGCACTATCGACTTCCGGGAGTTCCTGTGCGCCCTCAGCGTCACCTCCCGAGGAAAACTGGAACAGAAGCTAAAATGGGCCTTCTCTATGTACGACCTGGATGGAAACGGATATATATCCCGTCAAGAGATGCTGGAAATTGTTACTGTAAGTTTGATGTAGGCTAATAGAGATATTGTGACCTGAATCTTAAGTTCAAGTTAATGTCAAGTACCCAATTAGCTAGCGGTATTCAATCAATACTTGAGAGCTTAAAACGGCTTACGATTTGTAATTTTGTTTATCGACAGCATTATATTATATCTGGGCAGTGGATTTAGATTAGATTGTTAATAGAACATGAGGTATTAAATACCAAAACCGTATTTTTTTTGGTAACCTTGTCAAAATAAAAAATTAAGGTTTTTAAATGATAATTGAATTATTATTATATTACATATATTATATAATTCAAGCGATAAAAGTTCATATTTTATCAAAAGTCTCACTAAAAATAAACTATAATATTTTCAGGCTATTTACAAAATGGTTGGATCAGTGATGAAAATGCCAGAAGACGAGTCGACGCCTGAGAAGAGAACCGACAAAATATTCCGTCAAATGGACAGAAACAAGGACGGAAAACTTTCACTGGAAGAGTTCATAGAGGGCGCTAAAAGCGACCCTTCCATCGTCCGGCTGCTGCAATGCGACCCTCAATCCCAGTGATATCTCAGATACTAAGCTGTAGCAGCAACAAACATTTAATCCACTCTCCCTATACGCTTGTAAGAGCTAGTGCGGTGATCGTTAGCACAGATCCAGGCTTGGCTGTTTACTCCTCTCCTTGCGTTCTATACAGCCTTTCCTATCCATATCCTAGTTTAGATGTAATTGTACCTTAATGTGATTTGGAATTGGCGCAAAAGCAAAACCATTTTAAAATGTCTGAATTACATGTCATCCAAATAACATGCAGATCATGGTTTTATGTAAACTTAATGCCGTTGATGCCGACATACCTCTATGGGTATATTTTAATCTAAAATGCTTAATATTAAGCTTGGCGCTTTTGCGTTATCTCTAAATCGCTATTGTATTGATATATCACAATAATGTTAATTATTAAGAATGTGTTAAGTCAAAATTTTGCAACCAGACACCAAGACAAAACAATAATCACATGTAAAGTATGCAATAAATTATCAACCCAAATACTATAAGATATATTTTAAGTATGAGATTGAATTACGAGGAGTCACAAGATGCGTCTCGCATATACATTATATTAGGGATATCAATAAATTATTAATATCTTACAAATGCCTGTAGGTATAAATTTATAATATCTCGTTTAGCTTATATATAACTGACTTATCTTCAATGTCTTGTGAAGATTATTTCGCAATGATTTTTGTGTCTTCAAAACAATTCTAAATTTTATTATGTAAAAGTAATGTTTAATTGTAGCTAGGTATCAGATAGATTCAATATCAAGGGCTTGTTTTATAATATGTTACATTTTTTATGAATTGTGTAGGTTCAATTTTGATTCATACGATTTTGGGTTTCTTATAGATATTGCTTTATCATAATGGTCGAAATTCGATGCCTTCCATTTTTATTAGAATTATATATAAGTAAATTGAACAGTTTTGCAAGGCATCCTTTAAAATAACAAATCATGTTTTTAATTTAATTATTATCAATTCGTGGTTCGAACTGTTTATAATTTTAATCATTTTAAATTAAACTCTTAATATTATATAAAATTTATCGATGAACCACATATCATTTAAATCCATATACAATGTATAAGAAAATGCTCGAATATACATATATTATATATATTTACCTATCTGGCGGGCTACTTAATCAACATTCAAAATCTTTTGATTTCAGACAAAACTTGCACAAGGCAACAATATCATTATGAACACTTACTTAAATTGATGATTTTGTCAATTTTTTATATAAGTTTCGAGTTTTATTGAAATTAAGTTTTCAATCACAATTATTATAAATTTATTGAGTCATCCTTAGTATTATCATATATTTTTTATAATTCTTTAGTTATAGTGTTTATTAACAATATTTTTAATAATCGACAGTCATTCAAAATGGTTATAGCTTTTGGAATAATTTCCTCTTATGATTTGCGACGAGCTTTAAGAACACCATTAATAAATAATGTCATTATATAGTTTTAAGATTAGTTTTCCCGATGAATTATATAAAGTGGTTCGTGTTATCATAAGTGAAAATTATTTCACATTGGACTTGAATTGTGTGCTGTAGGTTATATTGCTTAATATTAGTTCGTTGACATTAAAAGACGCTATATTAACCGTTTTCACGAATAAATGTAGATTATCCATTACAAAAGCTTTATTGACATAAGAATATACACCGTACAGTTTAGTACTATTAACAATATAAGAAAACAAATCCGGTTATACCATATTCTAAACGGCTGATAGCTAGGAAAAATCCGTGACAATATTATGAATATTAGTGTTTATTGCTAGTTTTGATCCAATTTTAACCGCAGATCTGATATAGATGACCATACTTCCATACTGTCTTACTGTTATAAGTTTCAACTGTATGTAGGAATCAGTGCTATTGATTTATCCAATACTTTTTAATTTATTGAAAACAATCTACATCAGCTAGTTAGTATTCGTAATGAACTATATATTTACTGATTTCAGCTATTTATTTTAACTATCGTTTTATTTATTTGTTGCTAATTTATTTATATTTTAAATGCTGACACGGCCGTTATAGAGGTCAATATTAATCTCATATTGCTGAATATTCATTTCAGATTTTATTTTAGGTGTAGGCGTCTCATTATTTTTTCATCACAATGTCTATATTATATCGTCTTGGGGTCTTGAAGTACTGACTACATCACGAAACGAAACTTGTGTTTTATATTTAGTCCAGATTATTTGTTTAAGGTTCTAATTAATTTAAATGATTGGTTATTTTAATTGTCAGTATTAATTTTTATTTTGCTCATTCTATAGAGAGCGCTAGCCTTTTTTAAAATATTTTTTATTTATACATTGACTCTAGATTCCCTTTCGCATGAACATTTATGCGTTAACTAAATAAATGTTTTAATATATTTGTGTTGTCTCGAATATATAATTTCTGTATATTTTATTATTTTATCTAAATAACATTCAATGGCACAACTTTCCCCGCACAATGATTTTGTTATATTACATTATATTATTTTTGTTATAATTACATTTTATTAATAATTTTCAACTTTAAATCTCATTGGTCCATGAACGATTTTTGTCGTGCTGAGATAGATCTGATGGTGTCTGTTAAGATCCAACATGATTATATAAACTCCAATAGGGACGAGCTATATGGGTTAATATAAATATCATTAAATAAACGCTATAATGGATTATACATATTTAAATATTCGTGTTATTTATTGGTGTTTTAATATATTTTGTATTTAAGATATGAATAATAAATTACAATTGAAAATTGTACGTGAGTGGAATTACGGTCAATTTACATGGTTATAATTTTTTCTTGTACATGTACAAAATGTATAAGATGGCCCTAGTCTTTATCAATATTAAATATTTTTTATCATAATGAATATTACAACTTTCTCGCCTTTGCTTTATATCATATATTGCAAACAAAATTCTTATATTTTTATGTGTTTTACGTGCTTCCAATGAGAGACGCGCGTGACGTAACACATTTTAAAGATGGCGACTGGATTCATTCACGTACAAGATACATTCGATGATCGGGTAATTATCTCATCATATATTTTGGTTACTCGGTTACATTCATTAATATATACATCACATTTAACAATAAATAATTAATAATAGAATTGATGTTATATTATCAATTCCGTGAATATATCCAAACTTAAATGTACATTAATTAAACGGTGAAAATTTTTAATCAATTGTAGCAGTTGATTAATTATTTAGAAGTTATATGATAACCTTGTAAATAATCTGAGGTTTTAACACATAGGGCTATAAACAAAAACTTGCTATCAATTATTGAGATTTGTGACAATGATTATGATAAGAAAGATATGAAAAGATACTTGGTTATAGAAAACAGAAATATATTCCAGTTATAAGACTATGTTGACCATAAGTCTTCCAATAATATCTTTCTTTATTTATAACATGATATGAAAAAAAAAATCTCCAGCGGGAGTGCGTTCGTTGAAACAGTCGGCTTTTGTCCACTACATGTAAAAGAAATTTAAAAGTAATCAAATATGGGCTTATATTTGGTTATTGTCAATGATACTATTATATATTGCTAAAGATATTTTTTATATGCTTTTTAGTAAATGTTTCTTTGTATATCACCTGTATGACTCGGGTTTGTATCTATCATCATTTCATTAAAAGCCCTTATACAGATATTGTAATAATTTTTGTAAGTTTTATAATTTGTCTTTTGTGGGTCACGAAAAAGAGTCAAAAAGTCGGCTGTAAATAAAACAGACCACAAAAAATGTATACAATGAATGGACAAATTTAATTCAACAGCATCTTTTCACCAAAATGACTGGCCGGTGTCAAAAAAGTTATAAAATAAACTGAGAAAAGCATAATTAAAGGTTATTACGGCAATGCGATCTGATAGTTCTTACGAAACAAATAAATGTAAAGACCTTAAGCGTTGTGAAAATATAGCATTCGATATATTTTATATAGAAGGTTTTGAAAATATGGCATTAGGTCTCAATATAGTTTCATTTATCGGTTAGAGTTTATGTCGATTGTAATTTTTTTAGGAGAGTTGTTTGTATATTAGATTTTTCGCTAAATTAAAGATTCGTGAGATACGAGTAGTACAAAAGGAACAGACTGTTGTAGTTCAAAGGATGTTGTCATGCAAGTAGGAGAGTAGTCGAAAAAATAACCCGATTTTAACAAAAATGTTACAGCTTTTGTGACATTCAAATAATATAATTAAAATAAGGCTTTGCATGTTGTTAAGTGTTTGGATACTTTCAATCTTCTGCAATAAATCTTTTTCGGCCATTGGTGTTATAGAATTAAAAAAGATCAATATTTTATTAGATAATTTTAACTGCGTATCAATTGTTAGATGTTCGTGAAAATTTTATGAAATTGTAAAGAATAAAATTATTGTGTGTATAGAAAATAATTCTTTCAACAACGACTTCTTCTAAACTCGCTTTCCAAATTGTTTTCGATTGTCTGTTTAAGTCATTAATACTATGCTTAATTATTTTTACGAATGTTTATCCTACTTTAAAATAAATAACCTATTGTCTTCTGAAACAAACACAAAAATCTTAGTATTCGCTGTATAAAAATATAAAATAATTCTCTTCTAGAACAATTCCGCTTATTGTTTTCCCGGTTAAAAGTTCTGCCATAAAATTACTAAGTTCTATTGTTGTGGACTTAAAAATCTTTGTGTGCAGTTTAGCCATTCGGGGTGGCAACTGTGGCTCATTCGATACAGTGTTGCCGAACGGAGCGGCAACGTCGCACAACCCTGTTGCAAACGTCTTGAAAGTCGTTTTGTTGCATCCTTGAAATTAATGAACTGTAGACATTATATAATATATACAATATAACATAAACGCAGCGTTTAAATTCTAAGATATATTTTAAATAAAGGTCTACAACAATAAATCGATTATACATTTATACATTTTTAATTCGATATAAATTTGTTTACGGTCTTCCAGTATTATAAGCAACTACTGAACGAAGCTCGGGCTTAATTTTTTTTAATATAATTTACATCAAACACTCTTAAGGCCGAGTGAGCAGATGCACCGCACTAATCTGGCTACAATATTATGGGTGCTAGCTTTATGTATTGTCCCAAGTATTAATATACATATATATATTATTTATTCTAAGTTATATCTATAATACAGTATCCCTAACTTAATCTTGTATACGCGTTTATTATTTAATTATATTTATTAAGAGTATCTTTTCAAGGAGTAAAGGGGACTTTCAGCATCGTTTCGGTTTTAAGATGTCTCTTGAAATATTTAAATAATCTAATATAACTTCTATAATATTTTATCACTTGTGTAATCTATGGTGCATAAATGTTCTATGAGATTAAAGAATATTTAGATAAACTAATGAACTGTAATTACTTTTGTAAGTATCAATATATAGTAATTAGTTTAGCAATATCTATAAATAATTTCTTAGTACTATAAATTCAGGGTGCTATTGACTCTTCTAAGCTATATTCGTAGCAACATTTCAGTTGAGTATTATCAATCCAAGTATCCAATATATTAAGAAGATTAAAGCTTGTAACCCTACTTATAAACAATTGTTAATAATCTCTATGTTAGTTACAAGCTAACTTAAGACATTAATTTTAAATACACGGCTGTATATTATTTAATTGCTACGGATTGAGCTGAATTGAGTTTAGTGAAAACCCTGATTGTAAGTACGCACTGCGATGCGTATATCTGATGAGATCGGAGTGGTAATATCCTCGTGCCCAGATATTTGCTCTCTTGGACCAAAAAGTGCGTGAATTCCGCACCAAGGAAAGCAACGGGTACCCTTTTATAGTATTCTTAATAACTGTCTTATTGCGGGTAGTTGTAACACTACGTCTTATTGCGAGTAGTTGTAACACTACTAACTAGAACGTTGTGCATTACATATCATCGTGCTTAAAACTTAACATGTTCTTGATGTGACGTCATTTTGCTATGAGACCTCCGCTTTTTCAGATATTTCAAATTCAATTCAATTTAACACCTATCGTCTTTTATAATAGCACCCTAGTTCTAACAATTTAAAAGCGTTATCTTATTGTCAGAATGTTGTAAAATTGATATGTAACCGTTTTAATATGTTCGGCTCAAAGAAATGATGTTATAAAAATTGTTCTGTGTAGTCAATTTGTAACTTTAACATAATATACTTTGACATTGATCTAGTTCTGATACTGTTTTAGAATAAAGTTATTATATCTATTTATTAAATCTTTCTTCTCCTCATTTGTCTTTTATTCAGACCAAATTCGTTAGCAAAATCAGTTACATATTTATTTAAAAATAATCCTAGCTCTAAAGTAATTACTTTAATGAAGCTGGCAAACTAAAATATTTATCATATACGAAAATTGTTGCGTTTAGGACTTTCTTATAACACATTTTTATTATATGGCTTATTATCTTACCGCTTTTAGATTAAATAATAAGAATTTCAATTACTTTAATTGAATTTCCATGCCAGAGTAAAGTTAATTAAAGGTTTATTAATAAATAAAAAGGAAGTAAAGCCGTTAACATATTGCCATTACTTACAGACATCTTCAGTGAACTAAAAAAATAACATGATAAATATAAAATAACTTTAAAGTTTATAGCAAAAAAAAATATTTAACGCCTTTGGTTATCATTTGTTTAAAATAATAAATTACTTGTTTCCTAATGCTTACATACCCGACGCTTATCAGCGGTTGCTAGGTGTCTTAAATATCGAGGAATGGTGTATTGTATCCCTTCTCTAGTGTATTGTACAGGCATAACTTATTTATTAAAATTATTAAAATTGGGACTTTGTAAGAGTTACTTTTTATTTATACTATTCTCAAGAGTAGGATACTTTACTATTTTCTTTTCTCTCCCTTATCTTACTTTTATCACTTTACAATTCTTTTCCTGTAATATTGATAGGAACTAATCTAACCCGCTTAGCCTTACAATGCGGATTAGCCTGTACATATTATTGATGGAGGGCTAGGTAATTTTTTTGTTTTTATTAATTTAATTTACTCACTGTTTTATCTTTTATTAGCATACCAATTTATAAAGAGCGTTAGGTTTAACGTCATGTAACATATTTCAAATTACGTATCACAAATGAGATGAAACAATTAATTTGTTTAAATTAAAACAATGTAAACTCTCGGCCCACTATTACTACTCTGTTTAGTTTTAATCATCCGACCTAAAATCCTCGCTAAATTGATTTGAGCCTGTACGTGGTCCTTGTTTTAGAAGAGTACCTACGTTCCAAATTGCGTATTTAAATAAGTCTATATACACATATGAGTTTCTAGAGGTTGGCAGAATTTGTTCTCTCTGTATGGTGTATACTATGCGTAAGGTGGGTCCGAGGAGGCTAGCGTGGGGGGACGGGTGGGGCCTCCTTGGCGGGCGGTGTTCGCGCCTAAGGGGCTTCGTCCAGAGAAAGTAAAATATCCTGGTATGGGGAGGCTAGTATTGTCAAGCCAATGTATAAGTATAGCTTTAAACTATATATCGGTCCCTATACTACACGCTGTGGAGTGCTTATTTACATATGTGCGTATATAAACTTATCTATTATGCAGACATAGGAAATGGAACAGGTCGGGAAGGGACGCTGGGAAATTTGCTTATGTATTGGACGTTGAAACCTTCTAGTTAGCAATATCGATTTAAGTATTCCATACGTAACTCGCCTTGTACGTACTTTTTAATAGGGTTCTTTAAAAGTATAGTATGTGATGTATGATGTGAATTGACACATTTTTTTTAGTTTAGTTACTTTATTTCGAAATGAATATGTTAGTTCCCTTGTGTGTTAAATGTTGGTTACTTCTTGTAGGTACCGGGAGGAATAAACTTAAAGTTATTTTTGGGAATCAAAATCGGAACGTTCTTGTATACCTTTAAATGCCTGTATTCTTCAGAGACTTGAATCCTTTTACTTTCTTCGGATATATCGTGTTGTATGTTTACATTTCTGAAAAGATTGCTAAATTCAGTTTTATATGGGCTGCTTAGTTTCCTCTCAAAATAAAGTAAAAAATAAATAAAAATTTTTGGAATTTCAATTTCAAGATTATTTTATAAGCTTTATCTGTAGTTGAAATTTTTAAATGTATATAGTATTAAAATAATAATATTAAATAAACATGCCTTATAGTAAATGTAACAAAAATTAAAACAGGATTAGGTTGGTTAATAGAATTCCATTTATAATTTAAAAAAAGAAATGTCTTATTATAACCACGAAGTTATGTTAATATTAGTATAAAATAATAATAATTTAATGGTACTTTATGTCCCAGTCTCACGATAGTTAAGTAACCATAATATATGTCAGATGTCTGATGGGTGACCGACTTTTCGATTATTTTCTTCCTCCTATGAATTGGAAAGTACGTCTAATAAGGAATAGATTATTATTGTTTTTATATAATCTAAGTAACTTTGGAATTCTTTTACCTAAATATTAAGATTCAAGAATTAGACCACCCCGTTGGTCGGGTGGTTTGTGCGGGCGCCTAACGTATAGCGGCGCAAAGGGGTTTGGGTTCGATTCCCAGGCATTGACAGGCATGTATGTGACGAGCATAGATGTCTGTATTTCTGGGTTTGGTCGTTTATTAAATGTATCCTAAGTATTTATAATGCGTTTTTCTAGGTATTTGTATAATTGTCTAATACCCTTGTCACAAGCGAATAATTTGAATACTTAGGGGTTAGATCAATTTGTGTAATCCTGTTATATTATTATTATTAAATACTTTTGGACATCATACTGACACTGCAGGATTTCTGACGAAATGACGAAACCTTGTGTTTATTCAAGTGATAATGAATGAATGAATGAATGATGATAATGAAGTAAACAGCACACACGTTATTCTACTGTACGTGTGTTTATCACTAAACTCTTAAACGCACACAGACACTATAAACTTAAACTAAACTGATTTTTCTGAAGCTTTCTGTGCATTTGTGGATCCTGATGCCTGAATGTCTTTTTTTACTTCCACTATCGGACATCGTATGACGGACTAGCTAGTATAATAGAGTATAATAGGTACATATCCATTTGAAATAGTTTTTACCAGTAAAGTCGGAATTCAAACTTCATAATTATTTACGTCAACTTAATTTATTAGAAACGACTAGCGGCACCTATAATTAGTGTAGAAGTAGAATCTGTAGTTAAATAATTTTATGGTTAACCCTAAGTACTTTTCCAGCGTCTTCGTTAATAATTAGGTATATATATTTAAAGTATATATTTAATCAACATTCAAATATTAAATATTGATATTTTAGGATAGATCACACAGACAAGGCGTTGATATTAATTAAGTTTGATTGGTATGTTAATATCTACACCGTATCTAGGGCGTTGTGAAGCGGCGCTAGCAATCAAAGAACGTCCGAGATACGCAACGATATTCCAGAACCTATAGCCACAGTAGCGTACATCGGGAGGAATGGAAAATATATATTAAGCCAAGCGAAAAGTCCACTACACACCCGGGGGTGGCGGGCCCGGACGTGCGTTCGATTCAAACGAGCCGTATCCTCCTGTGTGGGGCTCAGTTCAATTTCAACATTCGAGATCAGGCCACATGATGCATGTAGATGACGAATCATTCCAGCCTCCTCATCACTTGAGATACTTGGATTATAATTAGACGAAACCGGTATCTGATAAAGCTTCATAGCTTTTTTCAAACGCTTCTCAGATGTAATTTCAGATTTTTCCTCTAGTACCGAGAAAAATAAATATGCTTAAACCCGACCCTCTGAGAAAAATTAAAAATTGAGAAAATATTTGTTTTACAGTAATGTAAACATCTCTAATTACGACTTGTTTAAATTATTTTTTTCTTTGCGTTGCGAGGAGCGGAGCACTAATTAACATCTATTACAGGTATTTCGGGAACAGAGGATTATCATTTGGCGACGGCGCTGAGTACACTCAATTAAATGAGACCCGTCTGGCTCACCGCGGGCGACCAATGCTTTTTTATATAGTTCACGTTAATTTTCTTAAGGCAGAAGTGTAACATAAAAAAAAATAATTTATCAGTCTTGGAAAACTACATACCTATTAGCAAATAGCGTTGCCTTATTTGCTCGAATATTACAAATAGATTAATAAGCCCCTGATGACTGTTCCTAATGCTTGCTTTGGGCAGTGCTGGGCACTTGTGGCACGGCTGGTGCTAGGTGGCGCACGTCGGTCCGCGCTGGCCCGCTCGCCGCCCTGCGCGGTCACCCTTTCAAAACGGCTCGCCCGCCACCCTCCCTCCTGCGCCTCTCTGCCACCCTCTTTAAAAGCCAGTGGCGAGATTCAAGAGAAAGTGCCGCGTGTGTACACTCACATGCGTAGAACCATCTTTGGCAAGAGCCGGCAGGCGCCAGGCTTTCGGGGGAAAGTTGGATTATGTGGAGAAGACACCCGCCGCCCCGTGTGCGTGTGTAGGCACAAAACCTTCCTACATACATTTGCATAGTGACATTGTACGGTAATAATGTATGTGACCACTCGGCTTGCCGCCCCGTGGTGATATTTTTCAATATGTCGATCTTGTTTGTCATCTTATCACTAACCTTCTATTATTACACGCTACATATTCCTTACCTTCATTAAAATTCCACTGGTCCTTTTGAAATTTAAGATCTATAAGTTATAGTACACACAAATAAATATATACAGCACTACAATCTGAAAATATATATGTCATTATATTTTTCATATTATTAACCGATGAAGATAGGTTATAATAAACTATTATATTAAAATAGTAAACAAGTACGAATACTAATTAAAACATTACGTTCAAAATTCAAAGGACAGAACTCTCGTGCTCAAATTCGAATTTCTATTTACATCTATACATCTGGATATAGGTGAGAGTATTTCTTGAAGTTTGGTCGATATAGCAGAGGACGGCCCGGGGTGGTTCGGACGCGTGCGGTGTGAGTGTGTGCGTATGTCTCGGACATGCACGTTAGGCAGATTTCTCTAACGATTTTCCCGGAGTGTGAAATGTAAAATAAGGGGTTAGTCGAGGCTGAGCTCGCCCTGCCACCCCCTTGCCAAATTGATGACCGTCCCCCCTCGGGGAGATTGGTTTAAATTTAACACATATCGTATTTAAAAGTAAAACACTTCCAAGCCTTATTCTCACTTATTAAAATCACCCGATCAAATATGGTATTATTTAAAATATTAAGAATAATCTAAACATGTATGTCATTTTTTATAAGCATTAAGTTCTTTTACAAACAGATATTTGATTTCCAAACCCAATATCAAAACCAATTATCTAAATTATAAATGTTTCACATAAAATCCAATAACTAACATAATTTTCCTTGAACCATCTAAAAGCTTTAAAACAGATCTAAAATGCGTTGATTAAAAAGGCATTCTAATCCCTATAATCAAAAACCGTATATTTACCCGCACCGTTTCATGGCCGTACATCCAATAATATACGTAGAAGATAATCCATTATACTTTTAAAAATTATACTCACAAACAAACAAAACAACAAATAAAACAAAACAAACAAATAAAACCCCGAGAATGGCGTTACTTTTTACTTCAATAATAAAAATCTCACTAAAATGAACTATATTTTTTAAATAATGGAACATTATTGGAAATTTGGGATCGCAAAAGTTTAACCTTCGGACCATTACCACTTGGATGAAAATGAAAGACTTTCTTGACCGTTTATAATTTACCTTTGATCTTCAAAAGTGTAACATAAATACCTGCAATTTGAACAAAATAGAAGGCTTGATAGTTACGCTAGAACACATGATATTTGAAATAATAATGTGGAATGAAATGACAGTGGTTGTTGGTTCCAACCGGTTTTAGCCACCCCCTAACTGTAAAACGCTTTTTACCCGCGCTGCATTCCTTCGCAGCCTGCACCCCATCCCTTTATTCTTGCGTGAATCTTTCTTATATTACATCGCATTTTTAAGTAAAAACATTGGTCCGTAACTAATTTAAAAAATTGTAAACATCTATTCAAAGCGTGTATTGAAATATAATTAACAATTATTATTGTATGTAATTATTGTTTTTCTTAGTAGGTGTAAATTAAAAAGGAAAGGATACCTATCATTTCTTAAGCTATTAACTTCTTTATTTGTTCTATTTTATTTAAATCCACGCCTAAAATAATAATTATTTATTAAGGTTAATTATTAATTACGTGAGGTAGAAAATCTCAGATTAATATTTTACATGTTTAAATCAGCCAGAGAAGGCCTACATAACTATTTTTCTATTTATATGCTGCGTTTCCTGAAACATTGTATATATTGACAATATTATCAGTCTTCATAAAAATATAATCATGAGAACTCAAATAGGTAGTAGGTAATCTTTTACGTAGTCTCTACACTTAACCCTAATAAACATTTTATTCAGAAGAAATCTAAAAATGTTGCGTTTCTCATAAATCACACTATGTCCTATCTTTTACATATATGTATAAACACATAGGTAATATTATTAAGATGAATTTAAAATTGCACACGTTCGATTCTCTATAATGTTTTCGGGCGCCGGGTGGCCGAGCTAGGTTTTTTTAATAGATAATTGCACACTAGCAGAGATGTATTTGTGTGGGAAGCATTTCTCGGAAACCGTTCATAGGGGTGCAAGTTATTTGTCTGTGTGCGTGACTCTGTTACCACCTGCTAGTGCACTTGTGTGCGTGTTGTAGGAGGCAGTGCGGTGTTGCTAGATGCATTTTTTTGGTGCACTCTAGTAAATTTGACAACGTCGCGCAATTTAGTTTCTCGAACCGAAATAGGATTTTTTTTTTTTGAATCTTTGTGTTTGGAACGTAACTCAACTATAGGTTAATTATATGTAGTTGCTAAATCAAATTATTTTAACATGATTCGTTACATCGATCGATAATTTAAATAATTACATAAATCTATATTATTTTTATGAGAGATCTTATATTCTTAACAGAAATTGCTTTTTTTTATCTCAGCAAACAGAGATTTCAAAGTGGTTCTGACTATTGGATAATAAAATCGTGGCATTCGTTACTCCATATGTTAAATAAGATAGGTATAGGTAATATATGTATAATTTATTATAGTTTATGGTTTATACTACTTTTGAGAAAAAAATATACCTAATAGGTATATTGCATTTATTTTTAATATTAAATAAGGATAGTTTTAAACATATTTTTTTAATACTATTCGGATAAAGCATTAAATATAATTTTAGAATCTTTTCAGCTGAAAATTCGTTCATGTTGATGTTATTGTTCCAATTTTGTTGTTGTTCTATACAGACGACACGTAAAGACTAAGAGACGGACAGACACATTGCATTAAATTTACAGACTATAGAAATAAAATAGATGAGATAACATTAAAATTAGACTGACTGATATTAAAAATAAACATAAGTAAAACAAATAAATTACCTAACAAAATCAAAATAACTAATTGTGTACAACAATCTAAAAGTTTTATATCATTTTAAAAATCCTGCCTCAATAATAAAGATTAATAAACACAATATAATAACAAGTCTTGTCAATTCGAGTTATAAAATTAGAACGTTCTTAGAATTTGTGCCATCAATGTGACCTCAACTAAAGTCAAATCGGAGACTGATTTTAATTAGCACAAAAGCGATTTGTTCTCTTTCGACACCATTTACCTCCATACGAATAAACAAATTAAAAGGTAGGAATAATGACAGTAGCTATCCTTATCTTCTATCTTTATTAAGTTAGTATTGATTAAAAGTTTACTTGAGCTTTAAAGTACATAATATAAAAATAATAATTGTTGAAGTTTATACTTTCACATTTGAATAAAAAACAGATAAGAGAGTTTTCTTGTTAAAGCTCTTTGTAAACAATTATGTACTCTTAAAAAGTGACACAAATTGTATGTAAATTTATAAATATATACATAAATAAATCGAGATTGTGTTAGCTGTCTGCATCACTCATTTATCTAGTGAGTTTTTGTTGACATCCATATATCTCTATGTAAAAAACGATTAAAATGTTAATAGCAGATAATAAAAATGACATTCATTGTTTTAGTACGAAGTTGTTTTAAAGATTTATTTTAGAATACTTTTAGATTTTTTCATAGTAGGTACTAATAATTCGGAAGGTTATAAAAAAAATTGAGGTCAAGTTTTTTGTACGTCTGGAAACTGATATGTGTATTTATCTTTTTGTAATAACTGATTGATAGATAATAAATTACATGCATGTGTAGCGGTACCTCACAAATAACATTTTAACAGAACTATTTATATGTTTCTGTGACACAGTGTAAATATAATATGTAATAGTAATTTTGAGGTCATGAGTATATTTTTTTAATAAATATTAAATTCTGTCTGAGGAATTCTACAGCTGCAAGCCACAAATTAAATTGAATATCGAGTACATACCCTTAGGAATTGAATTTAAAAAAAACATTGCAATAAGTTTTTAATAAGTATTACTTTATTTCTAGAGATTTTTTTTTTAATTAAACTTACTTGGAAAAGGATAGACTTATGTTAAGGGTAGACATATTTCTATTTTATATAGATAAAAGAAACCACTAAATCTCAGCTTTCTAGGTTCAAGGTTTGAGCGCTTATGAGGTCTTGAATAAGCACTAGTCGCTTTTATTACATGGGAAAGAAGAATTTTATACTTAATGCTTTATTTTAATATCTTATATTACACTGTGGTGTGTTTTGGTTGAATTATAGGAACTCAATGAAAACAATATACCTAAAGATCGAGATGCGTGGTAAGTGCAACATTCTGCATTTAGTGAACAATGGTTTTATTATTATCACAAAACAGTTAATATAATATCTAAGATCACTCAACCTCCAAATTATATCTGTAACGGACTACTAATACCGGTTTAATCATTTTTAAGTTTAACTCGAACAGACAGACAAATATACATTTTTTGTTTACAATAAATTTAAATGACGAGTCTCAAAATTAGGCACTTATGCTGATAATATAAAAAAACAAACATTCTAGTTATATATTTAGTATAGATTAAAAAAACCGTAGAAAGTTTATGTTCAATAGTCCATGCTCTGACACATGAACCTTTCTTATCATACACGCTGTATGAAACACAACAATTTTTCTGTATTAAATGTAGTATTGTATTAAGTGTTTTAAAATTACTATGTAATAAAATATCAGACCGCCAGTATTAAGTACAAGCAGATTGAGTATAAAGGTTCTTTGTCTCTTATCTGGTAACACTTTTATTGCTCTATTCCGCCAACTGATAAGCTTAGCACCAATAACCCATTGTTCATAAATGTCTAAATAATATAACTTTGTAGCTAAATTAAAACAAAGCTTATTCTGCTATTTCTTATCACGCGTTAAAGATTTGAGAAGGATTTTACAAAAACTTAGAAAAGAAAATTAGATTACAAAAAGGAAATAAAACTACTTAATATTCATTTGAAATTTGTAATAAACAACTCATTGTTTTACTAAAATAATAATGTCTTTGTTAATATGTATTAATGTAGTAATAAGTTAACTATTATTTATTTTATTACAAACAGATGGTAGTTCTAATACAAAATCGTATTTCTTTTTAAGGACGTAAGGTTATTTTAATAATATACATGGTAAGAATGTTTAAGTTTTATATTTTTAAACCATAAAGAGAAAAAAGTAAATGGAATTTGCGTTTATATTAAAAACTTATCTTCGCGTTCTTGCTTTCGTAGCAGTTCAGATGAACGATCTTAGTACCTACCTAATTCAGAAAAGACGTATGAAAAGAAAACTCAATGTCAGAAGTAAACTATCCTAAAAACAAATATAGCGGTCTTTAGTTCTCGAAGTTGGGTCAAAAGCCAATATTTTGTAGATTTATAATATAACACATTTTTAAGCATTGGTTACACCCTGAGCTAAATCCTGTTATAAATAGTGCTTATATTAAATTTCATAATAATGTAAGGTTATATTCAAGGCTCTATAGTTAGTCACTGAATAAATAGTCTAGGTTTTCAAATGTTATAGGGTTTTGTTTTAAGATTTTAGATTAAAGAAAATATGTTCTACATGTAATTCCTTTTACTTTCGATCTTAAATTTTACTAAGTAAAACAGAAATAAATACTATTTTAATAAATTTTGAGGAAAAGTAATTGCTTAAATAATATATTATTGTTACCTAATTTATTATTTTACAAAATATTTATGAATTAAATATTTCAAGGTCATATTAAATTTATTTATAAACTTTTAACACTTTTTAACACTTTAATTGGACTTTCTAAATAATTCAAAATAAATGTAATTTTTATTTTAAAATCGATTGACACATGAATAATCAAATGTTCGTTAGTTTTTTTATCACAATAAAAGTTATATAAAACTTATTTTGACTTGCTGAGGGGTGAAGTTATGAAAGCTTAAGTTTGTTTTATCTGTGTGCTTACTACCCGCCTCGTAAACATTATGAATGATACAGTTTAGGATATTAAACGCCAGTTACTGCATTTCCATCAACTTATCGAATAACCAGTTAGTTCTCTTATAATATAGTTGATCATACTTTTAAAAATCAATATTTATTTTTCAAATAAGGTATAGTATTACTGTTACAGTTAATAAGTATTATATTATCTTTCTATGTATTAAATATAATTGTTTATCAAGTTGGTATTATTACAAATATTTGGCTATATACCTACATAGTTTGAGTTTTTTGTTTCATTCTTATAATTATCGATAAAATGCATCTTATATTTTACTTGATTTAAAAAGTGATCAAGACATATTTTACAATTATGTAATATTATTATGATTAATTTATTTTAGAATTATGTAAATAGAATTATTTAAATTTCATAGAATTATAATTATAAATAGTCATATCATAATAACTGCAATAACTAAATCGAATATAACACATCTGTAATATTGGCGTCACAGTTTGTTAAAGTAAAAGACGTAACTAAATAGGAAAACAAGTGTAAAATGTTCAAATTGTGTAGGTAGGTATATAGGTAGGTATATATGTATAATGGGTAAGAAGAGTCCGAATGTAGAACGGTAGGGAGGCCGAGGATGTGAAGCGATCGGCATAGTCCAAGAAAATCGATTTCGACACCCCTCATAGTTTGCATGGCCGTGACCAGCGCCTATGCCTAATATATTATAACATTTTATTTATGAAAAATACTACATATTTTACTGTATACTACAATATCTTCTTGGATGAAAACGTTTTAAATATTTAAGAAGTGGATGCTTCCGTTTTGTACCCCACCTCACCCGCTATGCAAAATTTTTTGGCCATGCGCGCTTGGCCATTTAAATAATGCCAATTTTACTTTTAAAATGTATTTAAGTTATCGTAACGTATGTGTTTAGAAACATATGGTTAATTAAGTGATTGATGGCTGTGTTTTAAACAGTTATCATTAATTACTATTTAAGTTTATTCATATTTAAATGTATGTTATTTTAATTTTAATATTAAATTGAATATATTTCATTTATTACAATATAACGTTGGATAATATTAATCTTGTGATTCTTGCACTTAATTATTTATTCTTTGTTGCTTATTTAATTTATTAAAGAAATTGTATACCTACATGTTTGAATTATTAGTATAACCTGTTTTCAACACTCTTGACTATTTTTAAATATTTAATTATGACTATTTATACGTTTTCTTAGTCAATAAAAATCTTTGTATGTTAACAAAATATCAAATAAAAATATTGAAACTGTAAAACTTAAGAGACCTAACTTAATGAAATGCTTCTTTTATTATAAAGTGAGATTTGAAATTTAGAAAATTTAGTCGCAGAGCTCGATCGTCCCGCATTGTAAGGGTGGGTGCTATCGCTGTCCCACTCGGACACAGGACGCAGCATCACCGGACATTTCGACCGGGCATTTCAATTTTGAGAAAGCGTAGGACCGGGCCCTTCCCGCGCTCCCTCCACCTCTCGTTGACCCCGTCTTGCTTCCACTCAGGACATACAAAAGGACGAAGGAGCGATAACTTCATCACCGCGTGGCGCTCTCGCTCGCACTTACGCCACGGTGGGGGACGACGTTGCGAATTGTTATTGAAGTCATGCCCCCGAAGGCGACTTCGGGAAGGCTGTCAGTTGCTAGTAAACGTTCACAGCGTCCGTACCCGGCGGCTGACCCGCGTCGCGTCCGTCTCGCATCGTTATAAACTACACACAACAACATATCCTTTTTGTTTTAATATACAAGTGCCAAATAGATATCGTTATATAAGCTTCTGTGATTATTGATGGGTACAGACGTTGTTTTAAAAGACTTTTTATAGTTATGTGGTAATAAGTTATTACGGACATATAAATAAAACTTTTTTATATTACTAGTTATTGTGATAAAAAGTGGGACGTATTTATAAAGCGTGTTGTGCGCTCGAACGCTGCATAGAAGTTTGTTTTGGCATCGCGGAAGTGTTTACAAGGCGCACGTGGCCGCGCCGCCCGCCCGCGCGGCTATGCCGCGAAAAACTTTCTTCGGAAGCACTGGGCTTGAATAAGTTAACTCGTCAAGGAGACACGCGACTGAGATCATGAATTGAATTTGTAGAGCCTGATTAATGATCAATCGACTACATGTTTGTCGAGAAGAGAAGATTTGTATTTTTATTTTTTTTTCGTTGGAGGAGACGGTGTTCTCCCTTCGATTGATGGTTTAGATGGCTAACAACAACGCTGTTTCGTCGACTTTGCCATCGAGAGATTATCATTGCAAAGTCTGCGACCTATATTTAGACACTGTTGACTCTTTAGAAGTGCATTTACAATATCATAAAGAAAATTTATATGTGAAGTGGGGTACGCAAAACTCTCAAAATGATACCGAAAATAATAACAGCGCAAAAGTGAAGAACGAAACAACAGTGTCAGCTCCGGCGGACTCGAGCGACAGCATGATTACTAAACCAAGTCCAGAATTTCAACAGCGGGCCACGCCAGAAACAACAGTGCAGTTTCCGCATCCAGCGACACCACAGAGTTATCACAGCGCCCCATCGCCGTATCAAAATCCCGATCAAACAAACTTTTCTCCGGGAGCTCAATTTGGTAATAACTTTTCTCATTCAAATTTTTCTCAAAATCCACATCCAGAGCAAATTAATTGGGACCAGTCGCAATACAATCAAGAATATCATAAACCTAATCGCTTTCATCCTTATAATATGCAAGATCGTGTGTCACAAGTATCATCGTCAAGTCCATTATATGGCCAGCCTCTAAATCAACCAACGCCATCACCTTCGCCAAATCAATGCGACAAGTGTGGCTATGTTTGTGATTCCGCTGTACAGCTAAATGAGCACTGTAATTCAGCTCACGCGGGGACAAGCGCTGCACCTGCTTCAGCAAATTTACCTTTTCAACAATTTTCTGGAAAACCATATAATTCTGGTTACCACAATGATAATATCAAAGTTAAAGAAGAACATGAAGAATCATCGGATATATTAGATTTAGACTCTCAGAAAGTAGTCTACCAGGGTAATGAAGGAGACCAACAAAATACACCCTATGAAGAAACACCATCGCAAGTGCGCGAAGTAAATACTAGAACGGTGCCTATGATGCCTTGGGAAACTCAAAAGCTATATAGCAATCCACAACTGAATGGTGACGTATCTTTATTTAAAGAACAAAAAATGTTTGCAGAACAAAAAGCTTATGCAGCGGAGGGGAAAATGTTTCATCCTGATCAAAAATTTGCTTATACACAAGACAAATTTATAGTACATCATGAACAAAAACCTTTCATGCATGTCGAACAAAAAAGTTATCCCGGTGTACAAATGCCAGCATTGACTGATTATTCTGGGAATGTTGCTCCTACTAACTCTGATATGAAGCCGCCCTATAGGCCATATGATTCACCAAATGCTCCACAAATTACAAGCACACAACCTGCGAATTCTACGTCATCATCACTTCCGTCTATTGGAGGTAAAGGAGCTAATTGGAAATCTAATGAAGCGAGAAGACCGAAGACCTACAATTGCACAGCATGTAACAAGTGGTTCACAAGTTCTGGTCACTTAAAAAGGCACTATAACACAACGCTACATAAAAATGCTGTTAGGTCGTCTGGCCAGCCCGATCCAGCTACAATGCCAATTTCAAGTCATCATCATCCAAGCCGTGATTCATTGCAAAATCGGGCTCAACAACAGAATCCTGATTCTAACACGCAGAGTCCTGTTCCCTCCGAAGACAGCCGAAGCGTGGATGAAGGTGCTCTTCAGTCGGCCTACGCATCACAAAACTTCGAGCGCGCTCACCGTGTTGCAACTATGCAGTCCAAGTCGCCATATACGCATCTTCAACAGGGTAATTTAGATAATAATTTCAGTAATAATCCTTTAGCTAATCACCCCTTACAGCATCAAGTGTGTGCGCATCCAATTAATATTAATATAGGTAGCCAACCACCGGGCATAGGGAATCCAAATGATAATCCTCAAGGTTCAAAAGGTAATTCAATATCAACTGGCGTGAATCCCCCAAACGGGGAAGCAGGTCCCTCTGTTTCTCAAAATCACCATATGAGGGGCCTGCTATCAGTATCAACCAGCAATATTTCAACACCAGTTCTAACTCAGAGTACACCGGCGCTTACGGCGCACACTCTACCGCCGTTCAGCCATTTGGGTGTCAACCCGTACAGTCCGAGGTCTACGGATCCTTTGGGGCCTTCGGGACCGGACCCCACGCACACCCCATTATATTTGGGTCAGAATTTTCAGCAGACTATAGCACCGAGTTACCCAAACGGGATGGCCCCCCACGTTATGGATATGGCTATCAACAATCTGCCTATAGCCAATCCGGCTACTTTTGGTGAACCTGCACCAGAAGAAGTCGAGGTTATGGAACAGGAAACGTCAAATCAGCCTGCCAGTGGACGCTTGCCGAGTTTCTCGCAACTCCAAATGCAGAGCTTCAGCGTTTATGTTTCTAACTACATTACATCACCTAACGTGGGGGGTCAAGTTGTCGCCGACGATTCAACCGCCGGTTACATTATAGTGGATCCAGTTAACTCTCCTCTACAGTACAATGGCATGGATATAAATGGACAAGGTATAGATTATGATTACAATTATTCACCTAAATCCAATCCAATGAAGGAAAACGTTGTAAGTTACAATACGGATACTGTTAAGGTGTATCCATATGGTTACGCGGTTGGAGGTAAAACAATAAAAAGAGAGGATGATGTCTTACGAACTGATTCTAGTGAGCTACAAATTTTAAAGATCGAGGATATTATGGATTATGCTAATAAAGAAAACTATGGAGCACAAATGAAGTCTCCCGCAAGCCCAGAGAGCGCTAAGGCGGAGAACGAGAGCCATGGATCACCGTCGATATCATCAACGGTTCCAAGTACACCTCTTACCGAAAGGAACCATTTAAAAAAAGCCGCTCCAACAACTGTGCATAAATGTTTTGAATGTGACAAATTATTTAACAAGGCATGTTACCTTACTCAGCATAATAAAACATTCCACTCTGGAGCTAAACCGTTTAAATGCGATCGATGTGGTAAACGTTTTTCGGATGATGTTTCTTATGAGGGCCATTACCTAAAACATGCAGACAATAAACCCTTTAAATGTAACGAATGCCCGAAATCTTTTAATCACAAAACAGATTTACGTCGTCACATGTGTTTACATTCTGGATGCAAACCATTTGCATGCGATCATTGCGGCAAAGGATTTATAAGAAAAGATCATATGGTAAAACATTTCGATACTCATATAAAGAAAAATTTGCGATCATCGTCGTCATCTGTGTCGTCGACGTCATCCTCGTCTTCGACATAAATAAATATATTACAAGCCCATTGATTTAGAAAAAGTTTTATACACACATATCATGTTCAAATAGTAATTGGATGTCAGACCTTGGTATGATAAATTTGTTCTAAAATATTTATATAGTTAATTAATAACGTTAAATGTAACGTTTTGTTATATATGTTGTCTTTTAAGCAGACCGCGGACCGACTCCGACGCATGCATTTAGTCCGCCAGCTATGTTTTTTTTGTTGTTCATTCAATCTAACCTTGTGTTCGATGCAAGGTGACTTTACTTGTCTGGGTGTCTGGGCGCTAAACATGTAATTACATGACGTCGGAGTGATATTCCGTAATAATTTATAGACCGATCCATATCATTTTTACATATGAATTACTATTATATTGTAGAATTAGTTAGATAAAATATCAGGTGATTTATTATTACTTTAGGTGATTAAAATGGTTGTCATTTTAAACGTTGATTCAGTACATATCTTTTGATTGTAAATTATTAAGCTAAAAAAGTTTTAGTTGAAAACTGCTTTTATTAATATGATTGTTAATGTTTACTAAAGATATGTGTGTATTTTTTTTCTTAAAATATTTAATTCAATTATTATTTGTAAATATTTTTTACGGGGACTTTAAAGCCAGATATTATTTTACTATGAATTTTGAACGTATCTGCGTTTATAAATGTATTGATCCGAAGTCATTATTTGTGATTTAAACTTAAACAGTAAACTATTTGTTTCCTAATTTCTTTTAACACAATTAGATGAATTGTGACGGATCAAAGGTTTAGCGCGATCTTATCAACTTAATAAGTAAATCATATAATAAGATAATTATCACGTGAGATCGTGGTGGGAGATAATAGCGGGGCTATAGTAATGATTTTGGGGATTGTATTGAGAAACATGCGACGAGCATTTTGATTGAGATAGTGATAAAATGACGCAAGAGCCTGCGCTCCTAAAGATGTGTTACACTTATCGTTTTTGTTTTAGGTGTAAATTCTTCTATTGGTTACTTATATGAATATTTTACCGGTGCTTCCTATTTTATTATTTTGTCTGTTGATCTATGTTTTAATGTTAAGGTAGTTGACGAAATTCAGATTTTTTTTCCCTTAAATTTAAACTAATTTATGTCCAATTTAAGTTACCAATATATTATTTGAACGAATTTAGTTTAAACATTCCTGTTTCGTTAGTGGTAGGAAAGTAGTCTTCCTGAACGTTGCCAAATTAACTCCGCCAACTGTCTGTTGCGAAACAATTTAACTTTAATAATTTAGCCTAATAAAGAAATTCTCTAGCAATAATTTTAATAATAATGTAAATGTCTTGTATAATATTAAATTAAATATCATGATTATTAATTTACTTATTACTTAGGAACAGAAAGATTTATAAGGGAGACATTGAGTACTTTGTATATACCTAATAATATTTGATGGAATATTGACTTATCACCAGGAATATAATGACAGTCCTATTTGTGAACGAGACTCAAAATACTCTTTTTGTTACTTATTGCTATAAAGCTTAGAAGATACTGAGTAAATCTTGGCCAACAAGAATCATTTGTGTAAAAGTAATAAATTGAATATTTTGTTTTCTCTGATCTGTAATCATGACTATTATACATGTATTAAAACCGAAAGATGTTTTGGAAATATATGTGCAATATGAACATTGTGAGGACTTAATTTTGATAATGTTTGTATTTAACTGTTGATTATTATGCAAAAATATTTTTATACAAATAGAATTACACTTACATTACCTATCTACCTCATCAGTTACTTATTGTATTGAATAACCATATCATGAAGTTATTTTTTAATTCAGAATGAAATACATATACTGAAGATAGTAATGTAAATCTGTTTGTAATTTATTATAAAATAAATAGTTATCACTATTGTAATGTCTGCTGAGAATTGATGCCATATTTTATAAATGCCTGTATACACGTGTTAACGATAACCTGCATCCGATTGCCAAATTTTAAGATAAAAAAATATATGTAACTATATAAGCATAGCAGTTATATCTATTTCAGAATATTTTTTTTTCTAACAAATTATAATTTGATATATAATGATTTCAGTACTAATTTGGCAAACGAATGCATGTTAATAAAACATTTATACTATAAATCATTAATGACGTAAACACAGATAAAACTAATTATATGTATTAAAATTTACTATTACTGTTGAGAATTTTTTGTATAACAGAAATATTTTCATCGTAGCAATAATGTAACAGTGACACAATATGAAACTTAACTACCTCAAGTAACGAGTAATAGGGTTAGAACGTGTTGTGAGAGCGCGGGCCGGAGGCTGCGCGGGCGCCGCCGATAACCGAATACCTCATCTTGCCTTCACGTTAGCAGATTCCTTTATTTACCACAGGCGCCGAGCCCCCCAACCACGGCCCGACGCTCATCTTCAGATATATTTTAGCAGACATATTTGTCTCTCTTGTACTGTTTAAAACGAGCACTAGTAGTATTGATTAGAAATAACTTATGTAAATATTAAACGGTAAATTTGTTATTTATCATATTCTATTATTGTATTCATCGATACACTTATTTTGATATAAGTTCGTAGTGATTTCAAGTTTATAACATAGCAAATAAGAATAAAATGTAAGATTCAGTGATTTATGTTTGTTTATAATCTACTAATTTAATAATCAGTTACCAGATGATTTCTGTTATATTCAGTTGAGTAAAATTGGTGAGGATAAATACGATAAGATGTTGTTTTTCTTTAATAATTTCTCCCTCATACGTTTGATGAGTTTATAGCAGAAATATTAACAGCATGCGTTAAATATATTTTAATTACATTTGTTTATTATAAGCGTAGTGCGAATTAAACTGTTGCTAGGCAAGGCCCAAGGGATGTCTTGAAAATTTAAATATAAATATCAATCAGCGTTCTCAAAATTTACTAAACATATGTTTAGTATTTGTAGAGAGAACAAACGTTTTGAAGTCCTTTGGGTATTGTCTAGAATCATTAGATCTAAGCCTTGATAATAGTTTATTCTAGTGTTAGGTGGCAGATCTGTCACACCGCCACGGCGAACGGTATTTTTTGCTATGCGTATATATTCATAGGTATAATAAAAAATCATTGATTAAATGTTTGTCACAGAATAAATATACCTATGGGTATATGATATAACCTTTTGAACCTATGCAAGGCGATTTATATATCCTGTGAAATTTTGCCAACACTAATATTTTTTTATTACTTTATTGGCAAAATTTATTTTCTTTTATACTCGATATATTCATTGATATTAAAATTCTACAAACAAATTAT
This sequence comes from Napeogenes inachia, assembly GCA_959347355.1. Classification (NCBI taxonomy): domain Eukaryota; kingdom Metazoa; phylum Arthropoda; class Insecta; order Lepidoptera; family Nymphalidae; genus Napeogenes; species Napeogenes inachia. Next base: position 4,104,508 of record OY365800.1, on the reverse strand, counting down.
GTTTTTCTATGAAATATATATACCACTGCTATTGTAGCAGGTCGTCTGTCACAGATCTGTCAGTAAATATAAATTAATTGTGAAAAACATTGTTGTTTTATTTCACTATCCTGGCTCCTAGCTGCTATTTTGCGAATTTGCTTTGCCTGAATTTTTGTTAAGAAACAATATTATATTTACAACTATAATACAGTTACACTAATTGTTTCTACAAATAAATAATTGTATGTGTTATATTGAATCCATATGAGGTTAAAAGTATTACACATACTCTTTATTTTATTTTATTATAAACAAAACTTAAGAAACATATAATAATATTACGCACGAGCTGCTGAGGAGAGGAGGTGAGGTGAGATGTTCCAGAGCTATCATGGGTTCGTAGTTTATGTGGATGGTGAAGAAAATAACTACCATAAATATTTGCAATTCATTATAGGAATATGAATAAAAAATGCATAATTAAATAGTATGAAACGTGTAACAAAAGTTTTTAATTACATATATAAAGCTTGAATTAAATTATTAAAGAATTATTATCATATCATAACTTCAATGTCAAGTTAATAACATTTTTATCAAATAAAAAATTAAACGAGGGTATCTTTGTTATAAGTTTTTTTTTAATGGGTACCTTCATTTTTGTTACTTATTTTCGAAACTTTGTTATTAGTAGTAAAATTATTAAATAACAGAAGATCCATGACATTTTCGAATAATTAATTTATCTCGAGATCATTTAAATAATTCTGTTTCATGTTTGTTACACAAACAAAAGACTTCAACGGGGTCTCATTTAAGTAATTTTATTTGCTTTTCTGAATTGTTTTTAATTGTCTGATATTTTATTATTTTATACTAATCGAAATTCTCAAGTAAATTACTAGTATCTGCATTAATTTATTATTTTAGTCTCAAAGTCACATATATTTTAATTACAAAATAAATAAAAATAATTTTAGTAACATTCAATTTGATTTACTTTAATAAGTTATAATTATTTGACTTAATAATATAAATATCGTTATGATCATTTAAAGGCTATTGAGATTTTTAAAATATATAATTAATACTTATCCCGGATTAGATCGTAATCTATAATCATCACGATATGAAAATAAGAAAAACTAAAAATGCTAAAATCAATTTGGATAATATTATCAGTGATGAACTCACGATAAACTCGTTATCTAAACCTTTTATATTTTTATTTTGAGCTAGTCTTGATATTTTTATTCCCTGGCATTTATTACAAATCATACTGATACTAATAATACGATTAAACAAAAACACTGTAATCTGGTCTATCTCAACTTAAAATATTCGCAGTCGTCGCCTTCTTCAAGGTTATAAAATCGAATGACGAAGAGAACAATATATTCTTTGCCTCCAGTTAACAAAAGTCCTACGGGATACCAGAATTATTTAAGTAATATGTTGTTTTTAAAGACTCACAGTATGTGTAAGAAGAATCTTTATTTGAAATACATATAAAATCTGTATATAATAATTAGAATTTTGTTACTTTTTGAAACACAAAAGCAATAAAATGAAATAACATTTTTAATTTTACTATTTTTGAAATAATAGATTTAAGATTTTTTACAGATAAAAAAATATAGAATTTATTATTGCTTATAAACAAAAGGCTTTAAGGCTGAGAGGTTTTATGAAAATTCATTGTATACATATCTTAAATACTTCATTATTTTTATTCTTCTTCGGCCTTTTTTAGCTTTCAGTAATCCTAGAAAAAGAAATTCGTATCTAAGTTTTGTTTAAAAATTATTAGGTTGTTTAAAAAGATTGTAGCCTTATTAATAAAAAGATATGATCGAGTGATAGTCTAGTCTATATTTTGAAAGTATGTCAAATTGCTATATTCGTTACAAAGTTCAACTAAGACTACGAAGTATATCGTAAGCATGAAAGCGAAGTTGTTGGAGCCCCAACTGCACCGGTTTCGCTTTCATTCGAAGGTCATGTCTGAATCAGAACTGACGCGTGTTGAGAGCACAACCCGTTTATAGATAAAAATACAAAAGATATTATAAAGTTCAGTTTGTTTGTTTGTCTGTTTTTACAGGATAATCTCTGAAATTTACAAATATTCTAAAAAATATTTACTCATACAATATTCTTTAATCTTGATTACTGTAATCCTTTTTTTAATTTTATAATGAGTTTTGATTTTATTTATTGATGTTAATTACATAGAAAGGTCACATAAAAAATAAGCATTTTTCGGCTAATGGAAAAAAAATAATATTTAAAATATTGTAAGAAAATACTCATTTTATTTAAACTTTTCAGTTTTCTTTATTATTTTCTTTGTAAATTGTATATATGAAAAAAAAAATGGACAAAAAGAATATACTTTTACACAATTAAATTTGATACAATTAAATAATTTAAATTGCATGATTTTTTTAGGAATTGCTCATGTCTTGATCCAGTCAAGTTTTCCGCTTCGTGGTTATTTTTTATATTTTAAATTATTTTGGTATTCAATTGATTTCCGGTCTCCATCCGTAGTCCTTGATAACATAACTCACGGCTAGTTGTGGGAGGATTTTGATGAAATTTCTCAGAAACCAAGTATATCATTAATAACTTCCTATCGAAATAGATTTTTTTTTTATTAAAGTGAATAATTACAGATTATAGAATCATTTTGTTTAATGATGTAGTGCAGACAATAAGCACTTCAATGGGAATTAGTTGTATTCGAGCTTTATGGTTAATACTTAATTAAAAATTTAAAAATATATTTAAGAAAAATAGCGTATTTGATTTATTAAAAAAACTATTTGTAATTTTTATAGTTTGTAAAAACAAAAAAAGGTTAAAAGTAATAAAAAGATATCAATCTATATCTAGATATCTGGATTGCTAATCTAGAGGTAAATTATAGGACTTTTTAATGTATATCTTTATGAAGTTGTAAAAGAATAAATATGAACATTCACTTGGTAACATTATTTTGCAACGTTAGCTTTGAAACTGATAGTCATTAAAGTTCCTCTCACTGCACTGACCAATCATTACATGTGATTGAAGATTAAATCTGTATTGCAATCTTTCCGGCGTCTTTATTCATTTGATAATTTCAATCATCGATTCTAATCCACGCCACTTGAAGTAAAACAGAATATGCATTTAAAGAACAAAATGGTAACCTTGTTAAATGGTCATTGTTATTTGTTCAAGGTGAATTTACCAAATATCGATTCGAATGTTACAATACAAAATCGATGTCAATATTGATATATTGGAATCATTTACAACTCCCAGATTAAATCACAAAAGAGATACCGCGTTTATATTTTTAACTTTGAAATTTCCTGTAGATGTCTTTAATTATGTATATATGAGTCACAAAGAAACATTCCATGAAACATGTATCTGGTTGACCGCAAAAGTTTTGTTAATTTAATGACATGATAGATTCAATATAAATAGAATTTAGGAAGTGGAAATATAGTAGAAACTAAAATATATAAAAACAATAAACAAAGTTAATATCGTATATAATGGACAAATATTCCATGTTCTTGAACTCAGTCATACATATAAACAAATCTCAGCAAGTTAATATGTAAAATTGAAACTGTCGTCATACTAGTTTGTGCATACTGAGTGCAGTGCTAAGGTAACGACCCCTCGTACTTGAGACGTAGAGGTCAGTGTCGCTGACGCCATTACGTTTTGCAATTATAACTTAGGCGAGACTGGAACGTGGTCAAGCTTGTATAGGGCTGCCACAATGGATAAAAATATACAACAAAAATATATTATAAATTTTTTGATTAAAACATATATTTTAATCAATTATATTATAAATGATAAAAGTAGCGTAGTAATTTACTACCACTTAGAAAATAATTTAGATAATTGAGGTTTGAGGAAATAATAATTTGAATCATCCCTGAATCAATAATGTAAGAACTGCTCCAGTATCAGCTCTAAAGAGACAAAGCAGCATATTTTTCTGCATGAATTTTTCATTATTATTCCAACAGCCTTCAGTTACAATAACAACGCTTTTATACAAAATAGGTGAAGATATTTAAATCAATGAGAAATTATTATTTCCTGTGCTTTTAAATACAGTTGACTTAAACTGATATGCTTTTATTGGATTAAGATAATTTTTAAGATCGATGGGTTACAGTTCTTGAAGGCTTTACAAATTTTTTTACCATTTTTTAAAATTAATTTTTGATTTTGATTAACGAATCCCTAATATCTTTAAGATATAAATAACTGAATTATGTTTATTTAATAAAATTAGTGAAATATACTTCGCAAATTTTCTGGTTAGCAAACTTCAAATAATACCTATCTACAGAATTATAAATACCAATTAAGTTGAAATTTATTTTAGAATAAATAATAAAAAAATGTTTAGGTACATTTTATGCTATTGAAATTAAATTTATACGGAATGCAAGTTCCCAATTTTTTGAATGTTTTTGCTCCTAACGGAAACATTCAGAAAAAGCAAACATTACCGAATCACAACTTTGTTTGGGAAGGTTTGGTACAGTACCCGTTAGTTCACAGTTTATTTGACCATCGAGCGTTGACTGATCGTTGTTAATGCACACATATACTTATTAATTATAATATATATGTTTGGATTATTAATTTATTCTAAGTATTAGAAAGAATAGACAGACAGAACTATATATATAATCGTTTATATTTAATTTGTCCTTGCTGATGACCAGATAACCCCGAGTTGAGTGGTCAAGTGATACGTAAATAAAAAATGATTTGATTTGGAAGAAAAAACAAGAAACACGGTTGATGTTGGTGATTGGCCTTGCCTTCCCAAGGAGGCTGCAAGGGGAAGCGTTCCTTGACCCATATTGAGACGCAGGACCACATGAATGTATGTATGTGTGTTTGTCACTATGGTGGCGTTGCAGAATTCGTGCACTTTTTTTAGAACAGCGAGATTCTATTTCATTTTAAATCTTGTTCATTTTTAAAAAAACATGTATATAGTGACAAGATATTTTCTATTCGGATAGCATAATGCGGTTTACAATGAAGTCGTTGTAGTAGGATTATTACATAACAGATAGTGCTTACTTATCGTCTACTATACTAGACATACAAGTTGAATTCCCAAACTTTCACAATGTATAAAAACTTCAACTATTAATATATTTTTAAACCTTACTAATAATACGATTATTATACTATGACTAATACTATGATATGATTTGGTAAAACATATATAGCTTTTAAAAATTGCAAATGAGTTCAGATAAAATGTTTGTGTTTAATTCTAATGCGAAGGCCTTTTGCATGTGCCCAATTTTTTGATTTTGGCATACCTAATTTAATGTTTCAGAAAGATAATTTTTAAAAAACACATCTTAGTTTTAACATGTTTTTAATAACTTAAATAATTGCTTCGAGAACAAAACGTGTTAGAGTTTTTTAAAAGATCTAGTCAATTTTTTTTATGGAATATTCGACTTCATCCCCACGCAGATTCTGTTCAACTATAACAGCATTTCATCAAAATCATTTATTAGGTTAAGTCAGTCAGTTATTTCATACAACGAGAATTATAAATTCAACTTACTTTAACTATATTATCTTTATAAAACTTTTTTAGTGGTCGTATTTCACCTTTTTGTGTAAAACTGTAAAGAATGTAGGTAAACTAAAACATTGAAAACCCATTTCCGGTCTATTTCATTCATTTTTAATCGTTTTCCGTGGCGTGATACCGAGATTTTTTTATAATAATTTGTTATACAAATTTCTTTCTACTCTAGACTAAATGAAGTTGAAATTGTTTTAAACATTCACTTTAAGTGAATTCATTTATATAAATATATGTTCATAATGAGATGATTTCGATTTATTTAGAGATCTCCTAATCCTCTGTCATCCCGCCCCCTGATCGTGTTTCATCTACTCTGAACCGGTTTTGGTGAAGTGATGGATATAAAAAAACTCGGAGATCACGAAAAAACCTATAGAATATAATTACCTATAAATATTATTATTATTTTTGTTTACTTATACTCTTTAACGCTTTTTTATAAGTACCTATTAATACAATACAAATAAACGAATATAAAAACCACCAAATACCTACAATAGATAGATCCCAGAGATATTTCTTTAATACATACGTATGTATGTATTAACTTATGTATTAACTATTACAAAACTTTTATTATACTTATGTATTAACTATAACGTATGTATTAACTATTACAAAACTACCTCCTGTATGTATATACAGGAGGTAGTTTTGTGAATATTTAATACATAATTGATATTTATACCATTGTTAATAAATTATAGTCCATTATCGTTTATTTAACAAATTTTTAAATGATAATTTTAACGATACTATTTGTAATAATGATAATAAATAATAATAAATTTATATTAGTACCTATTAACCGGTCAATAATGTTAGCCAAGTATAAGATTTAGCTCCTTTTATTAATATGTATAAACAAAATAATGTTTCATATTGAAATGGTAAATTTGACAAACCTTCCCTTATTAACTAATACTTATCTGTAAGGGGTAAAAAAAACCATCAACTTGCAGTAACAATAGTTACTCAATATATGATCGATCATTTATCAATAATCTAAATATTTATCAAAAATAGTATCTTACGAAATCATGAAACTTAATATGCCGTGTCCTAAGAACAAAAAGTATTAATTTACAGTTAGTAAAGAAACTGTCGTTTTCTATATTTCTATGAAACTCGTCGGAAACGAGCGCGTTGCGGTTGTCTGACGTCATCGTGCAAAAGTGAACCAACCAGTTTTTGTTCGAACTCCAATTTAATGTTTGATTCCTTATGCATAACTTGAGCGCTGTGCCCTAAGGTCGTCTGAGATTCAAGGACAAGTCTTAATAGTTGCTGCAATCTTGCTGTTCCTTCGAAACCTTGTTCAAAACCATAGAATAGTGCTATATATCGTTCCAACAAACGTTTATCGATTTTTATCACACGCAAAAGTGCGGGAAAATTCCATGATTAAAAGCTTCAAAAGCACAATCTAAAATAATTTATTGTGTTAATGATATTAAACCATAATCCCAAGTAAGAAAAGTAACCAAAAAGAGCAATATAATAAATACGAGTTATACATGTATAGAAGGGTATCCGTGATTTATATACATATTAAAATGTGGACTTTTATGTTTGTTTTATTTGTAGCAAGTTGCTAATGCTTCCTCGCCTCTTTAGTGTTTGTTATTCATATTTTGTTTTAATATATTTTTACTGACTGCACTATTAGAACTTTTAAAAGAATATTCATTTTTTTTTCAGTCGTTATTGAATTAATGTACCTATATTTACTATAAATAAGTGCTGACTGTATATCGGACGATAATTTCTTAATTTAGTAATTATTCGTCAAATTATTATATAATAAAATCCTCGTCATACTTTAATTCAAACACTATATTTTTAAAGTAATACTCAAATAAGTATTAAATATTCATTATTGTAATATTTCTATTATATAGATGCAGGGCATAACTTGGTTAGTCATAGGTCATTGATGCCCACGGCGAATGCTTTGTGGGTTTCTCACAGCAAAATAATTATTAATAATAAAATAAAATAACCTTTTCAATGACCCTTGAAGTGAACCAATTTGTTAGGTATTTTGCTCCTCGTTCATATTGATTATATATTTTTATAATGATTATATTTTATACTTGACTCGGACAAAAAGTTGTAAAATTGCAAAATTATTTATCACTAACTTCAATGCAATAAGTTTCTTTATTGTAGTTTAAAATTACAAAATATTTCTAGTAGAACTATACATTATGCTGCTATTACATATATTAATGCATGCAATATGTTAGCATTATTCTCTCCGCATTGGATAATTTGAATGTTGTTATAAATTCGCGTTCAATGCCTTGGCACCATGATTTCCAAGGTTTATGTATGCATGTTATACATTTATATTTATGCACACATATATTTATGCATACATACTCATGTGTGTGTTACCAGATACACACACTTATAAAATATCTGTATTCGTTCCTTTATAGACACATTAGTTGATGCCCGTAACTTCGTCCACGAAGACTGTAAAATATATATTGTTATTCTATATTTGAAAAACTTAACGATCCTTCTAAAGTGGTCGGGTAATGAGAGGCATTTTCACAAATAATTATGTAAAATTCAGTTAACCAAACGATTAAAAACAGGATCTCCAGTGGCAATTAGTTATCGTGTTACAATCTATGTTATGTCACGGGCAAATCCACGTACAAAAGTTAGTATTTCTATGTGTATAAGCTACAATATTGCTAAGTTTCATCAGAATTCGTTTAGTAGTTTTGGCGTGATTCAGTCACAGACAAATCCACGTGCAAAAGTTAATATTTCTATAGCCTATGTGTTATTGTGGGTCTTCAGCTAACTACATACCAAATTTCATCGTAATCGGTTCAGTAGTATTTGCGTGAATGAGTAACAAATATTAATACATACATACTCACAAACTTTCGCATTTATAATATTAATAGGATTTCAGAGATATTTAATGAGCATTATTACAAATTACTGTTAAAATATATAGTCTAAATATACGTCAAAACTATTCAGCGATTGAATGAAAGGTAATCCAATTTTAACCAATGGCAATCGACTTAGTGACGTGTAATTTTATTTTATTCGCATGTATAATTTTTAAGACCACACAAGCTGGAAATAATCACCTTCAAATAACATTATGTGCCATTGGCCTACAATATTATATACCGCTTATGCACTGCTGGATACGTTTTCTTCATAAAAAATTGCAACACATTATACCTATTTTATAAGACAAAATGTTTAAGCAATATAATAATAAACTATAATATATAAAATAATCTCTATTGAAATCTATATGTGAAAAATGTATATAGAAAGGACATTTCGCATCAGATGTCATTACAAAATCGTTAGTTAAAATATTAAATAGCCATATTGATAAGATCTTGAAATGAACAATTAGCTCCCATGTAAACGCGATATCGCGTGGCAAGTACACCAGTGCAGTGATTATTGCCGGGAGCCAGTTGCCTGTCTGACTTTAATCAACACAATCACTCATTAACACAAAAGCCATAAAGAGTCAAATAACACACTTTTTACTTTTTATGACATATTCGCTTAACTTAAAGTGTAGAGGACAAATTTAGTTTGTCTTTTCCTTTGATATAAAGTATGTAGTCAAACTTGTTTGTAACAAAGATTATTTGAATGTCCTTCGTAAATAGTAAATACACAATAAAAAAGTACATAACATTTTTAATACTTATGAGATTATATATATATATATATATATATATATATATATATATATATGCTTTTGATTTAAAAAGTTGGAACAAGTATCATAATTTATTTTTTTAATGATATCGTTGCTTCAATCAATCATTATATATAAATATAGATGTTATGCTATGTTAAAGATGTGTGATAGACCTTAGGATATATTTAGTATGGAGTTCGTGGAGGTAGCTAAGTATCAAGTCTGTAGCTAGTCCGTGCCAACCACAGACTTAAACCCTGAAACAAACTGGTGCTAATAAATTTGAAATTATTTGTCTATAAACTACATGAATTAATGTTCTTCCAATAGTACAATGTAATACAAATAAATCAATCTTATGGATTATAAAACAAAATATTTTGACATTTTCTACACAATCAGACATTAACATTTTTTTTTCATTCTATGATGACATAATAAAATATTTTTTAAACAATGATGTTTTTAAATGTACCTAATTGATTTGATTTTGTTGTTTTTTTTTTAAAAAGAATAGTGAAATTATTAAAAAAAAAACATAATGGGGGGACCTTTATAAGAGCAAGAGAACCCAAAACAATGTTTTTTTGTTTTATGTTTGTACACGCTTATCTAAAAAACGGCTGAACCAATTTAAAAGCAGTTTTCAGGAATATATTGTGACAGTCTTCACTTAATATTTAGTGTTTATTTATTTAATAAAAATTAAATAATAATAAAAAAGTTATGTCAATTTACGTCATTCACGTAATAGATAACGAGCAAATGTTCTTCTATGCATTTAATATATTTGTAGAGGAGTAGTCTTTTTACATTGATATACATTTATAAATATTAAAAAATATATATATAGACAGGATGTGTACGGCTAGATAACAGAATCCATTTTTAATTTTTTTGAAATTTTTGTCTGTTTATCTGTTTGTCTTTTAGTTGTAAAGCCCATTCACTTAAAATTTTGCTTTTTTTTTAACAATCGAGTAACAAATAAAGAAGTTAATAATCTCTTATTTTCTTACCATTGCTACTTATCAGTGATTAATCATAAAAAATATACATAAATAAAATAGAAATACTCCTATAGGTACGCAAATACTACTTGATAGAGTTCGATGAAACTTTGAAGGTTTATAGTTTTTATATATATAATATACTAATTACATTCGCATTTATAATATTAGTACGAGAGAGAAATCTTTAAATACTGTAAGAAGTATATTTTATATTTGCTCAATCCAATAATTAAGAGCTACCTACATAATTTGTATCAAATATATCATACTTGTTTATCAAAGTTCACCTTTAAAACGAGAATTCTGTATGTAAATTTAATGTCAAAACAATATTACTAATATTTAATATTAACTGAACCGGTATTAGCGCTAAGATGTATGCGATTTAATTTAAACTCCCAATTAGGAAGATAGATAGGACCACCCTTAAACAGCAATGATAGTTATAGACAAATATTAAGTTTCTTAAAGAATGAGACAAAATATCCTAAATATGTGATTGCGAGGGAGAAGGAAATAGTTGCTGCATTATGGGTGGTCGGAGGTTTTTTTGCAATTTATGTTTACAATCGGTTTCGAAAGTTAATGTTAATGTTCGATTTGTTTAAAGGTAATTAATTCAAAATACCTTTAAAATGTTTTATTGTTAGGTATATTAATAATAATAGTAAATTAAGACTTAAATATGTTTGTCTGTGAAACAAAAATAATTTTTAAAATTAATCAATTAATTACTAATTTTGTTAGCAATAAAATTATTGAAATTTAATAACAAAACACTATTTCCCACTTAAGTGAAGACTTCCATACAAATATTCACCCTTAAAATATTTCATTTGTTATTACAGTAACCTAGAATAAAGTTCTTAAAATTCTGATTATAGCATGAATATACCAAATAAAAAGTTTAAGAATAGATGTGGAACACCCTTAGCAAGGGTGAAGTGTGCGACCGCCATCTTAGGAATTGTACATCATGAAGGTGTTTTTTTTAGAATTGAAGGTATTTTTAATTTAATTTTATTTTATATCTGAGTGTTGTTAACTGTATGTAATGTAATTGAGGGTAATGTGGTTCATATCTGCAATTATGAAAGTTTTAAATATTTCCATTTTTAATATGAATAACTGTAATGTGTCTATAACAAGTGCATGTTGCATTTTAAAAATCTACGAACTCAGAAGAAATAAATAATAAATATGATATAAATAATGGAAATATAAAACAAATATGTCATAATAAAGCGTAGATGATCACGGGTTAAGAAAACAAACTTATTACATGACATTGGCGCGTAGTCGCGGCGTAGACTCCGGCGAGGCAGTGCGGCGCGCGCTCCTACGGTAATCATTCTCCTTTGTTTACATCACGTGGTTAATAAATAGAATTAATACACAATGCTTTTGCACAAATAAAAAACAAACAAAATTCATAGAAGAGGTGTTTTTTAATATTTTAATTATGATGGTAAATAATACACGTGGCCACGTATTTAGACATCAAAGTACAATCTGCTTCACTGTGCTTCATTATTTACGCTTCGAGAAATTTAAAAATAATTAGGTCGATTAGGTGCCAATACAAAGACGCTTGCCAATTAGTATCCAACTTTAAATAGATTGCTAATTTTATTATTATTACAAAATCAAAGAATTTTTGGCTAATATATCAGAGTTTTTCACGAAAGTGACATTATAATCTATATAGTTACCAAAATATATGAAGTGTAGGAAGTCTTGTATGTGCATTGGGGTATATTTATCCGTGTTGTAAATTTACTTCATTCTTTATGACATGCGTGATATTCTAGATTGGGAACAAGTAATACATACAAACGTCTAGTTCTCTTTATTCTCTTACAGACAAAGGCGTTTTTGATATCATGAGATATTGATCTTTACGATCGAGTGAATATAATGTTATAACGCAAAACTCATGTTTACTTTTACTGTATAATGTCAAAGTAATATACTACTACTACCACCTACTACATACTACTACATACTACTTCATGAATTATAATTGGATTTTCCAAGTAACTATTTTAAATGAAATATGATTTATCTTACCGATAATTTACTATAATTTTTTTGGGAAGATTTTTATAAAACTGTATGTACCTAAATTTTATATAGTAATATTCCTTGTAATACATTTAACATATTTGTTATAAGTAACCTCGGTTAAAATTTTTGGTAATTGTGTTAAACTCTTAATGAATCGATATCAAAATCTAATCATTTAGGGCTTTGTGCTGGGAAATGTGCCATTAGTAAGTCAATTTGCGACTAATATTTTTCACCTTAACAACAGTTTTAATGGTTCGAGGTAAAAATCGTATTGAGCGGCGTCTTTGACGCCCACAAAGACAACCGACAAAAGAACCGAAATATTGTTATTTACTTCAGCTGTATACTAGTTAAATATAACTTACTATAGGTAACCATAAAATTGGCTTTGTGTTATCAGGTTGTAAAATTAAATTTTTATTTCGCAATTGTCTATGTTTACGTATTGTTTTATGTATTTTAACATATTTTTAAACTTACGATAATTGATAAATTAAAATTGAAAGATTTGTACTATTTTCTTACACGTAGGTACATAACCATAAAATTGGCTTTGTGTTATCAGGTTGTAAAATTAAATTTTTATTTCGCAATGGTCTATGTTTACGTATTGTTTTATGTATTTTAACATATTTTTAAACTTACAATAATTGATAAATTAAAATTGAAAGATTTGTACTATTTTCTTACACGTACTTTCTTCCTGTACATCTATCACAGCACATTTATGAGATTTTCATATAAAACTTTTTTGAATATTCACTATCTAAACATACTTGAAATAAACATAGAATTTCAACCTATAAAAATGATTTCTGACAGTTACTTTGCATCATACAATTGCACGTGTTGGAACACCATGCGAGATATAGATTTTCATTCAATCATCGAATTGAATGCGCTTTGTATGAGACTGTCTTGCTAACAATTTAAGAGCAGGATAGACACAGTTTATAAATGAGATAGCAGCAATAGTTCCCACAACGATTACGTTCACCTGAGTTATACTAGTGATGTGCTAGTACCAAATTATATAGATAAGTTTTTGTCTACACGATAAACAGCATAAATTTCATAATAATAGATTTAATATAAAATTTAATTATTTTGTTAATATAAATTTCTATGATTCAAGTTTTATTAATAATTTATCTTAATTAAACTAAGATAAGAAACTACTTATTATTCACAAATAATAAAGATTTAGTTAATAAATCTGATGTTTTATACTTTAAGATCGTTAAACTGTAAAAATCGATACCTTGTTCTACAAACCTAACAACCCTTAAGTGAATGCACCTTGACAGCACTAAGGAAATGGTTTTTTTTAATCACATCAGTCTCCACAATATATCATCCCTTTATTTATTTGCTGCAACATATTTGCGCATACGTCTTTGTCCGATATTTTAGGGCAAAGGGGTCTTGAATACCGTCTATTTCTATAGATATGATAACTGACTCTGAGAAATATTAAAACATATTATTCGCTTCGTTTCATTTAACCGTTAATAATAATAATATTAATCTACTTTCGTAAAACTAAACGCTCCTTAATAATTAGTTCGAGACAGGGAAATTAATGTCGAAATATAAAAACGGACATAAATCAGTAACACTATTTAAAACACAATACAGAATTGGCATAGGCGTGGTCAGAATACAATTTTATTTCTGAGAGAAACGCAGGGGGTCATTCCTTTGTCATGATAATGGCGGACTGAAGAATTAGGATGCGGTAGTGTAATCAATACGATGGTCGATGTAACCCTCTTTTGTAATATTTGACCCAGTGGCAGGTTGTATTGTAATGGTCAAGTTGTTTGACCCTTTTTCGGATGTTTGCAAGTGAATGCAACTAATTCAATGACAGGTCAAGGATATCCAGTTAAGTCCTTCAGTGCAAGTTAATTTTTAAACGCGTATTATATTACAAAATCATATTGATAAATATATTTTATTTATATTTCCTATCTCTGTTATTATCGCTGGGACACCTTAAGCTTTTATAAACGAGAAAAAATTTAATTTAAAATATAATTTTACAATAAACTTTCAAGAACTCAAGTCTTTCTACTTTACTCAACTCTTAGGTGGGCGCTAAGCAGTCTTTGTTTCTTAAAATTTGTCATTCGAATAGAAACGAAGTCTTAAAGATTTTTATAAGTGCCTAAAGAAAGCGATATAAAATTAGTTTATAAATACAAAGTTGATGAATGTTTCTATTGTTCTTACTTATAAGTTAAATAATATTTGATAATGATATCCAGACTTTGTTTAAACACGTGTTATTATAAGCCATAATATCCGAAGTGCAATAATCATCACGTTTAACAAAATTCCATAGAATTCATCTAAGCAGTGCATCGTGCATTTGGCGCCTACTAAGATACATAGCTTTTTTCAACCATTATTAAACTTAAATTCCTCAAAACTCATCTCCAAGCAACAATACATCTTCTGTATTTATATAAAAGAGTTATTTTAGCTTGATATTTGTTTCGCTAGGATAAAATCTAAGTTAATCGTTTTAATAACAGCGATACTTAACTTTAATCTCTATGGTATGGGTTTAAGATTTATTTTACTACGTCCGCTATGGATATTCTGGTTCCAGGATAATAATAATGCATTTTTTGTTATCCAATACGTCCGTGTGCCATGGATGCACCGAGGATGTTTGTCTGTGTGCTTGTCTAGTCGTGTAGCAGCTGTGCCTATTATTTCGACTTAGTGTGGGTTTATTATAGAGTGCCCGAATACACTTAAGATTTGTGAAATGTATTACGTTACGATATTAATTGAACCATTGTGCTATATTCAAATATATACATATTTATAAATAATTCTCATTCTACTGAATTAAATTTTGCTTATTATCATTTATTATGGATATAAAACTGTATAAAATTAACGCAAATGACGTCAGTTAGTGTAATTTACGAGGTTGCGTGTCGCGAAGAAATTTGAGCTTGCTAAAATTTTAGTTGACGATTTGGCAGCTTGTAAGACCCAAAGAAATGTGTTTGTTTGCCATTTTATTTTTTATTCCATTAAACTAGAAAATTATTGTTAAATAAATATTACATCGTAATGTAGGTATTTACTGGCATCTACAAAAATACTATTATACCTACAAAATTAATTTAAATTTTCTATTTACTCTCATCCAAAAACCAAACTTCATTCACATTTATCTTTTATGGAACAAATATCAAGACTTCTCAATCCGCATACAAAAATATAAAGAAACATTTTTTGCATAGTTGGCAAAGCCATTCCCAAGAACATGTGGACCGCTACGTTGCTAGATCAAATACACCATCCTGCTGCCATTGTAGCTTTATCAATATGTACTTCAAAAAAATCCTTGCATTCATCCCTCTCATTCTTATCCAAAATAGACACGAAAGAAAGAAAAAGACAGAGAATAAGATGGCGTCCAACATAATTACTTCCAAAATGAATAGAAACTAAACAATGTGTTGTGAAAAGAATAAAATGCTTTTAGTCCGCTTAGAATAATTGCTAATTGTCTATTGAGTCTAAGCCAAGAATATAAGTAAGCGTATTACGTTATTATTTTAAGAATTCTAAATTTGAAATTTTAAGAAATTGAGAAAATTGTAGATATTTAATTATGTTTAATTCTAGAAGACGTTCCTTAATACTCGAGTAGATTAAAATGTGTCATAGAAACAATAAAAATGATATTTATTATAATTTTAAAATATGTTACTCGAATGCAGTTTTAATAGCAATAGTTTGTTTTGTTAAAGAAAAATCTATGTATGAAAGATTTTTTTTTATTAAGTGAAATATTAGTTTCAAACAAAATTTTGTTGTCAAGATTAGGTACTCTCGGTAGTAAATGTAATTCAAGGATGTAAGACAATATAAATTTATTTTTATTTTTTAACATGATGAATTTTTTTGGTTAAAGTTTGCATTACTTGAGCTTTTGTAATCCTGGAATTTTTGTACATAATTTAATATACAGATCATTTTTAGGTACTTCTGTAATTATGCAATGTGCTAAGCTTCATCTTCAAGATAGATCTAAAACTAAACTTCTGAAAAGTGAGAGGTCGAAGCGAATCTGTCAGAAGCGGATGGTAGACCCTGGACATGAGGAAGATCCGCGGTGGAACGATAGCATGTTAGTATTTTTTAAATATAATACGTATTTTTATTTACTCTAAATTGTATCAGAAATTTTGTTAAATATTGATTATTGATTTATAATTATAATTTATCGGTATATGTATTTTTTGAATATTAAAATTAATTAAAATTAATTAAAATTTAGGTTAAGTCCTACACAGTTGTGTCTTATGAGCCCGAGATATAAAATTTGTATTGATAAGTTATTTCAATCATTTCAGATCCATTCACTTCCATTCCATATGTATTTTTGGGATGGCAGTACATTTTTTATGATTTTTGGTAATTAAAGTATTATTAAAAATAGTAATTGGCTGTAAATCAAACATATTTATTTTCAAAACTGTTTGATATTTCTCTTATTAACATATGTACTATATATATAACTTTACTTATATAAGAAAATAACATGTTACATATATATTCAAACAAAACTTAATCATTCCGTATTCATTGAAAGTTCTTTTGTAGGTAGTAAATAAATTTACTCACAATTTAAAAAAATAAAAATCGTTTATATAAATATTTATTTAAACATTTAAAACTTATTTTCGTATGGTTATAAGGAAAAAGATGTGTTTTATCTGCATAATATTTAAAATAAGTTATAAATATTCTTGACAAAACAAAACTTACAAAACTGAGTGAATTTATTTTTTGTAATTAAATAAATAAAATATTGGTAATGCCGAAAAGACATGGAACTAACGCCAGTTAATTACATTGTTTTGCAGGTTTCACTGCAATGATGTTGACATCGACACAAAAGAATCATATGAGACTAATAATTCTCAGAGTGGGAATGATTTAGTACTTTCTGTACAAAATTTACAATTTAGTGGAAATATTGAGCAAAAAAGAAGACCCCGGACTGGTTTTAAATACAAATCGCTAAACGACCATCAAAAACACAGAATGTTTGTTAAAGAAGTAGTAGATGACTTAGATCAGAACAGTGCTGATAGAGTCTCGGAACTTAGCGACTATTTTGACAATTATGCTAAATATTTTATGAACAATGAAAATTCTAGACCATCTTCAGGCAAATCTAGTATAGTTTTGTACGATTTTACAAACAAACACACAGAAAACAAAGCTATCCAAGTAGATATGGGACATAGTCAAATAAAAAAAAAACACAAATTTGAATTGAAGCCTAAAAAATCCCAAAAAAATAGTGTACATCTTTCAGAAAATAACATCAAAGATATTGAAGATGAACATAACGATACGAAAATTGCCTTTCATAAAAATGGTAAACGAAAAAGTCTTACTATCGCCAGAAATGAAAGTCCAGCGACGGTTCAGATAATTAGAGTGGACGTAGTATGTAACTACAGCTGTAGTTCAACGTTATCTGATTATGAGGAGTGTAAAAAACCACCTTATAAAGAAATAAACAAAGAAAATCAGACAACTAATTTAAAATCGGGTCTCGATAATAGATATATGTTAACAAATTCAGTAAAAACCTTGGATGAGAATATTTCAAGTGGAAAAGTCACTTTAATGTGTAAAACTTTTAAATTGACCGATCGGTCTAAAACCATTTATAACAAAAACAACAAATCCTGCATTGATCCCTTAAAGAAGACTCGAATTAAAGTTTAGATTCAAAAACTATATCTAAGAACACAAATTTGTGAATTTAATTTTGTTAAAATAATTTTAAATCAAAGTCCAATTATCTTCACTATATATTTCTAGTTACTATGTATTATACATTTATACAATTCAAAATTGTTAATGTCATGGTTAGCTTTTTGTTAATAGATAGTATCTTTAACTAATTGATAATATTATTTTTTAACATTTAATAAAAAAAAATAATATTTAATGTATTTTTATTTAAATACAATGGGTATAACTGATCAGAAGGGTTCATCTTTTATGTTAAATATTTTATAAAAAATGATATTCTAAATAAAAATAACCAGTATTTTGTTTTTGGTTATTATTTAGTTACACTATTAGTCATTATTATTTAATCATTTAATGTCCTATTATATGTATAATGACAAAAATTTTAGATTATATAATTATATGGAAAGTTATATAATTTTTATGGAAAGTTTTTATCGTGACTGAGTTTTAAAGAAAATGTAACTTAATTACTACGCAGACAACTTCGCGTGCGACATTCATTGAATTAGTACAGTTTTATGAGAATATTAAAAGCTATTTCAGTAGTTGCTATAAATCTTTTAGAACTTAAATTAGAAGTACTCATTTATATTCCTAACATAACTCTAGGATAAAGTTTTCTACAATATGAATTAAATTGTATCATGATACGTGTTTAAGTAAGAAAATTTATGCATAAAATCTCTTTAAAGCTTTTAAGTAATTCTGTATAAGTATAATCTTTAAAACAAAAACGTATTACAAGTCCGTTTCGAAACACATTTTCAAATGAATGTGATTAAATATCTTGTGTGACCACAGATAGTAATGAGACAGAGGCGTAACGTGTCGAGTTCATGAGCGAAGCCAAGACCAGTAGAAGTGGAAATGATTAACGATCGAAACGGAAACGTTTCTGAATATTAATTTGTAGTGGAGGTCACCAGAGCCCTGGCAAATGTGACATGGAGGCAACGAAAGGATTGGTACGCCATGGACCACCCCACCCGATGGGGTGTGTGTGCCGAATTTATAGGTGTGAGAGATGGAACTTCAGGGTAGCTAAAGGGTGAGGTGGACTTCGGACCCCCTCTGGACCCCCAATTTGCCCTAGTCCGGCACCCCCGCCCGAGGCTCCCCGTCCGTTCCTGTCCAAGCGATAAGAGGGAAGAGGGGTGAACGTCAAATGGACGTTTTACGCATAATTTAGAACAGTAAATGGATTCGAACACCCTGCACACAGCATACCTACTTTGGAAACATTAATGTCTGTTCTGGTTGATATTATATAAATCTCTCAGGTTCTTATTATTCATCTAAGATTGCATGGAAATAAATTAGATTAAAGTAATTCAAAGTAGAATAGGGCCAAATAATGGTTTTAATTATATATAGAATAAAAGACAAAGCTACTTATGAATTGGTTTCTTCATCTTAAAAATATATTTGACTTAATAAAAATTTTATCTTAAGCTTGAAGAAATATAACGTTATAATTTTTAAATATCAAGGTGGGACGAAAATCAGGTATTTTAAATAGCATTTCTATTGATAATAGAATAGTAGGCTTTAAAATTAAAATTATCTTTATAATAAAATACTTACCATGGGTTATCTAATATACAGGTGGTATATTGAATATATTTAATACCTGCATCTTAAATATTCTAATATTAGGATTTTTAAATTAATTAATTATTTCTTGTACAATTCTCGTTCGCTAATGGGGTAACAAATTGTCCTCAATTGTTAAACTTAACTGCTCGTATATTTTATGACACACTGTAAATGCTTTGCTACAAGTGTCTAATTTTGTTTAAAGAAAAATTTTGGTCTAATATAAAGTCAAAAATTAACTTTATTTCCGAATTAACTTACCTAGCTTACAGTACTGTTGGGTGCCAGTAGTTTTAGGGTTTAAACGCCTTTTATATACTTTAACTTATGTAAATATATTTATCAACTAAAGTAGAGCATAAATATACAACTTCTAAAACGATATTTTGATCTAATTAAGTCCTAATAGTAAATAAAACGCTTACCTTGAACTTGACTGTACATTTGCACGAAACATTCCATTATTTGAACCTGAACATATGACTCAGCTCTAGGTATTATGTTAGGTATAATGTGGTGTGCGATTTGCAACCTAACCTTGTGGTCGACACGTGACGGAAAGTTTAGTCACCTGCTGAATTTTTAAACGCTATTCTACCCTTTTCAATTATCCGTTGAGAGAGGGGTTGTTTCACTGTCCAAGCCTGGTTGACAATCCTTTTTGCGATACTTAATTATTTACGAAAATTTCTTAATTTAGATACAACTGAAAAATCGCAGCCTTGACGTAAGTATTTAAAAAAAAAGACGTCTATGATGCGTTTTCATTTTTATAATTAAGATTTATAATAGAACCCAATCTATATAGTATTTTTAATAATATCCATATCAAAGTAAAATATTACCTTGTTAAGAGTAACACTTTTTATACAGTATTGGTAGGTTATGGGTCCAAGAATGCTTTAAATTACTTATTATTAAATAAAAAACACTTATAAATATATGCACGTGTGGTGCGTATGTAAAATAACAATAGATACTATATATATACATTATATTGATATTAGAGACTTTGTGAAGTACCTCAAGAATACTCATTTAAACACATTCGAATTATATATAAAAATTTAAGTACCTATATATAGGAAATACTATAACAATAGTAATGTATGTGGGCAATTCGTATCCGTCGTTATAAGCAACGTGCAAATAGGTATAAACAGAATCGCATATTCCAAAGTAACCAAAGAAAGGTTTATAGAAGCTGGAAGGAATCTGCTACGAGTGTGATTGATGGGCAGTTACCAATTTGCCTATTAATCACAACGATGGTGGCTGTATGCGTGTTGTATAGCGCACGTGAACACCTGCAGCCAATGGAGGCTATATTTATAAGCCCAGATAATGTCAGGGATGCAATTCGTTCGACCCATAACTTTAAAACTCCTGGGCCGGACGGATTACATAACTTTTGGTTCAAATGGTTGCGGTCTTCACACGAACGTTTGGCTGGCCAATTCCAGGAGGCCATCGTTTCCGGATCCCTACCATCTTTTATGACAACAGGAATCAATCACCTTTCTGCTCCACAAGTCTGGTAGTATCACGGATCCAAAGAACTTTCGACCTATCACGCTTGCCAACCTAACATGCTTACCAACAATTTATAAGCTTCTTACATCCATTTTGACTTTACAATTAAACACACATTTGTATGCAAATAGCATTTTAGATCCCGCTCAAAATGGATGTAAGATTGGGTCTCGTGGTACTAAGGAGCTCCTCCTTATTGACATGGCCATCAATGAAAAGGTTCGCCGAGGTAAAAAAGGCCTATGATTAAAAGTGTATAAGATTGACACAGATTTATACGCTTTTCTTGATTCATGTATGAAACAATGGATAACGGTCCTTTGTCTGAACCTGCAAGGATTGAGCGAGGTATTTTCCAGGGTGATAGCTCGTGAGTCCTTCGTAGTTTTGCCTGGTTTTGAACCCCTTAAGCACTTTGCTTAGGGACTCAAAACTGGGATTTCACTTTGAGGTGAGATCATTTATCATCTTTCGTACATGGACGATCTCAAATTATTTGCACCAAATAAAGCAGATCTGGTATCGATACTAAACGTTACGCAAACGTTTTTTAATGACATTAGGGTGGAGTTTGGTGTAGATAAATGCGCGGTTGCACATGTGCAGAGAGGCTGAGTTGTAAATAGTGAATATGTACAATTCTCGGAGACAATGTCCCTCGGATCCCTCTCCGAAACCGAGTCCTACAAATACCTTGGTATGTCGGAATGCTTAGGCATACTAAGTGGGGAAATTAAACAGCTAGTGAAGGAAAGCTCCGTTAACCGCTTGTCAAAGTCTTTAAAAGTCTTTTGTCAGGAGGTAACAAAGTGCGTGCTTTCAACAGTTGGGTAATGCCCCTGCTGATGTATACTCTCGGCATATTAAGGTGGACTCAGACTGAATTAGATGCCCTGGACCGAAAGGCCCGAAAACTATTGACAATGTATCGCATGCATCATCCGCGCTCATCAGTGATGAGATTGTATATTCCATGGAAGTGTGGGGGTCGTGGCTTCCTTAATGCCAAAAACTTACACAACCGTGAAGTATGCAATCTTAGAGAATATTTTCTTCATGCTGAGTGTGGAATGCATCGGGACATTGTTGCAGTAGATAATGGCCTCACACCGCTCTCCTTAGTCAAAGATAACTAGAATAAACCGGTAGTACTTAGCACTGTCGACCGTATAAATATATGGATGAGTAAAGCTTCATGGACGGTTCCACCAGGCACTCTATGGGCCTGATGTAGACTTTCTGGCGTCCGTTGCTTGGCTACAATTTGGTGATCTATTTGGTGAAACTGAAGGTTTTGCTTGTGGCAATTACTGACGAAGTTGTCAAGACGAACAACTATCGGAAATACATAATGAAGGATGGCACTGTTGATGTTGATTGATGTCATGCGTGCCAAAAACCAGGAGAATCCATCAGACATGTTATTTCTGGTTGTTTTCATCTTGCCAATGGAGAGTATTTGCACAGGCACAACCAAGTAGCCAAGATTATCCACCAATAACTTGCTCTTCGATACGGTCTTGTATCTTTTGAAGTGCCATATTATAAGTACACACCGGAGCCAGTTTTGGAAAATGGTCATGCTAAGCTCTATTCAAATTCAAATTCAAATTCAAATTCAAATTCAAAATATCTTTATTCAAGTAGGCATTTACACGCACTTTTGAATCGTCAATTACATTAAATTGGTCAGTATAGTCAGTCTGTGAGTAAGCTACCACCAGCTCGGAATGCTGTTCTGCTGAGAAGAGCTGGCCAGAAACTCAACAGTTGCTCTTTTTAAATAAAATTTAACAATCTTTGACTTATAAATTATAACATCAACCCTGCAAATGAGTCAATTTTATTTATTTTATAAATTTAAATGCAATTTTGGAACAACTAGAACCGTCACAATTAATCGGAAAAGAAGCCCAATGATTTCAGGCAACGAAAATTAAATAATAATAACAGTATATATATACATATATATACATATATAGATATATATAGATATATATACACATACACATACAAATCTTCGGCCTGCCACACAACCAGTCACCGCAAGCAGCACCCGTTCACGAGCATAACACAAGAGCCAGCCATCACCCCCTTCGCACATATTTGAGGGAGGGAGGCAACCCGACTCCCGATGCTACCGCAAGTAGTGACTTCTAAGGAATCGGTGTGATGCAGAAGGTCGATAAAGCAAAAATTAATTTACAACAAAAAACAAATTGCGGAGATTACTAGCTATTCGCAATACAATACAGATTTATGATGATGATATTATGATGATGATTGATGATAGGTATTGGGACCGATCTATCATCACGGACAGGACTATTGTAGCCAATAAGCCTGATTGTAAACAACTAGATCAAGGGTCGGATGCAAAGAACAGCAGTTTTGGGCAAGGCACGAATTGTGAGGAAGTTTCTTTCGCTGTCGCCCTAACTACCGACGGACTTCTCGTAAGGACCACGTCGGCGGAATACACATATATATATATATATATATATATATATATATATATATATGTATATGTATTGTATGTGTATATATATATATATATATATATATATATATATATATATATATATATACACATACAATACATATACACACTATACATACAAGTAAAGTAGGTACAATATGTATATGTCGTACAAAAAGTCGTATATGTTTTAATATAATGTATCTAATTAATCAAAGTATAAATCATAGTTTTGTATGCACTTTTGCCACTTTATAGGTAGTTCATTGACCCCTTTGCTAAAAAAATAGTCGGACGGAATCAATAAAATCTTAAAAAGCGATTTGGACTGCTCTATTGAAGTAATTTTTTTTTCCTTGCAAGAAGTTATTAAAATTTCGAAAAAAAAATATCTGTTCGACCCAGACCCGGGTAATATGGATGATGTCTTAGACATTCTAATTGAAGCTCTAGAAGAGATTTGGTAGCCGTCTGTTGTGCAGTGTGTGGTCTAGCGTTGTCGAGAAGCAGCAGTGGTGTGAAGCGATTGACCAGCCTACGTTGTTTAGCAGCTTTTCCATGATCGTTTGCAATTGCTGACAATAGATATCTGGCCAGAGTGCTAAATTTGAGAAAAATGTAATGAACAATACCGGTACTAGTCCACCAAAAGCTTAGAAGTATTTCTTTTTGGATCAATTTCGCTTGGGGTAGGATTTGGCTGAATGACCAGGATCCAACCATTGCGATAAGCGCTTCCGATTATCGTAAAGAATCCATTTTTTTCTCAGGTACTTATTAGATTTAAAATCCCTTCATTATTGTGTCGCTTCAGGTTAATGTAACGCAGCAGTCCACGCACGTTTTCCGGTTTGCTTCATCAATTCATGACGTACCCACCTTTCAAGCTTTTTAACCTTCCCAATTTGCTTCAAGTGTAGTCTGTAGCTAACTGGAACGTGGTTTTCGATGTATTGGCGTCCACAATAACCTTCAATTCTTCATTACCAATTTGGGTCTACGACCATCCACGGGGCTTGTTCTGCAGGTCGAAATCTCCAGAACAATAACGTTGAAATGTATCATTTACCCTTCGAGTCGTTTCTGCAGCACTGGAGCCAGGGTGGAACTCGTACTCGTAAATAATACCATATTTTAAGTTTTTCATTTTGTAAATTGATTAAGAAACAGAAACATAAACAAAAAACAAATGAATGACGTTCAAAGAAACAAAAATACTGGTACAAAAAGGCGGTAAAATTTTGAATTTGGAAGTCCTTATCAAACAGGAGAAATTTATGATTAAAGTGGCCAGTGCGAAAAACGCCAATTTCATAATATGTAAGGACCTGATATATATGCTTCCGCGAAATTACAAAATGTTGCTTTGAAACTTTTAACAACAAAGGAAACTGCATTTAGAAAAGGTGAAAGATTCTTTTCTTTTAAGGAAAAAAACCCTGAAAATTACTTCTGTCGGGAAAGTAAAAAAATGATAGTGACGTGCCCCATTAGGGGAGAGAAGACTAGAGAGTTATTGCCGCCGAAGCAGACTCTTTAAGCATTGTCCAATTAAAGTAAAACTGTTTTTCAATAGATTAAACTTTTCTTTTAACAAATAGTAATAT
This sequence comes from Napeogenes inachia, assembly GCA_959347355.1. Classification (NCBI taxonomy): domain Eukaryota; kingdom Metazoa; phylum Arthropoda; class Insecta; order Lepidoptera; family Nymphalidae; genus Napeogenes; species Napeogenes inachia. Next base: position 4,079,073 of record OY365800.1, on the reverse strand, counting down.
TTTATTACTAAAAACTATGTAAAGTATATTTTATTACTAATAAATATGTGAAATCGATACTTTAGCTTTAAACTATTAAAAATTATATAAACTACTATTATTTTTATCGATATAATATGAAATACGTCCTTCTTATTCAAAGATTTTCTAAAAGTAATTTTACTGAAGTTTGTTTTAATCGCGTGCAAAATCGAATTGCGCAAGGGTTCCGTGACGTCATGACGTGTTACCAGGACTGCGGAAAACTTAACTCCTTATATTACGGTAAATTTAAAACTATCATATCTGAGTGTTATGTTTTGAGGTTATACTACATACAGTATTTGATTCTAAGTATTTGTTTTTTAATATTCTAATACTATTAAGAAAACAAAACAAATGTTGGTTAGATACGTACATCATACAATAACATCATCAAAGAATTCTTTAAGAAACTTTATCATACTAAAAAGTACAACAATTTTTGCTACTCTATAAAATTTGCTGCCAAGTTCATAACCTAAGTTTAGTTTGTTAACTAGATTTGATATTATCAATTTTGAAGGCAGTTATGTCTACATAATTAAGCTGAATATCGGCTACCAGATATCTACGCTTAAGGGAGATACATATTAATATGAGAATTTAAGCCGAGGTCGAGCGTCGCAAGGATGCTGTACCCACCCCGTTAGAGATGTCCGAGTACATCGCTGTTGTGTGCGTGACCGGTCTATGTGTGAAGAAATTTCATAATAGGTGTGTGTTGTACTCAGCTCAAATTTTACATCTCACATCTCACTTATACAGAATGTTCTTTTAGGATATTATGTATTACGTAATGTTATAAAATATTAATATTGAAGAGCTCGTCAATGTTATGGATATAATGTCATATTGAAAACTTACTTTAATTGTGATGAAATATATTAAATTCTAATATGTATATAGTTTTAAGGACATATGTAAAATATATTTTTTGAACCCCAAAATGAGAAAAAAAGAAATAAAAAATATTGTATATATTTTATAACAACAACCCCTGTTTTGCTACAGGTTGGTTAAAACAAAGATTACGAAAATATAAAATATATTTAAAGACCTAAACAAAAGCGGAACAGCCTGTAGCTACATACGGACACGTATAGGTATATCTAAACGGTAGGTATTATTAATTTATCTGTAGCGGAGAACTAACCATCGCCCCCACAGCCACCTCTGTTTAAACATTTCCAAATGAGTATGCAGAAGACTGTGCCTAATACATGGCCATAACACCCTGGCCCCCTAAATTACTTGAGCTTTAATTAAAAGCCCAGCAATTCTGAACATGACAAGTATTCTGAATGTGACCTCTGATAGTGCTCACTGAATTTATCGTAAGATTTTAGTACGCTATTTTAATGTACGTGTTTTATGTGAGTTTTTATCTAAATGTTGTTATCTCGATGCGAAATATTTTAATTATGACATTTTTGTATTTTCAAATTTATTATTTATTTTATCATATTGAACTTAAGTTATTCGTATCGATATTAATATAATAATTCTTAATTTTGTATACTTTACTAATGCAGTGGCAAAAGCTTTTTTTTATATTAGTGGCTAACGATAGTTATAGAAAAAAGTCACGTATCTACACTTAATATGAAGTCACTTTATTCACGTCTCATACTTTTCGAGATATTATAGTAGGGTCTTGTTTCAGGATCCCTTTTCTTAATATAGTCTTAAAATGATATTTGATTGAGTGGATTTGGCCAACCTGGCCCATGGTGGGTCTCGGACTAGAGAAATACCATATTGGGAATTTGTCATGCCCTCTTATGGGGCACATTTAAAATCTTGCTTGATATCTATTCAGTAACAATATGTTGGTACAAAAACTTTTTGTCTGTTTGTTCACGTTTTATACATAAATTACTTTAGTAGTTCGTATTCTTTGATAAGAAGTTGATTTTAATAATCTCAGTAGAGGAGTGTTATGTTATCTTTACTTGTTCCTTACTTCTCATTACTCTCCGGATTTTAATTATGAAAAACCAAGGGACTCAAAATTATAACTTAATTTAGAGTGAATTTAATTCGATTATTATAATAGTAATACTTCTTAAAGTAATTCAAATAAATTTCAATAAATTCTCTATAATATAACGAATAATAGAAACCAAAAGTAAATATGTAATAAAAGTGAGTTCCTTTAACGAAGTCCTCGAGAATAGATTCGACCCACTGAATGAGAAGTCAACGGCCGGAGTAATTGGTGGCAACAAACAACCAAATAACAGGACTATTCATAGAATCTGATCAAACTCCTGGCATTAGTATAGAGAAATTTAATACCGTATAAGGCAGTGGACAAGAACGAATTTTGGAACGTACTAGAAATTGTATAAAATGTTGCGGAGCACATTTCCATCGTCAGGGGAATTTGCACAAGGAGGAACAAGGAAGAAGGCACCCCTTTCTCTGGGGGGAGGGGGGAGGTCCATCCGTCCTACATACGAGGGTAGCTGTTTACAGCGAGCCGGGCACGCACGCCGCTCTGTTCTACGTTCTACAGATTCAGGGCTGCGAACCGGACACGCAGGGCTGCCAACGCGCGTCTTTATAATATTTAAGGATATTTTAACACTATTTTCTAATTTATACGAAATAACTACGTGTGTTGTTTTATTTTAGCTTTGCTTAAATGTTTTGTATTACATTTCAGTTTAGTATTTTTTGATAAGTAGATACAAGAAATCAAACATAAAATAAACTATAATTTATCGCCTAACATTCGTAATAATAAAAATAAATGTAATGCGATAGAAAAGATTTAACTTCTTTTTTTTGAAATCTTGTAATTATGTATATCCGATATTATAAAAAATATGTTACCTCAAAAAAATTGCATAAGAAAGAATAAGCAACCAAGTTTACTTGCAAAAAAAAAACTTGTTTGAGAAAATTTAAATAATATATTTAAAATATTTAAATTGTATTTGAATTAACCCTAGCGCTAGTCGCCGCACTAGATGACGCAGGCGGGGGTGGCAGGGGGAGCGGGCGGGGTGGTGGGGTGTTCGCCCCCTCCCCGCTGGCCGGTAACACGAGTGCGTCTATGCGAGGCATGTATCTTGGACGGGCAGATATAACAGAGAAGTAGCCCCCAGAACCCAGCTTGGAGGCTCTCGCCTACAAGTTGCTCTACTTAAATATTGTTTAATTAGTTTTGGTATTTTTATTATTTCAGAATATACATTGGTAGAAATAAGTACAATTAACATTTTTCTTAACATAAAGGAGACCCAATAATCCTACGAATCGCTTGAATCATACCAAAATCGATTCATAATACAGTTAAATAGGATCGTTTAGAATAATTGCTTCACTATATAAGTTGAAAATCTAATAAAAAAGAAATATACCTTGTTTAATTGTGTATTCTTTAATTAGTTTTAGTTATCAGTTTTGTTAAATAACATTAATAAAAGGAGATGGTGATTAATTGTTTTAGAATTGTACATTGCATTATGAGTTATGAAAGACGAAACTAAAAAGTTTAACATTTATAAAAAAAACAATCTTTAAATAATCTTAAAAAAAAAACTTTAAATAATCTTTCAGTATTTCGTAAGTTAGTTATGTAAACGTCTTCCGTAAGTTTACTTTGATGTTCTAAGTATAATTTAACCGCCAAACTCCAAAATCATCATTATTATTCTAATGTCAACGATATATTGTTAGGGAAATAAAATTCAAATTAAAAATAATGGAATAATTTTGTTTAATCATTACAATCCGGTTAACATATCTGAACAAAATGTAATACATAATGTAAATTTAATTATTTTTTATAAATATATATATATATATATATATATATATATATATATATTAACTTAACATAGCTTAACATGGCTGAACAAGTTTATAAGTAAACATGTATAGCCATGTTAAGCTTATCTAAATTTATATAAATATAGAACGAAAAATAAACCGAATCGCTCCTGTCCCCATAAAGACGATCACATGAAAATAATTAATTCACCGAGGCGGACAGCGATACGGTAGCTCAATTGGTAAAGCGACGAGACGGTTTCCCAGAGGTCGCAGGTCCGAATCCCTGCCCGCATCGGTTTTTTTTATTATATATTTATATACATTTAAATTTAATTAATTGATTAAAATTAATAAAATAATAAAAATAGTTTCAATCGATAAATATTAAAGTAGAGCACACTTCGTTCAGAGCAGAGCTATTTTACATGTGCACGGACTTTGCTGCCCGCCCTACGTATTGGTAGGTAGGGTTCGAGAGTAGGTATTCAACGAGACTGAATATATTTTGTGAAGCTTGTGTGTAGTCTTGAAATAGGAACACTTTCCATTCCACTTTCCATTTCTCTGGCAAGGTTACTATAGTTTGTTCGATTTTTAGCAAATGTTCGTGTATTTGAGTAGGTGCCTTATTTAAATTTTATTTACATAACTATATCGACGTAGTCAATTAGTTATAAACGAAACGTTTATGTTTTCAATTCTGTTTCTTATTGCTATTTAGAATTGAATGTCTATTTTTTATAAAACTGGAACCTATGACTACTGAAAGTCCATATTTTTTATTTCCAACTGAGCTATCGGGTAGTGGACCAATTAATTTTTCTTAAGAAAATTTAGGTATCGTTGGAATGCCTCACCTATTCTTTAAATATTACTATGTAATGTACAAAATCGATTATAAAATATAACCTGGTTAACGTTTATATTAAAATAACTTACAAAATTGCTGTTCATCTTTCAGTTGATCGAATCTATTCTAAAAGTCTGAAAAAATCTTTTTTAAAAGAGGCATGGTTTTTGGTGTAAACCAAATTATATTTTAGTTAACCATTATAAAAATGACTGTTTTTATTATTATTGAACATTGGATGATTAAAATATTTTTAATATGTCCAAAATAATCCCCATAAACCTAAATCAAACTTAAGGAATGTACACCAAAAAATGTTGCGTTACAAACAAAATGTAAATAGTCATAGTTGTAAGAATATTTATTATTTTAGCAATATTGTTTGTATTTCTGAAATTTAGTTTCAAATGTATTGTATGGGCGCCACATGGGGCTGGCTCTCTATTATCGGCTCTTAATAAATGACTATGATAAAAAGCTATCGAGCATATCACTTTGTCCCATAAAGAGGAATAACGAGGCGTCCGCAATAAACATCGCTGGAGCGTGCGTTCCAAAAGGCAAATCTGTAAATTCAATTAAGGGTGCGCGCATTTTTCGGACATAGGCGTTCGGGGCGAGCGAGCCAGCCCTTCCGCCGCGGGCTCTCGCCCCCGCATTGGAAAATTTTCTCTCGAAAATTGAAGATATTTCGTGCCTTCCTCCCCGGGGGCGACTCGTTTCTCGACACTTATGGTCGGCGTCCTTCGGGTGTGGAGGCTTTTTACATAAAGTCCACACGTATAGGTATCGATCGCGGGCGGCCGGACAGGGTGTACGCAGATGACGGCTCCCTCCCCCCCAGTGCGCCCTCATTCCCCCTTTCATTATGTAAGTGCGTAACGCGTGCTCGCGCGGACCTGATTAGGGAGCCTCTTTTTTAACTGACCCCCTTACTTGGTGGCGATTAAACTTGGTTTTAGAGTATCTGCTACGATTAAGTTTCGATTACAATCCTAAGACCGTAATATTTAGCTTGTCAGAAAACAACTGATATAGATAACTGGACGAAACGTCAAGTAAATTCTAAAGATATTTATAATAAACATTTAATTAACATTATCTTAAATGTATGTTGTAAATATTATTGGAAATACATAATTATACAGCATGTATGAAACTTCTTACAATTCTTGTCCAATGTTCAAAAGTTCATCTTAAATCCCAACAAGATTTGATTTCTACTGGACCATTTCTAAACGAGCCCAAAAACTTCTTTAGAAGTGATGAAAAGGGGTAGATCTGCATTAAGTATTCTAAAAGACGAATTGTACAAGAAAAGCAAAGTCTTGTTTAAAACTGAAGATTTAAGCCTATATTGGATCCTTCCGATGGTTTAACAAGAAGGAATTTTCCAATAAAGATGTTTCACTAAAATTTTATGAACAAAATATGTATGATAGAACGAGGGTGTCCATTAATTTAATGATTAAAAATTTCGGTTACTTATTTAATATATTCATTAAAAACGTTACACAAACATCATAATTTTACAAGAAATCTTATTTTCGTTATAATCAGATCAAACGTACCTACCTACCTACGTTTAATCGTAAAACAGAGTTGAAGTATTTTTTAACCACTGCTGATGTGGCATCATTGATTTTTTACACTCTATTTAAGATTAAACTTAGTGATTGAAATGACATTAGATATTAAATATAAATTAGTCCAACTGTAATCAAAGAATCAAGAAATAAAGCATTAGGTATTTAAGTATATTAAAAATATTTTTCCTTCTTAACAAAAGCCTGTATAAGTTTAAACTCTTAGTAAGTATATTAATTCGCTGACCACGCTCTGCTATGCACAAACATACTTTTCGAATAGTTAATATTTAATTAAATTTTCTGCATTTTAGAAATTAACCTCTCGTGTTATTTTACTCATGATGTACCTACAAAAGCTTCAAAAAGGTTAGTTAAAGAAACCATATTTGTTGAGTTAATGTTTTTTTACAGTATAAATTTGTTATAAAGTACTACGTATCTTATACGGCAAGGTGACCTGTCCTTAATATATATTATAAGTAGATTATAATAATATTATTACTCTACTCCCACTAGCTTTGTTTATGGATTCATTTTTTTTTATAAAAAAAAATAAATTATGATTTACTGTGTCCTGTGGTTTGGAGGTTAATTTTTACCTCGTAAACTTGCCTTTAACAATAATATCTAATCAAAGACTTCAAAACCATTCAATATACTTTTAAAATTTATATAAGTATAATACCACTTAAATCATATTATTCTCAGAAATTGTCTAAATCAAGATTTTTTAAACTTATCCAACATCACTAATACAAATATCTTACTGCGACAAGTTTTATAACCGGTACATATGTGTGTATATTTTATTATTTATAATTAGGTGCAGGAAAATGTCAGCTCAACATACGAGTTTTGAATTGCACTAATAACAAAGAGAATTTTTATTCTACAAAAATCGAATACCACTAGCGACCTCTATCGATACAAGTGGTATTCTTCCAATATTTAGATTCTTGTAATCTATCTAAATGCTATATACAAAGACTTGCGAGTAATGTCTTACTGATGATCAATACATAGCGTGACCCACTGGGATTGATCAATTGATATGGATTAATTGATCAATTGGTTGTTCAATTGAATTGATACTCGTTTGCTACTTAACTTAATGTACATCATTAAGTTTGTAGTTAAGAGAATTTTAAATTTTAGAGTTAACTTGGGAAAGTTTGTCTAGTAGTTGCGAACTGCATAACATATTTTTTCACGAATGATCCGTGAAGTGGAAATTTTTACGAAAGAAATATCAAACTACAAGAAAACAAAAGGACAGTTTTTTTTAAAGTTGCATAGCTTACTACAAAATAATAAGAGTTTTAAGTCGAAAGCAAAATATTAAACCATTACTAAGACTAGCTAGTACTCAGTAGTTTGTACAGTAATAATCGGTAATTTTATAAATCACTAATCATAGATAATAATACCAAATTTATGATGCAAGGAAAATCATTTTTTTTTGATACGACGTTCCAAAGATAGGAACAATTAGCGTTGCCTGTTGTCAGGCTTACCATCTCCTGGACATAATATCAGGGGTCACAAACGGTTTCGGAGTTTTGGTGTCTGATCCAAGATTGAACTGTTCTAGTTTAATTGTTAATGTTGTAATATAATAAATAAAAATATTTTAAAAATGTTTGTAATTACTCTCTTAAACTGCAATGTACACCCAATTTACGAAGTTGCGCGTACAAAGTAGATATGTTTTGCTTTACTTTGACCGCGGTAGGTAATAGTAGTATCGGTACTTTGCTAAAAATACTAGCATTTTATATTATAGATAAGCAAAGTGAAATTACTGGACCAGGGACGACATGCAAATTCCGGAAACATCCCGGATTTCCTGGCCATATGGCGTAACCTAGGAACAATAGAATAATGTACATATACAATTATGAAATTGAATAATGCGCCATCTGTTGGTAGCTACAACAACTTGATAGATATGCTTTTTTCTTATGGCAATTTGGCAGAAAGCTTAGTTCGAATTGCTATTTTTTTACCCTAGATGGCGCGAAGTCAAATAATATTTTAAATTTTGTACAGTGTACTAGATATTTATGAAGCAATTATTTATTTTAATTATTTGAATTTGTTGATCGTGGCAATTTACAAGCTATTGCAATTTTATATTTGTACCTGCTGGCAACATTTGCTATAAACTCATATATTAGTTTTTTTTGGTTATTATGTTGACTTTGTAGGTAGGCCCATAAATAAAATTGAAGTAGAGTCAAAAATGTTAGTAAATTGGGAGCAACAAAATTATATCAGGTGACCTATAGACCGGTGCTTGGTTCAATTAAGAAGAGACAATTTTTTTAATAAGAAACTAATTTTAAAATATAAATGTATTAGTTTTTATTTTGTAATGAAAACAAACGTTATTTATAGATCTTATAGTTTTAATATAGTGAGTAGTTTTTCATTTCAACTTTCGTCCTTTACATGACCCCACCAAGAATTATTTTTCAACCTAGTGGATCGGCCGTAAAACGTAACAGACCAACGAACACATATATATACTCTTACGCATTGATAATATTACTATGCATACATAGTTTTTGTCAAGTTTTTGAAAATCCTTTAATTGTTGGAGATGTTATAGGCGACGTTATCACTCCGTTTGTATATTTGCAACCCAATAGCATACCTGAAGTTAAAAATAAATAAGAAAATGTATACATATAGTAATTTTCAACTTCAACTTCTGGTTCCACTTTAGGTTCATCTGCATTTACCACCATTAAAGGAAATGGAACCATGGAACTCAGCGAGTTTAATGTAGCCTGTAGGTGTACAAAAAAGTCAAATTGGTTAAGTTACTCTTTAATTCTTAGAATGTTTTCATAGAATTAATCTAGAGTTCTTTCATCCTTTTAACAAACTTTTTACAATATATACAAAAATGATATATTTTAGTTGATCAATGAGTCCGTCCATAAATCGTAATATTTGAATAAACCAATCAAGACTGTGAATCATGATTATATAACACCTAGAGAGCTTATTTAGTAGCAGTGGTGTTACGAAGTTGTCTATAGACTTTGATGATAAATGTTATCTACCACATACATTATTCCTCAGATTTCTAGACTCCAGAACAATCCCCGGGCTTCTATCAATCAACTAGATATTTGATCAAAGTTTGGACAGGTGGAAACTATATAAAACTAATGTTTAGATAATATACAATTATCCTAAAAATGTGATGTCCTTTTTAACCCCCGACTAAAAAGAGGGGCGTTATAAGTTTGACCTGTCGATCTGTGTATCTGTGTATCTGTGTATCTGTGTATCTGTGTATCTGTGTATATGTGTATCTGTGTATCTGTCTGTGGCAAATTTCCAGCCAAACGCGTGGACGGATTTGAATGCGGTTTTTTTTAATCGAAAGCTATACTCGTCGAGATGGTTTTTATCCATGTTTGATTGAAATAGTAATAGTCGTCTCCAAGATATTGACGTTTTATTCTCGCGGGGGAGAGGTTCTTATGCAATAATTAGCTGTTTGCGGCCAAACACGTTCACGGATTTGAATGCGGTTTTGTTTAATTGAAAGCTATGCTTGTCGAGATGTTTCTTATCTATGTTTGATTGAAATAGAAATAGTCGTCTTCAAGATATTGGCGTTTTATTCGTGCGTTGGAGAGGTTCTTATGCAATAATTAGCTGTTTGCGGCCAAACACGTGGACGGATTTGAATGCGGTTTTGTTTAATCGAAAGCTATGCTCGTCGAGATGTTTCTTATCTATGTTTTATTGAAATAGAAATAGTCGTCTTCAAGATATGGACGTTTTATTCGTGCGGGGGAGAGGTTCTTATGCAGTAATTAGCTTTTCCTAGCGGTGTCGCCAAAAGGATGAAGGCCAAAAGGTTTTAACACTTACGTACTGAGGTAAAGTACTTTATTAGGGATAGCTGTTACCCGTGACTGCGTCCACGGAGACTGTAAAAATATATTTATATGGCTTATGATCGTAGTCATAAAGAATCACGGGCAACAGCTAGTGATAATAAAAATCCTTTCATCATAGTGTTACTAGTGATTGTAAATCATTTTAATTCTAAATGTTTATATTTATTAATATTCGTATATATGAAACCTACCTACCTACCCAAATGAAAAAGTCTTGAATCATGTTACTTAATACATTTATAATTTATTACATTGTCGAAACTTTCACGTGGATCCTTATTTTATTAAATATAATATATATTTCTCTTAAAAAATATAACCTATGTACATCATGATATAGGATTCTAAAGCAAAAAGATTTTTTTAAAATCGGTCCCGTAGTACCTATCGGAGCCTATTCAATTCAAAGAAACAAACAAAACTTTCCTACTTAAACAATTGATTTTTTCTTTTAGGTTAATTTAGTACAATTCAGAAATTAGTAACATAAGTTTAAAAAGCAGAAAAAAAAATTAAATTAAAAATTTAAAAAACCCCCGATACAAAAAGACCTCTAAAAAGAGTAAAAATAATATTTTTATGTACTTATTGAACTCGTTGCGTCGGGGGACCGTTTAATAAAGGAAGAAATTAAAATGCAAGTAAGTTAACAAGTCAAATAAAGAAATTACAATATCGAATCGTATAGTCTAAGTCCTCAATGATCAACTTCGTAATATATACACTATCAACGTACTTACAACGGTCTCCCGACGCAACGAGTTCAATAAGTACATAAAAATATTATTTTTACTCTTTTTAGAGGTCTTTTTGTATCGGGGGTTTTTTAAATTTTTAATTTAATTTTTTACTCTATTACACAGCGTTGATAAATAACAAATCTATATTTCAAATTATGTAACTACTGATATAAGAAATTCTATAACATCTTACATGTTCTAGAAATGAAAGTATAAAATGTTATCATAATTTAATAATTAATGTTAAAATTAAATTGATTTCTAAATATTTATATAAATATTCATTAATCTTAACTATTTAATATCTTATATTTTACATATTTTTACAATTAATTAAAGAAATTGTACCTTATCTTTTTTTACATCATTTTGTTTGATGTCACCGAAAAAGCCTTTCGGAAAAACTTCTACTCTATCTTTAGCAGTTTTTAAGAATTTCAACCCTCTTAATATTCTCATCTTAATCTGCCGTTAGCTCTTGACCCTTCCATGTTGTTACTCTTAGAGTCAGCATCAGCAGGTCATCATATTATGTAGCAACAAGGTCGACCTGTCAATTTTGTAATTTCTGAGCACAACTCTATAATTTCTGAAATAAAATTTACCAATAGTTACTTCCAAGTCAATATTTTATTAGCCGTATCAAATATTTACAGTTTATATAACAAAAGCGTGCCAGTTGTTAATTCAACTTTTATATTCTTATTATCACTAAAACTTTTAAAAGTCCATAACTTTATCCTTTGGTTATATAAATGGATAAAATAATAAGAGATACAATGTTAATTATTTTTGAATTCTTATTGTTAAACATTTAGCAGGCTAAATCTTTTTGACGTAAATTATATTTTCATTTCATGATTGCGGAGCCCCCCCTGGCGTTAGCACCCTGGTACAGGTGAAATATTTCAGTGAAGTTAATGATGAGTATAATAAAAATATTAAGTATGTATGTTTATAACTGAAAATGTCGCTATCAGCCGTAGTTAATACTGCACGTTGTCTATCAGGAAGTCGGTCCGTCAAAAAGATATTTAACTGTTTCTATCTGAGAATATGTGTGATTATCAGCCCTTACCAATTATTATATTTTTATTCGTGAAAGTGTGAGAGTTTTTGGGATAGAAGCATCTTATAAGTTGAATTTGATAATAAACCAATAAACCATATTTTTAAAAGAAAAATCCATGAGTTTCGTTGTATTTTATATTTATAACATATATTTTATTACTTACGTATCTTTTCTCATATAAATATATTTATTACTTTCCTCAGCTAGTAATAAATATTTAAAAACCACCATGGCTTTCACTAGTTTTAAGGAATTATAGACATTTATAAAGATTTCTTACACTAATATGCTATACAGATTTTTTATTTTTCAAAATGTATGTATCTATTGTTCCACGCATTCTAGTGGTTTATTATCTTTCACAATACATTATTAAATCTAATATTTTTACCCAAGGATAAGTAAATCTTTAGTACCAGATCTTTTAGCTGTTTGCAGTTTATGTATGTATCGAAGTTGGCATTGTAGTCAGGCAATAGTCCTAGATCGGCGAACGTTTATATATATGTAATTACTCAAAGAAATAACATTGAATCTCACAATTAAACAAAATCAATAACATTATTTTTAATATATTCATAAGTATAAAATTTAATAACCATTCAGTTAAATTACTACACAATATTATAAAATATATTTTAGATATTTTCTAAAACATATTATATGAGAAAACTCAACTTGAGAATGCAGCCGAGAAGCTATTTGATTCCGTAGTTTATAACTTCACTTCACCTAACATTGTTAGTTTCGGTTCTTCCGCAGGTAGACTTCGGCAATATAACTTAGTTAAGGGACGCCTTTATGAAATATTTTACTTCATACACAATACAAGTTCTAGGTGTTTTCTTTTCATGGCGATAGAGTAAGATGCGTCAAAACTAATGGCTTCTGTCAATACTGTATAACAATAGAACTAATCTGCAGAAGGTTGGATTTTTATGACCCGATTTTCCCGGTAACATTATCATAAATATTACAGTAATTATTTATTATGTTTACGCTGCATTTCAATAGTTATATGCTGATAATTCATCTGTTGAAGCATCATGGAATTTATTCTTTTTAAAAACATTAATTTCTGTAATTTGAATGTCTACGTAATTGTAATATGTTGTATAAATATTCCGAGGACTAGCTGGAAGAGAATGATTGTAGAAATATGTTTGGGTGTGTGCAAAAAATAAATAAATGTCAATAAAATTTGTGTTATTAATATAATAACAAAAACAAACAATTTTTAAAAGAAGGACCATAGCAATGTGATTTTTATCTTCACCGAATCACATATATATACCATGGCTCATTTTCATTATCAGTGTTCAATTTGTTAATGCATTATATTATTTTGAGACTATGACTGAAATCTGTCGAATCTATTTATAGATATAAATATATAGATTGATCATAATTAAATTTATAAAGATTTAGAAATTAATAAAGATTTTATTACATACATTTAAAAAAATATCGATGTTACTTACAGGAGGGACAAATAGCGCAATATATTTTATTCAAGTAGGTTATTTATATTATAGACGACATTGCTGATAGCCTAAAGTGTTCCCACGGTAATAAAAAATATGTTTGATTCTTCGACAAGATAGATAGAGAGAACTCAATGTAGCTTCATTGTTTTACTCAGAACTATAAAAACATGAATTTGACGTTCAGGTTGCAATGGGGTTAATGTGTTTTGTGTTTATTGACTTTTTTTGTTACTGTTCAGTTATTAAACTAATCTAGTTTTAGGTTATTGCAATAGATAGACGTTTTATAATGTGATAAACAGATCGTTTGGGCTATCCGAAATCAAAACCTATTACTAATAACGGAATCAAAATAATTAATCTCTTAGAAAAATTATTGTAATAGCAATATTCAAATGTTTATTTAATTACCAATGAATCAATCTTGAAACAAACACACAAACAGTTGTATTAATTTGAACCCACAAATTTTATTTGATAATGTATGCCTTGTAAATTAATCATAACTATATCTTTTAAAAAAATTAATATTATATTGTTTAGGCAGGCCACGCCCACTATATATATACACCTATATATAGACATACCTACAAAAACGAAAAATATAGCCTATTACTGTAAATAAATTACCAACATTACACAGAGGCACAAGAAAAAAAGAATCAAGGTACAGATTGTTAAATATGGCAAGAAAGAAGGAGATTAGGTTTTATATATCTTTTGGAAAATCTTACAAAGAAATTGATATTGGCTTCGATATATCTTCTTGAAGACAATATTTATTTACTCGCTGTTTGTGTGTTTTGTGATAAATTCGAGCGTAACGAAAAGTGACGGTGAATTTAATTTAACCTTACTTAGGTATCTGTCAAATCTTCCTCATGTCCGATTGTGCTCTAAGCCTAACTTCCCCTTTGAAGTTTTATTTCAAATGTTCATAGCAAAATAAAAACTTCAAGAGAACTACTTAAATAGTTTATCAAAAATAGGAACTTTTACATTTTATAATTAGCTTATTATATGTTCCTTTAAATATTTTAGTAATATAAACATAATATAAGTGTATCTATAAAATATATTTTTAGACAAAAATTTCGAGTGGTTACAGTTTTTAAAAATGTTGTCTTTTTGTCTGTGTAGAAGTAAAGCAAGAAAAAAGTAAGTAAAGCAAAAAAGTGCTGCACAAACATATTTTGGGGTATAATTACAAAAACTAAATGTTATCAAGTCGTCAAGAGCAGATGAAGCCGCTGGTACAAGCTAGTTTAAAATAAATATAAAAAAATACCACTCACAATGAAATGGTTAGTGGTATTAATTACTTAAAATTTTTAATGATGAATCATTAAAAATCTAAAGTAATGTAGGTAAGTAGCGATTTAAAAATTCCAACTTGTGTGTTTAACCAGCAGATGAGAGCTTCTCCAGCAGTTTCTTAATTTATTATTAATTCTTATGTATGTATGTATGTATGTATATGACATTTTGTATTAAATCTTTTGAAGTATATATACGTTAGAGTCAGTCAGCTAGCGATACCGTAGACAATATTTTATGTGAGTAGGCGAAGCTGCCTTTATTGCTGCGGCACATTATTAATTTATATACATAATAAGGTGTCCACCTTATTATGTATATAAATTAATAATGTGTATTGAAACTCTGTATATCCTTTCATTATCTTTCACATGTGGGAACCTTCTTTTGAAATCTAAAATATATATCGCATATCCCCTCTTTGTTATGATTCAATTTCTTTGTCTTTATATTCAGTTAAGAACCTTAACTTTAACAAAATTAATTATTGAGTACACTTCGAGATAATTTCATATGGACACATTCTTAACTGCCAAGATATAGGTATTTTTTGTAACATCTACATAATTCATTTTATTTACATGTTTTTTTATTTAGACGTACATTTATTATTAAGTCTAGTATGGTTGCAGAATTTATTTTCAGAAAATTATTAGTCTTATTGTTGAGAACTAGAAGGAAAACGTATTTGTAGCCAATAAGATATCTTATAGTTATAAATACATTGTTTTTTGAGATTGGGCAAATGAACAGATAATTCGTAATGGTAAGTGCTGCAGTTGCCCACCTATCTAGTGGATTCCTACGGATCTAGATAGTTGCTAATGCAACCCTTAAGAAAGGGTAGAAGATTCAGGAGATTAGGAAATAAGCAGAGAAAGAAAAAGTGTTTTGGGCCATCAAAAAACAGCTGCAAAATGTAGTTATGTCGTATGTACAAAATGTCAGTCCAGTCGAGCCAGCCCGTATGCGGGCTACAATCAAATGACTACATCTAAGCTCTACCTTTTATACAAAGTCTAAAAAACATATATAATATCTCAAAATATTTATACTAAATTTACCTAAGATTTGTTTTAATTGCGCTAGTTGTGAACAAGTCTTGATATTCAAGTTATATTTTTTTTTACCTAGAAGAACTTTAGAAATTCCAGTTTAGCAAGTTTTTTGAACATTTTACCTTTCATCGAGTTTTAATGAAACATGCATAAGTTTTGCGTTTGGTAAATAAATTATTAAGCGATACTACTTATATGAACTGTATATTCTTTTATTTTCTTTATAATATCGTGATGAAACTTTAATATGAGTTGAGCTTTATTGGTCTATTCTACTTTTTTATGCTAGTATAATTAAAACAATTGGTGTATAAATAATACTTTACTAAAAGATATTTATTTGTTATACTGGTTTAAATAGTTATTATTGGCCCTTAAAAAGGCATTTACCAAATCGACAGTTCAATACAGGTTTTATATTTTATGGCTAAGGTTTAAAATTCTAAATCCAAACAAATTGTATTATGTCAATATGTCACTTTCTTAACATTTTTATTGAAGTTCCTTTTCTTTGCTCGTGCCGCTGTTAACAGCACTCAACACCAGCGATGTTTTTACTTCAAACATTGAATTCATAAAAATTGTATTCTTTGTGATTTTGGAATGAGGTCGTAACCGGAGACAAAAGTCGATAACAATGAATTTTAGTCATAGAGGAAAACTTCACAGGTTAGCAGCAGATTTCAACGATATTGATTCTTTAACTAAATATGAATAAGAGAAAAAGAGTTGTATTGCTATGAAAGAAAACAAGATACAATTATCTTGTTTTCTTTTCTGACAATCATTCATGCAATCATGAATGATTGTCCAAGTTTAAACAGTAAAAGTTCACCAACAACTATGGCTATTAATGATTTAACATAACATTCTTTTTATATAAATATATTTGGTTACAAATTCGTGAATAATATTTTATCTAAGAGTAATATGAAGATAGAGATATTTATGAAAGTCGAAAAATCTAAATGTAGTAATTAGATAAGATGATGATGATTATATGATGATCATACCATATTCATCTTATTCATCATATAGTCCAGTGCCAAAAGCTTCAAAAGTACAAAAAAATAGTACCAGGATGATACCTTTTGGAAAAGCAAGAAAATATTTAAGAAATGAAAGGAAAAAATAAATTATCGATCTGAGTTCGGGAAAGGGGTGGGGGTGAGCTTTTAAAAGTAAAAAACGGTTTATTGGTATTTCCGGTAAAATTACGAGTCTTATGAAAAGTTAAGTGGCAAAGTTGTAGGTAATAATAAGACCTACAACTTTTTGTATTTGCAATTTTATTACATAACCACAAAATTTTGGCAAAAATGCAACAGAACATGATTTTGGTTTTTTGTTTTATCTTTTACAAAAAAAAAATATTTTTCAAATTTGGTGAAAACTTACCTTTTTATGTCCCAAACACGCTGTAATTTTTTTAGATTAAAAAAATATATATTTTTTCCCTTATTTGAATTTAATCACGAAAAAGCACCCTAATTTTCGACAAAATGTTTCTGCTTTTTTAAAAAAATCGGTGAGCTTTTTATTCGTTGAAATCTCTACTTTTTGATGGTTGAAAAAATACTACTATTGCATATGTATCCAAAAAAATAATTTTAATTTTAACCATAAGTTACCTCCTTTATTTTTTAACCCTATCAAATATATATAGAAATATTTTTAATCTAATAAACTCAAATAAATATAATCTGATATTTTGTTTCCAAATTGTTCAATCCAATATGTATTTTGATTCTACATGAATGCTGTTTCAAGGCTTTTGAATAATTAAATGATTTCATAGCTTTGTAGCACCACTTCATCATCCATCAGTCTTTCAGTTGGTTTTCATACATACAATGGTACATGAAAATGTTCAGCGTTTAAATCTATCTTATACAATGTTTCTAAATGGTTGTATATTAGATAAATTAATCCTAATTTTACGATGTTTAAGACCAACCCTATTTTGAGGAAAATAATTTAGACATTTTAACAGTTTTAACCTTTTAATTCTATATAAATATTATTTATTTGCTTTTTAGGAGCTTCCTCAAAGAATGTTTATCAGTAGATGATGAAGATGTTAGTGAGTCATTATTTTGTTATTGATATTTTTGAAAGTAAAATTTGTATTTTTAAACAAGTAACTTAGTTAAGGAAATGATCAACAAAGACGGTGTAGGCGCTGCGAGCCCCTTGATGGAGAATCTTCGAAGAATAATCAATCAATCTTACTTATTCATCTTTCGTAAGAATAAAATCTATACAAAGATTTTTTATTTTACTTAATAAAAAAAATATTCTATGATAGAATAAATCTAGATTTTTTTATATAACCATGTTAGAAGTTTAAAGTAAGTATCAGAGTTAATCTATATACAATTTACTACAACTACAACAAGAGCCGTGTACGTATCTTTAATGATAATGCGAAATAGCTACTAAAGCTACGTTAAATAGAATTAGTGAGAAGATGAACTCAAGTATAATATTAAGCTGCGTTTTAGGAATTTGCGTTTAACGCTTAGCGTATTGAATATTCAGACCAGATCACGATTTTCTCTCTTAATCCCGCCCTTTTCTAAGTTCATCTTTAATATCTAATAATTGCAGTAATTAAAAACGAATATTCATTTTCAAATGAATCAAGTAATAACCATAACTTCCATAATTTCCTTACATTACTCTAAACCATTATTTCCTCACATTATCTTGTTACACAATAAAACATTCAAAACTCATTGGCAAATAAAAAGTACCTAGCTACTTGATTCGTGTTTTATTATTCGAACCAGTACGTCAAACTGATGAGGGTATAACTTTTAAGGTTTTGCGAAAGAAGTATGACATAATTCTTAAATTATTATTATTTTTTAATAATAAAATATCACTTAAATAAGGGCATATTAGTAAAAAAAAATAAAAGTAAAATAATTTAGAGAAGGATGATTCTGGTTTCATCTATGAAGAAAAGAAGAGTTCATAGTGAAGTACGAAAAAGAAATAAATATTCGATAAAGAATAATAATTCCTCAAATACAGCAAGTATCAGAAACATATGTAGTTCTGAAAGTTAGATTAATCTATAAAGGATTGTGTGCTTATTTTTACATATTTTCGCCTGAATTATATATAACAAAACTCTTTATTATAAATTACCCTAAAAAGCTCCCACGCGCTTGGCCTGGGCGAGTATTCTATTTGAGGCGGGTATAGTAAGATCAAACATGCCCAAACGAAAGAGGATCAGCCACATTAAAGTATTGAGCTGTTTCAGATACCATATTTTATCTTTATCATCAGAACCTCCGTTCTCCCTAAATACGGATTACTTACTGACCATATACAGAATAACGAACTATAGATCGCAAGCATCGACGAGTTTCTTGATTCATATTACTTTAATGCCATCACACTTATATAACAAAACAAGTCAGTGTAGTGTAGTGTAACCCTTTAACAAGATTTGGTCCAGACATAAAATTAAGTTAAAGAAAAGCTTATAAAATACTAATAATAGATGCAGTCATTCGTTTCACTTATCGCCAAGCTTGAATGAATGTGAAAGCAATTTCATTCTATGTATTTTATTTTAAGATTGTTTTTATTTTTAAATTATTTAAGGAATTAAAGTATCACAGAGAGCATTAGATAAATTATGATTGAGACTAATGAAACAGTTCATGTATTTATGCAGAAATTACTCGTTTAAATAATATTGTACGTACATATTTGTTCTCAATCTAACCTTAGTTTAGGATTCTCAGTTCCTATATACCTTACCCTTAAATATTTTTACTCTTTTGTAAACTATAAAAATATATCGAAATTTTGTTCTCGAGTTCGTTCCCTTGCAAATAATTAAGTTACCTCGTTCTCAGCTTAACATGTTTGGTCTGAAATTTGTGAATTTATTTTTATGACATTAACACAAAAATATTAATAGTAGATAAATAATCAGGGATAGTCGAACATTTATAAAATCGGTTCAAGTACTTTCAGGTTTTATCAATAACAAACAAATACAAATATATTCATCGACAATTTTTATTATAAACATTTTTAAATATGACCTGAATGTCGTGAATACCAATCGCTTAAGCCTTTTAAAACCTTTTAAACCCAGAGAGATACTTTCTTACCAAAACCACGCAAATTTGTGTCAGTCAATAGCAAAGAGGCACCCAAATTTACAGGCAATGTTTGAATTCAAAACGTTCAATTGTTGATCAAATCGCGTACAACGACTACACATGTTAGAGTATATTTCAAAAAAAATATGTCACGTGGCCATCGATCGTGGAGACGATGAGAATAATGACAGATGAATTGTTTAAAAGACTCTTTGAGTTTTGGTAACACTGCGCGGTAGGCGGGCGGTAGGACGCGGGGTCACAATAGACCTATGCCTGTAGTATAGCAGGGGTTAGCAGGAGAAGTCGGTGCGGCGCGCGCGGGGTCGATAAGCAGTGTTGAACGGTACTCCTGTGTTGCCAGTCGTGTACTTGCCCCACTGGCAGTCTAGTTTCGATACGCGCGCTTATTCAGAATCATTCAGAAGAAATCTTCGCATTTTCGAGTCTACTGGTACAGAAGTATAATTGCGAGTAAGTAAATCAATTTATACATTAAAAAAAATCATTTATTTTAATTTAAAACGTTGAAAAATATTCAGTTAAAATATAATATAATTTACAAAAAAAAAAAATATTGGTGTCAGAGCTTTGAATACAAAACATAATATAATTCTAGTTGAATTGAGGTTAAACTGTTTTGTCAACCGATAGAAATTTACTTCGTTTGAGCCAACGCGGGGTGTTTACTGAAACTATGCGCAGAAAAAAAGCTCTAGAAAATGTATACATTTTTCTTTTTAATTAGTGACAATAAATTGTGTAGCGATTAAATCTTTTATTTAATTAGTTTTTTAATAATTACATTAATAATTTCGTAAATAGATGAGATTTTTATTTTTAATTATGTAAGAGATTGAGGACACGGTTGACGTCAAATTCCGGGTACAAAGACACTTTAAAGAGATGTTAGGACATTATCGACAGGGAACAAATATTGTTGCACAAAATAAAACACAGTATAAATTACTCTTCCAAATTCATTTATTTTCTTAGTATGACATCCAATAATTACGTAAAACATTAGATTATTGAGGTTGCAAGACTTGGTTAGCTACAAGTGTTCTACGAGTTGGCTACAAGTACCTACGCTCTGCTACGTCTCGGTTACGACTACAATTATATTTTTTGACTAGTATTTACGAGTGTTATATAATTTTGTGACCGAATTCTTGTACAATGAATGTTATCCGTATATTTTCTTTTAAAATAAGGATTTTGATATTTTTTTGTTTCTTTAAGGTATTAAACAGTAGCTTGCCATTTTGTAAAATCTGTTTATTATTAAAACTTATGCTTGATTCCGTTACATGATATCCATTTAATTAGTTATTCGAGAAGTTATTATTTAAGATATTTTAAACCTTTTTTAAGCCTTAATTTTTTTTTTTGCTAACGATATAATGTTAAAGTAATCTAATGAGCGAATGTCTAATATATTAATCACCTTTTATCTCGTGTATAAAAAATATGTAATCAATTCTTAAGTAATATTTAAATTGAATAATAAAAATGCATGCAAGATGCAAATAATTACGTGAATATAAAATAAAACTGCTTTCTTCACAGATTTGAGCATAAGAAGGTTTAATGCTCTTTTGTTTTTTTTTTTATATAGGAATGGAAAAGAGCACTATTATATATATATTAACTATATTGACGACTTTTATATATATACAATATATTATATATATTGACGACTACAAGACTTTCAGGTTCCAAAAAGAGCGTATGTTTGATTTATTGAGAGATAAATATATCATTTATAAGTTTAAAACATAAAAATTAAAGAAGGAATTTCTTAATCCACGTTTTAAAAAATATATGAAGAAATTTCTTCTGATTTACTTTACATTTTAAAAGACAGTTAATAGTTGTATTAAATAAATATTAAAAGGGAATATTATATTGGTCATAAGCAATAATTAAATAATAGTTTTTTTAATTAAAATCTATAATATAAGACAATAGAAGATGGAGTTATGAATAAAAATAAAATGGGAATAAATAAACTTAGTCTTCTAGAAGAAAAAGTAATGACTTTTTGTAATTGTTGTTTGCGTTGTTTAGTTTACACTGTTTGCTGTCATTCATATTGATATGAACGTTAATATGTAACCTAGTCTTGACAGTAGTGATGTGTATAGGTCAAATGATTAACGTACTCGACATTTTAAAAACTTATTTAATAAACTTAATGGAAATTTTAATATATAAGAAAAAAAATATGAAACAAATTTATAAATTTAAATAATCAGCCTATTGTGATAATCTTTGCTACTTTTTTATTCTGTCAGGATTTCAATAATTAAAATTGAAAACAATATTTTTGCTGGAAAGTTATTTATAGTAAGAGTATAGGAGTTTATTATAATGCAATTTATTTTCTTACACATTTATACAAATATTTTGAACTGAAATAACTTAAGTAAGTAGAAATAACAAAAAAAAACACGTAGTATAAGCGTGTTGTAGGTATCGTATTGCAAGGCGTACCTTACAATACAGGTATTGCAGGTAAAGGTATGGTAGAGGCATACCATAGTATTGCAGGTAGATTAGACAAAAAATAGTATTAATTAAGACATGATATATTTCCTTAAGCTTCTAATGTTCAAATAGTTACTTTATTTGCAAATATTAGAATATCCCTTTGTATTTAATATGTGATCATATTATCCTAAGAAAATACTGCATTAATTATATTTCAAAAATTAACACAAACGACAAAACAATAGATTTGTTTCTCTCTCTGTTTGTCTGTTTGCTTGCGTCAATATTTTGCAAATACATACTAGTTAATGGATTTCAATTCAATTTAGTATGTTATTAACTTATCTGAGACAACGTAACATATTCTCCTAATTACCAAATATTAGGTAATTTTTAAGGAAAAACTCTAAAACTGGTTTTAAGCTACGAGTATATTTAAGATAACAGCAGAAGTGTGCGGATTTTGAATAATCTCTGGGTGGCTTATTACGGGGGTGATCCAAAAGTAACAGAATATATCCAGTTAGAAAAAAAAAATAAAAATAAATAACTTGCTACTACACCCACAAAGCCAACCTAAAAAAACGTATAAATAGGCCTCGATTTCCGGTTGGCGTATTCATTTGAATACGAACCACCAGAGAAGTGATAAAGATTTGTATTTTATTGGCATTATCATTATTTATGGATCACCCCTAGTACTTAGTACAGGATTAAAGTTAAAGTCGCTTACAACAGTTGGTATCGAAAAAACATTCTAAAGTATTTAAGACCCTAATTTTTACGGTTTATTTGTGTACTTATCCTTTAAGCACTCTGCACCACCTGTCGCTAAACCAGCTGTGAATTCCCTCACCATTTGTTTAAAAATTGTAATAGTAGTTAATAGTGCATGTCGCTAAAGGTTTTAAAAATGCTTATTACACATACAAACATTGATTTTTAAAATTAATATATGATCGTGTTCTTAAGGGATTGGTTGCCTGAACAAAATGATAAATATTAATGAGTCTGATTATCATATTTAGCTACATGAAGCGGTGTCGATTTTCCTCGAAATAATATTTCGCTCCTATCTAGGCTAAAAATATCTGAAAAAGTTTATTACATTAAAGGTTTATTTAATATATCTAGAGCCAACTTGAGCTGTATATCTACAAAGTTAGAACTTTGAAATATCATTTCATGGTAATATGTGTTTTTTTTTATACAACCTTCCGGTTGCCATGTATTACTAGTGTTGTCCTAATCCTAGGTCAGTTTATTCATTCATCATCATCATCATCATCATTCATTAAAGAGTTTTTAATACATTTTCTTCACTAAGATTATGTTAAAAATAATCACATGATTTTTATAGCTACAATCTAAAATCACTTTATAAGAATTATATTAAATAATACATAGGATATAACTATATATCTTTACCTATCTTTGATATTAGAAGTATTGAGAGAAAAAAAAAACAAATGGAATTTTAAAATATCATTATAGAATGAAGTTATTAGAAGTTAGTCGGGGGGCCATTCAATCCTCCGGGCCAGTGAATCACACTACCCCAGTTTGCACGATGATACCGGGCCCCATACCTTGATCTTGGGGTGGTGACAGAGCACTTCAAATTCTTTCTTTTCCCCACTCTCAAAAACTCCTCATGCGCAGATCAAAAATGAATCAGTTTCATTCAGCGGCTTCCCACCCCACATTTGTTGTGGACAGTGCAACATCAGGGTTCTTTTCAATCTAGATGCCGTCTACCACCTGCTCTTCTTGACGGAGACACAGCTCTCCACCCCGAATGATACAACATACCTGGGTTACCCCGGGCAACTCAAACACGTCTTCAGGCGTCGCGCGGGAGTATGTATGTTCGTTCGGGAGGAAGTCTGTTGTCGCCGTTTGAGCTGCCTTGAAGACAAGAACCTATCAGTCAGGAGATGCATTATATCTACAGGCTGTGCAAATACCCCTCGGTCTCTGATGGGGGAGAGCAGAACCAAACCTGTGTCTGAAATGGAAACCTCTCAAGAAGTTCAACTCTTCCATGACACAAATTTGCGCGTTTACTGCTAAGAAAACCCCATTTATCATACCACAACAGTTCTAAGGAACCGAACTAACCGTTAGAGAGAGTATAGGGATTCTAAGAGTTGAGATTTCGCATGATGTGTAATATCGGAGTCATTTGGAAAGTAAGGCCAAACAGGCCTCCAAAAAACTAGGCGTCATTAACAGGGCGAGTTGGTACTTCATTGCGGGACATTTACTCCTGCTTTATAAAGCGCAAGTGAGACCCCACATAGAGAGTACTCTATGTGGGGTCTCACTTGCGCTTGTGCGCTCGCTTGTGCGAGCAGTAGCTCGCACAAAATGATAGGCAGGGCACTGGGCAGGAGCACCGAAGTACCAACTGCAACCATTCGACCCCTTACAGGAATGAGAGATATAGGGTTTGCGTGTTCCACTGACTCTTCAATGGTTTGTGTTCCGAAGAACTATTTGAACTTCTGCCAACTTCGGCTTTCCACCATCACACCACTCACCAACGGTTGCGGTTTCACCCACACACACTGGATTTGTGATGGTCCTTCACGAAAAGGTTCGCGCAATTTGGAACGCTATGGTGTGAGTTGTCGTCTGAGGTTTTCTCCGTAAACTATGACATGGGGTTTTACGAAATAGCGCACAAAGAGAGCCCTATAGGCCGGGGACGCATAGGCGACTCTTCTGATGTTGCAAATGTTGCAAATATGCGACGGTTACCACTTTCCATCAGGTGGCCCGTATGCCTGTTCTCTAGGCTATTAGATCACTCAGGGTCTCTAAGGTAGTTGTGAAGGTTATAATATAAATAGTTGAATTTGTATTTGGTTTCCCAATCCACATCTAGAAATTTTTTTACTCTGCATTTTAAAAGGCTACAAATTATTACAAAAAAAATATTTTTAAAAAATATGAATAAAATAAAAATGTCTCAGAATTTATTCAGTAAAATGTTTTCCATGTACCGTACATCACCCAACCCTATTACCGCCTGCATATTGGAAATTCTTACGCGTTGCATTTATAATCCCTGTATTTATTTCGCTTCGATAACATTTAAGGAATAAATGAGTATGAAATAAACCTTTATTTTAAAGGACAGTAATCATTTTTGTTTAGTTTAACCGTAATAAATACTTATTTAGGTTTGACGTCCCTTGTCTTGGTCTGTGAGCACCCTTAGACGCAAATTTATTTTAAGCTTTTATACTTTATGGGTTTTATTGCATAAAAAAAGTTACTATTCAAAGTAAAGAATTATAGATTTATAATTCTTTTTTAATTTTTTTTATGTTTATTTCGTTTATAAACTATGGGCCAATTAAAATTTCGGATTTAAAACAACACTTCGACTACCGATGACACTATTATTTTTACAAATTGGAAATATTATAATAACGTTATTATATTTTTAACATATAAAGTAATATGCTACGAATTTTAATGCATTGCTTGTTTTTACAAGAAAAGACCGTTGATTTTTTTTATTATTTTTTTTTTAAATAAAATTATCAAGAACCAAGGCCTCTGCGTAATTGTGGTATTTATAATGATCGCTCATATATTTTTTTACTTAACCTCATTGAATGACAATTAACAATTTAAAATATCAATTTTTTTAAATAATGGCCAAAGCATTAAATACATGGAAAGAGTAACTTGTATCGCCCTTTATATGAAGGTATTTGCCTTCATTATAAAATGAATATATTAATTTTTCCATAACATGTAAAAATAACTTGATATAATTTCTAATTAGTTGTTTTACAACTAGTTGAGAACTTTCTTTTAAAACAAATTATTAGTTCCTGTTCTTTGTTATAAACAATAAAAATCTAAGTTCAAGTTTAATTATTATTTATTGAAATAACCTTTAAATGAGAACAAATTTACAAAAACTGCAATTTAATGATAAAATATAAAAAAATACCTCATTTGAATATGTAAAATAAATGTAGATAAAATATTTATTCAAAGAAGATGAATATAATACAAGCGTTCCATAAAAAAACATGTGCTCTGATATATTTAAGAATAATTTTATCATTTATGAGTAAAGGAGAAATAAAATAATGAACTATTTTCTGGAATCTACTTTTATAAAAAATATATTTGACGATTTCATTTCTGATTGACTTGACATTTTCAAAGCCAATCTACAGGCGGATTCAATACATATTAAATGGAATATTCTATGGTGCATGAAGAAAATTAATTGAATAATTCCTTCTATTATAACTTTCTACTTCCATAAATAAATTGTATTACATATTTACTTCCATAAATATATAATAGCATATATTTATGGAAATGAAGTTGAATTATAAAAAAAACTACAATAGAGCACTGATGTGTCCTGAAGAAATTAATACTTTCTTGTGTTATAGTTATTTAGCTTACATTGTTGAAGGTTTTTGAAATTAGCATGATGAATAATTATATGGGGTATAAAAGGGAGGAGTGGGGTACAAAAGTAATTTTATATAAAAGTATAGTATGGTAATAGTAGTATAGCAAGAGTAGTATAGTAATAGTAGTATAGTAATGTAGTAAAGTAGTATGAAAAGTTTTAATAAACTTTTTATATAGTTATTTATAGTAAGATGATAAGAATTTATTAAAATATAATATTGATTAGTATTCTTTATTTTTCTAACATATTTATTAAAATATTAAAAGAGTTTTTACTTGCATATATTTCATAATAGTTTATTTGTTTTGATTATTTTACACTCATATTGTTTTCGAGAAAACGAGATGTTTTCATCTGTAAATGATTCAGAATAGTGTTGTCACCTAACTCCAATAATTGTTCCGTTTCCTGTCTAAGAGTTCAAAATCTTTAGTTTCTAATTGTCTACTTACCTTGATTTCTCTATTTAAAATGGTTTTGGTGGATTTTAAATGATTTTTTCTTTACAAAAACTAGAATCCCCAGGACAGATCCGTTTAATTATTATATATATGTATTTTTTATGCTTGGCATTAATTTTAATTATTTATATATTGATATTGACCAAATAATCTAATATTTAAAATTTAATCATCCATTCGATTGGCACGAGGTTATATAACGTGTTAAAATCTATCATTTATGAGGTCGTCAGTAGGTTAGAAATAGACCTAATGTTTCGCAAACGCGAATATAAAACGCTACATTTACAAAAGTACAAAAGAAATTTGATAATTGAAGTGAAACTTCTTTATCGGGGTTGGAAAAAAATTTAGAGTAATATTTTTTCGGTACGCGTCACATTTTTCCGTTACGCGCCATCTTTTTGAAGTGAAACTTCTTTATCAGGGTTGGAAAAAATTTAGTGTAACATTTTTTCGATACGCGTCACATTTTTCCGTTACGCGCCATCTTTTTGAAGTGAAACTTCTTTATCGACAGATGGGATAAAATTTTATAGCAATGTCAAAAAATTATGATGTCTTTCTGTTACGCGCCATCTTTATTTCTAAGTCACATTTTTCCGTTACGCGCCATATTTGAAGTAAAACTTTTTTATCGACGGATGGGAGATATTTTATAGCAATGTCAAAAAATTGTAACGTTTTTCTGTTACGCGCCATCTTTATTTTTGCTTAAACTTTATCTAATTTAGCTTAATTAGCCATTCCTGTAAAGTTGTAATTAGTGAATCATTTTTCAAAAAATTATGTCATGAAGAAGTTTCACTTCTTACATGTGTCTTCTTACTAATACACACACACATATTTTTTTTATAATATGCTTTTTTTAACACAAATTTTCGAGAGTTTTGGATGTGTAAATCAAATTATATAAACAAATTATTAATCAAATTATGTAATCTAAGTTAGTGCATGGCTACCTTCCATCAGATGGAAAATGGTCATATAGTCGTAAGGAGCAAAGCGCACTAATTTAGTAATAGACTATTCACTCTCGCCTTGGAGATACCTACTTTGTAATTCTGGGTCTCGATTTAATTCTTACCTCTCAGACGACATCTTGCGGCATTGGCTTATATGTGATCACAGCACTCCATACAAGACGGGATCTAAGGTTTTGTTATGCAATCATTATAAAAAGCATAGATCCCGTCTTGTGTCGACAAATCCCGTTGTGAAGAATTCTTGAATCAACAATTGCAAGAACGTCAAGCTTTACTGCAATTGTTTTCTGGCCTTAATGAAGCACTTGAAGTTGAGGTTCGAAGAATGCTCTTTCATAAATGAATGAATGAAATGAATGATCACTATATTGTCAAAATTGACACTGTCCCATGCGTAGACTGCCTGAAATTTGTTACTTAAACTTATTATTACTGCACCATTACTTATCTTTTAATCTGTACTTTAAAACAGTCTATTTTTCCACCAATCAGACCAGATAATATACCGTACTCCGAATGTGATACTGCTAAATACCTTCAAGACATCTAGAAAGATAGTGACAACTTCTTAGTTCTTCTCGATGGCTTGGATAGCATAAACTAGAAAGTCACCAGTTGACCTATTTTGGAGGAAACCTTCTTATCTATAACCGAGAAGGTCGTCCTGTCTGTTCTTTGTAATCTCCCCAGGGGGCACTATCGGGCCACTTCATCTGGTAGCACCCCAGCACTACGATCCATCCTGGGATTTTTTGGAGGGTAGTGTAAAGTGGCTTCGGATCTTGTTACTGTCCTCGACTAGGTGCACGACCAAAGAAACTCTTACTCCCCGTTATAACCTTTTGTCAACACACAGCAACTATTCAGACCTTCGTTGGTAGCCTGGTACGCGACATTTGGCAACTTAAAAACTTATCATGGTTTTTTGTTTGAATTGTTAGACAACTGAACTAATCCATTCGACAAATATCTTATCTAAAACACTTACTACCTTATTTGGTACATCTATTCATATCTATTTCTGATATTCAGAGCATTTAGACATTGAAAATAATTTTAACTATTTCCTAATAACGTTACACAAATAAGTTATCCCAAAATGTTCGATGGACTGTATTTTAGATGAGTAGTACTGTGTTTCAGAAAGTAGATAGAAATAGACAGAAAACCCACTTCTGTCTATTTCTATCTACTTTCCATATATATAAGTGAATTAAATTAAACTGAAATAGCACTTAAGTGTTAGCCAAATTTCAACAAAATGAATTAAAGTTCCCAAGTTAGAATTGAATAATTTCGGGTATAAAGGTTATTTATTATGATTATATTACTTATTTTTTATATGTTATTATAGTTCACGAAGTTGATTCCGACGTTTTAAGGTTGACAATAAACTTAAAGAACTCGATTGTAGAGGATTATTCATAGTTAATTTTGTGTTTAGTTCTTCAGTTCAGTTAAAATGTCTCTGAAATTTTTCAGTAAAATATTTTCTATTTCCTGTACATCAAAAACCGAATTACCGCATATATATTAAAGTATCTTAAGTGTTTATTTTATAAAGCTCTGTTTTTAAAACGTATAAGTATAGTGCATAAATATAATCACAGTATAATTTTGTATGTAAAATTTTGAGAATATCTCAATGATAACATAAAATCATGACGCAGTTAACAAAATACGGACAGTTAAATGTCAAAAATATTATCTTTATAATATATATACCAATAATATGTAAATATAGTTTCTTTAAAGTGAAACACAATATGTTTAACATGAAACCCAATTATATTTCACGCATCTCTATATATCAAGTGTGGATTACTATTCTGTGCTAACAATTTAATCATCCAAAATCATGACAGAGCGTTTCATTGATACATCGTCTATAATATGCGTCATTACTCCAAAAGATAAAACTACACTATCAAAGACAACATCCTTATTTTTAATTTCAAATATAGGCAATGTACACTCACACATTGCACTTATGAAAACTCGCACGGTTGCACGGTTGCACGGTTCCTTAGTGTAGAGCGATGGAGAAGAACTGACAAGAAACTCCATAGATACTCTTTTAACTTATTTATAAAATTACAATTGTCCATAGTATTGACTATTTGTGTCAAAGTCATATATTTGCTTTCTCTTATTTGTCATCTTTTAACTTCTACTATTGATGTCCTTTTTATGAAAACGTGTCTTACATATATATTTTTTTAAATGGACAAAAAGCCTCAGTTTTTCGTTTAAAATGTAATTATGAAATGTATATAAAACTAGACAACTTTTTACTTACACTAGAGAATATCGTTTACGAAAGCAATTAATTGGTGGTTTTTTTTTATTTTATTTTTCTTGGTTAATATATAAATTTAATAAAGGAATAGAAAAGTTAAGTGAATCAGCCAATTTTACTGTGATTAATAAACACTGATAACTATCTATATGAATACAAATTACTCCTTGTCGAGTATTAAAAGAGTTTTAGGTTCCATTTGAATATTTGTGCCACTAATTTTTTACAGATATCTGTATCATTTATGATTGTAGAAAATATAAAATTGTAAAGTGACCTCTAATTTATATTTTATAAACAACTGTCGAACGATTTTACTTGACATTTTAAAAGCTAGTATTTACGGATTCGATAAATATTAAATTAAATATTCTATTGAGCATAAAGAAAATAATTTTATTATACAAATATAGAATGAAAAATAAACCGATACGGACATGGATTCGAACCCGCGACTACTGGGAAACCGTCCCGTTTTCGGGACTAGTTTTAAATTTTATGATAGTAATGTCTATTACGAATATTAACAAATTGTCAAATATTGTAGGTCATAGTACTAAATACATACTTTTTAGGGTTCCAAAGGGTTTACTCAAACGGTAAAACGGGACCCTATTACTAAGACTATTTGTCTGTCTGTCTCCAGGTTGTATCTCATAAACCGTGTTAGCTAGAAAGCTGAAATTTTTGCAAATGATGTATTTCCGTTGCTGCTATAACAACAAATACTAAAAATTAAAAATATATTTATATATTAAGGTCCCTATACAATAAACGTGTTTTTTTGCTCAATTTTAAAAACGCTAACAGCTAGACGCTTCAAATTTTCACAGAATATTTACTTGTATATTAAAATAAATAATTAAATAACAATAAAGTAAATATTAAAGGAGGTCTCCCGTACAACAAACGTAATTTTTAAGCAATTTTTACTCGATCTTAATAAAGGATAGAGATAACGTGTTTAGCAATCTTGACTTAAATGCTGGCACGTATTATAATTACTATAGAATAAAAAGAAAAAAAAACTAAACAAATAAAAAGATATTAGGTATTCTCTCATCCAGAACAATAATCCTATTTCCTTTTAACTTTTATTTTGAACTCAATCTCTTGAGTATTATTATAGACATGAAAAATAAGAGGTAGTAATAAAATTTTTTGCAAATATCTATAAACATGTAAAGCCATGTTAAGCTTATTTAAATTTATATAAATATAGAATGAAAATAAATCGATACGGGCAGAGATTCGAACCCGCCACTACTGGGAAACCGTCCTGAAAACGGGACTTTTTACTTGCGTATATTTAATAATTTCATTATTTCACAATCATGGCGTTCAATTTGTCAAGTTATTTTGCTGCGTCCTTAAATCTTGCTCCAATAAATGCATCTCTTCCGATCTAAGAGTTCAAAATCTTTGGGTCCTAAATTTCATAAGTTATGATTCATTTATAATTTCAATTATTTTATGATACACTTCTTTAATTTAAGTTATTAAAAATATGATTTCT
Source organism: Napeogenes inachia (assembly GCA_959347355.1). Taxonomy (NCBI): domain Eukaryota; kingdom Metazoa; phylum Arthropoda; class Insecta; order Lepidoptera; family Nymphalidae; genus Napeogenes; species Napeogenes inachia. The sequence continues at coordinate 4,046,892 of OY365800.1, read as the reverse complement.
ATATATTATTCTATTATAGAACAATTCTTAACAATTTATCTGTAAGCGAAATATTAACGCGTTTATTTTAACATTTGAGAGATCCTTACATTCTAGTAATACAAATACAAAATATTATTTAAAACATATATAGACCGTACCGTCTATTTACGTAGAAATTATAGGTATTTAGTTATTTTTAACAAGTTCAATACTTTAACAAGGTATGTATGTAATAGCATCAAAATCTTGTAAGTGACCGATACAAGTTTTAGATGTTGGATATTAAAACAAATAGATATAATAAGATAGTATATTATTATTATTTCTGTTTAAGTTAAGGCTACATATTGAGTTAACGAAACAAACTTCAAAACGTCAAATATGTTTCTTCGTCTGCTTATTTATTTATATGTCACGCAAAGATTACTCAACAGATTCCGATTAAATTTAGTATTTTATTTTATTATATTATTATATATATTATATTTTATTTTATTATCTTATTAATGCAATCATATTTATTGTCGAACACTCTTTCATCTTCACCATAAAACTTTGTACACGATAATATAAAATATGTACAGATATGGAAGGAAATATACGTTTTTTAAACTAGATGGCATATTACTTAGGAGGGGGGGGGGGAAGGGTAGATATATTCGCTGGCAAAGGCTGGTGTCGAATTAATATTTAAAAAGAGTAATTATGGTATGATATAATATATACCTACATAGGTACCCATGGTAAATTTGCTCCTTTACCATTAACTATGATACTTGTATATTGTATAAGTTATAATACCTGGTATGCCTTGTATTAGTTCTCAACAAAAGGAAATGAAGTGGGACTTAATAGTGTTTAGCTTAATAATAAAGGATTTAATTATGCTCTCAAGTAAGTATTTAATTTTAAACATAATGAGTTCTTACCTTAGTAATATAAATAAATAAAATAAAAGTTTTTATGGACACACAAAAAATAATATTGTATTTGAAACAAGAATATTAAATTGAATATTAATATTATAAATAAAAATAATTTCAGAGTAAGATATTTTCGTGTTATACCGAAACGTTTTACCGCCTGCATATGGAAAATTCTTACAAATTGCATTTATTACCTCGGTTTCAACCACATCTTAAAATTTTAAAAATATTTAAATTATAGAATTAGTAAAGTATATAAAATAAGATATTATTCTTGAATGACAAAGAAATTGTTTCTGTTTATGTTTATATTTATAACATATATTATATATATCGAAATAAATATTTTTAGTGCTTTTCCAAATGTTATTAATTCAAGTCCAAGTTTTTTTTTAGATATTTGTACTTAAAATCACATACTTTTACCAGAACTTATGATTATATTGTATACACATTCATTATTTAATAAAATGTATACAAGAGGAATATTATTAAAGAAACTGTTTTATTATAGAATATTCTAAAGATTATTTTGTTTCTCGGAAGTTCTCAACTAGTTGTTCTGTTAATTGCAACATCACTTATTGTGTAACATAAATATTAAAATCTGTCTTCAGTTTAATTTGTCGGGAGAGAACCATCATGTAAAAGCAATACAAGTAATCTTTATATATTTTTTAGAAGGTTAGATAGACTATACATATTTTAATTTTTATATTTTATACTTGAGTTGACTTAGTTCCTGAGTGTAATAAAAAACAATAAAATAGAGGTGTTTTATGAGTAAAAAAAGACCTGAAGAGGAGTGTTTATAACAAAGAGTTAATTAACTTTTAAACACCGCATTATACCAGTCAACCAATGTTATTAGATAAGTAGGGTATTACCCAATAGGCTTTAATTTTATTTATGTTATAATTATATTTTTATTTAACAGAATATAAATATCATTGATAATTGAAGTGCTTTTTCTGAATATTTAACTGAACATTTTCAATCGGGTATTATTTTTAATTAATACCTAGATTTAAATGTATTATAAAAATATTATCGTATTAAAGTCACTGTAGTACTGCAGAATTTTAATTGTGACCTGAAATATAACATGAAACCTACAATAAATAATAACTTCTACAACCAGTTCCTGTAAGTTCATCATCCACTTCCGGAAGTAATTCCGAGAACTATACAAATATTGAGTTATGAAAATTATTGTCAATAAGGAAAAAAATGTTCTAAATGCCCTGGGAACTTAAATGCCTTAAGTTTAAGTAAACTCTGTAATGTCTTGGGAATTCAAATTATACTTTAACAAAATAAAAGAAAACAAAAGTTAAATTTAATTGCGGTTGCAATTTAGTTTAGTTTTACATATTGCAAATAGGAATAAATAAATATCTAACTAAATATCATCATCGAATGTTATGAGGTAATATTTGTGTAACATTAATTATCATTATTTTAATTTCTATTTTGTCATTAATTTAATTTGAAGTAATTGAATATACTTAAATATCGCCTGATTTGTTAGCGAATATAAATAATATAACGACATTTGTCAACAAAATATCAGAACGAGTTCTTAAAAAGTGAAAAGTTTTCTTTAGCTTCTTTATGATCAAAGCCTTATCTTGAAATATATTATAAGAAGGAATACAGTCCTGACAGCTGAATTGTCGAGGAATCTGGAATAAACTTCATTTGTTGTTGTTTCAGTTGTTTTATGTTAATTACAAATTGAATAACTGATTATTAGTTGTTTGTGTATAATAAAGTTTTATAATGAATATTCTATCAGAAAACATAATCATACTCATTGGCCTAAAGTGAAAATTAAATACAACATAAAATAATTTTATAGCTTTTAAAAACGCAACTTTTTTTTATTATTCAGTATAGTTTAAAACTAATTTATTTTTAAGTTGTTGTTTACGTTTATTGTCTTTATTCGTAAATTACCCTTAAACGTCAATTTATGTGCCCTTAAATATCATTTTTTGTTGTGCTTATATCTGAGTTTTTATTGCATATATCTGAAAATTTCAATATTTTTTTTACTATTTAATATAAATGTAAAATAGCTTTGTTTAAATATATTTTATTTCCTTCTTAAAATATGGACCAATTACATCATTAAAATTTATACATATAAAATAATATGATACTTAGATTATTTTATAGTAATAATATGATACTTAGATTATTTTATTATCATATTATTTTAAAGTCTTAAAAAAAGTCTTTTGACTGGATTGGTAGTTTTTTTAAGACTATCTTTAAGATTGATTTTTTGTAAAAAAATGCTCTTGGAACTTCTTTTTTTCTTTTAATATTCTTCATAGTTGTGTTATAATTATTGTCAATGTCAAATAGTTTATAATAACCTCTCATTATTTATCACTGTCAGTAAGATGCTCGAAATATCAAAGATTAAAGCATTATTAGCCAAAAACATTAAATAAGGGAAGTCGTGCTTTTGATGGTGATATAAGATGGTATTCCTTCATTGAAATACCATCAGATTATTGTAATATTTCAATAATAAATAAATCGATATAATCGCTAATTAGTTGTAGAACAACTAATTGAAAACTTTCTCCGTAAACGACGGGCTTGAACTTACTTGCTATACCTAAGAGGAAAAGTATTATATTTATGATTAGTTCCTGTTCTATGTAATATATAGAGAAACCCAAAGTTCGAGTCTTACTCCAACATATCGAAGTCAAGTCATGCCAAAGTAACTTTGGATCGATTACAACTTAACGAAATAATTTTGGCCTAAAATATCAATTAAATGTAATGTTATAATATAATAAAGTTACAACACATAAACGTATTTTAACTTTGTTATATAAATATATTGTAACTTTGTTGGTGAAGTCTCATGATGAACAATTAAATATTGACTAAAATTAATCAATAATTAAATCCTATTCGAGTATTTATTTATGACTTGTATTAATATATTTATTTGAACACAATTTCTTTAGAGTAAGTAAAAAATGAAATATTTCTAACCCAATTATGTTTCGCTCGTCGTTGAGCGTATCAAGAGTGTATTATTGTTTTGGACTAACAATTTAATAATAGAAAACCCTAACAAAGTGTTTTCAATCTCCGGTTATTGCTAAAGATGATAGAACCTTACAATAATGCGTATAATTGCATAACACTTTGCGTTATCTGATTTATATTTTATCTCGTTTACAGCAATCAGATCTAATGGAACAAAATTATATTTTTTTAAATAATATTTGAATTTAATAATAAAAATGTAAGAAACCTAGTAATTCATATAAAAGTTTTGATTGAATGTACATAAAACTAGCCCTTTCTAGACTTCATTATAAGAATTGCATAAAGTTTTAAGATTTGTTAGTGTTTTATAAGATTTCTTTATTCCTGCTCAGATCAGATAAAATCATTTTATACATATTTTTAGTTATCTTTTAACTAGGCCAAAACTTTTAAATATCAGATAATTTAACAGTATATAAAAAAAATATTAAATTTCTTATATCAAAACAAAGTTCTTGTTCGACTTTTGCTAGGCCTTTGTTACTATTAAACTTTACAACTAACTTTAAACAATACATTTAATTTAAAAAAACTTCTCTAATCGATTATATTTATATTTTGTTAAATGGCAATATTATTACAACATTACAACATTATTAACTAGATTAGTTCGTTAGTCTAGGACAGTCGATAAGAAAAAGTAATTCCTTGCAAGAAAAACGTCTTCAAACCTCGTTTTCATTCATAAAATAAATATATTAATTAAAATGTCAGTTACTAACTGACTTTTATTATTTTTTTTAATATAAAACTCTCAATAATTGTAGTATTAAACGTCATTAAATAAGACAATTCCAAGTCGAAATATCAAATATTAGAATATCATTGAAAATTAAAAATTAAATATATCGAGAGTTTAGCTTGTTAACTACTATTTACAGGATGTTCCTCCTCCAGCAAATTAAAATGAGGATAGAGTTTAATATTTCTATAATACACAATAAACTGATGTAATCCCCAATTAGTTGCAAAAGCACTAGTTGAGAGCTTTTCACAAAACAAAAAGATCTTAAAAATACTTACAATATCTAAGAGAAAATTATAATGAGTTAATTCTCTACCGTATTACATAATAATACTTCAACATCAACTTAAACTGTGTATTAAAGTAAACTTCAAAACGTATGAAATAATTTTGAATTCAAGAATATTCGTGCGAACTAATTTAGACATAAAATGTTTGAATGAGAACTGCAAAATATTATGACTTTATAATGAAAACATAGTTAACAAAGTACGAAAAATTTAACGATATATTAAAAAGAAAGGTTTTAAATTTATATATATGTATATGTTTAAAGAAAATGAAGTGAAAGTCCAATGTATATAGCTTAAACCAAATTTTCTGTCTTTGAGTGTATCACGTGAGGAGTACAATTATTTCGATTATTAATTCATTAGAAATTAATAATCGAAATCGTGACAAAGTATTTCCTAGCGTGCTACATTGTTTACAATCTCCAGTTATTACCTGCTGCAGATTATAGAACCACAATATTGTCTATAATTGCATTCACATTAACTTTGTTTTATTTATTCTTGCTTCACATAACAATTAAATATAAAATATAAATAAAGAAGCCAACATTTATAATGACTAATTTGAAAATAAAGTATTACTACACCTGTAAATTTTATAAATTTAAAAGATTAGACGAATGTTCAAGATTACATTAATCGTTATTGAGGACATTATCATATATTTGAAAGTTATTTATGGTAAGAGTACTTTTTTTTACAATATTTATTGTGTTAATGTGTCTTGGGTAAATTCTATAATAGTTTATATATTTTGATTGATTTGCAATTAGTGTTCACAAAAAGTCACGTTATTTAGTCAATGAGTCAAGTCCGGTCTAAGAGTTCGAAATCTTTAGTACCTAATTCTGTATTTAGTCTAGGTTAGTCATGTATTTAAAAGTTTTATTGGTAGATTTCAGGTTTTTAATTTTTACAAAACTAGAGCCTTCTACATATCTTTACAAAACTAGAGCCTTTGGAATAGTTTTAGTTAATGATGACATTTCCTTGTCAAGCACAAGCTTTTATATTTTTTTAATATATTGATTAATGACCATGATTCTAATAATAAACACGTATTTACTTTAATTTCAAGGATTAAAGAAAGTCTTTTAAATTTAACATTTAATAGTCTTCATCTTTTACACACACAAACAAAAACAAACCGCTAAATTAAAAAACTTTGTTAATTTTAAATACATTGAGACATACATAGCTGAGGTTAGATAACTTATAACATTTAAATAGTAATTTAAAATAATTTCCATCGCGTTAAGTACATGACACATATAAAATGTTCAACTTAAAATAATAATTTAGATATTTAAAATATTAACCTGGATTTATTTACACCTGGAAAACTCAAACTTTGATGGATTTCTATTATTTTTGAATATTAAATGTCCCCTGGTATGTGTTGCAATGAAAGAAAAGGAAAGGAAATATGTGTCTTTATTTGTTCAAATATGCACATCCAATAATAAACTGTCACTAAACCACAAATAAACCAAAAATGGTCGAACAAGTTATATAGATAGGTAGCTAGAGATACGTCACAATATATTGAGCGTGTTAAAATACATATAGGACCAACAATTGCTTTTGAATTAAAAATTTGGTACCTTTTTTTTCAGGGTCTGGCATTAAACATTTAGTTAATAGTAAAAAATGTATCATCTTCAATTTAGATTCCTGAATCTGTTATATATTGCTATGAAACAATATGGTAATTACAAGCAAGAATTAAAACATTTTTTGTTTATTTCTCTTGGGTCTATATGTTCTCATTTCTGCCAGAAGACGTGCAGTACGATTATATTCTTTTTTAATTTTTAATACTTTTATTCTACACAAACAAATAATATGTATTAAGTATCACTTAAATCGAACGAACACCTCGAGAATCTATCTGTCAGCTGTCTCAATAGCTTATATGAAAATAAGGCTTTGACTAAAAATAAGACAAAGAAAACTTATTTCTTAGACCGTACATTACTAATTATATTTTTGTTATAATAATATTGTAGTTTATACAGTGGCTAAATATCGTATTAACTTATAGGATCTGGTTAAAAAGGTTATTCTTCATGATTGATTCAGTGCAAACATAAACGTATATTGTAACGAAAACTTAGCAAAAAAGACAACGATATTAAATTTATCAATATAATAATATGTTTATAATAATAATGTTCCTTTTAAGTCTATATAACCCTCAATTAGTTGTAGAACAACTACTTGAAAACATTCCATATAATCGACGGTCTCGAGCATACTTACTTAGATACTTACATTACTTGCGATAAGTAAGAGGCGAAGTATTCTAAGTATAATTAGTTCCTGTTCTATGTTATACATAATAATATTCCTGTGTATAGTAATAAACTTCAAGTTATACGCACAATGACTTTGTATCGTATACAAGTTAACAAAATAATTTAGATATAACATTTCAGAATGTGAACTGCAAAATATTAAAATACTGAAATAATTGCAGTTAACATACTAAAAATAAATTTATATTATTCATTGCAATAAAAACTTTGACTATTTCTATCTCTCTCTCTATCTCCTCTCTCTTTCCCTCTTTTATATCCTCTCCTCCCGATTTTCTCCTGTTAAATGTGCATAATAATCCCTTACGAACAATTTAACAATCGAAAATCACTACAAAATGTTCAGTGTTAATACTTGATACACACAATCTTCTTAATTTATTGCAGCTGATAGAACCACACAATTATGTCATATAATTGCATAAACCTTTGCTTTATCTAGTTTATGTTATCAAAGCTAAACCAGTTTAACTAGAACCATGGTTCATACTTGAATAGAATTAACGTTGTTGCACAGACACGGAAATTTCTATGAAAATGTTTCGAATAAAATGAAATAGTTTCATGCTTAGGTGTTTCAAAATATAATCCTTCAGGGAGTTATTAAATACTTATGTTGCCATTAATATATGCATCACATAATTTTGTATTTTCTACGATTTCACAGACAAGATATGTATATTATATAATATTAAATAATAACACGCTTTATAATGTAGACTCAAAGAAACCACAATAATAATAAAAAAAAGTTTTAATTTATTCTTTTGCTAAAATAGTTTTGGTTAGTCATCTTAAATATTTATTAACTATTAAACTGTTAAGAGCTATTTAATTGGAACGTGATTTATTAGAGTTTTTAATAATCCCATTTGCCCAATAATTTAAGTAAATAAAGTAAATATCATCAAAAAGTAATAAGTGTTAGAGAGATATATTTTTAAAAGAAATAAATTATATCAAAGTTAGTTCAGTGCTTCGATTAAGCTTGGGTCGGAATGATACTTTTATGAGCCGATATAATGCTCTTCGCATTCGTGGTTTTATATGATTATTAAAACTATTAATTTAATTATAAATACCACTTATTAGGATAAAAGTTTTTGAATAATACAAATAATTTTATTTATGTTTCCATTTTGTAAATCATTGTTGTAGTTTAAATGTATGTAAGAGCTAATATAATATATCTAATAATATTATAGAGAATATAATATAACTAAATCTGTAAACAGATTCAGTAAATTTTAATGCCAGAAAATTAATTGTATATATAAAAAATAATAACTACCCATAGTGAGACTATATCACTGCTATTTTTAATTATACAAGGTTATTTGTAATTAATTGGCCATCTCTCGCCGGCAGCCTCTCTACATCAATCCCAACAACATTAGTTCTACGACTTTTTAAAATTAATAATTTTTAAAATTTAAGTCTTCCCATACACAATTTATTTGTTTCCTCTGAACTGGTATTAACTCTGAGTGTAGCTATAGCGCCCGCGCGTTAACCTCTTAAGTACTTCTTACAAAATAAAAAGTAATAAGTAAAAGAGAGAGCAATTAATTTTTCGTCTTGTTTTTTTTTGAGTTGTTTCTCAAGATTTGTAAAAATTCGTAGAACAAATATTGTTATGATCGATGTAGAAGAGTGCCTGCGAGAGATGGCTAATTAATTAAAAATAAGTATATATATGCATAGTCATAATAATCTATACATATAATAAAATTGTCACTGAATGAAAATGGATCATTTCTGTACATGGCATTTAAAAAAAATCATCATTGGGGGCCTTTATAAGAGCAAGAGAACCCAAAACAATGGTTTTTCAGTTTGTCTGTTGGTCTGTATGTTTATGCACGCTAATCTCAGAAACGGCTCAACCAATTTGAATGCGGTTTTCAGGAATATGTTATCATAGTCTTCACTTAACATTTAGTGTTTCATCTAAATCGGTCAAGAAATAAAAAAGTTATGTCAATTCATGTCAACCATGTAATAAATACGATGAAAATCTTCTTATACACATGTAATAAAGTTATAGAGAAATAGTTTTTGTACATTGAAAATATTTAAAAAAATATACCAGGATATGAAGTGATAACTAACAGAATCCATTTTCAGATTTTTTTTTAATCTTAGTCTGTTTATATGTTTGTCTTTTAGTTGTGCACACAACGAAAAAAATATATTTTCAAAAATTCAGACAGGGAACCTTTAATGTTTTTCATTTTGTCTGTTCGTCTGTATGTATGTATGTTTGTGCAGTCTAATCTCAGAAACGGATTAATCGATTTGAATGCAGTTTTCGGGAACGTAATGTTTCGGGAATATATTGTCGTATCATTGCTGCTTACCAGTTTGAAGGTTTATATTTTTTACATACATTGGTAAGTACAAAGGGTACGTTTTATCAAAATCAAAATCTACACGTACGGAGTCACAGGCACAGCTAGTGCATACTATGTTGTCGCTAATGGACTTTCACCTCTTCTGATAATTTTTAAAACATGGGCTTGTACTATTTTTTATATTTTTGTGCCATGCCATGGCCCTAATTTGGATCTTATGGTAATTTTATGATCCCATCAGCTCCATAGCGTAATTAAACATTTTTCATTAAAATTTAAACTTCTAAGTAGTTTATATAAATACAATGAATGAATACGTTACAAAAAACGATATTGTTATGATTTAAAAAAAAAACAGTTTATGTCTAACCCTAATAGTGTAGTCTAATAGTGGAAATTAGCAGCATCAAATTAAGGAAATACTTAATTATTATTATTTAAATATAAAAGATTTTGTACAGGTGTATATCTCATCTATTTTTTAAGATTTGTCTCAAGGTAAGCATTCCATGCACTCCCAAAAATCACGTTATGAACAACAAAAGACATCTAATTATCAATTTGACACGGACCTTATCTTTACATCTTTCAATGTATCCCCAATAAGTAATTGCTTTAAAAAATAATTATAATATGTTAATTTTAAATTATAATATTTATATAATGTAATAATACTTGAATCATGTTAAGTTTATTTAACAATAAAATTAAGTATTTAAATTAAATGTATTAAATCATAAGATAAAATGTTTTATAACATAACAAATTACTTGCAAAATTGGTTTGCATATGCAAAGCAATGTAATAGCGACAGTAATTAATACTATGGCTAATTTTATAGTAATTAAAAGATCATATATAACCCTACTATAAAAGTTGTAACGTACTGTGAGGCACTGTTATTTGTAACCAAGCCAGTTATCGTAACCTATAATTATAAACTGTATGGAATAACTAAAACCTCGAAATTTTAAAAAACTACTCCGTGCATAAATAGTGGCCAAAATATATAATTAACTACATAAAAAATATTTCTTTATGCATCATTTATAACAAAAAAATAACAATATCTACAAACTAAAGCTGTAAGCATTAACCACGAGGTCAATGAACTTAAAACGTGATCATGAATATGTAATTTTAACCCCCGACTAAAAAGAGGGGTGTTATTAGTTTGACCTGTCGATCTGTGTATCTGTGTATCTGTCTGTGGCAAATTTGCGGCCAAACGCGTGGACGGATTTGAATGCGGTTTTTTTTTAATCGAAAGCTATGTTCGTCGTCTCCAAGATTTTGAGGTTTTATTAAAAAAGTCTTAAAATAGTCGTCTCCAAGATATTGACGTATTATTGTTGAAAGGTTCTTATGCAATAATTAGCTGTTCCCAGCGGCTTGGCCCGCGTTATTAGGAAAAAAAAAATACTCAAGTTACCTACTTTATTAGGGATAGCAGTAGACTGTAAAAATACAATTATATGGCTTATGATCTTAGTTATAAAGAATCACGGGCAACAGCTAGTGATAATATAAATCCCTTCATCATAGTGTTATTAATGATTGTAAATCATTTTAACTTTAAATGCTTATCTTTAATAATATTCGTATACATATATGAATCCTACCTATCAACCTACCCATATGAAAAGTCTTGAATCATGTTACTTAATACATTTATGATTTATTACATTGTCGAAACTTTCACAAGGATAATTATTTTATTAAATATAATATATTTGTCGTATTAAATATAACCTTTGTACATCAGAGGGATAATGTAGGATTCTAAAGGTATAATTATTTTATTAAATCGGTCTAGTAGTTGCGAAGCCTATTCAATTTAAACAAACAATCAAATCTTTCCTCTTTGTAATATTAGTGATGATGATGATGATGATTATAAAATATAGCCAATCTTAATCAAGGATAATGTAGGATTATAATGCTAAAAGATTTTTTCAAATCGGTCAAGTAGTTTCGGAGTTTATTCAATTCAAACAAAACTAAAACTAAAACTAATACAAAAAGACCTCTAAAAAGAATAAAAATAATATTATTATGTTCTTATGGAAGTCATTGCGTCGGGGGGCCGTTTAAGAAAGGAAGAAATTAAAATGCAAGTAAGTTACCAAAGCAAATAAAGAAATTACGATATCGAATAGTATAGTCTAAGTCCTCAATGATTAACTTTGTAAAACCTCATGAATTGACTGAACCAAACCAGCAAACACACGTCAACTGCTGCGTTAAATTACTGAACCGGAACAATAGTGAAGGGATTTTTAATCGAATCATTACCTGTAATGAAAAATAGATTCTCTACAATAATCGGAAGTACTTGTCGCTATGTTTGGATCCTGGTCAGCCAGCCAAATTCTGCCCCAAGTGAAAATTAATCCAAAAATAATTAGTTGTAAGCGTTTGATAGACTAGTGCCGGTATTGTTCATTACAGTTTTCTCTAATCCGGTCAGACTATTAATATTAACTATATATCAGACTAACAATAGACAGATGTTTATTGTCAGCAATTGCAAACCATGATGGAAAAGCTAGATGCTCAACCACATAGGCTGGTCAATCGCTTCACACCACTGCTGCTTCTCGACAACACTAGACCACACACTGCACAACAGACGACTACCAAATTAGAAGAACTTCAATTAGAATGTCTAAGACATCCAGCTTACTCCCCGGACCTTGCTCCAACAATTTTTTTTTTCGAAATTTAAATAACTTTTTGCAAGGGAAAATAATCAACTCCTATAGGCAGTCCATTCGTTGTCCAATATTGTAATATTCAATATTTCATACAAATGGAATTATTGAACCACTTAGGTTTGATTTTGAAACTGATCGTTGAAATTTAAATTTAAATTTACTTTTAAATTCAATTCTTCTCGTAATGACAACTACTTACAGATCACTAAATACGAATATATGCTAGTTGTTACAATTATGATACCTTATAATTTGAAAAACATGTACCAATGTTGAATGGTTTAGTATTAGCTTTTTTTTTCATAGTTTTAGTATGCCAATTATTTTCTGGCATTAAAGTAAGTTCAAATCAGATATGTCAAAAAGAAAAATAAAATAATTTATTATTAATCCCATTAATTTAATTCATCATGCAAGATCGTAACGTAAGTTAGTTAATTTTGTATATTTTTAAATTTGTGACACAAATATTGAAAATTTGTAATTGAATATATTGCAATGTTGTGTTATAAATATAATAGACGGATGAAATGACAAATATATCGTTATACTGATAAGCTACAGAAAACATGCAAAAACATACCTAAAAATGTTACCCATACCTTTTAAAACTACACAATATATATTTGTGGTGCTAAACTAATATTTCTATAGTATATATATGAATACAATATCTTTATTACTATATGGTAAGAGCTTCTGTTTTAAAATTACAGTGATTTATTGTTTTAATTTAGAAATAAAGAAGTTTGGAGTGGATCACTTAATTCATTAATTAATTCCTTAGCTGAAGAAATAAGTATGTATCAATAGTACTTTATATAGTAACATTACAATAATGTGCTGAAGTTTAATCATAGTAGTATTTAATTATTAATAAATACAAAAAAGTTCTTGATGTCTATATTTTTATAGTTATTTTTTATGGTTTTTGTAATAATATAATAGCATGTTTTAGGCATCGATATTACATATAAAAAAATAAATATTTTATTATAATTTATTTTAAGACTAATATTTGAATTATATCTTTTTTTTCTTTTAAAAACAAATTCCACTCAACAAATACAATATCAGTTCAATTTATTCAATAATCGCAAATACCATATTACGAGGTGTAAAAAAAAAAAAAAAAAAACTAGGTGAAGTTTGGTTCATTAATGTGAAATCGGTTATAAAATAAAAAAAATATCTGTTTAAAACAGCTTTTAAAACTTTGACGTTAAATGCAAAGACTGTACTAAAAACTTCTCTATCGTAAGAAACTGTTAATAAAAAAAAAGTTTCATGTCGGGTTAAAATCTGGAATTTATAAAAAGAATACATAATTTTATTTTCTTACCAAAGACACCAACCAACTCACCATCGAAGCAAAACACAAACATCCAGACTTTATTTAAATAAACGGTGAGTTGACAAATAAAATATATACTTTTAAATAAAGCTGTGAAAATTAAAGAGTCGGTCGAGTAACATAACCGTGTATCGGTTAATATATAAACAAACTTACATACAACATAAGAAAATTATTACATATTTTATATACAAACTAATCTAATCTGTCGTATTCATTTAATTCTAAGTAGTCAAAGTTAATAATTTCGGCCAAATGTTATATATTCGGTATTTTTATACATACGAAGCCTGGCCAAAAATTCTCTTAGAATTAATTATATGATTATTACATTTGATTTGGAAATCTGTCATCCTTACATGAACATTTAGTGTGTTTTTAATTATCTCGCCAATCAGTGTAAAATACATTTTTATATAAAACGGGTGGGGTGATAATTGAAAACAAATTTCTGTGTTAACGTAATACTAAACAAAGAAGGTTCTGTATCAAATGCAGGTAGTAGTCGAATGTTTATGTATTCGTGTAAGAGAGAAGATCAAAGCATTGAAGTCAGGAATTCTAATAAATCCTGTCCGAAAGCAAGAGGTTTTATCTCGGGAAATGAATACAGCACCTGCATCCACGTGTCACGTATCTTAAAAGATATCTTAGAACTTGCAGTTGAGAGGCCATTATTTATCTGATAATTTAAAATAAATACGGCTGTCATATCAAAACAAAATTTTAAGCGGTACTCAAATAAAAATCACAGAAAAAATATATAAACTGTCTAAAAAAATACTAAAAAATACTATTGAAGAATATTTTATCAATCATAATGGCCAAATTTATAATCAAAGCTCTGTAGCAGCTTCCTTTTTAGTCAGAAGAGTACAACGCGGACACTATCCTAAAATAATCTGTAAGCTGTGGCTGTCAAGAATTTTCCACTGGAGAGAGTACGTAGTTCTATTCATAACTTGCTTAAACGTTAGAAGGACCATAAGAGAGACAAGATAATTTTTATGGTTAATGTATAAACTAAAACACACTACCGTTTATAATGTTTTAAGCAAAACAATATATATTAATTTCTGGAAACAGGACAAATTTATTCTTAGCTTCAATATCGTGATGACGCATTAAAATATAATGTATTTTATAATAATAATAATGTTCAGAATTGTATTCAAACAATGTTGTTAAATGTACTCCAACATATTTAGCGCACAACGGCTGCAACTTTTATTCTCAAATGCTTTGTTTATGATAATTAAGGTGTCAAGCATTTTACGAGAACGTTTAGCCGATTTTCGTAAAACGAAAATACTTGGCCTTTGTAAACATTCTTAAGAACAATTGAATTAATTACATACGTTAGTATTTGAAAATATCTATAAACATGTATAGCCATGCTAAGCTTATTTAAATTTATATAAATATAGAATGAAAAATAAATCGACACGGGCAGGGATTCGAACCCGCGACTACTGGGAAACCGTTCCGTCGCTCTACCAACTGAGCCACCGTATCTAGTTGACGGGACGGTTTCCCAGTAGTCGCGGGTTCGAATCCCTGCCCGTGTCGGTTTATTTTTTTATTGTTTTTTCATTCTATATTTATTTAAATTTACATACGTTAGTATTTTTACTCAAAGTATGTAAGAATGATTACCTAACTCTATTACAACTAGCGATAGAATGTTATAATATCGCGTGTGTTTTGCTATAACGAAATCTGTCCCAGGTAATTCTAATTAGCATTTCCCAGCAGTCTTAATTATTTTGCTAAAGGAAACTCACGCGTGTTTAGGTTACAAACTAAACCACTTTGTGAATACATTTTAAATATTTTGTTTAAAATTTAGTTCAATTTACAGGGAAGTGGTTTTACAATTATCTATTTTTATGGTATAATAAAACAAATATGTTAGTTTCCTGGGAATATTCAATACTTCCATAGACTTAAAGTTCAATTCACACTAGCAGATTTGTTTTTGATGAAATTTATAAAGAATTCCTACATTATCTCGTTTGGTATGTTGTACAATTGCTTGCTGATCTTTTAGTCATTCCATCTGAACGTCGAAATTCCTTGTAGAATCTTTCTGACTTTGGTACTTAATAAATAGTTTTCAATAACTTCTTACAGCATCTTTCAATTTAATTAAGATGATGTTATATACAATTTAAGAAAGTATATGTTTCACAGTTAAGATTTTATTACAGAAATCTTAATTTACTGGTTATATATAAATTACTTATTTGCAAAAAGATATATAGTACGGAAAGGTAACAATCTTTGATTCTATTAACAAGATTTGATATGATGAACATGAATGAACATGAACATGATGAACAAATAAAACAAAATAATTACCATCAAAATGAAAAGTGTAGAGTCCACAGAATAAGATACGGTTGCTTGAATTATTTATTTCCCTAACAAAGTATTAATAATTACTGACAAAGCTTTTAAATAAATTAACGGCTTACATTACCATGCGCTGTGGGTTCCTTCACAACGCGACTCTATCGATCCGAATTTGCTCCCAATTAGGCGGATTTGAATTAAAGAACTTGGGATAACGAGTTTAAGTGAAAAACGGACCCTAAAATAAAATTAAATTGCTTTTTAGATAATTAAATTGCTTTTTTTCTTGTTGTGTACATTTTATATATTTATTATTATTATAAATAAATTATTATTAATAAATTGTAAAGATCTATAAAGTCCATTTTACAAAAATATAGAGTTAGTAATGTTTTCTACGAAACCAGACCAAAATTCACACGAGTCATTAGAGCTCACTCTACAGGTGTACTTCACCAATGAAAGCCCTTTTTACTTTTAACCCTAAAATGACACTTTTCAAAGTTTGAAGTTTATGTTTAAAAAAAATGTTTATGAAAAAAAAACATCATATAACTTATAGATATTTTGTAAACGCAATATTTATTTACAGGACAGAGTCCACATCCAGTTTAAAAACAAATAAAAGAAAATGAATGTTGTTTTTATGCCCGAGGTATTTCAATGTGGTCTGTCAATCGGACACATAGTTATTATTTTTTTGTAAAAGACTTCGTTTTCCGTTCATCACCAGTGTGACAACTTGAAAGTATCAAAACGAAATATTCACTGAAACATGCTATGTACAAACTTCCAATCAAATTGCCTGTTTTTTCATTTTGCCCTCAAAAAACCTTTTTACTTTTTGATAGGTTGGTTTTGTGAAGCGCTGTTATACTATACTTATCCGTTATAATCTTATATCAAAGCATAGTAAAAAAGTCATGATGGTTTTTAACATTATTGTTAAACATGACGAATATTTTATCAACACTATATTTTAGTAGTAATATAGTAAAAGAATTTTAAAATATGGCTCCGCTTTTAATTATAAAACTTAAGTCCATGCTCCTTGGAATCTTAAGTCTATTCAGAAAATGTTCCTCTCGCCTTATATATATTATTAAAATTACTAAAGTAAACAGACATTCAGGATTTTTTAGTTAGAAATATTTTGTTATAACATCTTATCTCAGGAAATAAACACACGCACATATACAATAGATCTCAACCTTACAAGAGATGTTAATAAAATAATATAATCTATGAAACTATGAAAATACGTTTCTAAAATAAAGAAAACAAATATCCGTTTTAGAGTTTCCATAGTTGTATAACATCTAACCTACATATAAAATAAAAGTCATACGTACAAACATCATAAGCTGTCATATCCTAAAGCTTTTTAGCTTTGTTTTTTTTTTTTTTAGCTGACTGATATTTTTAGATGTCATATTGCTCTGAGTTCTATATTTTATGTAAACTATATTCATCTTCCTTTGATAATTTGCTAAAGTCAAATATATTTCGGAACTCTTAGTTAAACATTATTCAAATCATGAATCAGTTACATTCTTTAAAACTCCAACTTTGTCTTTGTTCATTTTCGTCCTTTATATAAAACGTTCTTTCTCTTATGTTTCCAAAGGATACACATTTCATTTAGTATGTAGATGGAAGTTAATGCATTATTATAACAATAGGATATCATAATAAATAATATAATACGATTGCTTAAAACCAACATTGCCTTGAACGGTCACTCCTGTTTGTGTGGTTCCTAACTTCTAATAAACTAGGTCAAATATAATCAACACGTTATTCTACAACTCGTACAAACTGTCACGTCGAGGTAGTACTGCAATAAATATCCCGGCGCTGCCACTCTCCACTCTCCATTCAACCAATGTTGAAGTAATCTCTAAAACATTGTAGACACTATAATCGTGATTTAAAGACACCTTTTTTTGGGTTCCTTACCCAAAGGTTAAAAACGGAACCGTATTAGGACACCGCTTTGCGTCTGTCTGTCGCCAGGTCCTATCTCATGAACCATGATAGACAGTTGAATTTTTCAAAGATGATGTATTTTGTATTGCCTATGTAGCAACACTTACAAAAACCAGAAAAAGATAAACATTTCAGGGGGTTCCTATAACACATTTTTGATTGAAATTAATAACGGTAACAGGTAGATGCTTGAAATATTCACGGAATATTTAATTATATGAATATATACTTTAACAATAAATAATTAAATTAAAATAAAATAAATATTTAAGGAAGGCTCCCAAATAGCTCCCAAATAAATCCAACAAACTAGACTTGCACATAGCCGATTTTTTTTATTATCTATAAAATAGTATGAACATAATGTTTTATTAGTGAAACAATTGGCATTCACAATTACTATTAACTCGTAGATTTTGATTTATTTAGATGGTTATGGTATTTTATTTTACTTTTTTTTTTAACTAATAGCTTTTTGCTACCGTTAGGATAGTTTTATGGAAATGTGACATAGTGATATTACGATCATCTCATACATATGCAGCGCCTCCGTTTTTATGTATGTGAGTGTGTTATTTCTGCTCCGCCGAGTTTTTATTAAACTTTTTAGCATTCTATATCATCGATAGGTTTTAGGTGTTAAAATGAACTTTTGTTTATTCAAGAGCTAATAATATTGTTTTAATTGAAGCATTTGTATGCTTACTTACAGAAAGTATTCAACCAATTCATTGTGAAGTTATAAGTTATTGGTATTAATTATGTGTACGGTATAATAATTGAAATAGTGTACAGAAATTATTTTTTTAATTTTATTTATTTGTATATTTGTTTATCTTAACTATGTTTAAAATACAGCTATACTATTATAAAAATACAGAGTTGCCAAAGTGGGAGTATTATTGTACGAAGCTCAAAAAATTATTATCATAAATCGTATCTTTGAATTATCTTAGAACAATAAAATGGTAATGTTCTTATTTCTATATGCAATTGAAAATAACATTATAAATATTACAATTTTACAGTCACTATAGGTAACTAACTCCATTTGGCATTTCTACTCCGACTTCAAAGAAAAGAGGAACATTTACACAAATCAAGCAAATTGTAAAGCTTGTTTCGTTTCATTTTATAGGTATTTCTACCATACAAACATTCTAAAATTTTTTTTTGGTTGTCTAACCGTCTGTTTGCACTAATCTTCTAAATGTCTGTATAGATATGGTAGTTGATATTTGACAGAACTTCTGATTTGTTTGAAAAATATTTTAAAGCTTTTACTGCTCGAAATGTTTACAGTATATCTAGTTTCTTTACAACAGGTATCATAGGAAAACAACTATTCGGCAAGAGCGAGTAGCCAATATAGTTAGTTAGTTTCCTCTAACCTCGAGAACCATGAGATGAATTTTGTTAAGGATTTATCATAAAATATTTAAACACTTACGCTTTCATGAAACAGATCGCGATAAAGGGTAGACAACCTACTTTAATACATTAAAGATGTAACAAAATCACGCGGTTCCTTCGTGTACAATGTACTTACAACTCTGTTTTCTGAATCTAAAACATCTGTATCTCGTTGCACTATTCCTTGTTATTTTGTAAAGTTCTGGTTTTATTTATTGAAAGTGTGTGTTTAATAGGTTCACTGTTTTAGTATTACATAAATCTGAGTTCGTAAAAACGTCTTGTGGTTCGTTCGAATTTTCTTACTGCTGTGATTAGTCTTTTTCAACTCTTGAAATTGTTAAGTACCTTTCAATTCGAAAATGACGCAAATTCACTTCATTTTCCAAAATTAGAAGAATATCTTGTTATTAACTTTTGTGTATCTATAAAGTTTTCAAAGTCCCTCAAATTTATTTCCCGCTTTTAAGTCATTTACTCTGTGATAACATCCCCAATCCCCAAAACGTGAAATGCATCAAATAAATGCATCAGTTACCCTTACATTGACTAGACTCTTCCGGTATCATGACGTCATAACTTACGTAAGTACTTTAGAAAAAATAAAACCTTTTGTGTGTATGACAGTTTTAAAGCCTTTCTAAAATATTATGATGTGAATTATTTTCATTTAAATTGACAATGGAAGCGTGACTTACTTACTATATATATTTTAATATATAAGCAGACGTATAATTCTATTATCAGTATATATGACGGGGAGCTTTTTACACAAAGGCGTCGTGGGCTGTAAGCTTAATTTATCCGACGATCAGACGAGTGTTCTTCCCATTGTACGTGTATGATGTAGCCAAAAAATTAGCTTAACTTCTTGACTTCTCGGTAAACTTCCAACAAAATTCCCTTTAATATATTGGTTAATTTGATAATATGCGATACATGTCATTACATATCCTCAGTTTTGCATTTTATCTATACTTTGAGAGCTTGTTTTTTTCAAATATCAAACAAAGCTACAAATCAGAAAAAAGATCAATATATAATTTATGTGATTAGTAAAAATAAACTAACAAGTCATCATAAAATTATACATAAATATTATTATATTCTTAAATTATTTTATGTATAGTACAAACAAAGGAAATCAATTTTCACATTGGTATTTTATGATTTCTAAGATAGCCCAATAGAATACTCTCTCTTGGAATAAAAACTTGATCCTACCAATATTAAGAGGGCCTACAGTACAGAGACACTAAATATTACACAAAAAGCTATAATGTCTTATGAACCCCTAAATTTAAAACTGGTCAAAGATAAAAAAGAAAAAATAAAAATAACAAAACAACTCTTTTTATGTTTCATACTGATTTATTTAGGGATTAAAATCTGTTGAGAGGTTTATAAATATTTGTTTCATTTAGATATTAAATTTATGTGGGGCTTAACTAAATGTTTCACAAATATATTTGTGATATTTTGGTAAATTTAATATTATTTACAGAATAGTATATTGGAATATTTTCCTTATAATTGTAAATGTAATAAAAATTATATAATATAAAAATACTTATTGAGATATTAAAGTTATGTAACATATAGCAAAGAGTTAAGAGAGAGTAATGACGAGATTAAAATTTGTTTTGATTAGAATATGTTACATATTTATAAAACGAAAACAGTAGCATAAAGGTTGAAAAATATTTGTACCACATAGTAACAATTGGGTATTTGAGTGAGTGTAAAATCGGAGGGTAGATGATGCTGTCTTCACGTTTCGATGGTATTTTACGTGGTTTGTTCTTAATATTATTGCCATGTTACAAAATTGTGTATATTTGCAGGTAGATTCAATGTTGATAGGGCGCTCTTGTTCTAAGCATGTGCCACGTGGAATAATTCCTAAATAAGTAGAGTAAAAGAGAGACAGGAAATAGGGGAATGAACTGTGATATGAATAAAATTTAAGAACATCTAGGATGGATTTTATTTTATGGCATTTATTAAAATTTCTTTTTAATGGATGTATATAGAGCGCTCACTTTTAAAATGTAGTTTTTAAGTGCTGTTTACCTTAAATATTTTTTGAGTATCGTAGGTCAATTTCTATTGTTTATTTTTTTTTTGTTTGACATTCATTCTATCATTTCATATGCTTAGTAATTTTTACAAATCCTAACTATAATGTTATAAAGGAGAACGTGACTTTGTTCTTTTATTACACTTTTACATATGAACTAATCAACCTATTTTTTTGATATTTTTGAACACGAGTTTTTATACTACCGAATCTTAAAATTATTTAAGATTATTTAAAATAAGACTAATTATTTAAAGATTATTTAATTATTTAAATCTGAGTACTGTAACTTTTAAACGGCTAGAATATTATTCTATTTACTTATACAGCTCAGACGATAGGTTTTAATTTCTTTAATTTTATTGTGTTTATTGCAACTAATAAATATTAATTGATGTACTTCTTTAAATTCGCTTTAAATTTATTTACTATTTTTATACTTTATTACGATTATATCTTTGAAAAACTCCTAACTTTAAATGAAATAGATGAAGTAAATAAGATAGAGTCGTTGTTTGTCATGCTTTATTTAATCATATTTCCTCGTTTATAAAATAAAGAATTTTTTCCGAGCGTAATCAGTATTTCCAGCGCTAATACCTATTAGTATCCGTCGCATGAAGTATATGGAACTTGAATAACATTGTTAATAAATAAAATTATTCGTAATTATTATATTACTCAAGAAGTTTATTAAGTAATCGTTTTATCTCGATAAATTATTATTAATTGTTACAAAATAAGATTATTTTAAATTATCTTATCCTAATTCTGTTCTTAATATATCAAATGTTAATGTCTTCATGCTTTTTTTAATTTGATTTATACATAATAAGCAATTTAAATCGTAAATACAGTTTGTTCCCGTTTATTTAACTATGTATTTAGTAAATATATTATTATATATATATTTTATAATGTAACCTTTTGTGTGTAACCTGAAACTTTCTTGAATTTTAGAAACATAATTGTCTATCATCATAGCTGCTTCAGTATACTAATAATTTAGTTCGTGACTTTCTTACTATAAATGTACATAAATATATTAGACATTAAATAATAATTTATATGTTATATCAATATGTATTAATTATAATTATGAATATATTTGTAAAAGGTTTATTTTCAATTATAAAAGGAATATTCGTCTATTCAGAAAATATTAATTATAGTTACCAGCTAGCGTCAATATTATTACTATACTGCTAGAAATTATACATAATTGATTACGAAAGTCAACTTACGTATCGCGTTGGTTAAATTATTAATTTTGATAAAAAATTGTTATTGTGTTAAAAAATTATTTTAGAATTGTTCATAATATATGATTCTGTAATATTATATATATCATTACCAAAATAAATAAGATAACTGGGTCATATTTTCTCAAAACATATGCTTAAAATATTTAATTCTGTGGTAGTAAGTCTTTAGTTTTATTGTGCAAGAATCATACAAATTACGTACTTGACATATGTTTTGTAGCTTATCTAGTCAGGAATTATGGTAATTTTATATGACTTCTAAGATTATTCATATTAGAATTCTATTATATTCGTTAACATGACATTTACAACTTTCAGATAATCGAGTTGATGACAACGTATTTTATAATTATAATATTAATACTCGAATATTTTTTTATTTTTTTAAATTACGAGTATGAAGGAAACTAAAACTTTTATAGGAGTATCTGAAATATAAGACTTTAGTATATTAATATTGTTGTGGGTTTTTTGAAATCAATAAGGTTATCAGGAAAAAAAATCCTTACTTGGATGGTTTATAAAATATTGATGAACATATATTTTTTTAAACTGTTTTTTTTTATTATGTAAAGGTAAAAGATCATGTGTCTTTTGTGGTGTGTAATTATTAATTAAAAAAATAATACACGTAACACAAGAACAATGGGTTATTATGTATTATTATTATTTTTATAGTAAAGAGGAATAAATATTATACTAACTTTTAGAACTAAACACATATTTCCTAATAAAAATTATAATAAGATTTATATAAAACTCACATAAATTCAATATAAAACACATTTTCATATCTTTATAAAGCCCCATCCTTTATAAAGATATGAAAATGTTAGTTGCTAGAGTTAAGTTTAGTATACATGCACTGCTTGAGATTTGCTTCAAATATATCTACTATACAATACTGTATTATACTGTACTGTACTGTACTTTAATGTACTGCAGTATACTGTAGTGTACTTTGGTATACTGTAGTGTACTGTAGTATACTCTATGTACTGTAGTGTACTGTAGTGTACTGTTCTGTACTATTCTATGCTATACTAAACTATACTATAATTTACTATTAAGAAAGTTCTAAAACGTTATTCCAATTTCCTTTACCTTAATTCTATGATTCTATTCGTACTAATTATTTCCCTACAATGCTGTAGGAAGACGGATTATGCCTAGATTTTAAATAATATTTAGATATTTTATGATAAAATTAAATTACTTCTACTAACTATTGAAATAAAACTATTTTAACGGATTTAACTCTCGTATAATTAATTAAATTTCAAATTTAACCCGATGTTTCGAATGTTTTACAGCAATCGCGATCACAGTAAGACGAGATGGAGGTGTCTGTCAGTAAGTCAGTTAATTAGTCATCTACCTCCAACGGTTTCTAAGCTTCCGGGCGTACAGTTCAGGATTCACACAAAACGCAGTAACAGTATCTTAAGGTCTCAAAGTGGGGTCAGAGACATGGGATTTTATATTTTTCAAGAATAGGTGTTAAATAGTCCCCAACCATTATTCTTTATAAAAAGTAGGATGTTTTTTAATTTCAATAGCTTCATTCATATGTGATACGGTCCTTTTTTTAAAAAAAATATTTGAATAATTCTCAGTTATAATAAGACTATATAAACATCTATTTAATTAGTCTAGAAATATAAACTATATTCTTTAAATATTACTTTTTTAATTAATTAATTAATAAAAATGCATGATTCTTGTACATTTTAACGAATTTACCAACGTTGAAACAGGCACTGATTGCAGTATTGTTGTATGATGTTGAATAACGCTGAAATACAGAGAGACTGGACATCAATTTACATTATGTAAATGGGTGCTATTTATACACCGGTATATCATTTAGAGGTTATTTATGTAGTACTAAAACCGTGTAAAATTATTTAAACATACATGAAGGATATGTCTAAATTAAATTTGTTAAAAGTAGCAGTGTACTGAAACAAAAGGAATTTATCTCATAACAAACTTTGCAAAAGGAAATCGCTAATTTATGTAAATGTATTTCGTCGGTGAAACCCCTCTTTGTACTTTTACGCCAAAAAGGCAAAACCTAAAATAAGCTACTCTTATAAATCTACTGATATTGGAATTGTTACACAACATTTAAAAAAAAAAAAGAAAAAAAAAAACAAGTGCGAGTTAGATTCGCGCTCAAAGGCTTTCCATAAGATTACATATAAAAAACGCAAAAATGTATAAAATAATTATAATTCTATTTTGTTTTGATTTAATTATTTATTTTGACGTGACAACGTCTTATGATTCGACGGAGCCAGTTGCACGCACAAAAAATCACGACGTATGCGGAGTTACCTCGCTCTGAGGCTTTCAATTTAAGGCTTAAAGTGCAAGCGAGAGCGCGGAACGAGCGACAAAGAGGCACAATCGGCCTCCGCATTCGGCAGCGTTCGACATTTATCTAAAATATCTATCTAACAAATAAAATTAAAATTTTCTTTTGAAAAACGCATCAGTATTTTCTTATGACGTTCTCACGTTCAACTATCGTCAGTAAACCGATTTTACAGACAACCGACTTTTTAAAATGAATATATAACTAAATATTCTGTGATTTTTTCAAGAGTCTATCTGTTGAAATTTTTAATACCAGGCAAGAATATTAAGTTTATTGTATAGGAGCCCCCAAAATTATTTGATTGATGTTTTTAGTATTTCTTATAGACCAACAACAGAAATACACAATTTGTGAAACCTTCCACTATCTAGCTATCACTGTTCATGAGTTGCAGCTTGGAGACAGACAGACGGACAAACAGCGAAGTTTTAGTAATAAGGTTCCGGGTTTATCCTTTGGGTACGCAAACCTAAAAAAGCACAATGAAGCCCGGTATCTATGGGTATGCAGACGACAGCACAGTTGTAGAAAGATATCTGCCAAGTTCTCGGGCTAGTAGAGATGAAGTACAATCTGAAAGAGAAGCCCTGGTGCAACGTTTGAATGACAAACTTCAGGCAGTCTCCACATGGGGCAATGTCAATTTTGTCAAATTCAACGCCACCAAAACGCAGGCGTGTTTGTTCACCGCCAAAAGGAGCCCTTTCACCTTGGCTCCTACTTTCCAGAATGTATCCTTGGAATACAGTGACTGCCTTCACTTGTTAGGCTTAGAGATCTCCTCGAATCTCAACTTTGGTCGGTACATTGAGTCCAGAGCAAGAGCAGCTGCAGGAAAGCTTGCCGTACTTGCGAAGGTGCGACAGTACTTTACACCGGGACAGCTTCTTGTATTATGCAAAGCACAGATCCGGTCGTGTGTAGAGTACTGTGGCCACATATTTGCTGGTGCCGCAAAGACTCATCTTGCGGTTCTGGACTCAATTGAGAGGCGAGCAAAGAGGCTTATTGGCTACCCTAAATTGGTTGACGCCAAACTCCACAGCCTTGAACACAGGCGTAGAATTGCTAGCCTCTCAGTATTATATAGGATACATTTTGGTGAATGTGCGCAGGAATTGCACGACCTAATTCCCCCATCCCCGTTCCTTTGCCGGACGTCCCGACGCACGGCGGGTATCCATCCCTACGTTGTGGACACTCCACCTGTCCGAACGAAGCGCTATGCTTCATCTTTTTTAGTGCGTACAGCGAAGGACTGGAACAATCTGCCTGCGTCGGTATTTCCGGCAAAATATAATGTGGATGTTTTCAAGAGGAGAGTGAATAGGCTGCTAGGTTAACGCGCTTTACCACCTAAGACTACATTTCATTTACCATCAGGTGGAATGTAGTCAAGCCTTAACCTAGATTTGTATAAAAAAAAAAAAAAAAAAACACCCTACGGAATATCACTTGTATCAATAGTTAGAAAAAAAATTAATAAAGGCTGCTGAAAATCGTTTTTTCTTCTAGGTTCGTTAGAGGTAGTTACACAAAAGATTATAATTACCATGTTTTAAATATCTTGATCTAGTTATAAGGAATATTAATAATATTACTGAGTGTCCGAAACAAGGAGGAGTATGCGGTTTTCAGCCCATTTTTCTGACAGAAAAATGGTTATTTGAATTGTTAATGCTGTCAGATCTGAGGTACTTTAGATATTGAGTTATTGACTAACATACATATACATCCATTTTAAATAAATTATCATCAACTACTAATATTTTTTTTATATTTTAGCAACTAAATGAAAAACAAGTTAACAACTAATTATTATTCAAAGACCTTATTCCGTTTATAAAACTTTTCGTTTGAGTTCATTTCATCACTTAGTTGAACCAAGTTGTATCAAAAAGGTAATTAAAATCTATTTTACAACGTGAACCTTTATTTCCACGCAATCCAACTGAAAATAAGACTTACCTACTTATTCTATGTGTAAAAGTTATTTAATTTGAAGTGATACAAATTTCAGATTTAAGTGTTTATAATTATAAAAGTCTACAGTCTACTCACTTGATATACTTAAAGTTAGTATACATTATTACTAAATGAAATGGGTATGTTAAAAATATGATAAAATAATACAAAATATATAGAATATATTAATAAACAAGTTAGATAATTATTATTTACAACTATCAATCCATTACTAAACTATTTACAGAATATAACGCTATTATAGTATTTATTTATAAATATATAATATATACATTGTGGACTCTATGAATATTTAAAATAGAAAACTTGCGTTGCGTATGTAATAGTAGTATATATATATAAATAGTTATAACATATACTTCACAGAAAATACTTTTTACAAATAGTGAGCCTTTATGACTGCTTTATTATAAAATTAAATCACTATGTAAAATATGAACACGAACATTATTTTTCTTTAATTGTTACAATTGTTTTATCTCATAGGGTGAAAATAAAAAAGATAAAATCTTAACACATAAATTGTTGAGTAATTGGAAGAATTGAGTACACTAGTTCTTTTTTAATTGAGTGGGGGAAATGAAACCTACACTCCAGCTCCGTATTGATCTGACTGCTGTTAGGGATAAAATCTCGCACCAGATCTCTTGTACATGCTTTCAATACTTACATCTTTTTCGGTATATTGTCTATTGTAATTATGATATGTAAAATATTATAAAGCTATTACAACATTACTATGGTAAAAAATACATATTTACCATTAAGTCAACTATGTCTTACCATAGAATAACAATCTTAAGAAATACGCCATACTTACATACGTTACATACATACATTACATATATACAAACATTACATACATACATACACACATACATTACATACCAGTCTTAAAAGTCGCTTACTAGACTTGCTGCTAGACGCTTTCTAAGCGATTAGAACTAACCAATGTATATACATACATTTTTTTTTTTCTTCTAACTTTTAGTTTTTTTTTTTTAACAGCACGATGCAGCGCCTCCGCGGCATAGACTGGGGAGCAGTTCGTCGTGACAGCCACGTCGTATTTACGAAGCTGATCCGCACCCGCGATGCTAGAGAAGTAGACGGTCAGAATGTTAACGTACCCTCAAGGCAGCGCTTGTCGGTAAGTCAAATGCATATAATTTCATTATAATTTGTATAAAACTCATTGTTAAATGCTATTTGAATCTCCATTTCTTTAATAACCGATGAATTTAGTTGACTTAATATATCCCAACTTATTACATCTACCCATATTTGTATTGTTTCGGGATCATTAAGAGTTTTTAGGAATTAGTTTTAAGTTAAATATTTAACAGTTATTAATATTTCATACTTGAAGGTGTCTATTAAAAATAAATAACAAATATCATTTTTCTAAGATCACATTTTCTCTAAACATGTTATCTTAAACCCAAAGAAAATAGAGAAAATGTCAGTTTCTATCTATTTGTAAAGGACTTTTGAGGATAGTTAAGCATATAATTGTATTATTTATATGAAACCTATAAAAGAAGTGTAACAATATGAATTTATTTAAAATCCAATAAGCGTTTTAAATCCAATTACTTACTCTCTGTGTTTTATCTTTTAAATTTTACAAATGTTAAAATAAATTATTAAAATTAAAAAGCGAACGGAAGCTGCTTAAATTCAATAAAACGATACAATATATTATTATCTTCAGCAATTCGTTTAAAGTGTTATATGCTCACTTTCAATATATTTTTATATGTAGTAAGTGCAGCTGTACCAACTATGACTATCCAGTTTCCAAGGGATTGTTCTCCTATTATTTTGTTTGCAATGATTGTAACCTATGGGAATTGACACGGCCAATGCTAACTTACTTGAGCATTTACCTGTTTGTATTCGAAACTGAAATATACAGAACCCATGGTGTGGTTATATGAGAGAAAATGGAGTTCTGTTTTAATTTTAATTTCGGTGAACCTGTAACCAAATGGAAATCGTTCGTATTTTATAATAATAATTTATTTCATCTTGAGAAACACATTCGATTTCGACACTGACTGAAAACAAAATGTAGCATATTGTTTTCAGTCTTGTGAAATAAAAAGAATTGAAATATAAATAGTAATATTCCACAAACAAAATCATAAATAATAAAATTAAAATAACATCAAAATAAATTTTCATTTCAAATTATCCTTACTTTAATTAAAACACATATTTTGATAAATTGTTTAAAAATACATTTTTATATAAGAGCTAACATTTCGTTTGATGTTTTCACACGCCTCACGAGGACTGGGACAGGTCCATACATTTATCATTCTATTTGACTAAGGTCAATGACACTTGTGTATGTCCTACATGTAACTACAACATGGTTTTATATATTAACCGATAAAAAAATACGATATTATTGAAGTTATATCTGTGGAATTATTCTTATCAAAGATGAGTACCGAGATAATCTGTTATGACCATTTTCTTTTATATATTATGAGTGAAATTATATGATTGTTATATGTCCATATTCTATTTACATAAATTATTTAATTTGGTTAAATTGAATAATAATAATAATTTGGTTAAGTTGAATAAACATATTAAATTGGTAAAAAAAAAAATTAAAGTTAAAAATGAGATATTTTTATTTTTTAACACGCTTTTTTTAGTTTATTAACCAAAAACTCACTCAAACCGATTTCCAATTGTAATAAAAAAAATATTGTTATAAAATAAGAAATCGATAGCAAACAGACTTCTATTATTCGATTATTGGTGTTTGTGTAACTTAAAATATATAAAAATAAATAAAATCCAAAACACGAATTTTAAATAAATGTAAATAAAATTAAACCGATGCGAACCGGGATTCAAAGCACAACCTCTGGGGAATCGTCCCGTCGCTCTACCAATTGAGTTATCGCATCGCTACCCGCTACTATGAATTAAACATTCTATACAACAAATTTTTTATCGGGACGGTGGTGACATCTATTAGGCTACGAATCCGTCTCTTTCGGCTAATGTATCATTCAATATGTATACATAGAGATCATTTATAACGATTGATCAAGTTCTCAAAACATTAATTATTATTACTGGATTAATCATAGTAAATATTTTTAATAACGAATGAACCCTCAGGTTTAGATCATAATGAAGCATGTAGCATAGAATAAGATAAATAATAAAATAGGAAAAATCAATTGTGTTAACAAATTTAAGGTAGGTATTACCCGAGGAAAATCTTTTTTCAGGACTTGTTTGCCTTTGACTTGTCTTTTACTTATTTTTTAGCTTCTTTGGGTGTTAGGTTTTATAATCTTACTTTTAAGGATAGACCAGCTGCTTAAATTAAATGGTAAATAGTCTTAGATAATGAGTAATTAAAAGTAATACTAAATATTAATATGTCATATATATTTTTATTTCAAACAAGCAGTAGTATTAAATTAGGTTTTATTAACCAAAAATATATATATATATAATACCGCCATCGATTTATGATCATTGCTAATTAGGTAAGTATGAAATATTTGCAATAATGAATAAACAAAGATTGACAAATGGAATACACAATTAATGATTTATTTCCACGAGCAAATAACTACACTTTGTACCATATTAAATTTATAAATATATTTCTAATAGTTTGCAATAATTAAAATTAATTCGCCCATTTGGGCATTTCCACAACATCTTGGAAACTTAGTAGAAGTTGAAAACGTTATGTTCCACCAGAATTGAAACCATAGAAATTAGGAGGTTGATAAGATGCAAGCTGTTTAAAATTAAATTAATTAACAACCTCATACTGCCCAGACAAACTTTGTCTATTTCACTCCATAACATGCAATAGAACTAAACTAGCAATCTAATTATAGAACATTTGATATCCGTTTATTAAATACAAGTATCTGTATTGCATTCCATACAATTTTTATTAAAATTCAACTAATTCATCAGAATACAAAGAAATTCAAGATAACAGATCTTAAGTTTCTGCTGTCACTTGCACAAGGCATTTCATCTAGTAATAATATTCCAGTCCAAAAAAGAATATGATAACTTAAAATATATATACTCCGTTATTTGTTTAAATAAATATGAATCGATTTGTTGTTTAACAAAGTTGAAATAAGAAATACAATTATGTATAAAAAATAATCTGACTACAAATGCTGGTATGTTAAAAATATATATCATATTTAGTCGATGACTTTATTGGGAAGATTATCTGTCAAATATCTTTGTGACGAGTTACATGTTATTATCCCAGTAAAAACACAACAAAAGGACCATCATTATTTCGTCCCACTAGCTCTATGGCACAATCGAGACCGATAGTTTGGTCCCAGATTTCCCAATCCCAAGTGACACACTTATTTTAATGTCTGACGTTCCATAACTGTGATCATGAAATGGTTTTATGGTTTATATAATGCTGAAAGAACAATATAACAAATTACACAAATTGAACATTGCAGTACTCTTGCAGCTCCAGTTTAATGTCTTATTTACTTTATAATATATCTAGTGCTTATATATATATATAAAGAGGCAGTTTAGCAAAGTAAGCTGGGTCTTGAGAAAATTCACAGATTATTTAAAAGCATACCTCATTAAAATTATTTAAAGTTTAGTACACACCATTCATTACAGATCGTCGAAAATAACTATGATTTAATAATATAGAGATCTGTCCGCGTTTGTTAATATTTAAGTTTTAATTAGTATATTAAATAGTTTTTATTTTGTTATTTCATATATTGTAATTTATATTGTGTATTGCGTGCAATAAAGAGTTTAATAACAACAACAAACATTCTCATTTTATAAAGGCTTTGATATAAAACTAAAAACGTATTCGATTTCATAGTTTTAAAAACACTTTTTTCTAGACTAAACCTATCAGTTACATTAAGTTATTTAAAAAAAAATGCAGCGCTTTTGTATTTTAATTAAATACAATCCAACAATTGGAATTCTTTGAAGCATTCGTGTTCACAAGAAGACGAGATAAGTGTCTGATTTACTTTAAACGTAATACTCTTAGTGTCTTTCTTTTTTCTTGCAAACAGGTACTCTGATATCTAATTATTATTAGTGTAGTGTTCATTTTAGAATACTTTCTCAAACACTTTTTTAGTTTTATTATTTTAAACCAGTTAAAACTAAAACTAAAATATTTTGGGTTGACATCATTCCGATCCTAAAACCTTCCTCCAAATCACATACAATATGTCAAAAATAATAGACTTGGAAAAGATGAATAAATTGCGCAGACCCAAAAAAAAATGAGATAAGGGCAAGTGATAATGACTTATTATTTAAACAGTTATTTTTTATATTGGTTTTGAGAGTAAGCCAATGAAGCGCTTTGTTTACACTGTTTTGTATAATGAATCGATTTAATTGTGTATGGACGTAAAAGATAAATTATTGCCGAAAAAATGCCTTTCTAAAGTTTTTAGACATTTTAGATCTGATATCTAAAATAATTTGTATTCATATTTTATATTACAGTATATATTGTTTAAATAAATATATACATAGTATATAGGATATTAGGTATGTATATTGTATTTTATTAATATTTTGTACTGTAATTCCCCGTCTATTAGTGCTCTAGTTCTGAAGTGTGGGTTGCCTGAAAGAAATCACTTTCGTGATTATGTCACGTTTTGCCTTGTATTTTTTCTTTTCTGTTCTATTTTTTTCTTTAAATGTGTGCGATAAAGTTATTTAAATAAATTAAATAAAAACCAATTAAATAAATAGACTAAATAGAACTTAAGAAAGATTAAAACGATTGCATTGTCAACATGTAATCATGTGTTAAAAGTCCTAAGAATATTAATTTTACTGAAGAATTTCTTATTCGACAGCGGTGTCTGAGCACCCTGGACCTGACGTCTTTGGGAGTAGGATCCTGCGTCGGGACTGGGATGTACTTGGTTGCTGGCATGGTAGCTCGTAATTTTGCGGGTCCTGGCGTCGCAGTGAGCTTCATCATAGCTGCTATAGCCAGCATTTTCTCTGGTAAGTCATTACTTCATATGGATTTAAAAAAAGCTTTATTAAACACAGGTTATCGTAGATATTTTTAGCGCATAAAATGGAAGTGACTGTCCGTCCTTTGTGTTTCAATTTAAAAATAAATGGTACTGGCATTCATGAAGGCTTTAATCCACGTATTGTATCGTAAAAATAAAAATAAACGATTACTTTGAATAACAGTAAGTATTATACTATAGTGTACTTTTTTATTAGTTATATTGTATTATTTTTGTTCAGTTGATAAATAAATCGCTTTAAAAAAGCACTTACTTTCTAAAAGAAGAGGAGCACTTTTCATGCACAATTCTTTTATAAAATTATGCCATTAGATAGTAGTCTACTTTGTAGTAAGAAAGGGAATAAATAATAAAAAGGGAAAATGTATTTGCATCAAAAGTGATGTCAAGGTTTTTAATCAAATTTCTTTTTTTTTTAACGTAACTAACGTTAAAATCATTTTAAATATAAAATGGCGTCAAACCAAATGCCTTCTTTGAGAAAAAGAAAATCGTTTCAACTAATCTATATAAATAAAAATCAATTGCCACATCAATGAAAAAACATCTCGACTAGACCGATTTAGTTGTTTTGCTTTTATTACTTTTCTCCGTCTACGTTTTTATCCTGTTCGTAATTGTCTGGATGAGGTTAATATACCTTATCCTAACAAGGTTAATATACCTTATCCTGACAGAAATTATTGAAAAATAAACTGTCGGAAAAGTTGGAACTTTAGATGGTATTTTTGTTTAAAAGTTTCAAAATGTTAAGTTCAATTTGACAGTCCTGACAGACGGACAAAATACAGCGTAAGCCACTGGAGATGGATGTGTTTTAAATAAATATAAATAATATTTTCTGCCCGCCGGGCGGAAAGTGACAACTTTCGTCCCGCTACGCAAAACGAAGTTGCCGCTTTCCGCCGTCGTCAGACAGAGAAATAGCATACACACCTCAGGATGTAAAATAAGAAAGCCTCAGATCACATGTTAATCGGCCTCGGTTCCACCTCGGTCGACAATTACATGTGATCTGAGACATTTCTTATTTTTCCTCTCTAGATGTGTTATATACTATTTCTTGCCATGCGCATTTTAATTATTTCATCAGTAAATTACACCTGTAAAACCTGGACGGGTCTCTAGTAAAAAAGTTACATAACTTGGAATACTTCATTGAGATTTATTAGATTAATGCTGTAGATCATTATTTATAACAGATCATTATTTCTTATCAATATAATACGAGCGATAATAGATAGCGAAAAGCATTTCATTAATTTGTCAACCGAAATTAATGATCGATATCGCTACGAAACAAATACTTCCTTTACGCTGTGGGCAAGTTAACACGATATATTGTATTCCATAACAGAGCTAATCTTGCACTAAATGATAACTACAATTCATTTTTTGTATGTATTGCAATTGATAACTGAAGTCGGATAAATTTCACGTTGTAGATACTCTAATTGGGAACTCAGTCATTCTGCTTTACACAATGATATATTTTTTTTCTAGTTAGTATTTTTTTCATTGACCTCCCTTTGCGTTCCTCAAAAGAAATTGTACCAATTCTATTACTGTATTGATTCTTTTAAATATCCGGTTTTTTTATAAGCCTTTAAATCAATTTTAATTATAATGAATAATTATAATTATTAATTATTATTATTTATTAAACGTTATTACATAAATTCTATTCATTATAAATAAAATAATTTATAATAAGTAAAATATGCGTCATGGTTCTAGGTGCTATATTCATTTCCCATTCATTTCCCGGTATATAATCTTTTGTTTTCCGACAGAAATTCTTCAAATTCTTTCTGTCACTGCTTTATTCTTTTTCCCAAATACTACGTGGATAAAAAAGCAGTCTCAAACAGACGTGGTTTCATTGTGCCTAAAAATAGGTCGGTGCACAAACATTCAACTAATTCCAAGCGGATAAAGGATTTCAAAACCTGCGTTCAGCTGTATGGACAAACTTTGGTTTCACACAGCAATTCGGTTATCCTCGCTTCCCCACCCATTTTAATATCACTAAAATTTTCCAAATACAATTGTAATTTTTTTTTAATTATAATCAAGCTGAATGATTATTATCTTACGTCTTTATTTTCATTGCTTATAAATACAATGTAATCTTAACATTAATTATAAATACTCTTAATATCGAATCTAAATATTTCATTCCAATTACATATTCCATTATGTTATTATTCTAAAGAACATTTAAATAGACCCCATAATTTCAATTGTGCTTAAAAGTTTAGAAACAAAATAAGAAAGTAACAATAAATTTAACAAGTTTGACGTGTTTATGTATTCTAAGTGATATTGACATATCATGTATAAATGTTTGCGAATGTATTTTACAAACAGACTAGCAAATTAATAATAATTTTAGTTCAGTTTATATTTTATTTGCATTACACCTTCATACTGGTATATTGGATATATCAGAATTGCTGATATATTAACTTTTGTTTTTAATTGAATTACTTTAACGTCGCGGACTTTAACAGCATTTATTTAGATTGCTTCAATAAAAGTATAACTGGTAACGCTATATATGTATTTCATTAAAGATCATCATCATAATTCCAACAATGTTATTGAACCTATAAATGTTACGATACTGAAGAATATTATGATACTTAATAATATGCAATGAAATGGATTTTTGTATAAATAATTTATTTTTCTAGGTGCTTGTTACGCTGAGTTCGGCGTGCGAGTACCTAACACCACTGGATCAGCTTACACCTACTCTTACGTCACCGTTGGAGAGTTCATCGCTTTCGTCATTGGCTGGAACATGGTTTTGGAATACTTGGTAATTTAAATTCAAGAGAATATTAAATATTCTTTTTTTAAACTAAATATTTGATGTTTAATATTTTACGTTCTATTTATTATAACTAATATAAAATACATGTAGCATTTATTAGAAGATTAAACGAAATAAATCCGCTGCGGTGAATTAGGAGCTTACATTTCATAAAATGCCTAATAATAATAAAAAAACGAAACTATAATATGCCTCTGTCATATTATAGTTTCGAATGCTATAATACATAACATTTATTAGATAATAGCTTATAAAATATGCATTTTTTTTAAATAATAATTAAAAATAGGATTTTCAAATTGCATTTAAGTTTATTTTAACAATTATTGATTATATTTAGTGATAAATATAAAATATATATTTTTACATACTTTTACATTCTCAAAAACGTATTCTATTTGTCGTAACTTTTTATTATAAAAGCTTTTTATTTTGCCGAGAATATTTACTATTTCACTATTTTTGTCTATTTGTTTTTCCAAGCTCAGCTTACAGTTTATTATAATTGGTTTTGGACGTTCCGTGATACGTAAAATGTATTGTATGAATCATTTAGACCTTATATAGTATGAAAGATAAAAATCAAAAGTAACAAAATATGCGAACAAGTTTCCATAACCTTTCTAATTGCTGTTCCCTTGTGACTGCAGTTTGTAAACTCTTTTTTACAAAAGACCATGATACGAATAATATAAAACTCGAATGTAAAAGTCATATTTTGTAACAAAACTGTAAACTGTATAAAACTTTATTGCTTTGTTTTGCTATTTCGAAAAATAAACCATTTTGTTTGGACGTTGTTTGTTGCTAGTTGAATAATACATTTTTGTTCAATACTTCTACGAGTTTTGTAACTTTTAGAAAAATGTATTATATTTCTTTATAATAAAATGTATAATTAGGCTAATACTAAGTAATACTAGTTATTATATAGTTATATCCTATAATTTTGATTAACCCTACGTAACCTATGAAAATAATTTTCAAACAAAGTTTTTTTTAAAATAGTTATTATAATATGCTAAACTAATTTAACCTGAGCCCTAATGTTATTTAAAACTCTCAAATATTAACGGGACACTAGTCACTACAGACTGACCGGCCTTTCCGCTTGGCCAACGATTAACCGAACCAATAAATTAAGTGTTAATAGCCAGACGAATATATTTATATTGGGAGGACAGATACATATATATAATATATATTCATATCATATTTTTTTCAGTTCCGTACAGTTTGAATATTAAGTTACTGTATTAAAATTTATTAATTGGAAAATTATATTAGTTTTTTATATAACTTTGTCTGAATCATAGGGAACACGCCTATCCCTTGGACCTAAAACCTTTACAATAGTTGTCTAAAATATACTCTAAAGTAAAAAATGCTTTAATAATACCTAAAAACCGCAAACTTGTTTTTGCCAAAAGAAACAATTTGCCTAGCATGAAACAACGCAGTAAATGTAAATGCGGTACATTCCGCTAAAACGAAACACTTGTTATATCTAACGCAAATAATAATATTTAGTTTACTTCAAATATTTCAATCACTAAACTGTCCTTGTATAACAGATTGGAACTAGTGCCTGCGCCCGCGCACTTAGTGCCTGCTTGGACTCACTCTTCGACGGAGCCATCGGTCGACACCTTGGTGACAAAATCGGCACTTTCTTTGGTAAGCCAATAATATAAAAAAAAACGCTCAAAAACGTACATCTTCTAATACTTGAATATACAAAACAATTTTAACAATATTCAATGGTTAAACATTAAAAGCATTTCTTATTTTAAAAGATTTGTTGTGGTATCCTTGAAAGTTGTTAGTTGTTATATTGTTGCCCCTGTAAGTACAGAATACAATTTTGTGCATCGTTAGTTGTCAGAATAGAACAGCAAGATTTATGGTGTTAAGTAACAGCATCTACCAGCGCGTTGAAGACTACATTCTATATTTATATACAGCAAAAATTACTATGGTTCATAGGATAATTATCGCGGTTACAAAAAACTAACTAGGTAACTTTTGTAAAAAATAAATTCTTGTTAAGTTATGGAATTGATAATTGCTATTAGTTTCATAATTAATGTTGGGTAAATATATGAAAGGCTTTTCTAATTCTAAGTTATAAGCGACACAGTTAGTTAAGCACACGTCATGAAAGAAACTAACGAACTGTAAAATACTTCTGCTAGCTTTATTCATTTTAATGATATTATTTTTATATAAAATACCAACTTAGCTAAACTTAATCATAATTAAATACATTCGTTAATAAATAAGAACGACTTTATTAATATCATAAGAGTAATAAAACTGTTTCTAACAAACTATTTATATTTCAAGTACAAATTGTATCTGTGGCCACAATACTCGGGCTTAATCTAAGAATACATAAGTCTATTCTAGTTTGCTATAAGTTCATCTAAATATAAAAGGCGTTTTACAATACCTAAGTAAAAACCCTTGTATTGTAAAAGTGATTATTATATCAGAACATTAAGGTTAAGGAAACATTATTAACACCTTACATGTTGGTGAGATCGGCAAAGCCTTATAATATGAAATATTAATACATATAACTTCTAAATTTTTGTGTTCATATATAACACAAACATTTTTCTGTATTCATACAGAATATGACGTGTTCTGTTTAATTTTTTTGCACCGACTATTTAATACCAACAATAACAAATTTACTACAAGTTCATCAGACAGAACTTGACTTGTCCTGACTGCAAGCATTAACCTTTTTCTGTATATAAATAAAATATTTATATAATAATGTGACCACAAATAAACAAACACAACATTCATTCAACTTACACACACATACGTTGAGGATGAAACCAACTATAATGAACGTGACCTACGAATGATCACACAATAACTTGATGTCTCCTGATGCTGAACTAGTCTCAGAAGTCCAAACTATATAGTTAAATCTTATCTTAGCCATTTTAATCTTAATAACATTTTATATTAATACAATCGACTCGGCAGTATTCGAATGTGCAACTTGTGAACGAACTATTCATTTTATTTTTCAAATTAATGACCAAACTAGATGTTCCAAAAATGAAATTAATAACATAAATAATTAACGAAGATAATTAAATTGACTTCGTTCGATAACATTTGATTTCAAACATAAAGAAGTTAGAAGGGTAAATAAATTTGAAATGTTTTTAATATAAAAGACAGAAATTATTCCTTGTTTTAAATTGCAACGGAATAACAGAAATAGTTGTTTCGAATGTAGTGATGACAATCAGAGGTATTCGTTGTTAACATGAACACTGAAGTGTATAATTAACATGTACGACGAAATTACTACGTAGATGTCAATATAGAGTATATTAATTAGGTTGAAAAAACATTTTGAATGGAGATATAATTATATATTATATATATATATATATATATATATATATATATATATATATATATATATATATATATATATATATATATATATATATATATATATATATATATATATATATATAATATATATATATATAATATCGTAAATTTAGGTAACGAATTTTAAATCTGCATGTCTAAGCTGAGTTAATAAAATATAGGCTTCGTTTATAAATAATTAGTAAAATCGTGTTTAATAAAACAATATTTAAGCAAGTAATATCTGGCCATCTAGTTTATATCGAAACCAATTCTCGGTAAAGCAATTTTACCGCATTGCATAAATAATTATATTGATCGTTTAGAGAAAATTCTATTTACAGGAAACTTGTTACTAGCATTTAATCGTTGGATCTTTTAAACTCGTATTTTCTTATATAAATGAAAGTTCAGAAAATGTTTTCGAAAAATAAATATTATCATTCTATTGAAAATGACTTTTATGGAATAAAGTCAATTATATTTAAAGCATACAATGCTAGGTGTGTATGTATGTATGTGTGAGTAATTAATAGCTTTCCGGATTGCAGACGGAGCTGAAAGCAAAAGCTGGTTAAAATTTTGTTACTCTGTATTTCCATACAAAATATGGTTATTTGGTTTGTTTTTTACTTTTATTAGACAACTGTTCCAACCTATTATGCTCATATTATTTATTACGTGGACTATTGAAGAAGTTCTATTATGCTTATAAATATAAAATGCTTATTCAACTACTGTTTTCGGTCAACCAATCAACAGGTTCTAAAAAATTACACTATATCAACATATTTTTAATAAGATGATTGTTAACCTGTCGTTACGTCAGTCTAATACAAATACAACAATGAAGCGCAACGTTAAGAAATACATATAAGTCTATATATATAATACATATAGGTATATATTTTTCGAAACTAATACAATTAAAGTCAAAGCAATATCTAATTTACGTTACACAAGAGCGAGAAGTTAGAAAAGTTTGTTAGACATTTTTGTTAGAAACCGTACAGCTTTTATGAGCATACTTTTGCGAAGGACTTAGCTGAGATTGTAACAACGAGATAGAATACTGCAAATAACAGAGGCTTTAATATGATACCTAATACTAATAAAATGTTTCACTATAATAAACCTTTTCGACGTCTTCTTTTCTATTTATATTTATAAGTGTTATATGTTGGATTGTAAACAAGATCATTTAGTAGAATGAGATTTAAATAATACTTTATTTCTTAACCTCTTTTTTTAGTTTCTCCATTAAATACTGTAAAATAATTTCTAAGATTATATATTGATTTTTTAATATTTACTTTCATATTTATATATCCTTTAGTGTTATATCAGGTTCTCATGATAACAAAAACAGATGTATTTATGAGAATTTTCTATAAAATTTTAATTAAAATTTGCAAATAGGAAAAGTATTGGCTTTCATTATTGCAAAGCTGTCATTGACCTGTAAATATTCATCCGACATTACTGGAGGGCAAGTGACGTCATTTTTAATAAGAATCGCCCAAGTATGTATTATATGTATCTATCTCTTTAAATGTAAATTATGTATAATTTATTGCCATATTGTAAATATTTCTATAAATATAAAAACATTACGAACAACACATTAAACAAATGACAACAAATTAAATTAAATTAAAATAAATTAAATTAAATTAAATTAAATTAAATTAAATTAAATTAAATTAAATTAAATTAAATTAAATTAAATTAAATTAAATTAAATTAAATTAAATTAAATTAAATTAAATTAAATTAAATTAAATTAAATTAAATTAAATTAAATTAAATTAAATTAAATTAAATTAAATTAAATTAAATTAAATTAAATTAAATTAAATTAAATTAAATTAAATTAAATTAAATTAAATTAAATTAAATTAAATTAAATTAAATTAAATTAAATTAAATTAAATTAAATTAAATTAAATTAAATTAAATTAAATTAAATTAAATTAAATTAAATTAAATTAAATTAAATTAAATTAAATTAAATTAAATTAAATTAAATTAAATTAAATTAAATTAAATTAAATTAAATTAAATTAAATTAAATTAAATTAAATTAAATTAAATTAAATTAAATTAAATTAAATTAAATTAAATTAAATTAAATTAAATTAAATTAAATTAAATTAAATTAAATTAAATTAAATTAAATTAAATTAAATTAAATTAAATTAAATTAAATTAAATTAAATTAAATTAAATTAAATTAAATTAAATTAAATTAAATTAAATTAAATTAAATTAAATTAAATTAAATTAAATTAAATTAAATTAAATTAAATTAAATTAAATTAAATTAAATTAAATTAAATTAAATTAAATTAAATTAAATTAAATTAAATTAAATTAAATTAAATTAAATTAAATTAAATTAAATTAAATTAAATTAAATTAAATTAAATTAAATTAAATTAAATTAAATTAAATTAAATTAAATTAAATTAAATTAAATTAAATTAAATTAAATTAAATTAAATTAAATTAAATTAAATTAAATTAAATTAAATTAAATTAAATTAAATTAAATTAAATTAAATTAAATTAAATTAAATTAAATTAAATTAAATTAAATTAAATTAAATTAAATTAAATTAAATTAAATTAAATTAAATTAAATTAAATTAAATTAAATTAAATTAAAAACCAAATCTATATCTAAAAGGCGTTTGACGAACTTGCCTATAAAAATTAAATTTAAAACAATAGAATTGTGTTACTAATAAAAACAAGTTTACTTTTCAAATATGTCGTTTATCGCAATATACAGGTGATTACACTTTTAAACGTTAAACATAGGATTTAAACTAAAATAAAAGGAACTAAATGGAATATATTAAATGTTTTTTTTGGGTATATATAGTTCAGAAAACAAATAGGTCTTATTTTCATACAGAAATTATTTCTGTGAAATTATATTCTCTCCTTATTATGACTCTTCTATACCGTCATTAAACTTAAGTTGGTCATTATTGTGATTTGAAATGTATACCATGAACGTATGTTTACACTTGTCAATATTTGTTTACAACACCTATCATAGTCTGTGGCGTAAACAACTTATACTTATAGAGTTTGATCTACAAGCAATTAAATGTATACTCTACCTTCTAGAATGTTGCTATTTATTTTTTTTTATTTCCCGTACGTTAATATTTAATTAACATATTTGTTTAATAACTATTAATTTGATGCATAAAGTACTTTCGAATTCTATAAAATTGTTCAAAGTATCGCAGCAATTTACCGAAATTCATGTCGGAGTTCCTAGTTGGCTTTATGAGTGCACTCTTCGAAGGGACCCTCATCTGAGATTGTCATTACGTGAAGATAAAGAGAAGTAGGCTAGAGTATTACGACACTAGGGGTATATATATTATCACAGTCATTTTAGACAAAACGTTTCATATAATTGTCACATTTATAATTTTACTAGCATACCCAGCCTGCTTCACCGTGCTTAATTTTAAATACTTTAAATATAAGAATGAAACCATCGCAATAATAATTGTAATTCATCCTGAATTTCATTTTCCCCTACTTGTTTTTCTAGCGGTACACGGATATATTCATGGCGTTATAACTGACCTTAAATACATCAATGTGAAAATAGAGCATGTTGGTAGCAAAAAACAGTCAAAAAATGCTCCTATTACCACCATACTTATCAGGATTACCCGCTGGGTCAATCTAAAGATTTTAAGAAAATTTTGTTGAAATCGCTCCAATCGTTTCGGAGTTTATAAGAAACACACATAGGTACAAACTTTCTCTCTTATCGGTATAGATATAATAAAAAAATTATTCTATTTGTTCATAACTTAAATTAATTTTATATTTATATTATTTTATTACGTTTATTAAGTATCAATATAAGATAGTGTCATTACAAAATAAAAAAACCCACTCGTAAAATATTAATTATAAACCAGAAACTAATCATAAGTTTTTTAAATAACTACATTTATATTTTTCCTTATCGGTTTATTCACTTTCATGTATTTATTTATTTATTTTGCAACTGGATTATTGATGTCAAAAGGAAATAGAGTGAAGAGTAAAATTGTTTCTGTAAGTGACAGCTAACAAAGCCTTTTAAATAAATACACCCTTCTATTTTGTAAGGATGGGTGTCGAAACTTTTTTAATTTATCTTTTCATTTATAATTCCTTTTGGTGAGACATGAATATAAAATTGAAACAAAAAATAATGCATGAATTACATTTTTTTATTAAGAAGCATTATTTAACAAATCAAATACTTAATCCTCAAAAATATGATAAATAACTGGTTTGTTAGTTATTCTTACAAACGTATATTTTTATTTTTCGTTGATTAATATTTACTAAACAAAAAAATAAAAAGTCTATTTCTATAGTCTAATAATCCTTATATTATTTTTGAATCTCAAAATGTATTTCCCATTTTAAACATTACCATTTTAATAATAATTGTGTTAATTATATGAAATAAAATGAGAAATGCCTCCTGTCATTCAACGGGTAATTGTATTACTCATCTGACAGCTACGTAAATAGAAAATGAATATAGAATTAATAAAGGTTGACTGAATTTTAATACTAATAATTATATGTTAGTAAAATCCTAAAAGTTAATTGGATGATTTAAACAAGAAAACAGAAAACTGAATAGAAAAAAAACTCTAATATAAGGTAAAAGAAAACTATCGTCAAGAAAAAAAATGGTGATAACAAACAGAATTCTATGGCATTGATATCATCAGTATTTTTCTTTTAACACACTATTAATTTCTATGAGTACATAATTTCTATAAGATTTAACAAGAGAATTAGAACATAAACATCCGAA
Source organism: Napeogenes inachia (assembly GCA_959347355.1). Classification (NCBI taxonomy): domain Eukaryota; kingdom Metazoa; phylum Arthropoda; class Insecta; order Lepidoptera; family Nymphalidae; genus Napeogenes; species Napeogenes inachia. The sequence continues at coordinate 4,002,472 of OY365800.1, read as the reverse complement.
TTATTATTACCCTATTTACAATATTAATTATGAATGAATTCGTTAAACTCTAAATTCTATAATATATCTGGTATATTACAATCACTCGGTGCTTTTCCAGTATTTTAATGGTTATTCGGAACTTTCGTAAGCTTATTGATGGTAGAAGACATATTCTCGTATAAAGCTTAAACTTATATTACACAAACACTTCACACCATTTTTCTGATGTTAAACAAATTCTATATTATAGTCAACCAATATTGTTTCTATATTGTAATCTTTTTGACCCAAAATCATATTAAATATATTATATTGATAGTTTATTTCATACTTATATTGAGATAATAAATACCATATCTTTTTATTTATTTTTATAATTATATTTTTTACAATCACAAATAAATATATTTCTGCAAACTTTGTAGGTTGTAGTAACGTTGTTATACTGTTTAAGTTATTAGAAGTTTAATTTTTCCAAAGGCGATCTAAACAGAACTGAAAAGATATAACCAAATGCCAAGATTTTTGTTATTATTATGAATATTCAATATTATGTGCTAGGTCTCTTTTAATTGATAAAATCATGAAATTAAATTAATTATAATACGCGAGTATAAAGGCTGCGTGCGTGCTCTCGTAACTTAATTTTTTATGGCTCTATAACTTCCCGAGAGTGACATAAAAGTCAGCTAGAGACAGAATTATAAGAGGAACATCGCATCACAACATCGTACATCGTACACCACTTCCAAAAGGTGGCGAAAATCCCAAAAAATACCTTGTTAAGGAGGTAGGCATCTGGCCAATAACCTATCTTAAAGCTATGAAGGTTCTTCCGCTCGAACAGTGTTCCCTCTTCTGCAATGTAAATATGGGATCATTGTCGGCCGCAATATCCCATAAGAGTATACCATATGACATTATACTATGAAAGTAAATAAAGTTAACTAATCGAGCTTTTTTTCATATTTGTTAATCAACGTATTTTTTGACCGCGTATACAGCAGAACTCAGTCTGCTAGACAAATCAAATATATGAGGACCCCACAGCAATGTTTCATCTAAGGTAATGCCCAAGAAAGTAGTAGATTTGACCATGTCTAATTCCTCATTGTTTTATTGTACATTGGTAATAACATTAAAAAAAATATTTTTTTTATTATTGAGCAGCAAATTATTAGCGTTAAACCATTTTATTCACATCTGAAAGAGCATTGTTTACATTGTCAATAAGAGATTGTTTGATTGAGACAACACTGTCCCATGTTATTCCTTCACCGGGTGAGATAAGTCGTTTATGTAATTAAGGAACAAGAAAGGCCCTAAGACAGACCTGTGGCACACATATTTTACCTACACCAAAGAACCGGGGGAACACTTCATTTACAACTATTTTTGAATTTAAAAATAATCTAATGAAATCTAGTTACTTATTCCTAGCTCCATAGTGTTCTAACTTTCTTGTAAGGATTTTATGTCGAATGTAGTCGATCACAGAAAATGCACAGTGCATCCTGTGATTCTTCCCAGGCTTCAAATATATTGAGTACTAGCTCAACACTATGATAATCAGAAAAATGTTGCATATTTATTTAAATACATAAATATAGTTATTTGAACTTACAATCAATACTATAAAACGACGGTAAACGTTAAGTAAAAAAGAAATATCGTGTTTATCGATGATAAATCGATTAAAACTTCTACAACACGAAAAAAACTGGCCTCTAGTAATAAGAATAATGGCAGGAACACAATGATGACATGAGTTTAAAGACTTTGTAAGGTAAATTTATTTTAGAAATTACTAAGACCACTTTCCATTGTATTATTAAATATACAAAAATTTTTTCTTTGAAACGCTTTACATAAATTATACTTGTTCGTTAAAAGTTTGTTTCATACAAAGGTTTTTCATTCCGAAATATAAAATGTATATCCCAATATTTGTCCCAAATATTTTCTATATAACTATTTCCCAATTATTAATATTCCAGCTTCTAATCATTTCAAATGTATGTAATTTATAAATTAATCTATATTAATTACAAAATTCTACAAGTAATCTGAGATAATTATAGAAAAAGAGAAATAATGAGATAACAAATTCGTGATAGACCACATATTAATATGAGACTTTAAGTTGGTTAACTCTAACAAAATGTATGTTATAAATTGTATTTTCGGAAAAGGAAAGATGCATTTTTAAAATATTTGCAATATCAGAAGATCTAATATAAAATGTGAATACCAACAAATTGAATACAGAATGCGGAAAAGATATTTATAGCAAATATACTTAACTGAATAATATCTCAGTTACGCGGAGTTATTTATGATAATATTTATAGTTGACATTTATATCTACTTTTCCTTGAATTCAAGCTGAAACGTAGAAGTATTTGATCTATTTCTGTTTATTCCAAGTTCTATCGGATACGCATATTTTCAACGTCGTTTACTACACCAATGCTCCAGACAAAATTTTTACGAAACAAAATCGTCAATAAAAATACTAAATATGAGGTAAATTCAATTGTAAATAATTGCTGTTACTGACAATCCTGAGATTGTCAAGCAGTCTTAAAACGATAGATGTGTGTGTGATGTGTTAAACTAAAATGATAATCAAATACCGTTTGTTATAGATGCATTATTTGGACATCATCTTAAAAAAAAAATCATCTAAAAAAAAAAATACTATTTCGATTAATTATGTCCGTATTGCAAGATTCGTTAAATATTTTATGGCCATGGAATTAAAAGGTACGTCATAACATGACTTGACACTCAATAACGTAACATAGTATGTATAGCCCACAACATATCATAGTATAATTAAAACTATATATATATAGTTTTAATTATACTCTATATACTATATATATAATCATATAAATACAATATGTAGTATCGTAAGCTCATAACTTCATATACGACAAAAGAGCTCTATCGCTTTATTACTCTATCACTCTACAGTCCTTTGCTAATCGTATATCCGGAGGCTTAGCTTTGTTGTTTGTCAGTAGAGCAAACGGTTATCCTACGTATTTAAGACTTAACGACCATTACGATACCAACAGGAGAGAATATTGTCCAATCTTTAACTACCATGAAACATTTATGTTATTATGAAATAGTTATTTATTTAGGTACGTTTTTGGTACATAATTTACTTATTATAAACGAACAAATTTTTTATAAAGTAAATTGTTCATTTAGTATATTCAAGGTGCAGACAAAAAGTTTTTTTCAGAAACGTGCTGTTGAAATACCTGATCAAAGCTGTTATCCGCAGCTTTTGAAATTCATAAGTTAGAAGTTCGATGCAGACTTCGAAACTAAAAGAGCATACATTAAACAGAGTCATTGAGCCAAAAACCTTATTGTTAGGTTTAGTAACAAGACCTCGTTCACTGGATCGTAAACTATTTAACAATATCAATAATGCGGATGGAATGATGTATTCCCTTAATTATTAGGGTATTACCCTTCGTAAATTGTACCAAATATATGACAGGGATGCTGTGGTTTATAGCTCTTAAACGTGCATAGAAAGTGACGAGAGAAATGCAGGGGTTGGTTTTAATAAGTATGGTTCTATGGTAGAAAGAAACTTATAAAAATACATGAAAATCTTTTTATCACGATACTTTCAGAGGGAAATCAAACTAATATCCCGGCTCCGACGTTATTGCAGTGGGTCTGGCGTTTTTTGACTTTAATACAATCATGAGTAAACGAATGAAACTTCAGTACATTTTCATTCTGTACACAAAACATAAATATTTTAGGGACTTAATGCAAATTTCCTAAAGTTAATTATTAAATAGCTGAGATGAGAAATGTAATAAGGATTTTTTTTAAATAATATCGATATTTTAAACATTTATCGCAATGCTATTCTCCTTGTAAATCCCAAGTAAATGATTTTTTAGTTTTTCTATTTCAAATTATTGCAAAATAAATATCTCGTTATTTTTCTCCACACTTATTGACACTCCAAGAGGCGGAAGATAGAAAATTGAATTTGAATTTACACAATGCAAAAAGGCATTCTAGGTAGAAATGAGCTTGAAGGCTTTCTAGCTATTATAAATTATATTATGTGTATTTATATAAATATTATAAATATGTGTATTTCTTATGCTATTCCAACAAAAAATGAAAACTGATAATAAATATGTATGTACATACATACATTTCATTATCAGACAAATATGACCTTTCTTTTTTTGTTACAAAAAAATATTATATATAATATCTTGTTTTCTATAACTTATGAAATATAAAAGATATAAATGAATAAATTTTCTTAATTAGAGTTATACAATTATGATTAACATTTAAGCATACTAGATATCGCTGCGACTATCTCTATCTTAATATGCCTTAAATATTTCTCACAGGCAAGCCACCAGATGTAATTGCATGCGGAATCTGTCTCATGATGACCGTGGTACTGGTGGCTGGTGTCAGGAAGTCCATATTCTTCAACAACCTTCTCAACGCAATTAACCTGGTGGTGTGGGTCTTCATTATGGCTGCCGGTGTCTTTTACGCGGATACTGGCAACTGGAAGAATCATAAGGGATTTCTACCAAATGGATGGTCTGGGGTAAGTTTGCGTACATAATAACAGATATAGTATATAACTTGTCAAAGTTTTTTTTGTAAATAAACAGGATTTGTTCATATGTCATCTTTATTAACTTACCAATAATAGAGATTTGTCGTTCATTGTTGCATTAGGTTATATATTTTTAATAAGAAGTAATTAAGTATTTCTTCAATAAAAATATTTTTTATGCGACATTTAATATAAAATTCATTCATTATTATAGAATGGAAAACTACATGTTACATACTGACAGCAAACCAATTAATTAGTCAAGACAGTTGTTTCAATTGAACAATAATTAACTGAGTTTCTAATAATTATGTTGAATAAATAACTAAACGTATCTTTTTTCACGTATTAGCAAATTACTTAGTTCTTTTAATTTAAAAAAATATATCTCATACGTAGTCTTACGTTTTTTCCAATATTCATAGCAGCTATATATACGATGATACGACGATAACCGATAATCTCAATATTCCAAATAAATAATACACGGGCTTCATTATTAGAGAGTATTTAAAAATACAATTTATTAAATCAAATTAAGAACAATAATATAAAATTATTTTTTATATATTTATATATCGTATAGAGTTTTGCAGATTTATAGTTGCCTTCCTGTAATACTCTATACGATAAGACAGACGGTACTAGATCTCGGTTTCTATTTTACTTTATCCCATGTCCCTGGGGTTATTACTGTATCACTCTATATATTTTCACACACAATGCATTCAAGAGTTACTTTAATAAATTTCAAACTTATTTGTATCATCTCTACCATTTATATACAGTATTTATATACAGTACATTTCTGAAATTAAGAGACCCGTTCTTGTTTATAGATAATAATCTAAACTTCTTTAATTGAGGTCTGTCGAATAAGATAAGCGAATCTGCAATCCATCAGATTTAAAGAATTTGAAATTACTTACTCATGTTTAAGTAGATATTACATGATTATCGAAGTCTATACAAAGTATCAAATATTTGAAGACTATTTAGATTTATATATTTTAATTAACAAATATTAAGATTATCCCTCTTTGTTAAAAATGTTAGCTACAAAATTGTACAGTAAATTAGTAAGTGAAGGTTCAAAAGACTAAGTAGAATATATCTATCGAGTTTCAAAATCAAAATATTTTGAAATCATATGGTAGGTCACTAGGTAGATCGTTTAGAGGTTGAAATATTTTTTAAATAAATTTATTAATCTAGGTATTCAGCGGCGCTGCAACTTGCTTCTACGCTTTTATTGGCTTCGACATTATCGCCACTACAGGTGAAGAAGCCAACAATCCTAAACGTTCTATACCTTTGGCCATCGTCCTGAGCTTGGTTATCATTCTCATCGCCTATGTCAGTACCTCGGTCATGCTCACTCTTGTAGGTAAGTGGTTCAAATACAATCCGTTTCTTGAGTTATTAGTGCAAATAACTTACCTGTAGATCAAACTCAATCTAAGATTGTCTCGGATAGAATAGCTCAATTTAATTTCCGCTGTGACTCAACAAACAGGATTATAAACATGTCAGTATAAATAAAATACAGCGGGAAAGTTATATATCTTAGAAGAAATCTTAAGCATAAGCAACAAACCCCGAAAGTTTCAAAGAAGAAACATTAATAGACTATCAATTCACCAGAGTTAAGTCAGCATTCGCTTTAAATATATTTTAAGACGGTAAGTAGGAAACAGTACTAAAATAAAGATATTTTGAGGTGAAATACAGATGAATATTTTCTGTTCTAATAGAATCTACTAAGGATCAATAAGTTTTTAGATTAAGCAGCTTATTAGGGAACATGTATTCGGAAACGTGTTGATAACACAGAAGATACGAGTATATTGCTTTGAAATTTGATTCCTCTATATGCCATGAACATTTAATCTCTAGCAGGTATCGATATAGATGGATTACTTTGACATGGTAAATACCTAGATGCAACACACTGAATACAGGAACGTCGAATAATATATCAAAAGGACGATTTAAAATTCAATGTGAAACTTTACAATTTATTCCATATCAATTAATTTTGTATTCAAATAATTTACTAATATATCCGTTTCGTGTAATTAAATCAACGTTATAAACAATTTATTTATCAAAAAAACGATTTATCAAGTCGGTGCTAAATTAAAACATTTAATCAAATCAATTTGCACAGCGCAATTCGATTGGAAATTATTAATTGAAAAGTATGAATCGGTTTTATTATGAAATGTTCATTGATACTGAACTGGATAATCTGAATACTTAATCAGATTCCAGCATCTTACCTGTTCTTGTAAATCGATCCGCAAACTTTGCAAGACGCAAGTGTTTAACTTATAGTAAGAGGCTTCGTCAAGTTTAAATCAATTTAGTTTCTCTTAAGTATGTTAATTATCTTCAACTTATGAGCTTTTATAAATCGCTACTATTTTTTTTCTGTCATTTTCAATCGTTAACAAAGTCCAATGAGCAGTCATTGGACTTTGTAAATACATAATAGTATAAGTAATATCATTTTCATCCTGTGATGAATATTTAAAGATATTTACAGGTTATTATTACATATTTTCAAAGAGACAGGAATATATTAGGATTTTCAATTGAAATTGAACAAAGCTCATATTTTTTCTTGGCGTCGCGATGTTCGAAGTTCTAAATTCTCAATTTATAATATGTGAATACGTCTTTCTTTTCTTATAGAAAGCAATTACTTTTGAGGAATGGATTTTTAAGAAGTTTATCCAATTACATGTGTATTAGTCATCGAAATAAAGATTTCGGGATAACAAAACTGAGTATGAAAATCGAATTACAAAATCTACAGAATAAAAATTTGGGAAATATGTTTTAAAAACATTATATAAATCTAGAAACAAATCTAAATACAAAATTTCTTAGAAAAATAAAAAAAGATACTAACATTATGAATTGTCTACCTGGCATATATAATAATAATACCATAGTTACGACATACATATCCTTTAATTTTCTTAGAAATATTTCTGAAGGGCTTATAATAATATCCCTTGATCACGTCATAACTTGAGAACGACTGGACCATTTTAGCTATTTTTTTTATACACCACCTATTTTGAAGAAGGTTTTATGAAAACTAAATGTTGATAATTTTCAAATTAAAATTTGAACTGGTGATGAAAAATACACAATATTGTGTAAAAGTGTTACGATATTAACCATATTTTTTTATATATTTATTTTGTATAAAACAAGAGTTCAAAAAAAAAATAAGTATAATTTTAAGAGCAAAATTGAAAATAGTTTTTCTTTGTAGTGCCCTACGATGAAGTGCAAACAGATTCGGCGTTAGTGCAAATGTTTGGTTACGTGAACGCACCAACCTGCAAGTACATCGTTGCTATTGGCGCGTTGGCTGGTCTGACTGTTTCTATGTTTGGATCCATGTTTCCTATGCCACGGATAGTGTACGCTATGGCACAAGATGGCTTGATATTTCGGTAAGTACAAAGTAATATAAAATAAAAAATTAATTATATATTGTGATTATTGATATAAGTTCTCTTTAATTAATAATATTAATAATAGGAAAAAAATCTTGATAAAAAGTATTGATACAATAAGGCGGTCTTATCACTATATAGCGATCTCTTCTAGACATCCTAAAACTGGTGGGAAATAAAAATATAAAGTAGTGTATACAATGAAACCTCCTAAATAGTAGATTTTTTAATCCAGAGCGAAGCGAAGGATTTCAGTGTTGAACCCCGAGCGTAGCGAGGGATTCTAATGTAGAATCCTGAATATGTATTACAAATATAATCAATAAATATATAAAATAATATATAAATATATACCAATAAATATATAATAATAATATATAAAATGGAAAACATAATGTGACACAGGAAAAAGTGTAACAGATAGTTGATAATATATATCATATAGAGAGGAAATAGTTCGAGATGATGATCTTCAACTGGCCTCTTAAAAGTAGTCAGATTCTATTTGAATCTTGTTTTGGGTTCTTTTGCTTTTATAAGGGCTCCATTATTTTTTTTTTTAATATTTTCGATGTACAGTCATCGATCAGTGACAGTTTTATTAAACACAGATTAAAACACTTATCGTTGTCAATATCATCGTGTTCCATCTTTATTTGATAGGTAACTCCTGATTTTCGTAAAAATACTTAATAAAAATCCTAACCTGTGCCAGATTAAAAAAAGATTTTTTTTATTGGATGTGTTTGATCCGATTAAACGAAGCTGAGAGCTTTCATATCTCAAAATAAACAAACAATATTTTTACATTTTCTGGGAGAGGCAAATTGATTTCATTTTGTTAACGGTCCGTAGCTATTTCAAATATCACCATGTAACAAAACACGAAGAATCGAATAAAATTATAACAGCTGATAAAAGGTTGTTCAATTAATTCTTAAACGAATGTGTAGCTAATGCATTTTGTAATTGCAATCTCTTTAAAAGTTTTCACTTCATATTTATAATATAATCGTAATATAATTAAATGGATATGGAAATGAAAATAATATTTTCATACTTGCTACGCTGTATCGTTTATTATTGTTATTTCATCATATTGAATAGTTTCCATTGTTTAACTAATAGATTAAAGATAAGGCCGAATGATAGTTTTGTATCATGAATAGATGTCTATACCCAATGGAGTCTATAAATACCATAACTTCTCTTTGTTCAAAACTACAAAGTGTACTATTTCCAGGCAACTGTCGGTCGTTTCGGAAACGTCCGGCACCCCCGCGCTGGCTACCATCTGTGGAGGCTGCGCCGCTTCCGTGGTCTCCCTCCTCATACAGCTGGAAGTTCTGGTGGAAATGATGAGCATTGGTATGTACTTATCTTTTTATATTGGATACATAGTATATGAAGAGAAAGTGTCTGACCTAAATATATCAACTCATTGCCAAACCGCTGGGTACAAAACCTAATATCTGTATTCATATATACCCCCTTCTTCATAATTAGAAGAAGTTTTTTCAGAAGTTTTTTTTTTTAAAAAACACTAAGTCTTTGAATTCTGTTAAATACTATTTGTGCGGAAATAGAAGTAAAAAATACATTATTTATATTTTTTTTTTATTACACAGCTAGTAGCTTATAAATAACTTTTCAGACAGATACATTTCAACTATATTCTTTGTTGTTTCAAATAAACGATACTCGTTTAAATTACAGACAAACTATTATTCAAGATGCTTTGATCAAACACACACACAGTCATCATTTCTTCAAATAGCCCTCTAACTTACTAAAGGCAGTTTAAATAATTGATAAATCAATTTGATAGAAGTCATTATTTCGCCAATAGTGAAGAATTAATCAATCATTTATGATATATGACGGAACTCTATTGGAATATCATTAATAAAGTCTTTTCTAGCTTACAATCAATAAAACTTAAAATATTGTAAAATATTATATAATAAATTTATTAATTTCGAAATATGATACTATAGTTTTTCTAATAATTAATAGTGTCAAGTAGTTTTATGTTAACGGTTATTTCTTATTTATTTGTTAGATTATTGAACTTTGTACTTTTTGTCCTTGAAGTGTCCATGTTTACCTATATTATATTTTTATTGCTATTTAATAGTTTTTTAATTGTTATTATTATATATTATTTATATGAGCAGATACACACCAGTCGCACATCAATAAAATATTACTTTAGAAATACGTAAAAGAATATCAGTAAAAGAATATAAAGTAATAACAATAGTACACGTGTCATAGCTATTTATTACCGAATTTCACCCATTTAATAATATTAAGGTACATATTACTTCAAAAAGCACGAATTACTTAAAAACTTTCTTTACTTTGGCAAGCCTTAAATCACACGTATACTTAAAATAAATACATATTAAATACAAAACAATATAAGAAAAAAATATTACTTCCATACGATTATACAACTATCTATCATAAGATAAGAATTATAGTTTTTTTATAACAAAATAATAATTATTATGTAACTTATACTAAGTGTATATTATACTTACACTAAGTATACTATACGATGTATAAATTCAGTATTAACTCAATCAATGACTCGTACCATGCGCAGTGATTCGTTATCACAGCCAGATATCATGGAACTAATTAGTTCATAAGTGTGCTGTAATGAAAATATTGAGTGTAATTATACGCTTGTATTTATTATATATTTGTGATATCATTATCAAGGGATAATCAACGCGAAGTCATACATATGTTATACAATATACTTGTGGTAATATGTTGTTTAAAATATAATTAACATTTTCCGAAATACGTTGAAACATTTTTGTCAAATAAAGTAAAGAGTGCTTATTTTTTGTTCGGTTCATGTTATTTTAGTGGATAACCTTCTTGACGTTAGATATTTTGCATTTAAATTGATTTTCTGTTCTCTTACGGGTTTATAATAATAAATGGGTTTTATATTAAAACGTGTTGAATGTTGTTGCATATTTTTTATAAATCTATTCTAAGACGTCATAATAATAACAAAATATTAGTGTATTGCCCAAAGAAATTTATTAAATTTTAAATACGTAAAAGAAAGAAAAGAGAAAAGTAAAAAAGTAATGAAGCATCATTTATATTAAAATGTGTCTCTATGTATTTATGTGACACAAAAAAATAATGAACGCAGTGACATTTAATCGACTTCTATTTTAATCTTAAATTTTGATGTAATGATTATGAAATAGGTAGATCAAATCGATTTTATTAAAAATATTATTTCTTTCTAAATACTTTCTTTTAGACTTTCAAGATAGATTCCAATATCTAGGCAGGTTCTTGGGGTGGCAACTAATTAAAACTTAAAAAAAAAGGTTATAGTCTTGTTGATGTAAAACATAAACGCGCCTTGGGGTGGAATTGACTGAACCATGTCGGTTAAAGACCTGATTCTTTCTTATATTGTCCTAACACTTCGCACCCTTCTTTTCCCTTGTGTGCGCGTGTGTGTATCCTTACACATACATATATGCATTATGGGTTCTTTGTTGTTTCTCCCTGTAAGTATATATAAGGCGTGTGCGTCTTCAACAAAGTATAGTATATTGGACTTAGGTCGCTTGTGTATGAAATAAAGGAATATTATATTTTATTTTCAAAATAGTATCATTTCAGGAGCTTAAAGCTCAAGTCAATGATAGTATAATTTTAAAAAATACTTGTTTTATACGAAATGTTTGTTTATTTTATTCAATATTTATTGTTTTTATCTGTTTCTTTGTTATTTTCATAATTATGAATTCCGATGTTCTGCGTGTTACTTTTCCATACATTGTGGACACTCTGATTACTCGATTGTTATATTCAGAACCATTGCAGAATCGCTGATTATTTAATCAATCTCAGTATTTGATAAACATCGCACCAGAATCCTTACATAATAAAATATCCAAAACCTCTTGTAAATGTATTCTTTAGCTTTTTATTATAATTATATTAAATCAAGTTTCCAACTTTGAGCAAATGAAACATAACTTTGTAAATTGGTAATAATAATAATGATTAATATTATTAAATCTTAAGTCAAGAATTATTTTAATTTCAGATCCTCCACATATAAGATTCTTTCAGGGTTTAACTTTACTCACACTCTCCCACAACTGATAAGCATCCTACGAATGTTATTATTTTCATAGATATATCATGTATAGGAAGTCTCTTGATTTATACCAAATTGGTTCATTTTTACTTAAGATCAAAGGAAATAAAGTAACCATCTTATTTCCGCCTTCTTCAAGATTATTCTAACATCCGGCAGAATCATAGGGACTAGTTATCGTAGGGAATAAATAGTTGTAGAAAAGAACTTTGATGAAATGAAAAATATAAAGAAATACTATTGCATATAAAACCGTTTGAATCGGATCTTTTTTTGTTTTTGAAACTGAGGGCAAAGTATGTATTTTCCAAAATACACCTTGAAAAATCCATTTTTCGATTGTATATTTATTTTATATATCTGTATTTTAGTTGTGACACCACTTTAAAAGTGTTCTTGGTGTTCTAAATAGATAATTTTCTAAACATTTTATACTTAATCTTTAAATTATGCTAGAATTATTGCTTTAGTTCTCACAAATTCAAAGATTCAGTTGAATAAATCCCTACCTGATGAACAACAATGACTGACTTCTGACAAAAGAACAGACAACGCTCAGCTTAAACCACTGGGTAAAGTAACATTTTATAAAATAAAACACTTAATAATATTTGGCTAACCACAGTTCGCACTTTCTTTACTAGAAAATTGCGCTCGTGTGAAAAAGGAACAAAACACTAGTATAATATACAAGTCAAAACAAATAATTAAATATATAAATATGCAAATACTAAAGTCACTTCAAAGAATATAAAAAAAATGTGTAACATCAAAATTTCAAATATTTTTAATAACAGACCTTAAATATAGCAGCGTTTTAGAATAATTCTAAATTAATATGAGATCAATGAACATACTAATTTCGAAAAAAAAATTAATTAACAAGACATTTTTTCATTCTTCATAAATATGAAGTAATATTAATCCACAATAACAGCTGTAACCATGATCGACTGACAGTTGACCTATCTAGCCTCCTCTAGGCTTTAGAAAATCTATATCTATATTTAGACAGCGTTGATCTTCCACTGGGAGAAGATTATTCACCAGATCCATTTGTAAATGGTAATTTCCGGTTGAGTACCCCGCAAAATCTAGACAGGGTGCAAAATTGCAGAAGTTTTTTTTTATTTAAATATACTCCAAATTTGTTTTTTTTTTTATTAAAATGGGCAAGATTTAATAGCGTTTTTTTATAAATAAAATAATAGAAAACATTATATCACATGAACGTTGAGAATGTACCTTTGCTTGATAAAATAATATTACATTATGATAGATTTAAAAATCGAATTATCTAAGTTAATAAGGTCATGGAATAAGAGTGGTCACTGCCTCTTTTTTTGACTAGTCATTACGAACCACAAAGTACACTATCAGTTCTAGATTGCTTGACGACCACTTGTCCGAACGACAACTAGCTGGATATATATATATATATATATATATGTTGCAATAGTGTGACGTCATCTATCTAGAACTGTCGACGAATTTTATTATTTTTGGACGGTGTTGCTTTGATGAATACTGATCTTTATTCATTTTGCCAACAAAATGAATGGTCTTCGTTGTTAATCGTTAATATATATCTTTCGAGCAATTCTTATTTGTCTTTAAACATTCTTTACAAGGAATTCTTGTGAGAGAGATTCCGACCGCGTTCTGTTATAAATTACATCTTTGAAAACAGAAAGGCTAATGTCGTTCCGTGGCAATTTTAAATATTTAAATTTAATAGAGTTTGTGTTCTTTTCTTGGAAATAAAAACGTAACACAATTTCTTATCGTGATTTAAGTATTTATATACATAACTTAGCCGTTAATAAAATATAAAATTTGTAGAATATGTTAAAAAAAATCTCATACTTTATTGTTTTTTTTATGGATTTATTCAACTTTACTTAATTATTTATAAAACATTGCAGTATGCGTGTTTAATAATTGCGTGTGGTGTTATTCTGGGAATCGTTTCGGGTATACGATTTATTTTTTAGAATATCGTTTACAGCGAATTATATTTCATTTTTATAATCACTATACCTATGCCGAGTTAATAGTCGTAACGTTTTATTTTATATCAAACTGAGAAAAGAATGGCTCAGACAACAATGTCGTTCAGTAAATATCTTTACGAACGTTAGAAAATTACATGAACTAGAGTCGACAAATATTTACCACATACACTAGAAATGCAATCAAAAGCCATTTAATTGCAGCCTGGAACAAATGTAGCTAATTCCAATCGACCAAGTGTGGTATGCCACAGCATTGGCCAAGGTTGGACAAAGGTAAAAATAAACAAGCTAGGAAATAGCTGGTAATTTAACTTAAAAACAGTCATACCTGTGAAGTTTATAGCCGGGTCTTCTCCATGGATCTAACCTTTTAAACGTGCAACTATAGCCTGATGATTAATAAAAAGGCTAATATATTCACTTTTTTTTTTTTTTTTTTTTTTATATAATCTAGGGCAATGCTTGACTACATTCCACCTGATGGTAAGTGGAATGTAGTCTAAGGTGGTAAGGCGCATTACCCTAGCAGCCTATTCACTCTTCTCTTGAATTTATCCACATTGTATTCTTTCGGAAATACCGACGCAGGCAAGCTGTTCCAATCCTTTGCTGTAGGCAGTAAAAAAGACGAAGCAAAGCGCTTCGTTCGGACAGGTGGAATGTCCACAACAAAAGGATGGATTCCTGCCGTGCGTCGGAAAGTCCGATGATGGAAGGGGGCCGGGGGAATTAGATCGTGTAATTCCTGCGCACACTCACCAAAATGTATCCTATAGAATACTGAGAGGCTAGCAATTCTACGCCTGTGTTCAAGGCTTTGGAGGCCGGCTTCGACCAACTCGGGATCTCCTATGAGCCTCATTGCTCGCCTCTCAATTGAGTCCAGAACCGCAAGATGAGACTTTGCGGCACCAGCAAATATGTGGCCACAGTACTCTACACACGACCGGATCTGTGCTTTGTATAAAACAAGAAGCTGTCCCGGTGTAAAGTACTGCCGAACCTTCGCAAGAACGGCAAGCTTTGCTGCTGCTGCTCTTGCTCTGGACTCAATGAACCGACCAAAGTTGAGGTTCGAGGAAATCTCTAAGCCTAACAACTGAAGCCGGTCACTGTATTCCAAGGATACATTCTGGAAAGTAGGAGCCAAGGTGAAAGGGCTCCTTTTGGCGGTGAACAGACACGTCTGCGTTTTGGTGGCGTTGAATTTGACAAGATTGGCATTGCTCCATTCGGAGACTGCCTGAAGTTTGTCATTCAAACGCTGCACCATGGCTTCTCTTTCAGTCTGTACTTGATCTCGACTAGCCCGAGTAGTCGGCAGATATCTTTCTACAACTGTGCTGTCGTCTGCGTACCCATAGATACCGGGCTTCAACAGATCGTTAATGTGCAGCAGAAAAAGAGTTGCAGAAAGAACGGACCCCTGAGGCACTCCGGCATTTACTGTCAAGGATTCCGAGGAACACCCATCGACAACTACTCGGAGAGATCTCTGGCACAGAAAGTCCGTTACCCAGCCGATCAGACCAGGAGATATACCGTACGCTGAAAGCTTGCTTATAAGGCTCGCATGCCAGACCCTGTCAAATGCCCTCGAGACGTCCAGAGAGACGGCGACCGCTTCTCCGTTCTTCTCGATGGCCTCGCCTAGAATGTGTGTAGCATACACTAGGAGGTCCCCAGTAGACCTATTACGGCGAAACCCGTACTGTCGGTCACTGAGGAGATCGTTACCTTCTAGGTATGCTAGAAGGCGCGAGTTCAATACACGCTCCATAATCTTGCAGAGTATGGAGGTGATTGAAATCGGTCTGTAGTTGACAGGATCAGCACGGCTGCCTTTTTTGGGCACGGGTTGCACGTTGGCAAGCTTCCAGGATTTCGGCACTATTCCAGTCTTGAAAGAGAGGCGATACAGACGTGTCAGTACAGGAGACAACTCAGCTGCACATGTCTTGAGCAGAATGGCTGGTATACCATCAGGACCACTGGCTTTATTTACATCTAAACGACACAATGTTCTCCATACCTCTTTGTTAGTGATGCGGATTTCAGGCATCGAAATACCGCAGTGAGGAAGATGTGCTGGAGAAGCATTGCCAGTATCTAGATGAGAATTATCAGCAAACAGAGAAGCAAATACATTCGCTTTCTCTGTTGCTGTTTGGGCCAGGGATCCATCCGGCTTCAGCAGAGCAGGCAGTGAGGGTTGGCAGAAGTTCGACTCGATCGCTTTCGCAAGAGACCAGAAAGCTCGACTGCCAGTTGGTTTGACAGAGAGCTTTTCGCCATTCTTAGCGATTCGATCGAGACGAGCCTTCCGCAATGCCTTTTTGTAGGACTTGGCAGCTAGGTTAAAGGCTCTCTTCTTTGTACTTACATCCGGAGTTTTGCGGCTTCGAGCATCAGCCCAAATGAGGTATGCCGAATGTTTTCGGTCTTGAGCATGACCACATTCGGCATTAAACCATGGGCGAGCTTTGCCACCGATGGGTACGTCAGCAAAAGGAATAAAATACTCCATTGCCTGATGCACCACATCGGTTATAGCATCCGCGCAACTCGACGGATCCAAAGAAGAGAAGCAGACCTGCCGCCAAGGATAAGATGCAAAGAAGTGCCGCATCTCATCCCAATCTGCTGACTTGTATTTCCATACTCGCCTAACACCATGTGGTTCGAGAGCTGGTGGGGAATATGTAAACACAGATTTCACCAGACAGTGATCGGAGGTTCCCAAGGGGGAGGTGACCTCAACACGATACCTGTCCGGATCAGTTGTCAGCAGAAGGTCCAGGCAATTGGCTGTATGGCCTACCACATCTGGTACCCTTGTCGCTTGCCTCACCAGCTGAAAGAGGTCCAAGGACAACGCAAAGTTCCGCGCTTCTCTTCCAGCATGGTCGGTTTTCTGGTACGGGAACAGCCAGTCTTGATGACAAGCATTAAAGTCCCCCAGAAAAACAAGCTGCGCTGAAGGATACTGATGCAAAGCCATATCAGCAGCCTCACCGAGATACTCAAATAATCTAGTTGTCTCCTGGTCACCGCTGTGCGAACGGTAGACACAGGAATACAGGATTTTTTCGTTTCCTGTGTCTACTAAAACCCATATAGAAGAAAAAGTGGGGTCTTCAAGGTGACGGAGACGCTGGATACAGAGGTCGTTCCGCACGTACACGCAGACTCCGGCACGTGAGCGAAAATTGTGCTCTAACGTGTATCCGGGATAATGCAGGTGCGCAGCGCTCAAAGGACATTGTATCTGCGTCTCCGTCAAAAAGAAGAGGTGCGGCTGCTCTGTCTCCAGGTGGCGATGGACAGCTAGGATATTAGAGTGCAAACCCCTGATATTTGTGAGGTGCACTTTAAATGAGGAGGAGTGCAACCGCTGTAAAAACATTTTCTTCTTTTTAACTTTACTCATAAAAAAAATAAAATAAAAGTGAATAGGGATGGGAAATGGCAGTTGAACGAGGCGGTACGTATCGAACCCGACGTCGAAATTGGTGATGTCTTGCCACTGGGAGGCTAGTCTGGAGACTGCGGGGACGCCCGAACCCCCCCAGGGATCGCCATCGGGCCTCCTCGTCTGGTCGCCAACCAGCACGATGGAGCCACCCTGGGATTTTTCGCAGCTGGCGGGGCAGCCTTTCGTGGGTGGCTAACCCACTAATTGGGCCCCCAACTATCTGCGGGCGGCCAGCGGAAAGCCGTTGCTTCGGATCCCGCTACCCTCCTCGACTAGACACCCGACAAAACAAACACCAACTCGACGTCAAACCGGTTCGCCAACGCACCGCAGCTGTTCAGACCCATTTCCCATTAACGGCTTCATCGAGCAACGTGCCGGAACACGACTAGGTCGCTTTGCGGCACGACTTTGCCCGATGGGTGGTAACTTTGCCGGCGACCCGATGTTATGGTCTACCACCAAGAAAGTCACTTTAAGCAGTCGTATTAAAAATACTTAATTTATGGAAACAAACATTGTACGAACAAACAGAAATGAACAATGCTTCCATTTTTTCCCTAAGGTACACTATTGGCTTACACCCTGGTTTCAACGTGTGTGCTGGTGTTGCGCTACCAGCCCCATTCTACCACGCTCATCGAACTACTGCCGGAGAGCCTCCGCACTCCTATCGACCCGGAAGGAACTGCTTCTGCTCATCGTGAAACTACCTTTGCTGTAAGTAGTTTTTTTCATAGGTTTACGATTTACAAAATAATGATATACTTACTTGATATTTATTCCAAAATTATTGGCTGATCATAAATAGCCAATTCTTATAATTGGCTTTCTCTAAAACGAATCTAATTATATTCTTAAAGTTTACAAATAGAGAGTTATTATTACAAAAATCGATTCATTATAATTATAGTTCATTGTATTGTGATATATTAATGCAATAAGTTAATTGCTACTCAATAACAGATGGCAGTATATTATCTGTATAAAGCCGCTGGGTCACTTGTGATAAAGCAGTTAATAAGGCGCGTATAAACAGATGGGCTGAACAAAAGCTAGATAATAGGTTTCTAGGCTAATTGCTCTGGCCGCTTCGTGTTCTAGGTGACAAGTTATGTCGGTATATTTTAATACCACAATGAAGATTAACGTCTCTTATTGGATTTCACTTCTTTGTATTTAAATTATTCAAATATAAAATTATAATCAATAATGATCGTGGATCAATATTCACTATAAATAAATATCAACTCCGTATTGTTCGCAGTTACATCTCTTGACCGGAAGTAATATCTTCTGAAAGAAAACACTAACACAAACCCATAATTCATTAAACGTATTTCCGCTTATCCTAGTATAAACAAAAATATAATAATTGTTACGCTGTTTTCATAATCCTTTTTAATTTGTTGATTAATTTGTAATAACTAAACAATCTCTTTAATGTTCCTACGTAAGTTTATATAGAGCTATATAAATATTTACGAACTTGAATATTAGTATATATATATATATATATATATATATATATATATATATATAAGATAACAAAACAGAACGCAATAACATTATTTTAAAAAAGACCTTGTTTTTGTAAGATATCAACGACGTAGTACTAACTATTGTAACTTAATTCCGCCGACGAAGCGAAAGCATTCGAAGAAATATTCCCGTTATAGCCTCTATTCTCTCTGGGAAATTGACTTAACTTAAAATACTTTCTCCATAGGCTTTAGTTCATTTAAGTTGAACAAGTTTTGTAGGACAGAAGTATTTTTATTATATAATCAATAAAAATAACAAAAGATGCCGAAAAGCACAAAATAGGCGTTACAAATAAACAGATTAAGTGTAAGTTTATCCATTTTAGTATATAGTATATGTATTATGTACTGAGAACTATGGAATTTTCCTCTAAAATAGGAACAGCTAGTTCGTTGGCCGGATTGAATGTTATTTGCATATAATTCTTACCTGTGAAATGTCTGTCAGTGTCGCTACAAAATCGAGTTACTTTTTTGTACTGAATCAAATTGATAATCATTACATTATTTTACTCAGTTTGAGTAAAGCTTTCTTTAATATTTACTATGACAATGTATTATTTAGTTAACATAAATATAAACTATTTAAATTTACTAAAATCCATACGTTACAAGTAATTTCATGTAAAATATATTCCATAGTTTCCTTGGAAATAGAAATTCATGCAAAGAAATTAATATTTCTCGTTAGATATCGGAAATAATTCTAGATACAAACCATTAGTGGTTTGAGGTTTATGTTTCAAATCGATTTCAGATATCTTATTGTGTTTTGGTAAACCACATAAGTAATAATTGTAAATACAAATATAGATTAAATTTTGACATTACATGTGAATAAATGGTTATATCATTATTTATTGTTTAGTTATTAAATTGTTTCTTAATTAAACATTCTTTAATAACCATCTTTTCTTTGCCGCTACGTCCGGGTAGACTACAATATATTTACACGTACAAAACAATAATTTAGAACTAATAATGGAATTTGTGTAGAAACAGCATTAAACGTATGTGTTGTATTTTTTACAGAAGTCGCTCTTAGCACCAGTTGTAAGGTTCGTAGTGTGAAGGCTTATAGTCTACCTTCTTTTAGACACTAACTCTATGAGAAGCAGAAAAACTGATAAGACAAAAGCTCGAAAACAAACAAATTTATGAACTTGAATATTAGTATTTGTGAAATTCAAGAGTCATAAAAAACAAGAATTTAATAAAAATGAAGAGAGCCGTTTTCATAAATTTAAATACTTCTTAAAAACATTGATTGATAAATGCTATTTGATAAAATCATATTCTTTTATACATTTAACACATCTTTTATAATATGGTCATTATGTGTTTCATGATTTCGTATTTGTAATGTACGGGACAAATATTAATATTCTTCTCTGTACATATATCATACTATCAAATATTACAAAAATATTACCTCTACAAAAATAAACACCAAGTACATATTTTTTTACATAGCGCCTGCGCCCTTTTACAATATGGGAATTAATTATTTGTTACTGGTATACATTTTGAAACTGCTGTAGAAATGGCAATATTTATTTATATTGTAAGTATATTTAATCAACTTGCGTATTATTAAAACCTTTATCCACAAAGTTCTATTGTAGTTAAGATTATGAATAGAAATCAATAAAATATTCATCAAAAAGTTAAATTTAACTCGGTTGTATTTCCATTCCAAAGACTAAGTCTTTAAAGAACAGACAGACAAATAATAGAAATAGATAGTCTGAAATATCTGAAGAAAAAGGGAATAAATTAAAAACTAAAAGCTTACAACTTTTGTGTAAATATTCAACAACTTTAAAAATGAAGAATATTTATAATATTTTGAAAAACAAAATAAACTACATCAAATTACCTACAAAACGACAAAACAAAATACAAAAATATTGAAATTAATTAGATAATATTATGTAATTAATTTTGCATGTCTCTCAATAATATAAATAACATATTAAGTCTTTTGAATGTAAGCGATTAAAATGAAATTATTAATAAATAATTATGAAAGGATAATCACAAATTACACATTTATATCTAAGAGAGTAAAGGGAAAATTAAAGCTGTTAATACAAATACGTTAGTAAATTAAGTATTTATTTCTATTTTGTCTGTTTAATTTCAAGCAGGTATATAATCTTTAAGAAGCTACAGAATACAATATACGTATTTAATATTATTTGTAGTATAATCAATGAGAAATGATTGACTCTATGATGGTATTAGTGGTTGAGGTGGTAGTAGTGGTAGCTGCGTGGCAAATTAAAATAATAGCTATTTCTTATAATACATTCAGCTCGCGATGAATACAGATTAGTAATTTGTAGCTATTTTAAACCTCTTGAAGAATGCAGTTCGGTATCTACACATTGAACTAAACGCTATACTCCAAATTGGATTGTGTGGAAGTGCCCTATACTTGACCAAGTAAACACCATTAAATTGAACCGGTGTGTCATGACCAATGTTCGGTTTAAATGGATTACACCTACTCATGCTCTTTTCACCGAAAAAAAAAAATAATAATATCAGGACAAATTACACACAATGATCTCACACCTAAATAAGCAAATTATTTGCTTGTGTTGAGGGTGTTAGACAATGATACAAATACATAGAAATGCACATATAAATACTGAGAATATATTTAATAAACGACCAAACCCAGAAACAAATACATCAATGCTCATCACATAAATGCTTGTCTCTGCCAGGAATCGAACCCGAGCCCCATTGCGCCGTGACACGTTAGGTGTCTGCGCTAACCACTCGACCAACTAAATCTATCTATCTAATCTAACTCGTTTTAAAATATATGAATTGTGGAGAGTGATTATTAGACGTCATAGATTGAAGCGATGAAAAATCAATACCTACCACAGTGTAGCGAGCGCTGGTCAGGAAATAAGAGACGCCTAGTGTGAGTTCCTTCGATGACGATGTCTGCAAATAGAATATAAAAAGCAATTTACTCAAGTGACATGTACTGTGATCAACAGAATAACAATCATGTTTTAAAACTATTATTGTTTTACCCTCAATTACTCTAAGTGTTCAATGTTTAAGTAAACTTAAAATGTTATCTCTTGTTTTTCAATTCCGGAAAGTGATGAATAAAAATTCTAATCAAATCGTTTTCGATTTAGTCTTAAGGAAAAAAAAACTGAGTACAAGAGTTTGAGGCAGTTTACTTACAATTAAAAACCTGTTGAATCGATCTCATTGATTGCAGACAAAAATATATAAAATATTTTCTTTTCGGTATAAAATATAATATTTAAAAGCTTTGGATTATAGTAATTAAAATTAGTATATGTCCGTTCCGTGGGCGTGACCGTCGTTAAAAAATATTGTAATTCAGTTTGGCCGTCGTTAGCGGCTTTTTATTTAAATCATATATATTTTTTAGTATAAATCAAACCGACATTGATAATTAAATATTTTCTTGCTTGTTTGATTTAATTGTATATACATTTTCATAACATTTTGATCAATCATTTATATATGAACAATACCAAACATTTTAAACAACTTCATTTAAATCTGAGAATAAAAATTTTAAAAACGAATCATACATTTCATTTATTGATTTGTAAAAAATAAACACATTCTATTTCTGTTTCTTAATAGGTTACACACAAATCGGCAACTGACTGAATGAATTTAAACTTTACAAAAGCCGTCTCCCCGCAAACGATTCAAGTGACCCAGTTCAACAAATCGCTCGAAAAATAATTCACTACAAAACACCTATTACTTGCAACTATTGCGTCCTTTCTCTTAAATTACTAAAGCCGCTTATTTAGAAATTACAAGAACTATCATATTAATAAGAAAAGTAATTTGTTATACTCTACAATTATATATTGTGAAACTATCCAGTAGAAGAGAAAGATCATTCTGAACTGGCTTATGATTATAAACTGAAATCAAACCCGGATTGGTTCGTATCTCAATTTCCAGATCTCAGTATCTAATATATACGCAAACTAGAACCCGTTAAGGGAGGCAAGCTGCGGTTACCTCATGTTATCAGCATATCCACCTCCTGCCCTTTGCTTACACAATGTAGAGAGTAAATAACACGATCGTTTCTGCGTGAAAAGCCGTTGAAGCCACCTGATAACGAGAATGTAATGTAAATATAAAATTGGGTTGGTATTTTTGTATTTAGTCAGCTATTTTTTAACCCCAGTTTAATGCTATTCTAGCACCGTTTATAAAACAATAGAAATACATGGATGGCTAGAACATGTATGGTGGTTATGTTTTGTATGATTTTTTATGGAAATATCTAAAAAATATTTTTTTAATAGATGGGTTTTGTAGCGAAATTTTAAAATGAGAAGCCGTTGAATGGAAATCCCTGGCAGAGACTGATGGATGGTGATAAATGTTATAATGTAACTACTAAGAAAAATGTAATTGCGTATGTTTGTATCTAAACTTTTAAAAACTTTGTTAAAGTAAAGCAATCCAAATAAGATTAAATCTTTTAGTAAATGAAAAATTGATAAGGTTTTGTTTAAATAGTACCATTCTAATGTATTTGATATATTTTTATATATCTAGATCTCTTCTAGACAAATAAATCGATAATAATTATAATACTTATAAGAGATACACTGGTAATAATTTAACAAAAATTTAAAAATAAACAAGATGCTAAAATGAAAACAAGTTCTGAAAAAAAATTGCTTTTAATGTAGAGCGAAATTTTTACCATTGACCAATGATGAAACAAACATAATGATCGAGTCTATACTTAAAGCTCTATAGAAGTTTCCTAATCAGTCCGTCGAGTACAACTTATTCGATATCCGAAGTCGTTGATGGATTGATGAGGTATGAGCTATTAAGAAAATTGTACCATATTTTTGTAAAAAGCTATCATCATAACATTGGCACAAGTACAAGTACAGCTTCTTAACACCATGTTCAATAACCAATAGTTGTTTTTTTAGCATTTCTCATCACCGGTTCATAAAGCTTGACACCCAAGGGTGATTGAAAACGTGCATTTCGGACTTCATGATCTCTGAAGACGCCGTCTTATAAACTTGATTTTAGTACGTTTAATTATGATTTATGATCAGTTTTAGAAAGTATGGCATGTAAGCCACGCCACTTAAAGGACAGTATTAAAGCGAATTGAGATAATTCTTAAAGAGCTTTTTATATTTCGATAGTTATTACAATACGAATGTGTAAGCATTGTAACAAATATTTTACGAAATAGAAAAAGAAAATCAATATACAATATACTTGTAAGAATATTTATAGCAAGACTACGACCTTTTATTTGTTATTATTATATAAATATATTAAACATATATTGATCACGTGTATTTCATATGGTTTGCAAGGAACAATGCTACAAAATAGGTACTATTCTTGGTCTAATGGACTTTAATGTACAGTTGCACTTAATGAACAGTACTGCGTACACTTACACGTATTGTATTAAGGCATCTTAAGTTTTTACTCTTATTTAAGACAATAAAATAAATATTCTTTTTAAGTATAAGACATTATTGTTATTTTAAGAAATAAATGTTATTTCTTAATCACTTAATAGACGATTTTTGCAAGGATTACCCCTCTACGAAAAGGTATTTTTTTAAAAAACGCCACGTCCTCTTGTCAATTCCTCGACATCGGCTCGTGTCTCGTTCAAACAGTTATCGCAGCTATTCCGAAAATAAATGTGAACAGAATTCTTAAATATTTAAAATGTAGATATTAACGTAAAAAAATATATTTTGATTATTATTACAATTTATGATAAATTACAAAATTTTATAAATAAACAGTAATTTACATTCCTTAAAATTAAACTATATTTTTATTGGAATTTAAACTGTTCTCTAAATTACTCGGTATCTTTCAGGGTTGCAGGGGTGGTATGATGAACAGCCAGCGAGTTATGGTGCGTCGAGTCACCCGCAGGTAACTGCGTCATGCGATGCCTAGCGAATTATAAGCGAAATCTGCCCAGCGAAAGACCGGTCGGCCATTTTATCTGAATGTTTGTACTATGTTTAAACATTTAGTCCGTTCACAGTTCACCCGATTCTGATGACACACTACCTGGTGATGAGAGCGAGGATGGACGCGATGATGCTTTTCTGGTTAACTCCAATACTGAGAATAAGTTTTATGGTAATATTTTGTATAAAACAATTATATATGGTGTGTATAAAACGTACTTCTCTAACACTAATTAATTATTAACATGTTTAGTTGCTGGACATTTTTTTTACACAATTTAATTTTCAATTTCTATAAAGGGGCTGTTCCTGGAGGGTGCTCAGTGGCTACCTCCCGCTGTGCTCGTTTCTTCAATGCCATCTACCGTCAAATTTTCGCAATGTCGTACCTCTGCCCCGGTCTCCTCCCCTGGGTGGACTGTGGCCCAGCCACGGAGGCCTCAGGTATTATATTTTGTAAAATGGATTTTGGAATAATCTACACATAAAAACCACAACTGATGGATGTATTCTTAACTGTGATATTACGCCAGCTTCTATAATTTGTTATATTGTTATATTGTATTATAAATACATTATTATACAAAATATTAAAAATAGAATAATTTAAAGTATTTATTAAACTTTTTAATTATTGAGCATGAAATTTTGTTTAGTTTAATTAACAATTCATATACGCTCATTAATGCTTTTTATTCCTAATCTTAAAGAATAAATAAAAATACATAAAGTATATTATTAGGAGCATGGTATTATTAGTCTGAAATCGGATTATACAAAATACATCATGTTAACGTGTTCAATGAATTCTTATACGACACCGTCAGATAATTCTATGTAGTAGGTATGATATTGTTATGATTACTTGTATAATTATAAGATTTTTTACGAAATTAGTTGATATAATAATAGACTTGAGACTCTAGTCTCAAGTCTATCATTACATATTTTCTGTGTACTTGTTACTGAAATTCATTGATTAAATATTCATTATTAATTGGTCATTAAATCTTATTTCAAATGCGTGTAATAATAATTTTACGAAACACACAGACAATAGTTTGTATAATAATAGGTTGGTAACTATTTACTACCAACAAATCAAAATATTAAGCTAAATAAATATATTAAGCTTCTAGATACTTTGCAATTATCTTCAGCATTGTTAGAAAATTTATATATATATGTACCTTATTTTTACTGTGATTATCTACCCATTGATTGTGCTTTCTCCAAATTGTTGTCAACAATAAACTCATGTGCTAAGCTATTTTTTTGGTTATTAGGCCTGTTCGTCATCAAGGCTGTTGGAGTATTGTACTTGCTGGTGATCGTTTTCGACATCTTCGCTGCCTACGGAAGCCCCGGAGAATGCACTTTCACCGCTGTGGTCATGGTAGTGCTGATGATTGCAATCTGCTTCACCCTGTTGGCCATCTCTAGAAAACCACAGAATCGGTAAAGAAATTTAACGCTGCTTTTAATTCAAATTGCACAAAAATATTCAGTGATATTATAGGCTCACTATATTAAGTAATAATATCTATATTAGATTAAAATTGTTGATCACAGTTCCATATATTATTATGCTAAATGATAAACTAAATTTCGTAGTTCTAAATATAATTTCTAAATGTTTCACAGGTCTAACCTGATCTATGCGACACCTGGCTTGCCGTTCGTCCCGGCGATCGCCATCATCGTGAACATCTACCTGATCCTTAACCTATCGATCCTGACTCTTGTGCGATTCACCATCTGGATGATTTTCGGTAATGTTGTTGATAAAAAGGCAACATTTTTTTACAATTCTTCTAAATTCATAATGAGCTGAAGAGGAGTATTCTATATGCCAAAAATATTCTCCGCACGATATAAGGAATATAATCTCCATGTGACAACGGTTGATTAATAACAAATAATGAACTAAAATAGAAGACTGATGTAATTATTTATCCCTTAAACTCCTACAAGTCTTTTCTACTTTCGTATTCTAGGCATGATCATGTACTTCAAGTACGGCATCAAGAACTCGACCCTGGAGACGAACCCGTCTCAGCCCCGTGCTGCCACGCCCCCGCCTCCCAACCCCCTGGACCGCACCACCATCCCGCCTGCCTCCAACCAGCCCACTACCACCGGTGATAGGAACATCTTTGAGGGAGATGGCGCCGGGTTATATGGAAACCATGATACGTCAGTGTTTTGTATATTTTACAAGTCATTGCTCTAAACTAAACCTATGAAAGTTCAAATATCTAGATTAATATATATTCATTTTGAACGTTACAGATTCTCGGACCCCCTCCTGGCCTGGCACGTAGCTGACCTGGAGCCCGTACAGTCTACTAGCCGCACCGGTGCCGGAGGATCTTCCTACATCCAAGTTGAAACTCGGTAAGATACCAAACAAGAAATAAAAAATATCAAAAATAAAACTTTTTTTTTAGGTATTTCCATTTTTATTACATTGATTTATAATAATATTTTAACATGTATTATTTCGCAGCTACAATGAACGCACCAATAGTACCAGCTCCCACACATCCCGGCGGCCTCCCTGGGCCTACCCTGACGTTACATATGACTCATGGGACAACTAAATCTGGCTCTGGGGTCGGCTTCTTATGTTTTCTTGAGTTTATTAAGTTATTACTCTTACTCTTTTTAACTTACTTTGTTTACTCTTACTGTCCACTTTAATATCAGGTTTAAGCATAGAAAGAAAAAGTTCAGATTATTTTTTATTTCATGCACTCAGAAATATTACTTTAATGTAATGGTTAATATTATTTTTTATGCAGTCTTTAATTACCCAGAATAGGTAATTATGTTTTACTCCATTCAGTTCAGTCGTAATTATAAAATACCATTTTAGTCTTATTAAAAAGTATAAATTAACCTATTTACCTAAAATCCTATTTACTAAATTGCCAAATGACATATTTTCAAACAGTTTACTCTCGTTCGAAATTACAGCTATTTACGAACTATACAAAACTAGACTTTTTTGTAATTATAATATATTTATATTACTATTTACAACCCAAATCTTTTTAAAGTTTTATGATTCTCCTAAAAATCCTCCGAATTATTAAAATTTACGTTACGTAATTGGCTTTTACGTTACGTAATTGGCTTCATTTCTAAGAGGATAATTTAAAATTAAAACATCCACAACTTCGAAACATATCAAATGAATTTGTAAAAATCGTTTTGTTATTTGATATCCTAAACATCAGAGAAATCAAAATTATATTAATATTATACTCATTTTATATGACTTTAATGATTTTACAAACAATTATGTTGTCATAAGTTAATGATTAATTATATTTGTTAAATACTTGTTTTATCTCTACTATATTTTCTGACATGTGATATTTTATGTAATATTTATACAATTCTTAACGTAATATTTATGAAACAGCTTAACTGTTGTTAGTTAAACAGTTAGAATAGTTAAAATAAACTTGGGTTTAGATTCATAAATTATAAAAAACCTATCAAACTTTCCTCATAAAGGATCATTACACAGATTGATATTAAAAGTGTTATTCCACTGATAGGTAAATGATTCGACAGAATATATAAACAAAATTTATCATTTTTACTCTCTCGAGAGTTTAATTTAATTTAAGGAGATTTCAATATAATAAAGATGATTTTTCACTTATTTATAAACTTCTACGTGACCATTAAAATATTGGTGATATAGTAATTTATATATAAAGGTTAAAAAATAATTCGATTTGCTAAAGAACTGCAACAGAAGCAATTTTACTTCACGCCTATGGCTAAAAGACACTTAGTATTAACTCTAAGAAACATTCTTTGTAACATGATGATCTCAACTACATTTTAAAAACTTTATATACATATCGTATGAATTTTTGTTTTAATTTTTAAAAAGTACAATAAATCTGGGTTATTTTTAATCTACACACATTCTGTCAGAGGTGTCCTCGACATTGACATTGACATGCTCATTAAGATTTAATAAAACATATTACATAGGCCTTATTCTTGAAACGTTGTTGTTGTTTGATAAATATCTTGTAAGGTTAGAGTTTTTGAAGAGATAATAATATGATGAAGAAAAGAATTTAAAACCGAAAGGAATAATTTAGTTGTCCTTCGGTATTTGTTTAAAAAAAAATTAGGAAAAAGATATGTGTAAAGGCCTTAAAATTGTTAACGAATAACGCAGAATAAACGCTTATATAACAAGACTTAAATACCCGAGAAGAAGTAACATCTGAACTATGGAATACTCTAACACTGAAAAATTGGTTTAATAAATTAACCCGGACGTATAGAATATAACCTGCGTCGCCTTAAGCGAAGCCACTTCGAGAACTAAACCGACTCAGCTAAGTGGTTCTCATTCTGTGTATGCATCTATATAAAGTTCATACCGGGATAGATTCACGATTAGTCCTAAACCAAGTTAGGAGCTTGGCTTGGTTGAGTTAGTTTATTTCTTGGTGTGAATCGCAGTTTAAATCTGTTTCGATTATTGCAAGTGAAGGGAGACTGTAGTGCGTATTGATGCTATAACGCATACCTTCAGTCTCCAACTGGCAACTGTAATGGCTCCAGTTGTTTACAAGTTATGTATTCATGTTAGTCTATAGATTCAAATATATAATCTTATTGTAATTTCTAAATGTCGATATCAAGTAACCATTGTAGTTTTGGGTGTTACTAGTATCGTACAATTTAGAATTAAGATACATGATAATACAACAAAATTAATTATTGATATATAAAATGTATAGATTCTTTAATAATATGAATAAAACATATAAACAATATTTAAAAAACTCAAAACCTGGTAATCACTCCGGTCAATTCTACTGTATGAATAGACCGAACGACGAAATTCCGAAACTTCTTTGCTTTTATGGACTAAGATTTCGGCTTTAGGTATTGGAAATTTAGTCACATTTGGAAACATCCGGCAAATACGTTATGGTCTAGATCCAACATTAATAACGCATCCATAAGCAACAACATAACAATAACAAAAATAACGAGCTTTAACGTAGAGTAAGAAGCAAGCTCTACTTTCTTTATAACATCTTTCATACTCTACTGAAAACTTTATCAAAGGAAGCTATTCCAAACTACAACTCTTTGTAAACGTAAATGTACACCCATAGAAAAAAAAATAGTCAAAATGTTGTATTTATAATGTATCTTACTTCAATAATATAAGAGCAAATTGTCTAGTCATTTACACTTGGTCTATGTCCGTGATATTTTTTACGTAATTATGTTTAGTATGTTGCAATATTTGTTAATATTTACATTAGAGACATTATGATTTGTTATTTTTCACTTTAGACCAAATTAATGATACTTATTATTGTTATTAAGATATTATAGTTAGACTTACTCAACCACTGTTGTTATTTATGTACTATTTAGATATAAGAATATAATCGATTCAATGTCTAATTATACTTCACGAAGTGTAATCGATATATATGCATATATATATATACATATATATATACTCAATACACATATGACTCCTACTCATATGTTTCCAAGATGCGGTCAATATTTATGACCACTACCAACAAACTCGTTGTTTTCAACGAACTTTACCCGTAAATTCTATTCATGAAGGCTTCTAGTTGCAAAGTAGAGCATTAAACTAGGGCGACCAACTTTTATCTAAGTAATTTAGAAGTTAAAATATCGCTTCTAACTGACATAGCATTTTAAGAAAAGGTTGAGATACCTAAGTACGTAGAATTATATGCCTTCTATTTTTTCTATTCAACATTTTTCTGAAAAAAAACTAAGCCATCTTATTATATATATTTTTCATAAACAATAATACTATTAAATTAACAATAAATAAATTGGTTGTGGTCATAAATATATTGTCTCATTAAATACGGCCTTTCTGTAACATTTCCAGATTTTTTTATATAATTCCAGCGGCTTCAATATTTTGATAACACACAAAACAACACAATAATATAAATAGTATTATTAATCACAAATCTTTGGAAATAACAAATTATTGTGGCTATTATATTTACCAGATTAATTTCGTTAGATATAAAATATCCTTAGTCCTATAACATATAATCCTTATAATTATCCTAACCGACTATCTTTATTAAAAAAATGTTACAGAAGGTAGTTTCTTTATAATAAGCTGTATAACTAATAAAGTATATCATTGATGTGTTAGTATAAGCCACTGTTACAGCTATCCTATTGTTCCCGGTACCTTCTAGCAGAACTACCTGCTCGCTGTTTCTATGTTCCGAATCACTGCAGCGACATTACATGAAATCAGCGCAAAAAGCGTAAATGGGAACTGGCTTGTTTAGATTACTCCAGTCACTACTTTGCAAGAAATTTTACCTGAAGGAGAAAACAAGCTGAAGAATTGTTGCTGTTTGTCCAATTATAATATATGCTCTATTTGCGCTGGTATCATAAATGGTGTTAAGATAAAGAAGTTGGCGAAGTTAAGTATTATATCAAGAATAATAACAAATGGTACTTACTACAATAATAACATTGATTCCTCTTAAGTCCGTATAAACAAACGCACAAAACATAAATCTATTCTAGTAATAAATAAAATTTTAGTGCTCAATTGTAGGTTAACACAATACTGTGGTACGTTACCAAAATAACTTCTGTAAAATTTTAATACTGTTACAATATTCAAAGAAGCCAAATTCATTAAAAAAATTGATTGCAATTTAATAATTAATGCAAGAAACCAATGAATCTTCTTGATTAACATTATTCAAGTGTTTTATTACACTCATATGAAATATACTTTGCAACTAATAATCTTGGCCAACTCTTTATTTGGTCTGTGTGTTTGTGCTTCGAGCGGTTTGCTACTTTTGTAATGGTATATGCGTGTGAAACTGAATTTGTAAATCGATAATAACTTATAAAACAACTTATGCGACCTTTGTTAATATAAAATACTTTGAATTAAGTAACCATATGGAATAAACAAGAAATGACTATCCCAAAGCCTTGTTTATCAAATTCGTTTGGAATTTTAAAACTAAAAGTCTGTATAAGCGAATAGTTTAATGACAAAGTGTTTTGTATTGACATTTAAAACTAGGCTTTTGACGCGGTCGAGCATTAAAAGTGGTTATTGAGCATTTTTATAAAATCTAAGATATTTTGGTAAGTTATTGTAACGTTTTCGGACCAATGAGAAAATGTATGTTTATAGCTGCTATGATTCGGAACTTATTTTTGTGATATATAAACGACTAATATGTAAGTTTAAAACTGTAATAGAAGGTTTAATAAATAGCCGTGTTTTTTTTTTAACCAACAATAAACAATAGATGGTCAGCCATTCCGACTGCTAATTGAGCGCAATAATTTTATTCATACATTTGAAATTTTATGAATTTGAATATCGAAATTTTTGTTTTTCGGTAATTATAGCCCAAGTACATGACTGATTACTGATTTTTTTGTTCTTAAACCATCGATTCTAATGCTGCTATCAAATAAAATAAACCTCAGGTTCAGTAGTTAGCTAGAGCATCAGAAAAATGTACAATAACTTATGTAGTATATAAAAAGAAACAAAAACACATGGTACCAAGATTTTATTTGAAGTCTTCATAAGGTATGTGCGTGTTCCATTATACATTCAAGTGTGGTTAGAATCCACGGTTGGAACAACGCTAGTATATTAATGCAACATTTATTAAATTTATCACTAAAGGCTAGTCTACACATAAATTAATAACACATTTTATAATACTTGCAGCGCACTAAGCTGATGTACACCTCTCTTTAGTTACATGCGGATATGTTTGCAATGATAGTTATTTAACAAAGTACATTGAGTCGACACTTACGTTTAAGTTAAGTGATAATACAATACAAAAAAATAGGTTTTTGTTCGAAATAAGGTTACACTTATCTTAACGTCTGTGTTCACTCTAATGTAAGAAAGATTTTAAAAGATCTATAATCATTCTCACAAAATATTATTGAAAGGTATCCAGATTCTTAAACTTATTGTTTAAGAAAAAACAAACAAACATTTATACATTCAAGTCATTATTTGTAAATTACAATTCTCTATTATATAGAAGTCCACTGTCTTATGATAAATAAAACTTAACTACAATTTTAAAAGGGTAGATTTATGCGTTTTTAAAAACTGTTAAAAAGTAAAAACTATTGTAAATATGATTCAATTTGACATTTGATAGTACAAACTATTTTAAAGACATTCAAAAATATTACTAAAAATTTATAGTATATTAAAATGTTTGAAGATTTTAAATTCGTTCAAATCTATCTATGAAGCTATTTAAAAATACATATTAATAAAAAAATAAACTTACTCTAACGTAGACGTTGTAAGTAATATTAGTAGAAAATAGAAACTTATCCAAATATACATGTCATCCTAAAATCGGGATACTATAAAAACATACATAAAATTATATCCATTTAAAAGGAAGCTTCACTTTGGATTTTATTATCATTACAAAATGATCAATGTATAACTATTTCTAATATTCTGATATCAAATACAATTAAAACATTAATTAAACACTCATTACGAATAGACAAATAAATACCATAATTTTAATGGAATATAAAATGTCAGGAACGCAATGGCGCGAGTCAAACACCAAATATATATATATTTTAAAAGTTTTTGATGATGTTTAAAATATCATTACAATGTCAATATATCCAACAATAATCACAATCAGCATGACTGGAACAAAACCACCAAATTACATCTATTGATTTTGGCATTCGTCTTTTGTAACGGGGGTTGGATCGGCTGTGGGTTCTTTTGTGTGCGTGGGGGTTTCATGTGCAAGTTTCTCTTCCGTGTTGGGGGTTTCGTCCTTTTCCTCTATGGGTCC
This sequence comes from Napeogenes inachia, assembly GCA_959347355.1. Classification (NCBI taxonomy): domain Eukaryota; kingdom Metazoa; phylum Arthropoda; class Insecta; order Lepidoptera; family Nymphalidae; genus Napeogenes; species Napeogenes inachia. The sequence continues at coordinate 3,968,280 of OY365800.1, read as the reverse complement.
GTGCTCGTTTCTTAGACTGCCCCCTCCACAGTCACCGGTTGGACGCAACACGAGGTACATTAGGAGATCAGATAGAGATATGATTCCAGTTACTTTATCCTCTTCGTTTACTACCACAAGACGATGCACCTGTGAAGTTATTAAATGAAACAAATTAATTACAATATATAACAGGTTTATAAACTTATTTTGTAATAAACTGTGTTTGATACTTGGGTGTTGTTTTCTATATAATTCTAACATACCTCAGCTCGAACAATTCTCTCCATAACTTCATACAGGGTTTCATCAAGATTACATTTCTGTACTCCTTCGAACCATTCATTGCGGTGTTCGTTGGCCTTCTTGAGGGACACGTCTAAGTTGTTGTAGGTTTTCTCCGCAGCCAAATTCTGAAATTATGATCATAATTTAAAAAACATAGACCTTCATGATATATCTAACAGGGGTACTAGATGCTTGAGGGATGCTAGACTTGACGTAAGAGTGACGTATGTACAATTTACACAAAACATAAATCAGAAACATTAATTCGCTACCAATAGAGTATTCACAAATTATAATATATTATTCAATGAACCAATCCGTTGCACTCACGAAGGTATTAAACAATTTTTTTATCTGCTTCGAGGGTCGAAGTCGATAATCGACCGATATTAATAATCAATCCTGATCTTTTTTACCAATACAGATGAAAATCAGAACACTTTTCATAAGTGATCACTTCAACTGTGAAGATTAACTTCGTAGGAAGTTATCTAAGCTGCCATGAAATGTCGGATTGTAGATCAATTATTATTTATAATATTCCATTAACAATTTAAATACCTGAAGATATAAATATATCTAATACTTACAATAACGTCGAACTTGGCGTATATATCTTTGAGGCGACCCTCAGAGTCGATAAGTGGTAGGGCGGAGACGCGTCTGTTGACGAACTTTCGTAGCGCCTGTATGATGGAGGTCTCCTCTGTGGCGGTCTCGATGTCGTTGAGGGTGCCGATGCGTAGATCCCGCAGCTTGCACTGCAGGTACGACGGCTTGGGTAGCTCGTTTATCTGCATTTTTTAATTATTTACTTAATTTATGAATGTTTTCTTTTGAAATTTAGGTCAAAGATGTCCATTTTTGATAATGTCACGTAATAATTGAAAATTAAAACGACATTAAGATAAATAATGCTAAATTCATCAAGTTGAATTACGACGATGGATTCTCAGAGGTTGCAGGTTTGTATAGATAAATTATTAATTCTGTGTTCATTTTATACATAAAAGGCAGAATAGGGATTATAGACAATTTAATGATAATCTTTTTTTTGACAATAAATATTTGCTATGAATATATATGAACATTTTATCTTAAGAATTATATTTTTCTTACATTATTGACCATTGAAAGTATGTGAGTATCTATGTATTTATAGAATATATTAGGTAAATTTATCTTACATATAGGAAAAGAAACCGAAGTATTCTTTTGTGAGTGAGTATGTATAGAACGTTGCCGGTGTCCTGGTCGATGACGGGGAGACGATGGATGCGGTTTGTAATGAGCATTTTGATAGCATCGAAGAGTGAAGCATCAGGACCGATGGAGACAAGGGGCATCACCGACCCCTTCAGCACCTCTGTAATTGAAGGTATCGAAATGATAAACAGAAGTAAAAAAAATAATTTAATTTCACTTTGAAATATTATTATTGAATATTTTAGTTTTTTCTTCAATATTTAATTTATTCTTATGAGCTGTTTATAAATATTCGGCGCTTCCATGCTTCAGAATTACTACTAGTTAGAATAGAAAATAAAAATCCAATTCAATTTATTGAAAACCTAGTCTTTTAAATAATATATTTATTGTTATAAAATTTAAATTTAAAATAGTAGTTTTATTGCACTATTTACTTATCAAAACGAATTATACAATAAAATTTAATTTAAACGATAAACCATACACATCTACCTGATACTTAGGGTATGACCTCACACAGTCGCTCGTCACTCAAACATAAATTATACATAAACTTGATGCTATTGTAAAGTTTTCAATGAGTAAGAATAGAATAACATTATTGAAATTAAATTAGAATATTAACACAAAATCCACGTCGTAGTAATATAAAATATATAAAAGTTTTATGTAGAATAAGATATTCTACATAAAACTTAAAGTTTTGTCACATTTTTTAAGTGATGGGTACTTTATAATATGTCTTGAATCCATTACTCGCTAAAAAAAGCGAAAGGTGACGTCATATGGCTGCACCTTTAGTTATTTACTCAGCCGTTGGCTATAAACGAATTACGTAGGTAAGAACAAAAACTCAATTATCTATGCTTTGTTAATAATTGTTAAATATACCAACAAATTTTTAACCATGTAGCATAATATTAAAACTAATAAATTATTAAATGGTTACTTCAATATTGACACATACATGTAAAGTATTTACACAGACATGTTATGACCAAAAAACCATTAACTTTAGATTGATCAAATCGATATTATAAATATTTTAAATTATGGTCTATGTATGTTAATAAAACTATTATTAAAGATCTAAGTCGCATAAAATTAGATAACATTACATTGTTAAAACTTGAGAGAGAGTTGAGATGTATAGAAGTGTCTGTCAATAAATCAGTAGACTATGTCTAAATCGATGGTGATGGTATATGTACCATGTACCAACCTGCAACATTCCTGGTATTGATATCGTTGTCGTATGTGTACCTGGGCTCCTGAATATGATGGTAGCTATGTTACCGAGATAAAAAGACGAATTGGGATGGTAAAAGAAACTAAGACACGTCTAAATAACACGTGGAAGAAAAGAAGGATTACTATCAAAACCAACGTAAGAATGGTACGAGCACTGATATTCCCTGTCTTCTTATATGGAGTGGAAACGTCGACTATCCTGCAAGAAAAAGACACAAGACAAGAATTGATGCATTCGAGATGTGGTGCTGGAGACGAAAGCTAAAAATACCCTGAACTGCGAAAGGTACCAATGCATCAATTCTGACGCAGGTCCAAATAAAAACTCGCTGTCCACCAAATACCAAGAGCGTTTTGTCATATTTCGGCCACAAAATGCGCAAAATTGACGATAGCCTTGAAAAACTAATTGTGGTTGGAAACACCGAAGAGATTGTGAGGTCGTTCATCATCACGATGGGTAGATCAAGACCGGTGGAGATGCAACCCTGATGCTGACCACGATCGTCAGACATGAGTGACTGACTACAGAGAGAGATATGTTTTAGAGATTTTGGTATACAGACAAGAGAATCACTATTCTGTGTTACCAAGGCGGATATAAAACTAGAATTTCTAATAAAAGTAATAAATACGTCGTATTTTACATATTTCTGCAATCACAATGATTTTGCAACGACATTTATTTGCAAAACGATTGTTTTTTATTTAGAAAAAAGGTCAGGTCAACGCCCTGGAATAGGATACCTACGATAATATATTTCAATCATAATAAGGAAAATGTATTCTCACACAATAAAACAAGTGCCTATTTATTTACAACAATAACGATAACTTATCTTAGAACTGTATATAACGACTAACGAACAGAATTAACAATTGGTCTGCAATCCAAGATTGAAATGAATCTAACCTAGTATCACGGCTTGATACAAACTCCATCTTTTAATTATTTGTACCGATAAACAAATATTGGATAAGGATCATTTAATAATTTCACTTAGTCGTGTTTTGTTTTGGTTTAAAATCATACCACCAGACATACGATAATACGATCGAGTAATATCGTTACGGCTGTTGCGATAACGAAATTGGACGCGTACCGGACCTAGACTAACTCGGTATCGATAAAACATTTATGGCACATATCACTACGATTTTCTTAACTTTTATCGACTATATATAATTACGGAATAATAATCTCAAATACACGTTTATGAGTAAAATTAAATAGTTTTACAATTTAAACTTATAGTTAAACTTACGTCGCCAAGTCTCCAGGCGGTGTTCCTCCAATTCATCCATTGCAACGTTAGGACTGGTGTAGTACATCTGTAAGATCTTGATGAAGTCAGTGATAGTCAGCATGCCGACGAACCTCTGCCGATGAGAGTCCCATAGTGGAGCCGCGCGGACGCCTGCAGACAAACATACACATATTGTCAACTATGTATATCATCTACTAGTATAAAAAGTATACATTTACAAATAGTTATTCTATTGATATTATCAATTAAAATGATTATTTTGCTTAGGATTTATTGAACTAATTTGTCAAAAATAATGATATTAAATTCGGAGACGTGATATACAAATGTAATAAATATTTTTAATTAATTATATTTTAATATTTTGTTTATTCAAGTCCAAAACCGTCGATAGTTTTCTTGTTACCTAATATTAATAAAGTTCTAACTTTTCTTACGAAGTTTTAGTAAAGAACTAACTGAATTTGAATAGATATTAGTTTTCTTGTAGTAATACTTTGCACGGGATTCGAACTCGCGACCTAATTATACAAAACCATCTAGATCCGTAGTTCACTTCAAAAGCCTGAGCCTGAATGGAAACAAAGAATATCATCAAAGAAAGAAAACCTCGAGACAAAAGAAATGTCAAGATTCAACTTGTTAACAGAAATAAAATCAACATTAAACATATAATATATATTTGATATTTTGCTATATTAAAAGAATTGTGAACATAATAAATACCATTGTTAAACAACAAAGAGGTTTTATGAATACACCAATAATGAATTCCAGTGCAATTTCAGTTCACAGAATGCTTTTAGCAATAATTTATGTTCATTGAAATCATTGTTATTTTTGGATCACAAATGTGTTGGGAGATTCAGTTTTTGTGATATGATATGATGCACTAATGTGTCCATGGATATATTTATTATCGAATTTTATCAGAACTTTTTCAACTTTTGTTTTCATACGATCGTTATACCACAAAATTGTTAAACCACACCAAGGACTGACCACTTAAAGTGTAAATTAGATTAATTATCTAAATAACATGTTAACTTCTTAACCCACTTCAGTGGGTCAGAGTGGACTCATGATTTAATGAATTAACTAAAGGTTTCATTGAATACTTCAGTTTATTTTTATAACATTTAGGTCAGTTTATTTTTATCCCAGAAACAAATTGACGAATCGTTTTGTTTAATATCTTTTTTAAGAAGCTACTATTTTTAAGTGTTTACAAATTTTACGCTGATATTCAAAGCTACACACCTCCAAGTTCCACAAAGTGTTTCGATTTTCCGCATCACCAAAGAAAACAATCACAACACGAACTTGTGCCAAAATTGATTTTGTACGGATTAATAATGTTTAACTCTTTTTAACCGAAAATTATGGGCTTTGATTAATATTAAAATCTTTTAATATCACTTTCATTAAATAAAATTTCATATTAATTAAAAAACCTCAAATAAATTACACTGTTAATATTTAATTTAATTCTGCCGCTCGCTTTTAATAATTTGTAGCAAGTCTTTTCAACCGGGCATTTTGGAAATTATTTAAATATTTTAATTTCATATAAATTTTATTATTTTTATTAATTTAAATAACGACTAAAAGTCTATATCCAGTTCATATCATTTAATTAAACTCTTTTCATTTTAATTCATGTCTCATTTTAATTCATGTTGGATTAAAATACTTCATCTCTCTCAGAACTAAGATGAAGATTAAGTCATAGTTCTCCAGAAAGTAGTTATGATACCACGATGCAAGAGAATTGTTTTAATTCCACGTGTAAAAAACTCTTCATCTGTATTATATTAATATCTAAAAATAATATTAACGTTACTCGTTACTATTTTATTAGATATAAAGGTTAATTCGATAGCGAGATCCTGTTATAACTCAAACAGGACAACACTATTTGGGTAAATCCACACAGTTTTTGCTCATAGAGGTTTTGTTATTTTCCGTAGATATAATAAAGTTCATTGTATTTCAACACACACACGGACATTAAGCTACAATCACAACAAATTCCATCAAAATCTGTCCAGATTTTTTTCGTGTTGCTCTAACGAACAGAGACAGGTAACATAAAATCTTTTATTTAGGTGTCAATATCAACCACATTTACTATTTTTAAATTATATTAATGAATATTTATTAGATAGATTTATTATGATTTTGTAAAAAGTTTAAAACCGTTCAAAGGGTTATATAGTAATTGTAAAATGAAAAATAATTTTATAATTAAAAAAGCCGACTTAATTGGAATAACTTTCTCGACCATCAAAATATTCACCCATGAATTTAATTACTGGAAGATTGTGATATCTACTAATAGTATTTTGACTTCTGTTACGTACGTTCACTTATGTCTTATAAAATAAGTTTTATTAGGCTAATTTACACCTTTTCGTTATATATATGTGATTATTTTTGTTTTTTACTGTATTGTTCTTATTTTAAGCAAGTAAGGAATATTTATAATAAAAATATTTAATAACAATAATAAACGTGTATTTGTATGATAAAATTTAAATGTTTCTTTGTAACAGAAACCAACACTTTTTGTTTCTTATACGTCGAAAAACATCTTTTGTACACCCGGGACCATTTTAAAAGCTAAAAGTATATTATTTTTGGGACAATAGTAATTAATATTAAGACTGCTTATAAATGTTTAATTAAAAAAAATAATGTTTCGGCCATTGCAAATCTCCACTGTAAAGACAAAACATAAATCATTAAAATAAATAAAAAATAGTAACTCAAAATTATATTTAATTCCGTATACTAATTCGATAATTATTACTTTTTATAACATAACGATTTATGAAAAAAAATCACGGTTACTTAATACAATGTTAAGTGCTTAGTAATATTACGTCATAAATTACGCAACAAATCTGCAACGTCCGTAAGAAACAATACATATACCATATCCAAATGCAGTGGAGAATGCATTCCGAACAATAATATTAACGTTCAAACTCTAATTTGTTTATTTAACTAGTACAGGGCTTTTAGTATCCATATTAAGTTTGATATTAATAATATAACATTAGATACTTAGCCTCCAAAAGCAAATTGAAATAAAGACATGTATTTACACCTTAATATCCACGGCATCTGGTGTATTATTTCTTACGGCGGCTTACGAAGACTCAAGTGAGAGCTGCGATAAATAAACCAATATATAATAGTTGATTTTTAATATACATATTATAATATATCGCTTAACTGCTGGCAGGCCCAATGTAATATATCATTGTCGCTATCGCAAAACAATAACACAAACATATATATATTTTCGCAAAAGCTAGGAAAAATATGAGATTTGCATCGGTTGCTAACAATGAAAAACATTCGCACTTGTAATTAATTTGATATATAAAAGTATAATGCTAATGCATACTAAACGCAAATGTGTTAATGTATTTGTTCCACATATATATGTTTAAACATAAGGAACAGTTCACACTTCTTACAAATTATATATAATATAACTTGACCATTGAAATGATATCTACAATGCCAGGAGCAAGCGTTGTCAATACACTCAACAATTGGATAAAAGACGTATTATAGTCTATCAAGTTTGAATAGAAGGTAGATGATTGATTCAAACCAGACAGTCCTAATAATTCTGGTGTCAATCAATCAAGTCCCAAAAATTATTGTTGTATAAAATTATATTCAAATTGAAAAAATATAAACAAATAGAAGCAAAGGAACGCTACAGTATTTCAATGATGTTTTGAAAAATAAATTGCATACTTCTTGCGGCCTGGCTATCAGATTACCCTTGATTTATGACTTTACATAGAAAATACGCGAATGCGCAGTAATTGTCCCGGCATAGAATTTCTTTAACAAAACAGCTCATTGAAATGCAAAAAAAAAATACTATGCATTTTATTTATTCTTGCTTACCATAGATTTAAGTGTAATTAATTCTAAATATATCAGTTTTAAACACTTTTTCAGTTATTATAATTGTGAGAGTGTGCTGTTTTGTTTGAACGTTGACCTTAAAAACATTTAACAATAGTCAGACTTATTCCAATCCATCATCGTTTTTCCATTTGAAAAAATATTGCCATTTTCGCAATAAAAATACCTACGACCAAATACGAAACATAAAGCAAATATTACGTCATATTACTGAAATTTGATAATACAATATAAAATATACTGGTGTATAATTTCAGCGTAATATTATTTTTTTCAAACTTTCGAACAATTTGTTGGCTTTTGTGCGAGGCATCGATATGCCGAATGAAATATAAATAACAAAAATAAATACGCAAAAAAAAAACAAACACAAATTTAAATTTTAAAATAAATAAGTACCATTAACAACATAACGTATATGACATACAATTTTAATAAGTTATGTGAGTTACTGACCGTTATAAACCAGGGCGAAGAAGGCTTTCTTCACAAGCAGCTGAGTATCAAATACAACCAGCTTGGCGGAAGTCGGGATCAAGTCGTAGCATTTGTGAAACTTGAAGAACTTCACGAATATCTGTGACTCATCTTCCTCTGTAAAAAAAAAAAAGATTCATTAATATTAGTACGTTAAATCTGATATTATATAGAATATGAAACCATAATACATATATATATTTATTATATTTTATTCATATTATTTGACCTGACCTATTTTTAAATATAAAAAAAGAAATAAAAAGGATATGTATTTCATATAACAGATGCTGATTTTTGTAGGTAAAAAAAATTGTTAAATTGATTTCATTACTTATTTTAAACAAGGAAATTTCCAGGGGAAACAATTTTTGTGACCTTTCTTGACCCTGCACACAAATAAAATACGTATTTTTTTATCAATATGGTATTCCTTACGTATGCATGCTAAAATGCCTTTACTTATTCTTTTTTAATTAATTAATTCAAAGGTCAACAAAGGGTCTAGAGTCACAAAATATATCTTAAGTTAATGTCCGTGAGCTACACATTCAAGTGGTAAATACACTTATATACTTAGAAATGTTATGTTCAGGCATTTTACTTGGGTCAAAGGTACAGATTTTAAATCAATACACTATAGTAAGGATTAAATTAAATAGCTTGTTTCTATTAAAAAAATGTCTCAAAATCCTTCGTAAGTAATTACGCTGGTGTTAAATGGTTTATTTATTGAATGTGGCTAAAAATATGCCCAATTCAAATGATAAAGGCATTAAAGATATTTTATATTTGTTTTAAGATGTTCTAAACCAACCCCAAATTAATAGTATAAGTAGCAATAAATATTTTCAATTTGAATTATTTTTATACGTTTTTTGGTTTAAAATGATATCTTAACCTGATTTTTTGCATATAAGTTAATTTTAAACATAAGGTATGTTAGCAAATAATACATATTTTAAAATGAACGGCCCTTTCGTGAATTTGCTAGATATCGAAATAGTGGTTTACTGATCCGGTAATATTTCCTAGCATAAAAAACAATTTGACCATATTAATTAATTTAATTGAAATGAGTTTTTCATTTTATCACTCACGTATATTATATGATCTTTTAAGTAGGTAGGTACACAAACGTTTTATTAAAAAAATATGGGGACTACTAATGTTTTTCAAAATCCGAAATCGTTTCTATAATTTCATAATCATTATAAACATTTTTATCACCAATAACACAACTGGATGCGTTTCAGTTTAAACGCATGTTTTCATAAATTAACGGAAGATTGGTGATATTAACCCACTCGCACCTTATATGTGGCAAAAATAACTGCCTTTAAAGTTTTTTTTTGTTTTTTTTTGTGTATATTCCATTGTTAGACTTACCTAGAGCTGTATCTAGCTGTTCTTAAACTTTTAAACAGACTAACATTAAACAGACCTAACTTATAGTTTATAAGCGAATGAAAATGTATTTTATAAATGTAAATGGAGATTTATTACTCTTTAAGTAAACATATTTTTTTACTGTGGCCTACTTCCCAGTTACGGAAAAAGTCATGGCTAGAACATAATTGTAAGGTTATCCTGATATATTCGTCATAATATTATTGAATCAAATTTTTGGCAATTATGTCATAATATTATTGAATCAAATTTTTGGCAATTATATAATTAATATTTTAATGTATTAAAATATTCATTTGACATTTTTATGAATATATATGCCAAATTAATATTTAATCTTTGTCTCACAATAATAACAATGCCTGATATTGAATCGAAGGTTCCAGAGCTATTTGGACAAAACGAAAATTCTTAGCAAAAATTAAGTTATATAGATAATTAGAATCCGAAAAATATCTGGTTCCAAATATGATTCCATTCCATTCTAAAAAAAAATAAAGTCAGGTCAAATAGTTCTGGAATCGTCGATATTATGTGTAATAGAAAACACACGGTTACGTAAGTATTAACATTTTCCACTCTGTATGTTACAGCTACTACTTGCAGCTAATTATTGTAAATAAATAAGCCTTCAGTTTGAAGCGACGGAAGACAAATATTATGTACATCTTTAATAATATACACGAAGATATATGGATGAAACAACTTTATAGCAAAAGAGGAAAATAGTCTTTAGTTAGCTTACGTAATATTGTCGTCAATTATGAAGAATAAAAAATAATTCCTGTTGCAACAATATTATTATCACTAAGTCATACCAACAACATTGAAGATTACTTCTAATAGTTTAGTTAAGAATTATTAAAATCTGTACGAAATATATTAATAGAGAGATGATATAAGTCTATATTAAATATAGTTGTCCCTTATTAACATAATGTCAACTATATTAAGAAAAACACTTATATTAAATAGAATTATCTATATAGAGAATAGAATATTAATATTAATAACTAGAGACGGGAACTTGGACCATACTTAAGACTTATGTTGATGACAATATTTATGTGTTACCTGAAGATACAATAGGTTTTGCTACAAACTATATACTATTTATAGTATGTAGTATTATATATAGTATCCGTAAGTGGATTGCTCTCCGTTACCGTTCTCAGTTCAAAGATAAGACATTATGTAACTGCTATAATTTTGAATGTTTAAACTTCAAATCGTTTAATCCTATGTACCTAAATGTGAGAACATTACTAGTAGTGGTGCGAATGTCTATTCTTTTCCGTACCGTAATTTGTTTTCATTAAAATATGATCGAAGCAAATAGTCAACACTATGAAATACATATATATAGTATACATATACTTAGTCTGGCCATAAATACTGTTACGATTAAAAATAAAAAAAATGGAATTAGAAATGGCGCCAAAACATAGTACAATATTTTGCGATATTAAAATTTAGTGGGGTGATAAAGAGATCAGAATCGCTGTGATTGCATTACACAAAGTAGGAATGGAGCCAATTTTTAAAACTCTTCATACACTGTATGGAGTTATTAGTCAAATGTTTATTTACCGAGCTATTGATAGGTACAATGAGACTTCTTCTGTTTGTGACAGAGAAGGATCTGGCCCTCCACGTAGTGTTCGTACGAAAAAGGTGGTCAAAGGCGGTCAAGTAAGGGAAAGAATTCAAAGAAATCTTATCCGAAAGCAAAAGATTTTATCTCGGGAAATGAAGATAGCACCTAAAACCATGTTGCGTATTTTAAGAGATGACATAGGACTTGCAGTCTATAACAGACGCACTGGTCATTTATTAACTGGTAAATTAAAGATGATTAGGGTGGTAAAATCAAAACAATTACTGAAGCGGTGGTCAAAGAAAAATTTTATTTACGGATGAGAATTTTTTTACAATTCAGCAACATTTTAACGAATAAAATTACCGTATTTATGCTCAAAGCTCTAAGGAAGCTTCCCAATTAGTCGACAGAGTGCAAAGTAGCTATTATCCGACTTCAGTGATGGTTTGGTGAGGTGTTAGCTATGGAGTGACAGAGCCATATTTTTGTGAAAAAGGTATCAAAACATCGGCACAAGTGTATCAAGATACCGTTCTTGAAAAGATAGTCAAGCCACTTAATAACACCATGTTCAATAACCAACTATGGTCCTCCCAGCAAGAGTCACAGTCTTGGTTAGAAGGGAACGTCTCGGACTATTCCCGATCTTAATCCGTTAGTTTATGATTTATGGTTAGTTTTAGAGAGTAAAGCTTGCTTTAAACGCCATTATAATTTGGAGTCCCTAAAACAATCCATACGATTGGCAGTGAAGAATATCCCTATGAAGAGAGCGCGTGTTTCTATTGATAACTGACATATTGAAAGGACTTTTTCGAATAAGCTTTCATATTTATATTTTTTTTATATTTTTCTATTAATCTAACACACTGTAAAAATAATAAATGTTATATATGTTATTTGCAATTATTATTTTTTCTTTGTTACAATATTTATGGCAAAACTAGGTTTTAACATATAATTTAAAAGAGTACCACTGGTTGACAATCTAATAATTCTTTTTTACTGTAAATCACAATTCACAACTAGAAATAAAAGATTTCGACTTTGACTTTGAAAGGTCTAAGTGACTAGGTAGTAGGTACAAGTTACAGTCAACCCATAGTTCATGTGGGCTACTATAATGTATTTTGACATGTTTTAACATCATATTTTTGTAAAAACATTATGCTTTTGATGTAACATAAAAATATATATTTACCAAATTTATGTCTTAAAAAGTGAAATTTTCAGTCTAAAAAAAAAAAAAAAAATAATGATAATAATTGAATCCAAGACAGAAATAACTTCTGATTTTCATAAATAGACAAACAAAAGTAAATAAATTTGATCGCACTACCATCAGGATCATCATCAGAATCATTATTAAGATTTCTTACAAATATCATTAAAGAGATTTATAATTATACTAGCAGACTCGGCCACGCGTTGCTGTGGTTGCTAAGGTTTTGGATATACCTATTACATTGTAGTAAACTATTTAAGAAGTCACGGTATTAGAAAAAATAAAATTAAAATTAAAAAAAACCTCCGACCGCTAAGTAAAAGGAAAAAAATTAAAATGCAAGTAAATTTATCAAGGCCAATAACGAAATAACAATATTTTGATATAAAATAATATTGTGACTTAAAATTAAGATGTAAGTTATCCTATGTTTCAAGTTGGATCAAACTACACACGGTGTGCAAATTTGATTAAAATCGGTTAAGTAGTTTAGGAGTCATCGCGGACAAACAACGTGACACGTAATTTATATATATTAAGATATTATGTAAGTCTTATAGATTCAATATTAGTGTTATGTGTAGTATGTGTTAAATAGTATTATGTTTACTAATGCTTTTTGAAAATAATGTCCAAAAATACTGCAATTTATTTATATAATGTTGTAGTTATTTTTACTATATTATAATTTAATAACTTATAAATTATAGAAATTAAAACTCTAGTTAAGCGATTTGGCTCTATATATAGTGTACTAGATTTGTTTGAAGAGAATATCCGAGCCAAATTTCTTACAAGTGCTGTATAAATTAAGTCTGTTTTATATGAGAATTTTTTTTTTTCACTAATTATTTAATAAAACAGAGCGTATTTTCACAGAGATTTTTTTAATAATGCGAATAATCAGGTAGGTACTTGCAAAGGAAATAATAAAGTTATAATTTAATATATATACATCAAATAGATCGGTTTAATGTTAACCATAAAAATGTAAATATCAAATGATAGATATGGGTAATCGAGCGTTATCTTACAGGTCACCAAACATTTTCGATATTTTAATAACGCTTTATAAAAAACATATCGTGTTATAGTTTTAATATAACATAACAATGTTTTGTATAATAAGTACAAATAATTTAGGATATAATATTTTACAACTAGCTGTTACCACCGGCACCGTCCGCTCCGCTCTACCGTCAAAGAACTATTTACTATCACATAAAATTTATACAAAATCCGTAAACATTTTATGTTTTATTTTATTTATAATCCCAAACATTATTTGTTTTATCCCGGAAATTTATAAAAATCTATAGCAAAAACTATACAATTTTACTCTAACAAAAAGCTATAACCAGATCAAATTTCAATTAAGAAATGTTTCCTATACTTTACTGGTACATAACGTCAATGCACAATATATGTATGTAAATTGTATAAAGTTGGGATCCTGGAGTCCTGCAACACAGACTTCAAGTCTAGCTTAGTCACCCGTCTCCCACAATATGTTATATAATTGTTACTATATTATCTACCGTAGATAATGTAGCTATTGAATGTCAATGTATTGTGATATATATTAAGTATATAATATAGTAATATAAAAAATATATGCAGAATAGTGCAAAATGCTCTGCTACAGTTAAAAAATGTTTTATTTTGATGAACGAAATCCTAAGTAATTGCGGATTATGCGCAAGCGTCGGTAGTTTGTATATTTACATTCAATACCAACCACATAGGTGTTAAGGTCAAGATGTGACGTCATCTTGAACCTCGCATGACGTAAGAATAAATCTAGGTGATACACATCTCAGGAGAGGAAATAGTTCGGCTAGAATTATTAATAGGTGCTTGGCTCTCGATTCAACGACTACCAGACAAAAATTAATGCCCGTTATTAACTAAAATATGTATCTTAATAAAATAATCTACAATTTATAGACATAAAAACTCTCGAAGTATTAATAAAGATCATTGACACGAAACTATTTATCCCTAACAGACAGTAATTTATCGATCCGCAATAACACGAGTATAAACTTTTTAGCAACATTGTTTATAAAACACATCAACAAGAAGATTGTAAAAGCGAGACGAAAAAATGTCAAACCGCACGCGTCGACACCGCGGCGCAAGCGCAGCGTGGGAGACATAAACAAGCCGACACCTTTCAGCAGCCAGTCGGCGAGAAAAGCTTTCCACGCTCGTCCGACCTCCTCGAATTCCTTGATAAGTTCGATAGAGTAGACGGACTCCTCGTCGCCTTCGACCGCGAGGGCGGGATTGTCCGAGAAGTAATGTAGGCGCAGCATGCGCGGGGCCCCGGCGGAGCATCGCCCGCCACTCGGTGCGGCCCGCCGCGCCTCCCACGGCTCACTGCTAATTATACACGATCGAGTGACGGACTCGACATTACTCGCACCGCATGCCCACGCCCACTCCGCACTGCTGGGGCGACGAGACTACATCTCACCAGATCGCCGATGCTCTACTGCTCTGTGTATATTTCTCTGCTAAATATAGTCGCCACCTGATCCATTTATATCACAACCTCAGTGTCAGTAACATAATTTACAAAAATAATGAAACACGTATGTAAACGACGTACATAAATTGTGTTAACCGTGACATAGTCGATACAACAACCACGTCATCCTCTTCATTTATTAACATTTAAATAGGTAATAAATTAAAGATGCTTCTATTACTATATCTTTTAACGCTATTTATAGTAATAATAGTACTATAACTATTATAAAATTCATACGATCATTCAAAAACATAAAAAATAACCTAGTTATATCGAATTAAACGAAATAATACGAGAGTCCTCGAGTATACCTGCATGGACAGGTTTTAAAACAAATCTAGGCCTTTGACACTCGTCAGAGCGTTAGTAAATGTGTCAATGTATACATACTTGTATACATAACTGAGCAATACATAAACTTCCCATTAAAGAACATTGTATACACATTAAATTTTATATCTATATACAAAAAACATTGTACAAAATGTTTTCAATGCAAATGGACAAATTTGAGTCGATAGAATTCTCATCTCACGTTCAAAACACATTTGTGGCTACCATAATAAAATGTGCCATAGTAACTGTCTAGATAAATATCTAAATCCCATTACATATTCAGTATCACACAAATATGTATATTGCTATCTCTTTTTTTTATGTAAACAAGAAATGACGACGACTACAATTATAAAAACATACCTTTAAAATGGAACTTACTCGGTGTTATATGATAATGCATTTCGATGAAAAGTTCAGAAGGCAACTTTTAACTAAACCACTATAAACTAACTAACTAAAAAATTAACCTCAAACACATTAAATGATAAATGCCATTTATCACAACACAGTCGTAAACGTTACACACAATCAAAACGCGGACATTATGTTTTACAACAGATAATAAAAACTCGTCGTCATATCAAATCTATCATTAGT